>JADMNL010000035.1:29837500-32237500 GCA_016271365.2 Neoceratodus forsteri
AGGACACCACCTGAGCTCAACTTCCCCTCCATTCCTCACCTTTTCTGGCCATTGTTGACTCTCTGAGTCAGTTGTCTTGGGCTGGTGGTAGTTACCATTCCCAGATACCACCCCAGCCCCCGACTGTGCTGCTGATGGCTGCTCTCCTCTCCCTCCTCCCTCCTCCCGTCGCCAGGCCAGGACACCACCTGAGCTCAACTTCCCCTCCATTCCTCACCTTTACGGCCATTGTTGACTCTCTGAGTCAGCTGTCTTGGGATGGGTGGTAGTTACCATTCCCAGATACCACCCCAGCCCCGACTGAGCTGCTGAAGGCTGCTCTCCTCTCCCACCTCCCTAATCCCGTCGCCAGGCCAGGACACCACCTGAGCTCAACTTCCCCTCCATTCCTCACGTTTTCTGGCCATTGTTGACTCTCTGAGTCAGCTGTCTGGTTGGGTGATAGTTACCATTCCCAGATACCACCCCAGCCCCAGTCTGTGCTGCTGATGGCTGCTCTGCTCTCCCTCCACCCTCCTCCCGTCACCAAGCCAGGACACCACCTGAGCTCAACTTCCCCTCCATTCCTCACCTTTTCTGGCCATTGTTGACTCTCTGAGTCAGCTGTCTTGGGTTGGGTGGTAGTTACCATTCCCAGATACCACCCCAGCCCCAGACTGTGCTGCTGATGGCTGCTCTCCTCTCCCTCCTCCCTCCTCCCATCGCCAGGCCAGGACACCACCTGAGCTCAACTTCCCCTCCATTCCTCACCTTTTCTGGCCATTGTTGACTCTCTGAGTCAGCTGTCTTGGGTTGGGTGGTAGTTACCATTCCCAGATACCACCCCACCCCCCGACTGTGCTGCTGATGAACTAGCTCTCCCTCCTCCCTCCTCCGTGGCCAGAACAGGACACCACCTGAGCTCAACTTCCCTCCATTCCTCACCTTTTCTGGCATTGTTGACTCTCTGGTCTGCTGTCTTAGGTTGGGTGGTAGTTACCATTCCCAGATGCCACCCCAGCCCCGACTATGCTGCTGATGGCTGCTCTCCCTCCTCCCTCCTCCCGTCGCCAGGCCAGGACACCACCTGAGCTCAACTTCGCCTCCATTCCTCACCTTTTCTGGCCATTGTTGACTCTCTGAGTCAGCTTTCTTGGGTTGGGTGGTAGTTACCATTCACAGATACCACCCCAGCCCCCGACTGTGCTGCTGATGGCTGCTCTCCTCTCCCTCCTCCCTCCTCCCGTCGCCAGGCCAGGACACCACCTGAGCTCAACTTCCCCTCCATTCCTCACCTTTTCTGGCCATTGTTGACTCTCAGAGTCAGCTGTCTTGGGTTGGGTGGTAGTTACCATTCCCAGATACCACCCCAGCCCATGTACTGCTGATGGCTGCTCTCTTCTCCCTCCTCCCTCCTCCCGTCGCCAGGCCAGGACACCACCTGAGCTCAACTTCCCCTCCATTCCTCACCTTTTCTGGCCATTGTTGACTCTCTGGGTCAGCTGTCTTGGGTTGGGTGGTAGTTACCATTCCCAGATACCACCAGACCCCGACTGTGCTGCTGATGGCTGCTCTCCTCTCCCTCCTCCCTCCTCCCGTCGCCAGGCCAGGACACCACCTGAGCTCAACTTCCCCTCCATTCCTCACCTTTTCTGGCCATTGTTGACTCTCAGAGTCAGCTGTCTTGGGTTGGGTAGTAGCTACCATTCCCAGATACCCCAGCCCCCGGCTGAAACTGCTGAGGCTGCTCCTCCTCCCCTCCTCCCTAATCCTGTCATGAGCCAGGACACCAACTCCAACTTCCCCTCCATTCCTCACTTTTCTGGGCATTGTGACTCTCTGGGTCACAGCTGTCTTTAGTTAGGTGGTAGTTACCATTCCCAGATACCACCCCAGCCCCACAGTGCTGCTGATTGCTGCTCTCTCTCCCTCCTCCTTCCTCCGTCCGCAGGCCAGGACACCACCTGAGATCAACTTCCCTCCATTCCCTCACCTTTTCTGGCCATTGTTGACTCTCAGAGTCAGCTGTCTTGGGTTAGGTGGTGATTACCATTCCCAGATACCACCCCAGCCCCGACTGGTATGAGGCCTCTCCTCTACCCCCCTCCTCCCTAATCCTGTGTGACCAGGACACCACCTGAGCTCAACTTCCCTCCATTCCTCACCTTTTCTGGCCATTGTTGACTCTCTGAGTCAGCTGTCTTAGGTTGGGTGGTAGTACCATTCCCAGATACCACCCCAGCCCCGACTGTACTGCTGATGGCTGCTCTCTCTCCTCCTCCTTCCTCCCGTCGCGCCAGGCCAGGGACACCACCTGAGCTCAACCCTCTATTTCCTCACCTTTTCTGGCCATTGTTGACTCTCAGAGTCAGCTGCCTTGGGTTGGGTGGTAGTTACCATTCCCAGATACCACCCCAGCCCCCAACTGTGCTGCTGATGGCTGCTCTCCTCTCCCTCCTCCCTCCTCCCGTCGGAAGGCCAGGACACCACCTAAGCTCAACATCCAATCAATTCCTCACCTTTTCTGGCCATTGTTGACTCTCTGAGTCAGCTGTCTTGGGCTGATGGTAGTTACCATTCCCAGATACCACCCCAGCCCCGACTGTGCTGCTGATGGCTGCTCTCCTCTCCCTCCTCCCTCCTCCCGTCGCCAGGCCAGGACACCACCTGAGCTCAACTTCCCCTCTATTCCTCACCTTTTCTGGCCATTGTTGACTCTCAGAGTCAGCTGCCTTGGGTTGAGTGGTAGTTACCATCCCGGATACCACCCCAGCCCCCAACTGCTGCTGCTGATGGCTGCTCCTCTCCTCCTCCCTCCTGCCTCCACGTGGGAAGGCCAGGACACCACCTAAGCTCAACATCAATCAATTCCTCACCTTTCTGGCCATTGTTGACTCTCTGAGTCCAGCTGTCTTAAAATGATAGTTACCATTCCCAGATACCACCCCAGCCCCGACTGTGCTGCTGATGGATACTCTCCTCCCTCCTCCCTCCTCCCGTCGCCAGGCCAGGACACCACCTGAGCTCATCTTCCTCCATTCCTCATCTTTTCCGGCCATTGTTGATCTCTGGGTCAGCTGTACTGAGTTGGGTGGTAGTTACCATTCCCAGATACCACCCCAGCCCAGACTGAGCTGCTGAAGGCTGCTCTCCTCTCCCTTCTCCTCCTTCCGTCGCCAGCCAGGACACCACCTGAGCTCAACTTCCCTCCATTCCTCACCTTTCTGCCATTGTTGACTCTCTGAGTCAGCTGTCTTCAGGTTGGGTGATAGTCACCATTCCCAGATACCACCCCAGCCCCAGACTGTGCTGCTGATGGCTGCTCTGCTCTCCCTCCTCCCTCCTCCGTCACGAGGCCAGGACACCACCCTGACTCAACTTCCCTCCATTCCTCCTTCTCTGGCCATTGTTGACTCTCTGGAGTCAAGCTGTCTTAGGTTGGTGGTAGTTACCATTCCCAGATGCCACCCAGCCCCCGACTGTGCTGCTGATGGCTGCTCACCTCTCCCTTCTCCTCCTCCGTCAGCCAGGCCAGGACACCACCTGAGCTCAACTTTCCCTCCATTCCTCACCTTTTCTGGCCATTGTTGACTCTCAGAGTCAGCTGTCTTGGGTTGGGTGGTAGTTACCATTCCCAGATACCACCTCAGCCCCCGACTGTGCTGCTGATGGCTGCTCTCCTCTCCCTCCTCCCTCCTCCCGTGCCCGGGCCAGGACACCACCTGAGCTCAACTTCCCATCCATTCCTCACCTTTTCTGGCCATTGTTGACTCTCTGAGTCAGCTGTCTTGGGTTGGTGGTAGTTACCATTCCCAGATACCACCCCAGCCCCCGACTGTGCTGCTGATGGCTGCTCTCCTCTCCCTCCTCCCTCCTCCCGTCGCCAGGCCAGGACACCACCTGAGCTCAACTTCCCTCCACCTCCCTTTTCAGCCATTGTTGACTCTCTGAGTCAGCTGTCTTGGGTTGGGTGGTTACCATTCCCAGATACCCCAGCCCCCGACTGTGCTACTGATGGCTACTCTCCTCTCCCTCCTCCGTCGCCAGGCCAGGACACCACCTGAGCTCAACTCCCTCCATCCTCACCTTTTCTGGCCATTGTTCCTCTCTGGGTCAGCTGTCTTAGGTTAGGTGGTAGGTACCATTCCCAGATACCACCCCAGCCCCGACTCTGTACTACTGATGGCTGCTCTCCTCCCTCCTCCCTCCTCCCGTCGCCAGGCCAGGACACCACCTGAGCTCCTTCCCTCATTCCTCACCTTTTCTGGCCATTGTTGACTCTCTGGTCAGCTATCTTGGGTTGGGTGGTAATTACCATTCCCAAATACTACCCCAGCCCCCGACTGTGCTGCTGATGGCTACTCTGCTCTCCGTCCTGCCTCCTCCCGTCGCCAGGCCAGGACACCACCTGAGCACAACTTCCCCTCCTACCCTCACCTTTTCTGGCCATTGTTCACTCTCTGAGTCAGCTGTCTAGGGTTGGGTGGTAGTTACCATTCCCAGATACCACCACAGCCCCCGACTGTGCTCCTGATGGCTGCTCTCCTCTCCCTCCTCCCTCCTCCGCCAGCCCAGGCCAGGACTGCCCACAAACTCAACTTCCCTCATTCCTCACCTTTTACAGCCATTGTTGACTCTCTGAGTCTCAGCTGTCTTCAGGTTGAGTGGTAGTTACCATTCCAGATACCACCACAGCCCCGACTGTGCTGCTGATGGCTGCTCTCCTCCCTCCTCCCCTCTCTCCGTCGCATGAGGCCAGGACACCACCTGAGCTCAACTCCCATCCATTCCTCACCTTTTCCAGCCATTGTTGACTCTCAGAGGCAGCTGTCTTGGGTTGGTAGTAGCTTCCACCATCCCAAATACCACCCAGCCCCGACTGAGAAGCTGCTCCAAGGCTGCTCATCCTCCTCCCTAATCCTGTCAAGAGGCAGGACACCACCTGAGCTCAACTTCCCTCCATTCTCCACCTTTTCTGGCCATTGTTGACTCTCTGGAGTCAGCAGTCTCTTCCCAGGTTGGGTGGTAGTTACCATTCCCAGATACCACCCCAGCCCCGACTGTACTGCTGATGGCTGCTCTCCTCTCCTCCTCCCCACTCCTCCGTCGCCAGGCAGGACACCACAGAGCTCAACTTCCCTCCATTTCCCTTTTCTGTCCATTGGTTGACTCTCTGGGTCAGCTGTCTTGGTTGGATTGTAGTTACCATTCCCAAAACCACCCCAACCCCGACTGTGCTGCTGATGACTGCTCTCACTCCCTCCTCCCTCCTCCGATTGTGAGCCAGGACACCACCCTAGAGCTCAACTTCCCTCCATTCCTCACCTTTCCAGGCCATTGTTGACTCTGGGTCAACTGTCTTGGGTTAGTTAGTAGTTACTACTCGAGATACCACCCAGCCCCGACTGTGCTGCTGATGGCTGCTCTCCTCTCCTCCTCCGTCGCCCAGCCAGGACACCACCTGAGCTCAACTTCCCCTCCATTCCTCACCTTTTCTGGCCATTGTTGACTCTCTGAGGTCAACTGCCTTAGGTTAAAGGTGGTAGTTTTACCGTTCCCAAATACCACCACAGCCCCGACATGCCTTGATGGCTGCTCCTCTCCTCCTCCCTCCTCCCGTCGCCAGTGAGGACACCACCTGAAGCTCATTCCCATCCATTCCTCAACTTTCCAGGCCATTGTTGACTCTCTGGGTCAGCTGTGCCTTTGGGATTGGTGGTAGTTACCATTCCGAAGATACCACACCAACCCCTGACTGTGATGCACATGTGATGCGCTGCTCTCCTATTCCTCCTCCGTCGCCAGGCCAGGACACCACCTGGCTCAACCCCTCAATTTCTCACCTTTTCTGTGTTGGTGACTCTCTGAGTCCAGCTGTCTTGGGTTGGGTGGTGGTCCCATGTCCCAGATGCCACCCCAGCCCCGACTGTACTGCAATGGCTGCTCTCCTCCTCCCTCCTCCCGTCGCCAGGCCAGGCACACCTGAGCTCAACTTCCCTCCATTCCTCACCTTTTCTGGCCATTGTTGACTCTCTGAATCAGCTGTCTTGGGTTGGGTGGTAGTTACCCATTCCCAGATACCACCCAGCAGCTGACACAAGTAACTGACTGGCTGCTCTCCTCTACTCCTCCCTCCTCCGACCATAAGAGCCAGGACACCCACCACAGAGCTCAACTTCCCTCACATTTCCTCACCTTTTCTGGCCATTGTTAACTCTCTGGGTCAGCTGTCTTGGGTTGGTGAAGTAGTTACCATTCCCAGATACCACCCCAGCCCCGACTGTCACTACTGTTAGCTACTCTCCTCTCCTCCCTCCTCCCGTCAGCCCAGGCCAGGCACCATCCCTGAGCTCTACTTCCCCTCAATTCCTCAACTTTTCTGGCCATTGTGAACTCTCGAGATCAGCTGTCTTGGGTGGGTGTGCAGTACCATTCCCCAGATACCACCCCAGCCCCACCAGTGCTGCTGATGGCTCTCTCCCCCTCCTGCCTCCTCCCTCCTCCTCCTCCCATGAGAGGCCAGGACACCACCAGGCCAACTTCCCCTCCATTCATCACCCTTTTCTGCATATTATTGACTCTCTGAGTCAGCTGTCTTGGGTTGGGTGGTAATTACCATTCCCAGATACCACCCAGCACCAAGACTGTGCTGCTGATGGCTGCTCTCTCTCCCTCCTCCCTCCTGCAGTAGCCAGGCCAAGGACACCACCTGAGCTCAACTTCCCTCAATTCTCCTCAACTTTTCCAGCCATTGTTGACTCTCAGGAGTCCAGCTGTCTTCGGGATGGGTGGTAGTTACCATTCCGGATACTCACCCAGCCCCGACCAGTGCTGCTGATGGCTGCTCTCCTCTCCTCCTCGCTCCCTCCTCCACTCCCAGTCAACCAGGCCAGGACAATACCTGAGCCCAACTTCCCCTCCATTCCATTCACCTTTTCTGGCCATTGTTGACTCTCTGGAGTCAGCTGTCTTCAGGTTGAGTGGTAGTTGCCATTCAGATATAGCCCAGCCGCCCGACTGTGCTGCTGATGATGGTGCTCCTCTCCTCCTCCTCCTGCAGTCGCCAGGCAGGACACCACCTGGCTCAACTTCCCTCCATTCCTCACCTTTTCTAGCCATTGTTGACTCTCAGGAGTCAGCTGTCTTATTGGTTAGATGGTTACCATTCCCAGATACCTCACAGCCCCCGACTGTGCTGCTGATGGCTGCTCTCTCTCTCCTCCTCCTCCTCCCGTCAACAGGCCAGGACAACACCTGACTCATCTTCCTCCTCCATTCCTCACCTTTTCTGGCCATTGACTTGCTCTGAGTCAGCTGTCTTGGGTTGGGTGGTAGTTCCATTCAGAGTACCACCAGTCCCAGAGCTGTGCTGCTGATAGCGTGTTCTGCTCTCCTCCTCCCTCACTCCCATCGCCAGGCAGGACACCACCTGAGCTCAACTACCACCATTCTCACCTTTTCTGGTCATTTGACTCTCCGGTCAGCTGTCTTGGGTTGAGTGGTAGTTACCATTCCCAAGTACACCCCAGCCCCCGACTGTGCTGCTGATGGCTGCTCTCTCCCTCCTCCCCTCCTCCCGTGTGAGCCAGGACAGCACCTGAGCTCATCTTCCTCTCCATTCTCTTTCCTGCAGCCAGTGTGCCTCTGAGTCAGCTGTTTTGGGTTGGGTAGTAGTTACCATTCCCAGATACCACCCCAGCCTGACTTGTGCTACTGATATCGTCTCCTCCCTCCTCCTCCTCCTAAGTCGCCAGACCAGGGACACCACCTGAGAATCCTTCCTCCATTCACCTCACCTTTTCTGGCCATTGTTGACTCTCTGAGTCAGCTGTCTTGGGTTGGGTGGTAGTTACCATTCCCAGATACCAACACAGCCCCGACTGTGCTTGCTGATGGCTGCTCACCTCTCCTCCTCCCTCCTCTCGCCATGAGCCCAGGACACCACCTGAGCTCAACTTCCCATCCATTCCTCACCTTTTCTGGCCATTGTTGACTCTCTGAGTAGCAGGCTGCTCTTGGGATTTGGGTGGTAGTTACCATTCCAGATACCACCCCACCCACGACTGTACTACTGTGCTGCTCTCCTCTACTCCTCCTAAGCCTATGAGGCCAGGACACCACCTGAGCTCAACTTCCCTCCATTCCTCACCTTTTCTGGCCATTGTTGACTCTCTGAGTCAGCAGCTGTCTTGGGATTGGGTGGTAGTTACCATTCCCAGATACCACCACAGCCCCGACTGTGCTGCTGATAGCTGCTCTCCTCTCCTCCTCCTCCCTATCGTCCAGGCCAGGACACCACCTGAGCTCAACTTCCCATCCATTCCTCCACTTTTCTGGCCATTGTTGACTCTCAGGGCAGCTGTCTTGGGTTAGGTGGTAGCTACCATTCCCAAAAACACCCCAGCCCGACTGAGCTGCTGTTGGCTGCTCTCTCTCCCTCCTCCACTCCTCCTCAGCCAGGCCAGGACACCACCTGAAATCAACTTCCCTTCCATTCTCCACACCTTTTCTGGCCATTGTTGACTCTGGGTCAGCTGATCTTGGACTGGGTGGTAGTGACCATTCAGATACCACCCCAGCCCCGACTGTGCTGCTGATGGCTGCTCTCCTCTCCTCCCTCCTCCCGTCGCATGAGCCTGGGACACCACTGAGCTCTACTTCCCTCCATTCCTCACCTTTTCAGTGTGTGACTCTGAGTCCAGCTGTCTTCAGGTTAAGTGGTAGTTACCATTCCCAAAAACCACCCACAGCCCGACTGTGCTGACTGATGGCTGCTCTCCTCTCACCTCCCACTCCTCCTGCCATCGCCCAAGCCCAGGACACCACCTAAGCTCAACTTCCCATCCATTCCTCAACTTTCCAGGCCGGTATTGACTCTCTGGGTCAGCTATGCAGGATGGAGTGGTAGTTACCATTCGCAGATACCACACCAGCCCCGACTGTGCTTTTGCTGATGGCTGCTCTCCTCTCCTCCTCCTCCGTCGCCCAGGCCAGGACACCACCTGAGCTCAACTTCCCTCCATTCCTCACCTTTTCTGACCATTGTTGACTCTCTGAGAGTCAGCTGCTCTTAGTTGGGTGGTTGTTACCATTCCCAGATACCACCCCAGCCCCGACTGTGCTGCTGATGAGCTGCTCTCCTCTCCCTCCTCCCTCCTCCCGTCCAGCAGACCCAAGGACACCACCTGAGCTCAACTTCCCATCATTCCTCAACTTTTCCAGGCCATTGTGACTCTCTGAGTCAGCCTTTCTGTCTTAGGTTAGTGTGGTAGTTACCATCCGAGATACCACACCAGCCCCCGACTGTGCTGCTTTGATGGCTGCTCTCCTCTCCCTCCTCCCTCCTCCGTCGCCAGGCCAGGACACCACTGAGCTCAACTTCCCTCCATTCCTCACCTTTCTGGACATTGATGACTCTCTGGGTCAGACTGCCTTGGGTCACCTTGCTGCTGAGCAAGCATGTGGTTTTGTTGTGAGGAGTACTGTAAACCCTACCATCCAACAAACCTGTATTGTTTTATATCTTGAACTCCATCACTGTTTTTTTATCATTCTACAACAGTGAACTACGATACCCTGTTTCACTCTATACATGCACGCCTGTGTTACTAGCATCTTTCAATGTTATCACAGTAGCAGTCAGCAATGTTACAGAAGTATCAGACACCCGCATAAAAGCGAAAAAGGAAATATTAAACACTTGTTGATCACCAACATTGTATATTGACAGAATGATTTATATATACACATTACAAAAAAGGTCTCAGAAAATGCTGTAATCAGATTGGTTGCTCGACCTTGACAGTCTAGTTTAATTCACGTTACATTGTCCTGTATAGTGTGATCACCATAGCAAATAGATTCTTTACACTATTTCATCATTGAGCAATGCAGAATTACTGCAATTCTGTAAAGGATTTTGACTCAGTATTGTTAAACTGTTGGTGAAAGAACTACTTTATTTAAAATCGTTTCAAATGAGGAACAGATTAAAAGTCCTCTTTAACACTTAACTTTTGAATATTAATTCTCATGATAGCCATAAGGCATTCACAAAGTCACATTAACAGTTACTTAATGCGTTTTGGACAATATGACACTTGGCTCTACCCTTGTACCATTCACCTAAGGAGTTATAAGATATTAATAAGCCAGCTCGTCATATGTTATTAGTAAAATCATCACAATTAATGATGGAATGATATCGAGGTCACTGCAGTGACAAAAACAAAATGAAAAAATAGCTCAGCAATTACATAGTTGTGAAGGTAGAGTCACGACCAAAATAAGTATATGAAATGGTGTGAACTTTACATTTGCATTAGGTAAGAAGCAGGAAAACTTTTTCCTAGTAATCATCATTTTTGGAAAAAATCATTGAATAATGTTGTACATTCAAAGTTTCAAAACAGTGTCGTGCATCAGTGTAGAAAATATAGATCGGCATTCAAGTGTTGAAAAAGTAGTGCTGCACAAAAGTGTTGCAAAAATAGGCAATGTGTGTGAATGTACAAATTTAAACTTCGAATGACAACAGACCCATTATCGAATCATATCTGATTACATAGAGTGACAGGTACTTCTACCAGTTGTGAGCCAGACTTATCAGGCCATGTAAGACAACCAACACAGATGGAGAAGAACACAACACATAGCAGCCATCTTAGACTAACTTGACATGCACATTTCTCTGTAGCACATCACATTTTATAAATAGTTTATAAAATTGCTGTGTGAAGGGTATGGCATGGATGGAACAGGTGGGAGCACTCATGCCAACAATGCACAGACACTAAGTAGTCAACCTCACCCACATACTAGTGATACATCTTGAGGGAATGTTTCAGGCAAACATTGGGTAGATTTAATGAAGCAAAACTGAACTTGCTTCTATTATCAGTATGCTGCCAGCCTGTAAATCATTTTCAGATATTAGGTATAGGGTCAGGAACAGAACACCATGTGTTGTGACAGAGCAGAGAAAGGGAACATACAAATGTTCGTACATTATGTGGCGTGGAATGCACACCATATCACCCTGAAATTAAGTTTTTTACATTGGTTATACCACTGATGGTGTACACTTCTCACAGCTGGCAATTGCCATTTCCTGGGAGACCTTTGAGATGGAATCAAAGTCCTCTAAGAATGTCAGACTTGTATACCTATGAGCTGTAAAAAGGTTCTTTGACAACCAAACATGATCAAAAATAGAATGGTATATACACACCACACGAATAACATACTTGAGTATTCAGTGAAATGCAGGCTGGTACAGTTGACCTTGGATGCATGACGGTGCTGTCAGTGATATTTAATGGTGTCATACTATAGGTCACGGTGAGAAATATGTGATCGACAGTTGCATATTATAGTTCTGTCTAGCGCCAGGCAAGTGCCAACAGAGACAAAGTGCACCAGTGTGACAGTACTTGCACCTGTGACTACTGCGTGTCCACTTGTAGACATGAAAATGGGCGCAAGAACATTGGGGCACTATTTTCATTATACAGTTCTTTGCCATGATAAGGTAAACTACCAGATACCAACTGACTGTGTGTATGTATGTGGACAGCCAACAGAGTTGAACCCGTCAAGAAACCAGGAAAGAGGCGACCAGTGATCGATATCAAATTTCGTAAACAAAGAAAGGGGCAGACAAACTGAGAAAGATTTATAACCAAAAAAAAAAAACGGGGGTTACATTATGCCAATGGGCGCTGGGTACACTCATAAACATACAATAAATGGGTGTGTTCACAAGCAACACCGGCACTCACTGCTGCTATGTTGGGTGCACGTAGGGAGAGGCGTGTTATGGTCACACTGTGTGAGACCTTTGCTCTCATTGCACTTTAACTTTTCTCTGATGTCATTGCCTAATTAGCTAGGCAGGGTGGTGGCAACTGCTGTTGAGTGATTGAGGAATGTGGAACACACCTACTGTTATGTACTGTGCATCCGCCCCAACAGTAACCATTCCTCTAACTGTGTAGTACCACAAGATGCTGGCTGTGAAGCAGACCAACATGAGACAGACAATGCTTCGTCTTCAATAGACAGGAAGATGAACTTTTAATGTAGCTGTATTCAAGCTCTGGTATATCTTATTACTCAAACATACCATGACACGACACAGAGTTGTGTATGTTATTAGTGTGTTGAAATACACTAATTCACATGCCTGAATGATAATATTTGTGATTATGACAATTGAGTTTTAAAATGCTGTTCTTGCCGCGTTCTATCAGAATACTTCATAGAATACATAGAAATATATAGATTCTGAGACATGAGAGTAATGGAATGTTTGTGTATGTTTTCATTGCAGAATACAAAATTGAACAATGAGGCAGTGGTCAATGAGAGAGGTGTGCTTGCTGCTTGAGGCAGTCAAGCGAGTGGTAGTGCTTGCATTTTAATGTGGAGCACCGAACTGTAAGTTGGACTCAATGGAGGCGCATCAATAGCTTCCTGCACATGGTCTTGAGGGTGAAAAATAAGACCATTGTGCAGCTGAAGAGTAAGTGGAAGCTGTTAGCTAGTGCTTCTATCTTCTGAAGCGGAGAGGAGATACCGGAGAAAGACAAGTGCTGGTACTACCTTGCTTATGAACTCTGGGAAGCTGCAGGCAAGCCAGTTGCGGGGAAATGCCTCACTCATCGTAAGTTATTCAAAAAATTCCTCAGATTCTATGATATAATAATGCGGGTACACAATCGGGTAAAAGAAAGTCTTTTCTGATTGAAGTCTTTGTTGTTGTTCCCATGTTATTATCACAATATGATGTTACAAGTCAAGTGGCTGCAGTGTAAAACAACTGAATATTTCCTACGTCCACGAGAGATGTCATTTTTGTGTCTTTTGTTTTTTGTCTTAAGGAAAAAGTATTTATAACTATTATTAAATAACTATGCCTTTTGTGTTACTAATATATATATATATATATATATATATATATATATATATATATAAAATATTGCACCCTGCAATCTGACAGCTCACCTGTGGGTAGCCAGATGTTGCTCCTTTTTTGGATCAACTGTGTGCAGTGCAAGTAGGGGTTGCTCCTGCATGGGTTAGCACATCCTGGGCTGAATATTGGGATGTGCGGAACATGCATGGGCATGCACCCCCACTTGCACCACATACATTACTGATGCACTCTGGCACATTGGGATTTGTGCCAGGCACATTCCCCTTTTGAATTTTGCGCCGGGGCGCATCAGTGGGTTGTGCATGGCGAAACTGTGTTGCGCCATGTGCAACCCTTCTGAATATCCCACCCACTGTTTCTTTACATGATGTGTAGAGATAATATTTCATTAATCAGTTGCCAATGTCACTGAGCTGTTGGTTTCTAAATGTTTAACATTATTTCAAGTGTTAATATAACAGCAGTAAAAGATTATTTGCTTCTATAAAAATATGTACACAAAATAAAAAAGTATATGACATGAGCATCTCTTTTGTAGCAGTTATTAAAAAGAAGATTATGTGAACATCAGATAACGGAAATAGTAGTGCTGGCCTACAGGTCATGCTATTATTCTCATGCAGCTGGGAACAAATAATATAGATGCGGATGTTCAAGTTCACTTGTTCATACACAACTGAAGAGCTAGTATCACTGTATATCACACTGTGTTCATAATGCCAAAACATTTAAGTAGTGAGTTTTGGCAAATACTAACTGATATAGAACAACAGTGTAGGAAGTATACTGTTCTCATAGATCCATTCAACTTGTCCACGAAGAACATAGTACGGTAGAAAAAAATATAATAACGGAACTGACAAGCTAGCAGTCTGATTAACATCACACTTCTCGTTGGTCTTGAGAGTGGCCAGCAAAATGTATTACAATTATTGAATTAGATATCAATATTCTAAGATGAAAGACAGGTAGACATTCACCATTTTGAGGGTCATATATTGATTCATGTTTTTTGTCACTTTGCAGAGCACCCTCGCATAAAGTGGTGCACTGGTCACTATCACTGTTACCGCAGGCTTGAGCGCAATGTCGACAGTCTTATAAAAGACAATGTTGCACTCTGTGAGGGGCAGGAGAAATTACTGTCCTTCATGGCAGCACAACAAGTGACTGTCAACCTTGTGCTTGAGCCTGTGGTGACAGCGGCAAGTGAAACAGTGGCCAGCTCAAGTACTTCACCTCCTCCAGTGGCATCTAGCTTCCTGGCAAAGACTGAACAGCCTCCATTGCTCCTCCGCTATCTCCTCTGGAAGGCACAACAGCTTCCACTTCTAATGCTCCTCCACATTGTGTCCAACTTATGGGTTGGGCTGCCTCAAGTAGCACACACCTCTCTCTCAGAGTTGTCTGTAAATATTGTAAATAGTTTTAAAAAATGTTTCATGGATTTTGTAAAATGATCATTTTGTAACTTTTTAATGAAGACGTCTATTTTTATATACCATTTAATTTTGTAGATGAATAAGAAAAAAAATATATATTTTGTGTTTTTTATATTTTCTATGAACCATCATTTAATTTATTTTACAATTTTGTCAGGGCTGACTTTGTTTGATTTGAAGGTCTAATAAGTATATTTTTACTTTAATATATGTATAAATAAATATTTTTTGAAAATAACACTTTGTCTTGTTGTATTATTAAGTTGTGGGGATCTTTGTCATCAATATATATATTGTATAAGAAAGCGGTCATTTTCCTTAGTTTGGTAAAGAAGGGCATTATACACAAAGTTTCAGGTTTAAACAGATAACACATCACAGTTGTTGTTGTGTTACATATCTCGTAGTGTTATGACAAGATTTCTGCAGGTACATTAATATGTATGTATGTATGAGTTATGTTCAGAATTTGTGTCTAGTAAAGGTATGGAAGAAGACCATGTAGAATATGTAGATATTTAACAGTGGTGCTGAGAAATACAGTGCCACATTGTTTATGTCCCACAAGAGTAGTCTCATTGCCTGCAAAAAGACAGTGTGTGAAACAGTGCAACACCATAAATTAGTATGTGACATCACAATGTTAAGCAAAGGAAATAGATAAACATTAAGATACATATGCATGAGATGGATGTTCTCTTACTCTTCATAACAGACAATTCTGCTAGATGTCTTACTGTGTTCTTCATTTGTGTGCATTTGGCTATGTGTGTCTGGTGCTGCCACTACAACATTGTGGGTACTATTGCTACTTCTCATTCTCAAAAAGACAGGATATTCATGGCAAAAAATTCCGTTTAGTGCATCAGTTAGGGTTGTTCAACAGCGACAAAAGCGAGGAAATTTGGTGTTAGGGTTGAAAACCCTAACTCCGCATTCACCCCCCCAGCACCACACACACACAGACACAGACAGGCACACTCATATACAAGTAGGGGGGAGGACCAAGGCAACATGACCAATCACAGACAACCAGCAGCTGGTGACAGAAATAATAAACAACTGTCTTAATGTACTACAAGACATCCCCACCCACCTAACCAGGTACTGCCTGCTCAGTGGAGATCCACAGCAAAACTGAGGCCATGTACACCAAACATACACATTCCTGATTGAGGTGCACACAATGTACCACACTTAGGAGTTGCATGGCCTTACCTAGCGATGCCCCACACCCACCACACCTGGTACTGCACCCTGACTGGACATCAATAATGCAACTCTCTGATTGCAGCTGTATAAAGGTTTGTACACTTATGAGTAAACAGAAATAAAAACAACTGCATAAATGTAGTAAAAGACACATCCATTATCAAGATACAAGAACTGTTGCATTTAAGTGTGTGATGTGCATAGTGGTAAGTTCACTGCATCTGTCCACTCGAGATACACAAACTGATCTGGAGGTATGGGGGAGCTATTCCCTGTACAAGGCTGTGCAACTCTAATGGCACTAACAGATTAACAGTTTCAGTGATGTAGATGTACTGTTGATGTACATGGACTAACTTTCACTGTGTTTGTATACTAAGAATGCAGTAACTGATCTGTCTATCAGGGAGTGGAATTAGTTGGCTGGGGCCAAGCAACTTCTAAACGTGCTAACATTAGTGTACCTACAATGACAGAGGTGTAACACGGATGTCCATAGGCTCAGTTTTGCTGTAGCTCTCTACTGAGGATGTAGTACCTGGTAAAGACAATGGCATTGCCTGGCTGATGCCACACAAATCCAAATTGTGGTAAGTTGAGTATCCTTGCAATGAGTGAGGTGCACCATTTATCTCCACACCCTCACTTTTTTGCAGTCGGCCTCCACTCAGGTTGTAGTACCTGGACTTTGGGTTTGGCAGACCATTACGTGGCTGATGCCATACAAGTGATAACTATGCTAATTGTACTACACCAGCAATCAGGTAGGTGTACCACAGATATAAACAGACTTTTTTTACTATAGCTTTCAGTCACAATGGACCAACTGTTGTAGGAGGGGAGGGGGCATTCTCTCCCACAGACTGTGTGACTCATTATTGTACTAACCTTTGTAAGGCTGCAATCATGGAGTAACAGTGTTGATGTTCATGGGTTCATTTTAACTGGGGTTCTCCAGTAAGTATGCAGTACCTGGTCTCAGTGGGTGGGGCATTGCCTCACGAAGGTCCTCCATTGCCTAACAGTGGAAGGTTGTGTATACCTGAAATCAACCACACATATTATACCTGTCCAACTACTTAGTTTTGCTGTGCTCTATAGCTCAGATGCAATACCAGGTGTGGTGGGGTGTGGGGCATTGCTAGATAAGGCCATGCAACTCCTAAGTGTGGTACGTTGTGTGCACCTGCAATCAGGGATGTGTACGTTTGGTGTACATGGCCTCAGTTTTGCTGTGGATCTCCACTGAGCAGGCAGTACCTCATCAGGTGGGTGGGGATATCTTGTAGTACATTTAGACAGTTGTTTTTTATGTCTGTCACCTGTTGCTGGTTGTCTGTGATTGGTCGTGTTGCCTTGGTCCTCCCTCCTTGCATATGTGTGTGTGTGTGTGTGCTGTGGGGTTGAATGCGGAGTTAGGGTTTTCAACCCTAACACCAAATTCCTCGCTTTGTCACTGTGGAACATCCTGATGCATTAAATGGACTTTTTGCCATGAATATATATGTGTGTGTGTGTGTATGTATGTATGTATATATATATATATATATATATATATATATAGTACACAGGATATCTTGTTACTGATTTATGAATATTTCTTGTTTTTGTATTACTGTAGGATGTCCTAATTTTTTTAGGTCTTAAATTTTATGATTCTGTATGCAATAATATATTTCCTGTATATTTGTGGTTTAAGTTTAGAACACCTTTTTCCTAAATTCTTATCATAGAAAGGAGGCAGAGGTTTTTGTATTGCTCTGATTTATTTTTGGAATTTTACTTAAGCTATGTTATTTCTTTATGATTTGGATTGTTTATTAATACTATTTTGCATACTGTACTACCTTTATTTGTATATGTTTGTTCTATATTCTTCAATTTTGATTTTTCTCTAATTTTCCTGAGAATTTTTTCTAATATTTTCGACCAATAATAAGTATTATGTATGATGTAATATTTATGTTCTGACTTTTTTCTTTCATTATGATTTTGTGTGCAGTAATACAATTTTGTACATTTTGTCTTGAGTTTTGAATAAAAAATTCCCATATTTTTTTTTGAGAAGTGCCATGGGATCTTTAACAGCAAAACAAAATGGTTATATTAAATGCATGCTGAAAATAGAAAATAGAGTTAAACATCTACATTTCGACCTTGGGTCTTCTTCAGGAAATATCTAAAAGAGAAAAAAAAAAACAAGTTAGTGTAGAGGAGAGGTAAAATGAGAGAGATATATATGTGGAGAAAGAAGAAAGGGGAGGCTCAGGGAGAAGAAGTGATAAATGGTAAGATTACGAGAGAATCTGTGAAACGAAAAAGGTGATGATGGGAAAGATAAAGCATAATGGGAGTGAAAGAGCTGGGGAAGTTCCCAGGTGGAGACTAATTAACAGGGCCTAGTAAGAAGGCTAAAGGTGACACATGTGTGGGAAGGAGTCAGAAATGGAGACATATGGTGAAAATGAAAAATAAATTAAATGAGTACAAAACAAATAGACTGTGGGAAAGAAGGGATGGCTGAAAGATGTTAGTGGAAAATAAGTCTATCATTTAAACCAGAGGGCTGCTGGGAGCTTTAACATCTACCTGAACAATCACCAGAACAGGCAGGCGGGACCTCGGTTTAACATCTCATCCAAAAGACGGCACCTCAGGAGTGTAGCATCCCCCTCATGCTGCACTGTCGGTATTGGGATATTAACCCATGTGCCTGGTGTGGGGATAGAATACACAGCCATCTGACCTCCCAGCCTCAGAGGTGAGTGTGCAGCCTGCTAAGCCACTGACACTCACAATTTGTTATTTCATATAGTCCCCCATTATGCCTTATGCATAGCATGTAAATCCAAATCATTCCAAGGCCTTCTTGACATATAATATTAATACTGAGCAGCAAATCAGAGCTTTTTCCTAATAAAGGCTGCTGATATAATAAATAAAGAACAAAGTCATAAATATGGAACCAATGGCTAATGGAAAAATATACAAGGATTTATACAGGACTTGATTCTGCCACTGTGGGAAGAACACAGGAAAATGAAGGCTTCTTACAGGGCAATGGTTATTTAGATCTGGGAGCACTATTTCTTATCCTAAATTTTGTATCCTGGATAGGGCAGGGGAGATGCTACATCTCATTCTCACAGGGATGTTCATTTACACATTTGTGCACTGTATTTATTCAGGCTGTCTCAGATTAGATGCAATATCTTGATTTCGGTGAAGTCACTATTTTAGCATTTATTTATTTAAATTTCAGATTACAAATACCTTTGAGTTTGAAGCTGCTCATTTACAAAGGTTCCACGTCAAAGGAAAGGGTTACAATAGGGTAGGGAGGTATAGACAACATTCATGGTATCAGCGGAGGTACTGACAACATTCTTGGTATCATCAGAGCACAGCAAGTGAACTGGTAAATAGTGGGAACAGTGCTACACACTCAACATTACAAGCAAGCATAGAAACCATAAGGTACATTTGAAGCAACATTGCTAATCAGAGGTGGGGAGGGAAGAGTAAGGAAGGGGTAGGGGAGATACGAGGCAGAGTCCAGATAGAGAAGGAGAAGAAAATATGGCAGCCAGAGGCCTTGTCGTAGGGTGAGAGGATGGGAGGCTAAGGTGAGAGAAGGGGTAAAAGAGGGAAAGGAGGGTGGATGAAGGAAAGAAGATAAGGGAGAGTGGGGACCATAAGACCTGGACAGGTCTAGGAAGAGTGGGGTCAGTGGGATAAGAGCAAGGAGGGGTGAGGTAGGAGGAGGTGGCAGGGAAAGAGGAAACTGTTCTGTCAGGAGAGGTGAAATGATTTTTATAATGTATTTATTCAGGTACCTAGTCAGGGCCCCATATTCAAAGGAGATACACAGCGCATCCCTGTGGAAAGGGAGATGTGCCGCTAACCCAACAATGCACAGCAGCACGATATTCAAACATTCAGGATGCGCCGGCCACAAGGGAATGGGCCAGGGCACACACAAATGTTATGCCATTCAACTTGAGGGGGAAATCCAATGCATATGCTGTGCTGCAGCATATGCAGTGGGAATGTGCCCCTCGCAACCCAGAGCACCATGACCCACCGTTAGGCCATGAATAGCTGGCCTAACCCAGTCAGTCACCCACAGGCAGACTGCAGATGTGCACCCAGGTGCACAGCAGCTTGGCAGCTCTGGTGGACTAGAGGTACCCCCTTTCATCCCCAATCTAGCCAACTCCATCCCTGAAAAGCTCCATAGTGTAGGCCCTCCAGACCCAATTGCACCAGAGGAAACCATAGTCCATATCCATAGTTTAGAGGACCCCCATTCATCACCCCTGTACACAGACACCCTCACTACCCCCATACCCAACCTGTTGCAAAGACTGACACTGTCCTCCACACCCTGCCATGTATAGACACTGACTGCAGTGAACCCGTACTGGGGACCTGCACTCTGGATTGACACAGCTGGCTGTACTGTGCATTGGGATGCCAAGCCAGCTGCGGATCCACCAGTGTATGCAGCCGTGTGTACATCCCTGGCAAACTGAAGAGGGAAGTTACATTCTCCAATGCATGCCTTGCTGATGCTGTATCTTAATGCTGTCTAACACTGCTGTAAGTCCACGTTCTCCCCATCCCCCTTTGTAACATGCCACCCTCCGGACCACTAAAGTATCCTGGGTGCCATAGGGTGTGGTATCCTGCAATGCCATTTGCAGTGCACACATCAGGCTATGGATACTGTAGTTCATCCGCAGTTCCCCAATTGTAAAACTGAATTGGAGGTCAGTTGTAACACGCCTGTTTTGGGACCAGTGTGAGTGGGTACAACATCAGCCATCTCCTGCACTGAGCAGTGCAATGGCACCGGGATGATGGATCTGCATGTGAGTGCCTGAGGTGTATGGCCACTGGGTGTTATCACTCACACACAGCACATGCCTATTTATAACACATTCCAGCATTCTACTGTGAGTGCTCCACCACGTGCTGATAGAGTGGTATGATCCAATTACAGTGCCAGTCGTCACAATGGGGTTGGCTGGGGAGGCAGGGATGGAGATGTCTGTGCACCATTGAGAGGGAGCGGAGACCACTACACTATACATCGACTGTAGGTGTATTTGGGCGCAATTAAGGATGGCATTTGAGTCCCTACAGTATAGAACAAATAGAGCCTGGACTCTAGTAAGACCAGGGCTGGTGGAATGGGTGGGAGTAGCACTATAAGACCAGAGACTTCAGGGCCTGCCCCACATGGTAGCAATTAGGGTCTGGGCTTGGGGGCAAGAGCTGCTCTGGCACATTCATCCCCATGCCAATATGCAAATGGGATGGTAATGAGCATGCATAAGGCCCCTTTGCACCCTGCATGCTCAGTTAGTTAATTTGCATTCCTGGGCTGAAAATCGCACATGGAGATGTGGTGCATACTGGTATGTGCCATGCATTCCCCCTGGAAGGTATTCAGTCGGGGTCACCCTGAATGCACCTGACTTGGTGTCCACCTGCATTGTGACTCCCATCCAGGGTCACATTTTCAACAGGTAGGATGAAGCCTGCCATCATGAAGCGCGGTGTCACAGATTTACTGCATGACAAAAGGGATTAACTCCCTTTGAAATTGCAATGTTTGCTGCAGTAACTCTACTGCAGAATTCTGCAGTGCTGTGCTTCATCCTGGTGGACTTCACTGTATGCACACTCTGTACCAGTGGCGCATTCTCTTTGAATATTGTATCAGTGCTGAACGGCTCACCCTCTTTCTGCAATGCATCTTTCTGCTCATGCATCGATCCAGCACTTAATATATCCCACCAGATGTAAAATACTATTTTTAGTGCATTATAATTTTACACAATGCAGCACAATATTGTGTAGATGTAGAGCTCCACTGAAAATAAGATGCCGTTTCTTCTGTGAACTATCCAGGCTAAATATACATAACAGTCAGCAGGCATATTCTAGGAAAACACATTGTAAACATGTGTAAAAGGAAGACTACATTGAAACTGCCTCTCCACAGATTTGCATTAGGTAAATTCATTAGAAATAATGGATAAAAGCATCCCAAAAGCTCTTCACAGCCATGACGGCTCTGACCAGAATTTGTTTTTTTTTGGGGGGGGACTGTAATTTAGTTCATTCCAACAAACTAGATAGATCATATAGAAAAAAACATGGGTTTATCCCCTTCCCAGAGGGCCCTAAGAGAATTTATGGACACTTTAGGCCTAATGGACCCCTGGAGGATTTTACATCTCAGAGAACAAGAATTTACATTTTATTCTTCCTCAAATGGGGTCCGGTTCCACTTAGATTATTTTTTAATAAGCCATTTTATATTACAATATGTGATTGATTCAGATATTGGCATCAGAGTGCCTTCTGATCAGTCACCAATTAGCTTACATTTAACTTTGGCATATTGATCTCCTTACTCTGGTATCAGCATGGCTCAGTAGGTAGCACATCCGCCTCTGGACCAGAAGGTTGTGGGTTTTCGTTCCACACTGGGATTGGACTTGCACCTAAAAATCTCTGGCTTCTGAGTGCAGTATTGGGGGGTGCTGTACTGCTGGAGTGTGCCATCCTTCAGATGAGATGTTAAACCGAGGTCCCTTCTGCCCATCCTGGTGTTGTCCTGGTGGGTGTCCAGGTGGAAGTAAAAGAACCCAGGGCACTCTTCGTAAAGAGTAGTGAACATTCCCGGTGTCCTGGCCAACATTCCCCTTCCCATAAACTGGTTCATGCAATTATCCAGGTTGTGTGTGGGTGATGATGTGCGATATGGCCGCCACTACATATTTAGTCACTTCACTACCAGTCTAGCATTGCTTGTAAAGTGCTTTGGGATACACTGTGTATGAAAAGCACTATATAAATGCTGATTCTTCTTCTACTTGTTCCCTATATCCACAGTAGTTGTCAGATCCTATTGTAACTCTCCCCCATTACCCGAGGTTACTAGAATCCCAGTAAGACCTAGTGGTAGGCAGGGAAGACAGCTTGTGAAACTCCAGTTAAATGGATTTCACACTGTCTCACTCTGTTCTCAGTCTCAGCTGAGACTGAGGGATGACATCATTTTAGAACTTTTGCAGCTGCATAAGCCACACTGGAATGTTGCAGTTGGAGGTTAGTGTAGAACGTTGGGATTTTGCATTCAGTCTGTGTGCAGTCTGAGTGAGAGACAGTAGTACAGGTGAGCGTGTGCAGTCTCAGAGCTTTAAGCTCTTTTTTAGAGCTACTTTTGGAAGGTGTGTGTTTCCATCTGAAGAGGAACTCAGAAACTGGTAATTGAAGTGGTGGAGACCACTTTCAATGGTTCAGCAGCCCCATCCCCAAGGGGATGGGGGGAAGGTTTTTGCCTATTTTCTGGGGGCAACCCTCCTGGGTCTGGCTAAGGGAATGAAGCTGCCTGTTTAAGTTGTGCTGAGGCACCAGAAGCTCCGAGAAAGAAATTCCTTGTGGAGGAAATACCTGTGGTGCACCTGCAACCAAAGGGTGAGTTCGCTCTGGAAAAGGGCCAAGTGTTTTTCACCTGTACAGAAGGAAACGAAAGGGACTGTTACTGTGGGGTCAGGAAAAGACAGCCAAGTACAGTTGGAAAGTGGGGATTGGACTGCTTAATCTGTGGGAGGTCTAGAGTAATGGACATTGCCACTTAATTCAAGTATGTTCAAGTCCAGCACAAAGGGTGAAGAAAATTGGGGATTGGACTGCTTAACTCAGTGGGGGGTCCAGAGTGATGGACAATACCACTTAAAAGTATGTTCAAGTCCAGCACAAATGGGAAGCAAGACAAGTAGATGGAATGTGAAATACATTTAGCAAGAATCTACACTGCAAAGATTTACAGGATGAGGTGTTTACTGTCCAGAGAAATGGCCGGGTGTGAATTGTGGGAGTGAGAGGTGGGAGGCCCCCCATCAGTGGTAACCAAATTCACCTCTATGGGTTTGCTCTGAGACACCTTTTTGCTTTCCCTCAGGTACTTGGCCAGTGCCTGAGGAAAGTACTCAGATTCATGTGGGATTAAAAGGAAGATTCCCTTATGGAGCCTTGGTGCTCTTAGGTGGTTTAGGGAGTCACCAGAAAATGTTTCCATGAAGTATGGAAGGTGTCCAAGTGGCTGTCAAGGGAGCCGAGCCTGGGAAAACCCAGAACAGTGTACAAGTTTGGGCTGTGTAACCCAAAGCAGCATGCAAGTCCAGGCTGTGTGCCCAGTGGGTTCAGAACCTGAGGGCTAAAGTGCTGAGGAAGTGTTCTAGTCTCTTTTAATCTGCATTACCAGGAGTGTAGCCCCATGGGGGTCCATCTATGCTTTGTTTATTCTGGTTGGATGGGAATAAAAAGCTGCACTTTAGAATCCTACTTCTGGTATTGGACATTACAGTTATTGCTACCTGTGTTCGGAGTTACTTGGGTGCCCCTGTGCAGAGTAGCCAAACCTAGCCTTTGTGCCGAGTGACCTATTCCTCCCTGAGCCCAGCCCACCTGGTATTGCTGTCAGGTACAAACAGCATACCGGTCCTGGGTTACAAAAATGGAGGCACCACTGAGGATTTGGGTTTGAAATTAAGGGAGAAAAGGTGCTTGGGCAGAAGGCTAGCATTTTGGTTATCTAGCAGTGGGTAGCCCAAAAATCTGAAGCAAGGTTAACTATTGTGTCGCTGTGTGCTGTTGTCCATGTGCTGCTGTTAAAATGCCAACTGTTTACCAAGGAGCAGTAAAGCCTGAGACAGTATACCCTTGTCCTGCATCAAAAATTACAGCATTTGCCAAATTTTTTTAAAACTGTTGTGACAAAGAAAAGTGTGGAAAACTAGGGGTAGCAAAAGGAAAATTATGCCCTGGACATTGGAAATGGTTTCTTGTGAACTGAGAGACTTGTTTTGTTAATAGCCATGAAAAATAGTTGAAATGGGCTCCCGCCGTGGAGTCAGTTTGAGAAAAAAAAAAGTGTGGTTTTGCCGTTTAAATTTGCCCGCTCAACGAGTGCCATGAGGAGAAGAGCACTCGAGAGAAAAGAGGCTCATTTGCATGGCATCATGTGATTGGTGAGACTGCAATCAGTCCCGCCCCCAAGCCAGCTCTAAAGCGACTGCCCAGCATTTGAGAGGGAGTGTGAGTGGAGGGTGCATACTGGCTTACAGGAAAGTGTCCTGGTGATTGAAAGTGCTGTAAAAAGAGTAAAAAAACTGATTTTTCTGTCTAAATTCAGGCTCAACCAGCATCTTGATCAACTGGACTGTGAATGTGGTGTTCAGAGGGATGATTGGCAGGACTACCAACCCACTTCTTTTCAAGACGCCTCCAAGACTGGCTGCAGGCCATTTTCCATCACAGCAAACAGCTGCTGATAACAGTGAGTACAAACAGAAATAATTGCTAAAACAAGTGGTTTTTTCCAAAAGCCAGCTGAATCTGTGTGCAGCAGTATAGTCGCTTTGCAATCAAAGACTGTGTTAAGTTTTACCAGCAAAAGCAAGCATTCAAACCATCGACTGTGAGCATAGTTATGGGTTCAGCGTCACTATAAGTTTCAAAGCCATGAGAGAGACTGTGAGTTGTATCAAGATATGCAGCAAGAATTACAGGCAATCCTGTGCTTGAAATACTGAGGCTTTAAGGGACTGTGAGCTAGAGCAATGTCTTTAGCAAGTGAAAAGTCTGTGGTAAATCATATAAACGTGCTAGGAAAAAGAATAGTGCAAGTTTGCGCAGTTTGAACAAAGTTATCAGTAGAGTGTGTAAATCGGATGCGCAGTGGCTTGACCCAATTTCAGAATGCTGATGCGTAGGAGTGCTGCCGTCGCCATTACAGGGTGGGGTAGTAATGTAAACACAGCAGCAGAGGAGCCATTTTGAAAGTGAAAGAAAGTGTTCAGTGATGTGGGACTTTCAATAACAGTGAGCGTTTGTTGTTTTTCTCTGCAGTCATGGCCTCAGGATCAGCCCCCTACCCGGATCATGCCCAGGCTGTGGTAGCAGTAGAAGTAAACAAGTTAAGGGACATTGAGAGATGTTATTATGGAGGATGACTGCCTCGACACGTGGCGATTCCTGGATATCCAGTGCAAGTATGTTTAATGTGCTTAAATGCTGGAAGGGACGTCTTCATGGTACCTCACAGTTTGGGGTGCTTAGAGAAATATGGTTTATTTAAAGCACCCTAGATTCATTTGGCTCCCACATGGACAAAACTTCAAGAATCTGCAGTTGGCAGCACACAGCACCAGATGGAGCCTGTTGGAGAAGGCCCCTCGAGGGAGTGTGGCACAAAGCTAGAGGGTGCAGATTTACAGACAGAACAATGTGTTGATGTTTCGGATTCTGGATCACAGAGAGAAACAATTCAGGAAGAGCATTAGTAGACCCTTGGAGAGGGGGGGCCTAGCCCAAGTCTCATAGGAGAAGACGAGATGAGGGAGGCCTTTGAATGGGAGGTTTCGACCTCCGAGCCCAGCAAAGAGTGGATAGTCTCAGGAGTGAGGATGACTGCTCACTCCTGGGCACAGATTCTCAGTGAGGAAGAAGAAGAGGGGGAACCTATGTGGCCTTATGAAAAAGGAACTGGTACACAGTCTCAAGCTCTTGCCTCAGAGGAACGCATGGAAGAGAGTGGTGATGCCACTGCCCTGGCTGTGCAAGAAGAAGAAGTCAGGGATCCATTTTTTTGCGTCTTTGAGAATGCGTAGCTGGCAGAAACAGGACTGGCCACCCCCAAGCCAAGGCAGAGGTCTCAGGTTGACCAAAGCTAGTAAAGAGGAAAGACTGGTTCGTAGGAAGGCGAATGAAATCTATGGGATGTCCTTTCCTACCTTTCCTTGGAGAGTCTGGGAGGAGATTGAACAAAACAGGAAGTCCTGGATATGGGCAGAAGCAATGAAATGTTTGCATCCTGGTGCAAACAAGCATGTCAGGAACAGAATGTTTCACGAAAAATACAGTCAGTGTTAAAGAGGCAGGACACTGTTAATGGACACTGTTCAAATAGTGGATGGAGAGGGATGTGAAACCTTTCATAGTGTGAATTATGTGCACCCAGACAGAGTAATAATTCAAGCACCTGACCCGTTGTGCTATTGGCCACAATGCAAAGACCTCCCTGCAAATATGCCCATGCCTACCAAATGGAAAGCAGAGCAGTGGTAGCCAGTGCTGCCACTCCAGCCATTGAAGTGCCTTTGTTGTTCCACCAGTATGGACGTCCAGGACTCAGGTGACCAACATTCATCAGTTCTACAGTGTACTGACTTTCCAGAATCCATCAACTGGCCCACCAGATGACTTCAGATCCAGAGAGGACACCAGCCCAGCTGTATCCTGATTCATCACCTGGTAACTGGATGATGTCGGACCAGCTGTTTTCCTTTTTGTTCCTGTTCCAAGGTTCCATCTCCAGAGATGACATCACCCCAGCAGTTTCCAGATGTTCCCTCCTGTCATTCCTGGAAGATGTTGGCCCAGCTGTATTGGAAGAATGCTGCAGGGAGAGTCTTCGGCTGAGGACCAGGTCGCTGCTGTTTTCATTCTACAAGGGACTGGTAAGTCCAGACTCTTCTATTCTTATGACATTGCAGTACACACCCTACACTAGCAGACTCCAGATGTTTGAACTGTCCTCAAAGACTCTCCCCTTCGGGACTTTGGCCTGCTAGAACTGTGCTTCACCGGTCTCCGGCCCAGGAGAGACTCTTTAATGGACTTGTCTTCAGGCACTGTGGTCACTAGATGGGACTTTTAGGGCACTCCATCCCCCAAATATGGTGTATTATAAATAATGTCATTGTTTTCTACTGTTTTCTGATGTTTATACTGTTTTTCTACTTTTTCTAAACAAAAAAATCTTTATGGGATTCTCCAGTGTTTTGACGGTAGGGGTTTAGAAAGTCTGTGTATGCAGATTAGGAGTGTGTGTTGTCTTTCTTTTTTCTTGCAGGTGTTCCTTAAGAAGATAGAAGAGAAGACAAGAAGAGGAGGAGGGACTCATCAGAGTTCCTCACTAGTACTTTAGAGTGTAGTGTTTGAAGTACTGTTGTTGTTGTTACTGTGTGTAACTTCTTTTTCCTTCCACAGGTATGGTTGTGGAGGAGTGAGGGAGCAATGCAATGGTATGGTATTAGCTCCTGGTGTGTGGTTGCATGGTGTCCAGGGTCGGGGAGGTCCCCTGTTTGTTTTGTTTTGGAATTTGAGTTAGAGGCAGACAGATTTTCCCTAGAGGGCTATGGGGGAAAAGACAGGCTGCGGTCCTGAATGGCCATAGGGACTGCAGTGCTGTTCTATTAGGGCTATGCTCTGGGCATTTCTACTGGAGCCACTAGGTGCCCATAGTCAGTGGGTAGAGTAGAGGCTGGTGTGTCAGCCAAAGGCCTCTAGGCCCTTAGTGTT
Source organism: Neoceratodus forsteri (assembly GCA_016271365.2). Lineage (NCBI taxonomy): Eukaryota > Metazoa > Chordata > Ceratodontiformes > Ceratodontidae > Neoceratodus > Neoceratodus forsteri. The sequence continues at coordinate 29,865,455 of JADMNL010000035.1, forward strand.
GTCTGCCTGTGCTGACACATGGTAGGAGAGAAGGTAGCGCTACCTCCCCATAGTCAACACATGGGGCGAGATGGCGTAAGCCGGGTAATTAATGACTGCGGACAGTCATTTTCCTGGCCCAGGGTGAGTGCAACCCCCCCATTACCCAGGGTTACTAGAATCCCAGTAAGACCTAGTGGTAGACAGGGAAGGCAGTTTGTGAAACTCCAGTTAAATGGATTTCACGCTGTCTCACTCTGTTCTCAGTCTCAGCTGAGACTGAGGGATGACATCATTTTAGAACTTTCACAGCTGCATAAGCCACACTTGAATGTTGCAGTTGGAGGTTAGTGTAGAACGCTGGGATTTTGCATTCAGTCTGTGTGCAGTCTGAGTGAGAGATAGTAGTACAGGTGAGTATGTGCAGTCTCAGAGCTTTAAGCTCTGTTTTAGAGCTACTTTTGGAAGGTGTGTGTTTCCACCTGAAGAGAAACACAGTAACTGGTAATTGAAGTGGTGGAGACCACTTTCAATGGTTCAGCAGCCCCATCCCTGAGGGGATGGGGGGAGGGTTTTTACCTGTTTTCCAGGGGCAACCCTCCTGGGTCTGGCTAAGGGAAAGAAGCTGCCTGTTCAAGTTGTGCTGAGGCACCAGAAGCTCTGAGAGAGAAATTCCTTGTGGAGGAAATGCCTGTGGGGCACCTGCGACCAAAGGGTGAGTTCGCTCTGAAAAAGGGCCAAGTGTTTTTCACCTGTACAGAAGGAAACTAAAGGGACTGTTACTGTGGGGTCAGGAAAAGACAGCCAAGTACAGTTGAAAAGTGGGAATTGGACTGTTTAATCTGTGGGAGGTCTAGAGTAATGGACATTGCCACTTAATTCAAGTATGTTCAAGTCCAGCACGAAGGGTGAAGAAAATTGAGGACTGGACTGCTTAACTCAGTGGGGGGTCCAGGGTAATGGACAATACCACTTAAAAGTATGTTCAAGTCCAGCACAAATGGGAAGCAAGACAAGTAGATGGAATGTGAAATACATTTAGCAAGAATCTACACTGCAAATATTTACAGGATGAGGTGTTTACTGTCCAGAGAAATGGCTGGGTATGAATTGTGGGAGCGAGAGGTGGGAGACCCCCCCATCAGTAGTAACCAAATTCACCTCTACGGATTTGCTCTAAGACACCTTTTGCTTTCCCCTCAGGTACTTGGCTAGTGCCTGAGGAAAGTACCCAGATGTGGGATTAAAAGGAAGATTCCTTTATGGAGCCATGGTGCTCTTAGGTGGTTTAGGGAGCCACCAGAAAATGTTTCCACGAAGTATGGAAGGTGTCCAAGTGGCTGTCAAGGGAGCCAAGCCAGGGAAAACCCAGAACAGTGTACAAGTTTGGGCTGTGTAACCCAAAGCAGTGTGCAAGTCCAGGCTGTGTGCCCAGTGGGTTCAGAGCCTGAGGGCTAAAGTGTTGAGGAAGTGTTCTAGTCTCTTTTAATCTGCATTACCAGGAGTGTAGGCCCATGGGGGTCCATCTATGCTTTGTTTACTCTGGTTGGATGTGAATAAAAAGCCACACTTTAGAATCCCACTTCTGGTATTGGACATTACAGTTATTGTTTCCTGTGTTTGGAGTTACTTGGGGGCCCCTGTGCAGAGTAGCCAAACCTAGCCTTTGTGCAGAGTGACCTATTCCTCCCCGAGCCCAGCCCACCTGGTATTGCTGTCAAATACAAATGGCATAGTGGCCCTGGGTTGCACTACTCTTGTGGATGACATGAAAAAATTTAAAATTTATTCTATAGAGGAAAATATGGATTCCACATACCTATAAAAGATGTGATGTGGGGGGTCACTTATAGCCTTATGAAGGGGGAGCTGATAAGGCTAACAACACTAAAAAAGAAACAAAATGCTGACACAAGTGGAAGAATGGCTATTCAAAATTCAGTTATTAGAAAATACTCTTTCTAAAACCTCTGTAGAGAAAGACTGGCTGGAGTTGAGTAACCTGAAAGCTCAGTTCTCTGCTCCCCTTATGGACAGAGTAACTTGCATGGCAGCTAAAACAAGGGTTAGCTACATAGGATGGGGGAGGGGGGAAGCAAGCAACCTTATTGCATGCCGTCTTAAAGAGAGGGCTGCAGCAAGATGGTTGATTGCTCTGGTTGATCCCTCCTCAGGGAAAATTGTATCAGATTCCACAAACTTGGTGAATATACTTAAAAAATGATTTCAAGCTCTCTATTGGGCATCGGAGACAGAACCTGCCTTTCAGCAGAAAGTGGAGCTGTTTTTAAAGAATGTAGATGTACCTACCCCCCCAGACTCACACAAACAAACTCTTCTAGGTTCAATCGCTGACGTAGAGGTCTTGTCAGTGATAGGGGTTCTCAAGCTGGATAAAGCTCCTAGCCCAGATGGTTTTGTGCCTTTTTTTTTCAAAACTTTCAACATGGAACTAGCCCTTATCCTGACTTATTTATATAATTATTTATTCATATCTGGTAATAAAATAGTTGCATTTTTGAAGCCAGGCTTTTCTTGCTTCTGAAGCTTGGGAGAGATCCTACTGCCCCTGACGAGTATCAACCAATTTTACTTCTAAACATAAATATTAAGTACCTTGCAGCTCTTCTGGCATCTAGGCTCAAGAAAGTCTGGTCTGACCTAATAGGCTCTGAGCAGGTGGGTTTTGTCTCCAGTCTTCATTCCGGTGATCACTTCAGAAAAATCGTTCATCTTTTCTCTGCGTCCTGGCAGGCTGGCTCAGATGCTGTGCTGGTCTCTCTGGATGCAGAGAAAGCTTTTGACCAGGTGGCCTAGCCCTTCCTATTTGATCTTCTTCCCAGATTTGGCTTACCTGAAGAATTTGTACCATGGATAAAAGTTTTAAATACTACCCCCACCGCTAGAATTCTTTGCAATGGAGAACTCTCTGAGACTTTTTGCTTAACAAGGGGCACCTGAGAAGGATACCCTCTTTCTCCAGTGTTATTCAATTTATATATAGAACCCTTGGCTAGAAAAATAATTTGGTCTCCTCAAATTGAGGCATGAAAGTGGGCATCGGGAAGTACATGTTTTCAATGTTGGCAGATGATGTGCTACTTCACATCTCAGACTGGTGTTCCTCTCTCCCTGCGACACTTTGTTTACTTTCAGAATTGAGCTTGCTCTCAGGATATAAATTAAATCTTCATAAAACTATTGTCTTTTTCTTATCCCCCTACATGTTCTAAATCAGATGTGTCTGCTTTGGGTTATAAATGGGAATCACATGCCCTATCTTACCTGGGGATTAAGCTTTCCCAGGATATTACAACAAAACACTATGACAAGGCGACTGCAGTGTAGCGGGCCGGTGCCAACAGAATCAAGACAGTACTCACAAAATAGACGGTGGCACAAACTCCACTCATGTTACACGAAAATCTTTGGTTCTGAGTGAGTCTGTGTGGGGAGGGGGCTCACTCTTTTGTGGCCTGTGACCATTTTTACCATGGATGGTTTCTATTTTCCTGGATTATTAAAGAACTTATTGTTGGTATCCACGGTTCGTGTCCAGTGCATCTGATGATGGTGATTCAGTCTGTATCTTTCTACATGAGTGGAATTCATGCTGCTGTCTATTTTGTGAGTACTTTCCCAGGATATTGCTACTCTTAAAAAAAATTAAACTTAGACCAAGTGGTTAGGAACATGGAGTTAGACCTTCAAAGATGGCTAACTTTACTACTATCATTAAGAGGCTGGGTTAATATAATCAAAATGGTGATCCTACCCCAGTTACTATACCCCCTGCATATGCAAAACTTGCCCTTCCCTGGAAAATGTTTTTTAAATATTCAATCTATATGGTCCAAGGTTTTTTTTGTTAGGGAAGCCCCCTCATAAGGCAATTTATAAACGTTGTAGACCCAGTGAAAAAGGAGGACTTCATATCCCACATTTATTAAATTACTATTTTGCTTTACATGGTTCTAAATACTTTCAGTGGGGCCTGCCTAAAGATGATCATTCATATATAACTCCCAGGTGACTCTGTCCAAAGGGCTACTACCCCTGCCTGCTTGACTACTGACAGGTTGAGGGGCCTAGGTTTTATGGTGGGTGCCTCCACCCAGAGGTCAGGGTTTGTAGTGGTTAGACTAGCTTGGTCACAGCCCTCTAGGATACTGAGACCCCCTTTTATTCCATCTAGTGGCTCACACAATGCACAGAAGTTGCAGTCCCGATACCCCAGATGTACACGCTGTTCATTCATAAAGTACCACTTACCCTCGAGACTGATTCTGAGGTTTGTCTCTCTGGGGACCCCCTGTAAAATAAGGTTAATCAACATACTCAAACCAATACAATGCTTGATATGTAGGTACTGACACTTCAGACAGTTTAAAGTTTAATAACATCAAATCTGGTTTATTTAGGGGGAATAAAACACGGGAGGGGGAGATCAGATTAATTGGCAGAATTAAATCACAGTATTGTGCACACATACTGTACAGGGTCTGAAAAGTCACACTCTGGGTACCCAGGTTGGGGGGGGCTAGCCAGGTCTGTTGCCCAGGGTTGGCTGGCAGGTGCAGATGGACAGGACCCAGTAGAAGAAAATATATGCACAACACCCAGTTGTAGTACGAAGCCGGATGGCTCAGTCCATGAAGAAGTGAATCAACAAGAATTAGATGACACACTTGTAATTGAAAACAGGCTGCAGGGGAATACCCTGATTTGTACTCACAATACCCAAACTGAGAACTGGAAGATGGAACAACAGTGCATGGATACAAGGTCCTTGTGACTGGACCCCACTGCAGTAGATAGCAAACGGATTTAGTCCGAGACAAGCTGGGGTTTGCTTCCAGCTTCAACACACAGCACACAGCACAGGGGATTGGAAATAGCGATTCCCCACAAGTACTACACACATTCATATGTAAAAGGAAAGTACTATACCAGGCAGGCTGCTCCTAGATCCCGATCGCAATTACTGCAAAATATCTGGGAGCACACACAGCAGCTTCAGTTCCTGACAGACCGAGCGCGATTCAGCAATTTCTTCAGTCTTCTACAGGGTTAGCCTGGTTTCTACCTTTCAGACTTCCTTCTTTCTCCTCACAAGTCGGATTCAGTCTGAACTAGCACTTACAACTGCTGCAGGCCGAACCTCAGAGCCTGACATGTGGTTCCCACGTGAAACTATACACCGCAGAATCACAGAGCTCCTTCTGTCTTCACTGTCACAACTGATCTGAGCTTTCCAGTCACAGAGCAGGGCATTTCCTTTAGCTCCACACCACTCTGTTGGTTGGTTTGTCTGTCACTCACAATAAGACTCCCTCTGATGGTGGAAAAAGGCGCCAAGGTCAAAACTACATTTCCCAGATTCACTGCCCATACAATTCCTTTGTGGCTGGCTCAAAATTAAGAGTCCAAGTTCTGATTTGTCCACAGGCTCCATTTTAGGGCTCCCGTAACCCAATTGGCCCAGCACAGCAGTTCAGGACCTAAATGAAGGAGCTACACTGAAACAGTTCATGTTAAAATAAAGACAGGTTAGACAAACTACATTTTCTCAGTCACTCTAAATGATTTCTGGCAAACAGTTATATCTTTCAACAAGGCTCCCTCTACACATGTAGCGACAGCAGAAACAGAGCGAATTGACAGCAGCTCGGACAGGATTCGAGCATTAAATACACAGTCCCCCCCATACAAACTAATTAAGTCTGCAAGCAGACAGCTCTTAAAGAGACAGTATGTGGAGGCTCAAATAGCAGTCACTTGGAACCACATTTAAACAGCTCAGACACTGAACACCATCCAGACTTGGAGCATTCAGGCAAGCTCCTGGAAGACTTTTGGGAACCCCCATTTGCAGGGGGTTACACCCTTCCTGGCCTGGAAAAACTTGATGTCCTCATCAAGTAAATACCCCCATAAATTTCAATACAACCATATACATTTACATCAATATCACATTAGGCCTATACATGTAATCATCAGTCAAAATATCACCTTATCAGAAACACATTTCTGAAACTTTTCAGTACATCATTTTTTTTCACAGTATTATACACACATTGTACCATAACTCAGGTTATTACCTCCTGTACATGAAACCTGAAGAGAGGAAGCCCTTGCCTATCAGCTACCTTGGGGCTGGATAGGGCAGGGGCACCATACCTAGAGGGCAACACAAGTAACTTGGAGTTAACACTGATGTTCAGTTTGGGCAATGAGCTTGGGACACATACACTCCTTTATGGACAACATTGAGAGGCAAGTACACAGACCTCCCAGGGAATCATAACTGAGGTGCACTACAGGCTTTACAGCTCGACCAGTCTTTCTAGGGGGAACTGCAACAGTCTCTGCACTTTCAATTCACTTTCAGCACTGTCTTTACTTGCCAGGGGAGTCTCCCTAGGGGTAGACAGGCTAGAACCTGGGGCACTTTCAGCTCCATGATTTGCAGTCTCAGAGTTCACAACACTTGGCTCACATGGGGAGTTTTCTGACACTGGCAGTGAACTATCAGGGCACTCAACACACTCTTCTTGTTCTGGTATATCACCAATTTGTCCCAGTCCTTCATTTTCCTCCTCTGAAAGCTCAAACAGTTCAACCAAACACAATATCATCTGACTTGATGCGTTGCACTTCACTTTCTTTGAGCATTGGCTCCAGGGACAAAGCTGGGGGCTTAGACAGTCCAGAAGGATCAGCTTCAACTCCAGGATTGACTAGGGGATTGCCCCGAAACAATTGACTCAGTTTGTAAGAAGAGTAGTATTCAAAGCCACAATCACTTTCCTCTGACATGGACTGACAGTCATGTTCAACTGGGACTTGTGGAGGGGAACACTTTAACTCAGCTTCTGTAGGTGCAGGCTTTCTTGATTTTTGCTTAGCAGCAGCTCTAGTCATTGGTCCAGAGGGGGCATTCACCAGGGGCTCAGACTCAGTCAAGATTTGTTCAATGGGCAGTAAATGATTTCTATGCATTGTTTTCACATCTTTTGAATTGTTCTCAGGCCTTACTTTGTACACAGGCAGATCATCTAGTTTGCCCACTACAATGTGAGGGAGATGGTGCCATCTGTCAGCAATCTTATGTTTGCCATGCAGTCTCAGATTTCTTAGCAATATCCGATCTCCCTCCTGGAGTTCCTGTGGTTTCACCTTTTTATCATACCTTTCTTTGTTGGCCAGATTTCTTTTGGCAGCCATGGTTTGAGCCAGTTGGTAAGCATGATTTAGATGGGCCTTTAACTTTTGCACATACTGTAAATAGTTGTCAGCTCGAACCCCATCAGGAGAAACTCCAAAACATACATCTACCAGCAGTCGAGCTTCTCTTCCAAACATCAGGCGGTAGGGGGAGAACCCAGTGGCATCACTTCTGGTGCAGTTGTAGGCAGGTACCAGGATTCTAATTTGTTGACTCCATCTAGGCTTGTCCTTTGGGTGGATGGTGCCTAGCATATCTAGCAAACTGTGGTTGAAACTTTCAGGCTGCGGGTCTCCCTGGGGGTGGTAAGGCGTGGTTCTGGACTTTCACACTCCCCACAGAGAAAGCATCTCTTTGATCAGATGACTCTCAAAGTCTCTCCCTTCATCAGGATGGATTCTGTGTGGAGCCCCATAATGAACAGAATAGTTTTCTACAAGTACTTTTGCCAGTACTGGATGCCTTCTGGTCCTTGGTGGGGAAAGCTTGGGCATATCTCGTAAAATGGTCAGTGACCACCAGCACATTACTAATATTTCTTTGATCTGACTCCAAACTCAGGAAATCAATACAGACCAGCTCCATGGGTATACTGGGGGTGATGTTAACAAGGGGGCAGCCCTCTGGGGCAGGGCTTTCCTCTGTAAACAGTGACTACAAGTTCGAATGTGTTACTCAACATCCGCCCCCATCTTAGGCCAATAGAATCTGGATCTCACCAAGTCAAGTGTTCTGTCTATACCAAGGTGCCCCATGTGGTTGTGTAAGGACCTCAGTACAGAGTCTCGAAAGGCAGTGGGCAGCACTAGTTGTTGTTTGTCTATTTGTCCCCCTCTGTCTACTGTTTTTCTATATAACAGTCTATTGATCAGTTTCAATTTAGGACCTTCCTTGTATAACAATGTAGTTCTCAAATCAGTGGAGTGTAATTTGGACACATCTTTCCCTGTGTAGAGGGCTTCTAAAGCTGATTCGATCATGGGATCTTGGGATTGAGCCTGCTGAATACTGTCATTGTCCAGCTGAGGCAGTGCACCAATGTCTATTGCAGAAAAGTGGCAATAAGCAGCAGGTAAGCAGTTCTCAGAGGGTCCCAAAGAATCCACCATACAGTCCACTGCATCCGTGGACATTTGCTCCTCCCTGTCAAACTTCCGGCAGAGTGCTTGAATATCAGGTTCTGACAGTCTGACCCAGTCATTTTGAAAAACAGGCCTCCGGGAGAGAGCATCAGCATCTATGTGGTTCGGGCCTGCTCTGTATTCAACAGCATAGTCGTATGTAGATAATGAAGAGAGCCACCTATGGCCAGTAGAATCCAACTTAGCTGAAGTCTGCACATAGGTCAAAGGATTATTGTCAGTTTTTACTAGCATCTTAGCCCCATACAGGTACTTGTGGAATTGGTCAACAATGGCCGATTTCAAAGTTAGGAACTCTAACTTATGTACAGGATAGTTCTTTTCGGAAGGGGTCAGGCTTCTGCTGGCAAAGGCCACTGGTCTTAGGCCATTTTTGTGCTCCAGGTTCAACACAGCCCCCAAACCTTGCAAACTAGCATCAGTGTGTAGGACATAGGGTTTTACTGGATCTGCATAGGCTAGAGCAGGAGCATGGGTAAGTTGATATATAATCTCATGAAAAGCAGCTTCACAATCAGGTGTCCATCGTGCCCCAAAAACTTCATTAGGATGGAAATACATTCTCTCAGTCTCAGGGGGAGTTGATCGCTTGTATTTTTTGTGGGTAGGAGGGTGACCTTGAGTAAGATTAAGTAAAGGATGGATCACTCTTGAATAGTCCTTGATGAAATGGCAATAGTAGCTACAGAATCCCAGGAATCTTTGCAGTTCTTTTAGATTGTGGGGCTGTGGCCAGGAGGTCAAGGCCTCAGCTTTACTTGGGTCAGTCTCTATTCCCTCGGTGGAGACTATATGCCCCACATACTTTACAGAGGTTTGGAAAAACTGACATTTATCGATGGACAGTTTCAGGCCAAAGTCTTCCAGTCGGTCCAACACCTTGAATAATTTGCTGTCATGTCCCTCCAGTGAGCTACCAAACACAATAACATCATCTAGGTATACCAGGGACTCTAATACGTTCATGTCCCCCACTGCACGCTCCATCACTCGTTGAAAAGTGTCTGGGGCACCTGAAATCCCTTGAGGCATCCTTATGAATTCATAGAAGCCAAGCAGACAGATAAAGGCTGTCTTCTTATGGTCTTCTGGGGCCATCGGGATCTGGTAGTACCCACTGTGAAGATTCACCGCAGAGAACCACTTACTACCGTTCAGGCAGTCCAAAGCATCCTGAATGCGGGGCATTGAATACTGATCAGGGCTAGTCCGCCAGTTTAAAGTGGGATAATCCACACACATCCTTACTGTCCCATTCTTTTTTCTCACTACCATGATGGGGGAAGCATAGGGGCTTCTGGGTTCTTGTATTACACCAGCAGCTAGCATCTCTTGCAGATGCCATCTCACATCATCTATGTCAGCAGGGGCCAGGTGTAGAGACCTCTCATGAAATGGCCTTTCATCATGCAGCCGGATGTAGTGCTCTGCTCCTTGCACACATCCTACATCCCATTCCTTTAAAGAAAACACCTGGTCTTTCTGGGCAAGCTTTTTACTGATTCTCCTCTTCCATTCAGCTGGCAATGGGGAGTCCCCAAAATCAAACAAGTCGAGAGTCACTCTGTCATTTTCCCCTGAACACTTGTTACTGGGTAGCACTGCAGTATCTGCACAATGTACATTAGCCAGGGTGCAACCTCTGTTTACTCAAATCTCTCTATCAGACACATTATGAACTTGGACCATTACCCTTCTAGCAAAAGCATGGGCTCTAGCAGGCAAAATACTTGGCTTGACCAGCAGTCCTTCCGGCAATTTCCCATCACCCAGTGCATCCAGCATGAGGATTTTATTCTTGACATCCTTTCTGATAGGGACTTCTCCCTGTAGGGTACATTGGGCATTTGGTGCCAGGATCAGATACTCAGGATCCTTCTTCCAGACAATTTCAACCGGTTCCTCTGGTTCCACTTTTTCAGCATCTCTCTGTGCCTCATAGGCCTTCTTGATCAAGGCTGAAATTCTTAAAGCTCTACTAGTCCTTGACCCCTGTTTTTCATAACACAACTGTGCCAACCATCCAAACATATGCACATTCATCCCAATTAGTAGAGGAACCCCATCATACAGTCCAGTAGGGGCACACTAAGGCCAGGGTCTGTTCTTGCTCTGCCACTCCAGCCACGGAGTTGGGAAAAGACAGCCAAATTCTGATACACCCAGAGTAGGGGTAGGCCTTCTCACTTAACCCCCAGACATGCATCCCCTCCAACAGTTGTAAGGGTACACCAGACAAATGCTTCTGATACCAGTCTTGGAACATAATTGTCACTTGGGAGCCACTATCTAATAGAGCTCTTGTAGACACTCCATTCACCTTGACAGTGGTCTCCATGGAGGGACCCACTATTCTGGACCAGTCTGGAGAGAAAGTAGCAGGAGCCTGGGAAACTGACCTTGCCACAAAGGGACGTGAGTTAGCATTTTTGGGGCCCTCACTGGGATCATTTCGTGCACCTCTTAAGCACTGATTTGTTCTCCGAAGCTCTCCTTGTAGCCTATACACAACTTTGTCTGTGTCTTTTGGGGACCAGCATTCTCTCTTCATGTGCCCATCCTTTCCACAATTATAGCAAAACATACTTTCTGGAGTTTGAGCTAGCTGAGGCATCACACTGGGAGCCAGGGCAGGGGTACTACTAACTGAAAACCTTGGTGCCATCTCTGTCTGTGGCGTGATAAGCATTTGGAGACATCTCGTCAATTTCCCCACTTCCATGGTCAACACATCGAGTTTTGAGCTGTTCTCAGCAGGAGATGCATGGGTGGGTACCCCCACCCCCATAGCAGCTGCAGTCGGATGAGGGTCGGGGCCTGTACTTGCAGGAGTGGCCTTCATATAGGGTCTGTTTTTCTATTTTCCTGAACTTTCTCAGCAGTTCACCCCATGGTGGCACACCCTCATTGGTCCCCACTTCACAAGGACCTTCTGATGCTGTGATCACTTTGGCTGCACTCACAGAATTAACGTCCCCCTCCTCATCTTCAACCTCCCAAAGTTCATTTATTAAGTCACAATAGTCCGGTGGGTTACCTCTTCTGTCTGGGAGCCCTTATTGAAGGAGCTGCAATTTAGAATGCTTTGCATGTTGTAGTGGGTGCTCTCCAACCTTACACGGTTTAAAGCACTGGCAGCCACCCCACTTTTTTGGTAAGCCTTCTGCAGAGCTCTTTCCAGACGAGTAACATATGCAGAAAAACTTCCCCATGTCACTGTTTTGTACCTTGAAATTTCCACATCAAGCTCTCCCCTGACTCAGTGCTCCCAAAATTGCCTTCAAGTGCAGATAGGTACTTCTGGGCAGATGCATCAGGATTTGTGGACCTCAAAAATTTAATGGCCTCTAGGGCAGGACCCCTCAGACTTTCTATGATTCTTTTTAGTTTCTGAGCATCTGCATACTGCTATTTAGTATTAGAGGGCAACGCAATCTATCCAGGTGTCCCAATCATCCTCCCCCTGGGTGGGTGGGGAGGGTGCCAGAGAAGATCCTCAACCTTCGGTAAGAGTCATGACTAATTGCAGGCACAAAAATAGGAGCCTACATTGGTTCAGCCACAGAAAGAGGGGCATAATGGGTGCTGGAGTGGGAGGGGGTGTTGGGGGAGGAACACCCCCATGTGGCAGAAATAACTTCTATAAGTCCTCCACAGTTTTCCCTTCCTCCAGCAACAACTTAGCAAATTTCTCCTCAAAGGTTTCAGATAGTGGGAGGGGCTTATTCCCCCGGGTCTTTACTGTCCTTAGTTATCACTCTCCAGGCAGTGAGCGCTCCCTCTGGGGTAACAGTCTGTGGCACTTGAAGCTATGTATGGGGTCCTTATACTCTACTAGGGCCATGAAAGTGTGGGTGAGCAGGTCAGCATGTCGACCCACCACCACAGGATTTTGTAAACCTTCCACCTTGGAAAGTACTCCCTGTACAGTGACTGCACTGATACCCAGGGGGATGTCCAGGATAAGCATAGCATTTTGGGAGATGATCTCCTCCCCAGTACACCACTCCACCAACCGGTGCACAGCCACTTCTGTCAGGGTACTCATTTATTTTTTTAACACTGGTTCGTAAATGTGTCCATTAGTGGACACAAAATTCCAGTGGTGAGCCTCCAAGATCTAATCCCCAGGTGACTCTATCCAAAGGGCTACTAACCCTGCCTGCTTGACTACTGACAGGTTGAGGGGCCTAGGTTTTATGGTGGGTGTCTCCACCCAGAGGTCAGGGTTTGTAGTGGTTAGACTAGCTCGGTCATAGCCCTCTAGGACACTGAGACCCCCTTTTATTCCATCTAGTGGCTCACACAATGCACAGAAGTTACAGTCCCAATACCCCACATGTACATGCAGTTCATTCATAAAGTACCACTTACCCTCGAGACTGATTCTGAGGTTCGTCTCTGGCGACCCCCTGTAAAATAAGGTTAATCAACATACACAAACCAATACAATGCTTGATATGTAGGTACTGAGACTTCAGACAGTTTAAAGTTTAACAACATCAAATCTGGTTTATTTAGGGGGAATAAAACACGGGAGGGGGAGATCAGGTTAATTGGCAGAATTAAATCACAGTATTGTGCACACATACTGTACAGGGTCTGAAAATTCACACTATGGGTACCCAGTTTGGGGGGCAGCTAGCTAGGTCTGTTGCCCGGGGTTGGCCAGCAGGTGCAGATGGACAGGACCCTGTAGAAGAAAATATATGCACAACACCCAATTGTAATCTGGAGCCGGATGACTCAGTCCATGAAGAAGTGAAACAACAATAATTAGATGACACACTTGTAATTGAAAACAGGCTGCAGGGGGAATACCCTGATTTGTACTCAAAATACTCAAGCTGAGAACTGGATGGTGGATATTCTTCTGGGTTGCCAGAACAACAGGGCATGGAGACAAGGTCCTTGTGACTGGACCCCGCTGCAGTAGATAGCAAACGGATTTAGTCCGAGACAAGCTGTTGTTTGCTTCCAGTTTCCAGCTTCAACGCACAGCACACAGCATAGGGGATTGGAAATAGCGATTCCCCACAAGCACTACGCACATTCATATGTAAAAAGAAAGTACTATACCAGGCAGGCTGCTCCTCAATCCCCGATTGCAATTACTGCAAAATACCTGGGAGCACACACAGCAGCAGCATCAGTTCCTGACAGACCGAGCGCGATTCAGCAATTTCTCCAGTCTTCTACAGGGTTAGCCTTGTTTCTACCTTTCAGACTTCCTTCTTTCTCCTCACAAGTCAGATTCAGTCTGAACTAGTGCTTACAACTGCTGCAGGCTGAACCTCAGGGCCTCACACGCGCTTCCCGTCTGAAACTATACACCACAGAAGCACAGAGCTCCTTCTCTCTTTACTGTCACAACTGATCTGAGCTTTACACCGTTCTGTTGGTTGATTTGTCTGTCACTCACAATAAGACTCCCTCTGTTGGTGGAAAAGGGTGCCAAGGTCAAAACTACATTTCCCAGATTCACTGACCATACAAGCCCCTTGGGGCTGGCTCAAAATTAAGAGGCCAAGTTCTGATTCATCCACAGGCTCCATTTTAGGGCTCCCTTAACCCAATTGGCCCAGCACAGCAATTCAGAACCAAAATGAAAGAGCTACACTGAAACAGTTCATGCTAAAATAAAGACAGGTTAGACAAGCTAGATTTTCTCAGTCACTCTAAATGATTTCTGGCAAACAGTAATATCTTTCAACAAGGCTCCCTCTGCACATGTAGTGACGGCAGAAACGGAGCGAATTGGCAGCAGCTTGGGCGGGATTCAAGCATTAAATACACAGTCCCCCAATACAAACTAATTAAGTCTGCAGGCAGACAGCTCTTAAAGAGACAGTACATGGAGGCTCAAATAGCACTCACTTGGAACCACATTTAAACAGCTCAGACATCGAACTCCGCCCAGACTTGGAGCATTCAGGCAAGCTCCTGGAAGACTTTTGGGAACCCCCATTTGCAAGGGGGGTTACACATATATTCCACAATTGTTCCAGATAGAGTCATCACTGGCAAAATAGCTCCATTTATTGCTATCATTCCTGTAATATACCCCCTTTTCCAAAATTCCTAAAGCTTTGAAAATTACCTCAGTTGGTTGATCTGTTAAAGTTCACTCACAATTATGCCATTCATTCCATCTATCCTATCATATTGACATTAGTCATTCTTTTTTTAATAACCTAGATGTGCTAATTGATTAGCCAATAGTTATACCTGGGCAGTGGAAGGGTATTACAATATCCTCTATAGCTGATTCAGATGTAAAAGATAAGATTGTATCCTTTAGAGAATTCAGAGACAAATTTCATCTCCCAGCACACAGTTTTTTGAAACGCCATATGTCCAACTTAGACACTGCTTAATGAATATCCTGGGAACCCCACCCTGGCACCAGCAAGCAGGAGCTCTTTTTGTATGTTTGACCACCTTCGTATCCCAGAAGAAGACCAGATTCCCATGATGTATAAAGAACTGCGTAGCATGACTCCGGTTAGTTGCTCTATTATGTCTTTTTACTGGAATCAGGCTTTGAACCTACACTATTCAGCCCAGGTGTCGTCCACGATTTGGAGAAATTTATATACCTATGTGAAGCAAGATAGATGACGTGTGCTTCAATTTAATGTTCTACATAATCTATACTTTACTCCTTCTAGATTATTTAGAATGGTAGGCTCCCTGGGCCCGCTTGTCCTAAATATTCTGAAGAAGAAGGTACTTTATTTCATATGACTTGTCCTCAGGTATCTGCACATTGGAACTCTATTAAAAACCTTGTTGCTCCCTCATTTGGCCATACATGGAATTTCACACTGGAAATTTGAATATTGGGCAATTTCAACAAGATTACTTCAGCAAGAGATAAATCATACATGGCCTTAATTTCAAGGATGACTATGTTGTTATTAATGAGACACTGGAAAAGTGATCATTTACCCTCTAGGGCTGAGTGAGTTCAGGAATCCTTCTCTGCAGTGAATGCAGAAAGAGCAATTACTATTGTAACTTATATATTACATAGGTTTCAGGCTTGCTGAGAGCCATTCCTCTCCTTTCTGTCTGGGAGATAGTTTGGTTGTGTCTTACCTTTTTATTTTCTCTGCTTTTCTTCCCCCTTTCCCGGTGATATTGCTTTTTACTAGGGGCGTTTTGACTTTTAGCATTTAATCGTGCCCGAGTCCTGTCCTGCTTATTTAGGTTTTTCAGGGGAGACATTCTTTTGTTAATTCATGCCTTCAAGGAGGGGGAGTGAGGGTGTTGGGGGAGGAGTATATCAGGGTGCTATTTGGGAGGGATTATTTGCTTTAGTTGGGAAGATCATATTCTGCCTCTTAGTTTAGGTATGAGTCTTGTAAACTGCTATTTGTTAATTGTATGTGTGATGACTTATTGTTGGATGTGCTTTCTATTTGCTTCATATGTGTACCTAGTTTCTTTGTACTATGGTTATTTGTTTTCTTTCAAACTTTCAATAAAATATATTTAGTTCCTCGAAAAATTATGATCACTTCTATCAATAAATCGAACAATTTTAAAACAATCCTTTTGTCTTCCACTGACAACAGAGCAGATAAGATAAGAAACACATACTGTTTATGCAGGAAATTTCTAAAGGTGTCATGACTCTGTGCCCCACAAAAGGTTGATCAAGAAGTTGGTGGATCTTAGGGTTGGAGAAAAGATGGCCAAATGGGTGGAAAACTGGCTGAGGGAGATAACCCAGAGGGTGGTTGTGGGGGGAGAGTTATCTGGCACCAGAGAGGTAACCAGTGGGGTCCCACAGGACTCAGTGCTGTGGCTGGTGTTGTTTAATGTCTTCATCAGTGACAATGGGGATGGCATTAAGGGCAAAATGTGCCTATTCATGGATTATACCAAGCTCTGTGGGAGAGTGGAGCCAAGAATCCCAGGACAGAGTATTACCTGGGTGGAGTCCAAATATCTGCAGCAGAAGAGGAGAAGGACCTTGGAGTGATGCTCACTAGTGACCTGAAGCACTCCACGCAGTGCAAGAAAGCAGCAACAAAAGCAAACAAGAATCTGGGATGCATATTTAGGGAGGGTCATAGTAGGAGAGAGGAGGTTATACTGCCCTTGTACAGGTCACTGGTAAGGCCATATCTAGAGTATGGAGTTCAGTACTGGTGCCCATACCTCAAAAAGGATGTTGACCTGCTGGAGAAGGTCCAGAGGAGGGCTACAAAGATGACAGTGGGTCAGAAGGGTAAGGCATACAAGGAGAGGTTGAGGGCACTGAACATGTACTCCCTAGAAGAGAGAGAGAGAGAGAGAGAGAAAGAGAGAGGGGACATGATTGGGACTCTCAAGTACTTGAAAGTGATAAATAAGGTTGATAAGGAAAGTCTTTTTAAGCTGAGTGGCAACCATAACATGAGGGGGCACAGTCTTAAGCTGGAGGGTGGGAGGTTAAGGAGGGCAGTCGGGAAGTACTTCTTCACAGAGAGGGTAATGGACACTTGGAATGCACTGCCGGATGAGGTTGTCTCATTGAAGACAGTGGGCAGCTTTTGGAAAGGCTGGGATAAGCATAGGGGAAGGTAAGGATCATAGGTAGGGAGGATGGGAGGAGTGGGGAGGGCAGGGACATTAGCTCAAGCTGTGAACCCTGCAATACGAGCAGATTTGATAGACCACATGTCCTTCTTATGGTGGCTTCTTCGTATGTTTGTATGTTCGTATCAAAGGTGCTCTGTAAACTTTACTGCAGGTACTATCTGACTTTTCCCAATGCCTGAATGTTTTACAGACTGTGTACTGGAGGGTTTTGTCTTTGGAACCCAGAATGAGACGTGTTTTGTGCACAGCATACATTGTCAGCTGGGCCAGCTTTGTCCTACTGTTTTTTTGCTGTACATTTTATTAGGACTTTTACTGGATAGGTTGGAACATGATTGAGCATTCAGTTGGGAACCATGCAGGGGAACAACCAGGTAGAATTTTAAAAGTGACCATCGAACAGTATGGTTCACAATAAACACAGCAATAGAGTCAAGCCATACAAAGACAAAAGTACTGGACTTTAGGAGGGCTGACTTTGCCAAAATGGGTGAGAGCCTAAGGAATGCACTAGCAAATGGGCAGGAAGGAGGGGTGGAAGAACAATGGGGAATAATAAAAACTGCCATCACAGAGGTAACAAGCCTTTGTGTGAAGCAAATAAACAAAACAAGACGATGTAAGAAACCACTATGGTTCTCAAAGGAAGTGGCAGTGAAGGTTCAAGAGAAAAGAAAGCATTCAGGAAGTACAAGGAATCACAGAAGGAGCAGGATAGAGAACTGTATCAGTTAAAGCAAAAGGAGGTTGGGAAGGCAGTCAGAACAGCAAAGGCCCAAACTGAGGAAAAGATAGCCAACTCAGTTAAGAAGGATAAAACCTTTATAGGTACATCAGGAGCAAAGGAAGACCAAGGAGGGATAGTAAGACTTAATAAAGGGAGGGAGGGTGGGCAGAGGGAGACTGTGAAAAGGTAGAGATACTAAACAAATATTTTTGCTCAGTCTTTACAAATGAAGAGGGGGAGGTACATAAAACAAACAGTAGTAACACTCTGGATATAGAAGTTGATACCAGCCCATTTACAGAAGAAAGGGTTCTGAAAGAACTCTTAAAACTGAAGGTGGACAAAGCAATGGGGCCTGATGGGATTCATCTCAGAATTCTAAAAGAGCTAAGGGTAGAACTAGTGACACCACTGACTACCCTTTTTAACAAATCATGGGAGGATGGGGTGGTACCCGAGGACTGGTGGAGGGCAGATGTGATTCCCCTTCACAAAAGTGGAAGCAAGGCAGAAGCAAGAAACTACAGACCTGTTATTTATTTTATTTATTTATTTAGCTTTTGTTGACCGGGTAAGTGCACTAGACAAATCCTGCCTTTTTTCAGGCACGACCCGGGGGAGGGGGGATACAGATGAATGCCAACTGACCTGAACCAGATTAAGCTGTTGGTGGTATGTTTAGTGAATGAGGGAAATTTGGCCAGGACACCGGGGAAATTCCCCTACTGGCTGCCTTGTTGCCGTCAGTAGGAGTTTCACTGACGTCATGCTGCATGATGGCAGCACTCCAGCAACTATCATGTGAGATGGAGGTCGACTTGAGTAAGGTTCCTGAGACTGCGACTAGCAATTTGTTTCAAGACTCACCTGAGGTATGTCTGGAAGCTCCCTTACTCGAACCAGTACCGGACGGAAAAACGAGTATCTCGGAGGTGGCTGGAGATATTCCAGCAAGCGGGAGTTCAACAACTGAAGGGATCGTAGAGACAACACCACTACATCCTGATTCCATCTGTTCCTCTATGGTTCCAGGAACTGATGCAAAGTCAAGCGCTCGGGCGGAACAGACTGCACTGGATCATGATGCTACAGGGACCAATTTCGCAGACGGACACTGAGTGTCACAGGTTATGCGATGGCATTTTGGATTGCAGGAGAAGGCCCCACAGGACTCTCCAGTCGACTGGTCTGAAGATTCGGCCTTACAAGGTGCGGGATGGTGTAAAACGGACTCCAGACGCTGGATTCCTGACCCGAAATGGACTAACTTTGCAACGGACTCTTCCATGACTAAGCATGCCACCGATTCAGCATCTCTGGGCCCAGGTACTACTGACACATCTTTTAAAAGTGCTGTATTCACTGAGGGTGGGGAGAGTACTTTGGTTTCTCCGAAACCAACTACTTCCTTTTCTGATGCTGCTGGGGTTGTAAGGGAAAATATTGCCATGCCTTCACAGGCTGGGGGTGCAGACTCCCAAAACAGGCCTCCTATGTCAGAGCTCTTTAAAAATAAATTAGAACAGGCCCCAAGATGCAATGCTGTTAGGATACATTATAAAGGTGGCCTACCAGAACATCCAGACAGGTATTATGTGTTTAAACAGCTGTTAAAATTTTCTATGGGTTTTTCTGCTGCAGATATATATGCCTTGATTCATATTTCCCGGTGAGGACTCATTTAATGTTAGCTTTCAGTCCGATACCCTTCTAGACAAATTTTGGGATAAGTATACTACCCTTAAGGTTACCCCAATATGGACTCCTTTTTTTGTTATACCACTCACTAGACCCCAAATTCGTTATATTACAATCATGTTCCGTAACGAAGGGGTAAATGTTAGCGACATTTATCATTGGTTACAGTCTAAATGTGACATTTTGAGCCCACCAGAGGCCTTATTAGACTCTGAAGGTATATGGACTGGAAGCTGGAAGTTCAAAGTAAAACTCTTTCTAGTTAACTCTGAAGTAGTACATCTTCCCAATAGCTTCTTTTTAGGCAAAGATAGGGGAGTTTGCTTTTATAGTGGACAACCCAGAGCCTGCTATAAGTGTGGAGCTAGAACCCATTTAAGTAGTGTATGTGATATGCTGAAATGCCCTTTATGTGGAGGCTTTGGTCACTCATTAGACATGTGTACCAACATCTTCCAATGCAACCTCTGTGACGAAAAGGGCCACGCCTTTCATCAGTGTCCCTGGGCCCGCAGAAATTGCACTGCAGGTTGGGATCAAGATGAGCTATTAAAGAAAGCTCAGGCAAAAAAGCATGGACCTGTCGATAAAGCTGCCTCTATGCCTTCAACCTCTTTAGTGGCAGAACATGGGGTAATTCCTAAAAAGACAGGGCCTGTTTTTAAAGACCCCCATATCTCTACAGACAACCATATTGCTTCCAAACCCTCTGCTTCTAGTAAACCAACTTCTGACCCTTCTATGCCTCCCCCCATTTGAAACCATCAAAAGCAGGAGACTTACTAGGGCTTCTATAAAACAATCCCCCATAGTCCCTTTGCCTACTGAAAATTTTTTTTCCCCTCTTCAAGAAGACCCCAGGGAATCAGACCTTGAATCTGATACCTCTCATGTATCAGACTTGATTACAGAAGATGATGAGAGTAAGACAACAGAGCTAGCGAAAGAAAAGAAAGGGAAAAAAGGGAAGAAGAGGAAGGTCAGTCAGAAAAATAGTCCTTGACTTTCTTTGATTCCCTATGTCCATATTAAAATTGGCCTCATACAATGTCTGTAGTATGAAAACGTTCCAAAGACATTTACCTATTTTGATGTACTTGGGGTCTTTGAATTTAGATATAATTCTTTTGCAAGAGACTAGGGTAAAATCTATTTTTGAAGTGACACAATTACAAAGAAAATGGATTTGGGGCCCTTCCTTCTGGACATTTGGTTCAGATGTTGCAGACGGGCTCGGAGTATTATTTGGAAATACATCCTTTAAAATATCCCGAGTAATGGACCTTAGACCTGGTAGATTGTTAATTTTAGATTTTTTCTTTGGGGAATATTCCTTTCGTTTGATTAATTTGTATGCACCTCAGACAAAATCATCTCGGATAGAGATTTTCGAAGAGGCTAAACCCTATTTACTAACTAGGAAACATATCATTTGGGGAGGAGATTTTAACTGCTCTTTAGATAACAATATGAATAAACTACTTAAGAAAAAGACATATTGTGATTCTAACTTTCTTCATAAACTACTTAAAGATTCATGTCTTAAAGACGTTTATAGAAGTTTACACCCATGGGGAGGTATAACATATTTTAGACATACTTTTTCAACCCGTATCGATATGTTCTTCGTTTCCCGGTATCTTTTTCCAAAAAATTGTTCAGTTCTACCTACTGAATTTTCGGACCATAATATTTTATTAAGTACTCTTTCCTTAGTTCATATACCCCCCATTTTTCCCTCTTTACGCAGCAGATGGAGGTTAAACACTTCCTTTTTGCAAGATGACAATTATTTTTCTAAACAAGAAAGTTTTTTTTCTGCTAAATTCTCCACTATGGTTTTTTTTTATAATTATTATGATTGGTGGGTACGATTGAAAATTGAGATTAAATCCTTGTTTAATAAGTGGGGTAAATTCAAGTTAACTCAGACTATCTTCAATATTTATTACATAGAAATAAACTGTATAAATTAATGTCCTTACCGCCTAAAGAACGTTTCTTATTTCATTCCCAAATTTCAGCAATAAAAAAATCAATGAAGGATTTTCAATATGACAGGGCAAAATCTCTAGATTTACAATTTAAATATGGGATAAAGCATAGTCCGATGTCTGACCCCTTTCAGGCCTGTAAAACCCATCTTACTAATACTGTAATGACAGGCCTTGTTAATTCTCAGGGGGAGTTAGTTACCACCGAGATTGGGATATTATCTATTGTCCAACAATATATTCAAGATTACTTCTCGTCTTCAACCACATTACTTACGGAGGTATTTCCACTTAACAAACTTCCTACTATACCTAAACTTCCAGAAAATATTTTGCAATCATTGGTACTTCCTATTACCTCCTATGAAGTTGCAGAAGTAATAAAACATTTGAAGTCTGGAACTGCTCCAGGTCTGGATGGTATACCAAATGAGTTTTATAAAACTTGTTCTAAATACATGGAATTCTTTTTGCCTCCAGTATTTAATTCAGTTTTGAATATCCCAACTGTTGCAACCCTGTCCACCTCGCTTATGATTTTTTTATACAAAAAGGGTGATAAGAATATGGTATCTAATTGGAGGCCGATTAGTCTATTAAACACGGACTATAAAATATTAACTAAGATCTTGCATAATCGTTTAATAAAAGCTGCAGAAATTTTAATCCATCCAGCACAAACTTGTTCTATACCCACTAGAACCTTGCAACAAAATCTATATTTAGTAAGAGATATTTTTTCTATGTTGCCACACAATTCTTCAGGTTCAGACATTATAGTGGCCTTAGATCAAGAAAGAGCTTTCGATACGGTCTGTCACTCATATTTGTATTTTATCTTAACTCATTATGGTATTCTAGAAACATTTGTTCACTGGATAGTTAATCTATACAGCCAAGCAGTCACTATTCCACTAGTTAATGGACTAATGGGCTCTGAAATCAACATTAAGAGAGGTGTACGGCAAGGCTGTCCTCTAAGCCCCTTACTGTATACTTTTATTTTAGACCCAGTCATCAGGAGCATTGTTTCTGACCATCAGATTTTGGGACTCTCCCCTTCCCCTGGGTTGGATAAAGTAAAAATTACAGCATTTGCTGATGATGTTACTTTGCTATTAGCTAATGTCTCATCATTACAGAGAGCATTAGAGATTTTTTCTTTTTTTGGAAAATTCTCAGGTGGGTCTTTAAATATAGGGAAAAGCTTTATATTACCCCTACAAAATACCCCTTCAGCAGTCACTACCTATTTTGATATACCTATAACACGTATTCCTCAAAAAATATTAGGGGTATGGTTTGGAGTTGAGGATATGGCCCTATATAATTGGGAAAAAAGATTGGAGATAGGAGAATCAAAGGTAAATCTATGGAAAAGCTGGACCTTTAGTAAGCTAAAAGGGTAGCAATTATTAAACAGTTTTATTGCCCCAATTTACATACATAAGTCATGTTTCCCTCCCCTATTTCTATAGAGATCAGGTTGTATAGCATCTTTTTCAGATGCTCTGGAAATAGACTTAACCCTATAAAGAGAGATTCACATATCTTCCCAAAAAGGATGGAGGCCTCAATATGATTAATCCAGTTGTTTTTCCATTCTAACTTTTGTTTTCATCATTTTCATTTATTTGGACTCAACCCTCGCTAACTTGGCAGTTCTGGGTTCAGTCAATTTGGCACAAATATTTCTTTTAAATGGTCTTTATTTCCCCAAAATCATTCTATCTGATTCCTTACCTAAGTATGGACTTGCCACACTCAAGAAACTTTATCAGTGGAAAATTCCACTGCAGAAATTACTTATGTTGTCACGGAAAACATTCTATGCTCACATTGTATATGAAGTGCAGAAAATCATACTGCTTTTTCCTCAGTGTACCCCCACTAAAATGATCTCAGCACTTCATAAATTAACAGATTACAGACTCCTAGTTAAAACTTGGGATGTCATTTGGATGTCAGCCCATGGAAGATTAGGCGTCAGGGGAAACATAAAATACAAACCTTTGGATGAAAGATATTGTTTAAAACCACAATGTGTTAATACAGAAGAGAGTCAACAGCATTTCTTTATAGATTGTTTAGATAGTCAGGCCTTCTGGTCACAGGCAGCACTTTATTGGAAAAAGCCACATCTCACATCATTAACATATAACATTCTTATTTTGGGAGATTATACAGGGATTTGGAAAAGATATCATAAAAGTAACTTAAATGTTTTCTTTGCTTTGTTACAATACTTTCTATGGCAAGGCCGATGTAAATTTGTGCTACAACAGCAACAGATCTCTTTTTCAGTTATAATTGAGTCTGTTCATAATGATTTACTTTCCTTATATGCAAATGACAGAAAACATCATTCTAATGACAAAATGTCTGTTTTATGGAAACATTTTTTCTATCTTGTGAAGAATTTTTTCTTTTATGATGCTATGTACTATATTGCTCTTTAATTTGCTCTTTTTCTTTGTGATGTTATGTTCTTCTCAATAAAAACTTCCCCAACTCTTTTCGATAAGTGCCACGGGATATTTAGCATCCACCTGAACTACCACCAGTCCAGGCAGATGGGACCTCGATTTAACGTCTCATCCGAAAGATGAGAGTTTAACCTCAGTGATAGGGAAAATGATGGAATCACTTCTGAAGGAAAGAATTGTCGAGTATCTAGAGGCCAGAGGGGGCACAGGACCCTAAGCAGCATGGATTCACAGCGGGAAGGTCATGCCAGACGAATATGATAGATTTCTTTGACTGGGTGACCAAAGTAGTAGATCAGGGAGGGGCTGTGGACATGGCCTACCTAGACTTTAGCAAGGCATTTGACACAGTCCCACACAAAAGATTAATATACAAGTTAGTCAGCCTGGGAGTGGGTCCCAAGATGACAGCCTGGGTAAAGATTGGCTGGAGAATAGGACACAGAGAGTAATAGTAAATGGAGTCCACTCAGAAGAAAGGAGGGTTGCTAGTGGGGCACCGTAGGTTCAGATTAGGATCAGTCCTCTTCAATGTCTTTATAAGTGACATTGCAGAAGGACTGGAAGGAATATGTCTCTTTGCAGATGACATTAAGATCTGCAACAGAGTTGATGCACAGGGTGGGTGGAAAGGATGAGATGGGACTTGGCAAGGTTAGAGTGAATGGTCAAATGTATGGCAGCTTAGATTCAATGCTAAGAAGTGCAGGTAATGCACCTGGGAAACAAAAACCAGGGAAGAGTACACAATGGGGGTGAGATACTAACAACAACAAAATGGAAAGGGACCTGGGGTAGTCATATCAGATGACCTAAAGGTGGGCAAGCAATGGGAGATGGCAAGGAGGGCTGGGGGATGCTGGGATGCATGGGGAGAGGCATCACCAGTAGAAAACAGGAAGTTATTATCCCTCTGTACAGAAAGCTGGTGAAACCCCATCTGAGTACTGTGTGCAGTTCTGGAGACCCAATCTCCAAAACATATATACAGGATGGAAGCTGTCCAGAGGAGGGCAACTAAAATGGTACAGGGTCTGCACCGGAAGACATATAAAGAGAGACTTAAGGAGCTTAATATGTATAGCCTCAAGGAAAGGAGGGAGAAGGGGGACATGATAGAAACTTTCAAGTACCTCAAGGGAATCAACAAAGTCCAAGAGGGTAGCATCTTTCAAAAAAAGAGGTGTGCAAGAACAAGAAGGCACAATTTGAAGATGGGGGGGTGGCTCAGAGGTAATTTAAGGAAGTATTTTTTCACAGAGAGGGTTGTGGATGCATGGAACAGCCTTCCGGAGCAGGTTGTGGAGTCAAAATCAGTGGTGGAATTCAAGCATGCATGGGACAGTCATAAGGCAATTCTGGGGTGGGGGTAGGAAGAAGTAGGCTGCTGGTTAACTAGGATCTGCAGCTTATTCAGTAGGTAGGGAAATGGGCAGACTGGGTTGGCCAAGTGGTCCTTATCTGCCGTCAAATTCTATGTTTCTAAAAGCTCAAAAACTGGAAGGCACATGACATCACACTGACGGGGACCACAGAGACCTATTAGGAAGTTTAGAACCAGAAGTTTATAGTTTCAAGTAGAGTGCTTTCGATTAGAAGAGGGACTGGGAACCAAACAGTGCCTAGTTGAACCTGGCACTGTCTGCAACAACTGATAGGTCCAGGTATTATTTCACAAGTTTGAAAAATTAAAAGGCAAATCACAGAGTTCTGATTCCCAAACTTCCTACCCAAAAGGTTAGTCATTAAGATACAACTGGGACTGTCACCCGAAGTATTGTTAATTTGAACAGAGCATGTAAATTGTTAGACACATGCTCCAAATGCTTATTAACTTTACTCTAATCTCATGTTTTGATTGGAATTTTCGAGTGAGAGCAGAATTCACTTTTGTGGGTTTCAGTGGTTGGAGGGACCATAGAGAAATATTGTTTTGTTTTTTGTTTTTTAACCAGGAGAGACACACTAAGCTGAAAGATTGTTTACAGGTGCGAACTGGGAGCTCAAGGAGGTTAGGTGACTTACTCAGGGTCACACAGTATGCACTTGGGGATGTGGGATTCAAACCCATGTCTCCAGGTTTGCAGCTCAGAGCTTTGAACTCTGTGCTATACTGCCTCCCAAATATAGAACTTGTTGCATATTTTTGTGTTATCTGAAGGCATACCTTACCTTCTAACCCCTCTCTGCAATGTCGCTATTAAAGATATTTCCCTGATCACCAAGTCAAACAAATCTGACAGATCTGTTTGATATGACCTGACAATGACATCCTCGCCGTGAATCCAGTCCATGCTGCCTTGGATCCTGTAAGCCACTGGATTCAAAATATTCTACAATCATTTCCTTCAGCAGTGATTCCATTGATGTCACCAGCAGGCTGCACTGAAGTAAGGCTGACCCGCTGACTTGCAAGTGCCCAGTACTTGCCAGCCTCCTCCTTACTGCTCCCACTTTTGTGAAGTGGGAAGTGGGACTAGTATCTGCCCCTCTTCCAAGCCTATGGAATTACAAATCATTTATTTATTTATTATTTGGTAACCAGTTAAGTGCACAAATCCTGGGGACCGTTTTCAGGCACAACACGGGCCAGCTAGTGGCAGTCAACATACATGCAGTGGTAGTTGCACAAAAATATACCAGTATTGTGCATCAAGCATCATTGCGTGGTAGTGGTATACAAGTTATTCAATGGGTACCGCGCTTGCGCACTGCTCAGTATACTGTGCTACCAGTAAACTTTTTGTGTGATTACTGCTGTAGGTATTACAGGTAATAATCACAATACAGGTAGTGGTACATACAACAGTGTTACAGGTAGTAGTCACAAGTATAGTACAGTAGGTAATAGGTACAAACATTAGATACATACAGCAGTGGTCACTATAATGGTGCGGTCAGGTAATAATTGTAATGTACATTTAAGTATAGAAGAAGATTTAATTTGATATAGGCAAACAGTGCATACTTGGATAAAGTTGGAAAGGAGATATATGCCAGAAAAGATGCTCCATTTTAGGGAGATACAGGGAGATAGGAAGAGAGAGAATTGCCAAGGTGTATGCTAGCAGAGGGCAGTTACAGTTATATTTGTCCGGAAGCCAGGACTTGAGGGTGTGTTTGAAGGTTTGTTGAGAATCTGATTCTCTAAGAGGGGTGGGCAATCTGTTCCACAGGGAGGGGGCCACACTAGATAGAGCCCTCCCACCCATAATGGTGAGAGGACTTTGTATTCGTGGAGGGTGGGCATTGTAGAGAAGCATAGGTTCCTGGTGGGGGTTCTGAAGCTGAAGAGGATGGTAAGGGGAGAGACAGTGCCACTTCTGTTGGTGGTGTCCACAAGGCAACCAAGGGTATAGTCAAAGTGCCCCTGCAAGGGGAGCCATCCAAGGGAGTGGTAGAGGTCACAGCGGTGAGCAGTGCAAAGAGCGTACAAGGCAAATCGACAAGCATTGTTGTAGGCTACTGTAAGCCTCATCTCCAGAGGCTCAGAGCGTAGTTGAGAAACTTAACAGAACTGTAGGTGGTGGTGCTGCCAGCACCTCCTAAGCGCTGTCAAAACCCGTGGATGTATCCTGTCTGGCTCTATTGCCTTGTTCACGTTCAGTGTTGTAATGAGTTCCTTCATGACTGTTCCAAAATAGACTGGTGTCCACCTCCCTTCCATTGATGCACCCTTTCTTGGTGCTGCGAGGTACAGTGCCGAGTGACCGAGGGCTGGGGTTACCTGGCATCTTTATGGCACAGCTGTTTATGTTGATGTGTAGGGTATTCAATTCAGTTCAAGGTTTATTTTACCAGGATAACACCATTGAGACAACTCATTTGTGAGGAGATCCTGGGGGGACATAAGTACAATACAAAATATGGAACAGTTACAGTGGTGCAATATAAATACAGCTGAGATACCATATACAAGAAAAGCAGTCAAAAGGAAGTTAACCAGGTACAATACTGAATAGCAAAATGTTTCCAAGTCTAATACAGGTGCCTATACAGGTAAAGCTAGTTGAGTGCATCAAGTTATGAAAAATGATAGGTGCAAAAAAGTAGATTGGAACACTAGAAGAGGACATAAAGTGCAAGGTTGAGGGATTTTATAGCAATAGAGGATGGTCAACAGCAGAAAAAGCAATGCAGGTTACAAAAATATAACAGGAGGGGGAGAGGAGAGCAGGTGCAGGGAAAGGGGAAGGGATGAAGACTGCAGAAAGCTAAGAAGCATCGAGGGGGGGTATAAGATTTAAGGTTCACCTCTGTGTTTTTCTTTCCCTTGATGGAGTGCACTGTGAAGCTATTGTATTCATTTTTTTTCTGACAAGTTTGATAGCTTGTTTAACCAGTGTGGAGCTTTTTTGAGAAGCCCAGATCTTGAGTTATAATAATAACTTGAAGAATATAAAGACTCGTTAAGCTGAGAAGGCTGAGGTTGGTATGCTTATTTTGATTGGGCTGCGAATGAGGCTCTTATTTGCGCTTACTGTAACAAAATAAAAGTGGCATGAACACCCTGGATTACTGTCTTGTGGTTATCAGTTTTATTGTACTGCCGTTTCCTTGTCAACTGGGTGGTTCTTGTTTGTTCACAGTTCATACTAAGACAGGAAAAGGGGCAAGGAGGCCGCAGCAGCCCATAAATGCTCCTGTTGAATTAAGATGTATAATATTCCAAGTGTAAGTTATCA
The DNA here is from genome assembly GCA_016271365.2 of Neoceratodus forsteri. Lineage (NCBI taxonomy): Eukaryota > Metazoa > Chordata > Ceratodontiformes > Ceratodontidae > Neoceratodus > Neoceratodus forsteri. Next base: position 29,893,986 of record JADMNL010000035.1, read on the forward strand.
AGTCATTTTTTTGAATTCTGTTTTTGTTTTGCTATTGACTATATCAAGGAGTTGTTTATTCCATGGATTTGTGTCTCTTAAAGTGAAGAATACTTTTCTGCTGGCATTATTAAAATGTTTCCATGAACTGAAGAGGATGGCCTCGTGTTGCATCCAGTATCTTTAAATTCCAGACCTAGCTCCATCATCAGATAGGAGTCCTGAATGATTTGAAAGAGGACATCATCTCAAACTCGGCATGTAGTCATTGTCATTAGATTTAAGCTGTCAAGTCTGTTTTCATAGGATTCTTTGTAAAGACTATGTTATAGGAGCTGGGTTTGTAAAATTTTTGGTTGGGCCCATGGGTCAGAAGTTGAAGCCCTGCCCCTGGTCTAGGTGTCAGAGGTCAAATGTCCACCCACTCCGCCAGTGGGGGGGTCTGTGGGAGCAGAGTCCCCTGTACGGTAATGTGGGGGTCTGGGGGTTAAGCCCCTGGCCTCAAGTATGAGAAAAACTTGAAAATACTCTTTAAAAGACTTGTTTTAAAACTGCAACTGGAACCCACATTTGTTGGGAGAGGGAGGCATTTTGGGAGGGTAATTTCCCTAATAAAAAACAAATATTGTTTGCTGCTGTGTCACATGATACAAGCTGCTTTGAAGTGACACTAACATAATTAGCTGTCACAAGTTATAAGTCAATAAATCTGGACAGAATAACAGCATGCAAAGCAGCAATTAAGAAAATAAGCAAGAACTTGCAGGTATTGACAGACTCAGTACTCAAGCTCTTAGCACCAGGAAACCTTCCTCCATGCCTCTTAACACCTCTGAATTAAAATGGTCTGACTAACATACAGTAACATGGGCCCAGATGGTACTGCACCCACTTGGAAACATACCTCTCAACCTTTGTCACTGAAATGAGGGACACAGACACTCAAATGAAGGACAATGAGGGACACTGACCCCACAATGAGAGACACATGCAAAGATGGAGATATTAGCTCAGAATATGGTGGAAACCATAGTGTTACATTTAACAAGTTTATTTTTGAATTAACATCTTAGCATAATGACTTTCTACTTCAGTGGAGTAATGCACTGATTCCGTGAGTCATTTGTTCCACAGTAGAAGTCTGTTTTTATGTTGGCTCGCACTTGCACGCCAGCCAACATATTGTGGTAGTAGCAGATTTGGAGGCATGGTCACTGTTGGGCGAATGCAGGGCATGCATCAGTAGGTGCGTCCCTCATTCCCTAATAAGCCAGCATGCAGGCGCCACACCAGGAATACATAATGTGGTGAGCACATCTAAGGAAAGGTCCACTGCAATGAGAGGAAAGCTCATCATATGTAGTGGCACCTCCCAACGTGTCTTCCCTGGGGAAACAGAGTAAAAACATGGCGGCACACTGCCTGCCACAGTGCCAACTTAGGGGGTGCCCAATCCCCCTGTCAGCATGCCCTGACCCAGTGTATGTGCCGACGGGGAGCCCATTCCCCTTTGGCATAATGCAACCCCATTTTTATGTGCCGAGGGGGTGCCCAATCCCCCTTGGCTCTTGCTCCCCCTTCGATATGTGCTGACAGGGGTGCCCAATCCCCCAGTGGCTAGCCCCCTCAAAACACCCTGCTGGCATGCTGGGAGCCCACTCCAGCATGCCAAATGCCCCTGGAGAAAAAGAACCCATCCCGCGATGTTTTTTTTTTTTACCTGTAAAGAAGAAATGGTTCCTCGGGTCTGTCTAGCCCCGCGCCTACCCACACCCACCCTCAGTATACCTCCTCCCTCACACACACCTCTCCCCATACTTACCTCCGGAGTCCAGCGCGACGATCTTCGGTGGACTGGGAACACTTCTGCACTCTTCAAAGTCAACCGCAAACTGAAGAAATGCCTGTAAGCTTTATAATGGCATAAATAGTTTTTTTCAACTTTGGTGCATGTCTCAGGCATTTTTTGGAATTTTTGCACCAAATTTTCAATATGGGGTTATTGGGGCCCCTCCTCATGAATTCAGTCACTGTCATGGCATTATTAAGTCCCAAAAGCTGATTTCGCAGTCACTGTATGGAATCAATTTCAGGACCGAGTAACGAAACAACAGTGCCACTGTTCATGAAGGGGCTCTCAAAAAGCCTATGTTGCAAATTTGGTGAAAAAATCCCCCAAAAATTGCTGTTTTACAAGCGTGCATTGCTCTGTTTCCACGCATGCTCGTAACTTCATGTATTTGTAATATTTTCACTTCAGACTTTCAAAATTGGCATTTTTCCACACCTCTTTATGAACAGTACACCTGTCATTTTACATATCCTGGCCGAAATTTGTTTTTGCATGTCTAGCACAGAATAGCGCGGTCACTGTGCGAAATCCGTTTTTGGGACAGTTTGAGGAAATGACAGTGACACTGTTCATGAGCAGAGGTCCTAAAATCCCTATGTTGAACATTTATTTGATGAAAGTCCTAAAATGACTGTGTTACAAGCGGCATTGAGCAGTTTCCACGCACTTTTGTAACTTTGCAAATTTGCAATATTTTCATGCCAGATTTTGAACACTGGCATTTTTCCACACCTCCTTATGAATAGTACAGCTGTCATTTTTCACAGCCTGCCTAAAATGTGTTTCCACACCTGTGGTGCACAATGGCGGTTGCTGTGGGAAATCAACTTTTAGGACAGATTAACAAAAACACAGTGCCACTGTTCATGAAGGATGGTCCCAAAATGCCTATGTTGAAAATGTGGCTAAAAAAATTTCCAAAATAATTGGGTTACGGATGTGTGTTGTGCAGTTTCTATGCATGATCATGACTTCACCAATTTTTCATATTTTCACTCCAGATTTTCAATGTTGCCATTTTTTACACCTCCTCATGAACAATACAGTTGTCATTTTCCACATCCTGCCCAAAATGTGTTTCACCCCTGTGTGCAAATGGCATAGCCACTGTGCAAAACCACCTTCAGCTAACAAACTGATTATGCTGCTCTTCATGAGGTCGGGTCACAAAAAGCCTATGTTGAAAATTTGGAGTGAAAATACCAACAAATGCCTACAACGTTAGGGTTTCCATCTGTAACATCCCACCATGTAGAGACTGCCAGGTGTCAGGGGTGTAACTTGGGATCATTGGCTGTAATGCTCATGCCATTCCACCCCAACCCTGCATCCAGTGACAAGCATTGAGGTGTGCTTCAGGTATTCGGCCCTAAAGTTCACCCCATTCTCCTATACTGCACCCATCTCAGCATATTTCCTTATGGAATGGGGTAAGTATAAGGCCCAGAGACCCCAAAGCACACCACAACACTTGTCAGTGTCTACAGGGTAGGGTGAGGTAAAATGGCATGAACGTTATAGCTGATGCCCCAAAGGCATGCCCCAGCACCTGTCAGTCTCTGCATGGTGGGGGTGGGGTTGGCGTCAGTTCCATACTTCACTGCCATTCCTATTATGCATCTCTAACTCCTGCACTACAAATGCCAATGCCAGCGAGACAATGTTTGGCATTGACAAATGCTTGTTACATACTAGTTCAAATGATGTAATTTTGTTCCATCTCTACAGGATGTTTAGTTGTCCCAGTATGTGTCTCTCATTTACACACATCTGGGAAGGACCATTTTAGAAGTGTATGATGTACATTCTGTCCCTTGCTCTGCTGTTCCAACATTGGCACAATGCTTTTGTACTGTGTTCTAGTATAGAACTGAAGGGGAATAAACTGCATTATACATTTCTAAACTACTGCTTACCAGAGTGTAAATCAGAAATGCACACTGTAGTTACTTACAGGCTTGTAAAGATAAAACAATCACCAAAAATTGGAATTAGTTCTTAAAAAAAGTTCTACTGGGGAAATTACTTTCAGGTTTAGTGCAGTCCTCCTTTCATGTCTGAATGTATAGTGCTGCACATTCTCCATGATTCTGTGTAATAGGACCACATTTTCAATGAGGGTTGGATGAGGACAGACTGAGCAATTCTGAGGGTAAAATGAGGGACGTCCTCATAAAAGAAATATAGAAAAAGATGGGGGGGTGTGGCTAGCAGCTGACTGCATCAGATGTCTTACAGAGGAGCTCCCTACTACTGCAACTTAATCTAACAGAATTTTGATATTTTTAAGCTATTTTGGACTGAATTCTAGCATTAGATTTGTTCTCCCCACTTTGAAGTTATGGAAAGTGACATTCTTGTAACTTGCAGTGAACAGTTAAAGTATTAAAATGGGAAGAGCTAAAACTGTGATGCAACAGGGTCAACTGCATAGCGCTGAGGGAGAGCCCTCCAATGCGACAGTCCTTAAGGCCATAAAAGACCTAGAATCATTTACGAAAGAGCTTGACAAAAAAATAAATGGATTTACAACCCGTGTAACAATGGTGGAAACCAAGCTTGAATCAGTTGCTTCTGACTCTCAGCAGACAAAAACTTTGGCTGAAAAAGCAGTCATAGCCACTACAGAACTAGTATCGGAGAATCGCCTGCTATGTCTTTGGCTAGAGCACCTCAAAAATGGAGCACATTCTGTGAATCTACATATCCTGGGGTACCAGAGGAATGGAAGGACCCCACTTGTTGGACTTTCTTACAAGCATGCCGAAATTGACCATCAGATTTACCGGAGTTGGAGCCCTAATACAAGCATACAGAGTTGACACTCGACGTCGCCCAGCTTAGGAGAGGACACCTCAAACCATTCTACTGGTTACTGCGGGTCCAATATTAAAGAAGAAATATTATCAGCAGCCAGGGAGAGAGGTCAACTATGATTATCAGATGGCACTAGAATTTTTATCTTTCCTGACCTTTCATATGCAACCTGCCAATGCAGGAAATCTTTTGATGTGGTTCGTTCCTAGCTGAGACAACTGGGAATTGCACAAGCCCTCTCATGTCCTGCGAGGCCCCGCATATCCAATGCTGGTAAAACTTTTCCCTTTAATGATCCTTAAGAGGCTGGGAAAACACTTTTGAAAATTAAAGCAGATTTTGAGGCCGACAGGCTGCGGAACATCTAGAGGATGAAGGGGATTGATTCAGGAGGGCTCAATAACTTTTGTCAGGCTTCACATAAAGTCTCAGAGGACACACTAGGTCTATGATATGAACTGGGCTGTTTCTGGAGGTATGATCTGATGGAGTGGCATTTTATTTGCTTTATTTAGCGTTAAATCCTCAGCCCCCTGACAGCCCACTGTCAAGTTATTAAATCAGCCACGCTATTGAAGGCAGCAACTTGTTTTCTTTTTACAAGCAGTTTACAATTTACATTTTATATTTTACTAAATGTATGGTGCAAGATTTAGAATATATTTAATTCAGTATTTACTAAAACATTATGCTAAGTTGTTACGTGGTTATGTGGGGTTCAGATGTAAAAGATGTCTCAGCGTTAATATGGAGCATATTTTCATGTACATGGACTTATGAACGGTCTCTAGGACCATTTCAAGGGCATTGAGCTCAGGGACTTACCGTTATTTTAAATATATTGCATGTAGTCCATGGTCTTGGTGCAGACAGCCATCTAATACTACCATTATAGTATACAAATGTAAGATTATACATTGATGCTTTTATCGGGATCACCTCCATATGAGGTAACAAAGGGTGATAAGTGATTTAAACTCCAATGTAAAGGATTTCTTGTAACATGATTTATATGTCTTGGAACCCTGCACTTACATATTGACTGTGTATCAAGATATACCCAATAAATATAAAGTTTAAAAAAAAAAAAAAGATGGCAGAAAGGGACCTGGGGTCCATCTAGTATACCCATTAGTTTCCAAAACCTCTAGCGATCACAGGTCCTACTTCCCTATTGTTCCTCATGAACTGTCCCATAATCAGGGACAGTTGAGAGTTATGCCACCAGGAAATTCATACGGTCCAAGTGAGATTAATTCACAGCATGAGGGCACAGGGGGTAAACCACACCACTCAGGAGAGTTTTGGGTCATGAACAGGCACCCCAGGCAATTGTTCCCAGCCCTATGGAACAATATGGAGGGCTGAGAAGTATGGTAGCACTGGCACCTTTTATTTTCAGTGTTCCAACACTTGGAAAAGGGGATACTGGTAACAAGGAAAGCAAAGAACCAAACAAAAGTCTAAGGCCCCAGATCACAGTTCCCTAAGCATCCCCAGGCCACTTCATAACAGCCCTGCAGTGCAAAGGCCTCTCTGCAGCATTACAGAGGCCCTCTGTGGCACCTGCATCCACCAACCCCCATACACATACACACACACACACACACACACACACACACACACACACACACACAAATGGGAGGCTGGGACAGGGCATGGCATAGTCAAATGCACTGCAGTGCACAGTGAGTGCTGAATAAAGTCAGTGATCAAAGTGTCAAGGCGCTCTGAAAATGTAAAGATCACGAGCAACAGAAAGTGAAAAAAAATACCAAACGACTCAGCAGCTGAAACAAGAACATGTGTGTAACCCCCTTGTTACCCGGGGTTACTAGAATCCCAGTAAGACCTAGTGGTAGGCAGGGAAGGCAGCTTGTGAAACTCCAGTTAAATGGGTTTCACACTGTCTCACTCTGTTCTCAGTCTCAGCTGAGACTGAGGGATGACATTACCAATAGAACTTTCGCAGCTGCATGAGCCACATTGGAATCTGCAGCAGAGGGAGTTAGATAGAACGTTGGGAGTTTTCATAAGATTAGTGGTCAGTGTCCAGTTTGTTTTCAGTAAGTGAAGGAGTGAAGGTGTGCTGAAGTGGTGGAGACCGCTGTTCAGGTCTCAGTGCCCCCTCCCTCGGGGGGTGTAAAGATCCCTAGCAGATTCCTGGGGCAATCCCCTTAATTCTGCCAAGTGGAAGATAAGCTGCCTGTTTAGTTCAGCATTTATTTTAAAAGATGGAAGATTTGTGAGTCGCCTGTGGGCACCTGCAACTAAAGGGTGAGTGTCTGCTCTGACTAAGAGGGCAAAATGTTTTCTTCACCCTGGGACATGTGTGAAAATCTAGGGATTGCACTACATTTTGGGAAGCCTAGAGAAATGGGCCAAACAAGTAAAGTAGTGTCAAATGCTAGAGTGCTGTGTGATTCAAGTAATATGTAGAGGAGGTGCACCAGATCATCTACCCTTTAATCTACGTTTAGAAGTTCAGCAAAGGAATGGTTCAGTTTTCCCAGGGAAATGGCCGGGTATGGGCTGTGGGAGCTGGAGGTGGGTGAACCCCCCCCATCTTTAGTAACCAGGTCCACCTCTACGAATTTCTGCTGTGGTTGCTACTTTGCCTCATGCACTTGGCCAGTGATGGGGGAAGTACCCAGAAGTGGGGTTACAAGGGAAAATTCTCTCTAGGAGTCACAGACTCTAAGTGGTGTGAGGAGCCACAACAAGTAAGGAAAAATTCTTTCTAAGAGCCGCAGACTCTAAGTGGTGTGGGGAGCCACGACAGGATAATTGGTTCATTCTTCCAATGGACCATGGATCAAGTGGCCGTGGGGAGCCTGGCCCTGGGGAAAACCCAAGTGTGTACAAGTCGGCTGTGTACCCAAAGCTGCGTGCAAGTCCGGGCTGTGTGCCTGGTGGGTTCAGAGCCTGAGGGCTGAAAATGGTGAATAAATGTTCTGTAGTCTCTAATCTGCATTACCAGGAAATGTAACCCCATGGGGGTCTGTCTATGCTTTGTTTTGTTCAGCTTGGATGTGAATAAAAGCCACACTGAAGAATCCCATTCCTGGTCCTGGACATTACAGTTATTGCTTCCTGTGTTCGGTTTTACTTGGGTGCCTCTGAGCAGAGTAGTCAAACCTAGGTCCCCCTGTGCCGAGTAACCTCATCCTCCCCAAACCCAGTCCCCACCAGGTACTGCTGTCAGCTTCAACAGCATGCCACCTGTCGTTTTGGCAAAAAGGCAGGGGTGAGGGGTTACACGTGAACTTTTCTATTGCAGTTCATAGTCTTGAAAAGTCAATAAATCCACAAATTATTTTGAGCTTCCCTTACAATAAGTTAACATTTACCTAGCTGCAGTAACATGGCCAACATCACATCAGTGCACAACTCCAATTGCAGGAACCCATTTCTGTAATCCTTATTAGTAGTAGTATTCTTTTTTTTCTTTTCTAGGACTGAGTCTGAGTCAGAGGCACCAATGTGCGTGGCGGTGATGTGCCATGCATCACCAGCATGCACACTGATGCAGCTTAGAAAATGGCACAGTCCTGGATTTGAGCTTATAAAATTAGATATCTAAATCCTTGATATTTAAAAAAAGATTCTGCAATTAATAAGCATTTTGGGGATTTAAATATGACACTTTCCTGCCTTGCTGCCTGGTGACTGTGGAAGCCAAGGTGAGAACCAGTTTTCTTGAGCAAGGCCGCACTGTTGGTGGTGTTGGGGGGGGGGCAACAGACTGTACTGTAGAGGAGATGACTAAGGCAGTTTGGATTCTGACCAATATTCCTTACACAGTGCTGAATTTAGCCATGTTGAGGACAATGCCCCTGGCAGTGTCTCATTGTCACAGACAGTAACAGTTACAATGGGCATCCATGCACTGATGGCACTCACCACCAGTGACACAAGCTATCCCACCCCATCCCAAAAGTAGCCAGGGGCACACTTGAAAAGTTCAGAGATCTGGCCCCTATTCATCATTGCTACAGACCGCTTATAAAAAACAGTATGTGATTTCTGTGTGAAAACACACACACACACACACACACACACACACACACACACACACACACACAGACAGACTAGTACACCCTTTCTCAGGCAGGGGCTAAAACCCAAACATTTGCTATTCCACACAAGTTATTAAGGCCAAGTCCTGTATATAATGTTTCCAACTTGTCTAAGAGCTTTAGTTAACCAGATTTTTGGCAAAGATTGGGTCCTACTGCCATCCACTTACATTCCTAGTCATTTATAATAATAATAATATAGTAATAATAAAAACAAGACAAGAGCTGAATGGTCCAATTCATAAAACACCATGTAAAAAAACAACCCCCAGAAATTCCTAGGGCATCAGGTGTTACAATTCACAGACCACAACAACCATTAATTCATTTAAATTACATACAGTAGTCTTCAGTCACCTACAGCTGGGTGCATGAGCCGTGATGAGCATCTACACACACACACACACACACACACACACACACACACACACACACACACACACACACACACACACACACTACACTTGATTATTTCTTTTTAATTTCATTTCTCATCAGTGGCCTATTAGTATCAGTGTAGTGGTGGCTTAATGACCTGCCTGCCTGACTAGTAGGAGCAACAAGTTCCCAACCAACAAGAACAAGAGTCACACAGTTTGAGTCAGCCAGCTGCTCTCCTCACCCTCCTCCCTCCTCCTGTCGCCAGGCCAGGACACCACCTGAGCTCAACTTCCCCTCCATTCCTCACCTTTTCTGCCCATTGTTGACTCTCTGAGTCAGCTGTCTTGGGTTGGGTGGTAGTTACCATTCCCAGATACCACCCCAGCCCCTGAATGTGCTGCTGATGGCTGCTCTCCTCTCCCTCCTCCCGTCCAGGCCAGGACACCACCTGAGCTCAACTTCCCCTCCAGTCCTCACCTTTTCTGCCCATTGTTGACTCTCTGAGTCAGCTGTCTTGGGTTGGGTGGTAGTTACCATTCCCAGATACCACCCCAGCCCCTGAATGTGCTGCTGATGGCTGCTCTCCTCTCCCTCCTCCCGTCGCCAGGCCAGGACACCACCTGAGCTCAACTTCCCCTCCAGTCCTCACCTTTTCTGGCCATTGTTGACTCTCTGAGTCAGCTGTCTTGTGTTGGGTGGTAGTTACCATTCCCAGATACCACCCCAGCCCCCGACTGTGCTGCTGGTGGCTGCTCTCCTCCTCTGGTCATGCTGGGTTGATGGCTTGTTCCTGGCAGCTGCACTCACTCTGCCTCTGCTGGGACTGTCACTGGAATTCACTGGCTGCTCTGCTGGGGACTCCTCTCTCCTCTCCTCTCCTCTCCCTTTTGCTCCCCACTCCTCTGCACTTGCAGTCTGCTCTTCCTCTTAAAGCTACTCCTGCCCAATGATGACCCGGTCACCAGACCCACATGACCCGATACCTGGCTACTCACAGCACATCCTTCAGCCTATACCAGCACCTCACATTAATTTATCTGTGCCACACACTGAGTGATTGTCAGTCACTCATTGGTCCCAGGCTGGGCCGCTCATCGCTCTCTCTCTCTCTCTCTCTCTGCCTGCTGCAGAGATCCTTCTAGTTCTGGCAGCAGTTATGGATGGTGTGTCCCAACTCCTGTGGCTGCCGGCTTCCTCTGTTCTGTTGGCTTGTTTATCTGCATCTGGCTTCTGTTCTTGCTGTGTGCACTGCCGCTACCCTCCTCACAGTTGCCTCGCCAACCCTCCACTCTGTGACCATCACCCGCACAAATCAAAATCCAGTTCTGCGACTGCCTGCCACCCAATCAGATCTCCCAGTCAGAGCTGCTCTCCTCTCAGGTGCTTGCACTAACTGGGACTTTGGTGGCAATTTCAAAAAATACTCTAACCCACCAATAACTTTGCACTGAACAGGTCAGGATCACTTGGCGGGGGTGAAGTATGTATGCATCTGCCCTTCCATGTGCCCAGGTCAAAAAATAAAGAAAAAAAGAAAACTTTTTTACATTTTTATTGCTGGGGCTGGGCCCACATAACAAAATATTGATGGGGCCCATACAACCCGACGCCTATGGACCATGTATATGTTTAGTATATTTACTTTGAACATTTTCTAAAAGTATACATTCTGATTTTATATAAGGGCACCAGAGTTGGGAGGCATGTTCAAGATGAGGCCTTACATAAGCTCTATACAGGGGCATCATGACTATTTGGTCTCTAGATTTAATATTCCATTTTATTGACCAAATCACTCTGTTTGTTTTTTTAACAGATTCTTGTATCTGTAAGGAGTGACCAAAGTAATTTGAGATGATAATACCTAGATCTTTTTCATCAGTTGTTATGTTCAGAACAGAGCCGCTGAGAATATAAGTGGCTTGTAGATTAAGAGGACCTAAATGCATGACTTTGCATTTGGTTGTATTTAGTTTCATGCCCCAAGTATTAACCCAGGTAGTAATTTTATCTAAGTCTCTTTGAATGGTATGTGCTTGTTTAATGTTGGCGCATGGTCAGACGATTTTTACATCTTTAGAGTATTTTATTGTAGCTGAGATACAAGTGCTGGTCATATCTGAAATAAATGCCTGAAAAAGACAGGGACCCAGGACAGAGCCTTGTGGGACCCCACTAGAAACTTGACCTGGTTTAGATGGATGCCCATTAATTAAAACTCTCTGCATTCTGTTTTGGAACCAGTTGCTTATGCAGTTGGTTATATTTCTGGTGATATTAAATTTATGAAGTTTAGTAGTTAGGGCCCAGTGGGGCATGGCACCAAAGGTCTTACTCAAATCGTTAAAAATAACGTCGCACAGGACTTCATTGTCTAGCAGATAACTGTTTAATAAAAACACATAACATTTGTTAAGCACCCTCTTCCTTTTTTAAAGCCATGGTACTCAGGGTCATGACTGTCTAGAATGGTTGTTATTATATTTGGAAGGCTTTAGCCTGAGGTTCAGTGGGAGGGGGGGATAGCACCTCTCACATCTCCCTCTTAAACCTCAAGCTTCCACTCACTCAGCTTCGAGCGTTTCGAACGCAGGGACTGCATGTGCGGCTGGTAGGCTGTTTCTCTTGTTTTCCCCTTCTCCTTGTTTGTTCCTCTACTCTGTGCTTTCTCCCTCTTGGATCTCCACCCCATGCTTTGGGCCATTGCTTCCTCACTTCTTTCCATCGCACTCTTCATTCACTTCACCCTCCTCATCTTGCTCTGTCTCCCTTGTGTGTTCCCCGATGTCCCCTGCCTGTACCTTGTGGGCTTTCTGGTGTGCTTTTTTTCTTCTTCTCTCTTCTTTCTTTTCTCTCCTTGCCATCGCCACTCAATTTCTGCCAGTGCGTCCGCCGGCTCTGCCTCTGGATCTGCCGCTGCTGCTGCTTGCTGCTCCCGCTATCCTTTGCGTCTGATTCTCAGTCCCTTGGCTGTTCCTGGACTGTCACTTGGGCCAGGGAGCACTTTGGACCTTCAGTGCAATTGTGCCCGTCAGTGGCCCCACTTCACATTTTTTCCATTGTTTGCTGCTGGCTCCTGCTCTGTGGGCTGCACCTCAACTCGCCCCTCCTGTAACTCTCACCACTGCCTCCCAGAAGGACTTTTGCTGGGCTACCCTTTTTGGAGCTTCTTCTCTGTTTCACAGTGGGGTTTCCCTGGACCTTTCCCCATGTGCATACCTCTCAGCCTCTCAGCATTCCACATCACAGCGCCTGCCTTCAAAACTCATAGCAAAGGGATGGACTGTGTAGCACTTTCTTATTTTAATCGATAAGTTGTTTTCACATGGTGGGCCCCAAATGGTTAGTGCTACGGACTGTTTCTGTCATCTTAGTTCTATGATTTCTAGTTTATGTGTCCAGAACTAGCTCTACTATCAGTCACCCTATCCAGAGCAAGTGCATCCGTAAGTGTGAAAATCATAGCGCTTTGCAACATTCATAGCACTTGAGGTCTGCCCCGTGCTGGACTGTTTCTGCTGGGCTGATCCTTCCTGGCTTATCACCCATTCTACTGCTGGATGTTTCCTGCAGTTTCCAAGAATGAATGACTGACTGTTTCTGAATCTCCTTCTACTGCTGGCTGCTGGTTTCTGCACTGTGCTGCCTGCCTTCTTGGCTCATGGCCCGTCAGTGATGACTGCCCTCCTCTTCCTTCTCTGACTATCAAACCCGTGCTCTGCTTTCCATTTCCATTTTACTTTTGGGGCCTGAGAACTGAGCAAAGCATTGCTTTATGGGTACTGGTGCCATTCCTGAGCAATTGTTGCCCTACCTGTTTACCTGTTGTCACTGACAGAAATGACATGGACACTCTTAGGGATAGTCATACTGTGGGGCACATCCTCAGCCTGAAGATTTGACATCAGAACACTGTGGATGCCTTGCATTCATACTCTGTTTATTTTGTAGCATCCTGGACTATGTATTTTACTGCTATGGTGGACCACAGGGTAGACCACGGGGTGGGGGGATCCCACCATCCCTTACTTGTACAGTCCAGTACTATGGTAATGGCGGACCACGTGGGGTCCTCCCATCCCAAACATACTCTACTCCATACCATGGTGATGGTGGACCACTTGGGGTCCTGCCATCCCAATCACGCACTACTCAGTGAAATAGTGGTGGTGGATCATGTTGGGTCCTGCCATCCCATTCATGCGGGGGTCTAGCCCTACTTTTCTTGGACTATTCCAAACTATGGTGATGGCAGACCACATGGGATCCCGCCATCTCAATGTTGCACTACTCCAGGAAATGACAATGGCAGACCACGTGGGGTCTTGCCATCCCAACCAACCGTGCCCACAACAGGACCTCTCCTCTTTGCTCAAACCTCATTTGCATTTCCTACAGGTGGCCTCACTTGGGCTTTCATCCTTTTACATTGGACTATGCGTTAATACTGTAATGGTGGAGTGCAGGGGATCCCGCCATCCTAACCTCAGCCAGTGCATACTGTGGTGATGGCAAACCATGTGGGGTCCCGCCATCCCAAACATACACACCCCACAAAGGAGGTCTGCTCATAGCTCAATTGTATCTCCAAGTCACTACAGGTAGACTCATGTGGGGGTTCGCCTTCCTTACTTTGGACTATTCTATACTATGGCAATGGCGGACCACATGGGATCCTGCCATCCCAGTCACACAAGCCCCCAAGGGCCTTACTAGCATTTCCATGTCATTTCAGGCATACGCATGTGAGAGTCTCATCCTCTTACATTGAACTATTCAAGACTACGGCGATGGTGGACCACGTGGGGTCCCACATCCCAACAATGGATCTCGCCATTCTTATGGATCACGCCATACTATAGCAATGGTAGACCTGTGGGAGGGTCCCGCCATCCCAACACAAACATGCCCACAGTGGACATTACTTATTGCTCAAATGTATTTCTCTATTAACTACAGGCAGTTTCAAACGAGGGTTTCACCTCCATACCTCGGATCATACCATACTGTGGCAAAGGCAAACCCACATGGTGTCTTGCCATTGCGAATTCATCGTGCCCCAGGGGGCATTTCTCACATGTATTTCCATTTTTCACTAAGGCAGACCCACGTGGGGGTCTTGCCTTCCTTAGTCTGACTACCTGGGACCTACTCTATCACTTGGGCATTCGAACACTGCATATGTCGGACTGACAAAGGGGACCCATGCTCCTGCCAGCCAGCATCCGGGCCTACCTTACTTCATCTTTCATTCATTTCTTTTACTGCAATCCACCTTCCTTGTTCCAGTTTCCAACCTAGTTTCTATGGCAGTAACCTCCTCGGAGTGTGCCTCACTTAAGGACCAAGGGGTTGTCTTAGGACAATTTCTCCTTTCTGACATGGTACTCGATCATACCCTAGTGTTTAAATGGATGTACAACAGCCATGTAAACATCCCAGCTGGGCTACACTCCTACCTTATCATAGTTCCCAGCCACCAATGCTCCTGACCGTTTTATCATCTATGATCTCTATGTTCCTCAAACTGCAACTTTGACACACATTCTTCAGCCATGCTGACTGTATGTATACACTTTACACCTGCTTCATTCAACTACCTTGAACATGGACTATCATCGTATCTCCATCTGGACTTCATTACAAGTTGGATCTCTTTGTCTGCCAGAACCTTCATCTTCAGCATTGACTTACTGCTCATCACCGATCTCAGAAACAGGACTCTTGGACCAGAAAATCAGACTGAATCCTTGAACATAACCATAACTAAAACCTTAGCCACATTTATGATTATTCTTCTCTTAGTATACCCAGAGGACAGGCAGGTCAGTAGCCATGGGTACTCGGAGGTTCCCCCAAAGGTTTTTTTTCCTCTCCTGCATGCTACTGGTCACACTCTCCGGAGTTGGAGGAGATAATCACTACACTAATTCTCTTTTTGGGGCTTAAATCTTACACCTACCCAGTATCCCACAGAGGGTGAGATATAGAGAAATGTCAAAGCTCAAGTTATAAACACCAAGCATATACCATTTAGCTCATAAGTATACACAAGCACTGAGCTATGTACCACACATTGAATTGGAAGGCTTTAGCCTGCGGTTCAGTGGGATGGAATAGCATCTCCCACATCCCCTTCTTAAACCTCAGGTTTCAGCTCGCTCAGCTTTGAGCAGTTCAAAACATCCTCCATCCTGCCCTGCCTCCTCCTCCTCCTCCTTCTCCAGCACTCTTATCTCACCCTTTACACTGGGGCTTAACTCTCACATCTACCCAGTATCCCACAGAGGGTGGGATATAGAGAAATGCCAAAGCTCAAGTTATAAACATCAAGCATATACCATTCAGTTCATAAGTATACACAAGCACTGAGCTATGTATCACACATTGAACTTTAATTAAGCTTTCAAGAATTTTGCAGATAGAAGAGGAAGATTTATAGGTCTACAATTTTTCCAGTTTGATTTTTGGTCTTTTTAGGTTTGCTTGCATGTATGCGCAAGAAACATTATGTTGCAGCTTAGGAGAGAAGTGGGTTTTGGAGGTGTGGCACCGTGGCGGCCAGTGCCACCACTGCATTCTTGGGCCTGGCCCTTGTTTTCCAATGCAGTGGCACACTGCTACTGACAATAGTTCAGCCAGCATGCCACCAACTTGAAATGAATTAGCCACTGCAATGAGGGAGCAACCCATCATTGCAGGGCGGTGCCTTGCCTGGTGTAACATTTAAAAAAAACATGTCGGCGGCCATCCCCGTCTGCTTACAGTCCCCATAAAAGTGCCCAATTCCCCTGTTGGCATGCCCCTACCCCAGTTTATTTGCCGATGGGGGAGCCCAATCCCCATCGGCGTAATGTTCCCCCCATTTGTTGTGTGCCAAAGGAGTGCCCAATCCCTCTTGGCATCATGCCCCCAAAACAAGCTTTCTTTGCTGACAGGGAGCCCAATCCCTGTGGACTTAAGTCCCTCTCTCCAAAAACACAGGTGGCCCACCCCAGTGTGCCCAAAAGCAAACACATGCAAATCAAAATCCTTCCCGCGACGTCTTTTTTTTTCCTGACACAATGAAAATGGTCCCTTGACATCAGGTCCCCTTCCCAAACCCGCACCCACCCTCTGCGCACCTCACCTCCCTGTACTCCCTACCCATACGTGCTTTGAGGCTAGCACGCGATGAACCGATGGACTGGGAACACGTCTGCACTCTTCAGGCCGACTGCAAACTGAAGAAATGCTGTAGCTGTATAATGGCATAAATGGGTTTTTCTCAACTTATGTGGATATCTTGGCCATTTTTTTGACTTTTGGCACCAAATTTTCTACATGGGGTTCTTGGGACCCCTCCTCATGAATTCAGTCACTGTCATGGCATTATTTGGTCCCGAATGGTGATTTCACGGTCACTGCATGGAATCACCTTTCAGGACCCATTAACAAAATGACAGTGCAACTGTTCCAGAGGTGGGCTCCCAAAAAGTGTATGTTGCAAATTTGGTGAAAAAATTCCCAAAAATGACTGTGTTACGAGTGTGCGCTACGTAGTTTACAAGCACGCTCATAACTTTGAGAATTTTTGAGATTTTTACTCCAGATTTTCCATATTGCTATTTTTACATACCTCCTTATGAACAGTATAGCTGTCATTGTTCACATCATGGACAAAATGTGTTTTCTCACATCTGGCGCACAATGGTGCTGTCTCTGTGGAAAATCAATGTCCAGGACAGAGTCAGAAAATCACAATGACACTGTTCATGAACAGATGTTCCAAAATGCCTATGTTGAAAATTTGATGAAAGAATTAAAAAAAATGACTGTTACAAGTGTGTGTTGAGCAGTTTTCACGCATGCTTGTAACTTTAAGAATTTTTAATATTTTCACTCCAGATTTCCAACATTACCATCTCTTCACACCTCCTTATGAATGATGCAGCTGTAATTTTTCATATCCTGCCCAAACTGTGGTTTCACACATCTGGCGCAGAATGGCATGGTCGCTGTGGGAAATCAACATTCGGGACTGATTAACAAAATCACAGTGCCACTGTTCATGAGCAGAGGTCCCAAATGCTTTCATGAGGTGGGGAGTCACAGGCCATGCTGAAAATTTGTAGTGCAAATACCAGCAAATGCCTGGGGTGTTAGGGGTTTCTAACCATAAAGTCCCACCCTGTACAGACTGACAGGCATCGGGGTGTGCCTTTGGATTGCCAGCTGTAATGCTCATGCCATTCAACCCCTACCCTGCAGCCAGTGACAGGCATTGAGATGTGCCTTGGACTCTTCAGTCCCAGAGTTCACCCCATTCTCCTATACTGCACCCATTCCTTATGGAATGGGGTGACTGTAAAACCGAACACCATAAGGCACACCTCAACACTTGTCTGTGTCTACAGGATGGGGTGAGGTGAAATGGCGTGAGCTTTATGGGTGATGACCCAAAGGCATACCCCAGTGCCTGTCTGTCTGTGCAGGGTATAGGTGGGATTGGCATGAAGTTCAATACTTCACTGCCATTCCTGTTCTGCATCTGTCTAACTCCTGCACTTCCAATGCTAATACCAGCAAGCAAACATTTGGCATTGGCAAATGCTTGTTATATAATGGTATCAAATGTGCATCTTTCCATTCTTCTGGCACAAAATTGTTAGAAAGGTAGGCTTTAAATGGTAATCTCAGGGGATGGACCAAACAGTCTGTAAGTAAATACAATAAATGACCTGCGGTGTTGTCAGCGCCAGGGCTATTGTTTTCTTTTCTGGCTTAATAACTTTTTTCTTATACATTCTTCTGAAAAAGTGATGTTGACATCATTGCCTAGTTGGGTACTGCAATTAGTTACGTGACTATTATTAAAGACTTCACAGAACTTCCTGTTGATAATGTCAGCCATGTTTTTGGGGTCATGTACTAATTCATCATTAACTATTAATGGGCCTACAGTACCTTACAGACAGGTTTTTCGAGGGAGTTTATGTAAGAGTAGAAATGTTTGGCATTTGATTTGTTCACTGAATTAGCTAAATGAAATTCCCAATTAATTGTTGCTTTTTCTATTTACGATTTACATTTCTTTTGAATTTTTAGATAAGATGACCAGTTTTCTGTTGTTTTTTATTTTAAATATATTATGTTGTTTATTTTTCCTTTTGATGAGTCTTTCTATTGATTTGTCCATCCATTTAGAAGAGTGGTTAGAGTTTTTATATTTAACTCTAGATGGTACGTATTGATCACTAAGGTCTAGAATGGTGTGTTTAAAGAAGTTCCAATAATAAATAGTGTGGGTTCTAGAACTAGTATCCCAATCAATATTGTCTATTGTTGATTTAATGTGAGGAATATTAGCTTCTTTATATAAATAGATTTTAGTAACATCAGTATTGTAAGAGTAATTTTTTTGTAGTCCGAATGTTATAGTGTTGTGGTCACTATTTCCTGTAGGGGGTTTGACAGCTATTTTGTTATTCTGCATTTACCTGCAAAATGATAAACAACGTTAATAAAACAGCAACAAACATTGCAACTGGGAACCAGTGCAAATTGTGCAAGTAACTGATGGATCCTAAGTATTTGCAGAGTGGAGAAGACTGGGTGGGTGCACTTTTATTTTGGACAAATTTGACTCATTGTCCACAAATTAAAAGGACACCCAGTTCTGATCCACTAATACCTGAATGACATTAGAATCATGCTGCATAAACTGCAGCGTATCGAAGTAACGGTTAAATAAAGGCCCCCAAGATCACCACAGAGAATGTAAAACCTTATAGCTTCTGGGGGCCGATAGGACCCCAGACCCACAGCCTTTGAATGGCAGTGGGTGGGTGGTTCATCATAGGAACGTAGAGGTTGATGACACATAAGGAGACCATGTAGGGTCTGCATCATTCTATTAGGCAGGGAAAAATGGGAAGACTGGATGGGCCAGGCAGTCCTTGAAATGGTCATGTTTCCCTGCCTAATATAAAACTGCACATCCTACATGGTCTCCTACCCTCCTGCCCACTTCCCCTACCCATAATGTCTCCAGACAATGTTCAGACTCCCCCTCATGACATGTGTCAACTCAGTTAGCCAGTTGTCCCTGTCCCCTGTGCCCTGACTCCCCATTTGGCCAATGGACAGTCACATTCTCTCAAACTCATGACTTCAGGGGAAAAGCTATTTTTCCCATGGAGTAATGAGTAGGTAGGAAACACATAAGAAAGTTTTTTTTGTATTCAATAAAAGCCCCAAAAAATCACCACAGAACATCTACAACCCTAGAGCTTCTGGGGGCTGCTAAGCCCCCAGACCCCCAGCCTTTACCTTGTATTGGGTGGATTAGTTCATCATGACATTGTTGGTCAGCCAAGACACTTGTCCTTGGACCCTGATCCCCCCTTTGGTCGGTCTGATTCCCCCACACCCATGACTTCAGGGAAAAAAATGTTTTCCCCCTGGAATCAGGAATATAGAATCCATACCAAAGGTGTGTTTTTTTCTTCAAGAAAAGCCACCAAACTCACCACGGAGCATCTAAACCCCCAGACTCCCTGCTTATATTGGTCAGATGTCCGGGGTTTTTTTTGTACTTGGGAGGTGCCAACCCTAACTAAAGGATGGGCCAGATGTAAAACCAACAGTAGCAGCAGGCCACTGTGAGTTCACTAGTTTTTGATTTATTGGTGCAGCAGCACCCCATAGTGTTGGAGGAGGTGCAGAATGACAGATCAGTGCAGCAGTGTCAGATCTGTAAAGACAAACACAAGGAAAATGTGCTTTACCACCCATATTAAAGACATGCAGTGACCCTTACCATCCTCCCACCCACCCAATGCACACATTCCTAAAGCTCAGACAAATAGTTTCACTTTATTCAATAACCTAACCTGTTGGGAAAAGTGAATGAATTAAGAGACAGCACAGTGCAACAAACATACTACTTACATTCATGCATGTGATTCCATTCCCTAAGCAAGGCACCCAGAGAGGAAGAGAACAGGATGCTGTCAACAGGGTGGCAGAAATATCAGACCGACACTGACCTCTTAAGAGAAGCATAAGAAAACATTACTTGGGACATCCATAATAAAGACATTTCATACAGCAACCCACCCTCCAACCTGCCCCATGCACACACTTTTAACGCATGGTGAAATACCTACCCTCTCACTGTAGTCAGTATAACCCAACTTGTTGAGAAAGCAGAATTAAGTAACAGAAACCCAGTCAGAAAACAAAACAAACAAGCATTTGTCAATGCCGAATGTTAGCTTGCTGGTATTAGCAGTGGGAGTGCAGGAGTTAGACAGACTCAGTATAGAAATGGCAGTGATGTATTGAACTGACGCTAACTCCACCCACACCCTGCAGAGGTGGACAGGCATTGGGGTGTGCCTTTTGACTGTCGCCCATAACGGTCACAACATTTCACCTCACCCTACCCTGCAGACACTGACAAGTATCTAGGTGTGCCTCGGGGTGTTCAGGCTTTACACTCACCTCATTCCATAAGGAAATATACTGAAATGGGTGCAGTATAGGAGAATGGGGTGAACTCTGGGGCCAAAAAGTCAAAGGCACACCTCGATGCCTGTCACTGGCTGCAGGGTGGGGGTGGAATGGAGTATCCCAAGTCACACCCCTGATGCCTCTCAGTCCCTACAGGGTAGGGCATTATGGTTGGAAACCATAATACCCTGGGTGTTTTTTGGTATTTTTACTCCAAGTTTTCAACATGGGCTTTTTGTGATCCCACTGTATGAACAGTGACACTATCAGGTTGTTAGCCGGAAGGTGATATTGCACATTGACTGCGCCATTTGGCGCCACAGGTGCAAAAACACATTTCAAACACAATGTGAAAAATGACAGCTGTACTGTACTGTTCATGAGGAGGTGTAAAAAATGGTAATATTGAAAATCTAGAGTGAAAATGTAAAAAAACTGGTAAAATCATGAGCGTGTGTAGAAACTGCACAACACACACCCGTAATGCAATTATTTGGGGGATTTTTTGCAGCAGATTTTCAATATAGGCATTTTGGGACTTCCGCTCATGAAAAGTGTTACTGTGATTTTCTTAATCTGTCCTAAACACTGATTTCCCACAGCAACCGTGCTATTCTGCGCCGGAAGTGTGAAAACAAATTTCAGCCAGGATGTGAAAAATGACTGCTGTACTGTTCATATGAAGGTGTGAAAAAATGCCACTGTTAAAAATCTGTAGTGAAAATATTACAAATTAGTGATGTTACGAGGGTGCATGGAAAGTGCACAATGCACGCTCGTAATACAGTCATTTTATGGACTTTTGTCACCAAATTTAAACATAGGCATTTTACAACCTCTGCTCATGAACAGTGTCACTGTGATTTTCTTACTCTGTCCCGAACATTGATTTCCCACAGCGACCGCACTATGCTGCACTGGAAGTGCGAAAACACATTTCAGCCAGGATATGAAAAATGACAGCTGTACTGTTCATAAGGAGGTGTTAAAAAAATGCCAATGTTGAAAATCTGGAGTGAAAATATTAAACATTTTCAAAGTTACGAGCGTGTGTAGGAAATGCGCAATGCATGCTCGTAAAACAGTCATTTCTGGGACTTTTTTCACCAAATTTTCAACATAGGGATTTTGGGGGCCTACCTCATGAACTATGACACTGTCATTTTGTTAATCAGTCCCAAAAGATGATTCCACGCAGTGACGGTGAAATCACTTTGTGGGACCAAATAACCAAATTACAGTCATTGAATTCATGAGATGGGGCCCCAAGAATCCCATGTTGAAAATGTGGTGCAAAAATTCAAAAAAATGACCAAGATATTCACCAAAGTTGAAAAAACCCTATTTATGTCATTATACAGCTTACCGGTATTTCTTCAGTTTGCGGTTGGCTTTGAAGAGTGCAGACGTGCTCCCAGTCCACCGAAGATCATCACGCCGGCCTCTGGAGGTAAATATGTATTGAAGTGGGGGTGGGGTATGCAGAGGGTGGGCGCGGATTGGGTGGGGGAGGCAAGAGAGTCAACGAGGGACTGCTTTCTTTTGTTACAGGTTTTTTTTTAACAAAGATGACGCTGGACTTTTGCCATGCTGGGGTGAGCTCCCAGTGTGGCACCTGCAGTTTGTTTGGGGGGACAGTGGAGCCAACGGGGGATTGGGTACCCCTGTTGGCCATACAGTGTGTGGGGGGGAGCACATGACGACGTGGGACTTTTGCCATGCTGGGATGGGCTCCCAGCATGGCATCTGGAAGTTTGTTTGGGGGGGACGGTGGAGCCAACAGGGGACTGGGCACCCCCATTGGCCATATGGGGGGAGCACATGAGGACAATGGACTTTTGCCATGCTAGGGTGGGCTCCCAGCGTGGCACCTGGAAGTTTGTTTTTTGGGGGGGCACTGGGCACGACAGGGATTGGGCACCCATTGGACATACAGTGTGTTGCGGGGGTGTACATGAGCCGAGGGAGTTGGGCACCCTTGACACACACAACAAATGGGGGCGACACGCTGGCTGGGAGATAGTGCAATTTGTCAGTTACAATCAGCGGTGGTGACTATAAGCAACTTGCATACTGCTGACACAAGGCAGTATGCAAATTGCCTACACGTTACCACCGTTGATTGTAGTGGTCTTACTCTTCCAACTGTACACCACTGCATATGAAATGCTGTCATAGACAGCTCAGAAATTCACTGGTGTGGTGTGACCGTGCCTGCAAAAAGATCAGGATATTGGATGCGGGGGTGCCACATCTACGAAAACTTGTATGGTGACACTATGTTTCTTGCACATGCGTGCAAGCAAACATAAAAATCAGCTTACCTTCATGCATGTCATGTATGCAAAAAACAAGGCACCCAGAGCAGAAAAAAACAGGATAACGTCTGCAGGGGAGCAGCACTACCAGAGAGACACACACACCTGTGAAGAGAAGCACAAGGAAAATTGTTTCAAATACACCAAATAAAAAGATGAAGTTCCACTTCCCAACCACCTCATAATAGAGGAGGGTAGGAAGAAGGATTGCTATAACAAAGACCTTTAAGTACTTCAGTGGGTAAATAAGGTACAGGAGGAAACCACTTTGTTAGTATACTGCCTCCCAAACATAGAGAAACATGTAATTTGTTGGCAGAGAAGGACTGCTTGACGCACCCACTCTGCCCATTTTAACAACATAGTACCTACAGTATCACCGTAGAATCTACAGTACACTATACTTAGGGTCCCTAGTACTATGTGGCAGTCTTTTCTGATTTCTGCAGCATGATTTATTCATTTCTGTGGCAGAGTGCAGTCCTGCCATTGGCTAAAATATGATGTGATGTCATTGATGACATCACCTGCCAAGCACAGAGGAGGGACTTCAGGATAAACAAAATAGGTATGGGAGCCTGGCACCATGGAAAAACTTTATATCTGAATGAAAATTCACCAAAAACAATGAAACCTGAGGCACTATATGAATTCTGCAGCATGATGCAAATTCTGGGGGAAATTCTGCATCCGCTGAATTGTAGAATTCCAGGGTCCTTGACTACAAAAAAAACAAAATTAATAAATAAATACTCAATGTCTAGCTATTTCACCTACTCTCATTTTTTTTCAGTATGATCCTTAAGCCTATTTTTGGTATCCTAGAGGCACGCCACTGTTAGGGTCCCCACCACCTTGGCAGGTATGCTGTTCCGCATTATCTACCACTCTATGTGTGAAGTAATATGTCCTCCATTTGCTGAGGGAAGGAAAATCTTTTTCAGATAAAAAGGTGCACATGCACAACAGTAAGGGGACCAGCTATGTAGTCGGAGGGTGGTGGATTCAGGATAGCTGTGAGGAAGTACTTCTTCACTGATAGAGTAGTATCTCTGTGGAACAGCATACCAGCCAAGGTGGTGGGGGCCAAACCAGTGGCATGCTTTTAGAATGCAAAACACAGCCATAAGGAAATCTCAGTGGAAAGAAATGAAGGTACATGAAAGAGTCAGACATCGAGTATGGTCTAAGGTCTACGGTGATACTGTAGATACAAGGGGGCACAATTTAAAGATAGACGGGGGACAGCTCAGAGGTAATGTTAGGAAGTATTTTTTCATGGAGGGGTTGTGGATACATGGAACAGCCTTCCTGAGGAGGTAGTGGAGTCAAAAACAGTGGGGGAATTCAAAAATGCATGGAACAGACATAAAGCAATTCCAGTGGGGGGTAGGAGGAAGTAGGCTGTTGGTTAACTAGGATCTGCAGCTTATCCAATAGGTAGGAAAATGGGCAGACTAGGTGGGTCAAGCGATCCTTACCTGCCATCACATTCTATGTTTCTATGTCTATGTTTGAGATGGGGGTAAGGGAGTGAGGAAAAACCATGCCTGGGGGGAGTGTATACCAGGTATGATGGCAGGGAGAGTACGTCAGTTCATTCAGAAGTATGTGGATAAAGTGAAGGGGGGGATAAACCTCATAACATGGTGCACCTAGGTACAAATGACCTGGAGGGGAGTAGGGTGGAGGAAGTGCAAGAGAGGTTCAAGGAGGTTGGAAGAATCTGCACTCAGGTGGGCAGGTCAGTGACATTCTCTCAGGTACTCCCTGTACCTTGGGCAAACTCTTCTAGGAAGCAGAGAATAGAGAAGTTTAACAGGTGGCTAGGGGGTGGCGCGGATCCACAGGGTATGGGGTACTAGGATGGTGGGACTAGACGTAGAATAAGAAGGAACTCAATGAATGGGATAGGTTACACCTGAGCAAGGAGGGTACAAAAACCTTGAAACAGGGACTAGAGGATTACATTTCAACTAAAATAACTTTAAATTGAGGAGGGGGGTCAGAGGGAGACTCCAAAGAGGTGTCACCAATCAAGGGAGACCAGAAGGTCTCCCCAAGACAGGGAGGAGGGGAATCTATCAAGGAGAGGAAGCAGGGGTGACGGACAGGGAGAGGAGGAGGAGCAGGAGACATGGTGGAGTGTAGTATCCTTGAATGCAAGGAGCTTGGCAAATAAGTTAGCATAATTTCAGGCAATGATGGTGGTGGAGAGGTAGATATTGCAGCCATCACGGAAACCTGGGTCACCCCATGACTGGGATCTCATGATCCCTAGATACAAGGTGTACCACAAAGACAGGGGGGAATGGGGGTAGCTTTTTATGTGAGGGATGGAGGTACTTGGTAGGAGGGGTAAGAGAGGAAGCCAGAAGCCATATGAGTACAGTTCCAAAACTCCAAAGGTAAGAAGATTAGGATGGGGTGATTTACAGGCCACCCTCACAAAACATGGAAAATGTCAGGGAGTTTATGGAGCAAATCAAGAAGGTCAGTGGCAGAGGGAGTACGGTCATAGTGGGTGACTTCGGCCTACTTGGAATTGACTGGTAGGCCACGATTACCACAAATGCCAGGGAACAGGTACTGCTGGAGGCTATCCAAGACAGCTTCCTAGTGGAGGGGGTGACATAGCCCACCAGGGAGGGTAACATACTGGATATTGTGTTAGCAAATGGGGACCTATTCCAGGATGTGGCCGTACAGGACTCACTAGCGGGTAGCGATCACCACTCAGTGTGGTTCATCCTCCACATGGGTAGGGAATCAACTAAGACCAGGATGAGAGTGGTAGACTTCAGGAAGGCAGATTTTGCCAGGATGGGCAACATCCTAGTGGGGCATCTTGCTGAAATTTCCCTTGGGTGGATGCTGAACAGAAATAGTGTATTATAAAGAGGAGTCTGTTAGAGACCATGAAACACGTGTGCCAAAACACAGAGTAAGCAGTCTGGGTCTAAAAAAGCCTAGCTGGCTCAGCAGGGAAGTGTCTGGAAAAGTGATGGAGAAGCGAGAGGCCTTCAACAGATACAAGAAATCTGGGCAAGGGAAGGACAAGGAGGAGTACTCAAAGAAATCGAAGGAAGTGAGTAAAGCAGTCAGGGCAGCTAAAGCAGCAAGGGAGCTGAAATTGGCTCAGGGGATCAGAGAAGAGGATAAGGATTTCTTCAAGGGAGAAGAAGAGTTGCTAGAGGAGATTGTTAAAATCAAGAGGAAGGGGGTTGGGCAGAAAAAGGGGAAGACCAGGCAAAGGCACTCAATGAGTACCTCTGCTTGGTCTTCACTAAAGAAAAAGATGGGCTGACACCACAAGGGAAAGGAGGAATGACTTGGGGGGGGTGCAGAGATAATGGATGGGGTCATTAAGGAGGATTGGGTTTTAATAGGCCTTAAAGCCTTGCAGGTGGACAAGGCACTGGGACCTGATGGTGTCCATCAAAGAGTCCTGAAAAATTGGCAGAGGTTTTAGCAGGCCCTCTGGCAGACCAGTTAAACACCTCCTTGGAGTCAGAGAGTGTGCCCATGGATTGGAGGATGGCCCATGTGGTGCCCCTCCACAAAAGTAGGCCTAGGGAAGAATTAGCCAACTACAGACTGGTAAACTTGACGTCTATAGTTGGGAAGCTAATGGAGACCATTTTGAAGGAGAGGTTATTAACCATCCTGGATAGTAATGGACTCCAGAATGAAAACAAACAAATTATAAAAGCCAAACAAGTGCTGTGGACTATTAAGAGGGACTTCAAGAGTCACAATAGGGAAGTTGTCATGCCCTTGTATAGGGCATATGTTAGACCATTTCAAAAGGGGGGTGTAGCAAGTATCGAAAAAGTCCAAAGACAAGCCACTAAAATGATAGATAGTATTAAAAACATGTCCTATGACAGGTAACTGAAAGAATTAAGGTTTATGTCACTTGAGACAAGGACAGTTAGGGAAGACATGCTACTGTGCTATGATATAACGAAGAATGATTATATGTTAAATGAATTATATCTCCAATTCAAAAACGATACTAAAGGAACCAGGGGTCACCAACTTCAGCTCCAACATATAAAATATAACACAAATAGGAGGCAGGCCTTCTTTACTCAAAGAGTGGTGGCCCCCTGGAACAAGCTGTCTGAAGAAATTATTTGTTCTAAGACTTACCTGTAATTCAAAAACCAATTATATAACTATATATTTATAAGAGGAAACATTTCCTATTAAGGGGTACTGGAAGGGAGTGGTAATGGGCCACTTGCGGTCTCCTTTGCTCCCATTGTCTTTGTATGTATCTTTGAAAGACAGCACAGGTTTGTCTCAGGAAGACCATGTCAGAATAACGTAATCGACTTCTTTGATTGGATCAATAGAGTGGTGGACAAGGGCCGTGATGTGAATGTCCTGCATCTGGACGTCAGCAAGGCTTTCAACTTGGTGCCACATGGAAGGTTATTGGATAAGTTAAGGAACCTGGGGATAGGGGAAAAAGTAGTATGGTGGATTAGGAGCTGGCTGCAGAACAGGCAGCAGAGGGTACTTGTAAGGAGAGAGATCTCCAAGCCAAGACCCTCCTTGACTAGTGGAGTACTGCAGGGTTCAGTGCTAGGCCCTGTTTTATTCAATGTTTTATCCGGGACATTGCAGAGGGGGTCAAGAGTAAGATTAGCCTGTTTGCCAACGATACCAAGATATATGCAATAGTGGACAGTGAGAAAGTGAGGCGGAAACTCAAGGAGGATCTAGTTAAACTCTAGCACTGGTCAGATGTGTGGCAGTTGATGTTTAACACTAAAAAGTGAAAGGTCATGCTTCTCAGAGCCAGAAGCCCCAGAACCAGCTATTGACTAGGGGGAGTGAGAACTGTGTGCAGTACTGGTCCCCTTACTTAAAAAGGGACATAAAATTGCTGGAGGGGGTGTGCAGCATAGGGCAACAAAGATGATCATGGGTGCAGGGAAGAAACCCTATGAGGAAAAATTGAGGGAGCTCAACAGGTACTCCCTGGAGGACAGAAGGGAGAGAGGGGACATGATAGAGACCTTTAAATACTTAAAATGCATAATTGGGGTCAGAACGGGAGGATTGGTCCACTTAAAGAGAGGAAGGGTCACAAGGGGGCGCAGTCTAAAATTGGAAGGGGGAAGAGTCAGGAGAGAGATAAAGAGGCGAGGCACTACTTCACAGAGAGGGTGGTGGCAGTGGGGAATGCACAGCCAGAGGAGATGATCATACTAAAGACAGTGGACAGTTATTAAGTGGGGATGGGATAGAGTCAAGGGGAAGGTAAGTACAGACAAGAACATATGGGGGGGAGTCCGAGGAGAGGGGATGATGGAAAGTGAATGGGAGAGGGTGGGCAGCTGCAGGAGAAGTAAACTGCGAGTTGCACACTCGGGCAGACTTTATAAACCTATGGGCCTTTTTCTGCCAACAACTTCATTATGTTCATAGAAACAGAAAGTTGGAATTCCGTGGCAGAAAATAGTTGCAGAATAAATTTCCACAGAAAAAATGCTGTTCCGTGAAATATTACTTCGCAGATCTCAATATTGTCTGTAGAAATTGTTGTTGAATACTTTTCTGTGGAACAAAATGCTCACAGTAGGTGGAATTTTGCAGAAGAACAAGCAAAATTCCAGTAGAAATTCTGCCGGCAGAATGGACATGCTGTGTTAATGTCACCAGAGGAATTCCGCATTCCACACAGCTCTACCAAGCAGTGCTTCTTTGCTGACAAATTCTGTTTCTCTATGTGAGGGAGACAATAGCATAGTGGTTAAGAGCACTGAGCTACAAACCTGGAGAACTGGGGTTCAATCCCACAGTCACTACTTACATATTGAGTCACTATGAGCAAGTCAGTTAAGTTTTTCCCTTCTCTCAGGACACGTCTGGAAACAAGCCTTGGCTTACTATACCTTTCCTGGCCAAAGATTGTGAAACAAATAAAATAGAAGTAATGTTTTTTCTTGTATGATGGTTTACCATCGGTGGAATACTATTCCTCGGAAATGCAAAATGCTTCCTCAGACAATTCCACAAGCATTAAATGCTATTTTTGCTGAATGGAAGAGGTGAATTAAAATAAAAATACACATGCTTGCTTTCAAACAGCAATGACATGAGGACACATCTACCTGTGTGCCAATAAGGAGGTCCAGAATGCATTGGTTAACGTTTTCTTTTTTTTTTTTTTGCTCCTTACTTGCTCCCTGGCCTCTACTTCCGGCTGCTCAAGGATCCCCCGATCCCCTCACCCTGACCCCCTTCCACTCACCTCAGATTGCAGCCATCCCAGGGGTGGCCCAGTGTATCCCTTCACCGGATGGGTCCCTCTCCTCCGAGGGGGAAGGCACCAGGAGGGTCAACCAGTGCACTCTATGATCAGTCCCCTGGTGCTGCTGAGGTGGATTCCGGGACATCAGGGCACTCAAGTCGACAGGAGCTGGCAGCCATCATCCGGCGACCAGGGAGCCGAGTTTCTGCTTTTCTCCCCGGGGGCATGGTGTGCCATGGATGTCTAGGTGAATGCCGACATCCACCATGCCCCTGTGTGCAGTGGGGCTCACTTGAACTGTCGCACTCCCGGCATCCACCAGGAGGCAGCAGACAGCGAGCCACATCCCCTCCCTTCCCCCCGGAGAAGGTGAGCAGTCGCAGGATGCTCAAGCCTTCTCCTCCCGGACAACTCTCCAGTGTCCCGAGTCTGTTCCCAAACCCGGGTCGCCAATGTTGCAAGCGGAAATCCAACCACTGTGCCGACGAGCCAGCAACTTTTTCAAATACAGCATTTCCACCTATTGTTCACGGAATAATGTTCCCCTGTTCATCACTTCCGCAGAATAATATTCCACCGTGTATTGTGTATGACATGTTTGCAAAAGCACCGGAATATTATTCCATGGCTATTCATTACTGACACAGTAACCATGGGATTAATAGTGTTTCCGTGGAAATACTTTCCGCAGATCCACTACACTCATGGAATCTCAGTGTTTTACTTAGTGAGTTGCAGACAGTCTGTGGTACAGAGAGCAGCTTACCTTTGTGCATCCGTTTTGACTTATGCTTTTACAAATTGCTACTGATAAGCCAACAAGCAGCACCTTAAGGGGTTTCTCAGTTCCCTTCTCAGCAGAGACCTCCATTTTAGTGATGGAGGTCACCAAAAAGGACACTGACCTGTTTGGTGACAAGAGGCTGGATTACCTCACGAAAGAAGGGATTTGGGCTGCCATACCAGCCAAGGTTAGTGGGGATGGTCAGGGACCACAAAGTACAATTAACTGAAACACCAGTGGGATGACTTCTTGAGGTGGGACTGTCACATCATTCAGAACTTGGGTAGTATTGTCACCATCAAGAAAGGGCACCAAAAAATTGCAGCGCAAAAGTAGTGTGGAAGATGAGTGTTACTTAACTGATTACTGTTGTTCATACTGGTGTGTTTGTCTGTTTTTACTGAGCTGGTGTACCACCTACAGTTAATGCTGCCTATGCATGAACATGGATTAAAGTCTGTGGAAAACAGTCATAACCGCAGTGTGCAATGCACAATACAGACACGGCATTCACGAATGCCAGCACGGGACACACAAACCCAGGGGGTAGTACAGCAGGGCACGTGTAGCAGGATGCGCGTCCCACAGAGATGGTGCCAGGATATGGGGATCCCCATCTTGATCACGCCATATACGAGCATGGCATCCACCCAGCGCAGTGGCATGGAAGTGAAATCCATGTGGTGCACCACAATGCACAGGACTGCGGACACTGGAAGAGGTGCAGAGGGAAGTCCCTCACCACAGCAGCAGAAGGAATGGGCTGACCATGTGGGCTGACAGCCCCACAGCTGTGTCCGGACACAGGGTGGAGCATGGCCCCATTTCCTGAACTTTACCAGTGGCCAGCTCACTTTCATGGTTTGTGACATCAGAGAGAACTACAATCAGCTGTACAGGGCCCAATCCCTGACAACTGCCCCCGGAGTGAAGGTGGGACTGTGGCTGGGCATCCAGTTCAGCATAACTGCCGCTGGACCAGAGGCCATGACCTTGACCACAATAAAACCTAAATAGCAAGACATGCTTGCCACAGTAAAGAAGAAGGTGGCCACGACCTCACAGTCAGGCCAGGGCATAGGAGGGGGCTCCCCTAATATAGATAGCTAGTTTACACCGATCGACCCTCACTGACATCATTGTCTATGGTGAGGTTAAAGTTGTGGACACCATGGAAGGTATACATGCAATTGTAGGGATGGGGACACCTGGGGATGGTGCACAATGTGTGTAGTAATGGACTTGCTTTGCACCCACAGACACTGCCACAGGTGCATGGCCACCTTCAGGGCCCCCATCAGAAACCCTGGGCATGACAGCAGTTCCACAGGTACATGAAGCCAACAGGTAAAAGGAGGAAGGGTCAGGTGGATAAGCGTCCCACAGGCACCCCAGCATGAGTGCACCAACTGTACCCACAAATGCCATAGTAACATGCACATATCCCCCAAAGGTACTGAGATGAACACTGAGATGCCATATGAGTTGGAGATGGATGCAGAGAGCACAGTGGTACAACAGGATGTAGCTCTCAGGAGGTAGGTGAAGTGCCTGTTAGAAGCATCGCTGGGATGGTGCAGAGGGTGTCCCCAAGACCACAGTGCAGTACTCCCTTGGGGGTACCGTACACACCCAGTGCACCCACCATACCAGAAAGGTTGACCATGGGAAGGAAAAACAGGTCCACAATGCCACAACCATGTTATGATGACTGTGGTGATGAGGTCTTCTCGACTTGGCCACCCAGCCACAGCTGTACAATGCATGGCTAGGCCCACATGGAGGCTCAGTATCATGAGCTAAATCATCTGGAGGTGGATAGGTCGGAGGCACAGTGGCAGAACACCCAGGTGCTCGTTGCCCTGACTGAGGAGGTACGTGGCATGTGCTGTGGCATTGACAGGCTCGCTGATGCAAAGGTGCTGCTACTGGAGCACCTAGTGAGTCTCAGTGCATCACCCAGTCATGAGCCACCCATACTGCCATGCATGGTGGACACCAAAACCCAGTGGTCCCCTTGCATGCCATTCCCTGAGTAGGATCTGGTCACACAGCTGTGGACCCCTGGCAGCACACAGGATGATGTGGCGCACCACACGGGCACTGCTGCCATCCTGAACACAAAAGCTCACAGCACCCAAGTGACAGACACCGATGCTGAAAGCATGCAGAGGGAGATACATGGCAGTGGAACCAGCCAAGTAGCACCTGTTGGTGATGCCTCAGATGGAGGGGCCACAGACCACTCACTGGGTGGCAGGTGGCCCCGCGGGGCAACATGACAACATGCATCTGCAAGGAGACTGGGGACAAGGGCATCTGCATGCCTCCAGGCAAAAATAAACAAACTGCCCACTCAGTAGTTCAGCTGTGGAACACTGTATAACAGATAGTATAGGCCTGCACATGGAGTGAACACAGGTATCAAATCAAATCAGTCTTTATTTATATAGCACCTTTCGGAACCAAGGCGCTTCACAGACCATAAATACATTAAAACACAATATGAAAATATTAAAATAAACATCATATAATATAATTAATCAGGGAAGGCTAATGAGAACAAATAAGTTTTCAACATTGTTTTAAAATTTGTAATGGTCAGGCATTCTCTTAATGGGCCCAGCACCCCCACTGTCACACGACTGTATCATACACCCACCACAGAAATGTACCATACACCTCCCACATGAATGCCCCGCAACACGCACGCACACACACACACACACACACACACACACACACACACACACACACTGCATACAACAGCACACACTTGTCCATGGCATATGGAATGGCTGACACCGAGTTTCCCGGAGGCACAGCAGGCGCATGCTACTATGTGACACAGTGGCACACCACTTTATAGCACCAACACCACACCATGTAGGCACTGACATATGGGAGCCCCCCCCGATCCTACCTTGATTCAACATACACATGAGCCACATGGCACACCATGCAGGACACATAAGCATCCACGATGCCCCCTACCCCCATGCACAGGTGCACTCAGTGAGTGGTAACATCATTGTGCACCTGCACCCCCATGGCAGATGCATCACACATGGTCACCGATGCATACAGGTGCACCAATGTCCTGCACATGGATGCCCACACCAAGCAGACACACTGCATATGGGGGTGCATGTTGTGATACAAGCCCTGCTGCACTGCGGCTGATCCCATCAGCACACTATTGTTGGAAAGTTCCCTTGACCAATGCAACCTATGCCTCTTGGCCACCCACTGTCCACAGATCACGGCATGGCTCCACAATGGTTTCATCCTTCAATGGGTCTCCCTGTGGATGCTCTGGCATGGGCGTATGCCTGTGCTTCACCATATTATGGAACATAGCACACGTAGTAAACACCCTGCATGCCCTGTCTGGGGACAGAATAATAGTCCCCACAGTCAATCCAGGCAATGGAACTGCATCTTCAATAGCCTGACGGTACTCTCCATGATGCTGCTGGTTTTACAGTGGGCATGGTTGTAGGCCTCCTCCACAACAATATTTGAAGCTAGTGATGATGTCATCAGATATGGGTGGAGTGGGTATCCGCAGTCACCTGTAAAGGGGTGAGAAAACCGGTACAGAGATATGCACGCTGATAACTGTATTGCAGGTACACAAACCATGGCATACCTATACTCACCCAACAGCCAGCCATCAAGTCATCTCGCAAGCAGCATGGCAGCAAGTTGTCCTTCCTCCCTAGGCTATTATGTCCAACCCTCTCCTATCTCATCTGACCTTCCCTCCCCACTCCCTATACCCCCCTTCCCACCCCACTTGCCAGGCCATGCCTACAGTACTTATCAAAGGACTCTTACATCTCAATCTTCTTCGCACTGACACTAGCGAAACTGCCACTCCTGCTCACTATGACTCCTCCAATGATGTTTACTGTATAAACTTTAGCTCATTACCTTACATCCATATATCTGTAGCCATGCAATTGTATTTAAATGGCACTACCTCCTGTTGAACCTATTGCTATGTTCTGGTGCAAGTATACTGTTACACGTGACAGTTATATGTTATTATGTTGTTATTATTACTATGTAATTGTTATGTACGTTCACTCAACCTGTTATGTCTTAACCCTGTTGGCGATTGTTTTGCCCCAGGTCCATCTTGTAAATGAGCTTGTCTCAATGATGTTCCACCTGGCAAAATAAAGATTTTGATTGACTGATTGATTGATTGATTGATTGAAGTTGTGAAGCGTCCAGTATGTAGACATCATGGCATGAACCCGGGTACTTTGCACATACATTTGTGAAGATCCCATCTGTGTCACACACCACCTGGCTGTTACACTGTGAAAGCCTTTTCTGTTTCAGTATGCCTCTTCGTGCTCGGATGGGGTAAGTATGGCGATGTGCATGCCATATATTGTGCTGTACATGTTTGGCATAAATTGCATGGCACAGAATGCCTTCTTTGTGACACATACATTGTCTTCAACTGTGGAGAATTTGATGTCGTCATGCACATGTGTAATGAGGGAATCCATCACCTGTGCCACTGGCCAGGACATAGACAACTGGCATACACCCATTGCATCACTTGTCACACACTGAAAGGAGCTGGTCACATTGTATGCCAGGGCGCATAGCACCTTAGTCTCAACCATTATTGCCCTTGACCACCATGTTCATGCGACAATGTCATCATGGACCTTGTCACGGACCATGTCACTCTGTGACAGTGGCCCATGGGAATCGGAACCACTCAATGCAGCGTGTGTCCCTCATGGTGGCTGCATCTAGCTACCCAAGGAGGTTGTGGTGTGTGGTGGAGTACACATTTATGGACAGACATGGCAGGGGTACCCTGTGGTGTGTGCAGGGCCATGAATGGGTAAGTAGCAGTCCTGCAGGTGTAGCTGTGGGTGTGGCAGAAGTCCATATTGCTAACCATGTTTTCCTTTCTTGTCCCACACAGGGTCACCATAACTGCGACACCAGCTGGAGTTCATACACCTAGAACAGCCTGATGGTGCCCCATGCATTGTGTGGACCCCACCCCACCACAGGAGATGTTGGCATATACAATACCCTGGCTACCTCACCCTGTGCCTAGATGGGGACAACTTGCAGTCAATGGCGGATGACAGTGGTGTGGCATGTTGAGGTGCCCTTGGAAGTGAGTACGCTGTCTCTGGTGCTGACCCCTGTGCCCTGGACAGGCATGCTAGTGTTCCAAACACATGTACACTGTTGGTTTAATGTATATATTGGTTTAATGTATATGTTTTGCATTACAGTGCTACAGGGGACCTATCCATCACATGATGCTGCAGACTCTTGGAACACTGTAAAACTCTGAGAGTGACACAGATGCCAGCAAGGCTGGTGAAGATTAGGGTACATGGCTACCATGGAGGTGCCCACTTAAAATGTTGCAGAATAGACATTATGGGCCATCAGGGAGCGAAGGAAGACTAAAGGAGGAATAGTGAGGCTTAATAAAGGGGGGGGGTGGGCAGAGGGTGACTGTGAAAAGGCAGAGGTACTAAACAAATATTTTTGCTCAGTATTTACAAACGAAGAGGGGGAGGTACCTAAAACAAACAATAGAAACACTCTGGATACAGAAGTTGATACCAGCCTATTTACAGAAGAAAGGGTTCTGAAAGAACTCTTAAAACTGAAGCTGGACAAAGCAATGGGGCCTGATGGGATTCATCCCAGAATTCTAAAAGAACTAGGGGTAGAACTAGTGACACAACTGACTACCCTCTTTAACAAATCATGGGAGGATGGGGTGGTACCTGAGGACTGGAGGAGGGCAGATGTGATTCCCCTTCACAAAAGTGGGAGCAGGGCAGAAGCAGGAAACTACAGACCTGTTAGTTTAACCTCAGTGATAGGGAAAATGATGGAATCACTTCTGAAGGAAAGAATTGTCGAGCACCTAGAGGCCAGAGGGGCACAGGACCCAAGGCAGTATGGATTCACAGTGGGAAGGTCATGCCAGACGAATCTAATAGATTTCTTTGACTGGGTGACCAAAGTAGTAGATCAGGGAGGGGCTGTGGACATGGCCTACCTAGACTTTAGCAAGGCATTTGACTCAGTCCCACACAAAAGATTAATATACAAGTTAGCCAGCCTGGGAGTGGGTCCCAAGATGATAGCCTGGGTAAAGAACTGGCTGGAGAATAGGACACAGAGGGTAGTAGTAAATGGAGTCCACTCTGAAGAAAGGGGGGTTACTAGTGGGGTGCTGCAGGGTTCAGTATTAGGACAGGTCCTCTTCAATGTCTTTGTAGGCGACATTGCAGAGGGACTGGAAGGAAAAGCATGTCTCTTTGCAGATGACACAAAGATCTGGAACAGAGTTGATGCACAAGGTGGGGTGGAAAGGATGAGAAGGGACTTGGCAAGGTTAGAAGAATGGTCAAAATGTATTGCAGCTTAGATTTAATGCTAAGAAGTGCAGGGTAATGCACCTGGGAAACAAAAACCCAGGGGAAGAGTACACAGTGGGGGGTGAGATACTAACAACAACAAAAATGGAAAGGGACCTGGGGGTAGTCATATCAGATGACTTAAAGGCGGGCAAGCAATGTGAGAGGGCAGTAAGGAGGGCTGGGGGAATACTGGGATGCATAGGGAGAGGCATCACCAGTAGAAAACAGGAAGTTGTTATCCCTCTGTATAGACAGTTGGTGAGACCCCATCTGGAGTACTGTGTGCAGTTCTGGAGACCCAATCTCTGCAAGGACATAGACAAGATGGAAGCTGTCCAGAAGAGGGCAACTAAAATGATGCAGGGTCTGCACTGGAAGACATATGAAGAGAGACTAAAGGAGCTTAGTACATATAGCCTCGAGGAAAGGACGGAGAGGGGGGACATGATAAAAACTTTCAAGTACCTCAAGGGAATCAACAAAGTCCAAAAAGGGTAGCATCTTTCAAAAAAAGAGATGTGCAAGAACAAGGGGGCACAATTTGAAGATAGAGGAGGACGGCTCAGAGGTAATGTAAGGAAGTATTTTTCACAGAGAGGGTTGTGGATGCATGGAATGGCCTTCGGAGGTTGTGAGTCAAAACAGTGGTTGAATTCAAGCATGCATGGGACAGTCATAAGGCAATTCTGGGGGGGGGGGCTGCTGGTTAATTAGGATCTGCAGCTTATCCATTAGGTAGGGAAATGGGCAGACTGGGTGGGCCAAGCAGTCCTTATCTGCCGTCAAAGTCTATGTTTTTATGTTTCTATGTTTCTATGACAGACATGGGGGATGATTCAGTGGGCCAGGTGAGTGTACTGTGTTTACGTGGATTTATAACTGCCTGTGTTACTGTTGTATTGTTTTGTTTTAGGCCCATGTATATCTGAACACCGTTGTGCTGCTGCTTTGCGTTATTTAATAAATCATTTTACATTGAAACCAGTGTGGTTACTGTGTCATGGGCAGTGGCTGGCAGGTGGGGTGTGGGGGTTGGTGTCACAGGGGGCCACTATCTCATCCAGGGTGGTGGTCATGTGGTAACACATGGGAGGGGACACCATGGGTGCTGGTGCATGTGTCCTGCATGTGTGACATGTGTGTTTTACCCACCGCATGGATGCAGGTTTGCCCATTGGCAGCTGCTGTGCAGGGGAAGGGGGAACAATGCTGGCACGTATGCAGTTGGTTTACTGTGCAAATTCCACATGCTGTCCATGTGGGCGTTGTGCATTGTACTGTCTGTGTACCATTGCCACTGGCACACATGGCTGTACCATGGTGGGCCATACCTCACACCTGCCACACTGCTTCTGGGCTGTCAGGGACTGTGCCTCCACCACAGTCAGCTATGATGGTGTCCCTCAGCAGGCTCTCTCTGCCACCCAGCTGTTGGTCGTCATGTAGCCATGCCACATCTGGTGCCAGCTGTGTATTCGTCCCAGCACCGTGGAGTTTCCCGGTCATTTGTGTGCATTGGCATGCACCGCTGTCTGCCAATTCTCAACAGCACACACATGCTTTGCTCCACATGCATGGTCCATGTGCCTGCCCTGCTGCATGGTTGGTGTGCATGCCCCGTGCCCATTGTTGTGGGGACATGGGTATCTACTCTGGGTGCAGCCACTGGGCTCACATACCATACACACCCCTAAACATATTGTTCCACCACTGTGGTCCACCACATGTGCCCTTTGGAACGTTCAGGTGTGTGCAGTGGATGGGTGTGTGGTCTTTCACACAGAGCCAATGGGTTACAGCCATGCTCAGAGGTGTCCAGCCAGCTGGCTTATCTGCACTTGCATTTATAGTAGCCCTCACACTGCCATAACTGTACATGCCTGCCACCGTGCACCTGGGTATCATACATGATTTTGTGCATGCACACAGGGCCCATCTTCATGCAGCACTATGCGTCTATACCACTGCGGATATGTCATGTACTGCAGCCACAGAGCTGTGAGTGGGTGCCCTACGCTGGCTCCTGTGTGCCCTTTGTGCATGTCTCAGCATCAGGACTTACACGTGGTTCACGCATAGCAGTCTACGTGCGTTCACTATGCACACCCGGGCACCTAGCATTGGCTTGGTGGACAGGGCCCAATATTTGTTTTGTAAAATCAGTTAAGTAATACTTGTATATCTGTGGTGTTTTTTCCTTTTCCTTTGGGTAAATAGACCAGATGTTACTAGGAGTAATCTGTGAAACAGAATTCTGATTGGAAGCTGACGTGTGTAACCCCCTTGTTCCCAGAGGTTACTAGAATCCCAATTAGAATAAGTGGCAGGCAGGGAAAGTAGCTTGTGAAATGCCAGCTAAATGGGTTTCATAGTGTCACACTCTGTTTTCCGTCTCAGCTGAGCTGGAGTGATGATGTAATCATAGAACTCTCGCAGCAGCATACGCCACAAGGTTCAGCTGGCTTTAGAGTGATTTGGAATGTTGAGTTAGTCTGAGAGTGGAGTTCTAAGAGGAGGCTGCAACTGCTGTGCAACTACTCAGTTTAACTCTGACAAAGAGCTACTTCTTTTGATTTTGTGGTACTTTGTTCTCACCCTAGATGAAGAACAAAGAAGGCAGTTTTTCTGAAGTGGTAGAGACCTGTGCCAGTAAGGTTTCCTTTGCCCCATCCCAGGAGGGATGGGGCAAACTCCAGGATTCAGAGGCAATCCCCTTGATCCACTTGTTTGGTGACGCTGCCTTGGACATCTTCATTTGTTGTGAGTACAATTTCTTTGTGTAAGCCCAAGTGTATCTGCAATGCCTAGAGGTGAATTTCTCTGACAAAGGTACTCTGTCACCTAAACTTTCTGTTTTAAAAGTGTCTGCCTATGTTGGAGTCCAGTATGTGACCGTCCAACTACAGAACTTTTAATATTTGACACCTCTGAGGTGGGTGTGTGTGTGTGTGTAGTATGGTAAGTGTGATATACATTTCAAGACAGCATCTACAGTTTTTCTACAGTTGTGTGGTGTTATTAACCAGATGAATGGCCGAGTATAAGCTTGGAAACAAAAGGTTGGAGACCCCCCACCTGGAGTAACCAGTTTACCTCTATGGGTTCTGAAGGGCACCTATTACCTTTTTCTTCAGTGCAATTGGCCAATGCCTGAAAAAAGTGTTTACCCCTGTATGTGGGTTGTTTTCTCTGTTTACCCCATTCTAGTGGGTTCTGGAAGTACTGAGCCTGAATGTGCTACTTCGTGGTCATGTGTACCACCTTCATTCCTCATGAAATATGGGAAAGTGTACTAGTACTGGCCATGTGTGCCTAGTCGAAGGGAAATGTGCCACATCTGGCTGTGTGTGCCAATCTCCATTTCAGAACCAGAGCGTTTGCTGCTTTGTGTTTTTTCTGCCTATGCTAAATGGGAATTCAGGAATTTCTTTACCCTGGAGAATCTTCAATACCAGTATGTGTAGCCCTGTGGGGGTCCATCTTCACTTTGTGATTATTCCTACTTTGTTACATGAATAAAAGCCACACTCTAGAATCCCAACCTGGTTTGGACAGTATTGTTATTGCTTCCCTGTGTCTGGAGTTGCTTGGGTGCCCCGTCCAGAAGTGCAAACCTAGCATAACTGTGAGCAAACATTTTCTTCCAGGGACCTGGGTTGCTGGTCATGGTAAATGGTCCCACCAGGTGTGTGTCAGGTAGTTGCCACACTTGGT
This sequence comes from Neoceratodus forsteri, assembly GCA_016271365.2. Taxonomy (NCBI): domain Eukaryota; kingdom Metazoa; phylum Chordata; order Ceratodontiformes; family Ceratodontidae; genus Neoceratodus; species Neoceratodus forsteri. The sequence continues at coordinate 29,934,102 of JADMNL010000035.1, forward strand.
TGACTGTTTTGGTATAACAGTCTGGTCCACCAAGTCTAATGGTGGCCATTTCTCTCTTTTTGTCTTGTAGTAGTTTATGTAAACCCCCACCCCTCTCTGTTGCCCTTAGACATTTGTGGTGAGAGAAGAAGCCCTGTTGGTTAAACAAGGGTGGACGGTGGGGGTTACAAAAATGGGGGCTTGTCCGACGATGTGGTTTTGAATTTTGGGAGAAAACGGTTTGTTTGCTCAAGTTGTGGCTAGTGTTTTGCCTGTCTGGCAGTTGGTAGCCCAAAACTGGAAGCTTTGCGCAAAAGGATTTGTCCAGAGTAGTGCCATCCATATGTGCCACTGTGTGCCTGCTGTTCATGTGCTGCTGTGTGTTGTGCCACCTTTACCAAGGAGCCATAAAGCCACATTTTGTGTTCCCCTTGTCCTGCATCAAGAGAGAGCATTTACAGACTTTATTTCTCAAGTTTTCTGTGATAAAAAGTATTGTGGACTTTAGGAAACAAAGAGACAATTGTGCCCTGAAGGTTTCATGTGCTTATTGTGTGAAATGGGGGAGTCACTAAAGAAATAGCCAAGTTCTGAGTAAAGAAATGGTCAAAAATGGCACTCCTACTGTGAAAAAGGTCAGCCAAAAAAAAAAGTTGTTTTGCAGTTTAAATTTTGCCTGCTTGATGATCGTCATGGAGGAAGAGCGCGAGAAGAGAGAGAGAAGCTCATTTGCATGGTGCCGAGAGATTGGCAAGACTGCAATCAGTCCTGCCCCCTAGTCAGCTTCAGAGTACTGAACAGTGTTTGAGAGGAAGAGAGTGAGTGAGTGGCGTGCGAGCTGGTTAGCAAGGAGAATCGTCGTGGTGACTGTGAACATTCTAAATACTGTGAAATACAGACTTATGGTATGAAATCGGGCTCAACCCATAATCCAACTGACTGGGAAGCAAGCTAGGTGTTAGTAGTGACAATAGGTGGGATCGCCAGCCTGTTTTAACCTAGAGGCCTTCCAGGATTGGCTGTAGGCTGAGATTTTCCAATGGAGCAAGCCAGCTACTGATTCAGTGAGTACCATTCAGTAAAACTGAGCTAAAACTGTGTTGTGATTTTCAAAAGCCAGCTGGATCTGTGTATAAGCAGAGTGATTGTTTTTGGAAAGAAGGACTGTAAAGTGAAATCAAAACAAACAAGAATTATAAGCAATAGACTGAGCATGTATTATGGATTCAGCACCAGTATAATATTCTGAGCAAAAGAGAGACTGTGAGTTGTATGAGAGGCTGCAACAAGCAGGCAATCCTGTTCTAGAAATACTGTGGCTTTTAGTGACTTTAAGCAAGTAAAACTGATTGAAAGCTAATCGTAAAGTCTAAAAATCATATAGATGTACTGAGGAAGTAAAAGCAGTACAATCATTACAGTCTGAGCAAATTATCAGTAGTAGAAAGTTGGATGTGCAGTGGCTTGAGTTAGATGCAGATTTGTTGATGCATCAGGAGTGCTGCCGCTGCCATTACAGGGTGGGGGCAGTAATGTAAACACAGCAGCAGGGAACCATTTTGAGAGACTGTTCCAAGTATAGTGAACTCAGTAGTAACAGTGAACTTTTGTGTGCTTATTTACAGACATGGCTTCAGGACCATCCCGCTACCCGGATCATGCCCGAGCTATGATAGCTGAGGAGGTTGCCAAGCTTAAAGAAATTGAGCAATGTTTCTACGGTGGAATGTTTGCCTCCTCATGTGGCAATTCCCAACTATCCTGTGAGAGTATGCATAATGTGCCTCAAGGCCAAAAGGGACGTATTCTTGATTCCTCACTGTTCAGGGTGTTTAGGGAAGTGAGGTCTGACTAGAACATCACAAATTCGTTTGGCTCCCAGATGGACAAAAGTACAAGACCTTGCATGTAGCAGCACACAGCACCAGGTTAAACCTGTTGGGGGAGGCCCAGCAGAGTGTGGCACAAAGGAAGAGAGTGTAGATTTACTACCAGAGCAGATTCCTTGTGATGTCTCTATGCCTGTGTCGCAGAGGGACAGTGCAGAGGGAAAGTCAGTGGATCCATGGAGAGAGGGTCCTAGCCCTAGTCTCACTGGAGAGGATGAGGTTCGAGAGACTCTAGAATGGGAGGTTCCTACTTCTGCACCCAGTGAAGAGCGGACTGTCTCGGGAGTGAGAACGACTGCTCACTCCTGGGCCCACTTTTTGAGTGAAGAAGAGGACGAGGAAAATATGTATCTTTCTGTTGAGGGTCCCCGTCTGCGGCCTCAAGCTCTTGCCTTGGAAGAGCCAGAAGAAGAAGTTGGTGACTCCACAGTCCTGCCCTCAGAAGTGGTCAGGGACAGTTCTGTTGCTTTGAATGTGCGACACTGGCTGAGCCAAGACTGGCCGCCCCCAAGCCAAGCCGAGGGTTGTACACTGATGAAGAGCAGTAAGGAGGAATGACTGGTTCGTAGGAGGGCGAATGACATCTATGGGTGGTCCTTTCCTACCTTTCCTCGGATAGTCTGGGAGGAGGTTGAGCAAAACAGGAGAGCCTGGATAGTGGAGGAAGCAAGCCAGAACATGCATCCAGGTGCAACGCTTTATGTCAGAAACAAAGTGATAAGAGACAGACTGCAGTTTTGGAAGTTGGGCAGGACATTGTTCATAGACACTGTACGATATGTGGACAACACAGGGAAAAATACTTTCCATTTTGTCAATTATGAGCGTCCCGATGGGGTCATTATTCATGCACCTGACCCATTGTGGTACTGCCTTCAATGTTTCCATCCTCCTGAGAATATGCCCGTGCCTACCCAGAGGGAAGCAGAGCAATGGGAACAAGTGTCTGCCATCCAGCCGTTGCCGTACCCATGTTGTTCCACCAGTCTGGTGTTCCAGGATCCAAAGTGCATCCAGATTCATCAGCTCTGCAGTATGCCTTTCCAATTTAATCGCCCGGTCTTCCAGATAGCCTAGATGACATCAGCCCAGCTGTTTTTATAAATCATCGCCTGGGATTTTGGATGACATCAGCTCAGCTGTTCCTTCCTGTTCCAATGTTTCATCTTCTAGATGACATCATACCAGCAGTTTCCTGTTTCAACAACCTGTTTTCTGGAAGATTTCCACCCGGCTATATCTGAAAAATGCTGCCAGGGAGATTCTTCAGCTGCAGAAATAGGTGATGTCCATTTCTCGTTCTTCAGGGGACTGGTAAGTCCAAGCTTTACTTATTTTATTGAGATTGCAATACACATCCGACACCTGGCAGACTACAAACCGTTAGAACTATCCACAAACACTGTCCCCTTTGGGACTACAGTACTTCAATAACTGTGCTTTAGCGGGCGCTGGCCCAGGAGAGACTCTTAAATGGACCTTGCCTTCGGGCATAACTGTTTGTCACTAGTTTGGACATTTAGGGCATTCCATCCCCTCAAAAGGTGTATTGTACATAATGTTGGTATTTTCTACTGTTTTCTACTTTTTCTACTTTTCTAAAAAATACTTTTTGGGATTCTCCAGTGTTTGATGGCAAGGGTTATTGTTGTTATACTGTACTGTGTGTGTTTTGCAGAGTTGGGGTGTGTTTTTGTCTCTTTTTCTCTTTCAGGTGGTTCCTGCTAAAGAAGAAAGACAAGAAGACCAGAAGATGATGTGGGAACTCATCCGAGTTCTCCTGCTTTTGTAGAGTGCTTTGTAGAATTGTATGGTTAACATGTATGTAACCCCCCTACAAATGGTGGTCACTAAAAAGCCTTCTTTGGGTGAGCCTAAATGCTCTCCGCCTGGCTGGTGTCCTGTATTTCAGCTGATTCAAAAAATAATCAAGTGAGAGTGCCTAATGCCTCCATGTACTGTCACTTTAAGAGCTGCCAAACTGCAGTATAATTAATTTGAAATGGGGGGGTCTGTGTGTTTCCCTGCTAGAGTCCCGCCTGGGCCACTGAGCAAATCGCCTCATTTTGCGGTCGCTGAAAGCGCAACGGGAGCCCATCTGAAAGATGTAACTGTTTGCCTGTAATCATTTAAAGCTTTAGTAAAATTGTAGTTTGTCTAATCTGCCTTTATTGCAGCTGGGACTCTGTGTGTGCTGCCCCTCCATTTTGGATCTAAACTGCTGTGCTGGGCCAATTGGGTTAGGGGAGCTCTAAAATGGAGACTACTTGGACCAACCAGAATTTGGACTCTCTCTGTAGCTGGTTTACAAGGGGAACGTATAGCTAGTGATTCTGGGAAGTGTAGTTTGGACCTTGGTGCCTTTTTGCACTAACAGAGGGAACTTTGGAGTGATTGACAGCCGAATCCACCAACTGGATCTGTTGGAACCTAAGGGAAATGCCCTGCTCTGTTACTGGAAAGCTCAGATTCAGTTTGACTGTGCAAGGAGAAGGAGCTCTGTGCTGCTGCGGCATAAAGATCATGGGGGAAGCACGTGAGAGGCCCTGAAGTCGGCCTACAGCCATTAGAGAGTGTGTTAATCGGGCTGAACCCGAATTCAGAAGAGAAGTTAGAAGTGTGGAAACCAGGCTTAACCTGAAGAAGACTGGAGATGTTGCTGAATCACGCTTGGTCTGTCAGGAACTGAAGCTGCTGAGTGTGCTCCCGGGTATTTTGCAGTAAGTGCGATCGGGATCGAGGAGCAGCCTGCCTGGTACAGTACTTTCCTTTTACATATGATTGTGCATACTGCTTGTGGGGAATCACTATTTCCAATCCTCTGTACTGTGTGCTGTGTGTTGAAGCTGGAAGCAAACCCCAGCTTGTCTCGGACTAAATCTGTTTGCTATCAGCTGCAGTGGGGTCCAGTCACAAGGACCTTGTTTCCATGCTCTGTGGTTTCTGACAATCCAGAACAACCTGCATTCCATCCAGTTTTCAGCATTGAGTCTGGGAGTACAAATCAGGGTAGCTTTGCAATCTGTTTATCAAACTGCAAGTGTGTCATCTAAGTATTGTGGTTTCATTTCTTCATGATCTGAGCCCCAGGGCTCCGGATTACAATTTGTGTGTGCATGTGTTTTTCCATCAAAGGACCCCAACCAGCTGCCCTGGCTAGCCCTCCACCATCCTGGGTACCCAGACAGTGACATTTTGGACCCTATATGCATGCACAGTACTATGATTGGAATATTTCCAAACCAAATCAACCTGATTGCCCCCCTCCTTGTTACTGCCCCCTCTAATAAATCAGATTTGTTGTTATTGAACTATATGCTGTCTGTGGTATCAGTACATGTAGAAAAAGCATTGCATTGTGTTTGCTGTGTATGTTGTTTAACCTTATTTTACAGGGGATCCTCAGAGACGTGCTGCAAAATCAGTCTCGAGGGTAAGTGGTACTTTATGAGTGAACAGTGTGTATACATGGGGTATTGGGGCTGTAACTCCTGTGTACTGTATGAGCCACTAGAGGGAATAAAAGGGGGTCTCAGTGTCCCAGAGGGCTGTGACCAAGCTAGTCTAACCACTACAAACCCTGACCTCTGGGTGAAGCCACCCACCATAGAACCTAGGCCCCTCAACCTGTCAGTAGTCAAGCAGGCAGGGGTAGTAGCCCTTGGGATAGCACCACCTGGGGGTTACATCTTGGAGGCACCGCTGGGATTAGCATTCTTTAGTGGCCATGTGAAGAAATTACCCCAGTATGTTCAGTTTAGGAGGGAAAATGGAGGAGCTTACTATGCCTAAACTAAAAATTGCCCCCCATAAGCTAATGATGCACAGAATGATGGGGTGGAGTGATGCTGAGGGGGTAGACCCCCACAGAGCCATTCTGTTGCTGGATGTCCCCTTAGGGACCAGTAATGCTGACACTGTATCCACTGTACAGCATGTCAAGGGCTTGGGCAAGGTAAAAGTAAGGGGAAGAGATGCTGATTTATTTGAACAAACTATGCTAGTGCGGATCTTGTGCAGTTCCCCTGTGGACCCAGAAAAGGTACCCCCTGTTATTCCGCCTGAAGGTGCCCAGAAGGGATGGAGGGTTATCCATTTACTTAGTGATCCGGCCACCCCGAGTGGGTCTCCAAATATAGATGGGTTTGAAGAGAAACTGATCAAATTGTTAGCATCTGAGAGATGAACTGCTCAGGAACTGGTAAAGGTGTTAGTCCTCTCAGGTGACCACACACCCCTGCATTCCCCAGGTACATCTCCAGTTCCCCCCAAGAGCTCTCCAGTGGCCCCCTCCCCGGTCATAATTCTCCAGATCCGGCTGGAATCCTACTGAAAGCTCAGACTTTTCTCTGGCACAGTCCCAGTGCGCTCGGGGGAGGATGATCTAGAGACCATGATGGACTATGACACCCCACTAGTGCAAGAATGGCAGTGTTCAGAGGGGGACAAGAGGAAGCACTTGATGGAAAGTTTGAGAGGCCCTGCTCTGGAAGCCATCCATTTTCTATGTGCCACTAGTCCGGAGGCTACTGCAGCAGAATACCTCTCTGCACTGGAGGGGGTGTTTGGCAGCACTGAGTCAGGAGATGATTTATTCTAGAAGTTCAAGTCCACTAAACAGTGGAAGAATGAGAAGTTGTCAGCCTTCGTTACAAGGATTGAAAGGACCCTGCAGAGAGCCCGCAAGAAAGGGGGAGTGTCTGCCAAGGATCTGAATAGGATCAGGTTAGACCACATCCTGAAGTCAGCTAGATTTTCAAGTGTGATGATGTTGAACCTCTTGTTTTTGTGGTAGTTTGTTCTCACCCTAGAAAAAGAACAAAGAAGACAGTTTTTCTGAAGTGGTGGAGACCCGTGCCAGTGGGGTTTCCTTTGCCCCATCCCAGGAGGGATGGGAGTGAACTCCAGGAGTCAGGGACAATCCCCTTGATCCACTTGTTTGGTGAAGCTACCTTGGACATCTTCAATTGTTGTGAGTACAGTTTCTCTGTGTAAGCCCAGGTGCATCTGCAATACCTAGGGGTGAATTTCTCTGACAAAGGTACTCTGTCACCTAGAATTTATGTTTTAAAAGTGTCTGCCTACATTGGAGTCCAGTATGTGACCGTCCAAGTACAGAACTTTTAGTTTCTGACACCTCTAAGGTGTGTGTGTGTAGTATGTTAAGTGTGATATACATTTTAAGACAGCATCTACAGTTTTTCTACAGTTGTGTGGTGTTATTAACCAGATGAATGGCTGAGTATAAGCTTGGAAACAAAAGGTGGGAGACTCCCCACCTGGAGTAACCAGTTTACCTCTACGGGTTCTGAAGGGCACCTATTACTTTTTCTTCAGTGCAGTTGGCCAATGCCTGAGAAAAGTGTTTACCCCTGTATGTGGGTTGTTTTCTCTCAGTTTACCCCATTTTAGTGGGTTCTGGAAGTACTGATCCTGGATTTGCTACTTTGTGGTCATGTGTACCACCTTCATTCCTCATGAAATATGGAAAACTGTCCTAGTAGTGGCCATTTGTGCCTAGTCGATAGGAAATGTACTACGTTTTGCTGTGTGTGCCAATCTCCATTTCAGAACTAGAGTGTTCACTGTTTTGTATTTCTTCTGCCTATGCTAAATGGGAATTCAGGAATTTCTGTACCCTGGAGAATCTGCAATACCAGTAGGTGTAGCCCTGTGGGGGTCCATCTTTGCTTTGTGATTATTCCTACTTTGTTACGTGAATAAAAGCCACACTCTAGAATCCCTACCTGGTTTGGACAGTATTGTTATTGCTTCCCTGTGTCTGGAGTTACTTGGGTGCCCCGTCCAGAAGTGCAAACCTAGCATAACTGTGAGCAAACATTTTCTTCCAGGGACCTGGGTTGCTGGCCATGGTAAATGGTCCCTCCAGGTGTGTGCCAGTTAGTTGCCACACCTGGTTGACTGTTTTGGTATAACAGTCTGGTCCACAGAGTCTAATGGTGGCCATTTCTCTTTTTTTTATGTCTTGTACTAATAGTAAGTAAACCCCCACCCCTCTCTGTTGCCCCTAGATGTTTGTGGTGAGAGGAGAAGCCCTGCTGGTTAAACAAGGGTGGCCGGTGGGGGGGGGGTTACATGTGGTTCTAGTCCACCACTACATCCTCAGCATTGTGACCTCACATACTGTGGCATCACAGCTACCCACAAAGAGAAATTCAGTATCTGCCAGGTCACTGTTCTGTGCTGTCACAGTCAGTGAGCTCACAGTACTGATTGCATATGAGGGAATAGAGCTAGATACAGTATGTCCACAGGACTGCAGCCAGCAGAGTGCTGTTCCACATAGCCAGTATAACACTGTCACATATAACACTTTGTAATGAGCAAGGTGAAAAAGAAATCACAAATAAAAAGTTACAAGTGACTACTTTTGTTCAAATCTGTAACATTTTCCTGGCTGTGATGTTGGATCTACGCAATGTTTAATATAGTGCATGTACTGTGCCGACTCCGCCTGTCCCTCTCTGAAGTGTTCATGTGCTGAGCCATCCGTCCTCTGCTTGGTGGCAGTCAAGCGGTGGCATGACCCATCACATTTACAATACATCATTATAAGATGTATGGGGGTGCACCTGGGGTGTGACCAAACAAAAGCATGTAATTAAGGTACCAGTGCTACTTTCCTCCTGCTCTGCTGCTTAAAAGCCTGGAATTTGCTCAAATAATGCCAGTATTGTTACTTGTTTTAAATTGTTAGAGGGGCTCTTGGTCTCATCTTTCAGCCGAATTATGATCAAGCCTGACCACTAAGACAAAGTGATCACCTCATTGGTCAGGAAAAAAGCATCACATTTTACCTTGCCATTCTGAGCTGTGGTTCCCCTGCTTATGGGGAAACCACTCTCTGGCTTAATTTCTTATATCATATGCCCTGGTCAGTTAGAGGTTCACAGGGGAGCTCACCAACTAGCAGAAGGTGACAATTCTCCTGCATGCAGTTTAGTATAAAGGGTTTGGCAAGCTCAACCCTTCATATTTATATCTGTTTAAGATTTATAGGAGTGTACCTGGTGTGTGACCAAACAAAAGCATACAATTAAGGTACCAGTGCCCCCCCCACTCTGCTGCTTAAAAGCCTGCAATTTATTCAAATAACTCCAATATTTTTACTTGTTTTAGATTGTTACAGGTGTTATACAGATACACAGAGGCATTATGGGTTCAGTCAAGGTCCAATAGAGGGAGAAAGGTGAGGCTGGGGGTGGTTTACAGACCACCCAATCAGGATGAGGAGAGGGACAGGGAACTGAGTTCACAAATATTGGAAGCTGCAGGGAAAGGATAGGTGGTAATTGTGGGGGAATTCAACCTGCGGGACTGGAGCATACCCTCCACATCATGTGCTAGGGGTTAGGTGATCCTGAAAGGACTGCAGAGTGGGTTCCTAACTCAGGGCATTACTGAGCCAACAACAGCTAAGGCAATTTTTGATCTGGAGCTCACAAATGGGGAACACGTACAGGAAATAATGGTCAGGGAGCCACTGGGTGGAAGTGGCCATTTCCCAGTGTGGTTCCAATTGGATATTGGCAGGGAAAGCATCCCAACTAAGACCAAAATCTTGGATTTCAGGAGGGTGGACTTCAGCTAAATGGGTGAAGTGCTAAGGAGCCATCTGGTGGGCATCAGAGCAGATATGGTGATGGACCAAAGGTGGTCTATCATTAAGGAAGGAATATTGGTTGCCACAGATGAGTGCGTTAGACTCAGGGGATGAATACAAGGGCCAAGGCACCCATCTGGTTCAGTTCTGGGGTTGCCCAGGTGGTAAGGGAAAAGTGGTTGGCTTATAGAAAATTCAGGAAACCCAAGAGAGAGGTGGATAGGGAAAATTACCTAAGGTTGGCTAGTGAGGCAAGTAAGGAAGTCTGGCGAGCAAAGGTACAGAAGGAGCTGCAGATAGCTGAAGGAATCAAGAGGGGCAGAAGGCTTTCTTTCACTATATAAGTGAGAAAAGGGACAAAGAAGGAGGGGATTGTTAGGCTTAAGAAAGGGGTTGAGTGGGTGGAGGATAATGGGGGAAGAGCAGAGATACTAAATTAATACTTTTGTTCCGTCTTCACCATGGAGAAGGACAGGCCAGTGCCTTTAGGAGGGATATAGTGATAGAGGAGGATAAAATGAGGGAGGTCCTGTTGGCATTGAAGGTGCACAAATCACCAGGCCCAGACAGAGTACATCCAAGGGTACTAAAGGAACTGGCTGAGGAGCTGGAAGGGCCACTGGCAGTTCTCTTTAATAGTTCACTAGAGTCAGGCATGGTACCGCAGGACTGGAGAACAGCACATGTAGTGCCCCTCAACAAAAGCAGTCCAAAGGATGACCCTAGGAATTACAGACCAGTCAGTCTGACTTCCACTGTGGGCAAGCTCATGGAGACCATGCTAAAGGAAAGGTTAATGGAATATCTAGAGGAGCATGGTTTCCAGGATGCGAGGCAGCATGGGTTCATGGGGGGGGGGGATCATGTCAAATGAATCTGATTGACTTCTTTGACTATGTCATTAAGACAGTAGATAGGGGCCAAGAGGTAGACATGCTCTATCTTGATTTCAGCAAGGCCTTTGACTCTGTGCCCCACAAAAGGTTGATCAGGAAGTTGGTGGATCTTGAAGTTGGGGAAAAGATGTCCAGATGGGTGGAAAACTGTCTGGGGGACAGAACCCAGGGGAGAGTTATCTGACACCAGAGAGGTAACCAGTGGAGTCCAGCAGGGCTCAGTGCTGGGGCCAGTGTTGTTCAATGTCTTCATCAGTGACATTGAGGATGGCATTAAGGGCAAAATGTGCCTATTCACAGATGACACCAAGCTCTGCGGGAGCGTGGACACAGCTGAAGGCTGTATAGGAAGATCTGAAAAAGCTGGGGAGGTGGTTCAGGATCAGGGCAGTTTGGCTTCAATGCCAAAGACATGCAAAGACATGCAACCTTCTCTCCTGCCCTCTGGGATGCTTACAGGTGCATGAGGAACAAATGTAAACAACAGGCCAAATTTTTGAAACAGACCCACTTCCGCAATCTGCAAAAGGTCAACCTTGGAGACCCTAGAAAATTCTGGGACTCATTCAGCTCCCTCCTAAACCCCCGCCCCAGCTACGCTGCACCACATCTCAACTCCCAGGATGGGCTGCTGACCGATCCTCACGATGTGGCCAGTGTCTTCAACTGCAGGTTCACCAACTTATCCATGTACCTAAATAAGCTGCCAACTGCCCAACCTCAAAGCTCAGCCCTAATACCTGATACACTGCCATCCTCCTCCAGCTCTGCCACTCACCCGCAAATATCCCCATTCTATTTTAAAGCCCTCTCTATACATGACACAGTGAAGCTACTCAAAATTCTACCTAAGCATGGCTCCTTCAGATCTGATGGGCTATCTCCAGTCTTCCTTAAGCTGATCTATCCAGCGATTGCCAGGCCACTCACCTTCATTTTTAACCTTGACCTTTCCACCTCCTCCATGCCTGACCCATGGAAGATAGCTAAGGTTATCCCCATTCTTAAATCTGGTGACCCCAAATCCTCCGACAATTACCGTCCGATATCCATCCTCCCTCATCTCAGTAAACTACTCAAGAGAGCAGTCCACAACCAGCTCACTGAGTACATAGGCAAATACACCTCCTATGCAACCAAAGCATGCTTCACAAGAATCATTCCATTGCCACTGCCCTCACCCTTCTGACTGACCACAACTCCTCTAACATGGATAATGGTAAAGCCACCAGGGCTGTCTTCATCAACCTCTCGAAGGCTTTTGACATGGTTAACCATGCTCTCCTTACCTCCAAGCTTAGCCTCCTTGGTTGTTCTCAGAAAGTCACAAGCTGGTTCACTAACTACCTTACCGATCGCTCACAATTCGTGTGTATTGGTCAAACCTGCTCCCCCACCCTGCCTGTCTCTGTGAGGGTCCCTCAAGGCTCAATCCTGGGTCTTCTCCTTTTCTCCGTATTCGTTAATGCACTTCCCTTCAACTGCCTCAACTGTCACTCACTCCTGTATGCTGATGGCCTTGTCCTCTTCCACAGTGACAAATCCACTGCCGCAATCTCCTCAGTTCTCTCGCACAACTATGCTGCAGCCCACAGCTGGTTCTCAAAAAAACTCCTCTTAGTAAATGCCAAAAAAACTAAATCCATGCTGTTCAGATCTAAGCCCTTTCTGGCCAAAACTAAAAAAACATGCCCCCTTACGCATTCCCACCCCAGACGGCTCAGCCCTGGAGGATGTAAACACCTACAAATACTTAGGAGTACTGTTTGACCCCTCCCTCACCTTCACCGAGCATGCAAATTCCCTTGTCAGAAGGTTGCATCAAAAGTTAGGTGCCACCTATAAATTCAGGCAATACCTTACCCCTGAAGCCAGACTAGCCATTGTCCAGGGTAATCTTCTCCCTATTCTTGACTACTGCTCCCCTATTTATGCCAGGATTTCAGCTACTGCCATGGCTAAACTCTCCACTGCCTACAACAGTGCCTGTCACTTTCCTTTATTGGCCCCATTCTTTACCCACCACTGTACCCTCTCTAATACCCTCGGATGGCTACCGCTACAAGGTCGCTTTGACCTAGCCCTCTGCTGCATGGTAGACAGAATCCCCCTTAACTGCCCTTCTGAAAACCAGAACGCTCCTCCACAACCTCCGCTCTAATGGTACTCCCCCCTAGCTGTTCCTAGGGTATCCACCAACATGGGTAGCAGAGCTTGGTCTGCAGCTGCCCCTTTACAGTGGAACAAACTACCGGCTGAACTCTGTTCCATTAACACACACTCCAGTTTCAAGTCCCATCTTAAAGTCTGGTTCCTGGAAAACTCATCCTGCCACTGCTCCCTGGAGTCTGACACCAACCAACACCAGTCAACTCCCCAGTCCAGGGGTTACCCATCTACCCACACTAGTCAACTCCCCTGCCTACAACTGTTATATTGTATTTTTCACAGTAATATTTGACTTCCTTGCCTGTACATATTGTATATATATATATTTTTTTTTTTTACAGAGTATTCTGTGTATTACTTGCTCACTGGACGATGCAGTCTCACATTGTACACTGTGCCTACGATTTGTTTGTTTTGTACCAACTCTCCTCATGTCCGATATTGAAACCTTGTATGCACTGTTCTCAAATGGACCTATGCATCAAACCTATATATTGTGCTTACTATTGTTGCTTGTATCAAATCTGTTTCATGTGTATTACTGTTACCTTGTACTCCACTGTCACCCTGCGCCATGTGTTATGGCCTGGGTCGTGCCTGAAAACGGTCCCTGGGATCTGTGCACTCACCCGGTTATCAAAGTCATAAATAAATAAATAAAAAGGTTATGCGTATTGGAGCCAAGAATCCCAGGATAGAGTACTACCTGGGTGGAGTCTGAGTACCTTATCAGAGGAAGAGAAGGACCTGGGAGTTATGATCACTAGTGACCTGAAGCGCACCACACAGTGCAAGAAATCAGCAGCAAAGGCAAACAAGATGCTAGGATGCATATCTATGGGGATCAGTAGTAAGAGAGAGGAGATTATACTGCTCTCGTACATGTCACTGGTAAGGTCACATCTAGAGTATGAATTCAGTACTGGTGCCCACTCCTCAAAAAGGATATTAACTTGCTGGAGAAGGTCCAGAAGAGGGCTACAAAGATTATAGTGGGTCAGCAGGGTAAGGCATATGAGGAGAGTTTGAGGGCACTGATCATGTACTCCCTGGAAGACAGGAGAGAGAGAGAGAGAGAGAGAGAGAGAGAGAGGGACATAGTTGGGACCTTCAAGTACTTGAAAAAGATAAATAAGGTTGATAAGGACAGTCTCTTTAAGCTGAGTGGCAACCGTAACACGAGGCGGTGCAGTCTTAAGCTGGAGGGTAGTAGGTTTAGGAGGGAGGTCAGGAAGCACTTCTTCACAGAGAGGATATTGGACACTTGAAATGCGCTGCCAGAAGAGGTCATCTCATTGAAGACAGTGGGCAGCTTTAAGACAGGCTGGGACAGGCATAAGGGGAAGAAGAAGAAGAAGAAGAATCAGCATTTATATAGCGCTTTTTCATACATCCAAAGCGCTTTACAACCAATGCTAGACTGGTAGTGAAGTGACCGAATGTGTGGTGGCGGCCATATCGCACATCATCACCCACACACAGCCTGGATAATTGCATGAACCAGTTTATGGGAAGGGGAATGTTGGCCAGGACACCGGGAATGTTCCCTACTCTTTGCGAAGAGTGCCCTGGGTTCTTTTACTTCCACCTGGACAACACCAGGATGGGTAGAAGGGACCTCGGTTTAACGTCTCATCCGAAGGATGGCACATCCCAGCAGTACAGCACCCCCCAATACTGCACTCGGATGCCAGCGATTTTTAGGTGTAAGTCCAATCCTGGTGTGGGACGAGAACCCACGACCTTCTGGTCCAGAGGCGGATGTGCTACCAACTGAGCCACACTGATGCTGAGGTAAGGATCATGGGTAGGGAGGGAGGATGGGAGTGGGAGGGAGGACAGGGACATTAGCTCAAGCTGTGGACCCTGCAATACAAGCAGACTTGATAGACCAAATGGCCTTCTTCTGCTGGCTTCTTCGTATGTTTGTATGTAAGCAGTGGCATGAGCTGTCCCCAGTCACTGAATAAGAAGTACAATCCATGGATGCCATTGCTCAATATTTCTTTTACCCTGCACACTCTAAGCGACCATGTTTATGTGCTGAACATGTCTTGTCTTGCTTTCTTGTCAAGAGTTAAGGCATCTAGTGCCTCGGCCCATATCCCCATATCCCCATGGTGCCATTTTCTGTTTGCAACATTTTTAATCTCCATCTCCTTAAATGTCATTGGAGAGTGTATACATAATGCCTCTTGTATGCCTGCCCCTCTGCTCCCCTTACACTAACAAATGATGGTCCCATATGAGTAATACCATGAGAATTACATATTTGTTTTAATGTATCACTCTGCAGATCTTATTTTGTATTCAGAAACTTAGCAGGGGTGGCATTTACAGCCTAATGATACAAGGCTCAGTAACGTCTGAATACTCTATTCTGCTTTTCCCAAGGTGTGTATGATAGTGGGTGTCATCTGTTTGACATCTTTGTTGAGTATCACAGTATGTCAGAATGGGTTAAGATTGATTCCTGCACTGTGCCCCACTTCCTGTACAGTGGATACAGGGCACACCGGGGGAGGGATCCTCTGCCGGCTGCAACTGATGCAGAATGCAGCAGCCAGGTTGCTGATGAGCCTGTCTAGGTCATGTCATGTGACCCAAATCCTGCGAGATCTGCACTAGCTGACTGACAGGTGCAGGATCATCTTCAAGGTGGGCTTGCTCACCTATAAGACCATATACGGATCGAGCACAGGTTACCAAGCTGATCTCCTTATTCCTGCCACTCCGGCCTGCTCCCTTCACTCCTCCACCGGGGGCCTCCTTACAGTTCCAAGGGCCACGCTGAAAACCTTGGTTGATTGTGCTTTCAAGGTGGCCAGCCCAGCCCCCTGGAACTTGCTTCCAAGATCCTTGATTCCACTTCACCAAAGTGGGAGCCAGGCAGAGGTAGGAAACTATATACCTGTCAGTTTGACCTTAGTGGTAGGGAAAATGAGGTATCATGTCATAATAGTGATTGCAAAACAACAATTGCTATTATGCCGAGTGCACATCGCCAAAAAATAATTTCAGCGATGTGCACTTCAGCACACCAATAAAAAGGTGCCAATGACCTGTAGGTTTTATTTTAACGCGGCTGTGTGTGGCCCTGCACCTCCTACTTATGGATTCCTCAACCCAGGTAGTGCATGTCGGAGTGGGGGCTATACATCTCCACCAGGTGGCAAAAAAAAAAACGACTAAGCAGGACCCAACCTGGTACCCCATGCCTCCCAGCTGACCACCCTCCCCACGACACCAGCGATTTGACTTGCCAGCTATCCGCCGCAGCCCCTCCCACATCCCATCCCTCCCCTGTGTCTCCCCCCCCGCGGGCACGTGCACGCTTATACCTGTGCGTTCCTGTCACCATATTCATTATCCCTAGTATCTGGTCACCCTCCTCCCTAGGTAGCCGTGATCACAGTCACTGAGATTGAGTTGCTATTTTTCTAGGTGCTCAGTCTCAGTTACTATGATCGTGGACTACCGAAAAGGATGGAATTACTTCTTTAGGAAAGGACTGTTGAGTACCTCGGGGTCAGCGGGGGACAGGACCCAAGGCAGCATGGATTCACAGTGGGATGGTCCTGTCAGACAAATCTAATGGATTTCTTTGACTGGGTGACCAAAGTAGTAGATCAGGGAGGGACTGTGGATATGGCCTACCTAGACTTTAGCGAGGCATTTGACACAGTCCCACACAAAAGATTAATATACAAGTTAGCCAGCCTTGGAGTAGGTCCCAAGGTGGTAGCCTGGGTAAAGATTGACTGGACAACAGGACGCAGAGGATAATGGTAAGTGGAGTCCACTCTGAAGAAAGGGGAGTTACTAGCGGAGTACTGCAGGGTTCAGCACTGGGACCAGTCCTCTTTAATGTCTTTATAAGTGACATTGAGGAGGGACTGGAAGGAAAAGTATGTCACTTTGCAGATGACACAAAGATCTGCAACAGGGTAGATATAGAAGGTCGGGTGGAAAGGATGAGAAGGGACTTGGCAAGGTTGGAGGAATAGTAAAATGTATGACAGCTGAGATTCAACACAAAGAAGTGCAAAGCAATGCACCTGGGAAGCAAAAACCCAGGGGAAGAGTACACATGGGGGGTGAGATACTAACAACAACAAAAATGGAAAGAGACCTGGGGGTAATCATATCAGATGACATAAAGGTGGGCAAGCAATGTGAGAAGGCAGTAAGGAGGGCTGTCGGGATACTGGGATGCATAGGGAGAGGCATCACCAGTATAAAACAAGAAGTTATCACTCTGTACAGACAGTTGGTGAGACCCCATCTGGGGTACTGCATGCAGTTCTGGAGATCCCATCTCCGCAAGAACATAGACAGGATGGAGGTTGTCCAGAGGAGGGCAACTAAAATACACCAGAAGACATACGGTGAGAGATAAAAGGAACTTAATATGTATACCCTCTAGAAAAGGAGGGAGAGGGGGTACATGATAGAAACTTTCAAATGCCTCAAGGGAATCAACTGAGTCTAAGAGGGTAGCATCTTTCAGGAAAGGAGATGTGCAAGAACAAGGGGCACAATTTGAAGATAGAAGGGGGATGGCTCAGAATTATTGTGAGGAAGTATTTTTTCATGGAGAGGGTTGTGGATACATGAAATGGCCTTCCACAGTAGGTAGTGGAGCCAAAAACAGTGGGGGAATTAAAATACATGGGACAGACATAAGGCAATTCTAATGGGGGATAGGAGGAAGTAAGCTGTTGGTTCACTAGGATCTGCAGCTTATCCATTAGGTAGGGAAATGGGAAGACTAGGTGGGCCAAGCGGTCCTTATCTGTCATCAAATTCTATGTTTCTATGTCTGTTTCTTGAGAAAGGCCCCTTTGACGGAGATATTTAAGAGGGGCCTAAGACACATTTATTTAAAATGACTTTTCCAGACTACCCATAACATTTTACCTCTTTTTTTGTTTCAGTATTTATTAATTATATATACATTTTATGTTTCTATTTTAATGTTTTTTAAACCCCTGTAGAAGTTTGTTTTATTACTGCTATTTCCCTGCCTGTTTATGACAGTGTAAGGCACCCAGCGCCCCCCTGGAATTGGGCACCGTATAAGGAAACCTTACTACTTACTTACTCCAAGGAGTTGGCTGTTTCCTGATAACAGCACTTCCCAGGTGCCTCCTGCCTCATTACATATGGGTGGCATGCTCTTATCTGGCAATAACCAACACCTCGTCTTGTCCTATGCATTACTTGTGTCACATGGAACATATGAACTGATGAAAACAAATTGAAGTTGAGGCTAAAAGTGACAACCCAGTGTGTATGAAGTGTAACAATTTTTTACAAGGCTTACGGTCAGGCTAATAGAATGCTGCTGTGTATCATAATGGGTAATGAAAGCAGGAGGAACAAGCAGGTACTAGTACCTCCATATACTGTAGGTCACTTGTGAGGCTGCTCATGTAATGCTGTGCTTAGTTCTGGAGTCTTCAACAAAGGAAGCAGAGGAGCAGACTTACGATGACACATTGTATGCTGTTCAGCATGATTCGGTGTCAATAGAACATTTATTAGGAACATTGTCTCAAGGTACTGAACATGCCCTTTGTGGGGAGCAGTACAGATGGGGTGGATATTATACAGACCTTCAAGTTCCTAAAGGGTATAATTGAGGTTAAGTGAATGGGGGAATATTACCATGAGTCAGCTGAGTAGCTTGGCAGTAGGCTCAAGGCATAGGAGTATGCCTTCATTTCCATTCAAATGTTGTGACCAAATGTGCCTTAACTCAGCTGGCTCTGGATACTGCCAGTTCTTTGACCTTAACAACATGCACCTACTATATGTATGGGGCTTCTTTTTTGGAAAATAAAGGCACGCTTACACCCCTGTGAGTATACACTACAGTCAAGGTTGGTTGATGAGGACACAAAATACGAGACACTGACATGAGTGGAGTTATAATCATGATGCTTCCATTCAATGAATACTACAATGGTGTTTTGTTCCTTCACTTACAGTGACAGAAGACCAAATTACACAGAAGGATCTTAGTAAGAGGGCTGCTAAGCAGATGAGAGTGATAAGAGCTGTCTTCAGAACCCACATCGAAAGTGAAGAACAGCCACACCAGAAGGAGCAAGCAGGGGTGCCGGCACCGGTACCAGCATGACAGTGACAGTGCCTGCATCGTTGGGCAGCCGAATCAAGAGCATTGATAAACGAATGCACAGGATGGGGAAAGACATGAAAGACTTAAAGAAAAATCAGCAGCAAATTATTAAAAATCAGTTGGAAATTGTTAGCAGGCTGGATACCCTGCTAGGCCAAGTGGTGCCAGGAGGTAGTGTGCCAGCACCCCCACTGCTACCCACACCCTAAGCAGAATAAGCCTACTTGTAAATAGTTTGTGTGGTGTTTTTGCTGGTTATTGCTGTTGTTATTATTGTTGTATACTGTTATGCTTGTTGTTGCTTTGTTTTTTAAAATAAACATTTTGGGAGGCTATAGAACAGTGACCTCTTTCATTTCGTCTCTCACGGTTATCACAATGTTGCTACTGGTGTACCATGAATGACAGTGTGTGTTTTTGATGGAAAGCACATGGATTGTCACTAACATAGATTTCATGTTAAACTGCCTTTATAATTTCTGCTCAGTGCAATTTAAAGATTAACTGCCACGATTTTTTGTTCCGGGTAGGCAACTCATACTAAGGAGTTTGCTGCCTGAGGAGCTAATCTAGCACAACATGAAAGGATTTTATTCAGTACTTAGTCAACAACTTATATTAGTATGTCAGTCTCGTAACTTCTGACAATAAGCTGACTGACTGCTAAGCACTGCAGCCCCACCCATAAAAACTCCAATTTGATGATGTGAAATAGAGAATGGAGCTGTAGGCATGCTGAATATAGACTGAAGAAATCAGTACAGGGGGCTGTGACAAACATGCAAACATTTTCTTAGCTTATACCTATATTTCCTTGAAAGCTCATCCAACTTGAGTGGTCTCATGTAATGACAGGTCTATGACAAACAAGACAGCTATCATAGTTGATCTTGTTGGAACAACTGACCTGGTCTGCATCACTGAGACCTGGCTGGATGAAAATGAAGGAGCCTTTATATTGGCTTCAGCTGTTCCAGTCGGGTACTCAGTGATACACCGCCCGAGGTTGGCTCATGGGGGCGGGGGTGTTGCCATTCTATTTAAGCCAGAATTGAACCTTGTGGATGTACCTGTGGGGACCACCAGGTCCTTTGATTATATCCTTGGAGCAGGTGTGGGGTTCAAGATATTCCTCATTTACCGTCCACCAGATGATGGTGGTGATTTCCTGAAGGAGTTTGCAGACTTCTTTGTTGATGTGGCGTTGGAGTCCCCCAGATGGTTAATTTTGATGGACTTTAACACTTGGGTCGATGATGAACTCTCGGATTTTGGACAGAGTCTCCTCCAGCTTATGTAAGTGCTGGGCATCACATGGGTTATTATCTCTACTACCCACATAAAGGGTCACTGTTTGGACCTGGTGTTCCTCCTGAGGATAGAGATCACCAATTAGGGGGTGGAACCAGTTGGCTGGACTAATCATCACAACATAAGGTTTAGTTTCAGGGCTCCCCCTAAAAGACATGCCCCCACAGAGATGATCCAGTACCGCCCTTTAAGGAGTATTACCCCATAGGCCTTATGGTAGTGTTGGATCTATCGGGTTTGTTGAGAATACACGAGTTCGGGGGATCTGGCACTGGCCTATAACAGTGCAGTGGGAGATGCCTTGGATAAGATTGCACCAGTTCATGTTCACCCACTCACTCTTTGTCCAAGGAACACCTGGTTTGATGGTTCCTTGAAGGAGTTGAGGAGAGCGGATTGAAGGCTGGAGAGAGCTTGGCAGAAGTTTGGCTTGGATGTTGACAGGCTAAAATTGATGGAGCATTATAAAATCTATCAATTGGAAATCACCCATAAGAAGGCAGAATTCCTGTCCAGGGAGATTTCTGCTGCTTGAAATCAACCAGCTCAGCTGTTCCAGACTGAAGAACTTTCTTGCAGGTGGAGTGCGATGAGCTCGCTCAATTTTTTGCAGATAAAGTTGCCAACATCTGCACCAGCACTAGCCCGGCACTCCTTATGAGGGACTGCATTGATCGGCATGAGGAGACGAGCACCCAGCCTATGCCTACCTGGTTGGATTTTGACTAGCCAGAACTCATGGATATCATCTGAATCGTCTAGGCTATTTGACCAACTAGCTGTAGTTTGGATCTGGGCCCAACCGCTTTACTAAGGGGTTGTGTTGACACTATCTGCCTGAACCTAGCTGAAATTGTCTGGAGTTCTTTGGAGAGTGGGTCTTTCCTGATCCCCTTAAGGAAGCAGTCATCCAACCACTCCTTAAAAAATCCTCCTTAGATCCAAACCAATTAGCTAACTACAGGCCTATCTCTAACCTGCCTTTCGAAGGTAAGTTTATTGAAAAGGTGGTATCATTACAACTGGTGGATTATTTGAGCTCTCATGGTATCTATGAGGCTCTCCAGCCAGGATTTAGGAAGAGACACAGTACAGAGACTGCCCTCATCCGGGTATTGAATGACCTCCTAATAGTGAGAGATCGAAAGGCGGATACCATCCTGGCCCTTCTTGATCTCTCTGAAGCATTCAACACTATGGACCATGGTGTGCTTTTGGAGAACCTGCATTTTCTTTGTGGACTATCGGGTGTCGTCCTTAAGTGGTTTCAATCTTTCCTCATGGGCAGATCTCAGAGGGTTGTCTCAGGAATTTATTCCTCGGACACCCTCCCTCTGTCTTGTGGGGTTCCACAGGGCTCCATTTTGTTATCCATATTTGCAGTGTACATCCTGCCATTAGGAGATATCATCAGACAATACAGTTTGAGTTTTCACTGCTATGCAGATGATACTGAACTGTATTTGTCTTTTCTGCCCAGACTGGTGGATGCAATCTTGGTCTTCAACAACTGTCTTGCCAAAATCAAAGACTGGATGAGCACCAACTGGCTGAGACTGAATCCGGAGAAGACTGAGGTATTAGTCATGGACCAATGTCGCCCGTGGGTAGGTTTAGGGACTGGGCAACCATCGGGCCTATGGCTTGATTTTGTCCAGTTGCCCATCTCAGACTGGGTTAAGAACCTTGGCATTATTCTTGGTGATGGTCTGACTCTGTAATCTCAAGTGTCGGCCATTGTCGACTCCTCTTTATACCATCTGAGGAATATCACCTGGGTGAAACACCTGGTCCTCCCGGATGATTTGACTACTCTGGTCCACGCTTTTGTCACCAACCACCTTGATTACTGCAATGCCCTCTACCTAGGGTTACCAGGGGTTGATGTTTGCCACTTGCAGCTAGTGCAGAACGTGGCGGCCAGGCTTTTGACATGCATATCCAGGGCCAGTCGTAATATGCCTGGCTGCGTAAACTGCACTGGATGCCTGTTCAGTGGAGAATCACCTTTAAGGTTGGCTTGCTAACCTCTAAAGCCCTACACAAACAGGGACCCAACTACCTGAAAGATCTCCACTGATGAGGGATTGCTAGAGATTTTCAGGGTGTGTTTGAAAACCTCTGGCACGCAGGCCTTTTCGTATGCAGTGCCTACCCTGTGGAATTCTCTATCTCGTTGGTTAAGAGAATGCCTGACCATCAAAAGTTTTAAAACTGAATTAAAGATCTATCTTTTTTAAAAAGCATTTTTTGACAGTTTTTAGTTATTTTTCTTAGGAATCTGATGATTTATAACCTATTTATTAATTTGTTGTATTTTTACTTGTTATATCTGTATTTATTTATTTATTCATTTAATTGTGTGGTTGTATTGATGTATTGTGCAGCACTTTGGTATCTGAAAGACGGGTTATAAATAAAGCTTACCTACCTACCTACATGTATGGTGCTGTATTGTACATCATATCTTAGTCCCATATATGTGTAAGTGGAAGTAACAAAACTGCCAGCATGTTTAGAGACCCCTCCCCTGACTTCATTATTTTGTATATTTAGTTACTGAATTTTGGTAAACACACAGCCCTGTTCCCTACTTAATGTCATCAAACTACAACTTTCAGGGGTGGGGCTGGAGTGATCATTCTTTTACTTGAAAGTTACGAGGCGGGCATACTAATGTAAGTAGTTGACATACTGAATAATACAATTCTATTTTGGCAACATTAGCTCCACAGGCTGACAACTACTTAATATGACAGGCCTTCCCATAATGACAGTTGCTCTTTTGCTGTAGGTTGGTGTTGCTTCATGGCAATGAATGAAATAAGTAAAGAAATAATCAGTACTGACTTAGTATGCACAGTGAAATTATTAAGAGTTTCAGGGACTTTCACTGTATTCGATAACCTGACCTGTCGGGAGAAAGGAATTAAGTAAGGGAAAACACCAGTGCAACAAAAAAAATATTCTACTTACCTTCAAGCATGTCATCACATGCCTTGAACAAGCCACACAGAGTGAATGAGACTAGGATGCCCTCAGCAGGGCGGAAGCAATACCAGAGACACAGACCTGCAAAGGGAAGCATAAGAAAACATTTGAACACCTGTGAGAAAGAGATGTAACCACCCATTCTCCCCCATACAGACAACTAAAGCTCATTCGAATACCTAAAGTTTCACAGTGTTTAATAACTAACCTGTTGGGTGAAGGGAATAAAGTAACAGAAAACAGCACAAAAAAAAGGTTCTACTTACCTTCATGCATGTCATCACCTTCCCTAAGCAAGCAACTCAGGTGGGATGAGACCAGGGTGCCCTGAACAGGGCAGAAGCAATACCAGAGAGACACAGATCAGTGAAGTGAAGCATAAAAAAAAATATTCAGATACATGGGATACAGATGGATGAAGTTCCACAGCCTTTAAATACCTGAATATGACTGCAGGACAATGAAAAACATAGGGCCACATTCTCTAAGTTCAGAATTTGACGCAAGGTGCCTACATCACACAGCAGTGGTGCAAGGGGTACCTTGCATAAAAAGATGCAGAAATTTCCATTCTCAAAGACCCGCCTCCATGCCACACAGGGACCCAGTGCCACAGACCTTTTCTGTGCCAGGTTTGCAGCATGCAGCTGCATGCGCTAGGGCATGTGGCAAATGCAAGCTGCCTTATCCCCTAATTTGGGATTCTAAAACCCTCCCAGAAGGTTATCTTGCAAGTACCATTAGACCAGCCATGGCTGGTGTAACGGTACCTAGAGGTGTCCTCTGGGAGGGTTTAGAGAACATGCACCACCACTGGAGCACTCCCTGAGTGGGAGGAAACATATGCCATGATCCCCCTCTCCAACCGCAATTCATAGTTGAATAATATAAAAGTTTTCTGATGGCTTCTGGTACCCCTCACTCTATCCCTGATGTCCCCTGTATGAGTACATACAGAACCCCCTGGTTTCCAGTCATCCCACCTCCTGATCCCTGTAAAATGAAAATTATACATCCACTCCTTGATGGCTGGTGGCTACCCCTCCCCATCCCCAAGCACCCCATCCAACAATACCCAACAGTCCCTGGTGTGTAGGGGAAAGACCTCCCCCACCACCCCCACCACGACCATTAGTGTCCTACCACCACACTCCACCCCATCCCTTCCCAGAGCCGGTAACTGGCACAGCCATCTCCTCTTAACGACGGCTAGCAGTGGAGGGCTGTGCCAGTCACCAGCTCCAGGATGAGATGGTGGGTGGAGAAGGGTGGTGGGGCAATACCTACCAGGGTGGGGGGGGATGGTTAGTCCCCTACCTACCATGGACTGTTGGGTATCATTGGATGGGGTGCTTGGGGATGGTAACTGGTGACTGCTAGCCACCAGGTAACTGTTTTATTTAATTCAGTGACTGATTGGGGTTGGGGAGAGGACCTCTAGCCACCATGGAACTGTTTTATATTCAAATGTACAGTTTGGCCACAATAATTGAAGCCTATATTTGTTGCAAGGAGCTTCTTTAAACCTCTCCCATGCATCATGTCTTTGTCACATGTAGCAGTTGACTCAAGTGTGGGGACTTAGGTGCTGAGACCACTCCCATACCTGAATCTGGTGCAGTGTCCCTGGTGCACCAAGTTTCAGTGCAAGCTGCTGTTTGCTGCAGCTTGCAGCAGTCTAAGTTCTCTTTGAGAATCGATCCCACAAGGTTTAAAGATTCACAATTTACTAACCTATGTGAGGGAATAACAAAAAGAAAAACATTTTAACAGCAGTTACAATGGTCATATGATGATCACAAGGAGTCTGACGACTCTGGGGGACACTGGGGTGATTAGGGAAGTATGAATAATGCCATTTTCTGAATATCATGCTGAATATTCATTATTTGTAAGTCAAATATTCAGCTATTGGACATTCAGTTATTCTGTATTTGGTACAGCCCGAATCCAAACCAGGTGAAAAATTATGTAACTATCCCCCCCACCACCACTATCTGTATGAACCACAATCCCAACCGTCTCCACTCATAGCACCCATAATTTATTTTTAAAAACATTTAAGTACATTTTCGGTTGGGCGACTGGATAAACCCACCTGCCTCCACAGCCGACTGCCTTCTCATGAATGAAATCACTCAAGGAGGGTGGGCTCAGCTAGTCACCATCTTGATTTATATGTGAACATTGGGTGCAGGTTGGTGTGTAAGAGAAGGGATGGCCGGGTGCTGTTGGGAAGGGACATACAGTAATATTGTGCTTACTTTAACAAAGTGGCAGCTGGAGAGGGGGGAGAGGGTTGAGTCGCTCCTTTGACAAACTGTGGATCTTCTTAAATGTAGTACAGAAAAACAACTTGTGGATGCTGGGTGAGGAGGGTGGGATTGTGGTTTTAATAGAGGGTTGGAGGATGGGTGTTACAGCCTGGTTTTGGGGTGGTGGAGGAGGTTTTTTTTTTTTGGCAGGTGGACAGGTTGCTTTATAATCATTATATTTTGAATGGCAGTATCTATCAGAAGCATTACTAGACTCATCTCAGTAAAAAAACAAAACAGACATAAATGCTCATCATCAGCTGTCCATACTTACCAAAACTTACGTGATGGCCATGCCATTACCGCAGCATTGCATAATCATCCATGGATGGGGAGACTAACATCATCAGCAGACCATGCAGCTGACATAAGACAGATACAAAGCTCCTACTTGAAAACCACTTGTACTAAGAATGTCCACATGTTCTGTTGGTATCCTATTTCAAATCCGCAGCAACATCAGCAGTAAGGCAGCCATCAGTTCACTGTTTTATTTTTCTTTGGGGAAGCAGCATCACATGGAGATGGAGGACACACATGATGGTATAACACATGCAGCTTCAGCACCAGCAGAGCAGGTATCACTCCACTGTGGTTTGGGGAATCAGGGACCCACAGAGCAGGAGGAGGAGAAGGAGGCAGCACAGAAGGATTGGCCAGATGCAGCAGCACCAGCAGGACAGATATCACTTCAATCGGGTTTTGTTCTTTTGGAAAGCAGCACAGAATGGAAGAGGATTAGGACACAGCATTGCAGGATGGGACAAATGCAGCAGCAGCAGCACCAGCAGGGCAGTTGTCAGTTCTCTTGGGCATGATTCTTTGGGAAGCAGAACCACATGGAGCTGCTACAATGTTTAATGCCATTACTTTTGTTTGTCTTCTTCCTTCCTTCCTCCTCCTCCTCCTCCTCCTCCTCCTCCCCAGGTTGGTGGTATGCAACACTAAAAAATGTATACATATAACTAAAAAAACAAATCTCTAGGGTATATGTAGCACTGGTATACAATCAGGGATAAACCGCACTACCATGGAATGCGTTTCACTCCCAAATTCCAAGAAATGACAAAAACTAAAAAGAAAAGTCTAATCAACTGATCATTTTGATGTTATTGTTGTTAACAAACCAATTATTCATTTACAGGGTTCCACCCCTGGTTGAAACATTCTGTTCAGAATGAGTTACAGTACATATGATTGTCCACATCAGTAAATACAGTGTGTGCCCCTAATTTACCACATTAAGGTGAGTTCCACCTTCAAATGAATGTACATCCCTTTGTCATAATCATTCTTCATTTATTGCATTATGTCTGTGCTTCTTTCAAAGATCAGTCACACTCACAAACTCACTGTAAAACATCTGAGGAGGGGAACAAGAAGAGCAGTTTTTGATGTACATCAGGCACTATTTGCATCTCTTGCCTTTGCTTGAGGGTTATGGTACCTATGGACTGTCAAGTTTTTAATACATTACTCAGCAAAGTACACTGAGTAGGCATGCAGACATACATGAATTTATGGTTTGAAGTGCGTCACTCCCTATTAGTGATTCAGTCATACTGGAATGCATAAGCAATATCATACATTTCAACATTTTAAATGTAACAACTTCAAAGACACGGAAAACAACAAACAATATTAACACCAGCAATTTACAAAATGCAGCTTCTTACAGACCTAAAGAAAAAGCCTATGGTTCACATTGCTTTGCTGCTACTGTATTTTTCTATAATCCACATACTGTACATGCATTTGTGAAGCATTTGAAAAAATGTAAGCAATGGCCTTTCCTTCTACCAAAACCTGCCGTGTCCCCTTCTTAAAATGTCTGCAACACGTGCCATGTGATTGTGTTATTGAAGTGGGAAACTGAGCTGCATTGCTCTCCATAGTGATAATTCTCTCTCGTACTCTGTAATCACCATTGTTTACCAGGTTTTCACTGGTCACCCCCCTCTGATCACCAACCCGTATTGTCAGCAAAGCCCCCCTCAGCATCCAGTCATTTATCTCCCCTGAAAAGCAATCAATGGTACCTCCCATTGCATGTCCTCTGCATCTATTGGCCCCCACCATGGCACTGAGCAACCCCCATATCAGTCACCTTACTAGTATCCTCCTTGCCACAGGTACTGATACAGCAACTGGCTCTGCTCTCCTCAGACCTTCTTGGCCAGCTGCTGCATGTCCAGTCAGGGACAGCACATCTCATTTATAAGACAGGCCATGTTACTCTGTCCTATAAATAAGATGCACATTCACTGCCTGGACATATGGTGGCTGGCTGAGGGGATATGAGGAGGGCAGCACAGGTCATCAGACATGCTCCCATGGTACTGAGGATATTGATAAGCTGACTAGTGTGGTGGGTGATCAGTGCTGAGGTGAGGGTCAATAGATGACAAGGATGTGCAATGGGTGATACCATGGATCAGTGCTGGGTGGGATCACTGGACACTGGTGGGGGGGTATACTATGATCTGGCATTCAGGGGGATTACTAGCACCAGGAAGACATTTAATAAATGTGGGCTGGTGATCAGAGGGAGGGGGCAACAACTAGCATCAGGGATCTCTTGTATCTCTTAGACTGGGGAAGAGGTGGTAACTTGTGTATTACTATTGCTTTGTCTTGCACAACAGAGCTGAAAATAAGTAGGATGATACCTCAAGCTTGTGTTTTAAATGCTAGGATACTGTTTGAAACTAGCACTCACTGCCATTTCCAATGTATTGCTCACCTCACCACTGTTTTTAATTATAACTTAGAGCTAGCTACTTATTTTCATTCCTTGCATTGTATAGATTTGTAAACCATTTTAGTCCCAAAATATGCATTAAATAACAAGGAACTGTGTTAAGGAACTGTCACAGCTACTCTTAAACATTAATCTTTAAAATGCCTGAGGGTATCATCATCTTACTTGTATTTCAACATTGCTGTACATGACAAATAAGTACATAAATATGTTGTGCAGGCAGTCAAGTGAGCTGGTGTTTCATATAAGGTAACGTAATGATGGACAGAAACATAGAAATATAGAAACATAGACTTTGATGGCAGATAAAGACCACTCGGCCCACCCAGTCTGCCAATTTCCCTACCTATTGGATAAGCTGCAGGTTCTAGTTAACCAACAGCCTACTTCCTGCAACCCCCCACTATAATTGCCTGATGTCTGTCCCATGCATGTTTGAATTCCCCCACTATTGTAGACCCCACAACCTCTCCAGGAAGGCGGTTCCATGCGTCCACCACTCTCTCCGTGAAAAAGAGTTTCCTCACATTACCCCTGAGCCATCCTCTCTCTAACTTTAAATTGTGCCCCCTTGTTCTTACACATCTCTTTTTCTGAAAGATGCTACCCTCCTGGACTTTGTTGATTCCCTTGAGGTACTTAAAAGTTTCTATCATGTCCCCTCTGTCCCTCCTTTCATCAAGGGTATACATATTAAGCTCTCTCAGTCTCTCTTCATGTGGTTTCTGATGCAGACCCTGCACCATTTTAGTTGCCCTCCTCTGGGCTGCTTCCATCCTGTCTATGTCCTTGCATAGATGAGGTCTCCAAAACTGCACACAATACTCCAGATGGGGTCTCACCAACTGTCTGTATAGAGGTATAACCACTTCCCTTTTTCTACTTGTGATGCCCTCCCTATGCATCCTAGTATCCCCCTGGTTCTCCTTACTGACTTCTCACATTGCTTACCCACCTTTAGGTCATCTGTTATGACTACACCCAGATCCCTTTCCATTATTGTTGTCGTTAGTACCTCCCCTACTATTGTGTACTCTTCTCCTGGATTTTTATTTCCCAGGTGCATTACTTTGCACTTCTATGCATTGAATCTAAGTTGCCATATGTCTCACCATTCCTCCAACCTTTCCAAGTCCCTTCTCATCCTTTCTACCCCCCCTTGTGTATCAACTCTGTTACAGATTGTTGTGTCATCTGCAAAGAGGCATACCTTTCCTTCTAGACCCTCTGCAATGTCACCTATAAAGACGTTAAAGAGGACTGGACCCAGTACTGAGCCCTGAGGTACTCTACTAGTAACCCCCCTTTCTTTAGAATGTGTTCCATTCACTATACCTTCTGTGTCCTCTTGTCAGCCAGTTTGCTACCCATGCTACCACCCTGGGACCCTCCCAGGCTGGCTAACTGATTATTAATTTTTGTGTGGGACTGTGTCTAATGCCTTGCTAAAGTCTAGGTAGGCCATATCCACAGCCCTCCCTGGTCAATTACTTTGGTCACCCAGTCAAAGAAATCGATTAGATTCATCTGACATGACCTTCCTGCTGTGAATCCATGCTGCCTTGGGTCCTGTGCCCCGCTGGCCTTTAGGTACTCAACAATTCTTTCTTTCAGAAGTGATTCCATCATTCCCCCCCCCCCACAGAGGTCAAACTGACAGGTCTGTAGTTTTCTGCTTCTGCCTTGCTCCCACTTTTGTGAAGGGGAATCACATCTGCCCTTCTCCAGTCCTCAGGTACCACTCCATCTTCCCATGATTTGTTAAAAAGTGTGGTTAGTGGTGTCACTAGGTCCTCCCTTACCTCTTTTAGGATTATAGGGTGAATCCCATCAGGCCCCATTGCTTTGTCCACCTTGAGTTTTAGAAGTTCTTTCAGTACTCTTTCTTCTGTAAATGGACTGGCATCAGCCCCACTATCCAGAGTGCTTCTACTGTTTGGTTTAGGTAACTCCTCCTCTTCTTCTTTTGTGAATACTGAGCAAAAGTATTCATTCAGTATCTCTGCCTTTTCACTGTCTCCCTCTGTCCACCTCCCCTCTCCTTTATTAATCTTCACTATCCCTCCCTTAACCTTTCTATGCTCCCTAATGTACCTATAAAAGATTCTATCCCCCTTCTTAACTGAGTAGGCTATCTTTTCCTTGGTTTGGGCCTTTGCTTTTCTGACTGCTTTCCCCACTTCTTTCTGCTTTAATTGATACAGTTCCCTGTCGTGCTCTTTCTGTGATTCCTTATACTTTCTGAATGCAGCCTTTTTCTCCTTAACCTTCTCTGACACCTCTTTTGTGAACCATAGTGTTTTTTTATTCTGCTCTGTTTTCTTTATTTGTTTCACACAAAGGCTTGTTGCCTCCATGATGTCAGTTTTGATTTTTCTCCATTGTTCTTCCACCCCTCCTTTCTGGCCATTTGCTAATGCATGGTATTCACCCATTATGCCAAAGTCAGCCCTTCTAAAGTCCAGTATCCTTGTCTTTGTATGGCTTGTCTTCATGGTTGTGTTTATTACGAAGCACTGTGCAGTGGTTGCTCGTTCCCAAATGTCAACTGACTTCTAAATTTGTGATCCTCTCTCCATTTGAGAGTACCAGGTCTAATATTGCTCCCTCCCGAGTGGGTTCCACCACTAGCTGTCTAAGGCATGCCCCCTGTAGGGCATCGAGAATGACCCTGCTCTTGGATGTGGCTGCAGTCCATGTCGCCCAGTTAACATCTGGCATAGTCAGGTCCCCCATCAACAGTATCTCCCCTTTTTCAGCCATTTTGAGAATGCCCTCTATCATTTTCTTGTCCATTTCCTCCCCTTGTGACGGGGGTCTGTATACAACCCCTGTGCGGATTGTGATGCCATTCCCTGTCTCCAAGGTGACGCAGAGTTCCTCTTGTCCTCCGCCTTTACTTTTTAGTTCTGTAGCTTTGATCCCTTCGATTATGTATAGAGCTACTCCACCTCCTCTTTTACCCTACCTGTCCCTTCTGTAGATTGTGTACCCTGGTATGTTGACATCCCAGTCATGGTTCTCCATGTACCATGTTTCTGTGACTGCCACAATATCCAAGTGTTCCTCGTCCATCAGGGCTACTAGCTCTGGAAGCTTGTTTCCAGGACTATGGGCATTGGTACTCATTGCCTTCCATTTAATGTTGGCTTTATCCTTTTTTACCCCATCCCTGCTCTTATTGCCCTTGTCCATTTTTCCATTTACTCCTGTCCTGCCCTCTGTCAAGCTCTGTACCTCAGTGTTTACCCTACTACCTGTCATGTTTTGTAGGGGGAGGCTTGAACTTTCCTGTTTCCTATCAGCACCTCCCCCCTTGGCTAGTTTAAAAGCTTGTCAAGGAAGCCTTTAAACCTGTCACCTAGGAACGTGCTTCTCTTCCTGGACAGATACAGACCATCATGCCAGTTTAGACCTTCATCTCTCCAGGTGGACCCCCAGTCCCCAATGAAACCAAAGCCCTGTGCTCTGCACCAGTTTTGCAACCATTCATTAAACTGCATGGCGTGCAGTATCCTAGCCTCACCCCTGCCATAGACTGGCAGCACCTCTGAGAAGGTTACTATGCTTGCTACCTGTCTGAGGCCCTTCCCCAACTCCACAAATTCATCCTGCACCGCACTGATCTCATGCCTAGCTAGGTCATTTGTCCTGAGGTGGACAATGCTATCTAGTTTCCTCTCCTGTGATGCTGGTTCTGCAGTCCTGAGGATTTGTTTCCTATCCCTCCAAGCCATGGCACCAGGCAGGCACTTTACTTCCCTCTCCTCTCCCTTCCCCAGATCTACACCCCTAACAATATAATTATTGCTGTGGATGGAGCCTACAGCCATTTCGCTATCTGTAGCTCGAAGATGGAGTATTGTAGAACACATTTTTTTGACTTTTCAATGTATCCTTCTACATCTACAAATCACTATGACAACTAAAATAAAATAATCTCTTCTTTCTGTTTAGAATGTTGGAGACATAAGTCCTAGCTGCTTATCAGATGGCCATTAGGAAACTGAAACAGCTTGTTAAATATTGGTTGCCTATTAAACTGGAGATTTGTTTACCCCTTTCGAAATACAACAACTTGCACATTTAAATGCGAAGTATTTAAAGATTTTTGCAACTAACTTCAGTTGGGCATGAATATCTTTCAAGAAAGATTCATACCTCAAAAATGCTACCCTTTCCCGGCAAATTTATAAAGATTTACACTGTTTTTTTAACCTCTCAACACCTATCTGATAAAATGCCAGGCCTTCAGTGATCTATCCAGACTAAATATATAAATTTATTTTTGACAGCAAGGCCTGTGCCTGCTTCCCAAACATAACAGACAAGAGCTACTGAGGTCTCTTATTGTAAGTGTGTGTGTGTGTGTGTGTGTGTTTGGGTGGGGGGAGAAAAGCAGTCAAATTCCTGGCAAGGGAGAGCTCATCTAATGAATTAACTGCTGACAAACCATGAGCGAGAAATTCATCCTTATAATTATCTGATTCCTTACGTTCCCATATAGAGCTATAAAAAATTAGTCAAAACAACTGAGAAAGAAATATGTAGGGGACAACAGTTGAGTTTTACTTGTGTTTTGGACTGCCAGCTCTAGTCTGTGGAACATAAATGTATTGTTTGTGGTTGGAATGATCAATCTAAACAGTAAGAACAGTAATATTTTAATTTACAGTATTAGTAATGTAATAGTGCATAATTTCTGTAAATAAATGTGAGGTCTGATAACAATTTAGCCAGGGTATGTGTTAACTTGCTTCGTTCTCTCACAACATGTAGTAGTAGTACTAGTAGTAGTAAATATTTTATTCTGAAAATTCAGAAAAGGATAGCCCAATTGAGTTGAGGCTCATTTTCACTTGGGTCCCAATGTATAAAATAAACAAATAGTTACACAAAATATGTACATAAATACAAGCATAGCAACTACAATATACAACCTGTATCAAAAGACACAGTAATGTACATGACAGACATGTAGATGTTTTTCAATTAATTACAACAAACGTTAGGCATTTCAGCAAGTTTTACAAGCCAAGATCTTATCTGATGCCAAGATGGAGGAGATAGTGACTCGATATATAATGTGCTATTTTTGAGAATGAAATAGATCATGCCATTTATTAGGAGGAACATTATTGTTTAGATACATAGATACATAGACACTGTCAGCAGATAAGGGCCTATGCCCACCCAGTTTGCCCATTTGAGCTTGTAAGCTCCCTTTATGTTTTTCTATATTATTATTTTTGTATTTTCGGGAGGTTTCCTGTAGGCTTGGTTTTATTCCTGAAATGTCAGCGATCGTCCTGGGGAACTTGCAAGATACTGGTATATGACTGTACCATTTATAAAATTCCTGATCAAACAGCTGGAAACAGAAGACTGATTTTGTCATTTTATAATATGATCTACTGAGTATCTATTTACTAAGTTGGAGGATCAGGGCCTTGAAGAAAATAATAACATTTACTTAACTCATTCAAGATTTCATCAGGTAGACAGAAACAAGTCTATGAGAATTTGTCTGAAAACTAACAAGTAAAAGATGCAAAAACAGCATATGTGTCTGTGTGTGTGTGTGTGTGTGTGTGTGTGTGTGTGTGTGTGTATATATTATGGTAGCACGGTAGTGCTACCATAGTTAGGGTTGAGGATCCATTTCTATGTTAAACCCCAAAATATTGCACCTTAATAACTTTGCATCCTTTTGACAGATTTACCTAAAATGTGGAATACACGATCAAGAACCACAGGCCTTGGGATCTGCCAAGTTTTGTACCAGTCGGATACACAGTTGCGGAGTTATTAAGCGTGATCTGCGCACGCGTTTACGCTTTTTCTGGAATTCTACAGTCGTGCCTACAGGTCGCACGGTTTGTGCGACCGGCCCAAAATCTTCAGGGAACGTGCAGCTGTTGCCCCCAATGTGCCTTTCGAAGATTTTGTGAAAAAATATTAAACTGTTCAAAAGTTATGGCAGTCCGAACTTCTGTTATTTTTCTCATAGGATAACATTACGGAGTTCGCCGCGCCTTTGAGGGCCTGTATCTTGAAAACGGTACGAGATATGGAGTTTTTGTCGAAAAATGTTGGCCCCCCTCTTGGGGGCTACATATATAACTAGCCAGGGAAGGGATAATACATATGACTTTTAAATTTTTTTTTCTATGTCGGACGGTTACTGAGATATAAACAATTTACTATTACATCTACTGATTTTTGTGTTCCGAGATTCATTATTTTGCATACATTCTTTCTACTCACTGTCTTTCTCTATACAGCTTTTGGGGAAAACCAGCCTGTGCGCTTACATTACTCTTACCATTACCATTTCTGCTTGTGCTTCCGTGCACGTTTCACTTACTGTTCACGTTTACGTCACCACATGTGTTACCCTTTGCGTTTTCATTTGCGGTTGTGTTTCTGTTGTTTTTAATATTTCTGTCTACAGTACTGTTCCTCTTTCTGTTTCGCTTTGCGTCATCATGCGCATTACGATTTGCGTTTGCGGGCACAATGTTACAATGCGACAAGACATCACCCCCGTGCTCCCGCCGCTGCATTACATTCACTATTTCTCATTATCATTCTCAAAAAGAAGACAAATTAGAGGCAAAAAGCTCTGTTTAATGTATCAGTTAGGGTTGTTCCACAGTGACAAAAGCGAGGAAATTCGATGTTAGGGTTAAAACCCCCTTTGCACCCCTCCAGCCCACCCCTCAACTGGAATCAGGGTGTGCATTGGGGTCATCGGTCCTGTCACCCCATTCTCCTGTTTCTCAGCTTCTTTCCACATGTGATGGGGTGACACTTAGGGCCGATGACCCCAATCGCACTCCCGATTCCAGTTGGGGTGGGCTGAGGGGCAAAAGGGGTTTCAACCCTAACATTGAATATATATATATATATATATATATATATATATATATTATGGTAGCATGGTAGTGCTACCATAGTTAGGGTTGAGGAGCAATTTCAATGTTAAACCCCAAACCTTTTCACCTTAATAACTTTGCAACCGTTTGATGGATTTGTCTGAAATTTGGCATACATGATCAAGAACCATAGGCCTTGGGATCTGCCAAGTCTTGTACTGGTCAGATGCACAGCTGCACAGTTATTAAGCGTGATCTGCACGCACATTTACGCTTTTTCTGGAATTCTACGGTCGCGCCTACAGGTCGCACGTTTTGTGCGACCGTTCTGAAATCTTCTGGGAACATGCAGCTGTGGCCCCTGATGTGCCTTTCAAAGATTTTGTGAAAAAATATTAAACTGTTCAAAAGTTATGGCAGCCTGAACTTCTGTTTTTTTCCCATAGGATAACATTACAACGTTCGCCGCGCCTTTGAGGGCCTGTATCTTGAAAACGGTGCGAGATACGGATTTTTTGTCAAAAACTTTAGCCCTCTTATGGGGGCTATGTATATAACTAGCCAGGAAAGTGATAATACATATGGCTTTTACATTTTTTTCTATGTTGTACGGTTACTGAGATATAAGCAATTTACTATAACAGCTACTGATTCTTTGTTCCGAGAGTCATTATTTTGCATACATTCTTTCTACTCACTGTCTTTCTCTATACAGCTTTTGGGGAAAACCAGCCTGTGCGCTTACATTACTCTTACCATTACCATTTCTGCTTGTGGTTCCGTACACGTTTCACTTACCGTTCACGGTTACGCCACCATGTGAGTTACCCTTTGCGTTTTCATTTGCGGTTGCGTTTCCATTGTTTTTAACATTTCTGTCTACAGTACTATTCCTCTTTCTATTTCGCTTTGTGTCATCATGCGCATTACGATTTGCGTTTGCGGGCACAATGTTACAATGCGACAAGACATCACCCCTATGCTCCCACCGCTGCATTACATTCACTATTTCTCATTATCATTCTCAAAAAGAAGACAAATTAGAGGCAAAAAAATCAGTTTAATGCATCAGTTAGGGTTGTTCCACAGCGACAAAAGCAAGAAAATTCGATGTTAGGGTTGAAACCCCCTTTGCACCCCTCAAGCCCACCCCCCCAACTGGAATCAGGGTGTGCATTGGGGTCATCGGTCCTAACTATCACCCCATTCTCCTATTCCTCAGCTTCTTTCCACATGTGATGGGGTGACACTTAGGGCCGATATTGTCAGCGCGATTCAGTTGTGGGGGTGAGCTGGAGGGGTGCAAAGGGGGTTTCAACCCTAACATCGAATATATATGCTACCATAGTTAGGGTTGAGGAGCCATTTCTATTTTAAACCCCAAATTTTTCACCTTAATAACTTTGCAACCATTTGATGGATTTGACTGAAATTTGGAATACAAAATCAAGAACCATAGGCCTTGGGATATGCCAAGTTTTGTGCCGGTCAGATACACACCTGTGGAGTTATTAAGCATGATCTGCGCTCACATTTACGCTTTTTCTGGAATTCTACTGTCGCGTCTACAGGTCACACGGTTTACACAACCAGTTTGAAATCTTCAGGGAATGTGCAGCTGTGGCCCCTGGTGTGCCTTTCAAAGATTTCGTGAAAAAATATTAAACTGTTCAAAAGTTATGGCAGTCCGAACTTCTGTTTTTTTCCCCATAGGATAACATCACGGCGTTCACTGCGCCTTTGAGGGCCTGTATCTCGAAAACAGAGTGAGAGATGAAGTTTTTGTCGAAAATTTTAGTGCCCTTGTGGGGGCTACATATATAACTAGCCAGGAAAGTGATAATGCATATGACTTTTAAATTTTTTTTCTGTGTCATACAGTTTCTGAGATATAAGCAATTTACTATTTCAACTACTGATTTTTGTGTTCCAAGAGTCATTATTTTGCATACATTCTTTCTACTCACTGTCTTTCTCTGTACAGCTTTTGGGAAAAACCAGCCTGTGCGCTTACATTACTTATACCATTACCGTTTCTGCTTGTGGTTCCATACACGTTTCACTTACCGTTCACGTTTACGCCACCATATGTGTTACCCTTTGCGTTTTCGTTTGCAGTTGCGTTTCCGTTGTTTTTAACATTTCTGTCTACAGTACTGTTTCTCTTTTTGTTTCGCTTTGTGTCTTCATGCGCATTACGATTTGCGTTTGCGGGCACAATGTTACAATGTGACAAGACATCACCCCCGTACTCCCGCCGCTGCATTACATTCACTATTTCTCATTATCATTCTCAAAAAGAAGACAAATTAGAGGCAAAAAAATCCATTTAATGCATCAGTTTGGGTTGTTCCACAGCGACAAAAGTGAGGAAATTTGATGTTAGGATTGAAACCCCCTTTGCACCCCTCCAGCCCACCCCCCCAACTGGAATCAGGGTGTGCATTGGGGTCATCACTCCTAACTGTCACCCCATTCTCCTATTCCTCAGCTTCTTTCCATATGTGATGGGGTGACACTTAGGGTCGATGACCCCAGTGCGTACCCCGATTCCAGTTGTGGGGGTGGGCTGGAGGGGGGCAAAGGGGGTTTCAACCCTAACATAAAATATATATATATATATATATATATTATATACATACACATATACATATTACGGTAGCACGGTAGTGCTACCATAGTTAGGGTTGAGGAGCCATTTACATACTAAACCCAAATTTTGCACCTTAATAACTTTGCAACCGTTTGACAGATTCAGCCGAAAGTTGGAATACTTGATCAAGAACCATAGGCCTTGGGATTTTCCAAGTTTTGTACCAGTCGGATACATAGCTGCGGAGTTATTAAGCATGATCTGCGCGCACATTTATGCTGTTTCTGGAATTCTACGGTCGTGCCCACAGGTCGCATGGTTTGCACGACCGGCCCGAAATCTTCAGGGAACGTGCAGCTGTGGCTCCCGATGTGCCTTTCAAAGATTTTGTGAAAAAGTATTAAACTGTTCAAAAGTTATGGCAGTCCAAACTTCTGTTTTTTTCCCCATAGGATAACATTATGGCGTTCACATCGCTTTTGAGGGCCTGTATCTAAGCAGTTGTGAGATCTGAGTTTAGTCGAAAATTTAGCCCTTGTGGGGCTATGTATATATCTAGCCAGGAAAGTGATAATACATATGACTTTTAAATTTTTTTTCTATGTCGTACGGTTACTGAGATATAAACAATTTACTATTACATCTACTGATTTTTGTTTTCCGAGAGTCATTATTTTGCATACATTCTTTCTACTCACTGTCTTTCTCTATACAGCTTTTGGGGAAAACCAGCCTGTGTGCTTACATTACTCTTACCATTACCGGTTCTGCTTGTGGTTCCGTAGACGTTTCACTTACCATTCATGTTTACGCCACCATATGCGTTACCCTTTGCATTTTCATTTGCGGTTGCGTTTCCGTTGTTTTTAACATTTCTGTCTACAGTACTGTTCCTCTTTCTGTTTCACTTTGCATCATCATGCGCATTATGATTTGCGTTTGCGGGCACAATGTTACAATGCGACAAGACATCACCCCCGTGCTCCCGCTGCTGCATTACATTTACTATTTCTTATTATCATTCTCAAAAAGAAGACAAGTTAGAGGCAAAAAACTCCATTTAATGCATCAGTTTGGGTTGTTCTACAGATACAAAAGCGAGGAAATTCGATGTTAGGGTTGAAACCCCCTTTGCACCCCTTCAGCCCACCCCCTCAACTGGAATCAGGGTGTGCATTGCGGTCATCGGTCCTAACTGTCACCCCATTCTCCTATTCCTCAGCTTCTTTCCACATGTGATGGGGTGACACTTAGGGGCTGATGACCCAATCGCACTGATTCCAGTTGTGAGAGTGGGCTGGAGGGTGCAAGGGGTTTCAACCTAACATTAATATATATATATATATATGTATATATATATATATATTATGGTAACTACGGTAGTGCTACCATAGTTAGGGTTGAGGAGCCATTTCTATGTTAAACCCCAAATCTTTGCATCTTAATAACTTTGCAACCGTTTGGCGGATTTGCCTAAAATTTGGAACACATGATCAAGATGCATAGGCCTTGGGATCTGCCAAGTTTCATACTGGTTGGATACACAGCTGCAGAGTTATTAAGCATGATCTGCGAATGTGTTTACGCTTTTTCTGGAATTCTACGGTCGCGCCTACAGGTCACACGGTTTGCTGGACCGGCCCAAAGTCTTCAGGGAACGTGCAGCTGTGGCCCCCAATGCGTCTTTTGAAGATTTCATGAAAAAATATTAAACTGTTCAAAAGTTATGGCAGTCAGCACATCTGTTTTTTTCCCCATAGGATAACATTACGGTATTCACCGCGCCTTTGAGGGCCTGTATCTCAAAAACGGTGCGAGATACAGAGTTTATGTTGAAAAATTTTAGCCCCCTTCTGGGGGATACATATATAACTAGCCAGGAAAGTGATAATACATATGGTTTTTAAATTCTTTTTCTATGTCGTATGGTTACCGAGATATAAGCAATTTACTATTACAACTACTGATTTTTTGTTCCGAGAGTCATTATTTTGCATACATTCTTTCTACTCACTGTCTTTGTCTATACAATTTTTGGGGAAAACCAGCCTGTGCAGATATTATGCACCGATTCCAGTTGGGGGGTGGGCTGGAGGGGTGCAAAGGGGGTTTCAACCCTAACATTGAATATATATATATATATTATGGTAGCACGGTAGTGCTACCATAGTTAGGGTTGAGGAGCCATTTCTATGTTAAACCCCCAAACTTTGCACCTTAATAACTTTGCAACTGTTTGACAGATTTAGCTGAAATTTGGAATACACAATCAAGAACCATAGGCCTTGGCATCTGCCAAGTTTTGTATCAGTCAGATACACGGCTGTGGAGTTATTAAGTGTGATTTTCGCGCGCGTTTACGCTTTTTCTGGAATTCTACGGTCGCGCATACAGGTTGCACGGTTTGTGCGACTGGCCCAAAATCTTCAGGAAATGTGCGCCGGGTCCCTGATGTGCCTTTGAAGATTTGGTGAAAAAATATTAAACGGTTCAAATGTTATTCAAAAAACAATTTCCCATTGTAAGTCAATGGGAAAAGTTAACAAAAAGTTCAACACTTTCGCAAATGCATTTTTACTTTCGCAAATGGGCCTGTTACTTTGCAAATCGGCCATTTTGTTTTCACTTGGTGATTAGAAAAATGCTTGCCATTTAAATTTGGGACCTTCTAGCAACCTAATTCTTTTTGTGTTCACCTAGTCAGACCCTGAAGATGCTAGCCATATTTTGGGGTAAAACACCCCAGAAATATGTTTTTCAGATTTCTGGAAAAAGTACTTTCGCAAAGTACTTTCGTGCTCACGAAAGTGTCGCAAATGTTTGCCAAAGCTTTTGCAAATTGTGACAATAATTTTCTAGTCTGTGGGGAAAATGACAGCAATTCTTTGGCACTGCACTGCAAAAGAACGGTTGGGGAGTTTTGGGCTGAAATTTGAGGAACCAGCCGACATCTCACAGATGTGTACCTTTCAGTGTTGTATTGAAAAATATTACATGGCAGCAAAGCTACGGCACTCCAAAGTTGATGGTTTTTCCCATAGGATAACATTACGGCGCCCGACGAATTACAGGAATCCTTTGGCACCTTGCTGCAAAATAACGGTTTGGTCTTTTTTCCTGAAATTTGGAAGGAAGACAGCCAACAGCCCACAGATGTGCCTTTCAGTGGTTTGTTGAAAAAATATTACAGGGAGGCAAAGTTATGGTGCTCGGAACTTCTCTTTTTATCCCATAGGATAACATTACGGCGTTTGCCGCGCCTTTAAGGGCCTGTATCTCAAAAACGGTGCGAGATACGGAGGTTTTTGTTGAAAAAATTTTAGCCCCCTTGTGGGGGCTATGTATTTAACTAGCCAAGAAAGAGATAATACATATGACTTTTAAATTTTTTTTCTATGTTGTACGGTTACTGAGATATAAACAATTTACTATTACATCTACTGATTTTTGTGTTCCAAGAGTCGTTATTTTGCATGCATTCTTTCTGCTCACTGTCTTTCTCTATACAGCTTTTGGGGAAAACCAGCCTGTGCACTTATATTACTCTTACCATTATCGTTTCTGCTTGTGGTTCCATACACGTTTCACTTACCATTCACGTTTACGCCACCATGTGCATTACCCTTTGCGTTTTCATTTGCGGTTGTGTTTCCGTTGTTTTTAACATTTCTGTCTACAGTACTGTTCCTCTTTCTATTTCACTTTGTGTCATCATGTGCATTACGATTTGCGTTTGCGGGCACAATGTTACAATGCGACAAGACATCACCCCCGTGCTTCCACCGCTGCATTACATTCACTATTTCTCATTATCATTCTCAAAAAGAAGACAAATTAGAGGCAAAAAACTCCATTTAATGCATCAGTTAGGGTTGTTCCACAGTGACAAAAGTGAGGAAATGCGATATTAGGGTTGAAACCCCCTTTGCACCCGTCTAGCCCACCCCCTCAACTAGAATCAGGGTGTGCATTGGGGTCATCGGTCCTAACTGTCACCCCATTCTCCTATTCCTCAGCTTCTTTCCACATATGATGGGGTGACACTTAGGGCCGATGACCCCAATGCGCACTCCTTATCTCCAGTTGGGGTGGGCTGGAGGTGCAATGGGGTTTCATTCCTAGCATCGAATATATATATATATATATATATATATATATATATATATAGATATATAGATATATATATCTATACATCTATATATATATAGATGATATATATATATATTATGGTAGCACTGTAGTGCTACCATAGATAAGGGTTGAGGAGCCATTTCTATGTTAAACCCCAATATTTTGCACCTTAATAACTTTGCATCCTTTTAACGGATTTGCCTAACATTTGGAATACATGATCAAGAACCATAGGCCTTGGGATCTGCCAAGTTTCATACTGGTCAGATACACAGCTGCAGAGTTATTAAGCATGATCTGCCGATGACCCCAATGCGCACCCCGATTCCAGTTGGGGGGGTGGGCTGGAGGGGTGCAAAGGGGGGGGTTTCAACCTAACATCGAATATATATATATATTCGATGTTAGTTGAAAATATTACAGGCAGGCAAAGTTATGGCACTCCAAACTTCTCTTTTTTTCCCCAAAGGATAACATTGCTGCGTTCGCCGCACGTTTCAGGGCCCGTATCTCGGAAACGGTGAGAGATACGGACTTTTCGTCGGAAAAGTGCTTAGCCCCACATCACATGGCAGACCATTCCCATCTACACCACCGTGTGTGTTACCCTTTCTGTTCTCAATGGGGGCTAAGTACAAAATTAGCCAGGACAGTTGTAAATCATACGACTTTTCATTTTTTTTTCTACGTCGTACGGTTCCTGAGATATAACCTATTTAGTATTCCAAGTTCTCATTTTCTGCTCCGATACTCATTATTATGCATACATTATTTGTACTCACTGTCTTTCTCTATGCAGGTTTTGGGAAAACCAGCCTGTGCTTACATTACTGTTACTGTTGCCCTTTCTGCTTGTGGTTCCGTACCACGTTTCACTTACCGTTGACGTCTACGACACCATGTGCGTTATCCTTTGCATTTTCATTTGCGCTTGCATTTCTGTTATTTTTAGCCATTTGTGTCTACGGTACTGTTTCTCTTTCTGTTTCACTTTGCATCACCATGCCCATTGACATTTCCGTTTGCAGGCACCATGTTACTATGTGACAACACATCACGTGGCAGACCGTTCCCGTCTACGCCACCATGTGTGTTACCCTTTCTGTTCTCATTCGTGCCTGTGTTACCATGTGCGCCACTGTTAGCGCTTCTGTTTGCATTGCTGTTCCTGTTTCTATGCCACAAGACATCATGTGGCAGGAGCGCGGGGCCTGGAGGGCCCCACGCTCCCGCTGCTGCATTACATTCACTATTTCTCGTTATCATTCTCAAAAAGAAGGGAAATTAGAGGCAAAAAGCTCAGTTTAGTGCATTAGTTAGGGTTGTTCCACAGCGACAAAAGTGAGGAAATTCACTGTTAGGGTTGAAAACCCTAACTCTGAATTCACCTCCCCAGCACCACACACACACACATATGCAAGTATGGGGGAGGACCAAGTCAACACAACCAATGACAGACATCCAGCAGCAGGTGACAGAAATAACAAACAATTGTCTAAATGTACTACGAGACATCCCCACCCACCTGACCAGGTACTGCATGCTCAGTGGAGATCAACAGCAAAACTGAGGCCATGTACACCAAACATACACATCCCTGATTGCAGCTGCACACAACGTACCACACTTAGTAGTTGCATGGCCTTACCTAACGATGCCCCACACCAGACGACACCACATGTGATGGGCCACCTGAGCAACAGAGTTGAGCAAAACCAAGGAATTGTACAGGTATAATATCTCAGATTATAACAAGGGCTTGAGAAATGCAGCTTTCTAATTGACTGTAAACATTGTAACAGCCTTATGTTTAGTTTTTATTAACATACATATAGAGCCTAACCATATGATGAACATGCTTTAATGTTATTTAAAAAAACAGTTTTATTATGATAGAGATAAGCCACTCCCAGGTATTATGTTAATGGTCAGTTTATCACTGTCTAGCGACATGTGGCACTCGGGTCACCTCATTCAACATTAAACCCCAACATGGTGATTAACAGACCATTTGACATAACCGTTGGTCATGCCTTATTGCTTAATTGTCTTTATGACTAGATACTCTCCCTCTGCTAGGCACTGCAGGAGTTTTGCAACACAGTGTCACACCCAGTTACACCATACTCTGTCTACTTACTGGAGAATGGCTGTGATTATGAACTCATGAAGATGAACAGTGTAACTTAATCATTACAGTCATCGAAACCTTAGTGTGATCATAACTGACAGAGTCAGTGATAGAGAATAACCCTTGCCGTCCTAGTACATTTATCCCATTGTTAGTTAAAT
Organism: Neoceratodus forsteri; assembly: GCA_016271365.2. NCBI lineage: Eukaryota > Metazoa > Chordata > Ceratodontiformes > Ceratodontidae > Neoceratodus > Neoceratodus forsteri. The sequence continues at coordinate 29,978,076 of JADMNL010000035.1, forward strand.
CAATACTAAAAGACATTCTGTTTGTATCTACACTATACTTACTTGATTGCTGTTGTACCACAATTGACATAGTTATCACTTTGATAGCATCAGTGACAGAAGTGTGGCAAACTCAAACACTATGTATACGGCCTGAGTATGAAACAACTGTTAAAAAAATTACGCTGTGTCCATAAGTAGCATAGATCACTCATTGCAACAATAGTAAATGTATCACTGTTTGAATATGTTAGTCATCACAGATGCAATGAGATTGTCTTTATCAGGTCAACATACTGAGTAAGTGCCTACAGGAAAATCTATCCTATAGTCATCTCCGATACAGGTATGTCATTGTTGGCTCAGTAGTCCTATGATATTTAGAAGTTGATTGGCCTGATCCATGCAATTACACTGTTTCTTACAAAGAATACTTACTGCATCTTTAGTATCGAAACACACTGAAGGTCTATGTATGTACATTAGCAGTACAGCTTCATCAGTAAGAATGCATATGATACTGGCAGTACGAATTTCACAGCATTGAACAGGCAATGCTTTTCCATATGTTTACATCAGCCTCTCTATCTTCAGTAAACAGTTGCAGTAAATGTACTACTATGAAATCACATACTAAATGTAACACTACTTTTATCTTGAGCATGCTAGTGTCTTGTAGTTAATTTATGTACTTCTCTTAATTAATGTATACTCATTAGTGTTAAAACCTTTCTAAAACTGTGATCATGCACCTTAGCATTTATATTGACTAACGGCACAGTACCAGTTGTGGTGTGGTGTGGGCATGTTAGGTAAGGCCATGCAACTACTAAGTGTGAGTACGTTGTGTGCAGCTGCAATCAGGGATGTGTACGTTTGGTGTACATGGCCTCAGTTTTGCTGTTGATCTCCACTGAGCATGCAATACCTGGTCAGGTGGGTGGGGATGTCTCGTAGTACATTTAGACAATTGTTTGTTATTTCTGTCACCTGCTGCTGGATGTCTGTCATTGGTTGTGTTGACTTGGTCCTCCCCCATACTTGAATGTGTGTGTGTCTGTGTGTGTATGGTGCTGGGGGAGGTGAATTCGGAGTTAGGGTTTTCAACCCTAACAGTGAATTTCCTCACTTTTGTCGCTGTGGAACAACCCTAACTAATGCATTAAATGGAGTTTTTTGCCTCTAATATATATATATGGATCTGTAACAGAGTTGATACACAAGGGGGGTAGAAAGGATGAGATGGGACTTGGCAAGGTTGGCGGAATGGTCAGACATATGGCAACTTAGATTCAATGCAAAGAAGTGCAAAGTAATGCACCTGGGAAATAAAAATCCAGGAGAAGAGTACACAATAGTAGGGGAAGTACTAACAACAACAATAATGGAAAGGGATCTGGGTGTAGTCATATCAGATGACCTAAAGGTGGGTATGCAATATGAGAAGTTAGTAGGGAAAGCCAGGGAGATCCTGGGATGCATAGGGAGGGGCATCACAAGTAGAAAAAGGGAAGTGGTTATCCCTTCATACAGACAGTTGGTGAGACCCCATCTGGAGTACTGCGTGCAGTTTTGGAGACCTCATCTACGCAAGGACACAGACAGGATGGAAGCAGTCCAGAGGACGGCAACTAAAATGGTGCAGAGTCTACATCAGACACCACATGAAGAGAGACTGAGAGAGCTTAATATGTATACCCTTGATGAAAGGAGGGACAGGGGGGACATGATAGAAACTTTTAAGTACCTCAAGGGAATCAACAAAGTCCAGGAGGGTAGCATCTTTCAGAAAAAGAGATGTGTAAGAACAAGGGGGCACAATTTAAAGTTAGAGGGGGGATGGCTCAGGGGTAATATAAGGAAATTGTTTTTCATGGAGAGAGTGGTGGACGCATGGAACCGCCTTCCTGGAGAGGTTGTGGGGTCTAAAACAGTGGAGGAATTCAAACATGCATGGGACAGACATAAGGCAATTATAGTGGGGGGTTGCAGGAAGTAGGCTGTTGGTTAACTAGAATCTGCAGCTTATCCAGTAGGTAGGGAAATGGGCAGACTGGGTGGGCCAAGTGGTTCTTACCGGCCGTCAAAGTCTATGTTTATATATATATATATATATATATATATATATATAGATATACATTTGTTTACAGGCATTACTAGTATCTTTTGAAATATTGTTTGACTTGTGATTACTAATTTTGAGTTTAGTTTATGAAATAATGAGTGTGATATTTGTTATTTCATATGGTCCCCCATTGTGCCTTATAGATACCATGTAAATCCAAATCATTCCAAGGTCATCTTGACATATAATATTAATACTGAACAGCAAATCAGAGCTCTTTTCCTGATAAAAGGCTGCTGATATAATAAATAAAGAACAAAGTCATAAATAAGGAACCAGTGGCTTATGGAAAAATCTACAGGAATTTATAGAAGCATTTGATTCTGCCACTGTGAGGAAAACACAGAACAATGAGGACTTCTTACAGGGATATGATTATTTGGATCTGGGAGCACTGAATATTTCTTATCCTATATTTTGTATCCTGGATAGTGCAGGGGAGATGCTACATCTCATTGTCATAGGGATCTTCATTTACACATTGTTTTGCACTGCATTTACTCATTCTGTCCCAGATTAGATGCCATATCTTGTTTTCAGTGGGGTCATGATGTTACCATTTTTATAATGTATTTATTCAGGGTACCTAGTTCAGGGCCTCCGTATTCAAAGGGGATGTGCAGTGCATCCCTCTGGAAAAGGGAGATGTGCCACACAACTCTAACAATGCACAGCAGTGTGATATTCAAATGTGCAAGATGTGCTGGCCACAAGGGAATGGGCCAGGACACAGACAAATGGTATGCCGTACAAGTCGAGGGGGCATTCCCATGCATATGCCAGTGCTGTGGCATATTCAGTGGGAATGCACCCCTCACAGTCCAGGGCACCACGGCCCACAGTTAGGCAATCAATAGCTGGCCTAAGCTGTCCAGTCACCCACAGGCAGGCTGCAGATGTGCACCCAGGTGCACAGTAGCCTAGCAGCCCTGGTGGAAGAGAGGTACCCCCTTTCCATCCCCAATCTATCCAACTCCATCCCTGCAGAGCTCCATAGTGTAGGGCCCCTCCAGACCTTTTCACACCAGAGGAAACCATGGTCCATATCCAAAGCATAGAGGACCCCCACCCACCACCCCTGTATGCAGACACCCTCATTCCCCCTATACCTGACCTGTTGCAAAGACTGGCACTGCCCTCCACACACCAGCTGTTGACTGCACTGAACCCAGACTGGGGACCTGCACTCTGGAATGACTCAACTGGCTGTACCATGCATTGGGGCACCCTGCAAGCTGCAGACCCACCAGTGTATGCAGCCGTGTGTACATCCCTGGCAAACCATAAGAGGGAATTTACATACCTCCAATGAATGCCTTGCTGATGCTTTATCTTCCTGCTGTCATACACTGCTGCAAGTCCACATTCTCCCCCATTCCCCTGTGTAACATGCTACCCTCCGGACTGCTAAGGTATCCCAGGTGCCATGGGGTGTGGTATCCTGCAATGCCATTTGCAGTGTATGCATCAGGATATGGATAGTTCATCTGCAGCTTCCCTATTGTACAAACAAATGGGAGGTCAGCTGTAATATGCCTGTTTTGGGACTTGTGTGAGTGGGTACAGCATCGGCCATCACCCACACTGAGCAGCGCAATGGCACCAGGATAATGGAGCCGCATGAGAGTGCCTGAGGTGTATGGCCACTGGACATTATCACCCGCACACAGCCATTGCCTACATATAACACATTCCAGTGTCCTCGTGCGAGTGTTCCACCACCCACAGATACAGTGGTATGATCCCATCACACAGCTAGTTGTAGGTGTATTCAGGCACAATCAGGGATGGCATTGGGATCCCTACAGTATGGAACCAATAGAGTCTGGGCTCCAGTATGATAAGGACTGGTGGAACGGGTGGGGAGTGCCACTTTACCATCAGAGACTTCAGGTCCTGTCCCTCATGGGAGCAATCTGGGTCGAGACTTGGGGGCAAGAGTTGCTCCAGCACATTCATCTCCGTGCCAACATGCAAATGGACCAGTAATGAGCATGCATAAGGCCCCTTTGCACCCTGCATGCTCAATTAGTTAATTTGCATTTCTGGGCTGAATATTACTCATGGGGCTATGGTGCATACCGGTATGTGCCATGCATTCCCCCTGGAAGGTATTCAGTCGGGGTTGCCTTGGATGCACCTGACTTGGCAGCTGCCTGCATTGCGACTCCCATAGAGGGTCACATTTTCAACAGGTACAGTGAAGTCCATCAGGATGAAGTGCAGTGTCACAGGTTTACTGCATGACAAGAGAGATTAACTCCCATTGAAATTACATTGTTTGCTGCAGTAACTCTACTGCAGGATTATGCAGTGCTGCACTTCATCCTGGTGGGCTTCACTGTATGCACACCCTGTACCGGTGGTGCATTCTCTTTGAATATTGTATCAATGCCAACTGGCGCACCCTCTTTGCACAACGCATCTTTCTGCTTGTGCACTAGGCCAGCACTTAATATGTCCCTCCAGATGTCAAGTATTGTTTTCAGGCATTCTGATATCACACAATGTAGCATAATATTGTGTAGATGTACAGCCCCACTGAAAATAAGATGCCATTTTTTCTGTGACCTATGCAGGCTAAATATATAGCAATCAACAGGCATATTCTAGGAAAACACTTTGCAAAAATGTGTAAACAGAAGACCACATTAAAACTGCCTCTCCACAGATCTGCATTGTGCAAATTCATTAGAAATAATGGATAAAAACATCCGAGAAGCTCTCCACAGCCATATTGGCTCTAACCAGAGTTTGTTTTTGAACAGTACTAGCCACAGGCTGCATATTTATGGCTTTAGAAATCATTAAGAAAGCTTAGCATGACAACATAAATGACATGAAATATTTTGAGAAGAAGGTGTCCAGATTTTCCCAGTAGACCTAAGTTATGGACACAAGTTACAATTATAAAATGGGTCAGGCATTTTCTGTGTCCTAATTGGCAAAGAGATGCCTGTGGCCGTGTCCTTAGCAGAGCATATTGTGCCAACTGGCACCTCTTCAGCCAGTCAGGACTGACAATAACACATATCGCTGTGCAAAGGTAAGCTCTAGAGGGTAAGCTGGAACTCCTTCCCACACTCTGCGCTGTACAGGCCAACCTGTCCCCCACTCTGTAACAGTAACCAAGTTAAAGTCAGTAATATAAAACATATGAAACACAAGTATGACCTCTGCAACTTCTTTAAGTAAAAGCCACTCCTGATCTTTGCTTCACGTGAGACTCCAGAGATCCACTGAGCATCCGTGCATGCTGTCCACCCCAAAAATGGCTTTGAAATAAAAGCCAAAACAGGCTTGCACCTCTACCACTTTTGCTGCCATTACTATCTGACCTGCGCCTCCACCAGCCTTGCTGCCACGACTATCAGCATTATTTAAAATGCCCATATTAAGCACAGTTCAGGACAAGCTCGACAGCAGCCTGTCACAGAAAACCGCGCTGTTCGGTGCTTTCAAAATGTACAGCACTACAGTTTCCTATGGAGGCTAGTAGAGTGCAGGCTCACTCCCAGATCACGCCTGCTTGTTGCCAGTGAAGGTAGCTCTGTGCACGACATTTCAGGGAAAGTAAGAAATGTACCCCCCTCCCCAAAAAAACAAACAGTATAACCATCTTCTGCAGGACTGTATGTGTTGGGTGAGGGAGGAGGCGATGACAGACATGTTTGCTCCTGCTCTGCAAATGTCACTAACAGTAAGAACACAACTGCAGGAAGAAACAAAATAAATAAATAAATAGAAACCATTTTTGTGTGTGTGCGCGCATGTGGGGGAAGGAGGGAAAGACAGACACCATTGCCCAGTAGTGGTTTTGCATTACAATGACGAGGACTACTTTTTGTTATTGTCTCCATATGTAATTATATTTTTTTACTGTATTTATTTGCAATTTCATATGAATTTTTTTAATTAACTGTTTTACTTGGGACCCATTTTATAAGTGCAATAAGATGCTCCAAGGTGTGGGTTATGGCCTGATAAGAGCATGCCCAGGTACTAAAGGCACTTGGCGCAAGCTCCTCATGTCTCATAACGCACCTAGGGCATGGTCTTATCTGCCCATAACCCACACCTCGTCATGTCTTATTGCTGGCATGTAAAACTGGAACATAATTGATTACTGTTTATGCATGGCAGCAAGAGTAAAGCATATTGATTTGGGAGTGACAAAATCAGAACCATTCTCTGAGTTTCAACTGAAACAGTATGATGAATCAATCTACTGTTACTTGACTATTTGGATTAATGGTTGTTTGTTTATATATAAAATGTTTCATTAAATGTTTTAAAAGCACATAATGTAATAAATAATCATTATGTGGAAGGGCCAAGAAGCATTTATTATTTTTAGGGTAGGACTCCACCTTAGGGTTGTATATTGTGGTACCATTGGTCAGTAAAGTATGTAGGTGGAGGGTTTAGTGCTTCCTTCTACTAACAGTGTTGAAAATGCCCCTCAGCATTACCCTCATCTGAGGGGCCATCCACCACAACGCTGTCATCATTATCCTCCCTCCAACTCTGATGGCTGTCTTGATTACCCCTTCCCCTCCTCACGCTACCTCGCTCTGACACGGATTCTGTAACCAGATGGGATGTGTTCTTCATTCATCTTAATAAGTGTCAGTATTTCACCATTCTTTCTGGAAAGAGATGTTCTCTTATCTGTAATGATGGCACCAGCAGTACTGAACACACTTTCAGAGCTTACAGTGGCAACTTGGCAGGATAGGCACTCTATAGCAGCTTTGGCAAGTGCAGGCCACACTGTCAGTTTACTCTGCCAGTACAGCAGTGGTTCGTCATCTGGACCCAGTTGTTCTGGGTTTTCCATGTATGCCTGCCTAAGTGAAGCAGCAGGTATCTGGCTCTCCCACTCAAGTGGTACAGCCTTTGTGCTGGGCATGCCCACCTGAGGCAGAACTGCCATCGAGGATTTAGGCCACTGCTGCTGCTTGGTTGAGGCTGCTTTTGAGCTTGTGAAGGGTGAGGATGAGGATGATAATAGCTTAGCGCTGGTGGTTTTAGCAGAAGAGGATAACGGTCCAGATAGGGAATGCCTGGAAGGATGTTGCTGCTGTTGGATTATCATCTAACAGCCCATATTAAGAACAGTTCAGGACAAGCTCAACAGCAGCCTGTCACAGAAAACTGCACCGTTCGGTGCTTTCAAAATGCACAGTGCTACAGTTTCATATGGAGGCTAGTAGAGGATAGGCTCGCACCCAGATCACACCTTCTTGTTGCCAGTGAAGGTAGCTCTGTGCACAAAATTTCAGGGAAAGTTAGAAATGTACCCCCCCCACCCGTCGCTCCTGAAAAAGGGACCTTCGGGGCTCAGTGGGCCTACCCGGTTACCAAAATTGAATAAATAAATAAAATAAAAATCATCTGTTTCTGAACAAGGTCTGTCAGGACTTCAATTTTATTTTCTACTTCTCCCTCCTCCAGTAGAGCTCTGATGCCATGCTTCTAACGAGGATCTAATAATATTTGTACACAGTAAACAGTGAACTCTAACATGCTGTACAAATGATGGTCACTGCACACACATTCTCTCAGCTTCTCTTCAGGTTCACTGCCCATGCTGTCACCATTATTTATTTATTTAAGAGTTCTACCTGGAAGGCATACTGAGCACAGTACTGCTCGATTCCAAATGCATCCTGGGGACAATACAATAAAAACATCAAGTAGCATACAATATACAAGGTGAGATGATTGATACTAGTAATATGAAAGCAGAGCAAAACATGGTACAGGGTACAGATGCATAATTACAATGAGAGTTACGAACAGCTGAAAGGAAGAGCCAGGTATGATAGTGATAGGGGGTGTGGCAGTGCATTGAATACAGCCATGACTGTGGGTTCAACAGGGAGAGGAGATACAGGGAACAATTAACTGAGGTAGGAAGGATCAGCAGTGGTACAGTGTAAACCAGGGAGGAGGGGCTGTCACACTGCTGAGAAATGTGTGAGGTACAGGAGCGTGTGGTAGTGAAATGCGCAGACAGTAGACCATTTAGGTGCTGGGAGGATGAGGAATGTCAAATGAGTGGAGGAAGTGAGTTCCATAGTTTCCGCATGCAGTAGCTGAAAGCTGCCTGACCCGATGATGAGGACCTATGTGGAATGTAAATGAGTCTTGAGTCATTGGTCCTAAGCTCGTAAACTTGGGAAGGGTGAGCAGTCAGGGCCGAGGATAGGCATGGAGGCAAAGCATGGGTACAGTACATGGCAGTGAAGTGTGTGCAGTGAGAAGATCTATGATCCTGAAGGGAGAGTAGACCTAGTGTTTGGCAGAGGGTAGTAGGGACACTCAAGAGCAATGCGACAAAAGGAGTGGAAAAGGGGATCCAGTCTGGTCAGGGAGAGCTTGGGACAGCACCGTAGACAACGTCACCATAGTCAAAAATTGGTAGCATCATTTTCTGTAGTATGACTCGACGAGCCAGCAACGGGATACAACCACGGTTGTGGTAGAGGGCCCCCAGCCTTGGGTGGAATTTTTTATGGATATCATTGATGCGCACAGAAAAATCAAGGTACTGGTCTAGACAGACGCCCAGGTATCTGAAGGAAGGGCAGGCCTCCAGTACAGTCCCATCCAGGGTGTGGAAAGTCAGGAGGGAAGGGAGCCACAAGAGTCTCTATCTTTTGCCGAAGGTCATGGAGACAGTCTTCTTGGTATTGAGGTGAAGCTAGTTTGAGTGATCCCAGTGCTGGACACTGTTGAAATCCTGCTGTAGTCTGAATGCTATGTCTGCAGCAGATGGGTTGTACATAGCACAGTATGGTCTGCATGTATGTGAACAGAAGTGTGTGGGCAGGCAGCGGAAAGGCCATTTAGAAAGATAGAGAATAGGAGAGGCCCCAGAACAGAGCCCTGTGGTATGCCTGAGGTGACGGGGAGGGAATCAGAGCTGGAGTTGCCAATCCTTACTGGTTGTGTTAGGCCAACCAGGTTGGAGTAGAATCAGATGGCGGTCGAGTGGGAGAGACCTGTACTGACAAGTCTTGCCAGGAGAAGGGAGTGGGAAATGGTGTTGAACGCCTTTGCTAGCTCTATAAAGATAGCTAAGGTGAAGTGCCCTTTTTTCCATATACATTTTCTCATTTACTGTTTTCTCCTCTTTCCAGGGTCACGGTGTACACATGCATACACGCATGTGGAGGCGCACACACGTGCCAGGATCTGGTGACCCCTTCCACCCCACCCCAGACTTGCATCGCTGCCCCTACCACCTATGCACCCATCTGGCCTCCTCCCAATGGATGTGGGACTACATACAAGTGGGTATTCACCCCGGAGGGGGAAATCCTGCTCCAATTCTCCACCCAGCCAGTTCCCCAGTGACCCGAGGTCTTTCCCGAACCTGGGTCGCCAACATGGCATGAGGTGTGGCATCCAGCTTCTCAACCCTTAGTGCCACCAGGCTGGCTTAGGTGATGTGCCCTTTATCCACAGTGGAGAGGATGGAATCCGTGAGCCGCAGAAGGGAGGTGGTGGTGGAGTGCGATTTTCTGAAGCCAGACTGGAAAAGGGTGTAGAAGGAAGAGGAGGAGTCAAGGAAGGCAGAGAGCTGAGAGAAAACAAGTTTTTCTTGAAGCTTAGCTGGGATAGGCAAGAGGAAAATGGGTCTGTAGTTGCTGGGGGTAGATGGATCACCACCCTTCGGTAGGGGGATGACAGTGGTGTGTTTCTATTCCACTGGTAATGAGGCTTGCGAGAATGACAGATTGAAAATCGCAGCCAAGGGGGTGGCAATGACAGGGGCTGATAGGTGCAACATTTTAGCATCGAGGCTTTATGGTCAAACTGCTCCCTGATGTTTGTGTCTGCCACAGCACACAAATCACTGGTATTACCTGGCTGATACATGCATTTGTAGCACCAGCAACTTGTGTAGCATGATAAAATGTTTTTATTTATTTAAAAATTGATAACAGGGAAAAGCACCATTAACCGAGGCTCATTTCCAGGTGTGATCCGGGGAAAAAAAGGGTTACAAGTAAATAGAAATTCAAGGAATACAGAAGAAATACAACAGGAATGTACACAAGCAGAGGCAAAAACACGATTAAGACAACATAAGTGTTAAAAAAATACATATATTACAAAAGTACTGTGTACATCGCTATACAGGATGGGTACTATGTACAGTTCAAAAGATACAACTAGATGGCTATATACAGGATATGCAGGTTCAGAGTTGACTATGAACAGTAATATACAGACTCAGAGTCAAAATAAATACAGTGGAACACTATGGAGGGAGGATTTGGGAGGGGGAACAGGTTCAGGAAGTGGCAGTGGTGGGTCTGAGTAGGCGCTTGAGAGCATTGAAGTAGGGACAGGAGGGACAGAGATGGGTTGAGGAGGGGAGGCTGTTCCAAAGGAAAGGAAACCTGTATGAGAAGGAGAGTTTGCCAGCTGAGGTGCAAACATGAGGGAGGAAAAAGGTGCAGCTACTGCTTGACTGGGAGTTGTAGGGTGAGGGGGCAGTGGGGGAGAGGAGGGAGGCAAGGTACAGTAGGAAGGAAGGGACCCAAACCAAAATTTGGCTATGAAGGTGAAACAATGAGAGTAGCACTTCTAACTAAGAGACTAGATGGAAAGAGAGGAGTGGAGGACACAGTAGTGGGTAAGAAGGGGGCAGGTTTGAGGCAAACTGACAGAATTCATGGAACAAGACATCTAGTTTGGCAAGGGAGGTAGAGGGGGCAGCACTGAAAACTATGTTGGCATAGTCAAATGCAGGAAGAATCCATTTAACCATTAAATCTCGTCGTACAAGAGGAGAGAGACAAATAGCTGTAGAATTTAAATAAGACTGTATGTTAGGCCTCACTGATCCATATCGAGGGACAGGGAAGATATTTCATGATCTCTGTTCCCCACGGTGAAGCCTACTAAGGCCTTATATTGTTCAAAGAGCCGTTCAAACATACATAAAGTAGAAATGTGGTTGCCCCTAAGGGACAACCTAAATTGTCAGGGGATCCCAGCAAAAGGGGCATGGGGATGGGGAGGGAAGGCTAGGAGAAAAATACAAGTCAGGTCAGGAGGCAGGGGAGCGTAAGAGAAGGAAAGTAAGGGGAGGGAGGGAGGGCTCAGGTATTGAGGGAGGGGGTCGTGATGTCATACCTTGATATGACTATCACGACTAGGCAGGTAGGCCAGGTGAGGATTGGCCAGGAAGGGGAAGGAGTCTGGGGGGTATTTAGGAGCCAGCAGAGGAGGGGCTCTCCCTCTTTTGCTGGGTTTTCAAGATTAACAGAGCTCAGCACTTCGACTAGCAGGAGATTATAGAAGGTAAGGTTGGTGTGGGAGTAGGAGGCTGGCCACATGACAGGGGCTTTGTTTGGTCAGAGGCCTAGCAGGGCCTACGTGGGGGCTGGCAGCAGTCTGGTGGTTAAGGAGTCTGAAGCAGAGAATGCGGACAATGTTAGGGTTTTTTTTGTGAGGGTTAACAGCAACTGTAGGCTGTTTTATCAGAATGCACTGTAAATTTCAGCATGATGTAATCGAGACTGGGGTACTACATAGTATGTTGTAACGGGTATACTTGCTGAAGGTAAAAATGGTATGGGCAGTGGGGGATCTTGGTGCATCCAGAGCTTCTCCTAAGGACCACAGATTGGCTAAGTAAAAAAAAAAAAATATATATATATATATATATATATATATATATGTGTGTATATATGTATATATATATATATATATATATATATATATATATATAGTATATATACAAAAAAGAAAAAAATGATTTTGTGTAAGAGAATAGAAGGCACTTACTAGTTCGGTGGGCTCGGTGCTGCTTCCGCTGCTAGTTGATGAGTTTCCCTGTGGAGAGCTGCATCCAGCAGGTCAACGATCCCTTGGGGGGGAGCAAAGGACATTTTATCCTGGCCTGGGCATTCATTGGGAACACCAGGGAGGCTAAGGGCCGTCGGCAGGTATATGGTGGTGAGGTAAGGAGGAGAGAGGTGGGGAGTCCAGTGCGGTGCCAGCAGGTGGCCGGGGAAGCGGACTGGGAAATGGGGAAGAGGCCCACACCAGCAGAAAAAGGGATAGGAGGCTGTATGACCGTGACCAGGCGAGGCAACAGAGGATCGTTGCCCCTGGTGAATCCAGATAGGGACTACTTAGTCCAGAGGTCCCTTATGGGTCGGGGAGGAGGGCGCCACACAAAAAGTAGGCCGCGGAGCCATGCGCTCCACCAGGGGAGCTGGTGGGGGTCTTGCTTTGGTCTTCTCTGGTCACCTGATGATTCGTGGCTCCTGAAGGGAGCTGAAGAGGCTCGCGATTGGGGAGGCACTCCAGTAGGCCGGAGGAGCCTGGGCCATGGGGGGCAGCAGTAAAGGACTAGGCTCCGAGCAACTGGAGGGACACTGGGAGCTGCGTGGGCTGTGCATGGGCATATGACACAAGACAGTTGCGCTTGTGCAGCCAGGGGGAAGGCAAGCATGGAAGAGCCAGCGTATGGCGGCCGACCATCACAGTCCCCCCAACACACACACAAGGGGCAGATTCAGAATAATTTTATACAGGCACGGCAGGGATAATTACAGAAAGGCAGCAAGGATATGTCAGTTCTAGGGACATGGATTTGTTGTTCATCTACACTATCTGGCAGGTTCCTTGCCGCTTTAAATCTTGCCGGAAGGTCTTCAAGCTAGCTCCTCCCACCTACCCGGGTGGTAAAACTCTTGGCTCCGCCCCATGACACCAGATCTTCCTTACTGCTTGGAAGCTCAGGTTCCCTCCTTAACGCTCTGCGATTAAGCTTTGGGCCTAAATCTTCGACTTTGAAAAAATTTTCAAAAACAAAACTTTTACCACTCGGTCTTCTTCCCTCGTGGCTAGCGATGGACAAATCGACTCCCAGTTTGGGAGATGTCCCTGTGGGCAGAAGATGTCTCGAGACGGACCCGCCTCCACATATGTTTACTGCCTTGGCAGGAGCACGACCCGCGGGCCTGTGAACTGTGCTCTTCCTTTTTAGGTCTCGTCCTCGGGGGATCGCTGCCCGTCTCAACACAGGCGCCTGAAGGAGATTTCCTCCAGTCAAATCTAAGGAGGCCCAACTGGTGGTTTCCGCGGCTACGGGATCCGCTGATCAACTCAAGCAGATGGTCGCCCTCGAGGAGGAGGCGGCTCAGGCCGCGACATCTTCGGCCGCGGCATTCGTCCCGCGCTCGCTCTGGGCCTCCTATTCAGCTTCCTTTAAGGAGCTTTGCCTGACCCTCTCAACCAAAGGCGAGGGTCCAACTTCTTCTGGGCCGTATCATCGGTCGAAGAAAAGTAGGGGTAAGTCCCATCGTCGACGCTCCTGGGAGCGGGAAAGATCTCCCTCCCTTTGTCGACAGTCAACTTCGGTCGAAATTTCGGCTTCGGCCACTGGCTTCACAGTACCCCCGTCAGGTCAGGTGTCCGAGACACCCACTGACGTGGTCAAGATTTTTCTCGACCCATTAGACGGGTTGTCGGCTGGAGAAGCCGAAAATCCCTCCTCCCCGGTTCCCCTGGTGAGGTCTGAGGATACCGTCGACTCATCTGCGCCTCCGGCCCTGGAGCCGTCGGATTTGTCGACCGAGGCCGAGGGTTGCGATCTCGTGCTCCCGTCACGCCGACCCGGCCCTAGCCGAGATTCTCGGTCTCGGTCTCGGACATCATCGCAGTCCAGCCGATCCCGTCGACACAGGCGGTCTCGGTCTCAGCACCGCGGTAAGCAGCGTCACCGCTCTTCCTCATCTTCCTCCTCCTTGGACGAGGGGAGGCTTCGGCGTAAGTTGCGCCGAAAGTATGAGGAACTGATGTGGCAACAACTATTATTGGCCGGTAGTAAGCGGCTCAGGCCTCTTCCCCGGCCATAAAATGGTTGTCACCAGAGCTGCCGAAACAACCCCTCGCAGTGGTCGAGGAGCCTGTTCCCAGGCCGGTTGTTCGGCCTATTCCTGCTGCCCCACCAATCCTGGTGGAACCGCTGCCACCTCAGCCGACAGTTGGGGCACCATTGAAAAGTTCACGGTCGGCCCATGGCCTCCCCCATAGGCTGTCGGTCACTCTCACGCCCGATAAGCCTCGGCACGTGGAGGGCTCAGGCTCCAGGCAGCTATTCGGACGATTCGTCGAGATCGAGACGACTCCTCCCTGTTCTCCAAGCGCCTTGACTTGGAGTCCTCTGGGGGCAGTCAGTGGACGGCACTGCCGTCTTCCTTGGACTTCTTAGGCTCATCTCAGAATCCACTGGGATGAAGCTTGAACCCGTGTCCAAACGGGCCAGATATCCCCTCACTGAGATTCTGGACCGAGGGGATTCTCCTACGGAGGCCTTTCCGGTGGCCGAGGCCATTGTCAGCCCGGCCCTGGAATTATGGCAGCATCCGGCTTCCTGTCCTGTGCCTTCGGCCAGGATGGCCAGGAAGTATGCCGTCCCTACATGCTCTCTGTCCGGCTTCTCCGAGCACCCCTCGGCCGAGGGGTTGGTTTCGGACAGTGTTTTCCGGCGTGCCGGCAATGCCAGGGACGTGGACAAACTGCCCGACAAAGAGTCCAAGAAGTTGGACTATGCGGGCGAAAAGTGTATCTGCCTCCTCACTGGCCTCGTCAGGCCAGTTCGGCCCGTCCTCATGGCGCATTTTTCCCATGCCCTGTTGGGCTCCCTGGATGAGGTCGTCCCTCATCTTCCTGCCGACCTGCAGACCACAGTTAAGCAGGTGCGGGACCAGGGCAGGGCAGTAGCCAAGCAGCAGCTCCAGACTGCTCTGGATATTGGGGACTCTTGCGCCCGGTCAGTGGCGGCCGCTGTGGCCATGCGATGGCGGGCGTGGCTGAGGATATCCACTTTCACCTCGGATACCCAGCACAAGCTTGCGGACGTTCCCTTCTTGGGAACAGACCTCTTCGGCCCTGGAGTGGAAGGCCACCTCCAGAGGATCGAAAAGTCCAATGCCACCTTGGACTCGGTCTCATCCGCGCAGAGGGACAAGGGTCGTAAGCCCCAGCCTAAGCCCTTTCGTCCCTCTGCTCCCGCTCGCCGTCCGCCCAACAACAACAATGTCAGGGGCCAGCAGGCTAGACCTTGGTATTCAAGCCCAAGCCGTCAGCTTCCTCGAATAGGAAGCAAGGAGGAAAAGGCCCTGGTGGTCCCTCGGCCGGTCCTTCCTCCAAGCCTGCACAGTGACGGGCTGAGGGGTGTTGCCCCCATCCCCGTCACCTCACCCCTGGTTCCCCCCGTGTGGGGACGGCTCCGACACTTCCTTTCCGCCTGGTCCGCTGTTACCACAGACAGGTGGGTTCTGGAGGTGGTGGGAAGAGGCCTGCCTCTGGACCCGAGCAGGCCCGCCTTCAGAGCCGTCGCGCACTGCTGGGGGCTTCGGGGTCCCCAGAATCTCTAGATGCTCACGAGCTGACATTGCCCTCCTTCTTCAAAGGGGTGATAAAGAGATAGAGGACCCACCATCAGAACCAGGGTTCGTGTCCAGGTACTTCCTGGTCCCAAAACGGACAGGGGAGCTGGCGCCCCATACTAGACCTACACGACCTGAACAAGTTCCTAAGGTCTCGAACCTTCAGAATGGTCACTCTGGCTCAGATAATACCATCTCTGGAACACGGCGTGTGGTTCTGCTCTCTGGACTTCCAGGACGCGTTCTTTCACGTCCCTATCCGTCCGTCTCATCAGAGATTCCTCCGCTTCAGGGTGGAGGATCCCTCTTCGAGTTCAGGCCATGCCCTTGGCCTCTCTTCAGCTCCCAGGGTCTTCACCAAATGCATTGCAGTGGTGACAGCATTCCTGCGGCACCGAGGGGTCCGGGTGTACCCTTACCTGGACGATTGGCTGATAGCAGCCCCCTCCAGGTCGGAGGTGGAGCGGTCCAGGGATCTGGCCCTCCGGGTTTGCTCTCAACTCGGCCTCCTGGTCAATGAGGCCAAGTCAGAACTCGAGCCGAAGCAGGTGATATCCTTCATCGGGGCAGAGCTCGACTCTCTTCGAGCCAGAGCACGGCTCCCGGCAGACAGGGCCGAGGTTCTTACCTCCTTTGCCCAATCATTTCTGGTTGGGCAAATCGCGCCCTGCCCAGGACTTCCTGCGACTCCTGGGTCTCATGGTGGCCTGTACCAGCGTAGTTCGTTGGGCACGTTGGCACATGCGCCCCCTCCAGTGGGGACTGGCCAGCCAGTGGTCACAGCGCTGCGATCCTCTGGACCAGCGTGTGTGGATGACCCAGGAGATGTGGAACACTCTCCAGTGGTGGACCATTCCGTCCCATCTGCAGGAGGGTATCCCGTTTGTCCGCCCCGAGCCGACGGTCTCTCTAATGACCTACGCCTCTTTGATGGGTTGGGGTGCCCATCTGGGGGAACACTGAGTGCACGGCCTCTGGTCCCCGCGGGAGTCCCGATGCCATATCAACCTGCTGGAGCTCCGTGCGGTCCGCCTAGCTTTCACCGCCTTTGCTCCGTTTCTCCGGGGTCAAGTGGTCCGGGTCCAGATGGACAATACCACGACCATGTACTATCTAAACCGCCAGGGCGGGACACGCGCTCCATGCTCTAATGCAAGGAAGCTCTCTGCATCTGGTCACTAGTGCACAGCCTGGAGGCGGATCTCCTGGCCATTCATGTGGCAGGAGCCTCCAACACCCTGGTCGATGCCCTGAGCCGGATGGGGCTGCATCCACGACTGGTCTCTCCTGCGGAGATAGTACAGGACCTGTTCTCCCATTGGGGCACACCTCTGGTGGATCTGTTTGCCTCAGGAGGCATAAAGCTGAGGCTGTTTCATGCCCGCCCCCCTCAGCAGGGCTCGCTGCAGGGGGATGCCTTCTCGAGGCCGTGGACCCCGGGCCTCTTTTACGCCTTTCCCCCCATTCCCCTGATTCACAGGGTCCTGCTGAAAGTGAGGAGGGACAAGGCGCAGGTGATTCTGATAGCCCCAGACTGGCCTCGCCAGTTCTGGTACCCAGATCTCCTCAGTCTCAGCTCCAGGACTCCGAGGCAGCTTCCAGCTCGCCCGGACCTGCTCTCAGTCAATCAGGGGAAGGTGTTCCATCCGGACCTTCAATTCCTGCACCTGACGGCCTGGTTCCTGAGTGGCTAGAGTTCCAGGCCTTGGGTCTTTCTGACGAGGTCCTCAACGTCGTTGAGGCGTCCCATAAGGAGTCGACCAGGAAATGCTATGCCTTCAAATGGAAGAGGTTCTCCATTTGGTGTCAGGATAAGGGTTTGGACCCCTTCTCGTGTCCTGTGGCAAGCATTTTGGACTATCTATGGTCCCTATCTAGTCAAGGGCTTAGGTGTGACCACTTAAGGTGCACCTGGCAGCCATTTCTGCTTACCGGGCGCGGGCCGGTCAGCAGTCAGTGGTGCAGGAGAAAGTGGTCTGGCGCTTCTTTAAAGGCCTTGATCACATTTCCCCTCCAGTGCGGGAACCCCCACCTCTGTGGGATTTACTGCTGGTACTGGCAAAGCTCATGGGCAAGCCATTTGAACCAATGCACAGGTGTGGTCTCCCCCACCTGTCGTGGAAGACCGCCTTCTTGGTGGCTATCACGTCAGCCAGAAGGATGGGAGAACTCCAGGCGCTTAGCATCGAGTCTCCTTACCTGGTCTTCCACAGGGACAAGGTTGTCCTACGCCCCCAACCGAAATTCCTTCCGAAGGTGGTGTCGGAGTTTCACCTTAATCAGGTGTTGACTCTGCCGGTGTTCTACCCCAATCACACCTCGGAGGCCGAATATAGGCTCCATACTTTGGACCCTAGAAGGGCGCTCGCTTATTATAAGGAGCGCACGGCTGAAATTCGGGGAGAGGTTCACCAGCTGTTTGTCACCTACGCTGAAGCCGCACCTGGCAGACCTGCAACCAAGCGGACAATAGGCAGATGGGTCACCTCCTGCATAAATCTCTGCTATGAGTTGGCGGGCATGGAGCCTCCCAGAGGGATAAGAGCTCATTCTACCCGCCATACTGCTGCATCGGTGGCTGCTTCCAGGGACGTCCCTATCCAGGAAATCTGCAGGGCTGCTACCTGGAAGTCAGCACACACCTTCATTACCCACTACCACATCGACCTTGAGTCACACCGGGATGCTGGTTTTGGGGCCTCGGTTCTCCAATCTCTGTTCCCCAAATAAGTATATGGGGGTGTGCACCTTGCCTCCCTCCTCCCGGAGAACTGCTAGGAGTCTGCCAGATAGTGTGGATGAACAACATATCCATGTCCCTAGAAATACAGGTTACTCACCTGTAACAGGAATTCTAGGAATGGTATATGTTGTTCATCCACACACGAACCCACCCGACCTCCCCGGCTTCGACGCACAACCTGAGCTTCCAGTGGGCCAGATCTGGCGTCATGGGGCGGAGCCGAGAGTTTTACCACCCGGGTGGGTGGGAGGAGCTAGCTTGAAGACCTTCCGGCAAGATTTAAAGTGGCAAGGAACCTGCCAGATAGTGTGGATGAACAACATATACCATTCCTAGAACTCCTGTTACAGGTGAGTAGCCTGTATTTTAAGCGCTATTGCAACAATATAGTGCTTATTCTCTCTCTCACTCACTCACTCCCTACTTACATTTATATTTATGTTTGGAACTGCAAGGTAGGGAATACCTCCTGTATGAGAGACAGGGCTGATTTTATAGTTGCTGATGTAGGTGTCTGTGCGGGATGTGGTCAGGTTATGTTGAGATAACCTTATTCCAAAGGAGGATTTAGGGCAGTGTGCCAGGGTTACAAAAAAAAAAAAAAAAGAGAGCATGCAGAGACAAAGGCAATACAATAATACAATGGGCACCAGCATTAGCAGGGCAGGGGTATCCTGGACAAAATTTAGGCGAAAATGCGGGTGCTCCAGAGGATGGATTCCTACCTATCAGTTAGGTAGGAAGTGGGGGAGGTGGTTACTCGAATACAACCCTCCCAAAAAAACAATAAGGGGGGAGTCTGGGACATATCGGGTCTAGCCGGGTGTTAGTGACTAGCCAAAAGTTCCGGTACCGGTGTTTGGGGGGGTCAAAAAGGGGAACAATGTGTTGGTGGAAGGGGGAACTCTCAAAAGGGAAGGGGCATATATTTGGGTGAATTCAATACTGGGCAAGGGATAACTGTGTTTGTTGTATACCCCCTTCAAGTATTTAATTATCCAGGATGGCAGAAGTCACAAGCGTGCAGATGATGGAGCAGGCAGCAGAAATGATGAAGAAGTTGACCGAGGTGCTGGAGATGGCAAGGTCAAGGAAAAAGCCTGGTGGAGAAAATAAACAAACTAAGAGAGGCAACAAAGCAGAAAAAGGCCAACGATCCAGTGGGAAGACTGCAGGAGGGGCAGGGAAGAGCCCAGCAGAGAAAAGAGCCCCAAGAGAGGTGCCGGAGCTTGAGCAGATGGTGGACCTGGATGCAGACAAGGGCACGAGTGGTAAGGATGAGGGCAAACAGTCAGGGCTGCAGCTATGAATTTTGGGGCCCAGGACAAGTCACTTGAAATGGACCCCTGTTTCCCAACTAGCTAATGTCAAGGGTAATGCCAGCTCCTCAGATGGGCCCCTCCTGAGCTCAGGGCCCCAGACAACTTCCCCACTCCCCCCCATTACTGCGGCCCTGCGAACAGACCCTGGAGGGGGAGTTAACTGAATATCTAGCAGGTTTTCTGGGGGACATGGGAGAAAAGGGCTTAGAGCGAATGGAAAAGGCGTTGCAGGAAATTAAGGCTGCAGGGGTAGAGGGGAACACTAAAACTAGAGTGAGTAATGATGGGATACCAGGTATGACAATGGGGGATCATGTCCCCTTAACGATTAAAGAAAAGATATGGAAAGGGGAGTACATGGATTTATTTGCGCTGGTGGACAAGCAGTCTGCGAAGAGGTATGCGCAGAAGGAGACGGTAAGAAAATCTGAGATGGCGGTGGCTCAGACGATCACTGGAAACAAAGTAGAGGAGATGAGTTACAAGGGGAAGAGTATAAAGGCCTGGCAGGCAGGGTTCTTGTTAGTCAGTGTCATTATGCTGGAGAAAAAAACAGACCTGGCCATCCTGTTGCTTACGTATGCCACCACTATAAAAGATGCCTACAAGGCAAGGATGGGGGGTAGGCTGGCTAAAAGATGATGAGGCGTTCCGGCAGAGAATGGCAGCCAGGGGGGATCTGAGATGGGATTCAACCCATTCTGAGCTATGGGTGAAGAGCCTAACAGGTTTTACAGGAGCTGGAACAGGGAATTGACAAGGAGGAGGCGGGCCGCAGGAAAAAGTGTGTTGGGGATTCGACAAGGCATCGTGCTCCTGGAGTAATTGCAAATTCAGACACATTTGTTCTAAATGTGCAGGTCAACACCTCGAAACCTGGTGCAGAGCAATGGGGGACAGGAAAAATGGGCAATGGGGAAACGGGCAGCCATTTCGAGGGGGAAGGGGGGAATACCAAATGGGGAGAAGAAGGGGATTTCAAGGAAGAGGGGAGTTTAGGAATGGAGGTGTGGGGAACCAATTAGAGGGAAAGTGGTGACAAGGGGGGAAGTTTTAGTCTAGCCAGAACACCGGTCAGGGTGCGGGTGATAAAAGAAGGGATGAAGGGATACCCAGTTGTGAGGGCAGGACAGATGTTAGTGAAAGGCTTCGAAAAGGGATTTAGTTTAGAATATAAAGGGGGGAGGAAAGGCACAAGAGCCAAAAATGTGTCATCAGTTAAGGGGAAGGAAACATAGAAACATAGAAGTTGACGGCAGATAAGGACCGTAAGGCCCATCCAGTCTGCCCATTTCTTTTTCTACCTTATAAATGTGCCATCGGCCTTTGCGATGTCAGTGACCTATCTATTCATAGTCATTTGTATTGCTCCCTTATGCCTATCCCATGCCTGTTTGAAGCCCTGCACTGTATTCATAGCCACTACTTCTTGTGGTAAGCCATTCCATGCATCTACCACCCTTTCTGTGAAAAGAATTTCCTCACATTCCCCTTAATCGGCCTCCCTCTAATCTCATGCTGTGTCCTCTTGTCCTGCTATTTTTTCTTATATTTAAACATGTTAGACTCTTTCACCTTGTTTATGCCCTTAAGGTGTTTAAATGTCTCGATCATATCACCTCTCTCCTCCTTTGCTCAAGGGTATACATATTGAGCTCCGTTAATCTGTCCTCATATGTCTTCTGATGCAGTCCCTGCACCATTTTGGTTGCCTTCTCTGGACTGCCTCAATTTGGTTAATGTCCTTGTGAAGGTGTGGCCTCCAATACTGCACGCAGTACTCCAGATGGGGCCTAACCAATGTCTTGTACAGAGGGATTATTACCTCCCTCTTACGACTTGTGATACCCCTACTAATACACCCTAACACCCCCTAGCCTTACCTACTGCTTTAGAGGTCTGCTTGGATGATTTCAGGTCATCAGTGATGATGATGCCCAAGTCTCTTTCTTCCTTTGTGACTGCTAGCAACTCCCCTCCCAGCCTATAAGTGGCTCCAGGGTTTCTCTTCCCTATGTGCATGATTTTGCACTTCTTTGCATTAAATCCCAGTTGCCACTCTTCTGACCATTCTGCTAGTTTATCCAGATCTCTTCTCATTCTGCCCACCCCATCTGGATCATCTACTCTGTTGCAGATCTTGGTGTCATCTGCAAACAGACAAGCCTTACCCTCTAGTCCATCTGCGAGGTCACTAATGAAGATGTTGAATAGGACTGGCCCCAGGACTGATCCCTGAGGTACCCACTTGTGACTTGCATCTCTTCTGACTGTATACCATTTACCACCACTCTCTGTTTTCTGCCAGTCAACCAGTTTGCCACCCAGTTGACCAACTTCTGACCCACCCCGAGCCTACCTAGCTTATTTATCAATCTTCTATGTGGAACAGTGTCAAAAGCTTTGCTGAAGTCAAGGTAGGCGACATCAACTGCTCCCCCTTGGTCCACCACTCTGGTGGACATAGGAGGACATAGCTTTCAAGAAAATAAGGAAAGAAACAGAAGGGGGAAGGATGGAGGGGCCATTTTGGACACCCCATTACCCCACCTGCAGGTTTCCCCATTGGGCCTAGTGCCCAAGAAGCAACAAGGGGAATTTAGGCTTATTTATCACTTGTCTTACCCAGAGGGGACTTCGGTGAATGACCATATACCAGGGGAGTGTAGCATGGTCTCGTGCGCCACCCTGAATCAAGCGGTGGAGTTGATCAGAGTGAGGGAGGAGGCGTGGCTAGCAAAGACTGATATAGAATCAGCTTTCCAGCTACTACCAGTGCGAAGGGAAGATTGGGACCTGTTGGGATTCTGCTTCCAGGGGTTCTTCTACTTTGATAAGGCAGTGCCCATGGGCTGTTCCACAGCCTGTGCCAAGTTGGAGGCATTCAGTTCCTGGATACAATGGGCATTTGGGAACAGATATGGGCACAAGGCGATAGTGCACTATTTGGATGATTTCCTGCTGATAGGGGAGTGTGAAGAGGAGGTGAAAACAATGTTCCTGGACTTTGAGAAGATGTGCCAGCAGTTAGGGGTGTCTCTTGCAGGAAAAAAAAAAACAGAAGGTCTAGCCAGGAAGCTGGAATTCCTGGGGATTGAGGTTGATATAGACGAACAAGCTTTCACATTGCCACAACAGAAAGTGGCCAAGCTCAGGGTTCTAATACAAGAGGTAAAATGTAGGAGTACAGTTCCCCTGAGTGAGGTCCAGCAGCTGTTGGGGCACTTGAACTTTGCATGCCGGGCGGTTGCACCGGGGAGGGTGTTCACCAGGAGGATAGCCAGGGCAACAGCAGGCAAAAAGCGTCCGCACCATTGGGTAGACATATCACCAGGGATTAGACAAGATTTGGAAGTGAGGGAACAATTCCTAAAGGAATACAATGAGACTACATTCTGGTAGAAGGAGTGGCTAGGAAATAACGATCTGGATCTATATACGGATGGATCTGGGGCTATTGGGATGGGGGCCTATTTTCAGGGGAGATGGATTGCGGAAGCGTGGACGGATTCTTGGAAGGAGAAGGGGCTGCTGAAGGACATAACTCTACTAGAGATTTTCCCAATATGGGGAGAACACCTAAGGAATAGGAAGATAATGTTTTGGTGTGATAACAGCCGTGGTTGAGGTTATCAACAGGCAGGGAAGGCACTCAGAGATGGTGAACAGGGTTCTGAGACAGCTAGTGTTGAGGGGATTACAACTAAACACGTCATTTAAAGCCAAGCATGTAGAGGGGGTAAAAAATGACATAGCTGACAGCCTTTCCCATTTACAGCTGGAAAGATTCAGGTCCATGGCACCACAAGCAGCTGCAAAGAGAACACTGGTAGCAGAAAAAATGTGGGAAATTGGCTGGAAGGAGCCTGACTGTTATACAGAAGCTCCTATTCCGCCAACATGCTAAAGGCATACAAAGGGATGTGGGGGGCTTTCTAGGAGTTCTGGGAGCAGGAAGGGTTCAAAGTAAGTGAGCCAGTTTTACAGGACCAGGTAACGAAGTACATGGTGAAGAAGTGGGAGGCAGGAATGGCTAGCGGCACAATGGGGGTGCAGCTGGCGGGCATAGGATGGACATGTAGCACAAAAGGTTGGGCTGAGCGGAATAGGTTTAAGGTGGTGTGATGCATGTTGATGAGGTGGCAGCGGCTAAAAGGGGGGAGGCAGACCTAAGAAAGCCCATTGCAGGGGACAAACTTGAAGGGCTGGTTGAGACCCTGGTAGAGATTTGTACGTCAGTTTTGAAGCCATTTTATTCAGGGCCATTTTCACAGTGATGGTGGGGGGTGCAATCAGGGTCAGCGAGGTAGTGGCAGCCAACAAAAAAGACAAAATGGGGGGGGTTGTGGGAGGAAGAAATACACTGGGAACAAGAGAAGATCACAATTTGGCTAAGACGTTCCAAGACAGACCAGATAGGCATGGGGGCAGCGATTGTATTAGACAAGCAAGAGAGGGAAGGAACATGCCCAGTGGCAGGGCTATGGAAGTACAAGGTGAAAAGACAGTGTACAGGCAGGTAGTTCATTACACATATGGACGGGAAACCAGTGACATGTTTCCAGGTAACGAGGGGTGTTGAAGAACGGGATGGCATACCTGGGGGAGAACCCGCAAAATTATTCTTCTCATTCATTTAGGATAGGGGCCGCATCCACAATAGTGGAAAAAGGTGGGTCTGAAGAAGAAATCAAGAAAGCAGGAAGGTGGAAGTCAAACTGCTATAAGGCACATGTGAGAAAAATAGTCTAATATCCACACTTGCTTTTCACAGGTCGGGAAAGGTGCAAACGGGTCTGGATACTAGGGCACTCTTACATTTCCTTGGCAGAGAGGTGGGCCGCTAATCATCAAGGGTGGAGACAGCTAGGACAGGATCCTGACAGAGTGATGGTTCATTGGAAGGGGGTAAGGGGAATGAGGTGGTCACAGATTATGCCAACCTTAGAGAAGTTGAAACAGAAGTAGCAGAAACTGGACCTGTTAATATTGCACTTGGGAGGTAATGATCTGGAGGAGCTTCCATGGGGTTTGTTGTGCAAGGAGATGATAAGGGATATGGGTACAATACAACAGTTTTGTCCGCAGGCAAAGATAGCCTGTCGGAGATGGTGCCTAGGATGGTTTGGCGGCAGGCCAGGGATATAAAAGGGGTGGAACGGGCCAAGAAGAGTATTAACAGGAAGGTGGCGGCTTGGCTAAAGGGGCTGGGGGAATGTACATAGACCATATAGGCATTTCCTTTTCCAGCCCAGGAATGTACAGACAGGATGGGGTGCACCTCTCGACAGTAGGTATGGCAACATATAGCAGTATAGCATAGTGGTTTAAGGCTCTGAGCTGCAAACCCCGGAGACCTGGGTTTGAATCCCACAGCTCCCACTTGCATACTGTGTGACCCTGAGCAAGTCACTTAACTTCCTTGTGCTCCCAGGTCGCACCTGGAAACAAGCTTCAGCTTAGTGTGCCTTTCCTGGTTAAATAATTTCCCCTTTCCCCCGTAAGTATTGCAATTGGAGGACAGCATAGAAAAATGGGAGAAAGAGGGAAGGGGGGGGGGAGCCCATCATTCCATCACATAAGCTGAAGATGGGCTGGTGGAAGAAGTTTAAAGAAAATGAAAAATAAATGGGGAGGAAGGGGGGGGCCAAGAAAAACCATGGGCCGGGCTCAGACGCCCGGATGTGGAGGCAAGCAAAAAAGGACGAGGAAGGAAGGGTTTAATATGAGGCACAGTTGCCATTGGCAGCCAGAAAAGGGAGGGTAGCAAGGGGGGAATAGAAGATAGGTGTATTGGGCTTCCAAGCGTTCAGACCCCAAGAAGAATATCGACAACAAGAAGACAAGGACAACAGACAGTTTCCAAGAAGAAGAGGACCAAGGGGTATCTGGCTTTAAAGCATCTGGATCCCGAGAAGACAACGGAAAAAGGGACATTTGAAACATGTGACTTGAAAATGTAAAGCTTTGACTGCAGATGGAATGTAAAATGGATAGCTTTGGAAATGAAGGACTGTGGGAAATGTAAGCAAAAGTAAATGCAATCATTGTAAGATATGTATAATAAATCGAATTACCAGTCGAGCACCCACTAGAAGTTGTTGTGCCTCTCTTTTCTGGGGATCTCCCTCTGACAAATGCGGTTGCCCCTAAGGGACAACCTAAATTGTCAGGGGGGATCCCAGGAAAAGGGGCACCCCCAAAATCATGGGGCACACTGTGAGCCCACTCCAGTGTGCAAAAACATTTATTTTCTTACACCTGTAATGGAAGAAAAACATCCGCAGTGTTAGTTTTTTTTTTTTTACTGTACCTGAAACAAAGAAAATGACCCCTCACTGTCAGCGGTGCCCCCATCCTGCATCCACCCACTGGCACCCCACCTCCCCACACCCCCTCACCACATACTTACCTCCGGAAGTCAGTGCTGCTGTCTTCAGTGGAGCAGGAACACGTCTGCACTCTTCAAAGCCGACCGTGAACTGAAGAAATGCCAGCAAGCTGTATAATGGCATAAACGGGGGTGGGGGTTGGGGTTCAACTTAGGTGGATATCTCAGTCTTTTTTTTAATTTTGCCTCCAAATTTTCAACATGGGGTTCTTGGAACCCCACCTCATGAACATGCACTATCATCTCGTTATTTAGTCTCGAAAGGTCATTTTGCGGTCACTGCGCTGAATCACCTTTTGGGACGATTAACAAAATGACAGTGCCACTTTTCATGAGGTGGCATCCCAAAAAGCCTATCTTGCAAATTTGATGGAACAATTCCAAAAAACGACTGTGTTACGAGCATGTGTTGCACAGTTTTCACACACGCTAACTTCAATAATTTTTAATATTTTCACTTCAGATTTTCAACATTGCCATTTTTTCACACCTCCTTATGAACAGTACAGCTCCCATTCTTCAAATCCTGCCCGAAATGTGTTTTCGCACATGTGGCACACAATGGTGTGGTCGCTGTGGGAAATCAATGTTCGGGACAGATTAACAAAATCACAGTGACACTGTTCATGAGCAGAGTTCCCAAAATGCCTATGTTGAAAATTTGATTAATAAAATCCCCCAAATAATTACATTATGGGCAAGCGTTGCGCAGTTTCTACGTACGCTCGTGACCACCAATTTTTCATATTTTAACTCCAGATTTTCAACATTGTCATTTTTTTTTACACCTCCTCATGAACAGTACAGCTGCCATTTTTCACATCTGCCTGAAATGTGTTTTCGCACCTGTGGCGCCAAATGGCACAGTCGCTGTGCAAAATCACCTTTTGGCTAACAAACTCATAGTGCCACTGTTCATGAGGTGGTGTAACAAAAAGCCCATGTTGAAAATTTGGAGTGAAAATACCAACACATGCATGGGGTGTTACAGTTTCCAGTCATAACACCCCACCCTGTAGAGACTGACAGGCATCAGGGGTGTGACTTGGCATTGTCGACTGTAATGCTCACGCCATTCCACCCCCAACCCCACCCCCACCCTGAAGCCAGTGACAGGCATCAAGGTGTGCCTTGGACTCTTCGGCCGCAAAGTTCACCCCATTCTCCGATACCACACCCATCTCAGTGTATTTCCTTATGGAATGAGGTAAGCGTAAGGCCTGAAGACCCCAAGACACACCACGACACTTGTCGGTGTCTGCGGGGTAGGGTGAGGTGAAATGGCATGAGCGTTATGGCCGATGACCCAAAGGCACACCCCAATGCCTGTCACTGTCTGCAGGGTGGGACTGGGGTCGGCGTCAGTTCACTACTTCACCGCCAGTCCAATTATGCATCTCTCTAACTCCTGCACTACTAATGCCAATGCCAGCAAGCCAACATTCGGCATGGACAAATGCTTGTTATTCTTTTTTTTTTTTTTCTTTTCCTAACTCTATTTTTTTCCACCCTTACCTACTCCACTGAACTCTCTCTGGCAACTTCCTCAGCCACAGTCTCTACCTCCTTGAGTGATACGACTACCTCTTCGCTCCTCTCTGGCACGGAGCATCCCTGGGGCTGCCAAGGTTACCCCCACCCAGGGCACTCTTTCTTGTAGTGTTGAGCACCGGGCTGGAGAGGGGGGAGGATAGCAGAGAGAGCCGAATCTGACTCCATGAGTGTGGATCGCAGCTGGGAGGTGCCATCACCTATCAGTGGGAGGAGTGTACTTTACGTGATCCCCTGTGGAGCCCAGCTGTCATGGCAATGTGCTGCCACGGTTCCACCCCCAGGAATATGCCTCGCCTGCTGCTGTCGGCTACCTCCAGCTGCTGCCAGAGGTCACACCTTGAGCGAACGTTTTCCCCAGCCCTCCCCGGGAAGAGAGAGCAGTCCTCCGGCCACTCAATCTCTTCCCTTCCCTGCTGACCCCTGCCAACCAGGGCTCGTTTCCAAACCCGGGTCGCGGCGTGGCATGAGGTGTGGAGTCCAGTGCCTTAATCCTCAGCGCCACCGGGCCAGGCATGCTTGTTATTCTTGATGTAGTCCTATACAATTAAATTAAGGCAGTGTGCAAAGCATGGCACATGAGTATATGGTCCATCCGCAATAGCCTTGACTACGTTCCTGCCATTGTTGCTGGCAGTAAACCCTGCTTCCATTCCCTGTGACATCAGCCATGCATCTATTTGAGTCTGAAGTTCACTCAGTACACTGATGGCAGAAAGCATTTTTCTCAATCTGATCACTTAGTTTCTGACTTTTCTGTCCTAGTTTTTAAGGGGCACTTCAGGAAGGCACATAAGAGATGAGTGTATAAGGTTAATTTTATTTAACTTCTTAATACATCTATTTGTGGTATGAATACAGACCTTGGCTTTATGAGCCATTACACAATCTGAACTCCAACTGCTGTTTTCATCTCAGCTTCATGCACACAGACATACTGCTGTGCTGACCACATGCACACACACATGCACATTCGCCCACATGCATGCACATTCACACACACACACACACACACACACACACACACACACACACACACACACACACTCTCTCTCTCTCTCTCTCCCTGTTGTTTTTTTTTCAGAATTCTACTGTCACATGCATTCCATTTTGTTAGAATTTGTAAGACTGGCCTTTTGTTTGGTTTCAGCCTATGCCTTAAATATTATTTATCAGTTAAGGGGTCAGATTCGCAAAACTTTGCCCAGAGTTGGTATTCACAAAACCCAGTTTGCCCCTAGGCAAAGTTGGGAGGCAGACCGAAATGCAAATGAAAGGGGGGGGCCTGTATATCCCAGTATTCTAATTCACAAAGGTTTTCCTTCATGCAAGGGTCATTTGAGAAGGCCCTTGTGTGGAGAACTTAATGCCAACAAAATCCTCGCGGTAATCCGTGCAGCCCTAGTGGTTGGGGGATGCACTGCTGCCCCCCTTCCTGTCCCTGATCGGCCATGTGGTATTAAATAAACTGTTTCCATAGCGTACTGGTCCCTCCCTGTCCCGATTGTTAACCTAATATTTAATAAAATCTTTCCATAGTGTAGTGATGCCCTTCCTGCTCAGATCTCCCACTCGATACTAAAAAAAAAAATCCATAGTGTAGTGGTGCCCTCCGAGCCCTGATTACCATCACCAAATTGAAGAAGCCCCAGCCCCTGGTAGTCTAGTGTCCCTACCATTCCCCAATCACAGATCACCATCCCCATCTCAAAAACATACATTACCTGGTGGTCTAGTGGCCCCCAAACACCCCACCCTCTCAGGTAAACACCCACCATCCCATCCCCTATCTTGACTCTTATTTGTCAAGCAGCACAGCCCTCCTCCCATCTCTGTGGCTACCCACTGACTGAGCTAGCATAGCTCAGACAGCAAACAGCCCTGTAGGTGACAGGAGGGCTGTGCTGCTCACCAAATGAGAGTCAGGATGGGAGGAGCGGGTTGGTGAGTGATTACCCGAGAGGGCGGGGGCCTCTGGACCACCTGGTAATATATGTTTTTGAGATGGGGACAGTGATCAGTGATCAGGGAGGGGGGTGGGACACTAGATTATCAGGGACTGGGGATTTTTCAATTTGGGGACGGTGACTGGTGACCTGGGGGGGGATACTAGACTACCAGGGACTGTTTTTATTTTTTATTTGGGGACAGCAATCAAGGGCAGGGAGGGACACTAAACTACCAAGGACTTTTTTTTAAATTGGGGGACAGTGATCAGCGGTCGGGGAGAGAGGGCACCACTACACCATGGAAACATTTCATTTTTAATATTGGGAGGGTGATTGGAGATGGGGAGGGCCCACAACACTATGAAAAATGTTATTTAATATGGAGTGGGCAGTCTGGGACGGGGAGGGACCACTACACTATGGAAACATTTTATTTAGTATTGGGTGGGTGACTGGGAACGGGGAGAGACCACTACACTACAGAAAAATTTACTGCATGTATTGCCCACATGGTATTAAAAAATATTTTTCCATACTATAGTGGTGCCCTCCCCCAACCCGGTCACCATCCCCAAATTGAAAAAACAGTTCCTGGTAGTCTAGTGTTCCTCTCCCCTCCCCAATCACTAATTGCCATCCCTGACTCATAAGCATATATTATCTGGTGGTCTAATGGCTCCTCCACACCCCCACCCTCTCGGGAAATCACCCACCACCCTGCCCCTATCATGACTCTCATTCAGCGAGCAGCACAGCCCTCCTCTCCCCTACTATAGCTCGGATGGTGGGCAGCCACGGAGGTGAGAGGAGGGTGATTCTGCTTGCTGAATGAGAGTTGGGATGGGGACAGAAGAGTGGTGGGTGATTACCTGAAAGGATGAGGGGCCTCTTGACCACTAGGTAATATATGTTTTTGAGATGGGGACGGTGATCGGTGATCTGGGAGGGGGGAAGGACACTTGACTGCCAGGGACTGGGGCTTTTTCAATTTGGGGATGGTGATCAGTGACCACAGAGGGACACTAGACTACCAGGGACTGTTTCTTTAATTTGGCGATGGCGACGGGGGCAGGGGGAGAACACTAAACTACCAAAGACTGCTTTTTTTAATTTGGGTACAGCGATCAGCGGTCAGGGGGACGGCACCACTACACTATGGAAACATTTTTTTTAAATATCAGGTGGGCAATTGGGGATGGGGAGGGACCATTACAGTATGGAAACATTTTATTTAATATTGGGTGTGCGATCGGGGAGGGAGGGACCACTGCACTATGGAAAAATTTAATGCACATCTCTGGTCAGCGATTGAGGCAGGGGAGGGCACCACTACACCATGATTTTTTTTTAATATTGGGTGGGCAAACAGAGAAGGGGAGGGACCACTACACTATAGAAACATTTTATTTAATATTGAGTGGGTGATCAGGGATGGGTAGGTACCCCTACACTATGGAAACATTTAATATACATATTGGGCTGGTGATCGAGCTTGGGGAGGGCACCACTACACTATGGAAACATTTGTTTTAATATCAGGCAAGCAATTGGAGACAGGGAGGGACTACACCATTATGGAAACATTTTATTTAATATTGAGTGGGTGATCAGGGATGGGGAAGGACCACTATGCGATCGAAAAATGTAATACACATATCAGGCTGGTAATCGAGGTGAGGGAGGGCACCACCAAAGGCACCGGGTTGTATGGGCCCAAGGGGCATCGGCGCCCCTAATATTTTATGACATGGGCCCAGCCCCACCAATAAAATTGTAAAAAAACATTTTCTCCAATTTTCTTCTCTGTCTGAGTTGTGACCTGTGGGCAGCGTGCCCCCCACCCAATCTCTGACTGACCTTCATTGCCATTTGTGAGCTTTTAGTGGCGCTGACATTATTTCAAATTGGCACCCTTTTGGGCATGCGTGACCACCTGGGCACAGGCACAGCACTGATTCCCCACAGTGGAAATGCAAAGTTATTGGTTTGCCATGAAGGTGGTGGGAGCTGGGACATACTATCCAGGATCAGGGCAGAGCAATGAACAGTTGGTCAGCAACCATCAGCAGACTCACCAGTGTATGGCACAGCATGAGTTTTTCTGACTCATAGTTAGTCGAGCACAGACCATAGGGGAAGTATGTGTGGGCTGTGTCTGGCCCAAGGGAGTCACTTGAACGAGTCGGTGGTGGTGCTGGTATAGGCCGTGTTGCAAGCGGCCGGATGGTGGGTCTTGTGTGGGTCTGGTAATGGAGCGTCTGGCAGGGGCAGTCCGAAGAGGACTGGGAGAGCGGAGGAGCCACAGGGGGAGGAGGAGAGGAGTCCCTAGGCCAACAGAGCAGCTAATGAAGTCCAGTCCCCAGCAGAGAGCAGCCACCATCCAGGCACCAGCCAGTCGAGAGGTGAAGAGCAGCAGCACCATGTGTGGCAATGATAATGATCCCCCTCAAATCCAAGACAGCTGACTTAGAGCCAGCAGTAGCCAGGTAAGGTGGGGAATGCAGGGGAAGCCGAGCCCAGGAGTAGCTCTGGCCTGACGGTGGGAGGCGAGAGCAGCTGGCCGAACTGCCCGACTCTTGTCTTGTTCTTGTTGGTTGTGTGTTGGTTCCCAATAGTGAGGCAGCCAGGCAGGCCAGTAGGCCACTACAGTTACTACTAGGCCACTGATGAGAAATGAAATAAATAAAAAAAGATTTAAATGTAGTGTGTGTAGATGCTCAGCATGTTCACGCAGCTGCAAGCGACTGAAGAGGCCAATATGCAACTTAATTGCAAATTTAAATCAATTAGTGGTTGGTATGGCCTCTAACTGTCTATAACACCTGCTACCCTGGAAATTTTTTTTTTACGTGGCATTTTATGAATGGGACCATTCGGTTGTTGTCCTGTTGTATTATTATTATTATTATTACTAGTATTATTATAATGAAGGGCTAGTGCAGTAAGTGGGTGGCTGTAGGACCCAACCTTTGTCAAAAACCTGGTTAATTAAGGCTGTTACAGACAAGCTGGAAACATTATTTACTGGACTGGGCCTTAATAACCTGTGTGAATTGCACCCAGAAATCAACTACTTCTTTTTATAAGTGGTCTGTAGCAATGATAAGTAGGGGCCAGATTTCTAAACCCTCCTAAGTTTACCAATGGCTACTGACAGGATGGGGTGGGGTGGGGTAGCACATGGTTGTTGGTGAGTGCCTACTTTATCAGTGCATATCTCAGTGTGTGGATGCCCCCAGTTACTTTTACTGTCAGTGAGACACTGCCAGAGGCATTGTCCAAACAAGGCTGAATTCAGCACTGTGTTGGGAATATTATCTGTTCAGCATGCAAACTGCCTCAGTCACCTCCACAGTGTATTCCCCCCTTCCCCAACGGTGCAGCCCTTACGTGCAAGGAAGCTGGCTCCCATCTTGGCCTCCACAGTTACTAGGCAGCAAGGCAGAAATTTAAACTTTAAATCCCAGTTGTGTTTATTAGTTGCAGAATCTTTTAAAAATATATCAAGTATTTAAATATCAAATTTTATAAGCTCCACCATCCAGGACTCATGTTGTCTGCTAAACTGCATATCACCCACATGCACATTGGTGGCTGAGACTCTGACCCAGTCCTAGAAAATTAAACAAGGTTACTACTACTAATACTGATAAGGATTACAGAAAGGGATGCCTGCAATTGGAGCCATGCGCTGATGTTAGCCATATTACTGCAGCTAGGTAAATGTTAACGTATTGTAAGGGAAGCTTGAAATAATTTGTGGATTAATTGGCTTTTTAAGACTATGAAGAGCAATAGAAAAGTTCACATGCTATTTTTTCTCATTACAGCTGCTGAGCTGTTTTGTGCTGATTTATTTTCCCATTTTCTGTTGCCTGTGATCTTTTAATTTTCTGAGCATCTTATGTTAGTGGTACTTTGGTCACGGACTGTATTCAGCACTCACTATGCACTGCAGTGCATTTGATTATGCTATCTGGTTGGTCCCTGCCTTGTCCCAACCACCCATCTGTGTGTATGTGGGGGTGGGGAGTGGATACCACGGAGGGGCCTCTGTAGTGTAGGGCTGTTCTGCACTGGCCTAGGGGTACATAGCGAACCGTGATTTGGGGCCTTAGACTTTGGTTTGATCCTTTACGTTCCTTGTTACCCAAAGAAGTCTAAAGTAGTATAGAGAGATCCAACCATGTACTTTAAAGCCTGATTCCCAGTCAGTCCAGCATACAGGGGTATATGTAATTAGCCAGTCAGTGCAGCTAGTACCCTAGCCACAGAAATTCATGGGATTCTCAGCCTTCAGCTACATTTGTTTGTCCACAAGCACAAAGGTCTATGTATAGGGACTGGGGCCAGTTTGGTGGGGGGGTGCATGGAGGAAGACTTCTGTCTGGACATCAAGATTCCAAAAGGAAACTTGGGTTTGCTGTCTAGTGGATCCCCTGCTCAGTGAGGGCTGGAAATTGTGGGACATGGCGGTACAAGTATCCGCTTTTCAAGTGTTGGAACATTTTAAATACAAGGTGTCAGTGCCACCATGCTTCTCATCCTCCCATACTGTTTCAGAGGGCTGGGGACAACTGCCTGGAGTGCCTGTTCATGACCCCAAACTCTCCTGAGTGGTGTGGCAGCCTGGGGGGGACACAGAGCAGTTACAACAAAGATGCTCCTGGTTCAGCCCTGCACCCTCATAACAGCCTTTGCAGTGCATATCCCATGCTGTGAATTAACAGCATCTCACTCAGATCTTGTGAATGTCCAGGCAGTGTACCTTTCATCTGTATCTGATTATGAGGGATGTCCTTCATTTTACCTCTCAAAATTGCTCAGTCTGTCAATCATCTGTTCCTCCATAGAAAATGTGCTGCCATCACAGATAATGTGCTCTAAATTCAGACATTAAAGGAGAACTGCTCTAAACCTGCAAGTAACTTTCCCAGTAGAACTTGTTAATTGTTTTATCTTTACAAGCCTATCAGATAACACAGTTCACATTTTTGATTTACACTCTGGTACATGGCCATTTAGAACTGTATAATGTAGTTTATGTCCCTTCTGTGCCAATGTTGATAGAACAGAGCAAGGGATAGAAAGTACATCATACACTTGGTCTTTTCCAGCTGCATGTAAATCAGAGGCATACACTGGGATAACTAAACAGCCTGTAGAGATGGAACAAAATTACATAATTTGGACCAGTATTTAACAAGCATTTGTCAGTGCCGAAAGTTAGTCGTGTGGACTGGTGCCATCTTGGGTGGGGTTGCCAACCAGTGTTGGCAAATTTCAACACAGGTTCATAACTTCATTGTTTTCTTATATTTTTTACACCACATTTTCAACATAGCCATCTTATTATGCCACCTCATGAAGAAAAGAAGAGTACAATTTCAACTCCTGTCTGAAAGGTACTTTCATGCAGTGTCTGCGAAATCACCTTTCGGGATGTAAAAAAAACATTTTGCCCAGGATCTGGAAAATAGCAGCTGTCACATTCGTGAGGTGCAGTGAAGAGATGGCTATGTTGAAAATGTTGGGTCAAATTATTGAAAAGTACCAAAGGCACGAGACTGAGTTTGTTAATTTAAGTGCATGCTTGTAACTTTGTTAATATTTTTACACCAAATTGTCAATGTAGCATTCTTATGACCCCACCTCATGAAAAGTACCCCTGTCATTTAGTTCACTCATCCCGAAAGGTGATTTCGCAGCGCCACCACACCATTCTGCATCACAGGTGTGAAAACATGATTTACATAGTATATGAAAAATGACAACTATATTGTTCATAATAAGGTGCGAAATAATGGCAATGTTGAAAATCTGGAGTGAAAATATTAAAAACTGGCTAAGTTAGGTGCATGCGTAGAAACTGAGCAATGCACGCTTGTAACACAGTCATTTTGTTGAATTGTTTTACCAAATTTGCAACATGGGCATTTTGAGACCCCACCTCATGAACAGTGGCACTGTCATTTCTTTAATCAGTCCCGAAAAGTGATTCCGCACAGCGACCGTGAAATCACCTTTCGGGACTGAGTAACGAAATGACAGTGACAGTATTCAGGAGGTGGGGTCCCAAGAACCCCATGTTAAATATTTTGAGCCAAAATTCCTAAAAATACCTGAGGTATCAACCTAAGTTGAAAACCTCCTATTGATTCCTATTATTTGGCTTACCTTGAAAACCTCACTTTGCCGGTTGGCTTTGAAGAGTGCAGATGTGTCCTGGTCCACAGAAGATCGTTGCTCTTGACCTCTGGAGGTAAGTATGGGTAAGGGGGGGGGTTGTGGGGAGGTGGGTGCACAGTGGGAGGGACAGGATGGGGGGAGGGGGACAGGGAAGACAATGATGGACCATTTTTTTTTTCAGGTTTAAAAAAATAAAGATAGAAGGTGTGGGGAGGACAGCAACAGTGGGAAGGAGCAGGAGGGATTGATTTGCTGGCGGGGGATCAAACAAGAATGGAGGGTGTGGAGAGGACAACAGCAGTGGGAGGGAGCGGGAGGGGTTTGCTGTGTGTGGGGGGGCTGAATCAGAACACAGGGTGTGGGAAGGACAGCAGCAGTGGAAGGGAGCGGGAGGGATTGATTTGCTGGTGGGGGGATCAAACAAGAATGGAAGGTGTGGGGAGGACAGCAGCAGTGGGAGGCAGGGATGTAGCCAGAAATTTCCATTTTGTGCACACAATCACCAACAGTTACCCCCCCCCCATTAAAATATGTACACATCCTCTCCAAATGACACCCCCTTCCAAACAAATCATATTGTTATCAAATGATTCCTCTAATCTCTAAAAAAGTTATACATGTATCTGTCTCCTAAATAACAGAAGTTTAAACAGAGACTCTCCTCAGTGGCTTACCCTAACCCAAATACTACAGATTACAATGAAAATGTTAAAAAAGGCATATGGTTTGTGACAGGCACTCAATAAAACTGTACACAAATGTGTACAGTGAGTATGCCTGCCTACACCCTTAGTGGGAGGGAGAAGGAAGGGTTTGCTGTCTGTGGGGGGCTCAAACAGAACAGAGGGTGTGGGAAGGACAGCAGCAGTGGGAGGGAGCAGGAGGGATTTGCTGTGTGTGTGTGGGGAGCTCAAACAAAACAGAAGGTGTGGGGAGGACAGCAGCAGTGGGAGGGATTGATGTGCTTCTTTTCATCTATGAAAGCATTTTTTTCTCACACCCGATCCAACTTACTACATAAAATTAAGTGAATTCGGGTGCGAGGAAAAAAGCAGTTTCATAGATGAAAAGTGGTAAGCTTTTCTGGGGGCGGAGCCCCAGATTAACATTGGCAGGCCCACCACATTCAATATCAGCTAAACAGAACTTCAAAGGACAGAGCAGCACCACTATTGGTTTGGCTCTGTCCTTTGAAAACTTTGCCAACTCTGCCCCCAAAACAGAAAGTGAGTCATCGGCAGCCTGCTGACTGATTCGCCTGCTGCAGACCTGACCTTTAGAACAGAGCTCTCCAGTGGATGCACCCCCTCACACCTCTGCATAGCAACCCTCATTTCAACAAGTTTGTCTGTGCTTGCGCACATGACGAACTCAAAAATAGGCTTTCACTGTGAACAACTGACTTGCAGTCTTTCAATGCAGTTCTTCTTTAAAGCAGAAAACCATATTACTCTAATATGCTATTCTAAAAATAAACTTGTTACATGTAAACACAATGGGTTCCACCATGTTCTGAGCTTGCATCTTCATCTTGAGGAGGTGTCCCTCATTTTGGGGGTCAGTGTCCCTCACTGTCCCTCATTTTGAGTGTCCATGTCCCTCATTTCAGTGACAAAATGTTGAGAAGTATGTTTTCAGGTGGGCCCCGAGTACCAACTGTTCCCCTCTCCCTGTATCGCAGTCAGATCGTTTTAATTCTGAAGCATTAGGGGGCATGAAGGAAGGTTTCCTGGTGTTAAGAGCATGTGAACTGAGTTCAATTACCTTCATGTTCCTGCTTATTTTCTTAATTGCTGTTTTGCATACTGCCCGTGTATAGAGATTTATTGACTTATAACTTGTGACAGCTTAACTAATTATGTTAGTGCTCCTACAAAGCAGTTCATAGGTATCATGTGACACAGCAGCAAACAAAATATCAAGTTTCTAAGGGAAATCACCTCCTCCCAAAATTCCTCCCTCCCCCCAAAAATGTGGGTTCCACTTTGAAGCTTAAAAACAAGATTTTTAAAGAATATTTTCAAAATGCTCTCATACCTGAGGCCAGGGGTTTAACCCCCAGACCCCCCCATTACTGTACAATGGGCTCTACTCTCATAGACATCACTGGGGGGGGCTTTGACCTCTGACCCCTGGGCCCCACCAAAAATATTACAAACCTGGCTCCTATGGGCACCACTACACTATGGAAACATTTTTTTAATATCAGGTGGGCAATCAGGGACATGATGGGATCACAGCACTATGGAAAAATGTAATGCACATATCAGGTTGGGGAAGGCACCACTACACTATGGAAAAATGTAATGCACGTATTGAGTTGTCAATCGGAGGATGGGGGGCACTAGACCACTATGGAATGTTGCTGCATGGGGCATGGGTTGATGGGAGGAGGCACACTAGAGCCATAGAAACATAAACTTTGACAGCAGATATGGACCGCTTGGCCCACCTAGTCTGCCCATTTCCCTACCTACTGGATAAATTGCAGATCCTAGTTAACCAACAGCCTATTTCTTCCTACGGGCCTCCTGCGGGCCATGCAAATGGTCCCATAATAGGTTTGCTAATGGCCAATAGCGCCTTGCATGCCCAATGGGCTAATTTGCATGACTGTTTTAGTGAATAGGACCTTAGTGCCTCTGCACAACTGCTGTGGGCCCATTCTCCTGGCTGGCAGTGGGGATAGTGCTACTGTGCTTCCTGGTGATTTTCCTGGGTTAGTGCTACCCCAGCCTGCCCCAATTCACAGCACAACAGTTGGGTGTAGCGTATATTTTTGCTGTGCATTTTGCTCTTTTTTCTTTATAATTGAGACATTTTATTTTTGTAAAATAAGTGTACAATCATAAAATCATCATACATCACAAAAGAAGAACATATAAATCCAATGATATTACAGCATGACAGCCTTAATGCCTGCACACAAGTTACAATACACTTTGGGAAAGATGGAACAGTTATTTCATATATTAACAACAGATACAAAATCCTTAATAACTGATTTTTCCTAAGTTGCTCTGGTCTAATACGTATCCAACTTGCATTTTTATTCTGGTCCGGAGGCAGTCTCTCCCCAACTACCCCCTTCCATGTAAAAATCCCATAGCATAGAAGCCCTATTTGCTTCTTGACTAAATATGGTCCAATCATGAGACAAAGTCCGGGTAATGCCCAACTGATAAGAAATCCATGTCCCCATCTAGCACTAAAACTGTTTAGTCAGTTATTCATTTTTGCCGAGGAACACTCCAAATTGTAAACTTCATATGTTAAGTTCCACCAATGTTCTTTCTTTGGGATTTTCTCTGTGAGCCAGGATTTAATAATTATTTTTTTGGCTATTAGAATTAATAGTACTACCACTTTGTAATACAGACAGTTCATTTTTACCTCTTCAGGGGGCGTTGCCATCAGGACAAAAGTGGGTATCAACCAATCAGAGACCTCAAAGGTTTCCAAAATCTCTGTTGTAATCTCCCTCCAGTATCCTGAAAAGAGAAGACAAAACCAAAATATATGTGCATTGCCTGCTGGAGCATGCCCACAATTCCTCCAACAAGACCCCCCCATCTTGCCCTCCTAGTTTTGCAGTCACATCTGGGGTCCTGAAAAACTAAATTCTGGACTTCCAGGCAACCTCCCTCCAATATGTTGTAGGGGCAATCTTAGAATAGGGCATGGCTGCTTTTTGCCAGGTAGCTACTTCTATTGGGATAGTTAATTCTCACTCCCACCTTTGCCTTACCATGTCCAAGTTTTCCTTCTTATAACTTCTAATTGCCTTATGTAAATTACTAATAATGTGTTCTACAACTTCACCTCCCCAGTGCCTGATAATTAAAGTTACTAGGTCAGATGGTCCCTCAGCCACTTCCGCTAGTGTCTCCTCCAGAGGCCCCAGATTACTTTTAAGTTCAGTATACGCTGGAAAAAATTTGAATTGTAGTTTATAAGTAGTTTGCAGATATGCAGAAGAATCGATGCATAGGGGGTCGATTAACTGGTAAACATAACGTACAGAGTATTGTTACCAGCATTTTAGAGAGCATATCAGGGAAGGTGGACACAAGGTTACATCATGGACTATAGCTGTTAGAAATCGTGTCTCAGACGTGGATAGACTATGTCTTATCAGATACAACCAATTCTTAAAACATGCTCCTGTGAAGGTCGAGAAATTCTTTAGTGGTAAACATCCCAGAAAGTTCCCCAGAATGTAAGGGTGAAAAGGATCTAGCCCATTAAGTATACAGTACAAGTCACATTAAACTGTTCCCTCAACTCACTGGTGTAGCATTGTTCAATGAGTTTCCTAATCTGTGCAGTGTTTAATTCAATGAATTAGTAAAAGGTTAGTATTAGTTTGCAACTAGCTGTTATGTGCTATAAGCTTATTTTTAGCTGAGTGCTTATGAGTTTCATTTCAGAAGGCAGACTAAACAACTCTTAAGGAATGCTGTGATATTTATAAACAATGTCATGAAAATGCATTGCATAAACACTGCAAAACAGCTACTGCCCGCCATTTCACTAAACAGTTACAAGTGAGTTGAATAGGCAGTGAAAGAAGGTTGGAAAACAGTTGAAAGTTTCAACAGTACGAGTTGCCACTGCAGTAGCATCGCAAAAAAAACATACTACACCAGTGAGTTGATGGAACAGTTTAATGTGACTCGTATTGTAGCTTCAATGTCTTTCCAGTGTGAATTATATTGGTTTGACAGATGCATAAGTACTATACATATCTGCGCTGCTAAGGCATAGTCCTTCCAGTTCGGTAGACTGAGCCCTCCCTGCATCCTAGGCAATTGCAAAAGATTGAATTTCACTCGAGGTGGTCTACCCCCCCCCCAAAACAAATCTAGAAGTGAGTTTATTCCACGATCTAATGTAGGTTTCAGAGGGAGTTATAGGTAGGGTCTGGAGAAAAAAAGTAGTTAGGGCAGAATATTTTATTGAATAACCTCCGCTTGGTTAACCATCCCCAGGAACAACTGGGTCCACTTAGAGAGGTCTCTAGTAATCTGTTGAGTGATCGATTCCAGGTTTACCAACTCCAAATGTATTAAGTTAGAAAGAATTTTAATGCCCAGGTATCGCATCTCTACTCTATTCCAGTGAAATGGAAATTCATTTTTCAGTTGTCAAGAGGGGGTAGATGAAAAACTGAGCACTTCAGTTTTGGAGCTGTTTATTTTGTATCCAGGAAGTTCACTAAATATGTTTAGCTGCTCCCAAACCCCTGGCACTGATGTCTCTGGGGATGTCAAGGTTAAAAGGACATCATCCACAAAAAGAGTAATTCTATACGGTCTACCTCCTAAGGGTATTCCTTCAGTCTTGGCTTGGGCCCCTAATATGGGCTGCTAGGGATTGTAAATAAAAAGCAAATAACAAAGGGGAGAGGGAATAACCCTGTCTGGTACCCCTGAACAAAGCAAAGGGAGAAGAGATGGCCCCATCTAATTTAAGATATGCTATTGGGGAATGATACAGAGCCTTAATCTGGGAGATAAATTTTTCTGGGAAAGTGAATCAGTGTAATGTAGCCCAAAGAAAGGGCCAGTTCACCCAATCGAATGCCTTCTTGGCATCTAATCCCAGGAGGATAAAAGGGATCTGTCTCTTTATGGCATATTCCATGAGTAATAAAACTTGATGCACGGCATCAGGCACCTGATGCTTCATGACAAAACCTATTTGGTCCTGATCTATCAGCTGGGGTAGGAAAGCATTAATCCTATGGGCCAATATTGAAGCAAACAATTTATAGTCACTATTGAGTTTCAAGATAGGGCAGTATGATGGCATTAACATGGGGTCTTTTCCTGGCTTCAGAATTGCTGCTATCTCAGCATATCTCCAAGAAGGAGGAGGAGGGGGACCCCAATCCTGAATCTCCCGAAACGCTGAGACAACCATAGGGATCAGGGACTTATGAAATTTCCTATAAAAATCATTTGGATATCCATCTGGGCCTGGGGTCTTTTGAGTTTTAGTTTGTTTAAGGATGGTTTTAATTTCTTCCTTGGAAATAGGACGGATCAGGTCCTCAGCTTGTTACCGGGTAAGATGGGGGAGGGGAGAGGTCTAAAGATATGTATTTATCCACTGGGGAGGAGGGTGTAAATATGTCTGAATGCAGATTCTAATAGTATTTTGCCATGGTGTTCTGAATGGCAGTTGGTTGTACTAAAAGACGCTTAGTCTCAAGGTCCAGCATTTTAGTGAGCGTTACCTTATGCTTCACCCCCCCAGTCACCTAACTAGATTCCTAGCTCCTTTAGGCCCTGCCTCTCATGCTTTAAGCTTCAGATAGAAAAGCTGTTGTTCTATTCTCTGATCCATGAGTCTCTGAAGTTTCTGTTCGGTAATTTGCAACTGGAGTTTTACCAATAGATCTCCCTGATAGAGTCTTTTTTGCAGCGCCCCCAAGGTTCCCTGTAGTTCTTTTTCCAGAGCTTCCCTTCCTTTCTTTCTATGGGTGGAGTAGCAGACTATTCCCCCCAATACCATTTTGAGGGTATCCCACATCACAACAGCTGATGTCTCAGGGGAATGATTCTCCGCAAGGATGCATGGGATTCATTCTTTAACCAATTGTAAAAACTCCTGGTCCTGGACGCATAATAAATTCAACCTCCAGAATGCCTGCTTTCTGGGCTTTGCAACATCTATTTTTAAAAATATTGGCGCATGATCTAAAAGTATGGAGGCTCCAATAGAAATATCTCTATTAGCCTCCAGGTGTTTAGTCGAAAATCAGGAAGTAGTCTAGCTGAGTTGAGATATTAGTTTTTGAGGAGTAATGTGTATAATTCCTGGATGAGGGAAAAAATGCCTCCATGTGTCAATTAAATGTAGGGAGGGTCTGCTTCAAATACTTTTGGAGCGGAGAGGCCCTGTGTCTAAAGGGAACCAAAGTATCCAAATTTAAATTCAAAGTCACATTCAGATCTCCAATAACACAAAGACCGCGTGCCTCACGTATAAACATATCCAAGAATTTGTGAGCCACCTTGGCCGAGGAGTTTGGGGGTAGATAGATCGAAGCTAGGGTGATCAGTAACGAATAATGTTGACCCACTACGATAACATAGTTACCACCTTTGTCTAATAATTGTTTCTGAACTAGGAACTGTACACCATGTGCAGGGTTTTATTTAACTCTAAAAATTGATTAGCGTTTTGCTCATAAAAGTACTAAATCTTTATGAAAATGCATAGCTCTTGCCTCACTGTGTTTAACAAACACAGCACTTCTAGAAAATCTATATAAATACTTTCTGTACAGTTAGTATCATCCCAAGAAAAAACTGCTGATCAATTATTTAAAACCCTGATGTGGTATTAAAATTGCTGTACCTCTCCTCCTTACCAATGAATGTGAAGAGGCTATAACTGCCTGAAACCCCCATGCTTTAAATTTACCATGCTCTAATTGAGGCAAATGGGTTTCTTGAAGAAGAACTATATCTGGTTTGCCCTGTTTAATAAAATAAAGCAACCGTTTACGCTTTATGGGATTATGAATGCCATTTACATTAAATGACATGGTAAGCGAGGAGTCACCCATTTTTGGTAGAAGGAGGAGGTGCACAATACTGACCATAGCTAGGCCACTTCCTTTCACTATGTTGCTCATGAACTGCCTAGCCTAATTTCCCAACAACACTTATTTTCCTTCCCATCCATATTGGAATGTTATACATATCCGTCTTCTGCATAAAAGTTGTAAAGTAAAGAGTCCACCAGGGGATTATCCCTCCAGGAGGCTCCAGCTGTAACCAAGCACCTTTAGATAGTTGAAAATAAAACCAATTATAAAATATTAACTGTCGTACAAATCACGTATAATGATTGTTAATAGAACAAATTAACCATCTATAGAGCACTAGTAAAAAAGTACTCCTAAACATCAAAACATTAAAAAAGTAAGATTTAACAGTAAACAATCTGCACAACAAAATCCCACATGCTTCCAAGGCAGGGGAAACAACACTTTGTTTCCATGTATATACTGGTGGAGCACCAGTGGTTTTATGCTTCATCCCAGAATGGGGGTTTAATCCAATGCAGTCCTTAGCCTGGGCCCCCAGTGGGCCAGCCTGGCCCAAAAAAGAAAATTCCCCACTACAGATGAAAAAAACACCATAAGAGTGTCAGTGGGAGTAGGAATGCCCCATAATGTCCAGTTGAGTTGGTGTCCATAGGAACCCAAGGTATTCCATGCACTCCAGTACTCTTTCAAGAACTCTAAATTGAGCCAGTGAAAACAAAGATTATATAAAATAAATGTCCGTACTTAATTCAAGGAGCCTTAACTAACTTGCCAAAGCCCCTCCTTTAACCATCGGTCATTTAATAGACAAGGACCCCAGACCCATAAATGAAAGACTCAGACCCCCTCCATTTGGACACGACCCCTGCTCGACCAGGAGGTTGTGTAATATGGTAGCATTTGAAACAAGTAAAAAAAAAACAGTTTCAATGTTATAATAAACCAGTCATTTTTGACGCATGTTATATTTCAAACTGTAATGTTATGCAGTCTGGGTGTTCCATGATTCAGTGTCTGCCTTCCAAGTTAGGGCTGGACTGCATTAGTGTACTAAAATGGCTTCTTTCGAACAGCTAAACATTCATTTTACAGCCCTGTTGTCTTCATGGGGGGGAGCCCCAGAAGGAATTGGGGCTCCAGGCAAGAGCTACGACAAACGATCAACAAGTACTCAGTTATAGAGAGCCTCAGAACAATTATTTAATTATTCATATTGATCTTGATCTAGAGTCCAGACCCACCGTCAATCCCCGGCTGAGGGAGAGAGAATTTGGCCTTCTCCCCTCCCTGCCCCCTCCCCTCTTCAACACTTTACCTCATCCATAGAAGTGAGCAGACCACTCACAGGGGAAGGAAGAAAAAATCCCAAACAACAGATGATTCTCTTATTTAGGCATCAGCAGCTGTGGTTGCATCCCACCTGAACTCAGCTAGGCGTTATTTAGGGTCTGAGGAACTGGAGTTGTTCTCTCTCTTTTCCATGCTGCTTTTTGTTGCCATCATAGTTTGCCAACACGGTGGTTGAGATAAAGGAACATAAGAGGGTCATGCTTTTTCCTGTAACTGAATGCCCTTCTCCACCAAGGCTTCGCGAGCTTCCTCTTCTGAGGTATACTCCTGCTTCCCCTCTGGTAAGAACATGACCAGCTTCACAGGATAAGGTGTGTTGAACTTAATACCCTTCGATTTCAATGGTGGGAGTAGAGGAAGGTAGGCCCTGC
This sequence comes from Neoceratodus forsteri, assembly GCA_016271365.2. Lineage (NCBI taxonomy): Eukaryota > Metazoa > Chordata > Ceratodontiformes > Ceratodontidae > Neoceratodus > Neoceratodus forsteri. Next base: position 30,023,037 of record JADMNL010000035.1, read on the forward strand.
ATTGCCTCATTGTCAGCGGCGCATAGTCGTGATCTACGTAAAATCTTGACTGAGCATGGTAGATCTTCTGTTTGAGCCATGCTGTAGTCTGAATGTAATCTTTAGTTGCATAGCTATTGAAACAAGCTATGATCGAGTGTGGACTGGCATTTGGGGAAGAGGGCTTTGGTGCTAGGACTCTACGAACCTGCTCAAGTTTCAAAGGGAAGTCCTCTGGAAGATCCAATGCCTTTTTAAGCAAATTAGCAACAAATTCTAATATTTTCATTCTCTCAGCACCCTCTGGAATACAAAAAAGGTGAATATTTTTTTGCAGCGCTCGATTTTCTGCGTCTTCTTGGCAGACTACCATGCTCTCTTGTTGCTCTTGCATTTGCTGCAGATGAATTTCAAGGTCGTCCACCCTATTTTTCGCAGCTGTTATCTGGCGCTCGGAATCATCTGCACGATGTTCCAGAATGGTTACATCTCTCCTGATTTCACTGTACAATTGCTTAACGTCTGTCCTAAAAGCACATAGCTCATGGTATATGGTGTACAGCTTAATTGTCTTGTTTTTGGCTTAGGTGTCTGGTAGGCCATCCCGCTCGACTTAGACGGCGAGTGGCCTTGCTGAGACTGTGCGCCATCTGATTCTGATGCTTCGGAGTCTGATTTTTCGGCATCTATGGTCTCCTCCTCTGCCTTTCGTGGCTTCACTGGCTCAGCTGCTTTGTTTCCCCTCTTATTCATTGTTTTTGAGTGATCTGTCTTAGAATTATGTTAAAATAGGGGGTTTAATCCAGAGCGTGGGAACGGAGTGATCTCCCTATGCTGCCATCAACTTTGGAGCCGGAGCCTGAACTCTCTGCACTTTGCCCTTTTTAGTGAACCCTGCTCAAGATGTCCATTTCTAGATGTAAAGGGTTTTACTAATTCTGTTCTGAGCTTTTCAAGTGTTATCATTCCTTAACTGCCATGTTCTCGATGAAGGATTCTGTGTTGTCTCAAAGCTTCAACAATCTGTAAAAATTATTTGTTGGTCCAATAAAAGGTATCGAACCACCTATTTTGTTTATGGTCTTGTACAAGGACCAATATGGCAACTACCATTTTTCATTTACTATAAGAGATTTTGTGGGCCTGTTTATCTCTCTGGCTCTCAGTCTACATCTAGGACAGGATTGTCTAGATCAGAACAAAATTCACTGCTTGAGATATTGATATAGAAACATAGAAACATAGACATTGACGGCAGATAAGAACCGCTTGGCCCACCTAGTCTGCCCATTTCCCTACCTATTGGATAAGCTGCAGATCCCAGTTAACCAACAGCCTATTTCTTCCTACCCCCCCACTATAATTGCCTTATGTCTGTCCCATGCATTCTTGAATTCTCCCACAGTTTTAGACCCTACAACCTCCTCAGGAAGGTGGTTCCATGCATCCACCACCCTCTCTGTGAAAAAATACTTCCTCACATTGCCCTTGAGCCATCCCCCCATCTTCAAATTGTGTCCCCTTGTTCTTACACATCTCTTTTTCTGAAAGATGCTACCCTCTTGGACTTTATTGATTCCACTGAGGTACTTAAAAGTTTCTATCGTGTCCCCCCTCTCCCTCCTTTCCTCAAGGGCATACATATTAAGCTCCTTTAGTCTCTCCTCATATGGCTTCTCTTGCAGACCCTGCACCATTTTAGTTGTCCTCCTCTGGACTGTCTCCATCCTGTAAATGTCCTTGTGGAGATGGGGTCTCCAGAACTGGATGCAGTACTCCAAATGGGGTCTCACCAACTGTCTGTACAGAGGGATAACAACTTCCTGTTTTCTGTTGGTGGTGCCTCTCCCTATGCATCCCAGTATCTCCAGGTCTCTTTCCATTTTTGTTGTTGTTACTACCTCCTCCCCATTGTGTACTCTTCCCTAGGGTTTTTGTTTCCCAGGTGCATTATTTTGCACTTCTTTGCATTGAATCCAAGCTACCATACTTCTGACCATTACTCCAACCTAGCCAGGTCCCTTCTTATCCTTTCCATGCCCCCTTGTTTATCAACCCTGTTGCAGATCTTTGTGTCATCTGCAAAAAGGCATACTTTTCCTTCCAGTCCCTCTGCAATGTCACTTATAAAGACATTAAAAAGGACTGGACCCAGTACTGAACCCTGCGATACCCCACTAGTAACCCCACTTTCTTCAGAGTGGACTCCATTTACTATTACCTTCTGTGTCCTGTTCAGCCAATGTTTTACCCAGGCTACCATCCTGGGACCCACTACCAGGCTGTTTAATTTGTTTATTAATCTTTTGTGTGGGACTGTGTCAAACGCCTTGCTAAAGTTTAGGTAGGCCATGTCCATAGCCCCTCCCTGGTCTGCTACTTTGGTCACCCAGTCAAAGAAATCAAATAGATTCATCTGACATGGTCTTCCCGCTGTGAATCCATGCTGCCTTGGGTCCTGTGCCCCACTGGCCTCTAGGTACTCAACAATTCTTTCCTTCAGAAGTGATTACATCATTTTCCCTACCACAGAGGTCAAACTGACAGGTCTGTAGTTTCCTGCTTCTGTCTTGCTCCCACTTTTGTGAAGGGGAATCGCATCCACCCTCATCCAGTCCTCAGGTACCACACCATCCTCCCATGATTTGTTAAAAAGGGTAGACAGTGGTGTCACTAGTTCTCCCCTTAATACTTTTAGAATTCTGGGGTGAATCCTATCAGGCCCCATTGCTTTGACCACCTTCAGTTTTAGGAGTTCTTTCAGAACCCTTTCTTTTGTGAAAGGACTGGGATTGACCCCCCTATCCAGAGTGCTTCTGTTAATTGGATTAGGTACCTCCCCTTCCTCCTCTTTTGTGAATACTGAGCAGAAGTATTCATTCAGCATCCTTGCTTTTTCACTGTCCCTCTCTGCCCACCCACCGTCCATTCTATTCAGCCTCACTATCCCTCCCTTTGTCTTTCTATGCTCCCTAATGTACCTATAAAAGGTTTTATCCCTCTTCTTAACCAAGTTGGCTATCTTTTCCTCAGTTTGGGCCTTTGCTATTCTGACTGCCTTTCCTGCTTCCTTCTGCCTTAACTGGTACAGTTATCTGTCCTGCTCCTTCTGTGTTTCCTTATACTTGCTAAATGAGAACTTTTTCTCACTAACCTTCCCCGCCACCTCTTTTGAGAACCATAGTGGCTTTTTTTGGTGTTGATTTATTTGCTTCACACAAAGGCTTGTTGCCTCTGTGATGGCAGTTTTGATGTTTCCCCATTGTTGCTTCACCCCTCCTTCTTGCCTGTTTGCTAGTGCTTTTCTAAGGCACTCTCCCATTCTGCCAAAGTCAGCCCTCCTGAAGTCCAGTACTTTCACTTTTGTATGGCTTGACTCTGCAGATGAGTTTATCATGAACCACAATGTTTGGTGGTCACTTGTTCCCAGATGGCTACCCACTTCCAGATCTGAGATCCTCTCACTGTCCCCATTTGAGAGTATGAGGTCTATGATTGCTCCCTCCCAAATGGGTTCCAACAGTAGCTGTCTGAGGCATGCCTCCTGTAGGGCATCGAGAATGGCCCTGCTCTTTGATGTGGCTGCAGCAAAGGTGCTCCAGTTAACATCTGGCATATTCAGGTCCCCCATCAACAGTATCTCCCCTTTCTCTGCCATCTTAAGGATGCCATCTATCATATCCTTGTCCAGTCCCTCTCCCTGAGATGGGGGTCTGTATACAACCCCTGTGCAGATTGTGGTGCCATTTCTAGTCTCTAAGGTGACCCACAGTGCCTCCTCTCCTCCGTGCTTACTCTTTTGTTCTGTTGCTTTTATCCCTTCCCTTACATAGAGAGCTATTCCTTCCCCTCATCTACCCTTCCTGTCCCTCCTGTAGGTTGTGTACCCTGTTATGTTAACATCCCAGTCATGGTTCTCTGTGTACCATGTTTCTGTGACTGCCATGACATCCAGGCATCCCTCTTCCATCAAGGCCAGCAGGTCAGGGAGCTTGTTGCCCAGACTATGGGCATTGGTGCTCATTATCCTCCATTTCTTGATGGCCTTACCCCTTTTTGCCCCATCCCTGTCCTTATTGCCTTTGTCGTTTTCTCTATTTACTCCTGCCCTTCTCCCTATCAACATCTCTATGTTGGTGTTTACCTCACTAACTACCTTGATTTTTAGGGGGCAGCTTGGATTTCCCTGCTCCTTTCCAGTGCCTCCCCCCTTGGCTAGTTTAAATGCTTGCCAATTAAGCCTTTAAACCTATCACCTAGGATCCTGGTTCCCCTCCTGGACAGATGCAGATCATCGTACCAGCAGAGGTCTGCATCACTCCAGGTGGACCCCCACTCCCCAGTGAAGCCAAACCCCTGAGCTCTGCACCAGTTTTTCAACCACTGATTAAATCCCATGATGTGGAGCACCCTGGCCTCACCCATACCATAGACAGGCAGCATCTCTGAGAAGGTTACTGTGCGTTCTACTTTTCTAAGGCCCTTCCCCAACTCCACAAACTCTTCCTGCACTGCTCTGATCCCTTTTCCAGTCAGGCCATTTGTCCCTGGGTGGACAATGACATCCAGCTCCCTCTCCTGTGCAGCTGCTCCCGCGATCCTGAGGATTTTCTCCCTGTCCCTCCATGCCATGGTGCCAGGCAGGCACCTTACCTCCCTCTCCCCTTCCTCCCCCAGTTCTACCCTCCTAACAATGGATTCCCCCACCAGGAGTTGTTTCCTTGCCCTGTGGGGTCCCATGCCACCCTCCTGTGGGCCTCCTCTGTGGAGGTTCCCAGCATCCTCCCTCATCTCCACTATGGGTGCCTCCATAGCAGAACCACTCTTTGCCAGAACAGCATATGAATTGTGGAGAGGTGCAACTGGAAGGATGCACCTCTGTTCCACCACCCTCACCCTCCCTGAGCCCACTGTCATCCAACCGCTCCTCTTTCTTGGCAAACTCTGAGGCAACCGCGGTGGCCCTGGTGGTCCCTGGGTGGGAGAGGAGGTCTCCCAAATCCTGACCAACTCAGCATGGAGATGAGCAACTTCCTCCCTCAGCCCAGAGAGGTACCTGGAGATGGGACAACACTGCATCCTCCAGAACATCTCCCGGAAGACTGCTACTCCACAGCCACTGCACTGCACAACCCATGTCTTATTTCTGGCCCCTTAATTGTTATTTTAAATACTTACTCTTTCCTCTGTTTATTTATTTATTTTTATTTTCTCTCTTCTTACTTACTGCCTCCATGCCCTTTGAGCTCCTGATCTTCCTGTTCTGAGACAAGAATTTCCTGTATTTCTCAGTAGTCTCCTTACTTGCTCAGAGTCAGACCTCCAGCAGGTGGGGGCAGAGCTACTCTTTTCCTTCTAGGATGGTGAGTCTTTAGTGGCTCTGTGATCACTCCCTTCCTGCTCCCAAACAAGAAGTTCCTGTTGTCAGTTAAATCCTGTGCCTGTGAAAGTAGAACTGGCTAAGGGTGTGGGGTGGAGGGGAGGGAAGGAGGGCAATATAGTCCCAGTAGAGAAGTATAGTTATAACAGCAGTTCCTTCCTCTTGCTGTTCTCTGCCTGTTCTCTGCCAGAAGCTATCTAGGTCAGTTTTTAAATCCAAAACACCTGGCTTCCTTCTAGCTAAGCCACTCCCCCTACTTTACAGCTCCTTCTACATCTAGATAATTGTACAGATAACAATTTTCTTCAGTCAACTCAAACACCTAGATAACTGCAAAGATAACAATTTACTTCAGCCAACTCAGACAAACACGATAACTCTTTTTTTTATTTAATTTTTATTCAGATTTTGATAAGATACAGTACAGTGTACTTACAATGTAAGCTGGAACAGTTTTGATTTAAAACAGTTCATATAGCAAATTTCAACAGCACTTGTTTCAATATACAGTATTTTATAAATACATCATCGTTTCTTATTTTTCTCTTCACACTAACTCTTTTTTTGTTTTCTTTTTACCCTAAATTGAAGGTCCCAGTAGTAGAGTTCTAGTTCTTTAGTCCCAGTAGAGAAGTATAGTTATAACAGTAGCTCCTTTCTCTTGCTGTTCTCTGCCTGTTCTCTGCCAGAAGCTATCTGGGTCAGTTTTTAAATCCAAAGCACCTGGCTTCCTTCTAGCTAAGCCACTCCCCCTACTTTACAGCTCCTTCTACACCTAGATAATTGCACATATAACAATTTTCTTCAGCCAACTCAGGCAAACACCTAGATAACTGCAAAGATAACAATTCACTTCTGCCAACTCAGACAAACACACTAAGTCTTTTTTTATTTTGTTTTTACCCTAAATTGAAGGTCCCAGTAGTAGAGTTCTAGTTCTTTAGTCCCAGTAGAGAAGTATAGTTATAACAGCAGCTCCTTCCTCTTGCTGTTCTCTGCCTGTTCTCCTAGGGGGTGCTACTTCCCTAGCCTCCTTAGTTGGATAATTCACTGTGTCATGTACAGTACCTTCGCCACTGCCTCCAGTGCCTCATCCTCTTTTTCTTCAAAAAACTCTTGCTGTGAATCATCAAAAAGAATTTCAGGCTGAGTTTTAGACTCAGTGGTAGCTGGACTCTCAGACTCCTCCACTCCCTGTGATTGTGACATAAGAAGCATTACTGCTACTTCACTCGCTGACTGTTTAGCAATGTGTCTGTGCTGCCCAGTCACACTGACACCACCACTCTTACCTATATTTCCACTGTTAGCAAATGGCACAACAGCAGCAATTTGCTGTATTTGAGCTGTGGTCAGAATGTATGCAACAAAGGGCTGCAAAACCTGTATGCTGGATGCTGCAGCTCTGCTACTGGCTATCACACCTGCAGCTCTGCCCTTGCCTTTCACAGTGATGGAGCTCAACTTCTCAGTAACACAACCTCACCTTGAACTGCTCTTTTGCATCATAATAGTCACAACACAATTCTTTTTCACATTCAGAAACAGAAAATACATTTCCTTTGAAATGGAAAATAAGGTAGCTTATGAAAAACTGTTGTTTTTTTTTTTATTGAACATGGCAAATCTTTCAACTGTCAAATTATTTTTTGGGTGGAATAACAGTGTACGGCTCTGACTGATAAATCAAGTCTCTTGAGCAGCACGAAAAGGCTGCTGAATGTGTATGAAACCAAAACCTGTTTTATTTAAAACAGCCAATGTGTTTCAACTATCAGATTATTCTTTGGGTGGAATAACAGGGTACTGCTCGGACTGCTGTCATAAATCAAATATCTCAAGAACAGGAAAAAAGACAACTTGATTAATGCTTATGAAAAACATATTTTTTTATAAACAGAAAATTCATTTGAACTGTCAGATTTATTTTTTGGGTGGCATAACAGTACAGCTCTGACTGCTAAGAAATCAAATATCTTCAACAGGAATAAAAAGAATGCTTAATTCTTGTGAAAAACTGTTTTATTTAAAACAGTGAGCAAGTCTGTTTCAACTGTCAGATTATTTTTTGTTGTGGAATAACAGGGTACACTCAGCTGTTAATTTGTTATTATATGACAATAAAAACTAATAAATACTTTAGTATACTGTATGTCAAGCAGCCACACTTTACTTTTGTGAGACTCTGACTGACTACAAAGAATTAAGTTCAATGTTTTGGTGACTAGAGTACTGCTTATGTATACTTGTAGAGTTTGAAGGTTGGCCTTTCTCTATTCCCACCCTTGGTAGGTAAGCCGGGTAGCGAGTAGGGAATAGAAGGCCCAGCACCAAGGGTGAGAAGAGTGCTGGAGTTGGAGGAGGCAGGAGAGGATGGTGTTCTTTTTTCACAGCACACTAAGAGGGAAACTACTGAGGGAGGCGAGCCTTTATGGGGACGTGGGAGGAGCTATTCCCCCACATTGAACCTTGGGCTTTAACCCTTCCATTCAATGTTTTGGTGAATAGAGTAGTGCTTGTGTATAATTATAGAGTTTGAACTTTGGCCTTTCTCTATTCCCACCTTTGGTAGGTAAGCTACGTAGTGAGTAGGGAATAGAAGACCCAAAAAGATTACCTCCTCCAACTCATGATAGCTGAGCTTTCTGCTCAGAAGTTTGTTATCCTATCCTGAAGACATTTGAACTTGAAGGAATCTCAGCTAATAGCAAACTGGTGAGGTCTGGTTCAACTGTTTCTAACTTCAGTGATGGTTTAAATGAGTATTTTAAACCAATGAGAATTCTTTCTGTTTTTTTTTTTGTGTATGAGCTGGGTGTTAATAGTATGTGAGTTTCTAAATAACTGTCATATACTCTTCTGAGGAAGGTCTTAGTTAGTCCTAAAGCTTAACACTTTGTTCTTTTTATAACATCTATGTTGGTCAATTTAAAGGAATCAAACCACTTGCTTCTGGATCTGTTCTTACAAGGACCAATATGACAAAAAACAACTCCTCCAGCTCATGTAGAGTATGACCAGTCGCACCCAGTAGAGAAAAAAACCTAGGTGGAGGAAACATCTGAGAACTCAATGGCTGCTGACTTACCCATCCTCAGGGTAAACTAAGAGGAGATGCTCCTATATGCTTAGAACTAAGTCCTAATTCTAGTATAGTGTGTAATGTTCATAGAGATGAAGTTCCATCTTCAGAGTCTGTTGAATGATGAGCTGAGTAGGGTCAATTCATGAGGTTGAAGAGGCAAGTTCAGTCCAGTGTAATATCCAAATCCTGAATATGGATTTGGTCTGGCTGTCGGAAGGGGTTAAACAAGATCCAGGATTTATTTGTGATATTAGTTTATACTTGATGAAGGTACAGAATCAATGAGAGTGTTGGAAGCACACATTTGATTAAATGGGCACCAGACTCCAAATTACAGAATGTATGATGGGTTGTGAAATCCTTAAAGTAATCTGGCAGACTTTGAAGAAGGTAACAGGAGGATATAATTCTTAGTTAATTTTGTAGATTGGCAAATATTTCAGATGTTTGAAAGAGTCTCGAAATTCTTGTTTTTGGTATCCAGTGAGTATAGTGACTGAATATGAGGGACTGTCAAAACAGCAACCCATATTCAGTGCTATCCCCATGGACTACCCTGCCAGGGTAGCAACACTACGTGAACATGAACGTAGAGAAGGGTGACCAGAAGGGGGGGATAGTGAAGGGAAGGATAGGGAAGGGGTTTGTAGGGGAGGGTGAGCCTGCTGCAGTTGAGCTAGCCATGTGGTGTGGTGGTGAAGGTGGCTAGCTTGGTGCAGCAGGTAAGGGGTTTGGGGCTAGGGACTGGGAGACACTACTTTGCTGTTGTCTGTGGCTGCCTTAATTTGTCTGCTGCAATGGGAGTGTTGCCCCCTTCCCAACATGCACCCCCCCGGAGTTTGAAATCTTTGGTTGGGGCGGTGCTGGGATGCTGGAAGTCTTCTCGCCTGCATGTGTATATCTCTGATTTGCTTTTCGGCAGTATACACTCACCATAATAGCGATTCCTGTTTTGCAATCGCTATTATGACGTGGAACCCTTGTTTTCACTACAGTTTAGGAAGCATGCAGGATTTAAATGAAGTCTGTACAACAAGGTGGTAGAAACTCTGAAGTTCAGAGTAGGATCTAGTGGCTTTGAATTTCATAAATTCACAATGATTTTGCTCCAGAAGGACTGCTTGTGCAAGATGGTGGATGCAGCAGATGCTATAGCATAGTAGCTGAGGGGCAGGAGCTTGAGTGGCTTTGTGGTGTTGACTTGCTGTGGATCCGATGTCAATATGCTGTGGAAGTGCTTGAAAGAGGGGTCTTTGACTGAGATTACTGACTGATGAGATGATAATTTATTTATTTATGTATTAACATACTGGGATTACATCAACCACTGAACCAGAGGTTGTTTTACAAAGGCTCCACATTAGACAGATAATGTACAAACAAACACAAGTTGGTTACAGAGTGTGGGGTTGCAAATCCACAATTAGTCACAAAAGACTCCTAGTTACACATGGAGTTAGCAAGAGAGGGCACTCAAAATGAACACTGGAGGTAAAGTAGCCTTCAGGAGATAGACTTAGTCAAGGTAAGTGCTACAGTGTAGAGGGGATCAGTGAGGGTAATGGCGGAAGGGGGGACAGGAGAAGAGAAGGCAGTGGAAGCAAGCAGAGCAAACTGCTTAGTTGCAATCATATTTGCTTGGGGCCAGGAGGTGGGTGTGCAGTTTAGATTTGAAGGGGCCAAACATTATCTCATTAGTGTTGTCCAGAGGAAGATCATTGTGCCAAGCAGGTGTTCTATAATTAAAGGACCTCTGGGCCTGAAAGGTCTGGCAAAAAGGGACCATGAGTGTTGACCCGGAGGTCTGACAGGTACAACGGGGTGTAGGTGCCACTGAGAGCAGCGCTTCAGTGGTAGGGGGAGTAAGACCTAGTCGAACCTTATGAGCCAGAAGACAGGTCTGGTAGGCGACTCTACCTTTGAGATGAAGCCAGTTTGTGCTTTCATAGAGGTCACAAGTGTGGGTTTGTTTATCAACAACAGACACCAAATAGCGGGATTTATTAAGAGTGACTGGTAATCTTTTTAAGGTGGTATTGGTGGCAGACCCATAGAAGACAATGCCATAGTCTATGACTGAGAGGCTTGAGCTGGTTACTGCTAGTCTTAAAGCCTCAGGTGACAGACAGTGGCGATGTCTATATAGAATCCCAATCCACAACACCCTGGTAACTTGACTAATATGCAGGTTGTAGGAGAGAGTGGAGTCAAGTGTAATGCCAAGATATTTGAATTCCATTACTTGTTCTAGGAGCTCATTATAATTGTTCTGGATGGATATGCTAGCAGATTTATGTCTGTTTTGTGGGTTGGAGAAGAGCATAGACTTTGTTTTTTTGTAATTCATGAGGAGTTTATGTTCAACAAACCAGGTTTTAACTGAGATGAAATTATACTGTAGATTACTGGAAAAGGAAAGTGGTTTGTGTCAATTGAAAACAGGAATACATCGTCTGCATATAGAATCATATTGTTATTACAGGCTTGCAGGAAGTCATTAACAAAGTGACTGAAAAGTAGGGGGCCCAGAATGAACCTTGTGGGACCCCGGATTGAACTGCAAGACTTTGGGAGAGGGTATCACTGATTTTCACTTGTGTTCTCCCAGTAAGGTAGCTGTTGAACCAGCTAGTGACCTCTTATGAGAGCCCTAGGGTGGTGAGAGAGTGCAGGAGCAAGGTGTGGATAATGGTATCAAAAGCCTTTGTAAGGTCTATATATGTGGACCCAACCAGGTGACTTTGATTCAGGACTTTTTGAATTTAGTCTGTGTATTCTAAGAGGGCGATCATTGTACCATGGGCTTTTCTAAACCCATGTTGTTGTGGGCATTGAATATTGTACTTGTGTAGGTATTCAGTTAATTGGTCAGTTACAATATGTTCAAGGGCTTTTGAGAGGGGGAGAAGGATGGATATTGGTCTGTAGTTATTCTATTGTGCCCTATCACAACTCTTGTGTACAGGAGTAACAATGGCTGATTCCATTGGTGTGAGAATCGACCTAGGGAAAATGATAGATTGAGGAGTCTAGTCAGAGGTTTAAGTGTAACGTTGAGTGTGAGGTTTAGTAGTTTGAGGTCCAGTGTGTCACTACTAAACCTTATTTTGCCAAGGACGTTTTGGAGGTATCTTTTGGACTCATTGGATGTAACATGCTGAAAATAGAAGGAGGGAGGGGTGTTGGGAGGAGGGGCAGTGGGATGTCTTCTTTCTGGCAAGTCAGATTCAGAAAAGAAGTCGGGGGAGGACCCCACTGAGGTCGGTGAATGCGGCGTTGAAGGTATCCGCAATTTGTTTGAGATCTTTAGTAGTGATGCCATAAGTCAGTATTAAAAGTAGAACTTAAAAGGTGCGTTGACTGCTTAATCCAATGCAGAATTATTTTTTTTTGTTGGATGTAACTGTGGTAGGGAGAAAATCTGGTTTGATATGCATGCACTGAATGACTAATTGAATGAAGACCTGCTCTTGGTGGTGGTATTCACTGATAGGAGTATGAAGGGGATAAGTCGTGTCAGATGAGTTAAGGACCACCAGATAGAAGGTGGCTGACATAATTAGAATGTCACGGCTGAAAGGTATACAGTAGGTAACTCTGTGAAGTATGGTGATTTCCAGAGGCTGTGGAGAAGCAAATTTGGAGCAGTATGAATTTAGCAGGGTAGCTGTGCATAGATACATGGATGTTGTCAGCAGATAAGGGTCTTTGGCCCACCTAGTCTGCCCATGATTGCTAGTACTGAGCTTCTTCAAGCTTCCCAGGATCTAGGTTGTCCCTTTCCCCCTAGGACCAGGATCCCCTTATGCCTATCCCATGCATTCTTAAAACCTGTAATCATTTCTGCCCCCACCACCCCTTCTGGTAGACTATTCAATTTGTCCTCCACCCTCTCTATGAAGAAGGCCTTCCTCACATTCCCTTTGAACCTCCCTCCCTCCCTCCCTCCCTTCAGTTTCATCCTATGTCCTCTTGTCCTAGAGCATCCTTTTCTTTGAAAAATTGTATTTTCCTGCACCTTGTTCTTCCCTGTGATGTTCATAAATCTCTCAATCATACCCTCCTCCAGGGAGTACATATTTAAGTCCTTCAGCCTATCCTTGGAGGGTTTGTGATGCAATTCAGGTACCATCTTGGTTGCCCTCCTCTTAACTGCCTCCGCCCTATGTCCTTATGCAGGTAAGGCCTCCAGAACTAGATACTATACTTGAGGTGTGGTCTCACTAATGTCCTGTATAGTGGCATTATTACCTTCTTTTACCTGTTGGTGATACCCCTGCCTATGCAACCCAGCATCCTGTTTTCTTTTACTGCTGCCTTGTGCACTGACTTCTTACCTTGATGTCATCAGAGATGATAACCCCAGGTCCCTTTCCTGCCTGGAGCATTCTATAGCCTCCCCCAGATGATATATTGTTCCTGTGTTTTTGTGCCCCATGTGCGTTATCTTACACTTTTTTCCATTAAATCTCAATTACCAATCCCTTGACCAGTACTCAAGTTTCTGCAGATCTCTCCTCATTCTATCCACACCCTCTGGTGTATCCACCCAGTTGCAGAGCTTTGTGTCATCAGCAGACAGGCAGATTTTCCCTTACAGGTTCTTCTCAATGTCACTAATAAAGACAATGAAGAGGACTGGACCCAGCACTGATCCCTGTGGTACCCCACTGGTCACTTTTCCCTCTGTGGAGTGACTGCCATTTACCACCATCCTCTATGTCCTTTCATCCAGCCAATTCCCTATCTACTTTACCATCATCCTACCCACTCCCATGTTTCCCAGCTTGTTTAACAGTCTTCTTTGTGACACTGTGTCAAAGGCCTTGCTGAAGTCCAGGTAGGCCACATCCACTGCCTCCCCCCCTCTGATCCACCACCCTTGTCACTCAGTGGAAGAACTAAATGAGGCTGGTCTGGCCCGACCTATCTGAAATAAAACCATGCTGTCCTGGGTCCTGTAGACTTTTAGCAACCAGGTGCTCCACAATTCTTTCCTTCAGTAGCATTTCTATGATTTTTTCCCACTACTAAGGTCAGGTATACTGATCTGTAGTTCCCTGCGTCCTCTCTGTTTCCGCTCTTGTATAGAGGGACCACATCAGCTCTCCTCCAGTCATTGTGCACCTCCCCTGTTTCCAAAGACAGGTTGAGCAGGGTTGCCAGAGGTTCTGCCACCACCTCACTTAGCTCCCTCAGGACCCTGGAGTGTGCACCATCTACGCCCATAGTCTTATTGACTCTTATTGTTTCCAGTTCCCTTAGGACCCTTTCCCTTGTGAATAGACTTGTATCCATTTCTGTGCTCTTCCTACCCCCTCTACTCAATTTTGGCCCCTGACCTGCCCCCTCCTCTGTAAAGACTGAGCAGAAATATCTGTTTAGTATGTCTGCTTTGCTGTTGTCATACTCTACTCTACACCTGTCCTTCCTTTTCAGCCTCACTATCCCTCCCTTTGTCTTTCTTTTTCCCTCTGCTGTACCTGTAAAAGGTCTTGTCCCCCCCACCACTGATTTTGCAACGCGTTCCTCTGTTCCTGCTTTGACTTTCCTTACTGCCCTTACTGCCTCTCTTTGTTTCTCCTGGTACCTCTCCCTGTCCCCTTCCAACTCTGTCTTTTTGTATTGTTTAAATGCCATTTATTTTGTCTTAACTTTCTCAACTACTTCAATCAATCAATCAATCAATCAATCAATCAATATCTTTATTTATCCAGGCGGGCACCATTTCACAAGCTCATTTACAAGGTGGACCTGCGGTCCTACAGTAATAAAACAGAAAGACAAGTTACAATAGTACAAACAGTTAAAATAGCTGCTATCATAGTAAAAATGCACATTTACAGGTAATATACATTGAACATAGAACTACAAGGAGTCATGGATAATGAACTTGTGCTGGATCCAAGCCCAAAAATTGTGTATTTTGTAGTGGGAAATGTTAGGGAGAGGGTAGGCATACCAGATAGAAGATATCAAGCTCATAATGTAGGGAGAGGTGGGGAATAGGGGCGCAAGTGAAGAGAACCCAATTGTTAGAGCAGAGTGAAGGACTGGGAGGGTGGAGGGTCATAAGAAAGGTGACAAAGTGATTTTTGCCCCAAAACATAGCGACTATGGAGGAGAAAAGCTGCCATTGTACTAAGTGCAAGAGGAGGAATATAGTAGCAGGGGCATAACTGGGAGGGTCCTGGAGGTTGGGGCAGAGGGAGGTGTTGGATGGATGAGGGACAGAATATTTTTTGGGGCGAAAGACAATAATTATCCCCAAGTGCAGTAGCATGTGCTAGAATCAGGCTGCAGCTGTTCAGAGCATCAAAGAATGAGATATGGGAGTTCGGCAATAAATCCTGTGGATCTTTTGGTGGGCATGCTAGAGGCAGAGGCACACATTTCAGCTGGGGGGGGCAGCCATTTGCGGGCCGCCGTTTGAGGGAGGAAGGTTAGTTAGTGTCTAGTAAAGCAGTTGCAAATTTCTGTAATGCCATCACGGTAAAGCCTTTTGAACAAAAGGGTACTTACTGGGGTTTTTACCTTAAGTATTTTTTGGGTTTTATTTCATATTGATGGGAGTGAGAATCCAAAGGTGGCACTTCCAACTCATGTGAGTGCGCTGGGTATATTTAGCAGGAGTTGTGAGCAGCTTCTAAGGGAATAATTCCTGGGCACAGTCGGAGACAGACAGTCAACAATGTATTGAGGGAGTTTGCCACTGAGGGCTCTAAGTGTCCAGAGTGCTGCATTAAAGTTGCGCCTATAGTGAAGTGAGGTCCAGCCCGTGGTGGCATATAGTGCACAATGATGGGTAGAGAAGGGGAGGTCAGTGATAAAGCGTATAGCTCTGTGGTACAGCGTATCCAATTTTCCAAGATAGGAAGCCGCACAGCTACTGTATATGAAGTCTGCATAGTCAATTAAGGACAGGAACATGGCTTGGACTAGTCATTTCTTTGTGTCTGCTGTAAGAAGTCTTCTTATCCTGTAAAAAAGGCCAAGTCTTTGCCTTAATTTTTTCAGCAAGTCTTCCAGGTGGACAGTGAAGGAGAGTTTACAGTCAATCCAGGCCCCAAGATATCTGAATTTCGGAATGTACTCTAAGCACTCTACCAGCATCGTGGTTATTGGGGGAGGGAGTCAGTAGCGCTTGTGTAGTTTGCAGGGAAAAATAACATGGCTTTAGTTTTCTCAGCATTTAATAGCAGTTTTTTATTGATTAGTTGGAGTTGCAGGAGGTTGAAATCTTTTTGCAGGTCAGTGCAAGCTTCTTTTGACTCAGGTACAGCTCTGTGTCATCCACGAATAAGTGAATACTTGCATCCTTGTTTCTCTCATCAGTGTTGTTGATGTACATTGTGAAGAGGAGGGGACCTAATATGGATCCCTGAGGGACACCTCTTTGTAAGAGTTTTAGGGCAGATAGTTCGCCATCCACTTTCACTTGCTGGTATCTGTCTGTCAGATATTCAGAGAACCAGTTTAGAGAAGTAGCATCCAGTCCTAGTGTTTTTAGCGAGTCGAGGAGCAAGTTGTGGTCGACTGTGTCGAATGCTTTGCTGAGGTCAAGAAACAAAGCATATACTGACTTTTTATGCTCCAACTCCAGTTGCCAGTCATTGGTTACTTTAGCTAATGCTGAGACTGTACTGTGGTTGGCTCTGAATCTGGATTGAATCCGGATTGAAGGGGGTTTAGTAATTTTTCTCTGTCAATGAAGGACCTTAGTTGGCCATTTACTATTTTTTCCAGTAGCTTCGAGAGTGTGGGTAGGAAAGAAATTGGCCTATAGTTTTTAAAGTTGCAAGGGTCTCCAGATTTAAATAGCGGGATAATGTGTGCGATCTTCCATATTTGAGGGAGGGTACCTTGTGTTAGGGACAGGTTGAATGAATGAGTAATAGGCACTGCCAATACGTGGCATGCTCTCTTTAGGAAGTATGGTTCAAGTGCATCTGCGCCGGCACTTTTCTTAGTATCCAGGTGGAGAATCAAGTCTTCCACTTCCTTGAGGGAAACTGATGAGAATGAGAAATGTTGACTAACGGAGCCAACATTTGGTGGGGTGATGCCAAGTTGGGTGCGCAGGCAACATGCAGGCGAGTTATCGAAGGCTAAGCCTGCTGTGGCAAAGTGCATGTTGAATGCCTGCAGTATCTCTTTTTTGTCATTGATTACTGTATTGTCAGAGGTAATTTTTGTAGGAAGCATATTTTGTGACGTGGCTCCTGCCAGTTCTTTGATTGTGGCCCAGAATTTGGAGGGACAATTGGCTGCAGTATCTAGTTCTGCTTGGTAATAGCAGGCTTTAGCTTCCCTAATCAGTTTGGTGCAGCGATTTCTGGCTGTTCTAAAGAAGTGCCAATCTTCCTCTTTTGGCGATTTGCGGGCAGTTTTCCAGAGTTTATCCCTGGACAGTAGTGCAGCCTTGAGATCTTGAGTGAACCAACGACATTTCCTAGCCTTTATGCATATTTTTGACAGAGGTGCATGTAGATTCATGGTGTAGGCAGTGATTTCATGTAGTATAGAATATGCAGTTTCCACTGTTTTAGCAAGGTAAAAACTCTGCCACAAGGGGGAGTTTTTTAGGTCAAGTAGGTATGCCTTTGGGTCGAATGACCTGGTTGACCTTTTGGTGGAGAATTTGGCCGTAGTTGGCACTTTGTTAGCTGCCCAAACTCCAGCTATTAGGTAATGGTCACTAATATCCACATCAAAGGTTCCAACGTGGGAGAAGAAATGGGATTTATTCACAAGTAGAACATCCAGAAGGGTACTTTTGGCTGTATTCTTTTTGTTGATACGGGTGGGCTCTTTGTTGAATAGGGTGAAACCAAGGGAGTCACAGGAAGATTTAAGTGGGTGACCGGCTTCCGACAGCCAATCATAGTTTAGATCCCCAAGGATAATTGTTTCCAGGGGGCTAGTGTCCAAGATAGTTGTAAGATAGGACAAGAGCTGAGTACCGGCAGATGGTGGTCTATAGCATCCTATGACTCGGAGTGCTAACGATGGGGATAGGTCGATTTTTATGTCGAGGCACTCAAATCCCACTACTAGTGAGTTAGAATTAAGTGTTGATGCCACAAATCTATCTTTGATGTAGATGGCAACCCCACCTTCTCTGGATTGCCTATCACATCCAAAGATCTGGTAGTTAGGTATATTAATCACGCTATTTGGCGTAGAGGGCCATAGCCAGGATTCTGAGATAACAAGCACATCTGGCATTATATGGGCGGTCCAAGCCTGGATAAGGGTGAATTTTTTCAGCAGGCTGCACACGCTAATGTGCATAAAACTAATACCTTTAAGAGATAGTGACTCAGAAGGGGAGGTAAGTTTATTTATGGGCCCTGGATTAAGCTCGACATTGCCAGAGCAGAGTAAAAGGAGGAGTAGCAATTTTTTCAGGGATTCAAGTGAAAGGCAATGAGCTCAAGGCTTTTTCCGGCTTGGCATGGAGGAGGAACTGGGGTGCCAAGCTTTGTTTTTTAATTTATGCAAGCCTAAGGACACTGAGGCTAATACTCTGGCTGTGTAATGCCAGTGGGAGTAACTCAAATTAATTAGAGATAAGGAAGAAGGCGCTAACAAACCTGCAATAGTTGCTCTTCGAGGAAGGTAGTCCACCTGGATCAGTTGGCAAGGAGCCTTGGCATAAAATGTGATGTGTAGAGTCAGATTGGGTGAGCAGTCTTCAGGATGAGGATGTGGTGTACCCCCAGTCTCAAATTTTTCGGATAACAAGTCAGTAAGGGGTATGATACACAGTGCAGTCAGGAGGAGAAATTGCCATGAGGCTGCCATAATTGCAGTTGTTGGATAAATGAGGGAATTTTGATAACAAGGGTAGCTCACTGGCTGCTGGTTGCAGGATTCCCCTGGCGGAACCCTGGCAGTAACAAATTGTTTTAGTAAGAAAGAGAAGGCAAGAGATTTGTCAGGGATGGGAGTGGGCAGTGCTAGTGGGTCTATATAATAGCACACAGGAGGGGGGATGAGGGGGTGGGTGAAGAATTGTGGCTTTGCTGTACCTCTCAAGCTGTGGAGTCTGATGAGGAGGTCTTGGGCGGCTGCTTCGGAAGCGCCAACCGCTTGGTGTCCGCGGTCCACGCGGAGGGCATCAGAGCTGGGATCCCTAGCAGGTTCTCAGCTAGAGAAAGGAGAGAGGAGCTCAAATTAATAGTGGGGCAACACAAAGTCTAGCAGTCTGAGCAAAAACAGCTCAATTAGCAACTGAAAAGCCAGCGACTTCCTTGGCGCCTTGCAGTCTGGAGAGAGCTACAAAGTCACAAAGGGGCTGTAACACTTGGTTGCTGGGAACATTTTTAGACAAAAAACACAGTTTTTTGGCAAAACAGTCACAGTTCAGTAATTTGTAGTACAATTTCCAAGTAAAACAGTGCCTTAGCAAGACAGGATATGCTAGTCAGCAATAAGCAAACCTAAAGTACCGAAATGGTATGCCTCAGCAAGACAGAATGAGATAAAGCTACTAGGAGGCTTAGTTGCAAAAAGGGATGGGAGGAATTGCAGTTGTTGACAGTAAGTAACCAATAAATTGAAACATCAGATAGGAGTGGGCAGAGACTGTGTGCATTTAAAGGAGGCCTGAGGGGGGTGGTGGGATGAAAATCAAAGGGACGTTTGCAGAGCTAGCACCGAATCAATGCACATACAGTTGGAGAGAAACTGCAGTTGGGGGGGAATGGTAAGTTACTTTACACAGGCCGAGCAGAACAGGCTAAATTAACATATATAAATTAGAAGCCGAGTACAGGGATGCAGACTTACATTAAGCCACATGTCTCGGGTGCTCCTGTCTCAGGTGAGTGAGACCAGCCAATCAGGGAGCTCTACACAGGCGTGGAGCCAATAGCGCTACCCTGAGAAGGAGCTGAAATTGATAACAGCAAATTTCAAGTGATGATCCGGTTCAGCGTTCACACAGCCCAGAGTAATCGTGGCAATTTTTCAAGCATAGTACCTTATCTATCTCTTTGAGGGGTAGGTGGATCAGGCTCCTTGCACCGTAGAGGTGCTATGGCTGGATCGTGACTGCTGCCCGAAGGGGCAAGTGGCACCTGTAAGGAAGGAGACAGCAGACTAAATAGGAGCAGATGGGGGGGAGGTGTCTAAACAGAGACACACAAAGAGAGCTGAGCACCAACTTGAAAGAAAAGTCAGGGGGCAGTCTCAGACAGAGGCAAGGTGCCGGCTAACTTGGGAATCCAAAACAAGCACAAAAGAACAGACTGATGGGGGAGGGCAGGAGGGACAGAACAGAGACAGAGGAGGACAGGAGGACAAAGGAAGATGATTAAGAATGAAAGTCAAGGACAGGAGCCTTAGGCTCAAGACAGAGGCTACACAGATTTTACAATTCACTGAATTTTCTAAGTCCATAGCAGTAAGCATGTAAACCCAGTGCAGTCTTAAATAGGATTACAAAACATATATTAACAAAGCCAGTAAAACTTTTTTACAAACTCAGTTCAAGGCAGTGTACAGAGTGAAAGCTTAATTGGGGAAAAATCAAGGGGACGTTTGCAGAGCTAGCACTGAATCAGTGCACATACAGTTGGAGAGAAACTGCAGTTGGGGGGAATGGTAAGTTACTTTATACAGGCTGAGCGGAACAGGCTAAATTAAAATATATAAATTAGAAGCCCAGTACAGGGACGCAGGCTTACATTAAGCCACACATCTCGGGTGCTCCTGTCTCAGGTGAGTGAGACCAGCCAATCAGGGAGCTCTACACAGGCGTGGAGCCAATAGCGCTACCCTGAGAAGGAGCTGAAATTGATAACAGCAAATTGCAAGTGATGATCCGGTTCAGCGTTCACACAGCCCAGAGAAATCGTGGCAATTTTTCAAGTGTCGTACCTTATCTATCTCTTTGGGGGTAGGTGGATCAACCTCCTTGCACCGTAGAGGATCGTGACTGCTGCCCGAGGGGGCAAGTGGCACCTGTAAGGAAGGAGACAGCAGATTAAATAGGAGCAGATGGGGGGGTGTCTAAACAGAGACACACAAAGAGAGCTGAGCACCAACTTGAAAGACAAGTCAGGGGGCAGTCTCAGACAGAGGCAAGGTGCCGGCTAACTCAGGAATCCAAAACAAGCACAAAAGAACAGACTGATGGGGGAGGGCAGGAGGGACAGAACAGAGACAGAGGAGGACAGGAGGACAAAGGAAGATGATTAAGAATGAAAGTCAAGGACAGGAGCCTTAGGCTCAAGACAGAGGCTACACAGATTTTACAATTCACTGAATTTTCTAACTAAGTCCATAGCAGTAAGCATGTAAACCCAGTATAGTCTTAAATAGGATTAAAAAATATATATTAACAAAGCCAGTAAAACGTTTTTACAAGCTCAGATCAAGGCAGTGTACAGAGTGAAAGCTTAACTGGGGAAAAATCAAGGAGAAGTTTGCAGAGCTAGCACTGAATCAGTGCACATACAGTTGGAGAGAAACTATAGCGGGGGGGGGAATGGTAAGTTACTTTACACAGGCCGAGCAGAACAGGCTAAATTAAAATATATAAATTAGAAGCCGAGTACAGGGATGCAGGCTTACATTAAGCCACACGTCTCCGGTGCTCCTGTCTCAGGTGAGTGAGACCAGCCAATCAGGGAGCTCTACACAGGCATGGAGCCAATAGCGCAACCCTGAGAAGGCGCTGAAATTTTTTTTTTTTAAACCGTGATGGTCTCCTTTTCCTCTTGCTAACCTGTTTAATGCAGAGTTGTGTCACTTTTGTTATCATGGATTTGATCACTGCCCACTGTTCCTCTACTCCATTTTCTCCCCAGTCCAGCCAGCACCTCTTCTTAGCATTTCCCTATTTTTCAAAAATCTGGCCTCCTAAAGTCAAGAGTTCTTGTTTTTGTGTGGCTAGATACTGCCTCTTCAGTTATCTCTAACCCCACTGACCGGAGATCACTGTTCCCTAGGTGCTCTCCTGCTGTGACCCCTGTCACACTGTCCCTGTTTGTGAGCACCAGGTCCAGTATTGCTGTCTCCTGGGTGGGTTCTATTACCAGTTTCTTCAGGAAAGCTCCCTGTAGGGAGTCCAGGATACACCTGTTCCTGGTTGTTGCTGCTGCAGGGAGGCTCCAGTCTACATACAGTATATTATAGTTGCTAAATAGTAATACTTCCCACCTGTGTGCCATCCTTTGGATAGCTAGCATCATCTCCTTATCTATGTCCTCCCCTTGGGCCAGTGGACTGTATATTAGCACTGTGCAGATGGCTGACCCCATTCTTCTTTCTAGCTTAACCCACAATATCGCACCCCTCCCTTTTCCCCTTGACTATCTGTGGCCTTTATGCTATCCTTTCCATAAAGTGCTATGACTCCCCCCCTTCCTGCCTGCCTTGTCCCACCTGAAGAGATTATACCCTGTTACAGCCATTTCCCAGCTATGATTTTCATTACACCAGGTCTTTGATGGCCACAATGTCCAGGTCTGACTCTGCCATGGTTGCCATGAGGTCCTCTAACTTGTTGCTCAGACTACGGGCATTAGCACACATGTCTCTCCAGGATGTGGCTTCCCTCCCTTGCTTTGTTAACATGTGCCTCTCCCTTTTCTGGGCATACTTCCTCTCTGATCCTCCCTGTTCCTTTCCCCTATGTTGAATTGTGCCCTCTTTTGGCCTAACTTCTCCTTGAGTACCTGTGTAGAGCTTGTGTTCATGAGAGGGGGGATACTAAGCCTCCTAACCTTCCTATATACCTCCTCAGCAAGTGTAAATGCCTGCAACTGAAGCATTCAGACATTTCACTTAAGAGTAATGTACCCATCCTATGTGGATGTAGGCCGTCATCCTTTTAGAAGCTTACATCCCTCCAGGTTTGGCCCCAGTCTCCCATGAAGCCAAAACCCTCCTGTACACACCATTCCTTCAACTAGGAGTTGAATTTCTGGATGTGGATTGTCCTAGCCTCCCCATTGCGGTGGACAGGTAGGGATCCATGATGCCAGTTTGACAACAAAGTCGTTGACCGATGTTACAGCGAAGGATTTATGTCAACCGCAATTGCGGCTGACATAAAGCCATCCAAAGAAAGTACCCTGGTTAAGCAAAAAGTAAGAGTTGATTCGGAGAGGGGGTGCAAGGCCCAGAGAAAGCAGTACTGGGTTCCTGTGGTGGCATTACAGTGGCAATAGTGAATTGTTGCTGTAACATCTTTCGCTTTTGAAATTGCGATGCGACGTCGGCATACAGACAGGTAGTACCTCCAAGAATGAGATGGAGTGTGATATCTGCTATAGGCCTCCCCCCAGCTTCCTGAAAACCTCCTGAATCATGGCTACCTCCACCTTGTCCACTGCCAGGTCATTTGTCCCCCAGGTAGACAATGGCATCCATTTCCTTCTTCCTTACTATCACCCTTGCAATCCTATGGATTTGCTTCTCATCTCTTCATGCTGTGCCTCATGGAAAGCACTTGGCCTCCCCTCTCCCCGCCGTTAGTTGCCCCCAACTCCATTTCCCAGACTATTGAGTCCCCCACCAGGAGTAGCTTCCTTTTTCTCTCAGGTCTTACCCACCCATCCTCCTTGGTCTCAACCTTGGGTGCCCTTGTTGGGCTTTCCTTCTCTTCCAAGACAGTGTAGGAGTTTCTTAGTTATATCAGTTAGTGGATGTGCTTCAGATTCACCTCTGGCACCTCCCTGAGCACACTGTGTTCCATCCTCTCCTCTGCCTGGTCATCGTATTAGGTTTTGGTTGTGGACACATTGACCTCAGGGGAGGGTGTTGGAGATCCCCTGAATCCTGGTCAACTTAGCTCAGAGACAGGCAACCTCCTCCCTCAACCCAGAGAAGTGCCTGCAGATGTGGCAGCACTGCATGATACAGACTTTTCTCCTGTAAATTGTGGTCCCACACCCATTACACAGCACCACTCCCTGCATCTTACCTCACTGCTTTATCTACATCTACCCCCTGTCCTATGTAGGCATTCCTGTTGTCCTACAATGCCCTCTTCTACCAGTGATAATCTCCATTTCTCTTTGTACTCCAACTGTATTTTGGCCCACTTTAATTTCTCTCTATTCTGTTTTTTCCCTTCTTCTCATCTTCTTTTGTTTTACTCCTTCCCTGTTGCTTTAATCTCCCCATATATTTACTCTGCCGCAGGGCAAGATTGCACTCCCAAACTTGACACTTATGTGGTTATATGGTACAACTGTAATCCCTCCTGCCTGACCCAAATCAGAAAGTAGCAGTATGTACCCTGATACGCCTGCCCTACAAAGGTGGACTAGGTCAGAGGTGGGTGGGGTGGGGAGGGAGGGGAGAGGGTAGGCCCAATCCCTTCAATGTGCTGCTGTGGAGGAATAACAATCAGCTACTGCTGTAAGGGACAAAGAAAGGGCCTTAAGTAGCCTCTGTTACAACCTACTAAAAAGCCATAATTAAATGTTAGCTCTCTATATCCATGTTGATTAGCCCCAAGACTGTAGCCCTGTAATGTACTCTGTAAGCATACTCTGGAAGAAGGAACAAACAAATGTTAGTACACAGTGTGCCCTGCCAGATTAAGACATTCTCCTCTCCATGTTCACTCTACAATGCACACAAACAAAATGTACCATGTCCCCGGTTTACAAATTCCCCTGTAACACAAAACAATTTGCCGTGTTCCCTGTTTACGATTCCCCTGTAACACAAGAATGCAGTACTCTGAGAATGTGGAAGTCACCATTCCCCAGTCCTCAGCTGTTCCTCCTATGAGTCCTGCTGCTGCGATAAGAAAGAAATGCTGTAATTAGGTTAATGCCTTATGTGTGGTCTAGTCCTCCGACCCCTTTGCCTCTCCTCTGGTCAGTAATTCTGTCGGCACATATTCTGAGATACTAGCTGGAGGAAGGGGTGTTAGAAGGATCAAATGGCTATTCTGAGACTCACAAGTCAGAAGATATAGTCACTCTGAGTCAGCACTGTGAAGAATAAACCATAAGTAGAAGTTATAATGGATGATGCTGTTACCACTATGTAGTATACTGCAGTTTCCTTTACCCTTGAAGGGTATGTCTTTGATGGAGTTGGTATGTCTCAGGAGGAAAATAAGTTCACAATTCTGGTGTAAAACAATGGGTTTGAAGGAGACTTGACTAGAGCTTGAATCCAGGGAAGATATGTGGAGGTAGTGATTTTCATACTGTATGAGTTAAAAGGAATATGTAAGGAATAATCCTGCAAAATTGATTGAGATGAGATCTTCTATAATCCAGTTGAATATGTTTCCAGAAAATGATCCTGGGAAGATTATCAGAAGATACTTACATTTCATGTACTGGCTTGGACTATATAGATACATAGACAGTGTCGGCAGATAAGGGCCTATGGCCCACCCAGTCTGCCCATTTGAGCTTGTAAGTTCAGTTTGTTTTCCTAGAAGTCTGTTGCCCCTTACCCCTGACCTCCAGAATTCTTTTATGTCTATCCCATGCATTCTTAAATCCCGTGATTGTTTCAGCCCCCACCACTTCCTCTGGCAGGGTGATCCACTTCTCCACCACCCGTTCTGTGAAGAAATTCTTTCTCATGTTTCCTCTGAATCGTCCTCCCTCCAACTTCATCCCATGCCCTCTAGTCCTGGAACATCTTTTTCGCTTAAAAATAGTGTTTTCCTGCACCCTGTTCCTCCCTGTAAGATACTTGTATGTCTCTATCATATCCCAATTTGCCATGTTCCCTGTTCACGACTCTCTCCCTCCTCTCCTCCAGGGAGTACATGTTCAGTTCCTTCACCCTGTCTTCATAGGATTTGTGATGCAATCCATGCACCATCTTTGTTGCCCTCCTCTGAACCTTCTCTACCCTGTCTATGTCCTTACGTAGGTATGGTCTCCAGAACTATACACTGTACTCCAGGTGGGGCCTCACTAATGTCTTGTATAGCGGAATTATGACCTCCCTTTCCTGCTGGTGATGCCTGCCTATACATCCCAGCATCCTATTTGCTTTACCTGCTGCCTTGTCACACTGTTTCTCTACCTTGAGGTCATCAGAGATGATAACCCCAAGATCCCTTTCCTGCTTGGTGCATGCTATATCCTCACCCCCAACTGATATATTGTGCCAGGGTTTTGTGCCCCATATGCATTACCTTGCACTTCTTGCATTGAATTTCAACTGCCAAACCCTGACCATTCTTCAAGTTTCTGCAGGTTGCTTCTCATTCTATCTACACCTCTGGTGTGTCTGCTCTGTTACAGAGCTTTGTGTCATCAGCTAACAGTGAAATTCTGCCTTCTAGATCCCAGCGCCATGTCACTGATGAAGATGTTGAATATGACCGTCCCAGCACTGATCCCTGTGATACCCCACTGGTCATTCTTCCTCTGTGGAGTGACAGCCATTTACCACCACCCTCTGTGTCCTGCCACCCAGCCAGTTACCTACCCACCACACTACTGTCCTGCCCACACCCATATTCCCCAGTTTATGTAATAGTCTTCTATGTGGCACAGTGTCAAAGGCCTTGCTGAAGTCCAGATAGGCCATGTCCACTGCCCTTCCCTGATCCACCTCCCTAGTCACCCAGTCAAGAAAGTCAACGAGGTTGGTCTGACATGACCTTCCCCTGGTGAAACCATGCTGCCTTGGGTCCTGTAGTCCATTGACAACCAGATGTTCCACCAATCTCTCCTTCAGTAGTGCTTCTGTAACCCCTAGATGGCGCTATCCCAGGGGCTACTACCCCTGCCTGATTTGCCACTAACAGGTTGAGGGGCCTGGATCCAATGGGGGGTGCTTCCACCCAGAGGTCAGGGTTTGCAATAGTTAAACTTACTTGGTCACAGCCCTCTGGGACACTGCAACCCCCCTTTCTTCCCACTAGTGGCCCACACAATATATCAGAATTACTTCACAGTATACACTTACCCCCAGGGCTGGTTCAGGCACTGGGACCTCCTGTAAAATAAGATACAGTGCAACAATCACAGTACAATACTTTAACATAGACAAATACTTCAGGCAGTATAACTTTGCTGGAACAAGCAGCTCTGATTTATTTAGGGGAATATAAAGGACGGGGAAATCAGGTTAATTAGCTTATCACTTTACTCATCTACCTATGGCTCTGTGCACAGGCCTATCCCTACCAGTTACTGTCCCTGGGTACCCAAGCCCTAGTGGCTAGTCCAAACCGTGGCAGCTGGTAGGCCCTTTCCCACAGAGAAAAGAAAAATTAGTTTAAACAGTCAGCAGTACAGTGATTCCATTTGGATTCAATGTGGCAATTCAACAGGAGCGACCCTGAATTAGTACTCACGACCTCCAAACAAGATAGGGTCCTTCAATGTCAGCAGGGCTACTCTTAAGCTCCACGACTCCTCACACATTTATATGGCAAACTGCAACAGGCAAAGTCCTTTAATGGCAGCAGGATTCACTTGAGCTAACCAAGCCTCCTCACACATTTATATGGTGAACAGTAACAGGCAAAGTCCTTTAATGGCAGCAGGATTCACTTGAGGTACACAAGCCTCTTCTCACACATTTATATGGTAAAACAGAAAGTACTATACCAGGCAGGCTGCTTCTCTATCCCGATCGCAATTACTGCACAATACCCGGGAGAACACACAGCAGATTCAGTTCCTGACAGACCGAGTGCAATTCAGCAATTTCTCCAGTCTCTACAGGGTGAGCCTGGTTTCTACTCTTCAGATATCCTTTGATTCTCTTCACAGGACGGATTCAGTCCTAACAAGCAGTTACACAAGATGCAGACCGAACTCTGGGCCTTACACACGTTCCTCGACTAAAACTGCACACTGAAAAAGCACAGGCTCCTTCCTTCTTCACTGCCAGAGCTCAACTGAAACTCCAACAGACAAACCGGGCACTTCCTTTGAGTTCCTCCCAGTTCTTGACTGGATTGGCTGTCACTCACAATAGACTGCCCTGTTGGTCCAAAAAGGCTCAAGTCTAAACTACATCTCCCAGAGTCACTGCCCATACAATCCTCTTGTGGCTGGCTCAGATTATGAGTCCAAGTTCTGATTCGTCCAAGGCACCATTTTGAGCTAGCTTACCCCACACTGATTGGTCCAGTTCAGCAGTTCAAAACCAGAATGGGGAACTAGGCAGACACAGTTCTGACTGCAAAGAAAGCAGGTTAGACAAACTGTAATTTCATTATTACTCTAAATGGTTTCTGGCAAACAGTTTCATCTTTCAGATAGGTTCCCTTTGCACTCTAGTGACTGCAAAAATGGAGTGAATTGGCAGCAGCTTGAGTGGTACTCAATCAAAGAAACACACAGTCCCCCATACAAACTAATTATGTCTGCAAGCAGACAGCTCTTAAAGAGACAGTACCAGAGGTTCTAAAACACTCACTGATAAATGGCTTAAACGCCAAACACCATTCAGGCTTGGAGCATTCAAGCAAGCTTCTTGAAGTCTTTTGGGAACCCCCATTTGCAGGGGGTTACACCCTTCCTGGCCTGGGAAAGCTTGATGTCCGCTCTAGCAAGTACCCCATAAGTTTCAACTGCAACCATATACATTTGCATTAGGCTCCACATGTAATCATCAGTCAATATATCATTTTACCAAGAACACATTTCTGAAACATTGCAGTACATCACTTTTACACAGTATTACAACATTGTACCATAACTCAGTTATTACCTCTTGTACATGAAACCTGAAGAGAGGGGCCCTTCCTATCAGTTACCTTGGTGCTGGATGGGCAAGGGCACCATACTTAGAGGGCAACACAAGTAACTTGAGTTAGCACTGACGCTCAGTTTGGGCAATGAGCTGGGACACATACCTCTTTATGGACAACATTGAGAGGCAGATCCACTGGCCGCCCAGGGAATCATAACTGAGGTGCACCACAGGCTTTACAGCTTGATCAGTCTTTCTAGGGGAACTGTTACAGTCTCTGCACTCTGAGCCTCATTTTCAGCATTGTCCTCACTTGTCAGGGAGTCTCCATGGGGTAGAGAGGCTAGAACTTGGGGCACTTTCAGCTCCAGGAGTTACAGTTTCTGAGTCCACAACATTTGGCTCGCATGGAGAGCTTTCGACACTGGCAGTGGACTGTCAGGGCACTCAAAAACTCTTCTTGTTCTGGTGTATCACCAGTCTGACCTAATCCATCATTTTCCTCCCTGAAAGCTCAAACAGTTCAACCATGCACAATGATTCCATTTCATCTGATCTGATGCTTGCACTTCACTTCTGGGAGCATTGGCTCCAGGGACGAAGCTGGGGCTTAGACAGTCCAGAAGGCCCAGCTTCATCTCCAGTATTGACTAGGGATTGCCCCAAACAATTGACTCAGTTCGTAGAAGGATAGTATTCAAAGTCACTCTCACTTTCTTCCGATATGGACTGACAGTCATGCTCAACTGGGACTTGTGGAGGGAACACTTTAACTTTGCTTCTGTAGGTGCAGACTTTCTTGATCTTTCTTAGCAGCAGCTCTAGTCACTGGTCCAGAGGGGCATCTTCTAGGGCTCAGACTCAATTAAGATTTGTCCAATGGGCAGTAAATGATTTCTATGCATTGTTTTTACATCTTTGAATTATTCTCAGGCCTTACTTGTACACTGGCAGATCATCTAGTTTGCCCACTACAATGTGAGGAGATGGTGCCATCTGTCAGCAATCTTGTGCTTGCCATGCAGTCCCAGATTTCTTAGCAATACCCGATCTCCTCCTGGAGTTCCTGTGCTTTCACCTTTTATCATACCTTTCTTTGTTGGCCAGATTTCTTTGGCAGCCATGGTTTGAGCCAGTTTGTACGCATGAGTTAGCTGGGCCTTTAACTTTGCACATACTGTAAATAGTTGTCAGCTTGAACCCCATCAGGAGAGACCCCAAAACACACATCTACGGTAGTCGAGCTTCTCTTCCAAACATCAGGCGGTGAGGGGAGAACCCAGTGGCATCACTTTTGGTGCAGTTATAAGCATGTACCAGGGTGCTAATTTGTTGGCTCCATCTAGGCTTGTCCTTTGGGTGCAGGGTGCCTAGCATATCTATGAGAAATCTTGGTTGAAACGTTCAGGCTGAGGGTCCCCTGGGGGGTAGTGAGGAGTGGTTCTGACTTTCGCCTCCCCACAGAGAAAGCATCTCTTTGATCAGACGACTCTCAAAGTCTCTCCCTTGATCAGAATGGATTCTTTGTGAGGCCCATAGTGAACAAAAAGTTTTCTACAAGTACTTTGGCTACAGTGGATGCTTTCTGGTCTTTGGTGGGAAAGCTTGGGCATATCTCGAGAAATGGTTAGTGACCACCAGCACATTACTGATATTTCTTTGATCTGACTCCAAACTCAGAAAATCAATACAGACCAGCTCCATGGGTGCACTGGTGGTGATGTTAACAAGGGGCGCAGCCCTCTGGGGCAAAGCTTTCCTCTGTAAGCAGCGACTACAAGTCGAATGTGTTGCTCCACATCAGCCCCCATCTTAGGCCAATAGAATCTGGATCTCACCAAGTCAAGTGTTCTGTCTATACCAAGGTGCCCCATGTGGTTGTGCAAGGACATCAGTACTGAGTCTCGAAAGGCAGTGGGCAGCACTAGTTGTTGTTTGTCTACTTGTCCCCCTCTGTCTACTGTTTCTCTGTATAACAGTTTATTGATCAGTTTCAACTTAGGACCTTCTTTGTATAATAGTGCAGTTCTCAAATCTGTGGAGCGTAATTTGGACACATCTTTTCCTGCATAGAGGGCTTCTAAAGCTGCTTTGATCATGGGATCGTGGGATTGAGCCCGCCGAATACTGTCATTGTCCAGCTGAGGCAGTGCACCAATGTCTATTGCAGAAAAGTGGCAATAAGCAGCAGGTATGCAATTCTCAGAGGGTCCCAAGCAATCCACCATGCAGTCCACTGAGTCCGTGGACATTTGTTCCTCCCTGTCAAACTTCCGCAGAGTGCCCGAATGTCAGGTTCTGCCAATCGGACCCAATCATTCTGGGGAACAGGCCTCCGGGAGAGAGCATCAGAATCTATGTGGTTCAGACCTGCTCGGTATTCGAGAGCATAGTCATATGTAGATAATGCAGAAAGCCACCTATGGCCAGTGGCATCCAACTTAGCTGAGGTCTGCACATAGGTCAAAGGATTATTGTCAGTTTTACTAGTATTTTAGCCCCATACAAGTACTCATGGAATTGGTCAACAATAGCCCACTTCAAAGCTAGAACTCTAACTTATGTACAGGATAGTTCTTTTCGGATGGGGTCAGGCTTCTACTGGCAAAGGCCACTGGTCTCAGGCCATTCTTGTGCTCTTGGTACAACACAGGCCCCAATCCTTGCAAGCTAGCATCAGTGTGCAGGACGTAAGGTTATCTTGGATCGGCATAGGCCAGCACTGGAGCATGGGTACGTTGATATATGATCTCATGAAAAGCAGTCTCACAATCAGGAGTCCAGTGGGCCCCAAATACTTCACTCGGATGAAAATACACTCTTTCAGTCTTGAGGGATGCTGACTTTTGGTATTTTTTGTGGGTTGGGGGATACCCTTGAGTAAGGTTAAGTAAAGGGCGGATCACTCTTGAATAGTCCTTGATGAAACGCCGATAATAACCACAGAATCCCAGGAATCTTTGCAGTTCTTTTAGATTTTGGGCTGTGGCCAGTGGTCAAGGCCTCAACTTTACTTGGTCAGTCTCTATTCCCTCGGTGGATACTATGTGTCCCACATACTTTACTGATGTTTGAAAGAATTGACACTTATCAATGGACAGTTTAATGCCAAAGTCCTCAGTCGGTCCAATACCTTAAATAATCTGCTCTCATGTTCCTCCAGTGAGCTGCCAAACACAATAACATCATCTAGGTATACCAGGCACTCTACTAAGTTCATGTCCCCCACTGCACGCCTCCATCAATCGTTGAAAAGTGGCTGGGGCACCTGAAATCCCTTGAGGCATCCTCATGAATTCATAGAAATAGCCCGGACAGATAAAGGCTGTCTTCTCCACGGTCCTCTGGGGCCATAAGGATCTCAGTAGTACCCATCTGCGGAGATCCAGCACAGAGAACCACTTGCTCCCGCTTAGGCAGTCCAAAGCATCCTGAATGTGGGGCATTGTGTACTGATCAGGGATAGTCCGCGGTTTAAGGTGCGATAATCACACACATCCTACTGTTCCATTCTTTTTCCCACTACCACAATGGGGGAAGCATAAGGGCTTCTGGATTCTTTACACCAGCAGCTAACATCTCTTGCAGATGCCGTCTCACATCATCTATGTCAGCAGGTGCCAGGCGTCGAGACCTCTCACGAAATGGTCGTTCGTCATGCAGCCGGATATTGTGCTCAGCTCCTTGCACGCATCCTACATTCCATTCCTTTAAAGAAAACACCTGGTCTCTCTGGGCAAGCTTCTCACTGATCCTCACTTTCCATTCAGCTGGCAGCGGGAGTCGCAAATCAAACAAGTCAGGCGTTACTCTGTCATTCTTCCTTGAACTCTTGCTGCTGGGTAGCACTGCAGTGTCTGCACAATGCACATTAGCCAGGATGCAACCTCTATTTACTCGAATGTCTCTTTCAGACACATTATGAACTTGGACCATTACCCTTCTGGCATAAGCATGGGCTCTAGCGGGCAAAATACTAGGCTTGACCAGCAGTCCCTCTGGCAATTTCCATCGCCTGGTGCATCCAACATTAATATTTTATTCTTAACATCCTTTCTGATACTGGACCTCTCCCTGTAAGGTACACTGGGCATTTGGCACAGGATCAGAGACTCAGGATCCTTCTTCCATACAATTCTGACCGGTTCCTCTGGTTCTATTTTTTCAGCATCTCTCTGTGCCTCATAGGCCTTTTTAATTAAAGCCGAATTCTTAAAGCTCTACTAGTCTTTGACCCTGTTTTCATAACACAATTGTGCCAGCCTTCGAACATATGAGCATTTGTTCCAATCAACAAAGGGACACCATCATACAGTCCAGTGGGGGACACACTAAGGCTAGGTCTCTACTTGTTCGGCCACTCCAGCCACGGAGGTGGGAAGACAGCCAAATTCGGATATACCCAGAATAGGGGTAGGCCTTCTTACTTAACCCCCATACATGCAGTCCTTCTAATGGTTGTAAGGGTACATCTGACAAATGCTTCTGATACCAATTCTGGAACATAATTGTCACTTGGGAGCCACTGTCTAATACAGCTCTTGTAGACACTCCATTCACCTTTACAGTGGTCTCCATGGAGGGACCCAAAATTCTGGACCAGTCTGGAGAGGCGGTGGTGGGGCCTGGGCAACTGACCTTGCCACAAAGGGCGTGAGTTAGCATTTTGGTGCCCTCACTGGGATCTTTAGTACACCTCTTAACCACTGATTTGTTCTCGAAGCTCTCCTTGTAGCCTATATGCAACTTTGTCAGTGTCTTTTGGGGACCGGCATTCCCTTTCATGTGCCCATCTTTCCCACAATTATAGCAAAACATACTTTCTGGAGTTTGAGCTGGCCGAGTGCCACACTGGGAGCCAGGGTGGGGGTATTACTAACTGGAAACCTTGGTGCCATCTCTGTCTCTGGCGTGATAAGCATTTGGAGACATCTCATCAGTTTCTCCACTTCCATGGTCAAGAATCGAGTTCGGAGCTGTTATCAGCAGGAGATACATGGTGGGTACCCCCACCCCATAGCAGATGCAGTCGGATATAGGTCAGGGGCCGTACTTGCAGGCGTGGCCTTCATAAAGGGACTGTTTTGAATTCCGGATCTCTCTCAACAGTTCGCCCCATTGTGGCATATCTTTTCCTTGTCAGAGCACTCATTTACTGCCAACCTCTGCCCCTGAACTTCACTTGATGGGTCACCCTCAGTCACTCGGGTCGTAGCGCAGCTGTTGGTGCAGGTCCTCCGGAGTCGCTTTTCTCAACTCCTCAAATTTCTCTCATTAACTCATCATAGGAGGGTGGGGATTCCAGTTGATTTGCCAGGCGTAACTGAAGCAACAGCAGTCTGAGAAGGGGCAGACTTAAGGATCCTGTCCAGCCTGGTTCGGTCCAGTTCAATCACTGCCTAAACCACCCTTTCTAGAGGCATTCTTGCAACAATTTTCCAGCCGAGATACATACACAGACAACAACTCCCCTTGGTACTGTTGTGCATCTCTTACTCTCCACCATAGGTCTTCATCAGAATCTGGGCTCCCATACACATTCTCCAGGGCCTCAAGATAGCCTGTGCAGTCACTTCAGGGTTACTGGCCGTTTAGCATGGATGGTAGCCAGGGCGGGACCTCCGGAGGCTCTCACTAACCCTCTTTCACTTTTTGGATTCCGAGCATTGCCATTCTAGCACTTGGGGGGCAACATAGTCTATCCAGGTCTCCCAGTCATCCTCCCCTTGGGGGGTGGGGAGGGTGCCAGAGAAGATCCTCAACCTTCGGTAAGAGTCGTGACTAATGGCAGATGCAGAAATAGGAGTCTGCATTGGTTCAGCCACCATTACGGGTACTGGAGCGGGAGAGGGTGTTGGGGGAGGAACAGCCCCAGGTGGCAAGAATAGTTTCTTCAAGTCCTCCACAGTTTTCCCTTCCCCCAGCAACCATTTAGCAAATTTCTCCTCAAAAGTTTCAGATAGTGGTGGGGCCTCATTCCCCCCCGGGTCTTTACTGTCCTTAGTTATCACTCTCCAAGCAGTGAGGGCTCCCTCTGGGGTAATGGTCTGTGGCACTTTGGAGCTATCTATGGGATCCTTAAACTCTACTAAGGCCAGGAAAGTGTGGGTGAGCAGATTAGCATGCCGACCCACCACCACAGGGTTTTGTAAACCTTCCACCTTGGAAAGTACTCCCTGCACAGTGTCCGTATTGATACCCAAGGGGATGTCCAGGATAAGCATAGCATTTTGGGGGTCGATCTCCTCCCCAGTACACCACTCCACCAGCCGGTGCACAGCCACTTCTGTCGGGGTACCCATTTATTTATTTTTTTCTTTACAGTGGTTTGTAAATATGGCCACTAGAGGACACACAATCCCAGCAGTAAGCCTCCAAGATGTAACCCCTAGATGGCACTATCCCAGGGGCTACTACCCCTGCCTGATTTGCCACTAACAGGTTGAGGGGCCTGGATCCAATGGCGGTGCTTCCACCCAGAGGTCAGGGTTTGCAATAGTTAAACTTACTTGGTCACAGCCCTGGGACACTGCAACCCCTTTCTTCCCACTAGTGGCCCACACAATATATCAGAATTACCTTCACAGTATACACTTACCCCCAAGGCTGGTTCAGGCACTGGGACCTCCTGTAAAATAAGATACAGTGCAACAATCACAGTACAATACTTTAACATAGACAAATACCTCAGGCAGTATAACTTTGCTGAAACAAGCAGCTCAGATTTATTTGGGGAATATAACAAGGACGGGGAAATCAGGTTAATTAGCTTATCACTTTACTCATCTACCTATGGCTCTGTGCACAGGCCTATCCCTACCAGTTACTGTCCCTGGGTACCCAAGCCCTAGTGGCTAGTCCAAACCATGGCAGCTGGTAGGGGCCCTTTCCACAGAAAAAGAAAAATTAGTTTAAACAGTCAGCAGTACAGTGATTCCATTTGGATTCAATGTGGCAATTCAACAGGGAGCGACCCTGAATTAGTACTCACGACCTCCAAACAAGATAGGGTCCTTCAATGTCAGTGAGGCTACTCTTGAGCTCCACGAGACTCCTCACACATTTATATGGCAAACTGCAACAGGCAAAAGTCCTTTAATGGCAGCAGGATTCACTTGAGCTAACCAAGCCTCCTACACATTTATATAGGTGAACAGTAACAGGTAAAAGTCCTTTAATGGCAGCAGGATTCACTTGAGGTACACAAGCCTCTTCACACATTTATATGGTAAAACAGAGAGTACTATACCAGGCAGGTTGCTTCTCTATCCCGATCGCAATTACTGCACAATATCCGGGAGAACACACAGCAGATTCAGTTCCTGACAGACCGAGTGCAATTCAGCAATTTCTCCAGTCTTCTACAGGGTGAGCCTGGTTTCTACTCTTCAGATATCCTTTGATTCTCTTCACAGGATGGATTCAGTCCTAACAAGCAGTTACACAAGATGCAGACCGGAACTCTGGGCCTTACACCGTTCCGACTAAAACTGCACACTGAAAAAGCACAGGGCTCCTTCCTTCTTCACTGCCAGAGCTCAGCTGAAACTCCAACAGACAAAACCGGGCACTTCCTTTGAGTTCCTCCCAGTTCTTGACTGGATTGGCTGTCACTCACAATAGACTGCTCCTGTTGGTCCAAAAGAGCGAAGTCTAAACTACATCTCCCAGAGTCACTGCCCATACAATCCTCTTGTGGCTGGCTCAGATTATGAGTCCAAGTTCTGATTCGTCCAAGGCACCATTTAGAGCTAGCTTACCCCACACTGATTGGTCCAGTTCAGCAGTTCAAAACCAGAATGGGAACTAGGCAGACACAGTTCTGACTGCAAAGAAAGCAGGTTAGACAAACTGTAATTTCATTATTACTCTAAATGGTTTCTGGCAAACAGTTACATCTTTCAGATAGGTTCCCTTTGCACTCCTAGTGACTGCAAAAATGGAATGAATTGGCAGCAGCTCAGTGGTACTCAATCAAAGAAACACACGTCCCCATACAAACTAATTATGTCTGCAAGCAGACAGCTCTTAAAGAGACAGTACCAGAGGTTCTAAAAACACTCACTGATAAATGGCTTAAACGCCAAACACCATTCAGGCTTGGAGCATTCAAGCAAGCTCCTGGAAGTCTTTTGGGAACCCCCATTTGCAGGGGGGTTACACTTCTATGATCTTCCCCACTGCCGAGGTGAGGCTGACTGGTCTGTAGTTCCCTGCTTCCTCTTTATTCCCACTTTTGTATAAGTGGACTACATCTGCTGTCTATATACACCATACTAGTCTAGATATGTTGTTGGACAAGGGATTATTCAGATGAGAGGAATTGGTAATCCTTGGAGCATTGGGTGGGAGTGATTATGCCAGCTGAGGTAAGAGCAGGAGGTGAATGAACCGGTAGAAGTAAGTGCACTGATGAGTGGATGCTGGATGCTGGCAAATGTGAAGAACACCCAAAGAAGGTCCAGAGATTTGAAGGGCCCGCCCGTAGTTCAGTGTGCGGGAATACTCTTTTATAAAATACCAACACGCCCAGCTACCTATGCTTAGCAGTACAGCTGACGCTGGGATGGGCGTGTGGTTTCTGCTTACTCACTTGTGCTTGCTGCTGGTGTTTTTCTTACCTGTCTGGGCTCCATCTTCTCTCTCTCTTCGCTGCCCGCGGCTCCGTGGCTAGCTCTGCTTCTGCTCTCTTTCTCTCTCCGCTTTGCCAGTTCACCGTTCACGGTCGTCCCCTTTTCTCCTCCTCCTCCCTCCCTCGTCTGTTCTCATTGCTTTTCTTCTTTTGGGGACCTCTGAGTTGGAACTTGGCTGCGTGCTCGTTGTTTCGGGCATTGAGTCCGCCCTTCTTCTCTGACACACTTCCTCCACAGCCTGGTCCCATCACTAGTATCTGTCAGTGTACTGTTTTGGATTTTCTGTTCCTGGGATGTTTTAGACCTCCTCGCTTATTCTGGATGTTCCTTCCTGCTACTACTCCTGCATTGTTCTACTGCTCAGTTTACTGCATTTCCTTGGTGCTGTCATAGTGGGCTGCATTCCTCAGTGGACCCCATTCCTCTATTATCAGTTGGACAGTTCTGCATCATTTATGACACTTACCCAGACCTTTTAGGGTCCTCTGGAAGCTTCTACCTCAATTGACCTAATTTAAGCTGGCTGTACCTCGTTGGGTCCAGATTAGCTGCTAGTTGTTATGGTGCCTACCTGAAGCATCCCTTATTTCATATTCCTACTCAGTTTGCCACAACTTGGCCTCCCTGCCTTTTACAGACACATATATATTAGCTGTATCTAAGCATTTTATCACCGGCTATGGCATGGCCGGCCCCAGCTGTGGGACCTGCTCCAGTTCCTCCTATCCATCAAAAAAATGTGCTGCAAAAACCAAACATTCACTGAAAGACTGGACCGTCCCTCATCTGATGGCTGAATTAAAGAAACTGGGTGTCTTTTTACATGCTCATGCTAAGAAACAAGAATTGTATGATTTATTGCTCGAGCATCAAAATCTTGATTTCCCTGCACCACCAGCTCCTCCTTCAAGTCCCGATATGGACGCCTTTACAGAATTAAAGGACATCCTTTCTCAACTCGCTACCTCTGTGGTTGATGTTTCCAATTGGCTTGCTGTGCTCTAAAACCAACATGCTCCCCTCCCCTTCCTGTGCTGCCTCTGCAGTCCTTGGTGCTGGCTCCACCCCTGGACATTCCAGTTGTTCCAGCTGTTCCTATGCCTGCTCCAGCTCCTGCTCCTGAGCCTATACCTCCTGTACCCATTCTTGATGTTCCCTCCATGCCAGGTATGCTTGGTTCCAGCTCTTCCATGCCGGTCGTGACTTCAATTCATCTGGTGCCTAGTCATCTCTGCAAGGATATACTTGATGGGAAAGATGTCAGTCTTATTTCTCTACTTATTTCCTCCCATGATACCATAGAAAACAGAGTTATGTCTTGCGGCGACATTTCTGTCATTTTACGTTCCAAGGATTTTAAATTAGTCAAGAAGTTAACCATTCCAGAATTTGTGTTGGCATTTAGCCTCTACAGAGATATCCTCTGTTCACCTTTCCTACTCGCAGGGAAGAACTGGATGTCTATCTCTACTTGGAGGTCGATCTTGATGTCCACTATGGTGGTACTCATTTCTTTGATAATCACAAATCTTTTTCTGCCAAATCTGCTGCCACATTGGCTCACTTCAATGTTCACTTGCACTGGGTTCTCTCGACAATGAATTGTTTTGCTGCCACTTTGCTGGACAACAAGCACTGATGTGTCAACTCTGAGGCTCCTTTTGCCACGCTGTTGCCTTTTGCCCCTTGTCCGTGCCTGATGCTTCCATGTCTCATACTGCTTCCTTTTCCAGGCCAACTATTACTCGAACAATTCATAATCCAAACGCACTCCTCCATTTCTCCCATGACAGGTATGGCCGCCCTGTCACTTTATTGCTGGTAGACCTGTTTGTAACAATTTCAATGCCATGGGTTGCTATATACATGGCTGTTGTCTTTTGCATGTTTGCAGCCATTGCGGGGACACTCACTTGAAATCTGTCTGCTCTGACCTGAGGCTTAAGCCCTGACTATTCCAGCATCCCTCGACTCCCATCAACGTCGCGGTCCTGTCCCAACTGTTTACTGGTCACCCTTCTCAGCCATTGGTCAAATTTCTTGTCTCAGGATTTACATCCGGATTTCATACTGGTGTGTGTTCCCTTCCATCAGATTCCTTTGAATGCTCCAAGTTGCTTACTGTAGTATGCCAGCCTGACGTAGTCAAGACGCTTCTTCAGAAAGAGCTGGACAAAGGCTACCTCATTGGACCCTTCAAATATCCGCCATTTTCCATATTTCACGTCAGCACCATTGGTGTAGCAACCCGAAAACTATCAGGAAAAAAGAGACTCATAATCGACTTGTCAGCTCCACATGCTACTCACGTTCCCAGGATCAACTCTCTTATTCCATCTCAGGACTTTTCTCTGGCTTATGCTCAAATAGATGATGCTATTGTCACCATTAAACAACTAGGCAAAGGTGCATGGCTCGCTAAGGCCGATATTTTGGATGCTTTGAAGTTGCTTCCTATTCACCCATTGCTCTGGCACCTCTATGGTATCAGCTGGGATGACTCATA
This sequence comes from Neoceratodus forsteri, assembly GCA_016271365.2. Lineage (NCBI taxonomy): Eukaryota > Metazoa > Chordata > Ceratodontiformes > Ceratodontidae > Neoceratodus > Neoceratodus forsteri. The sequence goes on from JADMNL010000035.1 coordinate 30,062,273, forward strand.
TTATTTCACTGTGCGGGTCACCTCTGGGTGCAAAAGCAGCCCAAAATTATTTGATATCTTCTCAAATACATTATGCTGGTTATTGTTAAATCATTGCCATGTGACTTCTGTCATCCATTAACTTGATGACTTCCTTCTTATTGAACCTCCATGAGCTCCTCCAGCGGCAGCACTTACTTCATTGCTTCATCTGTTTCATCAGTTGGCCATACCTATTTCAGAAGAGACGACGATTGGTCCTGTTATTGAATTTCTAAACATTACACTTGACTCAGTACGCATGGAAGCCAGGCTTCCTTCCGATAAACTACTTCATATTAAGGCTTTAGTTTTGTCCTTTTCAAACTGCTCATCCTGTACCAAACATGAGTTATTGTCCTTGTTGGGTTACATTAATTTTGCTACTCGTATTATCCCACAAGGCCGTGCATTCATATCCTACTTGCTGGAGTTACTTTCCTCCGTTTCCGCTTTACATCATAATATCTCCCTTACTGCTGCTGCTAAGTCCGACCTCTCCATGTGGTACCTTTTCCTGGACCAGTGAAATGGATACTCCATGTTTTACAAGGGAATCTCCCCTGAACATTCTCCTCATGTGTACGTGGATGCTTCTCCTGCCCTTGGATTCACTGCCATCTTCCAGACTTCTTGGATTTCTTCACCACGGCCCTCTGAATTTCTTCAATTACCAACAGCTATGACTTCTTCTCCATTATTTGAGATTGATTTACACAGATAATCAAGCAACAGACGATAGCATCAATCGAGGCAGATCATCTTCCCCTGCAATTATGCTATTCTTGTGGAGATTGACATGGCTTTCTCTTATACATAACTATTGCGTACAATGTTTTCACATTCCAGGATATCTCAATATAGCCACTGATCAACTTTCCCGTTTTCACTTTCAGGACTTCCAAGCCTCGCTACCTTCTGCGGACCCACTAGCTACTCCCATTCCTCTGTTCTGGGCCCTGATCATGCCATAACTGGTTACTTCCAGACAGCTCAAGCTATTATGTGGTCCACCCTGTCTACCAGCACGAGATCAGCCTGTATTACAGCTTGGAAAAAATATCTGCCATTTTGTACCATGACGTCCATTCCTGCTATACCAGTCTTCCTGACTAACATACTTGTCTTCACTACTTACTGCCATACAACTTGTAAACTATCACATTCGACCATCTGTCAATATCTGGCAGGAATTCAGTTCCACCTTTGCCAGTCTGATCCAGCCTCCATTCCTTTCATGTCTCACCCAGCAGTCAAGTTACTACCCACAGGCATCCACAAGTTTTCAGTCAAGTGTCCTTCCCATCTACCAGTTGACGACATCATAGTCAAGAAACTGATCAACTTACTAAGAGCTGAGCATCCGATCTCTCTCTCCAGTACTGTTCTTTCAGCAGCTATTTGTCTTGCATTTTATGGATTTCTATGACCAGGCGAGTTCAGTTTCAGTTTCCTCTACAACTCACTTCCTCAAGGTCAAACATCTCAACAAACATTCTGATCATTACGTCCTTCATCTTCCCTCATCCAAAACAGACAGACTCATGAAAGGCATGGACATACCTTATTTTCCTACGGCCAATGCTTGGTGCTCTGTTTACTGTCTAAACCAATTGCATCTTCTCCACTGTCATTCTTCACCAGATTTTCCTCTACTACCATCAATCAAACATCTATCTCTAATGACTAGAGAATTCATGGACTTGGTTTGCCTTCTACTGCAATGCCTAGGATATAACCCTCTTGCTTATTAAGGACACTCATTTTGGATAGGAGCCACAACACCAGCTTCAAGGAAGAAAGTACTGGCTTATATTATTAAACGTCTAGGAAGATGGACGTCGTCTTGTTTTGAGACCTACATTCCTAATCCCGAACTGGACTTATGTTCTGTTTTTCTTTCCATCTCCTCTTGGTATGCCTAGAAGGAGGGCAACCTGGCGGCCATGGTTCCTCAGCGGTTTCCTCTGGTAAAGGGGATTTTTCCTCTCCTGGGTGCTGCCTTGTACACTCTCCATGAGTTGGAGGAGGTGGATTTTGATTCTATTTCTTTGGACCTTTTCAGCTATCAGCTCAAAAGATGGGAATGAGTAAGGCCAAAAACATATTAAAAAGACAAAGAACCCCTGTGCGTAAACACTGAGGCAAGGGTTACCCCAAAGGGCATTTGGCTGGGAAGCCAAGTTTCAAGAAAATACAAAATCACACATGCCCCGGACCAGCATAACATTCTGTGGTGATTTGCATATGCAGGCTATGATGCTTTGCATTGTGGGGGCATGTGTGATTTTGTATTTTCCAAAAACATATGTTACATCAAGCACACAGTGGCATCAAGCATTTCAAGCATTTATATCCCCACACAGTGAATGGCAAATGTGGTAGGGCTGCAAGCCATGGGAGCAACGAGAAGGAAGCTGCTCAAGATAACAGTGGACCAGCCAAGTATGACAACCCTGGGCGAGAAGACAAAGAGGGAAGCCAGATGATCTCAATATTGTGAAGGACTTCTCGGAAGGTCATAGAGACAAAGGTGCACAGAATGATGGTGGAGGACTGTCCAGGAGCAGTTCAGTGAGAAATTGAAGAATAGTCCAATTAACAACAGAAAAGTTCTGAATTGAAAGTCGACCTATGGGAAGGTGGAGCTTGAGAGGACATCCACTGAGGCTGAGTAGTACCATCTTTGAAAGTTGCAGGCGAGAAACAGATGGCAAGGTTAGTGCTACAGTATGAGGAGATAAACATAGAAACATAGAAGTTGATGGCAGATAAGGACCGAAAGGCCCATCCAGTCTGCCCATTTCTTTTTCTACCTTATAAATGTGCCATCGGCCTTTGCTCTGTCAGTGGCCTATCTATTCAAACTCATCTGTATTGCTCCCTTATGCCTATCCCATGCATGTTTGAAGCCCTGCACTGTATTCATATCCACCACTTCCTGAGGTAGGCCGTTCCATGCATCCACCACCCTTTCTGTGAAAAAGAATTTCCTCACATTCCCCCTTAATCGGCCTCCCTCTAATCTCATGCTGTGTCCTCTTGTCCTGCTATTTTTCTTATATTTAAACATGTTAGACTCTTTCACCTCATACCTTATTTTCCTACGGCCAATGCTTAGTGCCCTGTTTACTGTCTAAACCAATTGCATCTTCTCCACTGTCATTCTTCACCAGATTTTCCTCTACTACCGTCAATCAAACATCTATCTCTAATGACTAGAGAATTCATGGACTTGATTCGACTTCTACTGCAACGCCTAGGATATAACCCTCTTGCTTATTCAGGACACTCATTTTGGATAGGAGCCACAACATCAGCTTCAAGGAAGAAAGTACCAGCTTATATTATTAAACGTCTAGGAAGATGGACGTCGTCTTGTTTTGAGACCTACATTCCTAATCCAGAACTGGACTTATGTTCTGTTTTTCTTTCCATCTCCTCTTGGTATGCCCAGAAGGAGGGCAACCTGGCGGCCATGGTGCCTCAGAGGTTTCCTCTGGTAAAGGGGATTTTTCCCCTCCTGAGTGCTGCCTTGTACACTCTCCATGAGTTGGAGAAGGTGGATTTTGATTCTATTTCTTTGGGCCTTTTCAGCTATCAGCTCAAAAGATGGGAATGAATAAGGCCAAAAACATATGTTACATCAAGCACACAGTGGCATCAAGCATTTCAAGCATTTATATCCCCACACAGTGAACGGTAAATATGGTAGGGCTGTAAGCCATGGGAGCAGAGAGAAGGAAGCTGCTCAAGATAACAGTGGGCCAGCCAAGTATGACAACCCTGGGAGAGAAGACAAAGAGGGAAGCCAGATGATCTCAATCTTGTGAAGGACTTCTCGGAAGGACAGAGAGACCAAGGTGCCCAGAATGATGGTGGAAGTCTGTCCAGGAGCAGTTCAGTGAGAAATTGAAGAATAGTCCAATTAACAACAGAAAAGTTCTGAATTGAAAGTCGACCTATGGGAAGGTGGAGCTTGAGAGGACATCCACTGAGGCTGAGTAGTACCATCTTTGAAAGTTACAGGCGAGAAACAGATGGCAGGGTTAGTGCTACAGTGTGAGGAGATAAACACAGAAACATAGAAGTTGATGGCAGATAAGGACCGCAAGGCCCATCCAGTCTGCCCATTTCTTTTTCTACCTTATAAATGTGCCATCAGCCTTTGCTCTGTCAGTGGCCTATCTATTCAAACTCATCTGTATTGCTCCCTTATGCCTATCCCATGCATGTTTGAAGCCCTGCACTATATTCGTAGCCACCACTTCCTGAGGTAGACCATTCCATGCATCCACCACCCTTTCTGTGAAAAAGAATTTCCTCACATTCCCCCTTAATCGGCCTCCCTCTAATCTCATGCTGTGTCCTCTTGTCCTGCTATTTTTCTTATATTTAAACATGTTAAACTCTTTCACCTTGTTAATGCCCTTAAGGTGTTTGAATGTTTTGATCATATCACCTCTCTCCCTCCTTTGCTCAAGGGTATACATACTGAGCTCCATTAATCAGTCCTCATATGTCTTCTGATGCAGTCCCTACACCATTTTGGTTGCCCTTCTCTGGACTACCTCAATTTGGTTAATGTCCTTGTGAAGGTGTGGCCTCCAGTACTGCACGCAGTACTCAAGATGGGGCCTAACCAATGTCTTGTAAAGAGGGGTTATTACTTCCCTCTTACGACTTGTGATACCCCTACTAATACACCCTAACATCCCCCTAGCCTTACCTACTGCTTTAGAGGTCTGCTTGGATGATTTCAGGTCATCGGTGATGATGATGCCCAAGTCTCTTTCTTCCTTTGCGACTGCCAGCAACTCCCCTCCCAGCCTATAGGTGGCTTCAGGGTTTCTCTTCCCTAGCCTGTAAGAATGATGATATGGGCTCCAGCTGGTTGATCCAGACAAAAAAGAGAGGCGTATCCAGGTATGAAGCTGCCACAGGTGCGGATTTGCGCTTCCCACCTCTGGAGGATATAGTGAACTGGATATGCTGACAGCAAAGGTGGGGCACGCTGTAATATAAAGTTCCCACCTCCAAAGGAGATGGCAAACTGAAATTGTTTAGAACAAAAGGTGCTACATGATGGGGAATGGGTTCCCACCTCTGGAGGAGATGGCAAATGTAAATTCCTGATGGCAGATAGGTATTGCAGTAGTGGGGTAGAAGGTTCAAACCTCCTGAAGGAGATGGTGAACTTACATCACTGAGAGAAGACCCATGGTATGAAAAAAGTCCAGGATGAAGACTGTAGTGGAACAAGAACATCTGGAATAGCATTAATAGATGATGTGGCAGCAGAGGCTGAAAGTCTGGAGACTGAGCTGGAGGGTAAGCAGCAGGCAACAATGCACAGGAGACTGGATGAAGTGGAAGGCAAGCAGCAATGAAGTCAGGAAGTTTGGTGGACTGGGTGGAGGTAGAGATCTAACAACCTGGTGAGGTACAGATCCAGAACGGTAGGAGGCCAAAGGCAAGGACAAGGATACAAATCCCAAGCATGAAGAGAATCAAGCAAAGGAGGCAGGAGGGGAAGGGCCACCACGAGGCCAAAGCAGTCCAATCTTCCATGGGGTGGCCAGAGGCTGGAGCCCAGAGATGGGCTGGAGGAGCAAATAAGAAAGCTCGAGAGTGTGGAAAGGGCATGCAGCAAGGCTCAGGTCAAGGTGCTCGAAGTCAGCTGGCCCAGTGGCACTGAGGGTTGAGGCGCTGGATGCCACACCTCGCGCCGTGCCGGCGACCCGGGTTCGGGAAAAAGCCCGGACCACCGTGGGTCAGCAGGGGAGAGAGAGGATCGAGCATCCGGAGAACTGCTCTCCTCTCTCAGGGAGGGATCCAAGGGTAGCCCAGCGCAGCAGTGGCCCCTGGTGGAGACCAGAGGCACTGCGATGCGAAGGGGCTCATGAACGAAGGGACAACGTTGGCAGCTGCCTTCCAGATGTGGGTGGGAGCAGCCACATCGTAGGCTGGGTGGCATTGCACATCCAATGTCGAGGGCATAAACATCCAGAAATACCCATCTGGCTCGGATAGGCAATGGCCCTGCCAGTGCCACCACCACACGCCCAATGCTGGTTCCCCGTCACTGCCCCCTGTGGTTTCCCTGGGTTGTTATCCCCCCCGACCTGGGGAACGGGGATGAAATTGAAGATGTAAGGAAACACAGTGGGCGATAGAGCAAGTCGGCGAGTGCAGCAGCCTGAGAGAGTTCCGAGCTGAAGGGCAAGAAAAATAGTTGCAAAAAAAAAAAAAAAAGGTGCTCGAAGTCTGATTGGTACAGAGTTCCATTCCCAAGGAAAGTGATGAGCTCAGATTGCTGGCCCAGAATTTGGGTGGATGAAGTAAGAGACTGGAGACTGAAGAGGTACAGTAGTCCCACTCTTGAAAGGAAGTGGCAAACCCACATTGATGGTAAAGGATGTTTGGAGTTTTGGTATAGAATGTAATTTGGATGAGTCAAGAGACTGGAAGCTGATGGGGTACAGTGGTCCCATTCCCAAAGGAAAGCAGCAACCGGGAAGTAAGTACAGAATGCAGCTGTGTAATACAGTGGATGGAGGATGTAGGCTCCCATCTCCAGTAGTCAGAGTGAGCTAACCTTGCCTCGATGCCACACCAAGCAGAGCTAGGGATAGAGAGTGATGGCAGTTGGTAGGGAACATAAATGGCTGAGACTGTAGGGTGAGGAACAGAGTCTTCCATCTCTAATAGACAGGGGAAGCCTACCTGCATTGCTTTGCCTCAGTAGGCAGAGTTAGGGATGGGGGCTTTTGGACTTCTGGTATGGGCTGAGTGAGGAAAAAGCAGCTGAAGTCACTTGAGTGGAAGGCAATTCAGAGCAAAGGAGTAGAAGTCAAAGTGAGCAGGGAAGAAGGGTAGAGAGCAGCCAAGGGGATAACATAAATTGCCAGATGACATTGGTGGTAACAATCAAAGACACATTACACAGGAGCAATATATAAACAAACAAGAAGTAAAAAGGAATTGAAAAGGCAGCACAAGGTATTGTGGGTCATGGAAGTGTAGAAACCTGTGGGAAAATCATTGGAAGGATGCATAGGAAATAACTGGGAAATGGGTATTGAAGAAGGCAGGATGAGGGAACAAAACAACAACAGATAATGTGCACCTTGGAAGGGTCCGGCGGGAGCATGGGAAGGATTTGGGCTAGGCAGATGAGGCACTGTAGCCAAGGGCTGAGCACCAGGGTGCAATGTCACACCCCAGAAGTGCTGGAGCAGAGAGGGAGTGGGGAGCCGAAAACAGAAATAAAGGCCAAAAAGCAACAGAGAAATAGGGTTTCTTAATGGTTTATTTGTTTTTGCATGGCAAGCATGCATAGTGCAGCAGGGCAAATAAATTGGAAAATGCCACACAAGGCAGGCCAGCACAGGGGCATGGAAAATTCCTATGGAGCAGTTGCAGGGGACACACCTTGAGGAAGGATGGGAGGGGAACGAGCATAATCCCTCTGAAGGGTGCACAGGAGACAAAACAAATGGCAAGGAAACCCAGGAGCAGGGAACACCAGGAGAGGAGAAGGCCGGAATGCAGGCAGAAGGAAATTGATGGAATGTTGGGGGGGGGGGAGTTGGAAGCCAGAGGGTGTGCTGAAGTGGAATAAACTTTTTTTAGGCTGGACACCAATATGCAAACAAACAACAAACAAAATAACTGGACGCAAGCTCCCATCTTGAAGTAAGCCAGGTCCAGCAAAAGGGTACCTAAAAGGTACACACAGAACAGGGTGAGGTTCAGAGAGGATCACTGGCATAGTTAAAGCACCCATGGTTAGCAAAGCATCCCCAGTGTAGTAATGGTGGAATGGAAACACACAGAATGGGACCAAGAAACCACGGAATTGACTGAGTGAAGTGAAGTTGGATACTCACCAGGGAAGCCAGACACAGAATGAGACTCAGGGTAAGAAGGCAATGCACAAGGAAGAAATTCCATGGACGGGCAGAACAGGAATGGTAAGAAATGCAGTTGAAGTGTGAGTGCAGCCTGCAGAATGTGTAGTCATCACTTTTGTCCTAGCCCACATATTGCACAAGAGGGTCAATGGTGTGGCATCCACAACAGGAGAGCAGAATTGCTGAGAGACACAAAAGAAGGTGAAGGGAGGAAATGGGAGGGGCCAGAAGGCCAGAACAGCAAGGCAGAACTGCTCGTACAGAGGAAGAACTTGCTCACTGATCCAATGGAGGGGACTGTACAGAAGGTAGCGGTGAGGGAGCCAGGGCACAAGGGGGCTGACCGGAATAGAGAAGAAGCAAGGCAAGTAGAATAGAGGAGCTGTAATGTTTCACCGACCTGCCTGTGGTGAGGTTCCTGAGCCTGGCGTTGCATTGAGAAGGTAGCTACATGTGGTGGGACCACCAGAGGGATCAACGGGGCCACATCAGTGGCTAAGGAGCCAGATGGGCAGCAGCAGCAGGAGGAGAGACCGGGAGCCTAGCCAGAGCTGCAGCAGCATTACCAGTTAAAGCATTACCAGTGAGTTCTGTGGGATTTTGGCAAGGCAGCAGAGGGAGCCAATCAGGAGTCAGGAGGCTCCCTAAGTTTAACCGTGGACCTGATGAAGAAGGAGGTGGAGGATTTAAACTGCAGCTGGGATATAAATTGCCTCTGCCCAGCTGCCCCATAAGGAGCTGTAATTTTTCACGATGTGCCTGCGTGAGGTTCCTGAGCCCGGTGTCACACTGAGGAGGCAGCTACGTGCGGTGGGGCCACCAGAGGGATCAGTGGGGCCGCATTGGTGGCTAAGGAGTCAGACGGGCAGCAGCAGGAGGAACTGAGGAGCTTAGCCAGAGCTCCAACAGCATTACCAGCAAATTTTCTCCTATCCGCCACCAGTATTAAATGGGCCACTTAGCCTGTCCATTCTAGCAATGCACCAATAGGAGAAGTAGAGGGGGTGGTGCTCCTGGGATGTCCTTCAGCCCGATAACTCATCTGGATTAAAGGCCCAGGGCTGGAGAGAGGAACAGATTAAGGTACTATACAAAAACCTTTGCAAGTGCATTCATTATCTGGGAGTCCTAGGTTTTGATTATGCGCTGTGTTGGGTTTAAATCCCTGGGGCTTGTCCGCATGCGCTGTGTTGGAGATACTCATTGAAGGAGTTAAGTTTGAAGGTATTTTCTTATTGTGGGGACCACTCCTTAAGGGGATATAAATTTGAGGGTAATTTCTTGCTGTTGGGGCTGCTCTAGGCTTTGATTACATATGCTGTGCTGGGTTTAAATCTGTGGGGCTTGGTAACATGTACTGTGTTGGGGATATTCATTGAGGGGATTAAGATTTGAGGGTCCTTTCTTGTTGTGGGTACCACTCCTTGAGGGAGTAAAAGTTGAGAGTAATTTCTTGCTGATGGGTCTGCCCTAGGCTTTGATTACATATGCTGGGTTGGGTGTAATTCTGTGAAGCTTGGTCACTTGCACTGAGTTGGGGACACTCACTGAGGAGATTAAGTTTTGAGGTGTTTTTCTTGTTGCTGGGACCACTCCTTGAGGGGATAAAAGTTTGAGGATAATATCTTGCTGTTGGGGCTGCTCCTTGAGGGCGTGAAGTTTGAGGGTAATTTCTAACTGCAACACCAGACAAGCATGCCAAGAGTGGACTGAGGGAGTGTAACTGTTACACCAAATGCTGGGGGCAGGATGGAGGGGGGGTGGGGGCAATGCAACTGTTGAGAGGTATCGTGAACTCAGATTTACAGGACTATGAAAGGGGGCAGTGGGGTTGGTATCAAGGGATGGGAGACTGGTGCGATAGGCAGGGGGCTATGAGGGGGTTCAGGGGTGATAGGTTGGTCGGCTGCAAAGGCTGTGGGGCAGTTGTATGGAAGGGTACATTGTGGAGGCTGTGGGAATGTCCCATTTGCTGAAGGCTGAAAGCGCTGCAGGCAGAGATCAACTGGTTGTTGGGAGAGTTAAGAAGGTTAAGGAAGGAGATGGGTGGAGCGAGAGTAGTGAGGGCACCACCTCGGGCATACAGAGATTTAGAGTTTGATGTAACTGGAGGGAAGGGGGGAGAACTGGGGCCTGGGATGTAATGTGAGTCCCAAGCTGCTACAGGGTAGCAGGAACGATAATGCCGATAGGAGGGTGATAGGGTTAAGTAACAGGTATGAGATTCTAATGTCCATAGCAGAGGGGGAGGATGGTACTACCATGAGTGTGGCAGACAAGTGTGGCAGGTGAATATCAGGGTGGGGAGAATGCTGGGGACAGGTGTCTTGATGGGGCGGTGGAGTAGGCTTGAAAGATAGGGGGAAGAGAGGGGGGTACAGGGCAGGGGGACAGCCAAGGGAGAGTTGGAGGGGCAGTGGTTGCCTGACTCCAGGCCAACTGGTTAGGATTCAGGGGGACTCCTCCCCCACCCAGGGACCACCCCGCTGCCTCAGAGACTGCCAAAGAGGAAGGGCAGCTGGACCATTGTGGGCTTAGGGAGGTTGAGTGTGGTAGGTCAGAAGCACATCCCCCAAATGGTACCACTACAGAACCCTTATGCTGCTCTGTTACAGGGTGACTATCTCATGTGGGCAACAGCAGTAGTGACCAAGGAGGATGTGGGAGTTCTACATGTTGTAGACCCCAAGGTAGGGGCAAAGGAGGAGATAGCAACTCCTGGTGGGGGAATCTATTGTTAGGGGGGTCAATTTGTGGGCATGAAGGGAGGGAGAGCAGGTTATTAGATGCCTTCCCAGCACCACTGCTTGAAGGGATATAAAGTGAATCCTGGGGATCTCTTGGTAGCAGGATAGGAGGGAGAGCTAGATGTCATTGTCCACCTGGGAACAAATGACCTGGCTAGGGATGAGGTTAGGGTAGTACAGGAGGAGTTCAGGGAGCTGGATAGAGGTCTTAGGCAGGTAGCACACGCAGTGGCCTTTTCTGAGGTGTTGCCAGTCTACTACAGGGGCGAGGACAGGCTTCTGTGCAATAGGAGCTTTAATGCATAGTTGAAGAAGTGGTGCAAAGAGGAGGGTTCAGATTAATTGGGAACTAAGCAGGGTAAGGCATACAAGGAGAGGTTGAGGGCACTTAACATGTACTGTACCTGGAGGAAAGGAGAGAGAGAGAGAGAGAGAGAGAGGACATGATTGGGACCTTCAAGTACTTGAAAGGGATAAATAAGTTAGATAAGGAGGGTCTCTGAGTGGCAACCATAACATGAGGGGGCACAGCCTTAAACTGGAGGGGGGGATGGTTCAGGAGGGAGGTCAGTAAGCTCTTCTTCACTAAGAGGCTGGTGGCCACTTGGAATGAGCTGCCAGAAGAGGTGAACAGTGGGCAACTTCAACAAAGGCTGGGATAGGCATGGGGTGGGGCAGGCTCTGCTGAGATGTGTCAGGAAGGGAAGTGAAAAACCTCACATGGTGGTGCATGTAGGCACTAGTGACCTGGTGGAAGATCAGGTGGAGTTGGTTAGGGAGAGATCTGAAGAACTAGGGAAGCTATGCAAGGAGGTCAGATGCTCTCTGGCCTTCTCAGAAGTGCTTCCAGTACCCAGGGCGAGCAGGGAGAGGAAGGACAGGATTGTGGAGATTAATTGTTGGCTAGTAGAGTGATGTTGCTCACAATGATACAGGCTGTTGTGGGACTTGGGGAGCATATAGGACAACAGTGACCTATATGCAGCAAACAGGTTGCACTTGAGTAAGGCTGGACAGCAGACCTTGAAGCAGAAACTGGAAGAACATGTAGCATCCATGGGGATTTTAAACTAGCAAGGGGGCTGGCGAGTTTGTAGTTAGTGTGCAGGGCTGCCAGGTAGGGGAGCTGCATGAGCTGACCCCCCCAAGACAGAAGGGTTTGTAATGAGGGGGAGCTGGGGGAGGAGGTCAGGTGGAGGGGGCACTGGGCAAGGAGAATGTGGGAGCTGGGTGGAGAGTAGTCAACCTGAATGTGAAGTACCTAGGTAACAAAGCAGCTGAGCTTCAGGCTCTCTTAAGCACAGGAAAGGTGGATGTTGCAGCCATCACGGAGACAGGGACCAGCGAACACAAGGATTGGGATCTGACAATTCCTACGTACAGGGTGTATTGGAAAGACAGAGGCGTGGGGAAAGGGGGTGGGGTGATGATTTACATAAGGGATGGGATCAGGTGCATGTGGGACAAGGAGAGGAAGAGAGGACGGAGGCACTGTGGATGCAGTTCCAAGACCCGAGGTTTTGGGAAACTGAGACTAGATGTGGTGTATAGACCACCAGCACAGTAAGAGGCATTGGATAGGGAGCTGGTGGATCAGATTCAATGGGTGTGTGGCAAGGGGAGCATGGTGATTGGCAGGGATCTCAATCTTTCTGGGGTGGACTCTAGTGCCAGAGAGCAGGTACTTCTGGATGCGTTCCAGGATAGCCACCTGGTGCAGTTGGTTGATGAACCAACCTGACTGGACAACATATTGGGCCTGGTGCTATCAAATGGGGATATGGTGATGGAGCTATGGGTGGAGGAGCCATTAGCCAGGGGTGACCACCTTTCAGTGTAGTTCAGGCTTAACATGAGCAAGGAGGCGGTGGGGTCAGCAACAAAGGTAGTGGACTTCAGATGGGCGGACTTTGGGAGAATGAAGGAAATTTTTTTTTTTTTGTAAACTTTAGGATTACAAGTACCTTTGAGAAGGGACTGCTCATTTACAAAGGTTCCACATCAAAGGATGTAGGGGAACAACAATACAAAGGAAGCAATTTATACATATATTACATTTCGAAGCTGAATTGAGCATGGCATGTACAGTGGTTTGCAAAGAGAGACAGCAATAGTCAGTATGAGTAAGTTTTGATGGTGAACTGCATTTGGAGTGGAGAGTGGTAGAAAGGAAAGAGCAGGCAATGCCAATGTCAGGTGGAAGTGGCAGGTGGCATGAGATTGGTCCTGGTGGCTAAGGTCTAGCGTCAGCTGAAAGGGGAGGGGTGGGTGAAGGGAGGAGTGGAGGGGTGGGTGTCAAGGGAGGCACAGGATGCATGAACCACTGTCACCGATACTATGTGAAGACCATGCTTTAGGAGAGGCAGTCACACTGCGTGGTTGAGGCAATGAAGCATCATAATTCCCTTTTAAAGGGACCAAGAGTCGTGGTTGGAAGTGCTTCTTTGTTAAGGGTATTGTAGTACTGAGGTGCCCTGTGTGAGAATGATCTCTGCCCCATGGTGGTCCGGCACCTGGGAACCTGGAACGTCTGTTGCAGAGCTCTTCATGTAGATTGGGTGCTGCTGTGGGCGGTGAGGAGTTTTGCAACTCCAGGTGGCATGTGCCCAAGTAGAATTTTTTTTGTGAGTAAACAGGTCTGGTACTGTATTCAGCTCTGGAGAGGTAGCCGCCCAGCCTGGGCATATAGGTCACAGGTGTGAGTTAGGTGGTGGGCACCTGTAAGGAGCCTACAGGCTTTGTTGAGAGTCACAGATATCCTCCGGAGATCCGTAAGGAAGGCAGAGCCATAGATGGCAAGACCATAGTCAATGATGGAGGTGACAGAGCTATAGACAGCCAGTCTAAGGGCTTCAAGGGTCAGGCAATGCTTGTGCTTGTGGAGCAGGCCAATCCATATATTGGCAGCTCTTGCTATATTACCTATATGATGTGAGTATGAAAGTGAGCAGTCCAGGGTGATGCCAAGGTATTTGAACTCAGGAACATGCTCAAGTGAAGCCCCTGCATGGTTCTTGATGTTGAGGAGCTGAGTTTTGCACTTGCTCCGTGGGTTGTAGAATGTCATAGTCTTAGTTTTGCTAAAGTTCAGAACCAATTTATGTGAGCGGAACCAATCTTCGATGCACCTGAAGTCGTTTTGAAGATGACTCTCTAGCAGGCTAGTATCATGGTTCCTTGAAAATAGTACTGTGTCATCTGCATAAAGTAATATTCTCTTTTGGCAGACTCTAGGGAGACCATTAAGAAAGAGAGAAAAGAGTAGTGGTACTAATATTGTCCCTTGGGGGACACCTGAGAGGACTGGCTTTTCATCTGAGGTGACTCCTGCGATCCTGACATGTTGGGCCCTGTCCCCTAGGTAACTAGCAAACCAGCTCACTGCATGTTTGGAGAGACCAAGGGCAGACAGTTGTTTGAGAAGTAGTGGGTGGTTAACGGTGTCAAAGGCCTTCGTTAGATCAATGAATACCACCCCACCACACATGCCTTGGTCGATGGTGTCATGGAGGAAACTGGTAAACTCAAGTAGTGCCATGGTGGTGCTGTGCCCTTTCCGGAAACCATGTTGTTCAGGGCAATGGATTTCATACTTATCCAGGAACTCCACAAGTTGATCAGAGGCTATACGTTTGAGCGCTTTTGATAAGGGGGGAGGATGGAGATGGGCCTGTAGTTTGTGTGTAGCGTCTTGTCTCCATTTTTGTACACTGGTGTGATAGTTGCTTGTTTCCAGAGTGATGGAAATTGACCCAATCTTAGGGAAAGTTTAAAGATCTTAGTCAGGGGTTCAAGGAGTTCATCTAGAACTAATGCGAGTAGCTTCAGATCAAGGGAGTCACCACTGTATCCGGTTTTGCTGATGGCCTTGTGAATATAGTAATACTGAGGGGGCACCTTAAAGGTATTAGGTCAAAGATGGATGCACATCAAAAGTGGGACATCATAAAGCCTGGCCTGAGGGAAGCTACTGTAGCATGCACCAGGACCCTGAGAAAGAAGTCCAGGGTAAAGGTGCCATGTTGGATGACCGGGAGCATGTTGGAAAGTGTGAGGGCCAAGACTGCTGCATTGAGGAGAATGAAAATAACATGGAGGGGGGAGGACAGGGAGTCGTAGGCAAAGAGGACTATGGAAGTAACCAAGTTAGTAAGGGAGGTCAAGGCCGATAAGGAGCTGAGGCTGGCTCAGGGCATAAGGGAGGGGGAGAAGGAATTCTATAGATACATGGAGGGAAAAAAGGAACTGTAAGGACCAAATAGTTAGGATTAGGGAGGGTGGGGTGTGGGTGGAAAAGGAGGAGGAGGAGGAGGAGGAACAGGCAGAGGTACTGAATGAGTACTTCTACTCTGTGTTCACGAGGGAGATAGGAAGTCCACTACCTCTATGGACGGGAAGTGTGGGGATGAGGGGGAAGAGGTGACTGATGCAGTGATTCAAGAAAGCAGGGTATTGGAAGGTCTGAAGACACTTAGGGTGGATAAAGCACCAGGTCCAGATGGCATTCACCCTAGGGTGTTGTGTGAAATGACGGAGGTGTTGGCCAGGCTGCTGACTGACCTGTTCAACACCTTCATGGACACGAGGTGTGTGCTGCAGGACTGGAAGTTGGCTCATGTGGTGCCCATCCACAAGAGCAGCCCAAAGGATGCGCCTGGCAACTACAGACCTGTCAGTCTCACTTCCATAGTGGGGAAACTCATGGAAACAATCTTGAAAGAGAGATTGGTAACCTTCCTGGAGGTAAGTGATCTCCAGGATGGGCAGTAGCATGGATTCATCTCAAGGAGATCATGTCAGACCAACCTAATAGAATACAACAACTGGGTGACAAGGGAACTGGACAAGGGCCATGCAGTGGATGTCCTGTTCTTGGACTTCAGCAAGACCTTTGATTCGGTCCCTCATGGGTGACTGAGAGCAAAGCTGGAGCACGTAGCGGTGGGAGCTAAGATGGCTGGCTGGATCAGAAATTGGCTCAGAGATAGACTGCAAGGGGTGGTGGTGGTGGTGGGCGGAGAACTCTCATCTTCCAAGGCAATGACCAGCAGTGAGCCACAGGGCTCTACGCTGGGGCCGATGTTGATCGGTCTGTTTACGTTGGATATTGTACATGGGGTTGGGAGCAGGATCAGTTTGTTCATGGATGATATCAAGATGGGAGCTGTAGTAGATGATAAAAAGGGGTGGCAGAAGCTAGAGGATGACCTAACCAGACTTGAGGAGTAGTCAGCGAGGTGGCAATTGGGTTTTAATGCAAAGAAGTGCAAAGTTATGCGCTTAAAGGCAAAGAATCCGAGGAGGGAATATTGGTTAGGTGGGATGCTGTTGGGAGTCACTAAGAAGGAGGAGCACCTGGGGTCATAGTAACAGAGAGCATGAGCAACTCTGCTTAATGCAGGAGGCAGTGGCTAGAGTCAATAGGATGCTGGGATGCACTGTGGGGGGATTCTCATCCAAGCACAAGGATGGGATTCTGCCCCTATACAGGTCCTTGTTCAGGCCTCAGTTGGAGTACTGCATGTAACATTGGCATCTGTACCTGAGGGAGGATAGCAAGCTGCTTGAA
Source organism: Neoceratodus forsteri (assembly GCA_016271365.2). Classification (NCBI taxonomy): domain Eukaryota; kingdom Metazoa; phylum Chordata; order Ceratodontiformes; family Ceratodontidae; genus Neoceratodus; species Neoceratodus forsteri. Next base: position 30,078,523 of record JADMNL010000035.1, read on the forward strand.
GCGGTACAGCGCAGGGCAACAAAAATGATACAGGGGATGGAAGGAAGAACCTACAAAGAAAGACTGAGTCACTTGAGTTTGTTCTTCCTGGAGGAGAGAAGGGATGGGGGAACATGATTGAAACTTTCAAATACTTGAAGAGGATCAACAAACTGGGCACAGAGGGGTTGCTCAGGCTGAGGAAGGGAAGGGACATGAAGGGGCATGGACTAAGATTGGAAGGGGACAGGTTCAGGAGGGAGATGAGGAGGCATTATTTCACTGAAAGAGTGGTGTCAAAATGGAACGCTGTACCAGAGGAGGTGGTGGCTCACAGTACAGTGGGGAGTTCCAAAAGGGCATGAAACAAGGCATGAGGGGTCTGGGTATCTGACTGTAGTGTAAATACTTAAACTTTACTGTATGTCAGCCAGAAACATTTTAATTCTGTAAGACTCTGACCACTAAGAAAGAAATCAAAATAAATCTCTCTCCTTGACTGTCTCCCCTTCTATCTCTCTCTCTCTCTCTCTCTCTCTCTCAGGAGCCCTTATCTCTCCTCCCCATCTATCTCTCTACCACTTAATATGCATGTATTATATTGCTGACATCTAAAGGCAATTATTAGCAAATAAGTAGCAAATATTACATTTTCTCACTCTCTCCTCTTGCAAGTACTGATCAAAGCCCCCCCCCCATACTAACTTGCACAGAGGAAAAAAGGGCTTAAACAGAAATAAATAACCAACATACAGACACTGTAGTAAAACAAAAATTTAAACAACACACACAAACACACACACACACACACACACACACACACATATACAAGTTTTACTACAGGTCTGAAGTAAAACTAATCAACCACAACAATTTTTGTGTGGTTTTAAATGCATTTTTCTGCAGTACTACGAGAAAACTCTACAGAGGAACTCCTTCTCTCTCGAATGCCTATACAATCCACACAGACTCAGTAGAGATCTGGGAGTCACACTGATACTCTGGAGATGGAATGTGCAGTCACATGACTACTCAACTGATCTAAATGTGGAATTCTATTCTGTGAATGCATTTTTTTTAACCAGGATTGACACATTAAGCTGAAGCTTGTTTACAGGTGCAACCTGGGAGCACAAGGAAGTTAAGTGACTTGCTCAGGGTCCCACAGTATGCAAGTGGGGGCTGTGTGATTCAAACCCAGGACTTCAGGTTTGCAGCTCAGAGCCTTAAACCGCTGCACTATACTGCCTCCTAACATATTTCTGCAGAATACTGTTCTGTGAAGTGACGTTGAAACTCTGGTAAGCATAACACAGATTTAGGACACAGAGGACATAATTCATGCTTATATGACTCTTCCTCAGGCCTGACACAGTTTATTTACTGTTTTTTTATTATATTTGATAATTTGGTTACATGTATTTCTAGTAAAATCATTGCAGACTTTTTCTGTGATATATACATACGTATCGCCACAGAATATAATTTTGCAGAAAAACACATTCCATGGTTAAGAAAGTCAGTAGAATTTTGCCATTCTGCTTTTAACAAACTTCTGCCGAATGTCAGTGGAATTTATGAAAATTCCGTGGAATTTTGTTCCACCAGAATTTGAACATTCTCCACAATTCTACCCCCTTCCCCTTCCTCTCACTAGCCCATTTTTCATACATACAATGTTCTTGTTTAAACAAATGAATAAAGAACAATGTTGATATGTTTTCTATTTTTAGATATGAATATGAACATACAAAGAAGCCAGCAGAAGAAGTCCATTTGGTCAGTCTAGTCTGTTCATATTGCAGGGTCCAAAGCTTGAGCTACTGAGCTTGCCCCTTCCTCTCCCACTCCTTCAAACCTTTCCATCATCCCTACCCATGATCATTACCTTCCCCCTATGCTTATCCCAGACTCTCTTGAAGCTGCCCATTGTCTTCAACAAGAATACCTCTTCCGACAGTGCATTTCAAGTGTCCATCACCCTGTCCATGATGAAGTGCTTCCTGACCTCTCTCTTCAACTCCCCCCCCATCTTAAGACTGTGCCACCTTGTGTTGTGGTTGTCACTTAGCAGAGACCCTCCTTATCCACCTTACTTATCCCATTCAAGTACTTGTAGGTCTCAATTATGTCCTTCCTCTCTCTCCTGTCCTCCAGGGAGTAATGTTCAGTGCCCTCAACCTCTCCTCATGTGCCTTTCCCTGCTAACCCACTGTCATTTTTGTAGCCCACTTCTGAACCTTCTCCAGCAGGTTTATGTGCTTTTTGAGATGTAGGCACTAGTACTGAACTCCACACTCTAGATATGGCCTCACCAGTGACCTATAAAAGGGAAGTATAACCTTCTCTTTCCTACTACTGATCTCCCTAACTATGCATCCCAGCATCTTGTTTGGCCTTTCTGCTGCTTTCTTGCACTGCGTGGAGTGCTTCAGGTCATTAGTGATCATCACTCCCAGGTCCTTCTCTTCCTCTGTTGCAGATTCCTGGACTCCACCCTGGTAGTACTCTTGCCTAGGATTCTTGGCTTGGATGTGCATAACTTTGCATTTTTTGCGGGGGGTTGTAATTTCTGTTTATCTCGCCCCTCATCCCTACCAGCTCCGCTTCCTCAGGAATGCCAATGGAGTTCACCCTTGCTACCCACCTTACCTGTGCTGACCTGTTCCCCCATCCAGCTGTGGTCCCCCCTGGGCAGGGATGAGGTGGGGCCCATACACCCCGAACAATTCTTTTGTCCCGTCAGGCTCAGGACAGAACTGCATGGTGCCAAATGGACTCTCACACAGTATGCAAAGTCTAATTCATTCCATTGGGGTGTCATACAGACGAGGCACATTGATGAGTCTGGGTACGACAAAACAAGTGTCTGTGTCTTCTGTTGGCACCCTTTGCATACTGTGTGAGAGGCCTTTCGGCACCTTGCAGTTCTGCTTAAAGTTGAACCAGCATATTTTGTGGTGATTTGCATATACAACCCATGATGCTTTGAATTATGGGGGTATGTGTGATCAAGAATACTACAGTCCACTTTACAGATTCAAACAAACTCTTGACCCCCAGCATCTGACAGCCTTTCTGTAACCCCTGCAGCTCCCTAAAATCACTCCTGAACAAGTATAAATATTAGAGGTCCTGCTATCTAGCTCAGAAACTGAAGCTGCATTTAAATCCCTTACACCTAAGAAGGCTCCAGGGGGTGATGGTTTCCCATCGGAGTTCTCACACCTATCCCAGATTATCTCCCCATCTTACAAAGGTTATATGTGGAATCTGCCATCACTTGTACCTTTCCCACCAACTTGAGAATGGCTAACATAACAGTTTTCCCCAACAAGTGAAGGACCCCACTGACCCAAGTGGGTACAGATCCATCTTCCTCATTATAGCAGACAGTAATATAGTCACAAAAGCTTTAGCTTTAAGACTCAAGAGTATGCGGCCTAGACTTATCCACCTTTCCCAGATCAGATTCATAAATGGCAAGATCAGCTCAGACCATATGAGCACTCTGTTCAACTTAATGTACATAGCTAAAAATACCCCCTCTCATGCAGCAGCCATTGCAACAAATTTCCTGCTAATCTACTGTAGTAGCTTACAAACCACAAGGAGGGAGGAGTGTAAATGTCAATATGAAAGTTCAGTACTTGGTGTTAGTACCCTATCTAGGGTAAGAGGTAAAAGAGAATTTAAAGGTAGGAAAAAGTTTGGATTAGGCCAAACACCCTATCTAAAGTAGGAAAAAAAATAAGGGTTTTGGAAGTAAGCAAAAAGTCTGACTGTGCCAGATGCCTTATCAGGGGTAGGAGTAAAACAAGCATTTGTCAATGCTGAATGGTGTCTTGCTGGCATTGGCATTGGTAGTGCAGAAGTTAGAGAGATGCATAATAGGAATGGCAGTGAAGTATGGAACCAATGTTAACCCCACCCCACCCTGCAGAGACTGACAGGCATTGAGGTGTGCCTTTGGTTCGTCAGGCATAACAGCCACGCCATTTCACCACACCCTATCCTGCAGACACCGACAAGTGTCACGGTGTGTCTTTGGGTCATCAGCCATAATGCTCATGCCATTTCACCTCACCCCATCCTGCAGACTCTGACAAGTGTTGCGTTGTGCCTTGTGGTCATTGGGTCTTACGCTCACCCCATTCCATAAGGAAGTACATTGAGATGGGTGCAGTATAGGAGAATGGGGTGAACTTTGGGGCTGAAGAGTCCAAGGCACACCTTTATGCCTGTCAGTGGCTGCAGGGTAGGGGTTGGGGTGGAATGGCATCTGCGTTACAGCTGGCAATCCAAAGGCACACCCCTGACACCTGTCAGTCTGTACAGGGTAGGACCTTATGGTTAGAAACCCTAACACCCTGGGCATTTGTTGGTATTTGCACTCCAAATCTTCAACATGGGCTTTTTGTGACCCCACCTCATGAAAGCATTTGGGACCTGTGCTCATGAACAGTGGCACTCTGATTTTGTTAATCTGTCCCAAATGTTGATTTCCCACAGCGACCGTGCCATTCTGCACCAGATGTACAAAAACACAATTCGGGCAGGACATGAAAAATGACAGCTGCACCATTCATAAGGAGGTGTGAAGAGATGGCAATATTGAAAGTCTGGAGTGAAAATATTAAAAAATCTCAAAGTTACGAGTGTGCGAGAAAACTGCGCAATGTACGCTCGTAACACAGTCATTTTTTGGAATTCTTTCACTAAATTTTCAACACAGGCATTTTGGGACCTCTGCTCATAAACAGTGTCACTATGATTTTCTTAATCTGTCCCGAACATTGATTTCCAACAGTGACCTCGCCATTGTGTGCCAGATGTGCAAACCCACATTTTGGGCAGGTTGTGAAAAATGACAGCTGTACTGTTCATAAGGAGATGTGCAAAAATGGCAATGCTGAAAATCTGGAGTGAAAATATTAAAAATTCTTGAAGTTACGAGTGTGCGTGGAAACTGCACAACGCACACTTGTAACATACTCATTTTGTGGAATTTTGTCACCAAATTTTCAACATAGTCATTTTGAGGCTTCTGCTCATGAACAGTGTCACTGTGATTTTCTTAATCTGTCCCAAACATTGATTTCCCTCAGCAACTGAGCCATTGTGTGCCTGATATGCGAAAGCACATTTTGGGCAGGTTATGAAAAATGACAGCTGTACCGTTCATAAGGAGGTGTGTAAAAATGGCAATGCTGAAAATCTGGAGTAAAAATAATAACAATTCTCAGAGTTACAAGCGTGCGTGTAAACTGTACATTGCACACTTGTAACAGTCATTTTTGGGAATTTTTTCATCAAATTTGCAACGTAGGCTTTTTGGGAACCCATCTCATGAACAGTGGCATTGTCATTTTATTAATCGGTCCTGAAAGGTGATTCTACGCAGTGACTGCAAAATCACCTTTTGGGACTGAATAACAACATGATAGTGACTGAATTCATGAGGTGGGGGTCCGAAGAACCCCATGTTCAAAATTTGATGCCAAAATTCGCAAAAATGGCCAAGATATCCACCTAAGTTGAAAAAAAAAATGTAAGCCATTATACAGCTTACCGGCATTTCTTCAGTTCACGGTCGGCTTTGAAGAGTGCAGACATGTTCCCAGTCCACTGAACATCATCATGCTAGGCTCCGGAGGTATGTATGGGGTGAGGGGGGACTGTGGGAGGTGTGGTGTGCAGAGGGTGGGTGCGAGTTGGGGAGGGGGCACCAGACACAAAGAGGAACCGCTTTTCTACTTTTCGGCGGGGAATTAAAACATCAGCAGGAAGGTTTTCTTTTTGCAGGTAGATTTGGTACACTGGGGTGGATTCTCAGTGTGCCACCTGGGTGTTTTTTTTGGGGGGGACTGGAGCCAATGGGGATTGGGCTCCCCGCTGGCAAAGTAAAAACAGGTCTGTATCGGGGGGCATGATGCCAAGGGGGATTGGGCATCCCCCTCAGCATCCAAATGAGTTTGGGGGGCAAATTATATTGACAGGGACTGGGCTCCTCTGTCAGCAAATTAACTGGGATGGCGGGATGCCAACAGAGTGATTGGACACCCCCAACATTTGTTTCTTGGGGACTGTGAGAGGTGGATGGCGATAGCCACCATGTCTGTTGAAATGTTACACCAGGCAAGGCACACCCTGCATTGATGGGTTGCTCCCTCATTGCAGCGGTGAAATTGTTTTAAGTTGGTGGCACGTTTTTGAACTGCTGTCATAGACAGCATGGTATTTAATTTGTGCCACAGAGCCCAGCCTGAAAAAGCAGTGGCGCCATTGGCCACAACACGACCACACCTCCAAAGCCTGCTATTCCAAGCTACAACAATATGTTGCTTGCGAGTGCACAAGACAACATAAAAAGGGGTTTAACAGTAGACAAAAATTCAGGATTAGGCCAAGTACTCTATCTAGGGTAGTGGTACCAAAAGGGTTTAGAGTAAGCAGAGTTCTGGGAAAAGGTGAAACTCCCTATCTAGGGCAGGGGTAAGAAAAGGTTTAATAGTAGGTAAACAAAAACAAGCAGGGTAGAAATTAGATATGCTCGGAGTGGTGCAGTGCAGTGCAATGGCTGTGGATGGCATTTTTCTAGGAGACTTTCTAGAGACTGCAGTGCTGCCCCATATGCATGCTCCTCTCTAGGCTGAGGGCAGTGGTTGCCTGACTCCAGGCCAACTTGGTTAGGATTCAGGGGGCCTCCTCCCCCACCCAGTGACCACCTGCTCTGCTGCTGCTGCCTCAGAGGCTGCCAAAGAGGAAGAGCAGCTGGACTATTGTGGGCTTAGAGAGGGTGAGTGTGGTAGGTCAGAAACACATCCCCACATGGTACCACAACAGAGCTCTTATGCTGCTCTGTCACAGCAGGACTGTCCCATGTAGGCAACAGCAGTAGTGACCAAGGAGGATGTGGGAGTTCTACATGTTGTAGACCCCAAGGCAGGGGCAGAGGAGGAGATAGCAACTCCTCGTGGAGGACTCTATTGTTAGGGGGGCCAATTTGGGGGCATGAAGAGAGGGAGAGAAGGTTGTTAGATGCCTTCCCAGCACCACTGCTTGAAGGGATATAAAGCGAATCCTGGGGATCTCTTGGCAGCAGGATAGAAGGGAGAGCTAGATGTCATTGTCCACCTAGGAACAAATGACCTGGCTAGGGATGAGGTTAGGGTAGTGCAGGAGGAGTTCACGGAGCTGGGTAGAGGTCTTAGGCAGGTAGCATGCTCAGTGGCCTTTTCTGAGGTGTTGCCGGTCTACTACAGGGGCGAGGACAGGGTTCTGTGCAATAGGAGCTTCAATGAATGGTTGAAGAAGTGGTGCAAAGAGGAGGTTTCAGATTAATTGGGAACTTAGCAGGGTAAGGCAGACAAGGGAGAGGTTGAGGGCACTTAACATGTACTCCCTGGAGGAAAGGAGAGAGAGAGGGGACATGATTGGGACCTTCAAGTACTTGAAAGGGATAAATAAGTTAGATAAGGAGGGCTTCTTTAAGCTGAGTGGCAACCATAACGTGAGGGGGCACAGCCTTAAACTGGAGGGGGGAAGGTTCAGGAGGGAGGGAGGTCTGGAAGCTCTTCTTCACTAAGAGGGTGGTGGCTACTTGGAATGAGCTGCCAGAAGAGGCGGTCTCTTTGAAAACAGTGGGCAGCTTCAACAAAGGCTGGGTTAGGCATAGGTGGCAAGTAAGGATCATGGGTAGGAAGGATTGGAGGAGTGGGGGGGTGGGACAGTAGCTCAATCTGTGGACCTTGCAATATGAGCAGACTAGACAGATCAAATGGCCTTCTTCTGCTGGCTTCTTGGTGTGTTCATATGTTCATACGACAAGGGTCCAACTGGGAGGGATGTGGGCCTATACAGGAGAGATGGCCTGCATCAATCTGGGAGGGGGACCAGGGTCCTTGGTGAATGGTTTAAATGTTTCATTGGCAAGCATTTAAACTAGCCCAGGGGAGGCAGAGGAAGCAGAGAGAATCAAAGTGCCCCCCCATACAGTGGAAGTAGTGAACAGGCAGAACCCTAAGGGATGAAAAATCACAGATGTACCAGAAAATAGGAAAAGCAGAATGCTAGGGAAAAAAGAGGGTTAGGAATGTAGGCAGAGAGGGTAAGAAGAGCAGGAAAAAAAGGTAAAGGAGGGGGGCTGATAGGAGAGATGGTAGCAGAATTTGAAAGGCCATGTGTGCAAATGCTCTTGGTCAAGGAAATAAAATCTTGGACATAGTGGCCATAATGACAGAGGCTGACCTGGACATTGTCGCTATTGCTGAGACATGGTGCAATGAGAACCATGACTAGGAATAGCCATACCAGGCTATACTCTGTTTAAAAAGGACAGAGAGGATAAGAAAAGGGGAGGAATGGCTCTTTATGTAAAGGAGGGCATAAAAGCAACTGAAGTACATGGAATACAGGGAGGGGCAGAGGCACTTCTGGTCACCCTAGAATCAGGAAATGGAACTGCTGTTTACCCTGGGTTGATCTACAGACCTCCAGCACAGGGCCAGTAGATGGGAAGGGTTCTAGTGGAAACCATTCATAAGATGGCAACATAAGCGGGAGGTGCAGCTGGTGGGAGACTTCAATCTACCAAATGTGGGTTGGAGCGTCCCAGCTGCAGCTTCAACTAAGAACAGGGATATCCTGGATTCCCTGCAGGGGGCATTCCTCAGGCAATTAGTAAGAGAGCCCACTTGTGAGGGAGTAATATTGGACCTAGTACTCACCAACAGGGAAAGTGTTGCAGACATCACAGTGGGTGACCACCTGAGGACCAGTTATCACAAATGGTGTGGTTAAATATAAGAACAATGGTGGAGTCGACCCACACGAAGGCAAGGGTCCTGGACTTCAGGAGGGCTGTCTTTGCAAAGATGGGGGAATGCATCAGGTATGCCCTGGCAGAGGGAGGGGACTTGGGTGGCATTCAGGAACAGTGGATGAAACTAACAAGCATTTGTCAATGCCAAATGATTGTTGTGTGCACTGGTGTCTTGGGGGAAGGATGTTTGAAAATTGCTTCAGTGAAGTTGTTTGTGAGGTGGGGTCCCCAAAAAATATGTTGAAAATTTGGGGAAAAAATATTTAAAAAAGGTCAAGTTATGCCACTGAGTTGAAAACCCTATTGAAATACATTGAAGTGCTTACCTCAGTTCGTGGTTGAGCTTTGAAGAATGAACACGTACCTGCAGTCCAAGGTAGATTACGGTGACAGACCTCCAGTGGGTAAGTATGGGGTAAGGGGCGTTGTGGTGGGTCCTGAGTGGGAGGTAGGGGGTTGGGTAATGGTGGAATGGACAACTACTGTATTGACAGTTTTCATTTTTACAGGGGAAAAAATGACGAGAGACAGTTTTCTTTTTTTCAGGGAGTTTGCTGAACAGATGAGGACACTGGGGGATTGGGCACCTCCAGTGTCTATATACTGTTTGGGGGGATTACATAGCAGACAACAATGCACAGACAGATGAGGACACTGGGGACCAGTTTCTGTATACTGTTACACAGCGGACAATGGTGGACGGTTTTCCCTCTTTTTTTTAGGATAAAAAAACAAGCATTTGTCAATGCTGAATGTTTGATGTATTGAAAGATGTCCACCCCTGCACCTTGTTTATGCCCTTGATGTAGTTGAACATATCTATCATGTTCCCCCACTCCCTCCTTTCCTCCAGTAAGTACATATTGAGGTCCTTTTAATCTCTCCTGATATGTTCTGTGTTGCAAGCCATGTACCATCTTGGTTGCCTTTCTGTGGACTGCCTCCCCCCTGTCAATGTCCTTGTGCATTTGCACCCTCCAGAATTGCACACAGTACTGTAGGTGAGGCCTCACTAGTGCATTATACAGTGGAATCACCACCTTGTGCCTTCTGCTAGTGATACCTCTGCCTATGCATCCCAGCATGTCACTGGCCATCCTTGTAACATTTGTGCTGTGCTGGGTTGGCCCGGTGGTGTTGAGGGTTGAGGCACTGGATGCCACACCTAGTACCATGCTGGTGACCTGGGTTTGGGAATGGACTCAGGTTGTTCGGGGGGGGGTCAGCCCGGGGAGGTAAGGATGGAGTGTCTAGAGGATAGCTACCCTTCCTTGGGGAGGGGGGAACATGCTGTGCACTGTTGGCTGACATCCAGGGGTGGCTGGGTGCCCCAGTGCACAAGGGGTAGGCCCTCATCCAGAGCACTTGGCTGCCTCTGAGGAAGTGGAAACAGCAGTTGCAACCATTGCATGGGTGGGGGCGCGGGAGGAAGCAGGAGGAAAAACAGGGGTCTGACACAACCAGTGATGGCCTGATCACCCTCATGGCAGCCCCCAATTTTGGATTACTGTCTCTGGGGGATGGGAGTAAGCTGGCACTTCTGGATCCTGGCCCCGCTATTGGAGGAAGCCGAGGGGGAATGCTAGGGGTTGCAGAGCAGGACAATCAGGGCTGGATGATGTATCCCTCCATATTGGGGGGGATTCATAGCCCCTGTTGGATCCACGGAGGAGGAAAAATAAGTAATATGTAAAAATAATTTGTGCTCTCCTTTGACACCTTTACAGTTGGTCATCAGGACTGATAATTCCTAGGTCAAAAGACAAAGAACCTCTGTGCGCAAACACTGAGGCAAGGGTTACCCCAAAGGGCATTTGGCTGGGAAGCCAAGTTTCAAGAAAATACAAAATCACACATGCCCCCACAATGCAAAGCATCATGGGCTACATATGCAAATCACCACAGAATGTTATGCTGGTCCAACTTTAAGCAGAATTGCATGGTGCCGAAAGGCCTCTCACACAGTTTGCAAAGGGTGCTAACAGAAGCCTAGAAGGGTGCTAACAGAAGCCTATTCCTAGGTCCCTTTCTTCCTCGGTGATCATCAGCATCTCCATCCCATCCTGTAACTCTACCCAGTTTTCCCTCTTCTCAGGTGCATTATTTGGGCTTCTTTGCATTGAACCTCAGTTGCCACTGCTCAGACCATTTTTCAAGCCTCTCCATGTCCCTGCTCATTTTCTCCATCCCTTCTGGAGTAGTCACTCTGTTACAGATGTTGGTGTCATCTGCAAACAGGCAGACAGATCTTTCCTTCTAGCCCTTTCGCAATGTCTGTAATGAAGACATTGAACCGGACTGATCCAAGGACTTATCCCTGAGGCACCCTGCTGGTCACCCCTTCTCCCCAGACTGGATCCCATTACCACCACCCTCTGCTTCCTGTCCGTCAGTCAGTTTCCATCTCAGTTTATCAGTTTGTGCCCCATTTCCAGACTACTCATCTTGTTAATCAGCCTTAGGTTAGTTAGGTGACATCAAATGACTCTCCCTGATTTACTTCCTTAATGAGGCATAAAGGTTTCCAACCCAAATGCCCCATCCCCACCTTGCACAGAGATTGACAGGCATTGGAGGGTGTCCCTTTTGGTCATCAGTCGCTCATGCCATTCCACCCTCACCTTGCAGACACTGACAAGCGTCACGGTGTGCCTTGAGGTCTTCGGCCCAAACACTCACCCTGTTCAATAATGAAATAAGCTGAGATGGGTGCAGTATAGGAGTATGGGGTCAATGTTTGGGCCAAAGACTCCAAGACACACCCTGATGCCTGTCACTGGCTGCAGGGTGGGGGGTGGGTGCAATGGTGTGAGCATTATGTCCGATGACCCCAAGGCACATGCCCAACACCTGTCAATCTCTACAGGGTGAGGGTGGGGCATTACAGTTGGAAACCTTAATGTCTCAGATGTTTGTTGGTATTTTTGCTCCAAATTTTTAACATGGGCTTTTTGGGACACCACCTCATGAACAGTGGCACTATTATTTTGTTACTCAATCCCAAAAAGTGATTTCGCGCAGCAACTGTGCCATTCAGCACCACAGGTGCTAAAACACATTTTGGGCAGGATGTGAAAAATGAAGGTTGTACTGTTTATGAGGTATGAAACAAGCATTTGTCAATGCTGAATGTTGCTTGCTTCTATGTGCTGTTTAGGTATTTGGAAGTCATTGGAGTGCAAATATTGAAAATTTGCGAAGTTACGAGCGCGCGTAGGAACTGCGCAATACTCGCTCGTAAAACAGTCATTTTTAAGAATTTTTTCACCAAATTTTCAACATAGACATTTTAAGACCTCTGCTCATGAACAGTGTCACTGTAATTTTGTTAATGTGTCCCAATCACTGAGTTTGCACACCGACTGCGCCATTCTGCGCTACATGGGCGGAAACACATTTTGGGCAGGATGTGAAAAATGACAGCTGTACTGCTCATAAGGAGGTGTGGTAAAATGGCAATGTTGAAAATCTGGAGTGGAAATATTGAAAATTCGCAAACCTACGAGCGTGCGTGGGAACTGTGCAACGGACACTCGTAAAAAAGTCATTTTTAGGAATTCTTTCACCAAATTTTCAACATTGCCATTTAAAGATCTCTGCTCATGAACTGTGACACTATGATTTTCTTAATGTGTCCCATACACTGAGTTCGCACACCGACTGTGCCATTGTGCGCTACATGGGTGGAAACATGTTTTGGGCAGGATGTGAAAAATGACAGCTGTACTGCTCATGAGGAGGTATGATAAAATGCCAGTGTTGAAAATCTGGAGTGAAAATATTGAAAATTTGTGAACTCACTGAGTCATATGAGAACCAAGTAATGCACGTCATTAAAACAGTCATTTTAGAATTTTTTCACCAAATTTTAAACATAGCCATTTAAGACCTCTGCTAATGAACAGTGTCATGGTGATTTTCTTAATGTGCCCATACATTGATTTCGCACCGACTGAGCCATTGTGTGCTCATGTGGTGAGAACATATTTTGGGCAGGATGTGAAAAATGACGCTATACTGCTCATGGAGGTGTGGTAAAATGGCAATGTTGAAAAAATCTGAGTGAAAATATTGAAAATTGCGACTTACGAGCCTGCGTAGGAACTGCAATGCTGCGCTATAAAACAGTCATTTTGGAATTTTTCACCAAATTTTCAACATAGCCATTTTAAGACCTCTGCTCATGAACAGTGTCACTGTGATTTTCTTAATTTGTCCCATACATTGATTTTGCACGACTGCACCATTCTGCGCTACATGGGAGAACACATTTTGGGTGAGATGTGAAAAATGACAGCTATACTGCTCATAAGAAGGTGTGGTAAAATGGCAATGTTGAAAATCTGGAGTGAAAACATTGAAATTTAGTGAACTACGAGCCGCGTAGGAACTACATAGACACACTCATTAAACAGTCATTATTTGGAATTTTGGCACAAATTTTCAACATGGGGTTTGGGACCCCATCTCATGAATGATGTCACTGTCACTGGTGGTATTCAGGCCCAAGGTGATTTCACAGTCCTGCACAGTCATATGTGAAATGCCCCTGGGCCTGAATAACATCGCCAGCTGTGACATCATTCATGAAGAGATCCCAAAACCCATGGTTGAAAATTGGGCAAAATCCCAAAATCCTGAGATATGCAACAAAGTTGAAACCCCTATTTAGCCCATTATACAGCTTACCAGCATTTCCTCAGTTCACGGTCGGCTTTGAAGAGTGCAGGCGTGTTCCGGTACACGAAGATATCGCGTCAGAGTCTGGAGGTAAGTATGGGGTGAGGGTGTGGAGGCTGGAGTGCGCCAATGGGTGGTGCGGGTTGTGGGTGGGGGTTGGGAGGCAGCGCAGAGACCGTTTTGTTTACAGGTTTAAAAAAAAGATGCTGGGTGGGCTCCCAGTGTGGCACAGGACGTGGCATTCAGCCAATGGGGGATTGGGCACCCCCATCGGCCAAAGGACTGCTTGCCACCCTGGGGTTGGCTCCCAGCGTGGCACCTACTACTTGGGGGGGAGACGCAGCTCAGCCGACGGGGATTGGGCACCCTGTCAGCTATACAGTCCATGCGGGGGCACGCATGACTGTGTGTGTGTCTGGGGGGGAGCTGCACGTGAGCAACTGATATCTTATCGGTGCTCACTGAAGCATAGCTCCCCCTTTCAACTGTATGGCACTGCATTTTGGAGCGTGTCATAGACAGCTCCAAAATGCATTGGCTTACAGGGGCCGCACCTGCCAGCACACTGACTGAATTGGAGGAGGAGGTGACACACCTCCGAAATCTCCGATGATGGCTCTATGTTTCTTGAACATGTGTGCAAGCAGCATAAAAATGGCAATGTTGAAAATCTGGAGTGAAAATATGAGAAACTGCCAAAGTTATGAGCATGCATAGAAACTGTGCAATGCACACTCCCAACGCAGTCATTTTTTGGAATTTTTTCACCAAAGTTTCAACATGGGGTTTTTGGACCTCCCCTCATGAACAGTGGCACTGTGATTTTGTTACTCCCTTCCAAAAGCTAATTTCACACAGTGACTGTGCCATTTTGCACAAATGGTGTTAAAACACATTTTAGGCAGGATGTGAAAAATGGCATCTATACTGTTCATAAGGAGGTGAGAAAAAAATGGCAATGTTGAAAATCTGGAGTGAAAATATTAAAAACTGGTGAAATTTCGAGCATGCATAGAAACTGAGCAAAGCAAGCTTGTAAAGCAGTCATTTTTTGGAATTATTTCACCAAATTTGCAGCTTGGGCTTTCTGGGACCCCAACTCATGAACAGTGGCACTGTTGTTTTGTTGCTCCTTCCCAAAAGGTGATGCCACGCAGCGACTGCGAAATCAACGTTCGAGACTGAGGAACAAAATAACAGTGAGATGTTCATGAGGTGGGGTCCCAAGAACTCCAAGTTGAAAATGTGGTGCCAAAATTCCTAAAAATGGCTGAGATATCAATCTAAATTGAAACCCCCTTTGATTCCCATTACACAGCTTACCCTTCATTCTTTCAGTTTGCCAGTCAGCTTTGAAGAGTGCAGACATGTCCTGCTCCACCGAAGATCGTATCCACCGACCTTGGAGGATAAGTATGGAGTAAGGGGGGTGCGGCAAGGTGGGTGTACGGAGGGAGGGTTGGGATGGGGGAAGGAGACGAGGAGACAACCAGGGATGGTTTTTGGTTTTACAAGTGAGAAAAAAAAAGACTGCGAGGGAAGGTTTTCTTCATTTACAGGTAAAAATCATAAAGATTAATTTAGGCACACTGGGGTGGGCTCCCAGTCTGCCACAATAGTGGTGGGGAGGGGGGGATGCTGACATGGGGATTGGGAACCCCAATGTCGGCTAGGGATATAGATGAGTTGTGGGTGCATCCAACACCTGGAGTGGGCATCCTGGTGTCAGAAAGGGAAAGGGGAAATTGCTTAACCAGGAAAGATACACTAAGTAGCAGCAGGGAAAGGGGACATTGTTTAACAAGGAAAGACAGACTAAGATGCAGCTGAAGGGCTCGCATTTCAAAGGACAGAACCGTGCGCAGTGTCAGCTCTGTCATTTGAAATGTTTGCTGAGATGAGACCCCTCAGCAAACCAGTGTCATCAAGATGCTGCCTGCTGATTTGCCAGTCACAGAGCGGCCCATGCAGCACTGATGGCCATTGGGCTATCACCCCTCACACCTGTCTCTAGCAGCTCTCATAGCAACATGTTTGGCTACGCTTGTGTGCATGACAAACATAAAAAGAAACTATAGTGAAGGCAACTGACCTCTGCTTTAGGCAAGTAAGCAAAAGTAAGAGGAAAAACAGACCACTATGGTTCTTAAAGGAGGTAATGGGATGATAAGGACATAAAAGTTAGCATTCAGGAGGTATAAGGAGACTCAGAGGGAGAAGGATAGGGAAGTGTATCAGGTGAAGCAGAGGGAGGCAGGGAAAGCAGCCAGGTGCTCAAAGGCCCAAACAGAGGAGAAAATAGCCCAGGCAGTAAAGAAAGTGGACAAAGCATTTTTTTAGGTACGTAAGTGAAAGAAGAAAGACAAAGGGAAGGATTGTAAGACTAAAGAAGAAAGGAGGGTGTGTGTGTGTGAAGTGAGACCAGGATAAAGCAGGCATCCTAAACAAATATTTTTGCTCAGTATTCACAGAAGGGCAAGGAGATGGACCACAGATAAGCGACAAGAGCATCAGTGGAGGGGATTTGGACAACAGTCCATTTATGGAGGAAAGAGTCCTGAAGGTATTGCAAAACTGAAAGTGGACAAGGCATTGGGGGCCAGACAGGTTACATCCCAAGATACTGAAGGAACTTAGAGAGATGCTCACAGCACCACTGGCAGTTCTGTACAACCACTCACTGGAGGTGGGAATGGTTCTGGAGAACAGGAGGAGGGCAGATGTAGTCCTTCTTCACAAAAGTAGAGGCAGGGAGGAGGCTGGCAAGTACAGGCTGGTCAACCTGACTTTCATAGTGGGGAAATTAATGGAACTACTGCTGAAAGAAAGGATTGTGGAATATCTTGAACCCAATGGCCTACAGTATCTGAGGCAGCATTTATTCACTGGGATGAGGTCATGTTGACCAAATCTGATAGATTTATTTAACTGGGTGACCAGGAAATTAGATCAGGGATGAGCAATGGATGTGGCTTACCTAGATTTCAGTTAGGCCTTTGACACCATTCCACATATTAAACTCATGCACAAGATGGGCAACCTGGGAGTGTTTTATAAGGTTGTAAATGGGTAAGACATTGGTTGAAGGATAGGGGACAGAGAGTTGATGTAAATGAAGTTCTCTCCGATGAATGGAGAGTGACCGGGGGGGTGCCACAGGGATCTGTACTGGTGCCAGTCCTCTTTAATGTCTTCATAAATGACATTGCAGAGAGGTTAGAAGAGAAGGTATGCCTTTTTTGCAGATGACACAAAGATGTGCAACAGGTTTAACTCTCCATGGGGGGGGTTGAAGAAATGAGGAGGGATCTAAGTAAGCTTGAGGAATGGTCTAGAGTGTAACAACTAAGATTCAATGTGAAGAAGTGCAAAAGCATGCACTTGGGGCACAGAAACCCAGGGAAAAAGTACACGATGGGGGATGTGTTACTGATGACCACAAAGAGGAAAAGGACCTGGGGGTAATCATATCTGATGATTTAAAAGTGGCCAAGCAGTGTAACAAGGCAGTGGAGAGAGCGAGTGGGATGTTAGGGTGCATAGGGAAGGGTATCACCAACAGAAAAAAGAAGGAGGTGATACCACTGTACAAATCATTGGTGAGACCTCACCTAGAGTACTGTGTCCAGTTCTGGATGCCACATCTCCAGAAGGACATAGACAGAGTGGAGGTGGTCCAGAAAAGGGCAACTACTATGGTACAAGGTCTGCACCAAAAGCCCTATGAGGAGAGACTAAAAGACCTCAATATGTACACCCTCGAGGAAAGGGGGGGTATGATAGAGACCTTCAAATATCTCAAGAGTATAAAAATGGTACAGTAGGGAAGTATTTTTCAGAGAAAAAGATATACAAGAACAAGGGATCATACTATGAAGCCAGAGAGAAGTAGACTCAGGGGAATCATGAGAAAAGGTAACTGGTTAGAGCAGCGCTTCCTGAACAGTGCATATTAGAAGAGCACTGTGAGATGAGTGAAACAAGGACAGTGACAGGAGTAGAACAGCAAACAGCAGTTACCACTACCCCTGCAGCTGTCACGTCAAAGGGAGTGACTGGAGGAAGTAAAGGTTGGAGAGGGCTAAGGCATAGAGCAGTTTGGCCAGCGTAGTACGAGGGACCAGGGTTCTGGACCCAGTCTCTGATATATTTCTGTGAGATGGGTTTACAAAATAGTTTACAAGTCCTGTCTCACAGCCCCCACCAAGTTTAACATTTTCCCTGAAATCCAGCTCCCCATCAGAGTTGATTATTTTAGTAATGGGGCTGTGGGGGTTCATTTAGTAATTTGTTTTGTAGCCATGGTAGCGATCCTCGGTCTGTGTGTGGACCACTACCATTGACGATATTATGTTCAGCTGTGTTTTTATTTGTCACTCTTGTTGTTGGTGCTGTTGTAGTTGCGCTCTTCTTTATAGCACTATTTTTGCAGTCATGATTGTAACCTAGTGCCTGAGAAAGTACTTCTTCACTAAAAGAGTAGTGGATGCATGGAATAGCCTCCCATCAGAGGTGGTGGGGGAAAAACAATAGCAGAATACAAAAATTCTTAGGATAGGCAAACGGTAACCTTAATGGTTAGGAAAGGAGGGGTAAAGCTGGAGAACAAGTAGGATCTGTAGTATTGCAGTAACTAGGGAAAATAGGCAGACTAGGTTGGTGAAGTGATCTGTACCTACCTTCAATTTCTAGGTTTTTATGTTTCAAAAAAGCATTCAGTTACATGGAGTGGGGATACCTCTATGAGGTGCTCTGACACATGGGGTTTGGACCCAGTTTCATCAATAACAAACAGACCATTTAGTCTAGACCACTAGCTAGAGTCCTCACTAACCTAACTCTTTTAGACCCCTTCATTCTGCATAAGAGTACTTGACAAGGATGCCCACTCTCTCCCCTAATTTTTTGTTATCATGACTGAACCACTGGCGGTGGCCATCAGGACCCATCAAGGGATACAGGGGATCCAAACTGCAAAACAATACGAAATGTTACTATACGCAGATAACCTACTGGTTCTAACCACTCAAGCCACTTATTCTACACCCCATCTTGTTGAACTCCTTTCCCCCTTCACCACAATATCTGTACTTAGGATAAATAGGACAAAGACCAAAGTTCTACAGTGCCTGCCATAGAAAATTTAACAGTAACATGGTAGTCCTCGGTGGGTGTGTTACACTGACCGGTACACTGACTGGTACCCAGTGGTACCAAGCAATACCTCATTACCACTCAGCAGTGTGGTAGTATGTGACTGAGCTGTTAATTAATTGAATCCATTCATTATTAGATTAAATGTGCCAGATGGCACTGGTTGTAGTGAAATTTATCTTAGCAGTTTATAATTGCCCAGCAGGTGCCACCATTGTCCATAGTCCATGGCAATTCTACTTGATCGAAAATCCAGCCCTACTAATTTAGTGCAGTAGCTGCTGCAGATATTTGTATTTCTGTATGGCTAGCACTCATTCAAAAAGAACTGGATGGCCTCATCAGATCCAAACACCTTACATCCTTTGCTGTGCAACTCAAACACCTGAATGTTTGAGCCGGTGACAGCGTGGCCACAGCTCAGTCAAGCTTAGTTCTAGATGTGCTGATATTAGAGTAGTTATCAAATAATTAAGCACTTGACCGATATTGGTGGTATCAGGTCAGCTACTTCTTGTTCAAGCACTGAAATTGGTGTGATGATTTTGTTAAGACAATTTAAAATTGCAAACATGAGTGCAGTGCTGAATCGCTGTGACCCTGATAGTGATAATGTGTAATTAATGATCTGCTTGTGTTGTTGTTTTTTTTTTCCCCAATTGTTTAACCAGGAGTGGCACACTAAGCTGAAAGCTTGTTTACAGGTGCTACCTGGGAGCACAGGGAAGTTAAGTGACTTGCTCAGACTTGGTGTTCTCACTGGGGCTTGAAATAGATAATCTCAAGATTGATCGGGTGGTTTGGTCTGATCACTGCACAGTGCAGTTCACATTCAGGGCTCCCACCGGATGCCCTCTCCCTACTAAGATGATGAACTGTCGTCCTTTATGGGGATTGACCCCTGAGGGTTTCCTGGCAGCAGTTGATCTATCTAGTGTGGGTGATGCATACATCAGAAGTGTTGGTGCTGGGGTGGGCACCTATAATAAGGTGCTATCCGACACCATTGACTCCTTCGCACCTGTCTGTGTATGACCCAAATCTTCCTACCTGAGGTCCCCGTGGTATGATGGGGCTGTCAGGGAGATGATGGGAAAGAGTCGGAGGTTAGAGCGCTGCTGAAGAAAGTCCAGCCTGGAGGGGGACAAACTGGCCCTGCATGTACATTATAATGCATACCAGGGGGCAATCAACTATAAGAAGGCAGTGTTCCTGTCCAGGGAGATTGCTGCCGGGAAGAACCGACCAACTGTACTTTTTCAGACTGTGGACAGGGTACTTCATCCTGCTTGTCTACAGACAAAGAAGGTTTTTACTAATGCTGAATGCGAAGAGTTTGCTTGGTTCTTCTTGAACAGAGTGTCCGGTGTCTGGCAGGTGGTTTCTTCAGTCAGTGATGCAATAGCTGGCATTGGTTGCCTGCATTGTTCTGAGTGCACTCCGCCTGGTTGGGGGGAGTTTAGACCAGTGGAGGTAAGTGAGGTCATTGGGGGTGGCAACCAATCTGAAGCACATCTTTTGTGAACTGGATCCGGTGCCGACACGTTTCTTGATGAAATGCATTGACACCGTTGGCCTGGTGTTTGCTTTGATTGTCCGGTGTTCCTTATCCTTCCCTGATGCCTTGAAGGAGGCATTGGTGAGACCACTCTTAAAGAAACCATTGTTGGACCCGGAGGTCTGGGCAAATTACTGACCTATCTCTAACCTTCCTTTTTTGGCAAAGGTAGTGGAGAAGGTAGTGGTGCTTCAGTTAGAAGAGCACCTCGTGACTCATGAGTTGTACAAACCTTTCCAGTCAAGGTTTTGGGCTAGGCATAGCACAGAAACCGCACTTGTTCAGGTGCTGAATGATGTCCTCAGGGTGAGAGATCGAGAGGATAAGACAATTCTTGTTCTCCTGGATCTCTTTTCAGCATTTGACACTGTGGATCATTGTGTGTTGCTTGACCACCTTAGAGAACTCTGTGGACTCACCGGAACTGTCATCAACTGGTTTGAGTCCTTTCTTACTAACAGGAGGCAATGGGTTGTGATGAGGAATTCCTCCTCCACCCCTAGCTTCCTATCTTGATGAGTTCCTCAGGGATCGATTTTGGCCCCAGTGTTGTTCACAGTATACATGCTACCCCTGGGAGGGCTTATTAGGAAGTATGGCTTAGGTTTTCATTGCTATGCTGATGATACCCAGCTATACATTTCCTTTGCCCCAGGAACATTCAACGCAGTAGACATGCTAAACAGCTGCCTTGCTGAGATTAATGACTGGATGACCTCTAGCTGGTTGTGACTGAACCCCGATAAGCAGAAGTATTGGTGATGGAGTCGAACAGAGTGCGTGATAGGATGGCCTCTGAATCAGAGACTGGACTTGTTCTGGGATTTGTTTCATTGAAGACCTCCTCCAGGGTGCGTAATCTTGGTGTCATTCTGGATAGGAATTTGACTATGGAGACACAAATATCCTCCACGGTCCACTCCTGTTTTTTCCATCTCAGAAATATCACCAGGATAAAGCCCCTTGTTCCACCTCTGGACCTCCCCACCTTGATACATACCTTAGTTACATCAAGGCTTGACTACTGTAATATGTTGTACTGCGGGGTCATGGGAGGATCTCTCCACAGACTGCAGATAGTGCAGAATGCAGCTGCCCAGTTACTTACTG
The DNA here is from genome assembly GCA_016271365.2 of Neoceratodus forsteri. Lineage (NCBI taxonomy): Eukaryota > Metazoa > Chordata > Ceratodontiformes > Ceratodontidae > Neoceratodus > Neoceratodus forsteri. The sequence continues at coordinate 30,099,828 of JADMNL010000035.1, forward strand.
GGCAGCCAAAATTCTGCAATATTACACCAGTGTTGCATGAGCTGCACTGGCTGCCGGTCAGGTGGAGGATCCTTTTTAAGGTGGGTCTTCTCACCTATAAGGCCCTACATGGGCAGGGCCCTGGTTATCTGTTAGACCTTCTTGTACCTGCCCTCTCTGTCTGCCTCCTCCTCTGTTCCTCCTGTGGAGGCCCCCTGGTGATTCCAAGGATGAGACTGAGATCGGATGGCAACAGGGCTTTTAGTATCGCCGCCCCATCGTTTGGAATTCACTGCCCTCTGGTGTTAAAGGGGCCCCTACCTTGGAGGTATTCAAGGCCCACCACCTTAAGGCCCTCCTATTTGCCTAAGCATTTCAAGACTGAATTACTAAGTTACTGATTGACCATTTAGGATGCTTATATGATGTATTATTATTTTGTATTTTTAATTTTCTGCATCTGTGCTTTATTTTCTTGAAGATGTGTTTATTTATTTGTACAGCATGCAGAGCCTCTGGGATAGGGCGTTTTTAAATAAATTTTGCCTTGCCTTTGCTTTGCCTTGCCTCAGGGTCACACAGTATGCAAGTGGGGGCTGTGGGATTCAAACCTAGGTCTCCAGATTTGCAGCTCAGAACCTTAAACCACTGCGCTATACTGCCTCCCTTGTTTGTTTGGATTGTTTTACACCAGACTAGTATTGGTTGCCTTTGATAAATAAGAATGATTTCAACTATGCTGTAGTTCTCTAAAATCTGAGGTGACGGATACTGTAGGTATACTGACTTATTTTGTTGCTATGAGCATTCACTATTTATCCTGGTCTGATCTGGAATGCTAATGTTAGGGATTTGTGTGGCATCGAACTACAGTGTGCATAAATATCTTGCACTCCCCCCACAAAATTAATAAATAAATAAAATACTATCGTGTGACTGGAGGATAATTTTGGTGCTAATTAAAATATGTGGGTTACTGTACATTAATTTCTCCATCAGTGAATGCTGTCCTACAGAACCAGTCAGAAGAAGTTATTGGGCTGAACTGCTGCATAATTTATTGTGGATGCAGTAATTTTATCAGCAGTATTTAATAGGTAGGGTGAGGGAGCATGGCTTGTCGTGGTGTTTGTAAGTGGGGTTAAACCAAGGCACAAAATACCTGTTATACAGTTGATATCCATACTGTATGTGTGGACAGGAACATGAATTCAGGCAGGAGATGACAGGCATTACACCTGTCAAGGCAAGTAAATACAATAGATCCCAGTACTGTTAACTTCTGATGAGTGTACATTATCAGATTGGTCTGAAGTGCTAGTTTCTTGTATTCCCATGGATGTTCCATTCCAGTGCCACAGTACCAGTGTAGTGACCTGTCAGGTAAATAGTGAAAAGGTAAAGGTAACATTTTTATTCATAAAAATGAATATGGATGGCTCCACTGAGCCAAAGTTCATTTACAGTGAGGTCCAAAAAATGCCGGTTCCAGTTACTCTTACATTAATCATACAATATACAATTCACATAGTACATCATTTATATGGTAAAAACTATAAAAGTCAAAGACATTTCCAGGGCATCCTCATACATATTTAACAACTGACACAAGTAACACATACATAATACCGATAAAGTGCTATATATTAAATCTTTTATGGGTCTTATTATAAGACAAACTCATTCTCATGATGTAATTAATACCATATTGTACTTATTAACTATGCTAATTCCCCATCAGTGTTCATATGTTCAGTGTGCCACTGTTTTATTACATTTATCTGGATTTTTCTGTTCAACGGTCTTAGATTCCTAAGTAATTTATTCCACAAAACGTGCCCAATGCATGTAAAATTATTTTTTCCTGATTCCGTTTTTCATTTTGGAACTACACATTCCAAACTTTCCACAGAACGCAATCGCCTTATAGGAGTTTTAAAACAAATACTCTCAATGGCATACTCTGGAACTTTCCCCGAAATACATTTTGTCATACATATGAGTGTAACTAGGACTCTCCTTTGAGACAGAGAAAGCCAATCCAGTTCCCTATACATCTCTATTCTATGTGTCATTTTTGGTACACCTAATATATATCTTGCCAATTTGTTATACATGACATCCAGTTTATATAACTGTACTTTTGCTGCACCAATATAAATTAAACTTCCATATTCCAACATGGGTAATACCATAACATTTACAATAAGTTGTCTAACCTCTGAGGACATACACTTTCTGATTCTATACAGAGACCCTAAACATTTCCCTACTTTTTTAAGGTATTTTCAATATGAATGTCCCATTTAAGGTATGTGTCCCAATGAACCCCCAGATATCTATAATTATCAGCTTGCTCCAATGTGGCCCCTGTGAGAGTCACTATTTGTAATTTATTTTACTCAAGTTTAACCCTATTACCCTTTTGAAAAACCATAACCTGCGATTGTTTTTTCATTTAGAATTAATTTAGTACTTATCAAAAAATCTTACAGGTAGTCAAAAGCTTATTGTAATGTTGACTGAATGGATACTACTGATGACCCAGCTACGTAAATAATTGTGTTGTCAGCATAGAGATGATACTGCACCCCCTGCTGAGAGAAATTTAGTTCATTCATATATAAATTGTATAATATGGGTCCAAGTATGGATCCCTGTGGTATACCCGAGATGGTCTCTTTCAGGACAGAAGACCATTCCTTTATGGTTACTTGTTGTTGTCTAGATTCCAAATAATTCCTGAACCATCTAGTCACCATCTCGGAAAAATCACAGGTTCTCAGTCTGGACGGGAGGATGCCATGGTCCAAGGTGTCAAATGCCTTTGAAAGATTGATAAATATAACTCCCACTGGCATCCCCCTGTACACTCCTTCCACAATGTCTCCTGTAACCTTCAATAGGGTTGTAGTACTATAGTTCCATGCTCTGGTCTATAGCCCGATTGATATTTATTAAGGACATTATGTTCACTTAGAAAAACCTGCATTTGTTTTGCCACAATTTTTTTCCAAAATGTTTGACATTGTTGGTAATAAAGAAATCGGCCTATAATTTTCTATGAGCATTCTGGATCCTGATTTATAAACCGGTACTGCTCTTGCTGTTTTCCAAGTAGAAGGCATTTCTGCATCTGTAAGAAACATGTTGAATGGATTAGCCATGGGCTGATCTATAATTGGAGCTGCTAATTTAATAAGATATTTGGTATTCTATCCATACCTTCAGCTTTATTTATATTAATTTTAAATAATAAATCTTTTACTTCCTTACTTGTTATTGGGGCAAATTTAAATTCCATTTGTTCTTCCTGTCATGTATTTTCACCACCTAATTGATCCCCCCAATTTTTGTTTGAGATACATTTATTATATTGTTCAAACTAGTTTGTAATGCTTCTGTGCCCATATTGATAAAGAAATTGTTAAATTCATTTACCACTCTACTTCCCATTTCCATTTTATTTCCATTATTCATGAATTGATTAGGATAGCCCATTTTCTGTCCCCTTTGTAATTTGTTTATTGTACTCCAAAATGATCTTGGATTTTCTGTCACTTCTTTGGATAATTTTTCATTACAATAAGATTGTCTAGCTTTCCTTACTTCTTTGGTATATAAATTCTGTAACTGTTTATATTTAATCCATTCCTAATTTCCATTCATCAATTTGGCTTTTTTCCATGCCTTGTCCCTAGTTCGTTTTATTTTACATAGTACAGGACCATAACATGGTGTGTTATTTGATTTAACTTGTCTGATTTTCATGGGAGCATGTTTATTACAAATATGTATAAAATCATTTTGAAACATATCCCACACATCTCCCACATTTGGCATCAATTCCAACCTTTCCCAATTATACCCTTCCAAATCCTGCATAAATTTAATATAATCAAAATGTTTGTATGCCCTAGTATGTATAATGTTATTAGATTCTCTTCTTATCTTCTGATTTCTTATACAAAAAAACTCATCTGATGATCAGACATTATGTCTGGCAAACCCCCACTTATCACATACTTATCAGGATTAGTAGTGAAGATTAGGTCCAGTATAGTTGAATTTTTAGGATTTTTTACATTTAATCTAGTTACTTCTTTTATAAATTGTGTTAATCCCAGGGTAGTGGCCATGTCAATCAGGTAAATAGTTTTGAACCAAATAGCCAATTTGATAAAAAAAAAAACTTATCTGGTTCATGTGACACAACCTGATATCCTGTGCACTGCCTGCTGTTACATAAAGATATTGCAATAAAATAAAATAAAATAAATAAAAATCCATGGTGAGATTGAAGGATCATTTCTTGTCTAATAAAACTATGTGAGCTGTGGTAAATCAATTTCTCAGTCACTGAATGTGGTCATACAGTATCACTCAGACCAAGTAACTGAGCTGAGCTGCTGCATAATTCACTGTGAATGCAGTAGTTGTAGCAGTACCACAGTAAATCAAAGACAGAGTGAGGAAGCCTGGACTGTTGTGGTGTTTGGGGGAGGTGGTTCGTTGATGCTGGTCAGTCCACACTGCTGTCATAAATCAAGGCACTAAATACCTGCTATAGTGCTAGTATCTGTATGTGTGGACAGGAACAGGATCGCAAGCAGAAGATGATAGGCATTACTTCAGTTGGGGCCAGTAAATAGATCCCAGTACCAGGAAAAAAAAATAGGTAAACCGCACTCAGGAGAATTTAATGTAGAATTGCTAAGACTTTAATATGCAAAATAAAAAGCCCATTTATAAGACGTGCTCACCCACCAACAGCTTGATATTCTTGGTGATTAAGCACGGCTTGTAAACATACCTCTCAACTGTCCCTGATTTTCAGGGACGTCTTTGAATTTTACCTCAAAAATGTGCTCTGTCCCTTCTAAAAGTTGTGTTTCTGTGACCAAACAATGGAGGTTGTAAGAACAAAATAATGTCTAACATTAAAGTAACAGACCTGTTCTTCCTTAGAAAATGCATTTTACACTAAGCCACTTATTCTACCAGCTTCCTGAGTAGATGTCATCAGTTTTAAAGATGTGACCCTGATTTTTCTAAGCCTTGTCCCTGATTTATGAGGCAGGAGGTTGAGAGGTATGTTTGTAAATGGTCTTTTTAGAATGCCACATCCCTTGTAACTATAAAAACACATCACTTAAAAATCACTAGCAATGTTTTAAACATGCATTGAGAAATGGCTGATACCAAGACCAAGGAAAAAATAATTATGAGCACAACCATAAGTGAAAAGTCAATTACAGCATTGCGCATGACTTAATCTGAAACACATTTTATTATGGGGAACTGAAGTGCTGCACAACTGTGTGACATAGTTATATACAATACTTAAACGTCATGCCTTTCAATGGAGAAATCATTAAATATCGGAGTGAAAAAGATAATTGTGGACATCAATGTAAAACATCATAATTTGATAGATATCAGAGATGAAAATAAAAGAAGATAAAATAATATGAGGTTGGAATCAAATATATCAAGGATAGGTAAGTAGTAAATCCTATTACAACCTAAAATGGTGGGACTGACAGAGCGTGTGTGTGTGTGTGTGTGTGTGGGGGGGGGTTGGGAGGACCAGATATCCCATGCATTGTGTTATGACACATGTACATGATCACAGAAAAGGCTACATGACTAGGTGGTGTTTTGTTTTATGAGTAGTATTTTTTAATTATTTTAATGTTTTACCATTTTAATTTTTTATTTCTTTATTTTCCTTGGCTGTACATTACATAGTCAAGCACTGTGCACAGAGATCTCAAGCTGAGAGGTATATACTGTAGAGTAGACTATCTGTGTGAAGGATGTATCCAGCACTGTACTCTAACAGAAACATGTGACCGCAAGAGTTATAAAGATGTTGTGTAAAAATTACTGCAACTGGCTTGGTGTGAATTTACTGTAATTATATTTCATCATCTGGTGTTTGGACAGATTTATTTTGTTTTGTTTTTAATAAATAGCCTATGATTTATGACCCCTGTAAATAATAATAATCTGCTTAGTTCAGATGTCTTAAATTAAGCAATTATTGATGAAGTGACTATAAGACTGCATTACATTAAAAAAGCAAAGTCTTAACAAACCAAATAACCTCAAGGAAGAGAAACGGGAGGGTTTTTTTTTTGAGCTAGGGCTATTGATAAATACTCAAAAGCCGCTTGTCAGTGAACTCGGCCCTTTTTATATGATCAAAGGGAGGCAGGCAGAAGGCTTAAATTTGCCTTTAGTCAATAATCTGTTAATAACCTTCAGTCCCTGAATGACATTACAGAAGCCTCCAAAGGGAAAAGTCAGAGAGAAAGAGATTTAGAAATTACTTGAACACCCATTAGCACATCATTGCTATTCCCAGTGGCACCTTTCACATCTGTGGCATTTGTCTCAATGTACTCTGCTGAAGGCTGATAGTATGTTTTATTTAAGGGTTTCTTGCTGTCTGCCAGAGATGGGTGTTATAGAATTTCATCAGGCTGTGTTTCTGAAATGCTTACTAACACCTTCAGATCTACCAGGCTTTACAGTGAGACTTTAGTTTAGCTAAATAACACTGGAACTATATTGACAGTCCTTTGTGAACTAATACTTGTAACAAAAGCTGACTTATGATCCATGCAATACTCAAATATATTTATATTAGTCTGCTTGTGTATCTCATCTGATTCCATATTGTACAGCATCCAATGACTGAACGAATAAAACCACAAGGTTCAAAATTTATGTGGTGAAATGAAAAAAATAACACTTATATTAATCATATGTCTGCACAGCTGTCCATTTTAGCTCTCTTATTGCAACATTTTGTCAAGAAACAAACTGGGAGTAGTGAAATAAAACAGTTTACATTGGAAAACTGTCTGAAGCAGTTTTTTCATACCTCATTAAAAGTGGTATTTTATTAAATGGGGTGGTTAATAATAAATGTGCAGTACTTCTAAAGAATTACAGATAATATGCACTTCCTATATGATGGACTAAACAGAATACTCTTGATGAGCAATAGATTTCACAACCTTAAGCCTCAAATCATTGGTGTTGATATAGAGTGGTGATCTTGCCATGAAATTAAAAAGGATTTATAAGGGAATACATTTGTTCTTTCAAAGACTATACTAGGGTACACCAATAGTGTTTTTTATTTTATCACATTTGAAACAACATACTGTAAAGAGCATTTTGTTTAATGTGGCTCGGACCGTGCTTGTCTCATTATTGTCAGCTGATTTTCAGTACAGTATTAACAATGAATGTTTACTTCAACTTAGAATACTGATGGAAACATGGTCCTAGCTCCCATAGAAAAAAATAGTTATAGAACTGCTTGAAAAGAAAAGTAATGCACATGCTGCAAAGTTACATGCTCCCTGAGAGATGTGTCACATAGTACAGTTAACAGAGAAAAAAAACCTGAGCTATCAGTGTAAATTTAAAAAATTAGAGACAGAACATTCTTTTGTGTGCATTATAATGGCTGACCTTTTTATGTTGCTTGCACGCATGTGCAAGAAACATAGTGCCATCATCTGAGTTTTCGGAGATGTGACACCCGTCTTCCAATTCAGTCAGTGTGTTTGCAGGCATGGCCGCAGTTCTCCAATGACTGCTGCAGCTGTCTATGACAGCAGTTGAAAATGCAGTGGCATACAGTTGAAAGGGAGAGCTCTGCTTCAGGGAGCAGAGCTCCCCCACCACACACATGCAAGCACGCATATTGCATGCTGATGTACTCCCTCCTCCCCCCACGCCCACAATGTATGGCCAATGGGGGTGCCCCACAAAAGCTGTCCAGGTGCCACTCTGGGAGCCCACCCCAGTGTGGCAAAAACTGTTATAGCCAATGGGGGTGCCCAATCCCCTGTCAGCTCCACAGCTGCATGCCCCCCCAAAAGCTTTCCAGGTGCTACACTGGGAGTCCACCCCAGCATGGCAAATCTTGTTATGGCAGAGGGGGGTGCCCAATACCCCGTCAGCTTCAACCCCCCCAGCAGCCTTTCCAGCTGCCATGCTGGGAGCCCACCCCAGCATGGCAAACATCCCGTGTCATCTTCATAACAAAAAAAAACCTGTAAAAAAAGAAAACGTTCCCTCGCCATCTCCCTGCACCCCCAAAACCCGGACCCACCCCACTGTGCACTCTGTCTCCCCACACCCCCCTCACTCCATACTTACCTCCGGAGCTTGGTGCGACGATCAGCGGTGGACCAGGAACACGTCTGCAGTCTTCAAAGCCGACCGCAAACTGAGGAAAAGCCGGTAAGCTGTATAATGGAATAAATAGGGTTTTTTCAACTTTGTTGCATATCACAGGCATTTTTGGAATTTTTGGGCCCAAATTTTCAACATGGGGTTTTTGGGACCTCTCCTCATGAATTCCTGCACTGTCATGGTGTTAATCAGGTCTGAAGGGTGATTTCGTGGTCACTGCCCAAAATCACCTTTTGGAACTGATTAACAAAATGACACTGTCAGTGTTCATAAGGTGGGCACTCAAAAAGCCTATGTTGAAAATTTGGTAAAAAAAATTCCTAAAAATGACTGTTTTACGAGCGTGCATTTCGCAGTTCCTACACGCGCTCGTAAAGTTGCAATTTTCAATATTTTCACTCCAGATTTTCAACATTGCCATTTTACCACACCTCCTTATGAGCAGTACAGCTGTCATTTTTCACATCTCACCCAAAATGTGTTTCCACCCATGTAAGCACACAATGGCGCAGTCGTGGTGTGTGCTAAAATCAATGTATGGGACATTAAGAAAATCACAGTGAAACTGTTCATGAGCAGAGGTCTTAAATGGCTATGTTTAAAATTGGTTAAAAATTCCTAAAATGACTGTTTTACGAACGTGCGTTGTGCAGTTCCTACGTACTCTCGTAAGTTCGCAAATTTTCAATATTTGCACTCCAATGACTTCCAAATACCTAAACAGCACATACAAGCAAGCAACATTCGGCATTGACAAATGCTTGTTTTTGCTTACCACCATCCCGTCTGCCAGCAGTCAATACTCAATAAAATATGTCGATCACCAGTGGAGAGGAATTTAAAGATTGAGCTAGATAAGGTACCCCCTTGCTTTTAATTTATATTTTTATGTAACTGGGGTCACAGCTGCTTCTACTTATTAGCTACACATCACCTATCCCAAATGCCAGTCTATATTAGGAACACAACTGAACAGATATTCACAGTTGTAGAAGAAGCTGATGTGAAAGAATGAGTCAGAATTCAGAAAACAGAAAAAAATTTACCAGCATTTATAACCCAGCAGTGAAATGTAAGCTACAAACTGCTTCAATTTCAAAATGTCACACTGAACAACAGCTAAGTTTGTGTACTACCTACTGTAATTAGAGAAAATAATTAAATCTGGTCTGGTACTGCGTCAGTTCATAGGTGCTCATTCCTATAATACATTTATATATACTGTATATGGTACACTAAGTGTGTGTGCTACCTAAATAGAAAAAAAAAATTGTATCTGGTCTACCACTGTGTCAGCTAATGTGGCATGCTGCTGGGTAAATGTAAAAGATACAATAGAAATTGGGAGGGACAGGCTTTGAAAAGTTATGCAAGCAGTATATTTTACCATCGACTGCATTTTTAATTCAAGTCTGGCAGACAAGTACAGTGGGTTGCAACCTTACTGGAATTTTCTTTACTGAACCACTCTGGATTGGAGTCCCACAATACCCAACACAGGTTTTGTAGATACTCAATAGATGAAGTAAACCTTATATAAATGTTCTTAATAAATTAATTTTAAATCTCTCCTGGTCCCGGGTAATGCCTGAAAGTAGGCAATATACTTTATCTAGTATATCTACAGTACCTGGTTAAAACCTAAATAAAATAGTGTAATTAATTTTTTAACTTGTGTATGTTAATACATAGCAATCAGTGGCTGTGCAGGGCTCACAGAACAGAGAACAAGCATCCTTAGTCAAGCAGATAGGACCAGTGAACTACACAGTGCTAAATTTAACATAAAATGGGACAGTAGAACAAAGAGGCTATATTAGATAAGAACAGCACAAGCAAATAAAAAAGTTAAAATGTTATTAAAAACAAAAAAATAAATAAAATAAAGGGAGAGAGAGAGGAAAGAATAAGTATACAAAACAACAGTTAAGGGGCCACAAATAAGACATGTTGGGAGTGGCACAGTTCAGTGGCTGTGGAGTAGCAGTCTACGGGAGACATCCTGGAGGATGCAGTGTTATCCCATCTGCAGGCACCTCCCTGGGCTGATGGAGGAGGTTGCTCATCTCCAGGCTGAGTTGGCCAGGATTTGGAGGACCTCCTTTCCCACCCAGGGACCACCAGGGCCACCGCCACTGCCTCAGAGTTGCCAAGAAAGAGGAGTGGTTGGACCACAGTGGGCTCAGGGAGAGTGAGGGTGGTGTAACAGAGGTGCATCCCTCCAGTTGTACCTCTCCTCAATTCATATGCCATTCTGGCAGAGTGTGGTTCCTCTATGGAGGCACCCGCAGTGGAAACCAAGGAGGATGCTGGAAACCTCCACAAAGGAGACCCACAGGAGGGTGGCATGGGACCCCACAGGGGAAGGAAAAAACTCCTGGTGGGGGACTCCATTGTTAGGAGAGTTGAACTTGGGAGGGGAGAGGGAGGTAAGGTGCCTGCCTGGCACCATGGCTTGGAGGGACAGCGAGTGAATCCTCAGGATTGTGGGAGCAGCTGCATGGGGGAAGGAGCTGGATGTCATTGTCCACCTAGGGGCAAATGATCTGACTGGGAAAGGGATCAGAGCAGTGCAGGAGGAGTTTGTGGAGTTGGGAAGGGGCCTTAGACAAGTAGCACACACAGAAACTTTCTAGGAGGTGCTGCCTATCCAAGGTATGGGTGAGGCTAGGGTGCTCTGCACTATGGGATTCAATCAGTGGTTGAAAAACTGGTGCAGAGCTCAGGGTTTTGGCTTCATTGGGACTGGGGATCCACCTGGAGGGTTGAAGGCCTATACTGGTATGAAGGATTATATCTGTCCAGGATGGGAACCAGGATTCTAGGTGATAGGTTTAAATGCTTCATTGGCAAGCATTTAGGCTAGCCAAAGGGGGGGGCATTGAAAAGGAGAAGGGAAGTCCTAGCCTCCCCCCAAAAAAATCAAGGTAGTTAGTGAGGTAAACACCAAGACAGATAAGTCAATAGGGAGAATGGCAGGGGTAAATGGAGAAAAAGACAAAGGCAGTAAGGACAGGAATGGGGCAAAAAGGGGGTAAGGCCATCAAAAATGGAGGGCAATGAGTACCAATGCCTGTAGTCTAGGTAACAAGCTCCCTGAACTGGTGGCCTTGATGGAAGAGGGATGACTGGATATTGTGGCAGTCACAGAAACATGGTATACAGAGAACCATGATTGGGATGTCATTATACCAGGGAACACAATCTACAAGAGGGACAGGAAGGGTAGAAGAGAAGGAGGAGTAGCTCTCTGAGTAAGGGAAGGGATCAAAGCAATGGAACTAAAGGGTAAGCAGGGAGGAGAGGAGGCACTGTGGGTCACCCTGGAGACTAGAGAGGACACCACAATCCACACAGGGGTTGTATACAGACCTCTTTGTCAGGGGGAGGAAATGGACAAGGAAATGAGAGAAGACATCCTTAGGATGGCAGAGAAAGGGAAGATATTGCTGATGGGGGACCTGAATATGCCAGATGTTAATTGGAGCACCTTTGTTGCAGCCACATCCAAGTGCAGGGCTATTCTTGATGCCCTACGGGGGGCATGCCTCAGACAGCTGGTATTGGAACCCACTTGGGAGGGAGCAATCTTAGACCTGGTACTCTCAAATGAGGATGGAGTGAGAATCACAGATCTAGAAGAGAGTAGCCATCTGGGAACAAGTGACCACCAAACAGTGTGGTTCACGATAAACTCAGCTGTAGAGTCAAGCCATACAAAAGCGAAGGTGCTGGACTTCAGGAAGGCTGATTTTCTCAAAATGAGAGAGTGCCTCAGAAAAGCACTAGCAAACAGGCAAGAAGGAGGGGTGGAGCAGCAATGAGGAAACATCAAAACTACCATCACAGAGGCAACAAGCCTTTATGTGAAGCAAATAAACAAATCAAAATGAAAGAAAAAATGACAATGGTTCTCGAAAGAGGTGGCGGGGAAGGTTAGGGAGAAAAAGAAAGCATTTAGGAAGTATAAGGAAACACAGAAGAAGCAGGACAGAGAACTGTACCAGCTAAAGCAGAAGGAAGTGGGGAAGGCAGTCAGAATAGAAAAAAAAACAAACAGAGGAAAAGATAGCCAACTCGGTTAGGAAGGGGGATAAAATCTTTTATAGGTACATTAGGGAGTGAAAAAAGACAAAGGGAGGGATACTGAGACTGAATGAAGAGGAGGGAGGGTGGGTGGGCAGAGAGGACAGTGAAAAAGCAGGGATACTGAACGAATACATCTGCTCAGTATTCACAAAAGAAGAGGATGGGAGGTACCTAATCCAGTTAATAGAAGCACTCTGGATGGGGGTGGGGGGTCGATATCAGTCCTTTCACAGAAGAAAGGGTTCTGAAAGAACTCCTAAAACTAAAGGTGGACAAAGCAATGGGGCCTGATGGGATTCACCCTAGAATTCTAAAATAACTAAGGGGAGAACTAGCAACACCATTGACTACTCGTTTTAATAAATCATGGAAGGATGGTGTGATACCTGAGGGCTGGAGGAGGGTGGACATGATTCCCCTTCACAAAAGTGGGAGTAAGACAAAGGCAGGAAACTACAAACCTGTCAGTCTGACCTCAGTGGTAGGGAAAATGATGGAATCACTTCTGAAGGAAAGAATTGTTGAGTACCTAGAGCCAGTGGGGCATAGGGCACAAGGCAGCATGGGTTCACAGCAGGAAAGTCATGTCAAATGAATCTAATCTATTTCTTTGACTGGGTGACCAAAGTAGTAGACATGGGAGGGGCTGTGGACATGGCCTACCTAGACTTTAGCAAGGCATTTGACACAGTTCCACACAAAAGATTAATAAACAAATTAGCCAGCCTGGGAATGGGTCCCAGGGTGGTAACCTGGGTAAAACATTGGCTGGAAAACAGCTTACAGAGAGTAATAGTAAACAGAGTCCACAGTGAAGAAAGGGGGGTTACTAGTGGGGTACCACCGGATTCAGTACTGGATCCAGTCCTTTTTAATGTCTTTATAAGGGACATTGCAGAGGGACTGGAAGGAAAAGTATGTCTCTTTGCAGATGACACAAAGATCTGCAACAGGGTTGATACACAAGGTGTAGTGGAAAGGATGGGAAGAGACTTGGCAAGGTTGGAGGAATGGTCAAATGTATGGCAGCTTAGATTCAATGCAAAGAAGTACAAAGTAATGCATCTGAGAAACAAAAACCCCAGGGGAAGAGTACACAATAGGGGGCAAGATACTGACAACAACAGAAATGGAAAGGGACCTGGGGGTAGTTATATCAGATGACCTAAAGGTGGGCATGCAATGTGAGAAGGCAGTAAGGAAGCAGGGGGATACTGGGATGCATAGGTAGTGTCATCACCAGTAGAAAACAGAAATACAAACAGACAACTTCTCTCAGTGCAGTTAAATCCCTGCAAGGCAATCTGACTATTGTGAGCCTGTAGGTTAATGGTTAGAGCACTAGAACAGCATACCAGAGGTCTGAGGTTCAATTCCCAGTGGGCCACACTTTTCCTTTCTCATTTCTATCCTTGATTTAAAAATATGCCTTGCAGGGGCGTAACTGCACTGAGAGAAGTGGTCTGTTTGTATTTCTAAATTTGTTCCTAGTTGCAGGATTGCAACACACTTAAGAAAGGAATGTGTGGATTTAGGGAAGTTCCTTGGGCACTCTGACTATTGTGAACCTGTAGCTTAATAGTTAGAATGCTGAAACAACATATCAGAGGTCTGAGGTTCAATTATCAGTGGGCCACACTTTTCCTTTCTCATTTCCATCAGTAGAAAACAGGACATTTTTATCCCTCTGTACAGATTGTTGGTGAGACCCCATTGTGAGTACTTTGTGCAGTTCTGGAGTTCCCATCTCCGCAAAGACATAGACAGGGTGGAGGCTGTCTAGAAGAGAGCAACCAAAGTGGTGCAGGGTTTGCACCAGAAGACATACGAAGAGAGACTAAAATAGCTTAATATGTATACCCTTGGGGGGGGGGGGACATGATAGAAACTTTCAAGTACCTCAAGGGAATCAACAAAGTCCAAGAGGGTAGCATCTTTCAGAAAAAGAAATGTGCAAGAACAAGAGGGCACAATTTGAAGATAGAGGGGGGATGGCTCAGAGGTAATGTGAGGAAGTATTTTTTCACAGAGAGTGTTGTGGATGCATGGAACAGCCTTCCTAAGGAGGTTGTGGAGTCAAAAAGAGTGGGGGAATTCAAGAATGCATGGGACAGACATAAGGCAATTCTAGTGGGGGTAGGAGGAAGTAGGCTGTTGGTTAACTAGGATCTGCAGCTTATCTATTAGGTAGGGAAATGGGCAGACTAGGCGGGCCTAGCAATCCTTATCTGCCAACAAATTCTATGTTTCTATGTAAGTGAACTCAGTCAATTTATTTTGGGCAGCATTGGATGTTGTCATAGAACAAAGCCTCAGCTGTTGAGATGGTAGGGAGCAAATGTTAGGAAAGGGGGACATGCATGTTGTTTTTGGTAACATTTTACATTTATTATGCACCTCCTTCCAATCTGGATCCCATGTACTGTATGCATGATCTGTTGCAAATGTGTGAATGTACAGTCTGATAAAAGTGAAAGTCAATACATTAGCTGAGTACTAGTTACCAAATTTAGCACTCGTCTTTTCAAAGGGAGACTGTCAAATATGTGGTCCTTTTTTTTGGTGTGTGTGTGTGTGGGGGGACTCCATAAAGAAACATATTGTAAAGCAAACATCTGTTTATTTGTAATTTTTTTTTAAATAAGAAGCAGCATTTTTTCATACATCAAAAATAAAAACATAAGCTGTGTAAACACATTCTATATCGCAATCCTTCTATCTTACTTTACAGCCTGCAGTCATGGCTACTGACGTACTATAAATATTGGATTGCATAGTGAGACAATTAAATACAAAAATACAGACCTGCAATATAGATTTCCCTGTTATTATCCTACATGGTTTTCTTGTTCCTTCTGCCCTTTGCTCCACATTTGTTTCTTCTTGTTTTACTGTTGTCAATTTGTTCTTCACTTTCTGCTTTGTGGGACTTGCCTTTTTTTTCTACAAAAGCCACTGATGTAGAAGGTTCAAGGCTGGAGGGACTGTCTGAAACCGAATCCAGAATAACCGCTTCAATTATGTATGGTGAATCTTGTCGGAAGAGTCAGGTTGTATTTCACCCTAAGTTTACTCTTTGTGCAGGTGTGCAGATGTTTTTTTGTTAAAAAAATCACTAATTATTCATGACCCCCAAAACATTTGACATTATTTGATAATCATTATTCATGCTGAGAATAAATATGGTGCTGTAAAATATTCCCTTTGCTTATTCTGTGATGGACAGTGCCACTGCATTTGCCATTCTACACATACAGTAAGTGTCATTCTGGATGCCCCAAATGTCTGTTTGCTACTGTTTTCAGCATGTTACCCAATTTGAACCATGGCCACATTTGCATTCTAGTCATTGGTATTGGGACTTATCAAAAAAAGATAAATCAGAACCCCGCAAAAAATATAGTATCATGGGAGATTGGTAAATGCAGTAAAAAAACTAAATCTTATCTATAATGCAACTCACATGGTCTGGTGAATACAATGTACATGATGACATAACAATAGCATCATGCATTGTATTCCTGAACTGATGTGACATTACAGATAACACTTTTTATGTTAGGTTTTCGATACACACACATATATATATATATATATATATATATATATATATATATATATATATATATATATATTATATATATATATATATCTATATATATATATATATATATATATATATATATATATATAACATATATTTAACATATGCAACTGACTAGTGAGGTATCTGCCATTCATCTTATGAACAAAAAAGATTACTAGGAAGTTTAATGGGAACAAAAAAAAATAAAACAGCTAATAATAAACAGAGGTAAGCAAGTATTATGAATCAGCATTTCTTACTGTTGGTTGATAATGCATTACATATATTTTAAAAACTACCCTATAGTGCTTCACAGCTGAGCAAAAGGCATAAACACCCACTGCCATTATTGTGCATAGACGGGTCGCCCACCAACATGAGTGGATGCAGATTTCAAAGGGGCCAAGTGTAACACCCTCCCAGTGATCACCATTAATTTATTTAACAAATGTATTCAGTAGTGAATAATGGACCCAGCCCTGCTCCCCATTACATCTTCTGATCACCAGCAAGGAATTACTAAATTGTTATGCTACTGTCCGAACTACAAGTGTGGCCACAGCAGATCTGACAAATTTATTTGTTAGCCAGCAATGCAAATTTAAATTGAATGCTGACATGGATACAGCACAAATGAACAATGTTGGCAATGGGTGCAAGCTGTATTTTTAATTGTCTGATATATTGTGATAAACATTTAAGGAAAAATTATTTTACAAACAAAATACAGTTTAATTTGATTGCTTCTCTTTTTACTCGGCTGCATAAACTGCAGTAGAGATGTCCCACTTCTCCCATCTAATTCATTTAATCATATGTGTGTGTGTGTGTGGGGGTAATACTGATCAGTTAATTTTTCCCCCTATAAGTACATAAAATCCTTACAAACAGCCCTATACTGTATATACTCATTTCTGCAACATTCAAAAAAGAGCAACATACATAAAAGATTGTGCTGGGATAATAGATTTAAAAATGTGTGGATTAACAAAAACTTCTGTTCACTTATGAATAAAATCACATATTTTGCAACAGGTATTGTAACAAACAATTTAATGTGATTAATTCCATATCAGTTCCATAACTCAGATATGAACAGTCTTATTTGTTTACATAGTTGTTTGCTTTATACTGTGTTTCTAGACAGCAAGATATTGTTTTCCTGTAACCCAGGAGTTCCACCTGCATTCACATTTGCAGTTGTGCTGGTTACGAAGTCCACCTCATTTGGAATTTGTATTCCTTTCGCCTTGCAGCTTGCACTTAGTGACTGCCAACTGTGCTGTTTGTTTAGCATAACTTGGAATCTCACTGATCAAAAGGTATTATGATATAAATGTATTTTAATTCTAGAAGGATTTTTTTGTCCGTATGGAGCATTTCTTTTATCTTAATAAATATGAGTAGTGTAATCACTAACCCCTTCTGCCATCCCATAATTAAGTCGATGGCTCAAATGTTCAGAATTTTTCATTTAAATGTGATGAGTCATACCATGACAGATGAGGAATTCAATATTTGCAGAGGTATTTAATCTAGATGAACACCCTCATTTTGCGCCCCCCGCCACCACTTATGGTATTGTTATTAAAATGAAATTGTTGCATTACATTGACGCAAATAATGTATTGTGGGAAATAAACAGAACACAAAATTGGCTCACTAAATTCTG
Organism: Neoceratodus forsteri; assembly: GCA_016271365.2. NCBI lineage: Eukaryota > Metazoa > Chordata > Ceratodontiformes > Ceratodontidae > Neoceratodus > Neoceratodus forsteri. The sequence continues at coordinate 30,117,374 of JADMNL010000035.1, forward strand.
AGGAAAAAAAATCTGTGATGAGTTTTAAAATGTGGTGCAAATTGCTAATAATTTTCTCTATGGAACCTCGATCAGACAGTATGGTAGAGTAAATATCAAAGTTTTATTTATTGTATTGCATTCAGTTTGTATCCGGATCTCTTTTCTTTGTTGGAGAAATGTGAGACAATCAGGATGCTTCTAGTAGCAAAGATGCACAGAAATATGATGATGAGAGACAACAGGGCAGTTAACTTCAGGGATGTTACAGAGTCACTCTCAACAATTTATTAAACTATTAATTTCAAAGTGATCTGCTTTGCTGTGTGTCAGATCTAGTGACTCTCTCCAATGATCTACTTGTATCCTTTCTTTATTCTTTCTTAATTTTTCTTTTTGTTGCTTTTCATGTGGTGAACATCAGATCACCAGATCATTGTTCCTACATGTTCAGAGACATTGGCAGTGTACTATATACAGACGCTGTGTACTGCCTCCACTCGATCATTTTTTTTCGGTGCCATCAGTGGCAATGCTGTTTTTAAAATTTTATCTGACACTGCTGTGACATGCATTTATTAATTTAAAACTGCATACATTTGTTTAATGCACAATGGATAGACCAGTCTACATCTTCCAAAATGATTCATTGTCAATATGCGCTCACTGTCACTATCCACTGCTAGTTTGTCTGCTTGCCTTTAGAGATGCAGCAAATTTAAAATCCACCAGCAAAGTGCATGCAAAGTGACCACTTTGCATTGTCATAATGCTACGTGACTGGCCACTGGAAGCTCTCACTTCACCTTATTATTGTCACTTCGCATTGTCATTCCACCTTAGTGTGAAGTAAGGCTCAGTGACAACAATATAGGCAGCCCCTCCCCACACATCACACTGCTTACAGTACTGTAAGTACTGTAAGTCACATGCTTTAGCCAGGCAGGAAGGAAGTGAGTCATACAAGCAGATACTTTTACTTTCTCCTGTGCTGAGTAACAGAGAGGAGGCATTTTGTAGGAGGACAGTAGAGGACTGTTGTTGCTAAACTTGCTGAAACCCAAAAGCTTTTTTAAAAGCTAAATTGTTCAGTTTTTTTTTGTACTGTTTTGACACTTCATTTTTTCTTTTGCTGACTATGATTTCTTTGTTTTATAAGTTTTGTTTTGTGTGTGTGTGTGACTGTGTCTGTGCCTGTGTTGTGTAAGTGTGTGTTTCTGTTGTAGTGTCTGTGAAGTCGTTGCTAATCGGAGAGGGAAGGAGGGAATTTTTTCTGATTGTGAAATGGAGCAGGGACAGGGTCTGGACCATCCAAGTGAGGAGGGAATATGTGGGATTGTGACGGGGGCAGTGGAACCATGTGGCAGCATTGCTGACAGGAGGGGAGGAGTGTGCACATGTGGGGGTGTGGCCGGGTGGTGCCGGATCACTTCAAAATCTTTGGTCCTCCCTCCCCGGAAGCAGCAGCAGCACCACCACCAGCAGTGGCAGCAGCACCACCACCAGCAGTGGCAGCAGCACCGCCTCCAGAGCAGCTGGTCGAGCTCCACCATGATCAGGCTTCCAACACTGCATCTAGCCCTCCTGTGCCTGGCCCCCCCCACAGCTCCCCAGTTTGGCAGTTTTTCAACTGTGTCAGGGGGAACAGCAGCCTGTTAATATGCAGACTTTGTGGTGTGGAGGTGCGCCGTGGCTCCCAGGGGACACAGCTGGGGACTGGGGGCCAGCACACCCATATGGTGAACCATTACAAGGTGAAGTGGCAGGCTATCCCAGAACGGGCCAGGCCTCCACCTGCTGGCCCCTCTGTGGTAGTGGCAGAGGGTGCTGCTGTTGTACATTGCCACAGCAGGAGGACGGCCACAGTAGCAGCTGCTCTACCACCCCCACCACTGCCACCAGCGCCACCCTCACCATCACCACCACCTGGTGTACCACCACCACCAGTGAACCCCACACTGCCTGCAACTCAGGCAGACTTTGTGCTTTTGGTGGAAGAAAATAATGAGAGGGTAGGTGCTGTCCAGCATTAGTTGGAGCAGATAGAATGACACCAACTACAGATTGTGTCCCCATTAGCTTTTTTTTTGCAGCACACCTCCCCCCACCACTGTAGTGTTTTGTCTTTTGTTTAAAATCAGACTGAAGGAAGGCCACAGTAGTACTTTAAATATATATACACATACATACATGCTCCTTATTGCCCTGTTATTATAATACAAGTTAAGAATGTGTACCCTGACGTATTTCTGGTGCCTCAGTAATGTTTACTTTCTGTTGTGGAATGGTTGTGGAAAAGCAGGACTGAGCTGTGCAAGTATAATGTGCTAAAATTGCATGTGTGCAGTCACTTTGTTTCCTGTATGTGTGTGGACTGCAGACATTGTCCAGCTTCTTGCGAACATATATATGATGACTTGTTGTAGTGTTTATGGTATAAAGAATAAAGATAAGAATATATAACATACATTTTGTTGTCACCATCATCATCACTGGACTAAGTGATATGATATTTTTTTCAGAGGTCTCTGGCCAGAGTGAGCCTTAGTCACACAGTGCACACATGACTTTTAAGAGATCATATAGCAACAAAAAATCCTGCTTTTCAACAAACCATACCCACCAGACATGAAGTATTGGTGACGGTGAGGCACCCAAAATATTTGACAGACAGTGTACAGACACTATAAAGTCAGAAAATATATAAGGTCCACTCCACTCACTGTCAAATGCCAACACACTATGCTACCACAGTTCTTTTCATTTTTTGTTCTTGAATAAGTGATGTCTTTGTAGTTTAGACTGGCAGTGTCAGTTTTGTATCAGTTGATGTACACCATAACACGACACGGTGCCAGTGGTTGCACAGTGTGGTGGCAGTGGACTGCAGGACTGGTTATATATACCTACTTTAAAATGTCTGCACACCATAACATATTTTGGGTGCCTCAGCAATATTTAATGTCTGTTATATATGGTTTGTTGAAAAGCATGCTTTTTTTGTGCTATTATCTCCACAAAGTCATGTGTGCACTGTGAGTGACTGAGGTATACAGTGGCCCGAGACCTCTGAAAAAATTATCATATCACTTACTCTGCCACTGATGATGGTACAAATAAAATATACCTGTACTATTCAATGTCCTGTCCATGCCCATCTGAGGATATGGCCAGTCGACCCTAGATGCATAATACTGTTGTGAATACCTGTGCATGTATGTTAACTTCCTCTTGCTTGTATGTATATGTCTGATGTATATGCCTGATGTATCTATACTGTACCTCGATATTGCTTGTCTGTTCTCCTATGTACCCTGTAATCTCCCGGGTCACACCTGAAAATAGGCACTTGGCTGTCTATAGTGTTTACCTGGTAAACAAAAGCAAATAAATAAATACATTATATACTCTTTATCTTTATTCTTTACATACTGCAACAAGTCACACCATATATATGTTTGCACAAAGTTGGACAGTGTCTGCACACACAGGAAAGAACACTGATGGCACACATGCAGTTTAGCACAGCATACTTGCACTGCTCAGTCCTGCTTTTTGACAAACACTCCATGAGACCCAACACATAGTAAACATTATTGAGACTCCAGAAATATTTGCATTTTGAAATAGACATTAATTTATAATTTATGACATTATGTGCTCACAACACAGTCTCCAGAATGATTGTGTATCCTCAAAATGCAACTGTCTTGTGTCCAGAAAATTCACAAGTGCTGACAACGTGAAATGGTAGTGGTACACCACATGCAAAGTCCCCAAGAATTTATTGCGCAGTCACTCATGCACGCAGTGTTTACACTGAGTCCCCCAAATGTTTCTGCATCCCCAAAATGCAACTGTCTTGTGTCTAGAAAATTCGCAAGTGCTGACGAAGTGAATGGGAGTGGTACACCACATGCAAAGCCCCCAGAATTTATTGCACAGTCACTCATATGCGAAGTGCTCACACAGAGTCCACAGAATTTTTCTGCATCCCCAAAATGCAACTGTCTTGTGTCCAGAAAATTCACAAGTGCCACTGCTGTTGCACATACATGTAATGCTGCTGTGCATTGACCTTACTGTAATGATGATGTCATGATGCACAGTGTCTTGCCAAACCATGTGAAGGAGGGATAATATGACATGAATGACTGTTCAGTGTTCTGTCACAAATGATGACAGTGAGAGAACTGTTGCTTATCTAAAGTGTGCTTCAATGCGATCACCTCAACCAGATGGAAGGGTGCCCTTTGTGTGTACACTTATAGTAGCCTTGGTGAGTTGATATGTATATATATATATATATATATATACACACGTACACACATACACATATATTTGTATATGCATATATATATATATATATATATACACACACACACACACATATACATATATATATATATATATATATATGTAATAGATAACCCACTCTTAGGTGTGTGGTCATGCTCTGACATACGCACGCCTTGGTGTGCATTGTACGTATGAGGCCACAGGCCAAGTGCATCAACCACCCAAGGTGTGCATATATCAGAGCATGACCGCACACCGTAGAGTGGATTATCTATCTTATAAAATAGCAAAATTGTTTTGGATGGGGGTTAAACTGCAGGTGTGCTGTTGCACTCTGATATACGCAGTCACCTGATGGTGTTTATCCAATGCTGTTGCTGCAATAGATCATTTATGTATTACCCATTTTATAAATATATATATATATATATATATATATATTTATATATATATATGTATGTATTTTCTAGGTGGAGGGTTGACATATATATACATGTGCTCATTGTATTGTTTTGTATCACAGGTAACATACTGTTGGTGTGCACATTCCCATGCTTGATGAGACATTTTGGTGTTGGAATTGGAAATGGAATACTCTCAAGCCAATGAAGGTAAGTATTTATTTTTGGGGGGTGGGGCATATTTGCAAGTAGGTCTCATTAACGGTTTAGTATTTGGTTACTTTTTCACAGATGTTATCTGCAGCCTTCTCCATTCCGGTTATGATGGTCATGGTCTGCTTGTTGCATGTCTGCCCCAGCCGGGAGGGGCATGATGTTGAAGAAGTTCTTTGGATAAGGCAACTATGACACCACAAAGCATCTGGAAGTTTCCTAAAAAAAAGAAATGAAGGACTTATTACAACTTGATTGCAGCAGTAAGACATTATGTTTAAGTTGTGGCTGTTTCACCATGGGTAAATGGATTAATACAGATAGCAAGCTGTCCCACTGAAGGCACAAGAACACCCAATCATCAGATCACAATTTAATTTAGTATCAGGCTGTAACAAATATATTGTGTCAGTGTCCCCCGTCTCAACTCAAGTTACATTTTAAAACCACATCTTGTCAAGTAACATGACCTGGGTCAAACTTTTTCCAACACTGTCATGGCTGCAGTTACAAATTTGGAATACAGTGCATGATATGTTGCAGAAATATTTTTTGTGACGTACATGTCACCTAGTTGATGAATCATCAGTCATATTTTTTGCACTGTTATGAAAAAAAGGAACAGATGAAATAAAATTGATACTTACCAGTATGAAAATAGATATCCAATAGGTTCCTGTAGACAGTACTGCTGTACCGTTGATACAGAACTTCAGCAAAGGAGAGTTGTTTGTTGTTAACCTGTAAAAAACAAAATAAGTTGACCGTATGTGTTTGACCATTGCAGCTTGGAAAAGCTACAGAAAACAAAACACACAGCTAAAGGAAGTTGAATAGCATGAAAACCATTAGTACACATACTCACTTTATAGTATTCATAGTAAGAAGCCTTGTGCCTGTGGCTGATGGATGTGATCTCCTGTTCAATTCCCTCTGCCTTAGCATGGTCAAAACATGTAATGGAAAACATTGTCACAATAGTGGTGGTGGTTGGTGGTGGTCACAGCTGAGGCACATGATGACATTCCCTCTCACATCTTCCTGCATCTGGTGGTGGTGGCAGTGGCTAACAGTGGTCTTATGGTGGTGGTAGTCCAGGGGAGCACATGATGACATTCCCTATGGTGGCGGTGGCTAACAGCAGTCTTATGGTGGTGATACACCAAAACCAGGATATATTGTGCTCTGTGTAATTACAAATGTGACGTGACATATGGAATTTTAGTCACTCTGAGTGGGACACTGATTTAACTTCATGAAAAAGAAAACATGTATCATACAACAAATGTGACAGCCTTTTAACAACTTAAGTTAAAACCTGCCAACATTAACCTCCTCATCATCCTCACAAAGAAAGCTGCCCTCACAGTCACCTATGTCTGAATTCTGATCTTTGGAAAATTCTTTCTCCGTTGTGTCATCATCTACATCAGTGGTGGGCCATTTCATGCTGCCAGTGCCACCAGGATGGTCCCTTTCTACAAAACCAACAAAACCATGACTATGCTGGGGTACGAATACTGAACCTGCAGTCTGAGCTGGTATGTGCCTCTCATTTATTTTTACAGTTGCGTAGGTGGAGCCTGCAGCTGTTTTGGCACAACTCAGAAAAATGAGCTACCGGAACAGGCCTTGGAAAACTTCCATTTTGGAGTTTTGGAATGATCCTTCTGAAACTACGAAATGGTCAGTAGTAGTCCGCCATGACCACTCACACCACTGCTGCGTCGGCTGAAAATGGCCAATATCACAATCTTGCAATAGCTTCCATTGGACTTCTGGAAGTATCCTTCTGAAAGCCCAATGAAGCTTAAACCCCTCAGCTGCCATGATCGGGATATGGAATAACAGCCGCACTATTTCAGCTGTTACTTCTGCATTCCAATGCTTGAACTGCGCATGGGACTCATTTGCATGCACAGTTCTATGGGTACCGCCATGTTGGGAATGGCACAATGCCATTCCCTGTAGTACAATCCCCCCCCTCAATTCATGTCACACACTGGGAGCCCACCCCAGTGTGTGAAAATATTATAATTGAGGTCTCTGAAAAGTAGAAAATGGTCCCTCATTGTCTTGTTGGCTGCACCCCTTCCCATGTTATGCCCGACATTGGGGTCCCCAATCCTTATGTCAGCATCATGTCCAGCCCCTTTCCTCGTTCATGTGGCACACTGGAAGCCCACCCCAGTGTGCTGAAATTTGTTGTTTTTTTTCTCCTGTAAATTAGAAAACAGTCCCTCATTGCGTTTTTTTTAACCCTGTAAAACTGAAAGCAGTCCCTCGTCATCACTGCAGTCCCCCAACCCCCACCCTCCCACTGAGCACCCACCTCCCACACCACCCCTTACCCCATGCTTACCTCCGGAGGGCGGTGCTGTCATCTTCTCTGGACCAGAACACGTCTGCACTCTTCAAAGCCCAACCGTGAACTGAAGAATTAATGGTAAGCACACTATGCAGTCATTCAATGGGATTTTCAACTTATGGTGATATCTCAGCCATTGTTTGGAATTTTTGGCCCAAAGTTTCAACATGGGGTTCTTGGGACCCCACCTCATGAAAACTGTCACTGTCATTTTATTACTCGATCCCAAAAGGTGATTTTGTGGTCATTGCGTGGAATCACCTTTTGGGACAGATTCACAAAATGACAGAGCCCCTGTTCATGGTGGGGTCCCACTCATGTTACAGTGGCGTCAAAGGGAGCCAACAATGATTATGAGCGTGCATTGTGCAATTTCACGTACGCCCTAATGCCACCACTTTTTACTATTTTCACTCCACATTTGTACCACTACCATTTTTGCACACCTCCTTCAAACCAGTATGGCTGTCATTTTCCACAACTTGATCAAAATGTGTTTTCGCACCTCTGGCACACAATAGCACGTTTGCTCTGCGCAATCACCTTTTGAGACAATTAAACAAAATGACACTGGCACTGTTCATGAGGAGGGGTCCAAAAAAGTCCATGTTGAAAATTTGGTGAACAAATTCCGAAACATGACTGCATTATGAGCGTGAGTTGTGCACATTCTATTCACGCTCCTAACGTCAATAATTTTTAATATTTTCACTTCACATTTTTATCATTGCCATTTTTCTACACCTCCTTCACAACCGTATAGCTGTCATTTTCCACAACCTGCCTGAAATGTGTTTTTGTACCTGTGGTGCAGAATAGCACATTTGGTCTGCACAATCACCTTTTGGGACAATGAACAAAATGACACTGGCACTGTTCATGAGGAGGGTCCAAAAAAAGGTCATGGTGAAAATCTGATGCAACACCTCCAACATATGGCCAAGTTACACCTGGGCATTGACTGATTTCTATGCACATGTGTAACTTACATCACTTGGTAGTGTTTCACGGCCCTATCGGCTCTGGCGGCCATATTGCATGTGGCATTCACATACATTCAGCGGCAGTTGTACCCCTGCAGCAGTTGCACTCCTACAAGATCGCCACAGCCATATCAGCTCTGGCTAGAGTTTGTTATAAATGTCAGCAAACTAACATTTGCAGGAGAGAGGTTTGTACGACAGTCCCAAACTATTACACCTGCTGAGCTGAATACCCTCTCGACACTCATACAGGAAGGTGGGCATGTCAAGTACTTCAGTGCCACAGCAGTCAGCTCTGGCCATTCACTAACCTTTCCACTCCAGAAAAAAGGGGATCATCACTGATTGGCAGATGCCTGTTTTCAGACAAATATGAATTAACCATTCGCTGTACTGCACTAAGTCCAGTATTTGATGCATCATCCTGTTCTCCGGGAATCATTTATGTCACAAATCCCCACTTGTGACAAAGCCTCCCAAAGTGGGTTAACACCAACTGGTTTTGATGACAGACTACCTGGAACTGCAGTCCCCTTTCCCTTACAGGATATGCTTGGTACTACTCCAGGTTCACCTTCAGCCTGATTATGCCTCTGAGGTTTGCTGGCCTTGGTGCGTGACCTCTGTGCCCCATGAACCAAGTGCACCAATTGCCCACTGACATTTTTTAACTGTTCAGGCCCACCCTCCAGTACTGAGGCAATTCCACGTTTGTATCATGGATCCAGCATTGTTGCTATTGCAAAGTTGTCACTGCGCTGAGTGCTCAAGATGTGACGATTCTAGTCGAATACTGTCAGCATGTGTTTCAGCAACACACTGCTAGCACTGTCTCTGGCAACATCAAGGCTATGCTGTGCATTCACCAATGTCTGCCTCAGCACCCGCAGCAGTGGAATTGATTGGCTAATGGAGGCAGACTCGCCAATCACTGCCTGTGTGGCATGTTCAAAAGGCCTCACAATTGTTATTACAGAGTCCATGAGGTGCCACTGTTCAGTTGTCATAAACATGGATGCCCCGGAACTGTCACAGCTAGTGCGCATCACAAGATATTTTGAGATGTCTTTGTATTGTTCATACAACCTCTCTGCCATGTATAAAGTGGAGTTCCACCGGGGGACAACTTCCAGCTTCAAGCCGTGCTGAGGGAGGCTGTTTCGGATCTGCAATTGCTGAAGTTGGTCATGGGCCTTTGCAGAGTGTGAAAAGTGAGAACAGATACGACGTGCAACTGTTAGCATTTCCTTTATATCAGGGTGCTTCAGAAACTCCTGCTCCACAAGATTTAAACAGTGGGCCATGCATGGAACCCGAACAAAGCCACCATTCATGATGCATTTCATCACATTTGACCCATTGTCACTTGCTATGAACCCAGCTCTCAGGGACAGGGGGTTCAGCCACTTGTCAATTACAGTCAGTACCAAGTCCAACATGTTTTTGCCAGTGTGTGAACAGGTCACATTGTGCATAGCAATTGTTGCATGCTGTTGAATTCCTGGAAGATTGCTACCACGACACTCCACCTTACTACACTGATTATTCACACTACCAACAACACAAACAACCCCCCGGCACCTGTGCCCAATGTGCAGTTATACACAAATATGAACTCCCTGCTGTTTTGCCACTTGTCCACATATCCATACTTAAATGGATTAATGGAGAGGAAGAATGCTGATGGGCATGTCTTACTGAGTTTGACACAGTGTGGAACAACTCGGGGACAGCACGGGTTGAAAAGTATGTCCTGGATGGGACTTTCCATTTTGGACAGGCACATGCAGCAAACCGCCAGAACCCAGAATTCTCCACAAAGGAAAAGGGCAAAAGATCAACTGCCAGCATTTCAGCTACAACAGCATTAAGTTCATGTGACACTGTATGATTCGGTGGGTACTTCAGCTTATGCGCAAAAACACTCTGGAACGTGGGCTGACTTAAACGTTTTACATGGGGTGTGATGACAAATGGTTCTGCTCTGTGAATGGCAGGGGGTGGAGTGTGGAAGTGTGATGAAGATGGTTGCACTGGTGATGACAAACCCAGAAATGCAGTTATTTTCTCAGATTTACCAACAGGGGTTGATGTACCAATTGCACTAGACGTACTGCATTGACCACCACCACCACCACCAAAACTGCTACTCTCAACACCACTGGACAGCATTTCAAAATCATTATGCTCCTCCACCTCATCATGTCTGTAGTAATCCTCTGCTCTTATTTCATCACTACTGCACACATTTAATTTTCTACTTGATTTTATATTCATGGAAGGGGTTAACATGCTCATTATGGTTGATGATGAGGGTGAATGCCCCACTGTGGTATTAACTGTCATCTTGTGCTAAGTCCACAGTGCCATGTGCCTATCCTTAAGATGTGTATGCTGTCCCCCTGTGCCCAGATGGCTCCCCTTTTTACCTTGCCTCACACATGCATGGCAAACCTGGCAGATTGCAACTGACATCATTTGTATCTTGCACAAAAAAATCCCAAACAAGGGATTGTGATGCTCTAGTTTTAACATGTCCCTGATGCTGCTCTTTGGACTCCGTTCTTTTTAAGCCCTGAAGTGGGGGGGTGTGCTACATGATTTTTCAGGCAGGACACACTTGGACTGCAACTGACCACCATGACTACCTACCATTATTACTGGGTCATCATCATCATCATCATCATCATCAACTAAAACTGGTAAATCAAACTTTTTATGGGGGGGTTAATGCAAACAGACCCAGATATAGCCACCTTGAATTTCTTTTACTCCGGAACCCAACTGGGGTCGCTGACATCATCATCATCATCATATTCATCAGTATCACCCACATCCACATCTTCTGCTTGGATGCTGGCATGTGGACTGCATGTTGCAAACACAGCAACATCATCAGATTCATCAACACCACCATCACCCAATATTTTTTCACCACACTGTGAATCACTGTATGGCAAATGCATGACCTGAACTGTGATGGAAGAAATGTGACATTGTGTGTTATCATTGACATGATGATCAGAATCCTCATGTTCAGTTACTGGTATGTTACTGGGGAGTATGACATCATCTACACTGTCACTCACTGGCACTGCCTCATACTCCACTATATTTTTGGACACAGTAAACTGGTCAGAAGTGGAACTTGACACAGCAATACTCATACCACTACCAGCAACTGCACTAACACAACCAGCTGGGGAAACATCTTCTCCTCCAACTATGAGTGAAACTACCAATTGCACTGTAAAAAACATTGAAGGAGAACTACCTTTCCTGACATCAGCAATGCACTTCTGTATACCACCATGCCCACAGACAATCTTGCCACTGGCAGCACTGCCATGGCAAGAAACAGCTTTGCTTGCATGTCTCTTTGCAGGCATTTTGGGGGATCAACATGAATATTCTAAACAAATTTAGATTTTGGAATGTTCACTCTGGTGGGGGCGGGAGGGACTGGATTGAAGCCCAAAACAACTGTGCTTCAACAAGAGATACAGATGCAAAGTCACAACAAGTTCAACAACACCTTAACTAACCAGTGGTGCTCAAGTCACAAAAAATCCAGTCTGGAAAAGAATACCTTTTACCGGTGGGGGGGGGGCACTGGCTGCAGATTACGGCAGTGCAAAACCAAGAAAAGATACCACAATGGCAGTACAAAATCACACAGGTGCAGTGTATGGCAGGTTCACACTACTGTGCCTACAATTACACTGTGGCACAATAAAAGGTGTATTATTTGATGTCACGCAGCAACACACACACACTCACAATTTGTCTACAAGTAATGCGTAGCAAATTGAAAAGTTCAGTAATATATCACGTATTTTAAACAACCTGAAATTGTGCACTGCTGCACCAGGTCCACACAACACACAATCAGTGAAAAAATGTCAACCATTACTGAAAATATTACTGTGTGTACATTAACACAGTCAGTTATACAGGAAAAATATAACCAAAAACCAAAGAACTCCCTATTTCTCCAACTTAAATCTACCTACACCACATATATGTATCTCCCCCAAAGCACACTTCCACTGTCTTTCAGTACACAGACTGAATGTTGTATATTAACATTCAAAATCCACACACAAACAATAAACGCTCGATGATATAAGCACAGGAGTTTTTCCTACAATCGATGAACTAAAGTTTGAGCAAAAAAAATTACTAAAAAAGGCCTTTTTAACAGCTTCTAGAGGGTTTGAATTGCAGAGAGCACTCAGAGCACACTGTCTCCTACAGCTTCCTACACACACCACCCCGAACTGAGGCTGTGCAGAACAATCTAGCGCCCACGTGATCTGAAAGCCCATGAATCACTGCCAAATCTGCCTTATAAAGAGTGTGATTTTTACTCTGAGGGAATCATAAAAAAGTTATTTAATTATTTGTCACATTTGTGTTTTTATTTATCAACTGTAGATTAAGTGTCACAAAAGAAAGTTTTAAGGTTTCCAAATATTTGGAATGCCATGGAACGGGATCCCACTGATGTAAGCTGTAATTATTTTGGCAGTGACTGTATCCCGTGTTAAGTGCAGCTACTGTAAATATGTCAAAGAACCTCTGCACAGGGACTGCTGTGTTATTAAACTTTGGAGTTTTTTTCCCCCTTAGACTGCAGTTCAGGTGCATGATTACAACACTGTACAGTAGGGTAATCACGTCTTTGCAATGAGAAGTTCACATTAGGAGGGGCTTCATGTGTTTCAGTGTCTACCTTGTTTTTGGGGGGAGTTCAATGGATATGGCACAATATGTCTTGTAGCAGCACAGAGCATGGCAGAGAGGGGTATACAATACAAGTGTGCAGTAGGTTGGGGTTGAGCGTTTGCCGATGGCAGCTTCCATTCACATACTGCAATCAAAAAGTCCTTGTTTAATGTGGGAGTTAATTAATACAGGTCTGATGTAAATGACTGGCAATTATTAAGTGTTTTTAAGAGTGGGGTGTGATTACGTAATTTGATCACTGTGTCCTCTGTACAACCCCACGCCACCTGCAGGTTAATTCTACTGGGATAATCTTTTTAAATTAAGTCCTTATAAATTGTAACAGACCCTAAAATACTACATTTACTAGCTGACCTACCACCCAAAATTCCTAGTAAATGATTTAAGCAGATTGACAAGCTCATAGGAGGATTCCTCTGGGAAGGAAGGATTCCTCACTTCAGCAAGTCTAAGCTAAGGATCAAGTGGAAGAAGGGAGGTTGGGGATTGTTATGATTCAGGGTCTATGCATGGGCATTTAGAACTGCACAGATGATCAGATGGCAGGTTGAGTCAGTGCAAGAACCCCCAAACTGGCCTGACATAGAAGTAGCCCAATGTAATGGAGTCTCTCCAGCAGCATATCTCTACTTCCACAAGGCAAAAGCATCAAGATCACACCCCAGCATATGGCCATGACTTACTGCATGGAATAATATCTGTAAACTGTAATACGATTGACTCCTTCCAAGGACTCCAAGGCACATTTGGCCTTGACAGGTCATGTTTCTGGTACTACCTTCTAATTAGAAGGACAGTTTGCCACATTCTTTCCCATCTCAGACCTCCAAGAACCCCCTCCCCATCAAACCCACTTCTGACCTGAGTTAAAAAACATCAGGGTAGAGCAGGTATCATATAACAACACATAAGAAGACATTTGCATGACCCCAAGCTCAAAGTGTAGACCCAGTGTGCTAAATACCTACGTAAGCCACCTGAGGATACAGAGTGGGAGTTTTGCTGGCATTCAGCACACAAAGAGGTCAGGGATCCCAAGGTGTGTTTAATTTAGAACAAGATCTGTGGTATCGCACAGCAGATATACTGTATAAAGCACACATTATCCCAGACAACAAATGTTGGAGATCAAGCAATCAATCAATCAACCAAATCTTTATTTATTCAGGCGAACATCATTGAGCACAGCTCATTTGCAAGATGGACCTGATAAGGTCAAGGTTCAATAGTTGGTACATCATGTACAGGAATACTTAAAAACACTTACATACAGTAGTCAAGATTCAATAATTGGTACATGTACAGGAATATTTAAAACACTTACATACAGTAAACAAGGACAGAAGTTGTTTAAGACATAACAGGATATGGTAGGAACAAATGAAATGCACACTAGGTAATCCAGTATATTCATATCAACATTGGCAGTAAACATGGCATACATTCAACATGAGGTACCCAAGGTTCCAATGATCCAAGGGAAGTCAATGTGGACAAAGAGAAACAGTGGTTGGATGACTGAAAGATGGTGGTCATAGACTGAGATAAGTGACATGATAGGAAGGGGTACGGATGACTAGAGCAGGGGCTGGGGCTAGAACTGGGAGGTGTATGGCATTGATACGGGCTAAGGTAGGGGCCTGGAATTAATGGGAGAAGATTATAGCCAGGGGTGAGGTATCTGTGGAGATGAATTATAGGGAAGTGAATTGTCAAGTTATGATGGCTGCCTGAGAGGGGGAAGGATAGAACTATGAACAGACTAGAACTTGTGGAAGCAATTGCATTTCTCAGAGAAGAGACTTAGGTATAGATGCTTGAAGGATGCTAAAGATACAAGGTTGATCAGTTTCAGGGTCTTCTGTATCGTGTTCCATGATATAGCTAGAGTATAGCTGATAACAGATATCCCATGCCGGGTGTTGACTCTAGGCACTTTGAGCATAATGAAGTTGTGGCTTCTTAGGGCATAGGTACTAGCTGTGGCCTGTGCGAAGCAGCCTAATATATAGTTTGGAAGCATCTTAGTCAAAACTCTGTATGTCCACACTGCAGCATTTCTGTTTCTTCTGAGATGTAGAGATGTCCAACCGACTGCAGCATAGAGAGAGCAATGGTGAGTGTTAAATGGTAGATCTGTTATGAACCTCAGAGCTTGTTGTATAGTGTATCACATTTGCTTAGGTAGGAGATATGGCAGTGACTATAAAGGAAATCAGCATAGTCAATTACTGAAAGAAATGAGGCCTGGACCAACTTCATCTTGGAGTCTCTGTTTAAAAAGAGATGTGGGGCTCCTAATGGTGACTTACATCATTATTATTATTACATATTATCTGGAACTGCCCTGACAAAAAACCTTTTTGGACAGATACAGTATCACAAAACTATTAACTAAGATCTGCACGCAATCAATCAACCCCTCTCTGGAAAATGCTCATTCAAGGGACAAACAGTGAAACCTTACACATAAATCCCCAGTGCTGAAATGGATCTCAGTTGTTTCTATAGAAGCCAACCACCTCATACTGAGAAGATGGCACACTCCAGATATCTCTACAACAGCTGATGTGCAAAATAGCTTATCCCTATTAGTCCATTTTAAGACTCTGTCACATCTCAGTACAAAAACCATGGTAGATTACCAGAAAATGTGGGATCCATATCTTCAATATCTAAAAGAAGGAGCTCTAGATGTAGCTCCCCCAACACCATATGCCAATCAGGGTTAGGTTGACTCACTGGTCAACTAGACATTTCTTAGATGTGGCCTCATGTGGATAGAAGAAGCTAAAGGTCCGCAATCTGTTGCTTATATGCAATTTCATATTGAAAGCCATGATCCACTACTCAGACTTCCGTGAAGGTAATGAAGACACCTTATATGCACATTATAGTTGTAACCCCTCACCCCTGCCTTTTTACCAAAATGACAGGTGGCATTCTGTTGGCGCTGGCAGCAATACCTGGTGGGGACCTAGGTTCGGGGAGGATGAGGTTACCTGGCACAAGGGGACCTAGGTTTGGCTACTTTGCACGGGGCACCCAAGTAAATCCGAACACAGGAAGCAATAACTGTAATGTCCAGAACCAGGATTGGGATTTTTCAGTGTGGCTTTTATTCACAACTAGCTGAACACAACAAAGCATAGATGGACCCCCATGGGGCTACGTTTACTGATAATGCAGATTAGAGACTACAAGGTGGTCCACTTGAAGAATGAACCCATTTCTACTGTTTTCAGGATCTGGACCCACCAGGCACACAGCTCGGACTTGCATGTGCTTTGGATACACAGCCCGACTGGCCCAGCTCCCCTGCCGGCTACTTGACTGATGGTCCATTTAAAGAATGAACCCATTTTACTTGTTTTCAGGCTCTGGACCCACCAGGCACACAGCCCGGACTTGCATGCGTTTTGGATACACAGCCCAACTGGCCCGGCTCCCCTGCCGGCCACTTGACTGACGGTTCATTGGGAGAATGAACCCATTTTACTTGTTGTGGCTCCCCACACCACTTAGAGTCTGCGACTCCTAGAGATTTTCCCATTTGCAACCCACGTCTGGGTACCTACCTCATCACTGGCCAGGCACATGAGGCAAGTAGCAATCACAGCAGAAATCCGTAGAGGTGGACCTGGTTACTTAAGATGGGGGGTTTGCCCACCTCCAGCTCCCACAGCCCATACCCGGCCATTTCCCTGGAGAAACTGAAACTTTAAAATGTAGATTAAATGGTGGATGGACTATAGCACCGCTCTACAACATTACTTGAATTCACACAGACTTTAGATTTTGACACTACTCCATTTGTTTGCTATGGACACCTAGTGGCTCTGGTAGAACCATCCAGAGCATAGCCCTGATAGATCAGTACTGCAGTCCCAATGGCCACTCAGGACCACAGCCTGTCTATCCCCCCTAACCCTCTAGGGGAAAACCTATCTGCCTCTAACATAATATTCCAAAACAAAAACAAAACCCGGGGACCTCCCCGACCTTGGGCAACCTACAACCACAACCTATTAAAATACCAGTTACTGCCTCCTCCCTACCCCCACAGCCACACCTGTGGAAGCAAAGGGTTAACACAGTAACAACCATAACAATAACAACACAGTATTTTAGATTTCTACACAATAAAGCACTGACGAGGAACTCCGATGAGCCCCTCCTCCTCTTCTTGTCTTCTCTTCTGTCTTCCCAGGAACACCTGTAAGAAAAAGACAAAACAAAACACACTCCTAATCTGCATACACAGTCTACCTAAAACCCTACCATACAAAAACACAGAACAATCCCAAAAAGATTTTTTTTTTAGAAAAGGTAGAAAAACAGTATTTACATTAGAGTACAATAATGACATCATTTACAATACACATTTGGGGGGATGGAGTGCCCTAAAAGTCCCAACTAGTGACCACAAGGCCCGAAGGCTAGTCCAATAAAGAGTCTCTCCTGGGCCGGAGCCCCGTGAAGCACAGTTCTAAAAGGCCAAAGTCCCAAAGGGGAGAGTCTTTGCAGACAGTTCACACATCTTTGAAGTCTGTAGTGTAGGGTGTGTACTGCAATGTCATAAAAATAGAAAAGTTTCAGACTTACCAGCCATTTGTAGTACAAGAATCTGCACGAACCTGGACCCTGCTGAAGACTCTCCCTGGCAGCATTTCTTCTGATACAGCTGGGCGGACATCTTCCAGGAACCACAGGAGGGCACATCTGGAAACAGCTGGGCTGATGTCATCAATGGAGACGGAACCTTAGAACAGGAACAAAAAAGAAAAACAGCTGGTCTGACGTCATCCAATTACCAGGCAATGAACAGGGAACAGCTGGGCTGGTGTCCTCTCTGGATCTGAAGTCGTCTGGTGGGCCAGTAGATGGTTGCTGAACAGGACAGTACACTGTAGACTGATGAATGTGGAGCACCTGAGTCCTTGGTTATTCATATTGGCGGATCAATAAGGGCACTTCACAGTCTGGTGTGGCAGTATTGACTACCACTGCTCGGCTCTCCATTTTGTAGGCATGGGCTTAATTGCTAGGAGGTCCTTGCACTGAGGCCAATAGTACCGGGGGTCAGGGGCTTGAATTATTACCCCCGTCTGTGTGCACATAACTCACACAGTGGGAGATTTCATGTCCCTCTTCGTCCACTATTCTCACTCTGTCCATAAACAGTGTCCTGCCTCTCTTCCACTGGGTATACTTTTCGTGGAACAGTCTATTTTTTACATGCTGGTTGGCCCCAGGATGCACATTTTTCATTGCTTCATCCCAGATCCAGGATTTCCTGCAGTCCTCAATCTCCTCCCAGACTCTCCAAGGAAAGGTAGGAAAGGTCATACCATAGATCTCATTTGCCTTTCTATGAACCAGTCTCTCCTCTTTACTTGCTTTGGTCAATCTGAGACCGCTGGCCTGGCTTGGGGGTGGCCAGTCCTGGTTCTGCCAGCTTCGCATTCTCAAGGAAATTAAAAAACGGATCCCTGACTTCTTCCTCTTGTAAAGCCAGGGCAGTGGCATCACCACCTTCTTCAACACATTCCTCCGAGGCAAGATCTTGAGGCTGTGTACCCGTTCCTTTTTCACAAGGCCACATAGGTTCTCCTCATCTTCCTCTTCACTGAGGATCTGAGCCCAGGAGTGAGCAGTCATTCTCACCCCTGAGACTATCCATTCATCACTAGGCACAGAGGTCGACACCTCCCATTCAAAGGCCTTCCGCATCTCATCTTCACCTAAGAGACTTGGGCTAGGCCCCCCCACCCAGGGGTCTATTGATACTTTATCTGAACTTTCTTTCTGAGATCCAGCATCCAAAACTTCAACTTCAGGTTCAGTCTCTAATTCTGCACCCTGCTGCTTTGTGCCAAACTCCCCCGAGGGACCTTCCTCCACAGGCTCCGCCTGGTGCTGTGTGCTGCCAACTGCAGATTCCTGATTTTTTGTCCATGTGGGAGCCAAACGAATTGGAGGCGCTTTATACAAGCCATATTTTTGAAGGCATCCAGCACAGTGAGGAATCATGAAGACATCCCTTCCAGCACTCAAGCATATCTGGCATACACGCACTGGATAATTAGGAATTACCACATCAGGAGGGAGTTGCCCTCCATAGCACCACTTTTCAATATCTCTCAGTTCATTTACTGCTGCTGTTACTGCAACCCGGGCATGATCCGGGTAACGAGCTGGTCCTGAGGCCATAGCTGCAGAAAAATAAACAAAAGTTCACTGTAACTGAAAGTCCTACTTTAAATGAACACACTCTGTAGCTTTAAAATGGCTCCTCTGCTGCTGTGTTTACTTTACTACCCCACCCTGTAATGGTGGTGGCAGCACTCCTGTGCATCAACATTTAGAATCTGGGTCAAGCCACTGCGCACCCGATTTATACCAGCTACTGATAACTTTTACTCAAGCTGCACAACTTGCTCTTTTCTGGCTTTACACAAATTTACAGGATTTTCCTTGGACTTTTCACATGCTGGTAACATTCATTTAACTACAGTCCCTTAAAGCTTCAGGTTTCAGCACAGGATTGCCTGCTTCTACTAGTGTTGCATTTTGCTACAACCCACAGTCTCTCTCTGGCTGCAAACTTTAAACTGAAGCTATTTTCACTTCCATGCACACATTCAATGGCTTTACAGACTTGCACTTGCTGGCAGGACTTCACACAGTCGTTACTTGCAAAGCGACTACACTGCTGCACACACATTTTATATGGCGTTACTGAAAATCACTGATTGAGCAGTTTTATGAAGGTTTACTCACTGTTATTAGTAGCAACTTGCTGCGATGGGGTAAAATGGCCTGCAGCCAGTTCTTGAAGGCCTCTGTATGCAAACGGGCGGGCAGTCTCAGCGATCATCATTTTCAGCACCAAACTCGCTATTTCGACAATCGATTTGCGGGTTAAGCCTGATTTTAAACTCAAAAGTCACTTTTTTGAATGTTTACAGCGCTTTGAATACTTCATGACGCTCCTCTACTGCCAGTACACGCACTACACTCTGTCTCCCTCTCGAATGCTGAGGCAGTCTCAGAAAAGCTGGCTGAGGGGCGGGACTAATGGCAATCTGACCAACCACACGACGCCATGCAAATGAGCCTCTTCTTCCTCGCGAGGGCTCCTCTCCTCACGGCGATCATCGAGCAGGCAAATTTAAACTTTAAAATGCACTTTTTTTTTTTTCTTTTACTGACTCCACGGCGGGAGCCCATTTCAACCATGTAACATTGCCATTAACTCTGCAGTCTCTCTCTTTACACAGAAAGCATTTCCAATGTCCAGGGCATGATTCCTCTGTTGCTACCCCTAGTTTTCCACACTTTCCTTCACAGAATTCATTTTAAAAGCATTTCCAATGTCCAGGGCATAATTTCTCTGTTGCTACCCCTAGTTTTCCACACTTTTCTTCACAGAATTCATTTTAAAAGCTGACAAAAACACTGTAAACAATTTTTGATGCAGGACAAGGGCACACTCTTTGGCTTTAATGCTCCTTGGTAAACAGTTGGCATTTTTTAAACAGCAGCACAAGATTTACAGCACACAGCAACACACTAGGGAAATTGCTTCAGCTTTTTGGGCTACCCACTGCCAGATAGCCAAAACACTAGCCCCCTTGCCCAAGCACCTTCCTTCCCGAACAAATCCAAAGTGGTGCCTCCATTTTTGTAACCCCTCACCCCTGCCTTTTTACCAAAATGACAGGTGGCATGCTGTTGGCGCTGGCAGCACACCTGGTGGGGACCTAGGTTCGGGAGGATGAGGTTACCTGCACAAGGGGACCTAGGTTTGGCTATCTGCACAGGGCACCAAGTAAATCCAACACAGGAAGCAATAACTGTAATGTCCAGAACCAGGATTGGGATTTTTCAGTGTGGCTTTTATTCACAACTAGCTGAACACAACAAAGCATAGATGGGCCCCCATGGGGCTACGTTTACTGATAATGCAGATTAGAGACTACAAGGTGGTCCACTTGAAGAATGAACCCATTTCTACTGTTTTCAGGATCTGGACCCACCAGGCACACAGCCCGGACTTGCATGCGCTTTGGATACACAGCCCGACTGGCTCAGCTCCACTGCCGGCCACTTGACTGATGGTCCATTTAAAGAATGAACCCATTTTACTTGTTTTTAGGCTTTGGACCCACCAGGCACACAGCCCGGACTTGTATGCACTTTGGATACACAGCCCGACTGGCCCGGCTCCCCTGCCGGCCACTTGACTGACGGTTCATTGGGAGTGTGGAGGAATTTCTTTTTATATATATATATATATATCTTTCTTTTATGCATACATATAAAGTGGATTCATGAATACATATAAAGTAAAGTGTGTTACAATATATTATAATGAATGTAAGAGCTGCTAGTGTAATTGAATATAGCCAGGTCTGAGTAGAGGCTAAGGGTCATTATAAGTTTATAAGAACTGCAAGGCAAGCAGAAAGCAATAGCTCGTGCTGGCTGAAACCAGTTCCTTAAAGTTGTGAAAAATAGGTACCAGCCTGAATAGCAAGCTTGGGCAGCTTCAGACAAAAAGTAAAGATAAGAACATGTAGATGCATAAAAGCCAAGCTGTACGGTACCATGGAGTGAGTGAAACTTATTGTTTCTATTAGGTCAGCTTGACCCAGGCATATGTATCAGGCAGTGATGAAGTAAGTCAGTGAAAAAGTACCTAATGCATATGAAACTGTTTTTCTGTTACATTGCTAAAAACTATGATTGATTTATACTAGAATGATTAGTGTGTTTCAAGATAAGAAATGCTATAAAATACTGTGTAAAACTTAGTTTGGGAGCTCTTGCCTTTAGCGAGGCTCCACACATGTGTGTACAGACAATAAACTGAGTTTATTGGAATAACCATTGGTGTGGTTATTGAGTGCATAAATTTAAGGTAAAGTATATACAGTGAAGAGAATCTGGAGCCACAGTTTTTGGCGTAGTCGGCAGGATGGCTTCACTTCCGTGTCGCACTGTGATCGGACTGCCAAGTCCCAGCCTCAGGGGAGGGTGGCCCAGAGGTTCAAGTCCCACCATATGTGTGGCCATGCTTAGGGCGGTGACAGTCATCATTTACTGTTTGTAGGTGCTGAGGTGGCACCAAAAGAGTGCTAGGTGGGCACTCGGCGTCAGGGGCATGCAAGAAAAAATATAGAGTGTTGGGTGGGCACTCTGAGTTTGGTTAAAGGCGCCTATAAGAGACTAATATGGGAAATCAGGGGACAAAGCAGGGAGGCGGGTTAGAAACTGGACCAGCGAAATGTATGCTGGATAAGTATGGTGGGAACTCGGTCTGTCAAATAGGGGATTGGAATAGGTGGACCAAGGGCGTCTTCCCCCAGGCAGGGACACTTAGTAAGATGTCCTCAGGGAGACTCGTATTAGGCTTAGCGAGTGGGAAAAGACCCACAAAAAGGGAGAGATGGTGAAATGGCATGTGTTTAGAATGTGGGAAAGAGAAGCGGAGTGCAGATTTGAGAGCCAACAGAGAGGATTAATGTTAAAGGAAGAGGAGAAAAGGGTAGACACATCAAGGAGGCAATGCAGACATCACACTAGACATCACGATACCCCCCGTTGTGTCGTCGGCCGCCGACGGCTCCACCGGTACCCGACGGTGGACAGGCAGCAGAGCAGCTGCCCATGGGCACAGCTCAAGTGCTAGTGCAACCCGACAGTGCAGGATTAGGAGCGGTACCCCGGCGATACCCCACCCTTCCATGGTCTGCAATGGACGAGGGGACGAGGACAGAGCAGGAGCCCACCTCCTCGGGGTTGCATGTGGAGGGAGAGAGTGAGGATGAGGAGGGAAGTGAAGAAACGCTGTCCCATACCAAGGGAGCTGAGGGGGGAAAGGGCAAAATGCGGACGCGTTCGGCGTCGCAGAAGGACAAAAAAGGAATGCTCGCCCGGTCCGCTATGGATGGGATTGTGCATTCGGCAGAGCAGTTCCCTTTGGTTCGATATCCCAACCCAAATCCCGGGGCAGGCGGACCACAGCTCATTGAAGTAGAATGACCCTGGCATCCCGAGGAGCTCAAGGATGCTTTAAAGGAAATACTGAAACCCCATGAAAATATAGAGGAGTACATAACAGAGTTGGGAAACCTAATTAAAACATATGAGCTCTCACCCAAAGAAGCAGAGGAGTCCCTAAGATGCACTTTGAAGGGACGTTGGGGGAAAGTTAAGGCGTCATGGAATGCTAATGCTGACAGAAACCAACTTGACGCCGCCTTAGACACAATCTGGGGAAAATTACGAGAAATATACATCGCAAAAGTGGATTGGGACCGGATACGAAATGCCAGGCAAACGGAGGGTGAGACTGTAAGAGACTACCGGGAGAGACTGGAGGAGGTTTTCCGGCACTACTCCAGTATAAAGCCAGACAACCTGGCTTATGACAGCCAGCTGGCCATGGCATTTTGTGCTGGGTTATTAGAGACTACTCAGACGGGAGTAAAGACAGTTTGTGTTGGCTGGGAAACACAATCACTGAAAGAGGTCTTTAGGTATGCAGAACATGTCGAGAGACAGGCAAAGGGGGTGGAAAAGGCAGAAAAGAAAAAGTTAGAACAAGCACAACTAATGTACTATTCAAGGGATGGAGGACAAGGTAATACGGGCTGGGGTAATCGAGGTCGAGGCAAAGGAAGAGGACCCCCAAGGACCAACTATGCCCAAAATGCTGGACCAGGGTACTATCAGCCCCAACAGGTGCAAGGAGGACCTAACATGAGGCAAGGAGGTAGGGGGATGGGGCAAGAAAATAAAGACATTATTTGCTTCGCATGTCAAGAGAAGGGCCACATTGCTCGAAAGTGCCCCAGAGTACAACAGCTGCAGTGGCAGCAACAGCACCAGAACCAGGAGAACGGGTACCCCCTACCTCCACCACCACCACTACAGACACAACAATGGTCAGAGCCAATGGGGCCGACACAATGGAACCAAGGGGGCCAGTATAGATCCAACCAGCAAAACTCACAGTACTGGTCTGACACAGGAAACATGGATAACAGTAGCTGATGGTTACAGGAGCACCCGTTGATGGTTCGAGTCTCTGCCACTCCGGCAGGGAGTCCCTTGATGGAATTGATGGTGATGGATACTTTATTGACTTTTCTTATAGACACTGGAGCATCTGTTTCGGTCATACAACAACAGGAACTATTGCCCCCTTTGTCGGGAAAATTGGTAACCACAATTGGAGCTTCAGGAGTACCTCAGAAGGAGCAGATGACGTTGCCCTTACTGGTAAAATGTGGGAATACTTTGTTAAAACATTCCTTTTTTGAGCAGTTCTACCTGCCCGGTAAATTTGATGGGACGGGATCTCCTGGCAAAGGTAAGTGCCCAAATTAAGTGTACTCCTAGGGGAATAATTGTTGAAGCACCAGCGGTAGGAATCTATGTTTGTGATGAGGGGGAGGGGGATTGGTTGTACAGTTGGGAAATTACAAATTCAGATGAGCAGTACTGGTTAGAGAAATGGGCAGAAAAAGTAACAAAGGGCAACATGCAGTTTAGGGTTAATCTGCATTGTACGGCATACTATGCGGTGGGGGCTAGAGATTATGAATATGAATGTGGGGATTGGGGGCGGCAACAGGTTGAACAATGGTTATGGGTGCATAATCTGTATGTGGGTAGAGATAGGGTGGGGGTCTCAGTATTACTCACTGAGGAGCAACAAAAGGTGTTTAAAGTTTCTGGTTCATATCCACATATTTCTTTGGCAAAGAAGCCGCAGCTGCAATGGAAGGATTTGGGTCCCTGGATGGAGAGCATGGTGCAGCTACAGGATTGGGTGGATGGGGAAGGAGGGCAGAAATCAGCAGAGGGGCAATGTAAAAGAATTAGTTTAAGGAAGTGGGTACAAGTATGTGCATCAGAAAGGCAGGTGAATGTGAAAAGATGGTGGGAGAAGGGAAAAAAGCAAGACCCTGAGCCTGGGTGGATTAGTCAAATACCAGAAGTTCTGTGGGCTACATCTAAGTATGATGTGGGGCTAATGAAAGGAGCACAGCCACTAGTTGTGATGCCCAAAAGCTCATACAGACCGAGTCGACACCAGTACCCGTTGGGGAGGGAAGCAGAAGAAGGGATTGCAAAGGTGCATGCTGCGTTAGTACAAAAAGGGGTTATTGTTCCATGTCCAGATGCTGTAGTTAATACCCCAATATTGCCAGTAAGAAAGGGAAGTGGGGATTATCGGTTTGTGCAAGATTTGAGGGCAGTGAATGAGGCAGTACATGTGAGAACTCCAGTGGTACCAAATCCAGCTACTATTCTGTCAGAAATCCCACATACTGCCACGTATTTTTCAGTCATAGACTTAGCAAACGCGTTTTTTAGCATACCTGTGGATCCGGCTAGCCGAGAATGGTTTGCATTTACGTATAAGGGTCAAAAATGGACTTGGACTCGTATGCCACAAGGTTATGCGGAGTCACCTGCTGTGTTTTCTGCTCAGATGCGTGAGAACTTGCAGGGCTTTGTTGCCCCACAGGGCAGCGCCCTGATTCAGTACGTAGATGATTTACTCCTTGCCAGCCCTTCCAGGGAGGCGAGTGAGGAGGACACCAGAGCTCTGTTGATTTTTCTGGCCCAAAATGGACATAAAGTCTCAAAGGGTAAACTGCAACTGTGTGCTACCAAGGTACATTATTTAGGTCACATACTCTCTGCTGAGGGAAGGCAGTTAGATCCCAAACGCATTCAAGCAATTACTGAATGGCCCCGTCCTGTAACTAAGCAGCAAATGATGTCATTCCTAGGAATGGCAGGTTACTGTCGTGCCTGGATAATGGATTATGCCTACATCATCCAGCCATTACACGACGCAATCTATGGCACAAAAATGAAAATGACAGAAGAGGTGCAGTGGTCCCCGGGGTTAGAAACATCATTTGCCAAAGTAAAAGAAGTACTGGCCAGCACCCCATGTTTGGGACTCCCAAACTATGAGAAAGCTTTTAACCTGTTTGTAAATGGTCAAGGGGGTTACATGTCTGCAGTTTTGACGCAAGATCATGGGGGGAGCCAGAGGCCAATTGCTTATTATTCAAAACGGTTGGATTCGGTAGTGGCAGGTATGGTCTCCTGCCTACAGTCCGTGGCGGCAGCCACGGAGGCAGTATTGTCTTGTGTGGATCTGGTGGGATTTTGCTCCCTTACTGTGCATGCCAACGGGTGGTGGACAAGTGGAACACCCTGCCAGAGGAAGTGGTGGGGGCTGAAACAATCACGGGATTTAAGAATGCATGGGATAGACATAAAGGAATTCTAGAGGTCAGGGGTAAGGGGAAATAGACTTCTAGGAAAACAAACTGAACTTACAAGCTCAAATGGGCAGACTAGGTGGGCCATAGGCCCTTATCTGCCGACACTGTCTATGTATCTATGTATGTACCCCACGCAGTGCAAGCTATATTGTTACAAGCTCGCACAGCTCATCTGACTCCGGAGAGAGTTTTGCAGTACCAAAATGTATTGCTCACAATGTCAAACATTACTCTCAAGCGGTGCACCACCTTGAATCCGGCAACCTTGTTGCCCTCCCCCGACGATGGCGAACAACATGACTGTGGACAGGTAATTGACTGTGACAGTAAACCTAGACCAGATATAACAGATGTAGCTTTGACAAATGCAGAAGTTGAGTATTTTGTGGACGGCTCAGCCTTCAAGGACATAAGGGGGGTGACTAAAGTTGGTTATGCAGTATGTACTGTGTCTGAGGTAATAGAGAGCAGTTCATTGCCATCCAGTTTCTCTGCCCAGGCTGCAGAGTTGGTAGCCCTGATGAGGGCTTGCACGCTTGCGCAGGACAGGACAGTGAATGTGTATACGGACAGTCGGTATGCCTTTGGTGTAGCACATGACTTTGGGACACTATGGAAGCACAGAGGTTTCCTTACAGCTACGGGTAAGCCTATTGCGCATGCGAAATTGGTAAAAGATTTACTGTTTGCTATCCAACTACCTAGAGCTTTGGCAATTGTAAAATGTGCAGCACACACGTCTAACAAAGATTTTGTCTCCGCAGGTAACGCTAGAAGCGATGCTGCGAGCAAAGGCGGCGGCTCAGTCAATGAGTGCTTCAGTCTACCAGTTAACTGTTGTAAATAGTGAAACTTGTAACTTGTTTTCTCCACAGGACTTAGTGGCGCTCCAGCGTAATGGTACTGAGGCAGAAAAGTGCCATTGGAAACAGCAGTGTGTATTTGATTCTGAATTAAAAGTGTGGGTGTCTGGGGATGGGAGGCCATGCTTACCGGGATCGGTATTTCCATATTTGGCAAAATTGGCTCATGGAGCCGATCATGTTTCAAAGACGGGCATGGTAGATTTTGCAAATAAGTATTGGTACGTTGTTGGATTTACTAGCTATGCTGAAGTGTTTTGTAGCAAATGTGTGATTTGCATGCAGTACAATGTGGGCAGAGGACAGCACCTAACCCCCTCTGCCCACCCAATTCCTGCTGGTCCATTTGAGCATGTTATGATGGACTTTATAGAGCTTACGCTGTGCCAAGGCTATAAATATTGTTTAGTCATTGTAGATATGTTCTCAAAGTGGGTAGAGGCATTTCCGACTCGCAGGCGATCATGCGCTGTGGTAAAAGCTTTAATTCGAAATTATCCTCGCTGGGGGTTGCCCAGCGCTTATCATGCGATAATGGATCTCATTTGCAAAGCAGTGATAAAATCACTGTCGCGAGGCCTTGCAGGTAGACCTCCGAATGCACTGCACTTACCATCCCCAATCGGGTGGGGCAGTGGAAAGAGCAAATCAGACTTAAAACTCAAAATTGCAAAATCATGGCAGAGACCAGTCTGACTTGGGTGACTGTTGCCTCTGCCCTCATGGCTATGAGGGGCGGGTGGGCGTCTTGGTCTCCCACATGAAATCTTACTAGGACAGCCATTAGAATGCCAAATGCCCTTACCCACAAAGTCGAATCACCCTGCATGGAGTAGATGAGGAAATGGTTACTTATTGTTTATCCCTTAATGGTGTCTTGAGGTCTTTTTATCCTAGGGTCAAGGCAGCTTTGCCAGTGCCTACTGAGACATCCCTGCATCAGATACAGCCTGGCGATTTTGTTTTGGTGAAGGACTTCCGAAGGAAAAAATGGAGTTCCCCAAGGTGGCGTGGCCCGTACCAAGTCTTGTTGATAACGGCAACAGCAGTAAAGATTGCAGAAAGGGAGACATGGATTCATGCATCACATTGCCGGCTGGTGAGAGCGGACCTGTCTGAGACCGTACAAGCCGAAGGGAATTGATGCTTAAAAGACTTATCGTTCTTACAGCCATTGTATTGGTAGTGCTTTTGCAACAAACTTTTGCCTCAGTACATACTCCTTTAATGAGAAGTATCAAGAGTGCAGGGCCCCTGCATTGGGCAAATACCTGGTGGACTTTAATGAAATTGCATGCCGACAATACAAATATGTCTAACTGCTATGTATGTGCATCCTCCCCACTCTCTGCTGAAGTAGGGCTGCATCTTTGGCCTGTACCTCTGTCTTTTAATGATATGGTTGCCATTTGCTCTGCAATAGTGGGTACGTCATGGAGAGTTGGGGTAAATAAAACAAATTGGGCAGCAACACTCCTTAGCAACAAAAATGTGTCAGTGTATAAAGGGCACCATTTTGCTACTTGGTATGGTCTCCCTCCCACTAATAGCACCCCAAATCCAGTGCACCTAGATTATAGAAGGCCTCAGGCCTCAGCATGTGTCTGTAATACTTCTGCACCAGCCTCTGTAGGTTTCTCTAACTGTAGTAAACAATGGGAAGTAGTATCAAATCTTACCGTATACAATACCGACTGGTTGTATAATGTGTCAACCACCCTCATCTATACACAGGCAAACAAGCCAAGTCCATTTGGTACCTTGACTGGCTTATATTGGGTATGCGGAGATAAGGCTTATGTGTTTTTACCCACAGGGTGGACCGGGTGTTGCTACCTCGCCACCCTACACCCTGTGGTTCGTGCTTTTCATATTATCCACCCTAGTGTTAACCCCAGGATTAAGAGATCCCTTACAAATAATATTCCACCAGAATCCAAACGTGTACCTTGGTGTGAAAAATTTGGAGCGGGGGCATTCCCCTGGTGGGGAGTTGTGCAAGCCATGCACTATATTGATCAGCTTAGTTATGAAATAGAGACCCTTATCAATGACACCATGCAGTCTCAGCACTCATTACGGCAGAAATAAAAGCAGCTAGGTTAGTCGCCTTGCAAAACAGAGCTGCTTTAGATTACATGTTAGCTGCTCAGGGTGGTGTTTGTGCAGTCATTGGTGACGAATGTTGCACTTATATACCTGACAACTCGCAAGCTCTTGAACATGTTTTGCAAGGCGTTCGAGATCTTCAGGCCCGAGTTTTGGGTGAACATGCACCTGTGGAGCAAGGCTGGGACCCCTGGTCCTGGTTTTCTGGCATCTTTGGTGATTGGGGAGCCACTCTGTTACACTGGATTGCAGTGGCTCTTCTTATTCTATTGGCCATTTGGCTTGTGGTCACTATTATAAAAGCGTGTATTTTTCGTTTGTGTTCTTCGAACACGCCTATCTCTGCCCAAATGCCTCTGCTTGATTATCAAAAGAATCTTTTTTCAGAAGAACCCCCATTTCCTTTTGCACACATAGAAGACCTTACCCAAGTGTAGTTGAGGCAGAGCCTCAAAAGGGGGGAGTGTGGAGGAATTTCTTTTATATATATATATATATATATATATCTTTCTTTATGATACATATAAAGTGGATTCATGAATACATATAAAGTAAAGGTGTTACAATATATTATAATGAATTAGAAGCTGCTAGTGTAATTGAATATAGCCAGGTCTGAGTAGAGGCTAAGGGTCATTATAAGTTTATAAGAACTGCAAGGCAAGCAGAAAGCAATAGCTCGTGCTCGCTGAAACCAGTTCCTTAAAGTTGTGAAAATAGGTACCAGCTCTGAATAGCAAGCTTGGGCAGCTTCAGACAAAAAGTAAAGATAAGAACATGTAGATGCATAAAAGCCAAGCTTGCACGGTACCATGGAGTGAGTGAAACTCATTGTTTCTATTAGGTCAGCTTGACCCAGGCATATGTATCAGGCAGTGATGAAGTAAGTCAGTGAAAAAGTACCTAATGCATATGAAACTGTTTTTCTGTTACATTGCTAAAAACTATGATTGATTTATACTAGAATGATTAGTGTGTTTCCAAGATAAGAAATGCTATAAAATACTGTGTAAAACTTAGTTCGGGGAGCTCTTGCCTTTAGCCGAGGCTCCCACACATGTGTGTACAGACAATAAACTGAGTTTATTGGAATAACCATTGGGTGTGGTTATTGAGTACATAGAATTTAAGGTAAAGTATATACAGTGAAGAGAATCTGCGACCACAGGAGAATGAACCCATTTTACTTGTTGTGGCTCCCCACACCACTTAGAGTCTGCGACTCCTAGAGAGATTTTCCCATTTGCGACCCACGTCTGGGTACCTACCTCATCACTGGCCAGGCGCATGAAGCAAGTAGCAATCACATCAGAAATCCATAGAGGTGGACCTGGTTACTAAAGATGGGGGATTTGCCCACCTCCAGCTCCCACAGCCCATACCCAGCCATTTCTCTGGAGAAACTGAAACTTTGAAATGTAGATTAAACGGTGGATGGACTATAGCACCCCCTCTACAACATTACTTGAATTCACACAGACTTTAGATTTTGAGACTACTCCATTTGTTTGCCCTAGTACTATAGGCCTCCCAAATATTAGTTCAAATCACAGATCTCTTCACATTTCCCAAACTGAAGAAACACATCTTTTGCCCTCTCAAATTAGAGCAAACTCACCCTTTTGTTGCAGGTGCCCCACAGGCGAAGTACAACTTTTTCCACTTGTAAGACCAAACAGAAACTGTAAAAATGCAGCTTTCTTCCTGTAGCAGAAATTAGGGGATTGCCCCTGGAATCCACAGAGGGATACTCTACTCCCCCCTCCCCCGGAAGAAGGGGGCACTGAGACTTGGACAGCGGTCTCCACCACTTGAAACTGGACACACTCCTTCTCACACAGAAGGTAAACAGAAACTCCCTTCCTGCTTGACAGTAAACAGGAGGCTGACTTTGAAAACTCCCAACGTTCTATCTCACTCCCTCTGCTGCAGATTCCAATGTGGCTTATGCAGCTGCGACAGTTCTATTGGTGATGTCATCTCTCAGTCTCAGCTGAGACTGAGAACAGAGCGAGACAGTGTGAAACCCATTTAACTGGAGTTTCACAAGCTGCCTTCCCTGCCTACCACTAGGTCTTACTGGGATTCTAGTAACCCCGGGTAACAAGGGGTTACATAGTCATAAGGCTCAGCTGTGCACTATTTGTTCTGCTTTTGTTGTGTTTCTTCCTTCCCTTATTGCTTAGGGTGCTGCTCCATCAACCCCCACTTGGAACAATTACAGGATCCCATCTAGAGGCTTTACACCCCTCAAGCAATACCAGAATAAGACAAAGCTGCTCCAAGGTCCTTTCCTAGCCTGCTTCTCATAAAGTACCGTCTACGTTCTCTGGATCTTTCAGGACGGTGTCAATAATAGTTATGAGCAGGGCCACTGGAAAATTGCGGAAAAAGTTACTCAAAACTGCGGAGTATTTTGTAAAAATTGAGGGAAATTGCGGGGGTTCTACTGTAGACTCTGAGTGCTTCACAATAAATATTTTAATGTTTTCTGCAGCATATATTAGTCAGTATAAATTGCTAAATGAATATACTGACACCTGAATATGTTTAAAACATAAAGAAAAGTTTATGTTCCTAACAAGAATACTTAATTGATAAGCTATCATAAGCATTGCCAATCTTCCAAACTTTAAAAGCATCTGCCTCATACAGTGCTAAATAGATTATATAAAGTGAGCTGCAGCAAATAAATATTAAATAAAGCCAGAAGAAATATTTTTTTTGTTTCTTGCTGTAGAATAATGAAGCCTAATCAACAGCTGTTTACAGTGCTCTGCCAGCTAGTCACCCACTTTGGTACAAGAAACAATAAGCAAATAGAGAATTGAATTATTGAGTTTTAGTAAAATGTTGTTGTTAAAGTGTTTAATAGTCATAATTTGTACTGTAGGTACTGTACACTAGTTTTGAAATCACATATTTAAACATTAAATCTGGGGGTTTTTGGGGCTGGCAGTATAATCTAGAGGTAAGAGTAACAAACTGTGAATGAGCTGACAACATCTAACAGACCTGGGTTTGATTCTCACAACCTCCACTTGCATACCATATGATTCTGAACAAGTCACTTAACATCCTCAGTGCTCCTGGGTTGTACCTGAAAACAGGTACTTGTGCCTAGTGGGCCTTACGTGGTTACCAAAAAAATGTAAAAAAAAATACCAATATATTTTTACTGCATCATACAGTAGTCAGGGTACCCTTTAATTTAATTTTGTTTTACTCTGGCTGCAATGATTTTGTTTAGTTAAAGATAAATATTCAGATACATTTTGTGTTTTATAAGTTTGTTTTTAGACTTTAGTTAGGTTTTTATTGTAGTCTTTGCATGTGAGCATCTAGGGGGTAGTTGCTAAGAGTGAGATCATTGTTAGCAACTAGCTTATTCAAGTTTAAAATCGGCAGTGCCACCCAAAAATCCTCAGCTGTTTGAATCAAATCTAGTCTGAATCAAAGTGTGCTCACAAGGAAAAACTTGCCCTGCCACTTACAAAAAGGCTTCATAGTTAGCACCCCATTTAAGTGAATGGGGTAATTTGCACCTTTTCTCCCATCTTTTGTTTCAGTCTGTGTGACAACAAAAAGTTTTCTGATAGACTGCTTCAACACAAAACAAATGTTAAGTGTTTAAGAGTACCTATGCTTGGCCAGTGGATTTTGAAACCAAACAAAACAAAGATTCAAAAGAAATCAGTGTCACATAAAACCCTTGCCCTACCTTGCACTGCATTGTTTCACCCAAACCCAAGTCTGCATGCAAAATTGTCAATATTCTGAGAGTATTTTATTCAAAATGTTAATACTTTTTACACAGTTCAATATAAAAACTCAAAAAATTACAAGAAATTGCGGAACATGTCAGTTTTTGCGGAGAATGGTGAAAATTGCGGATTCCGCAAAAAAATTGCGGGTGCAATTTTCCAGTGGCCCTGGTTATGAGACATTTTGCTGTAGATGTTAATCTTTGACCTTACACACTAACAGTTTATTGCATGCTTACACAAAACTTGTATACCATGGATAAAAGATAAGCCTCCTGTATGTTTTCAATGTGTTCATTTACATAAAATTGTCAATAAAAAGATTAAGTAAAAAAAAAGGAAAACAGCTAGTTGGCTGCATTGCCTCTGGCAACTGCTAGAGCTGTGTAATGTAGGGAGGGGTTTTGTTCAGTGGTATTTGTGTGGCACAAAAGGACCAAGCTAAAACCTTTTGTGCAGCACAAATCTGCTGAATGTCAGCTTGTGTCAATATTTCTGTCCCCAGCCTCCATTTGCATACCCCTTCACCTTGTGGACTGAGTGGGAGCTAACCCAGTTTGTCAGTGCAACGGACCCTTTTTAGTATTGTGCACCAGTGCATAATCCGGTTTGCTCAGGCAAACACTGGTTAGCGCCAATGCAAACTTTTGAGTTATCAGGCCCTAAATTTCTCTTACCTTATCTAACTATTGTAAATTCAAGGATACTTAAAATAATCTTGTACCCCATCTTTTGCTGTCTTTGTTTCTTGATGGTTTGTAATATATATGAAGAGGAACTCTTGCATTTTCCTTTTAATATCTTAATAAGCTATTTTTTCCTGTTTATTAATTAGAGATTATAAGCCACAATGTGCTACTTGGGGATGTAGGTAACCAGACCAGAACCCAGCAGTGTCTTATTTACATTCCCTACAAATGGGAGGGTAGTTTGTTGCCAAGGATGTGGAGCAGCCATGTCCTTGGCAGTGGCATGGAGGGTGGGGGGGATGCTTGGTGTGCTGGCAGATAGGGAAAATGAGGGAAGAAACTGGGTGGCAGAGGAGGTAGCTGCAGGCATGGAGAGGCTGAGGTAGGGAAGATTGGGGTCATAAGGGGAACCTGTTGGGACACACAATACAGCCACCAGCAGGTTAGCAGAGGAATTGGGGGGTGGGCTGCAGAATCCAGCGCAGTCACATGCAAGACATGGAGACAGGGGTTGGAGTAGTCAAGGAAACAAGACTACAGCAGGGCCAATGCAAGGTCATAAGCTTCAGGATGGGGGCCAGGAGAAAACAGGGAAAGGGGATCACCAGAGCAAATCAAATCAATGTTATAGCTAACTGGGAGAAGCAGGAGGGGGAAGGTAGTGTAATCACTGAGAAGGTTAAAGGTGGGGTCGCTACATGGGAGAAAGGATGCATCACAGAAGTGGAAAGCACTACCTATAGCCCTAGAAACAAGGTGCAGCAGAAATGAGGTAAGGAAGCAAAACCAGGGACAGTAGAGCAGGGAGGTGCAGCAAATTTAGAAACAGGAGGCAGCAAGGATAAGGATGGAACAAGGCTGAGGAAGGAACCTTGGGAGAGGGCACACGCTACTCAAGGAAAACACAGTAAAACCATAGTGGGGAGGGCTGCAGGATAGGGGGGCAGAGGAAACTGCATGGGAGAAGGTGAGAGGGCACAAGAGGAATGGTCCAGTAAGTGAAGCTGATGCACCAGCCATAGTTGGCAAGGGGGAGAAGTCAGGATACAGAATGGAGGAGGCAGAAGGGGGAATAGCTGGGAGGATAGGGGAAGGGAGCTTTTTGGGGGAAGGAAAAGAATCCACAAAAAGAGAGGGAGCACAAAGACAAGTCAATCATAATTCTGGGGGACTCCATAGTTAAGGGAGTCAGATGTGGAGGAAGGGGCCAGGAAAAGCAGCATCTGGGTAGAGTGCATGCCTGGCATGACAGCAGGTAGGATGCAGCAGCACATTGGTAGGTGTGTGTACAGAAGGTGGGGGGGACCACACATCATTGTTCACCTGGGAACAAATGATCTGGAAGGAAGGCAGATAGAGGAGGTTCAGGACAGCTTCAGAGAAGTGGGGAAGCTATGCAAGGAGGAAGGAAGCACAGTGACATTCTCAGAAGTTCTGCCAGTGCCAAGGGCAATTACGGAGAGAAAAAGCAGAATCATGGACTTCAACAAGTGGCTGAGAGAATGGTGTGAGTCTATGGGGTATGGCTGGGTGGGAGAGTGAGGCAACACATGGGAGAACCCAGATCTATATGCAGGGAACAGGCTACATCTAAGTAAGGAAGGTTCAGGGGTGTTAAAGCAGAGAATTTATCACCACAAAGTATAATTTAAACTTGCTGTGGTGGGGGGGCTGGGGAGGTGGAGTGAATCAGGAGAGGAGGTCCAGAGGGCATCCCCCATAGCAATGATAGGGCCTACTTTGTCTAAGACAGGGAGGGAAGGGAGAGTAAGGGGGCAGCTGGGACAAAGTCAGGGTGGAGGGTGGTATCACTAAATGCTATGAACCTGGGGAATAAGATGGCAGAGCTGCAGGCACTACTTGCAGAAGGTGAGGTGGACATAGCAGCCATCACTGAGATGTAGGCAACCTAAAACCATGACTGGGACTTGGCCATCCCAGGATTTAAATTATTCAGGAGGGACAGAGAAAAAGGTAAGGGGGGAGTAGCCGTTTAAATAAGGGAAGGGATTGGATGCGTCAGGGAGGAGGGGGAAGAAGGTAAGTCAGAAGCCATTTGGATATAACTACATGCTGCAAAGGGGGCCAGGGTCAGGTTGGGGATTGTTTATAGGCCCCCAACCCAGAAGGAGAATGTGGATAGGGAACTAGGGGAACAGATAAGAAGTCTCTGTGGCAAAGGGAGCACTGTGGTGGTGGGAGACTTCAATTTACCAGGGGTGGATTGGAGCATCCCAGCCATCACATGTGCCAGGGAACAGATCCTCCTGGAAGCAATCCAGGATGGCTTCCTGACCCAAAGGGTGACAGTGCCAACAAATGAAGAAAATATTCTAGACCTGGTGCTGGAGGATGGAGAACAGATCACAGATGTGAGGGTGGAGGAACCACTGGCTGGTAGTGATCACCACACCGTGTGGCTCTCTCAGTTTGTGTAGAGAGACCCACAATACAAAAACAAAAGTCCTGGACTTCAGAAAGACAGACTTTGGCAAGATGGGGAAATTAGTGAGAACACGCATAAATGGCATCCACCCTGACATGGACACAGAGCAGAAATGGGCAATCATAAAACTAGGGCTGATTGAATCCACTAAAGCTTGTGTCAGGAGCCAGTAAAAGAAATCAAGGACCAAGCATCCAAGCTGGATAACCAGAGAGGTAACGGAGAATGTGAGGGGTAAGAAAAGGGCCTTCCAAACCTACAAGAGAACCAACAGGGCAGAGGATAGGGAGAACTATATGAAGAACTCCAGGGAAGTGAGCACAGCGGTCAGGACTGCAAAGGCAGCCGGAGAAAGATTAGCACAGGGGATTAAGGAAGGAGAAAGGGATTTCTTCAGGTATATCAAGGAAAAGAGGAAGTGCAAGGATCAAATAATTAGGATCAGGAAAGGCAGTGGGTGGGTAGACAAGGGGGCTGAGAAGGCAGAAGTACTTAATGAGTACTTCTGTTCAGTGTTCACAAGGGAGATGGATGGGCCTGTTCCTGCAGGAAAAGGGGGTGCAGGCATGGGGGGTGAGATAACCACAGATAGGATCATCATGGTGGAATGGGTGCTGGAGGACCTTAGGTCCCTGAGGGTAGACAAGACACCTGGGCCAGATGGGGTACATCCCTGGGTGCTGAGGGAGCTGGCAGAGGTCCTGGCACAGCCACTGGTGGATCTGTTCAACACCTCACTAAATACAGGATGTGTGCCCAGAGACTGGAGGGAGGCACACGTGGTACCTCTCCACAAAAGTGGACCCAAGGACAAACCAGGGAACTACAGACCAGTGAGCTTCACTGCAATTGTGGGGAAACTGATGGAATCTATCCTCAAAGAAAGGCTGGTGCATTTTCTTGTGGTTAATGATCTGCAAGACTACAGACAGTATGGGTTTGTTGCTGGCAGATCCTGTCAGACAAACTTGGTTGATTTTTTGACTGGGTCACAAGGGTGCTGGACAAGGGTCATGCGGTAGATGTGGTCTACCTGGATTTCAGCAAGACCTTCGATTTGGTGCCACATGGAATGTTGTCCTGCAAGTTGAGGAGTCTTGGTAAAGGGTGGAAGCTAGTCTGATGGGTAGAAAACTGGCTGAGGGACAGGCAGCAGAGGGTACTTGTGGAGGGAGAAGCATCAGAGCCCAGGGCAATAACAAGTGGTGTCCCACAGGGATCAGTACTGGAACCAGTCCTGTTTAACATTTTCATTGCAGACATAACAGTTGGGATGAAGATTGAGATCAGCCTCTTCGCTGATGACACCAAGATCTGTGCTGAGGTGGATGGGGAGAAGGGTGGCAAATTACTGCAGGAGGACTTGGCAAGACTCGAGGAGTGGACACACACCAGGCAGCTTGGGTTCAATGCCAAGAAGTGCAAGGTGATGCATTTCGGAGCCAAAAACCCAGGATACAGCTACTGGATGGATGGTATCAAACTGTCCACATCCAATGAGGAGAAGGATCTGGGGGTGCTGGTGACTGGGGAATTAAACCACTCGGCCCAGTGTAGGAAGGCAGCGGCTAAGGCTAACAGGATGCTAGGGTGTATAGCAAGAAGGATTACATCCAGATGTAGTGAAGTCATATTGCCCCTGTGCAGGTCCCTGGTGGGGCTGCACTTGGAGTACTGCATGCAGTTTTGGCACCTGTACTTGAAAAGGGATATAAAACTACTGGAGGCAGTGCAGCGAAGATCAACAAAGATGATCCAGGGGTTGGGGAATAGAACTAACGAGGAAAGACTACAAGAGCTCAACATGTATACCCTGGAGGATAGAAGAGAGAGAGAGAGGGGGGACATGATCGAGATCTTCAAGTACCAGAAGGGGATGAACAAAGTAGGTTTCCAGGATGGGTTCACTCTCCAGAACAGAAGAGATACCAGAGGGCACTCCCTGAAGTTAAAGGGGGGCAGATTCAGGAGAGAAAGGAGGAGGCACTACTTCACTGAAACAGTGGTAACTGGGTGGAGTGCACTGCCTGAGCAACTTGTATCAGTGCAGACTGTGGGGTGCTTCAAGAGTGGGTGGGAATAGTTTGAAGGGGAAATACATAACGGGGGCACATTTGGGGGAGGGAAGAGCTAATGGGGGGGCAGCTGCAGTCTAATGGGCTGAAGTGCTGCACACTTGAGCAGACTAGATAGACCGTAAAGGCCTGTATCTGCTGGCAATTTCATATGTTTGTATGTACATATGCAGTCAACAGTTACCACCCACTAACTGCATTTAGGAAAACTAACTGAAATATTTCTCTGATTATCAGTTATTATTTCCTTATGTTCATATCAT
This sequence comes from Neoceratodus forsteri, assembly GCA_016271365.2. Taxonomy (NCBI): domain Eukaryota; kingdom Metazoa; phylum Chordata; order Ceratodontiformes; family Ceratodontidae; genus Neoceratodus; species Neoceratodus forsteri. Next base: position 30,155,897 of record JADMNL010000035.1, read on the forward strand.
TATTTTAAGATGTTTTGAAATACTCCCACTATTTATGTTCCACCCTCTTGTATAATTGTCATAATATACTGTAAATATAAAACTGATACATGAAATTATCAGGTCTCTTCATTACGATTGTAGATAATCATACAGGTTATTGTAGCTGTGTCGTTATGACTGTGTAATCATTTTATTTTACCATGTATATTTTGCATTTGGCTATGTGGATCTTTAAACTTTTGTAATGGTAAACAATCAAACATAAAAATGTAACTGAACTAAATTGACTTGGATTGTATGAGAACCAGTACAACATATGTTGACTGTGTAACAATCAACACAGGTCAGTTATAAAACATGAACCACAATTCAGTTGTATAACCATCAGCCCAACTCAGCTGCATACTAACCTACACAACTACTCCATTATAGAGCAATCTAAACAACTCCAGTACATAATACACAGCACACATCTATTACTTAACAGTCAACATGTGTTATATAGCAGTCCAAACAACTAATTTTTATAACAGACAGCACAACACAGATATACTTTATAAACAGCCACCAAACTTGAGTTATATGGCAATCAACACAAGTCAATTGTATAACTATCAACACAACTCAGTTATACAACAATCACCAAAAGTAGTTTTTTTTAACATTCAGCATAATTAAGTTATATAACATTCAACACAACATAGATGTATAAAAGTCCACACAACCCTTATTAATCAATCATGCAAGTCTTTACATAGCAATCAGTTCAACTCAGTTATATAACACTCAGCACAAGTTGGGTTATACTATAACAATTTATCATCTCAGTTATCTAACAATCAGGATTAATAAGTTATACAACATAGATATAGACTGTAGCAGTCAACACAGCTCAGTTACATAACAAACAGTTCAATACAGATTATTTATTTATTTATTTATTAGATATACTTCATAATCAGGAAACTGAGTTATACAGCAATAGCACAAGTTGGCTAAATAACAATTTGCCCAACTCAGTTATACAACAACAGCATTCATTCACATATCTGGACTGCATTGTATGGTATGGGCTACATACCCATTGGCTCACGCTCTGAACCAATGGGCGTGCAGCCCTACTGAGCTGTCAGTCGGCGGGCGGTGAGGTGGCAGATGGGTTGGGTGCTGCCACCCGCCGGCTGACTGGGGGGGAGTGGGGCAGTGGGGCTCAGTGGGCGGGTGGGAGGGGGTACACTAGACCACCAGGGTGATAGGACTGTTCTATGTTTTAAAGATGCCCACGATTGGGCAGAGTGCAGTCCACTGGACCACCAGGGATGTTGGACGGGGTTTATACCGATGCCCATGATCGGCACATAGGGGTCCACTGAACCACCAGGGATATTGGACGGGGGGGTTTCTTTTCGATGAATGCCCGCAATCAGGCTGCAGGGGGCGTCAGTCCCCGACAGCTGCTGTCTGGCAGGGCGCCAGGTGCAAGTCATCGGGGATCAGTGCACCTGCATGCTAATGGGATGCAAATGGAGACATAATGACATGCAAATGGCTCCATGTGTGCCTTGCATAAATTATGTCCCCATTTGCATGTCCCCTTTTGAATATCGCAGGTTCTGTGCATGGCGCAATGGCACTTGTGCTAGCACATCTCCATGCTCCACTCTGGCCACTTGCACTGGCGCAGTGCCACTGCGCCATGCACAGTGGAGGTGGCCAGGGTGCGATATTCAAAGCTGCTGCACCATAGCGCAGTTCCGTTGAATATTGCCCAGGCCACACCCCTGTGCAACAAAGTTGAGCTGTGCCCAGGCTTGCGTCACAGCTTGGCACAGTTTGAATATCCTGGCCTTAGTATTTAGACTGTATAACAATCAACACAAGTCAGTTGTGTAACAATCAGCACAACTCAGCTATATACTAATCAACACAACTCCATGAAACAACACTCTAAGCAACTCCAGTATATAAAACACAACACAACTCTATTATTTAACAGTCCATGCATGTCTTTATGGAGCAATCAGTAGAACCTAATTATATAACAAGCATTTGTCAATGTCAAATGTTGTCTCGCTGGCATTGGTATTGGTAGTGCAGCAGTTAGAGGTGCATAATAGGAATGGCAGTGAAGTATTGAAGTGACTCCAACCCCACCCCCACCCTGTAGAGACCAACAGGCATTGGGGTGTGCCTTTGGGTCATCAGCTGTAACGCTCATGCCATTGTACCTCACCCTACCCTGTAGAGACTGACAAGTGTTGTGATGTGTTTTGAGGTCCTTGGGTGTTATACTTACCCCATTCCATAAGAAAATAGGCTGAGTGCAGTATAGGAGATTGGGGTAAACTTTGTGGCCGAACAGTGCAAGGCACACCACGATGCCTGTCACTGGCTGCAGGGTGGGGGTGGGAGTGGAATGGCATGATCATTACATCCGATAATCTCAAGTCACACCCCTGATGCCTGTCAGTCTCTACAGGGCGGGGTGTTACAGTTGGAAACCGTAACACCATAGGCGTGTGTTGGTATTTTCACTCCAAATTTTCAACATGGGCTTTTTGTGAGCCCACCTCATGAAAAGTGGCACAATCAGTTTGTTAGATGAAAGGTGGTTTTGTACAGCGGCTATGCTATTTGGTGACACAGGGACAAATACACATTTTGGGCAGGATGTGGAAAATGACATCTGTATTGTTCATGAGGAGGCATAAAAAAAAATGGCAACGTTGAAACTCTGGAGTGAAAATATGAAAAATAGGTGAAGTCATAAACATGCATAGAAACTGCACAACACATGTCTGTAACCCAATTATTTTTGGGAGTTTGTTAGCCACATTTTACACATAGGCATTTTGGGACCTCCCCTCATGAACAGTTGCGCTGTGATTTTGTTAATCTGTCCCAAAAGTTGATTGCCCACAGCGATCACGTCATTTTGTGCCACAGGTGCAGAAACACATTTTGAGCAGGATGTGAAAAATGACAGTTGTACTGTTCATAAGGAGGTGTGAAAAAATGCCAGTGTTGAAAATTTGGCATGAAACTATTGCAAATCTGCAAAGTTACAAGGGTGCGTGCAAACTGCACAACGCACACTTGTAACACAGTCATTTTATGTGGAATTTCATCACCAAATTTTCAACATAGGCATTTTAGGACCTCTGCTCATGAACAGTGTCACCAGCATGTCCTCAAAATGTTCCAAAAACTGATTTCACACAGCGACCGAGCTATTCCGAGGCAGATGTGTGAAAACACATTTCAGCCAGGATATGTGACAGCTGTACTGTTCATAAGGAGGTATGGAAAAATGCCAGTTTTGAACATCTGGAGTGAAAATATCACAAATTCATGAAGTTACGAGCGTGTGTGGAAACTGCGCATCGCACGCTCATAAAACAGCCATTTTTGGGATTTTTTTACCAAATTTGCAACATAGGCTTTTTGAGAGCCCCACTCATTAACAGTGGCACTGTCATTTCGTTACTCAGTCCCAAAAGATGATTCTGTACAGTGACCACGAAATCACCTTTTCAGACTGAATAATGCCATGACAGTGACTGAATTCATGAGGGGAGGTCCCAATAACCCCATGTTGAAAATTTGGTGCAAAAATTCCAAAAAATGCCTGAGATATGTAACAAAGTTGAAAAAACCCTATTTATGCCATTATACAGCTTACCGGCATTTCTTCAGTTCTGTGGTCGGCTTTGAAGAGTGCAGACGTGTTCTGGTCCACTGAAGATTGTTGCGCCAGACTCCAGAGGTAAGTATGGGTTGAGGGTGTGTGGGGAGGCAGGGTGCAAGAGGGTGGGCGAGGTTGCGGGAGGGGCAGGGAGATGACGAGGGACAGTTTTCTTTTTCAGGGTTAAAAAAAACATTGCGGATGGTTTTTATTTTCAGGTGATTTGGCACTCAGGGTGGGCTCCCAGCGTGCCACCTAAGGTGTTTTGGGGATCTCTTTTAGCCACGATGGGGATTGGCACCTATTGGCACCCGCACAGCAAAATCGGGGCATGAGCTGAGAGACTGGGCCCTCAGCATCATAAATGGGGGTGCATGATGCTTTGGATCAGAGCATGCTGACAGGATATTGGGCACCCCAAAGTTGGCATTATGGCAGGCAGTGTGCCGTCATGTTTTTACTTTTTTACCAGGGCAAGCATGCCAGGAGGTCCTCTGTGTATGACAAGCTTTGCTCGCATTGCAGTGGACCTTTCGTTAGATGTGCTCGCCACATTAGGTATTCATGGTGTGGCACCAGCATGCAGGCTTATTGGGGAATGAGGGACGCACCCACTAGTCCGTGCCCTGCATTCGCCCAACAGTGACCACGCCTCCAATTCTGCTACTACCGCAATATGTTGGCTCTGCATGTGCGAGCCAACATAAAAATCAATACAACTCAGTCATACAACAATTAGCACTTTTACTGCATGATAATAAGCAAAACTCAGTTCTAAAACAATCCACATAACTCAGTTATAGAAACTCAAAACAACATAGATATATAACAGTCAAAACAATTTAGTTATATAACTATTATATAACCATTCACCAAAAATACCACCAACAGCTTAACAAATCTGGTTCAGTTTCAGTGGCATCCATCTGTATTCCTCTCCCCCAGGATGAGGCTGAAAATAGGCAAAACAATTGTTTAGTCCTCCTTCCCAGTCAGCAAAAACAAACAAAAAATAAATAAATAATCAGAAGAACTGCAATGAACAGGCTCAGCACAACTCTACTATTTAACAATCCAGACAAGTCTTTATATAGTAATCAGCTCAACTCCATTATACAACAATCAGCACAAGTCACTTATATGACAGTCCACGCATCTCAATTATATAACAATCAGCATAAATAAGTTACATAGCATTAAACACCACATAGCTGTTTAACAGCCCATGTTACTCAGTTATAAAACAAACAGCATCACATAGTAATACATTATAACATTCAGCAAAACAGTTATATAGCAATAAGCTATATAACAACTAGCACAAGTCAGTTATATAACAATCAAGCATAACTCGGATATATAACAGTCACCACAATATATATTTTTACTATTTACTGTATCATCGGGCTTAACTCTCACCCTATTCCATGTGTAAGGAAGCTGACATGGTATAGTATAGGAGAATGGGGTGAGAATTAGGTCTGATGACCCCAAGGCACATGCCATTGCCTGTTAGTGTGTGGAAGGCGGAGGGGTGGTAGGGTCGGTAACCCTAACACCGAATTTCCAAATTTTGTGGCTATAATATCAACTCTAATTGATACATTAATGGAGTGTTTTGCAATGAATTTCCCTTCTTTTTGAGAAAGTGTAATGTTACTCGTATGTGGTTGTGGGAGCACAGGGTCCTCACGCATGCATTTTGTAATTGTCTCAGATTTTCATGTGGGAGTGCAGGGCCCTCTGGGCCCTATGCTGCCACCTATACATAAATGTAGAGATATTTTAATGATCTCACATGTCCATGTGAAAGCAATGGGCCCTCTGAGCCCTGCACTCCGAGTACTCCATAATGACGGTCTCTGCAGTCACATTATTGCATAATCAGGGACAGTGGTTTACCACATACACAGTGACATGGCCAGAACCCCAGAATTCTGATTGGCCCATGGTAAACCAGAGCCAAAACAGAACTAGTGTTTGTTCTCAGGAAGACTGTGATCTGAAACCTTTAAAAGTTATAGCGCGGTAGCATGCTTTCTTGTTTTGCTACTGCCTGTACTACGTGATCGATCATCTTGCTTGCTAGAGTCCTGGAGGAGTCCTGGTGCATCTCAAAGTAAATCCACCCAAAATTATATTTGTACTATAAGTATCTTTTTACTTTTTATGCAGTGCCCATCACCAGGTGATATTTTTCCATTTTTTCTGTTGCAAAAGAAAGTGTATATTTATCTGTGCACCGCGATTAAATGCATTTTTTCCTGGCTGCAGTAGCTGTTGGTCCCTAGCTGTTGGCCTGACCACTGGAGGCTGTACATTTTTCTTTTAAAATGAACTGTAATCATGTAATAATCTTTTTTAGATGAGATCCTTGCTCACTGGCTATGAGAAAAGAAAATGCTTTCATTTTGAGATCTCAGAATCTGACTGACGACATTCAGGTAACATCGAGAGTATTTGTACTACATTACATCACTAAATCAGATTTAGTAATATATTAGCACAAATTCTCCCGATGTAATGTTACTTGCATGCCATCGGTCAGATTCTGAGCCCTCAAACTGTGGAAAGCATTTTCTTTTCTCATAGCCACCAAGCTACAATATCATTTAAAATAATTAATGTTACACGTTTACAGTTAATTTTAAACTAAAAATGTACAACCTCCAGTGGTTGCATAAATCTAAATGTATTTATTTATTTTTTATTTATGAATTTTTGGAAGACCTTTGAGTGTGAGCTCTTTTACAAAGGTTCCACGTCAGGGTGGACAAATAATACAAAACACCAGTACAGTAGTTACAGATTTCAGAACAAATACAGTTGTTACAGGATTTAGCACAATTACAGTAGTTACAGTTTTCAAAACAAATACAGTTATTAATGGGTTCAGCACATTAGGCAGTTAAAGAGTAGTATGAGATTTATTGGCAAGTAGTGGAAAACAAATCTAACATCAGAGGAAGTTGGTTATGTCTTGGAAGATTCTAGGGGTGGCTCAGCCCTAGAAACCTCGAGAGGTCTATTGATAGACTATCGTTGAAAAGGTGGGGGGGGGGTTGGGGCTGTACGCAGAGCCTGAAAGGAGGACTAGTAGCTTACTAGTGCTCCTGGCTCGGCTAGGATGAGGGCAAATTTTCTTGGTGTCAGTGCTGGGTTTAATGGTGGGAGTGGGTTAGTCTTTCAGGTTTGGCATAAGGAATATGTGCATTGTGAGCTAGACTGTAGGTGCTGTTTGAGGCCTGTTTTGAACTGTGGCAGGCTATGTGTTTGTAGTTTCTACGGGAGTTAATTTAGCCAGAGGGGGGCTCAGTAGGAGAAAGTATGCTGCCCAAGTGAGGTTTGCCAGAATAGGATGGACAGTGCTCCATTCTTCTTCCCTCTGGTGATATGGGATGAGAGAGAGAGGCCTCAAGCAGGTTTTCTATGCAGGGTGGTGTTTTTCCGAGGAGTGCCTTTTTTCCCAGTAGACAGGTTTGATATTTGAGCCTGTCTTTTAGGTTAAGCCAGTTAGTGCTCTCATAAATGGATTCAAGTAAAAAAAAAGCCACAATCACATGCAAATTTTTTGTTTTGTGGGGGTTGGGGCTTGGGAACCGAGCTGAGTGTTTTATTGTACTTTTCAAGCCAAGGTTCAGTAAAGTTTCTGCTTCCAGGTCGGAACACTTATTTGGTTCTCTTCTCAGGTGTTGTGCTTTGTTTAATGCTGATAACTAAGTCCTTGTGGAGCGTTGTCTTGTCTGCTTATAAATCTGTACAGTCTGGGGGGGTCGGGAGACAAACAAGACTGAGACCAGGCAGTTGTTAAATGTCTGTAGTTTGATTTCGGCTGTGAATGTGTGCACTGCATACAGTCCCAACATGGGGGTACGTGGGTAACTATACCAAACAGTGCTTATTTATTTTGTTCTGCCCTCTGGTGTTCTTTGTTGCATGAATTTAAATACAAACATCCTTTTGGAGGGTTCACTCTCTGGGCTAATCAAATGTGCCACTCTACATGTAAGAAATCAAAAAAAATCAGTATAAAATCTGTAGAAAATGTGTCATTTATTTTTAGTGCCTGTGAATGAGATGGGGAAGACACCAATCTTGGATTACTGGCATTGGTGGGGGGATTTTGAGAGTGATTATGCTGGTGGGGGAGAGTGGCCATTCTTGAGAGGGAGAGTAGACATGCTGTTCAGTGGGGGTAGGGATAGTGGCTGTGCAGCTCTGTCTAGGTGAGGAGAGTGGACAGGCTGGTCCGTCTGGGTGGGGAGAGTGGGCATACTGGTCCGGGGTGGGGATAGTGTCCAGGCTGGTCCACTGGGGTGGGAAGAGAGGCTGTGCTAATGGCATGGGGTGGGGAGAGTGTCTGGTCTGGTCTGTCATGATGGGAAGAGTGTCTGGTCTTCTCTATTAGTGTGGGGAAAGTGTCCATGTAGTTCCATCTGGGTGGGATGAGTGACCATACAGCTCCAGCTGGGAGGGAAGAGTGGCTGTGCAGCTCCATCAGGGTGAGGAGAGTGACCGTGCAACTCTGTGGTGGGAAGTGTGGCCAGGCTGGCCTGTTGGGGTGGGGAGAGTGGGCATGCTGGTCCATGGTGGGGATAGTGTCCAGGCTGGTCCATTGTGGTGGGGAGAGGGGGCATGCTTGTGTCATGGGGTGGGGAGAGTGTCCAGCCTGGTTTGTCATGATGGGGAGAGTGGCTGGGCTAGTCCATTGGGGTGGGGGTATAGCCGTGCTGGTCTGGGGTGGAGAGTGGCCATGCAGTTCAGTGGGGGTATGGAGAGTGGCCATGCTTATGGGGTGTGAAGAGTGTACAGTCTGGTCTGCCATGATGGGGATAGTGTCTGGTCTTGTCCATCAGGGTGTGAAAAGTGGCCATGCAGTTCCATCTGGGTGGGGTAAGTGACCATGCAGCTCCAGCTGGGTGGAGAGAGTGACCATGCAGTTCTATCTGGGTGGGGAGAGTGACCGTGGAGCTCCATCTGGCTGGGGTGAGTGACCATGCAGCCCCCTTTGGGTGAGGAGAGTGACCATGCAGATCTGTGGTGGGGAGAGTGGCTGTGCAACTCTGTCTAGGTAAGGAGAGGCTGTGCTGGTCTGTCAGGGTGTGGAGAGTGGCCATGCGGAGCTGTCAAAGTGGGGAGAGTGTCCATGCCAGTCTGCTGGGGAGGAATGGCTGTGCTGAATTGCCTAGAAAACTTTGTGCTGCTCACCTGCCCTACTAGCCGCCTTGTGCTGCTGCTGACCTGCACGTTCTACTGTCTTGTGCTGTACCTGACCTGCCTTGCCATCTGCTGCCACAGAAGTACTGTCTTTGTATGTGCCTGCCATAGCCTGATAAGTTTTTATGTTTCCAATAGCCATGCTGCTTTTATTTGACTGGGCAAGATGTTGGGTGGGTGGGGGCATGAGCTGGTATGCTTAATGTTAAAAATTAAAAAAAAAATGTATTTGACATATGACAGACATGCTCAAAAAATGGTTGTGGCCTCGGAGGGAGGGGTAATTGGGCAGAGTGGCACAGAATAATTTTTCCCAGCATATATGCCAGTCTGCCAGGTCTGTGCCACAATCCAGTGGTTGGTTGTTGATGGTCGGCAGAGGGACGGGCTGGGTGGACTGGTACACATGCTCAAAAAAATGGTTCTGGCCTCTGGTCATGGAGGAGGGAGGGGCAGATGGGCAGAGTGGCACAGAACCATTTTTCCCAATGTGTGTCAGTTTGCTGGGTCTGTGCCATGCTTCGGTGGTTGGTTGTTGATGGTCAGTAGAGAGACTGACTGGGCGGACTGGTACACATGCTGAAAAAATGTTTCTGGCCTCTGGGGGGGGGGGAGACAGGCAGGGTGGTACAGAACCATTTTCACAGCATGTGTGCTAATCTGCCGGGTCCGTGCCATGCTCTGGTGGTTGTTCTTTGATGGTCAGCAGAGGGACAGGCTGGGTGGACTGGTACACATGCTCAAAAAAATGGTTCTGGTCTCTTGTCATGGAGAAGGGAGGGGTGGATGGGCAGAGTGACACAGAACCATTTTTTGTTGCATTTATGCCAGTCTGCCGGGTCTGTACCATGCTCTGGTGGTTGGTCGTTGATGGTCGGCAGAGGGACAGGCTGTGCAGACTGGTACACATGCTCAAAAAAATGGTTGTGGCCTCTGAGGGAGGGGCAAATAGGCAGAGTGGCACAGAACCATTTTTCCCAGCATGTATGCCAGTCTGCTGGGTCTGTGCCATACTGTGGTGGTTGGTCATTGATGGTCAGCAGTGGGGCGGGCTTATCAGACTGGTACACATGCTCAAAAAATAGTTCTGGCCTCAGGTCATGGAGGAAGGAAGGGTGAATGGGCAGAGTGGAACAGAACCATTTTTCCAGTATGTATTGCAGTCTGCCGGGTCCGTGCCATGCTGTGGTGGTAAATCGTTGATCGTTGGCAGAGTGACATGCTGGGCTGACTGGTACACATGGTCAAAAAATAGTTCTGTCCTCTGAGAGAGGGCCAAATATGCAGAGTGGCACAGAACCATTTTTCCCAGCATGTATGCCAGTCTGCTGGGTCCGTGCCATGGTCCAGTGGTTAGTCGTTGATAGCTGGCAGAGTGACGGGATGGGTGGACTGGTGCACATGCTCAAAAAATGGTTCTGTCCTCTGAGGGAGGACCAAATGGGCAGAGTGGTACAGAGCCATTTTTCCCAGCATGTATGCCAGTCTGCTGGGTCCGTGCCACGCTCCAGCATTCGGTCGTTGATGGTCGGCAGAGGGACAGACTGGGCAGACTGGAACACATGATCCAAAAAATAGTTCTGGTCTCTATGGAAGGGTGGATGGGCAGCATGGCACAGAACCATTTTTTCAACATGGATGCCAGTCTGCTAGGTATGTGCCATGCTCCCATGGTTGGTCTTTGACTGTTGGTGGAGGGATGAACTGGCCGGACTAATACACGTTTTGGAGAAATGGTTCTGGCCTCTGGTGAGTAGAAGGGAGGGGTGGATGGGCATACTGGCACAGTACCATGTTTTCCAACATATATGCCAATCTGCTGGGTCCGTGTTATGCTCCAGTAGCAAACATTTACAATGTATGCATATATATATGTATATATATATATATATATATATATATATATATATATATATATATATTACTGTGTGGTTGACATGATGTTATGTGGCCTGTCCTCCAATTTAGCACCCTGAATACCCCAGGGGGGACTGGCTGGGTCACAGGCCAGGGTCCCTGGCTTGTAACTCAGCCAGTCCCCCTTCCCCTGGGTAGGGGGAAGGTGCGTTGTTTGGTTTTGCAGTGATTTTCTGGGCATGTGTCTTTATTGAAAGATGCATTATTTCATTTATCTTTTACTGTGTTGTTCTGCCTGGGACCTGTTGTCTCTATCCTATCCTGAATGTAAACCTGGTGTAAAAAAAAAAAAAGTATTTTTGGGTGGTGTGCGTTTGTGTGCGTCTGCGTAGAAGAATAGAGACACACGGTCAGACAAAAACGTTATTAAACCTCATCAAACTGAATTAACCATGTTTCATCTGTGCCCTTCAAAACTGTTGGATGAGACAGCTTTGAAGTAGTTGATGGGGCTATGGATTAATTTGCACTGAAAGGACACGGTAGACAAAACCCAGAGGGCAGCATCCATGCAGCTGGAAATGCTGATTGTCCTCAGTTCCTTTCATCAATTTTGGAGGACACAGGCATTGGATTACCTAGCGGACAAACAAAGACAAGATGATAAACTGTAAAACTACATGTTATTACCAATTTTATTAAATAACTTTTCTTTGTCAAAGGGAAATTCCCCTGGGAAATAAAGCACAGACAAATTCTTAGTGGGTGCTCGACTGGCAATTAATTTATTTTACACATCACATCATTTTACCTTTACTTTGGCCACACTTCCAACTTTTACATATTTACATTTCCTCTTCAGCCATTCCCCACGTTAGCCATTATAAAGTCTACTGTTAATAACATGTACAATCCCATAAGTTCCAATTGTCTTTATAAATGTCTCCGATTCTCCCATCATCTTTTTGGGGTCCAGATGCTTGGAAAAGTCCGATACCCTTTCTTCCCCTTGTCTTGAACTGTCTCTGCTTCTCCATCATCTTCTCAGGGTCCGGACGCTTTGAAAAACCCGATACCCCTTCTCCACTCCGCATTGCTGAGGCCTACTTGTGTCCGGGTGCTAACAGGCAACCCGCCCTGTTTTGTTAATTTCTTATTGTTCCCCCTCATTTGTCATCTGCCTTCATGTCCGGGTGTCAGAGCCCGACCCGTGCTTCTTCCCTGCCCCCCCTTTTTTACCCCGCCCCTCCATTTTAATTTCTCCCAAAAATTCCACTAGCCCATCTCCAGCTTAGACGATGGAACAATGGGCTTCCCCCCACCCCTCCCTTCTTTTTCCCAAATCTCGACACTGTCCTTTAATTGTACCACGTACAATGACATGCCCACTGTAGAAAGGTGCACTCCATCCTGTCTGTACACTCCGGGGTTGGTAAATGAAATGTTGTCGTATGCTATGCATGTCCTCCCAACCCCCTTTTACCATGCTGCCACCTGCCTGTTTACCCTCTTCCTGGCCCTTTCCACCCCTTTTATGTTTCTGGCCTGCTGCCAAACCATCCTAGGTACTATTTCTGACCAAGCTATCCTTTCCTATAGCCAACGCTGTTGTACTGAACCTAAATCCCTTAACATGTCTTTGCACAACAAACCCCAAGGTCGATCTGCTAAGTCATCCCCCCACCAAGTGTATTACCGGCAAATCTGGTTGTGGCCATTTTAACTTCAGCTCCTTCAACGTTGGCATGATCTGTGCCCATCTCATGCCCCAGATCCCTCTCCAATAAACTCTTACTTTGTCGGGGTCTTATCCTAGCTGTTTTCCTCCCGGATGGATGGCAGCCCATTTTTCTGCCCAATAAATGTATGAGTGCCCAGTGATCCACACCCACCTGCTCCTTCCCTGACCTGTTGAAGACAAAAACAACTATGTTACAACAGTTTCCTCACATATCGTTTGTAGCAGTTTGAAGTTCACCTCCCAGCTTTCTTAATATCTTCTTCTGACCTCCCTTCCGCTGCCAACACTGATGCAGCTCCAATCCAAAATGAGTGGGATGAATAACTCTGTGGGTTCTCTCCCAGATGTGCCATGCCCTTTTTCAGCACCCCCATTACTTGGAAGCATGTGACCGGCTTGCCATCCCCATGTATGAAAAACTGTCTGCCGCTCTTTGGCCTTCTCCCTTTGTATTCCCGTAGAGAGGCAACTGGGCATGTTGTTTTTCTTAATTGCCTTTCCAATACAATCTCCACCCTGTTCCCGTAAGATCCATCTTTGAATGCCTCAGCCAAAGCATTATCTTCTCCTTGCCCCAGTGCAGTTCCTCTCCCCACAAATCCCCTGTTTCATCCTTTTTGTTACCAGCCACCACCTCACTAACACTGAAGGTGCCTTTTGCCATGACTGTAAAGGTGGCTTTAAATAGGCAAGCCTTGAATTCTGATGTACAGATCTGCCTCAAGGCCCATATTAGATCTTTGAGTTTATCACCCGCAACTGGTTTTCTTAAATCCACCTTGCCCCCGTTTAATTGCTGCCACCCCATCAGCATGTGCCGTATTACTTTAAACTTCTTTGGTTCTGCCCATCCTTTTATGCTGCAAGTCCAGCCGATCCCTACTAACTGACCCCCATTCTCCCACTTGCCATTCCTGATTCCCATTTTTGCACCATGTATTTTGTTATCTGGTCCTGTGAAACTGGCTCACTTACCTTGAACCCCTCCCACTCACAGAACACCTGGAATGCCCACATGCTCCCTCGTATGCCTTTAGCATGTTTGTAGACCAGGAGCTCCTACATAACAGTTAGGCTCTTTCCAGCCACTTTCCCATGCTTGCTCTGCTACCTGCATTCTTTGTACAGCCTCTTGTGATGCTGCAGACCTGAACCTGTCCAGCTGTAAATGGGAAAGGCTGTCAGCTATGTAATTTTTTTGCCCCTTCAATATGTTTTGCTTTAAATGACATGTTTAACCTTAGCCCCCACAGCACCAGTTAATGTAATACCCTGTTTGCTGAAACAGAATGGCCTCCTTGCTGATTGATAACCTCTACCACTACTTTGTTATCACACCAAAACATTATCTTCCTGTTCTGAAGGTACTCCCCCCATGTTAGCACTGCTACCCATATGGGAAAAATCTCTAGCAATGTTATGTCTCTCAACAAGCCCCTCTCCCTGCATGACTCTGGCCATGCCTCAGCAATCCAAATTCCCTTAAAATATGCCCCCATGCCAATTGACCCTGATGCATCCATATATAGATCCAGGTTGTTATTCCCTAGCCACTTGTCCTGCCAGAATGTGACCCCATTGTAGTCTACCAAAAACTGCTGCCAAACCTCCAAATCCTGCCTTTTTCCCTGTGATATGTCCACCCAGTGATGGGGAAGCTTAGCCGGCCCCGTTGCTCTGGCTAATCTCCTGGTAAAAACCCTCCCTGGATCCATCACCCTGCAAGTGAAATTCAGGTGCCCTAGAAGTTGCTGTACCTGCTCAAGTGGAACTGTCCTCTGCCTCCTGTCTTCCTGCAACAATTCCTGAAGTCTGGCCACTTTCTGTTGAGGCAATCTGAAAATCTGTTTCTCTGCATCCACCTTAATACCCAAGAATTCCAACTTCCTCATTGGCCCTCTTCATCTTACCCTCTGCTAGTGGCACCCCTAACTTCCCGCACATGTCTTTGAAATCCTCGAGCATTGCCTTTGTCTCCATCAGGCCCTCTCCTTTCAGCAAGAAATTACCTAAATAGTGTACCACCGCTTTATAACCGTATCTCTTCCCCAGTATCCATTGCAACCATGTACTAAATCCCTCAAACTTCGCACAGGCTGTTGAAAAGCTCATGGGTATTGCTTTGTTGAAATAGAAGAACACTTGGAAGCAAATCCCAACAGGTCCCAATCTTCCTGCCTGACGGGTAGTAACCGAAAAGCCGACTCAATGTTGGTCTTTGCTAGCCATGTCCCTTCCTTTGCTCTTATCAACTCTACTGCCTGTTACAATGTTGGGTGTGAAACTGCACTACATTCCCCAGGGATGTGATTATTCACTGATGAGAAATACAAAATCACACATGCCTCCACAATGCAAAGCATCATGGGCTGCATTTGAAAATCACCACAGAATATTATGCTGGTTCAACTTTAAGCAGAAATGCATGGTGCTGAAAGGCCTCTCATGCAGTTTGCAAAGGGTGCCAACAGAAAACATAGATACATGTTTCATCCTACCAGGACTCATCAGTATGCCTCATCTGTTTGACACTCCAGTGGAATGAACCAGCTTCCCTAAGATGGTCTATTTGGGTTATGTTGTGGTGAACCCAATTAAAACAAAAAACAATTTAAAAGACAAAGAACATCTGTGTGTGAACACTGAGGCAATGGTTACCCTAAAGGGCATTTGGCTGGGAAGCCAAGTTTCAAAGAAATACAAAATCACACATGCCCCCACAATGCAAAGCATCATGGGCTGCTTATGCAAATCACTACAGAATATTATGCTGGTTCAACTTTATTCACTGATGTTCCTTCTGGATAAGACAGGTGGTGGATTAGCTTAAACTCCCCTTGTTGCTTCTTTGGCACTAAACCCAGTGGTGACACCCGCAATTTGGAAAATGGTGGATTCTCAAAAAGGCCCTTTATCCTACCTGCTTCAGCTTCCTCCTTTATTTTATTTCACACTAAATCCTCTTTCCCTCTTAAAGACACCAGATTCTTGGCTCTCATGCTCCTTCTCACCCCCGATACTCCAAGTAAAACCCTTTTCAAACCCTTCCACTAGCATCCTACCCACCCTAATATCTGGGTATCCCTTTGTCCACTCCTTAATCACTCCTGCCTTAATCAGTGTCCTAGCTATCCCAAACTCCCCCTTTCTGCCCCTCTCTCATTGGGTTCCAGCACTGCCTGCACCATAACCCCCTCTCCCCTCTCCCTTATAATCCCCTCCCTCTCCTGTTCTGATAAAAACACCCCTTGACTCCTGAAAAAACTGTCCGCTCCTGCTTTGACCACTTGCTTCTCCCATTGCTCTGCAGTGCTCTACTGGATGCTGCTCTGTGCACTTTGAGCAGGCATCTCTGAACTTACAGTTGTTCCAAGAACACGACGCTTGTTGAACCCCTAGCATGTTTTGACCTGCTGACTGCTTCCCCTTGCCTACTCCCTTCCCCCGCATCACTCCCATCCTGACAGCATTCTAACCCATAACTCAGAATGAGTGGAATCCCACCTCAGATCCTCCCTGGCTGCCATCCTCTGCCTGAAATCTTTGTCATACCTTAACCACCCCAAGCCCAACTTTGCCTTATAGGTATATTTTATAGTGTGGCATAAGTGAGCAGGAGCATAGCCAATTCCAGCTTCCTTTCTAGGAGGATGGCACTGAATATGGAAAACCCGGCTGCCATGTTTCAATATTTTTTCCCTTATAATTTATCTCCTCAGCCTTATTTCCTGTTATTGCTAATGCCACAGCCATCTCGCATTTCCCCACCATTCCCTTTTGCTCATACCTCTTTGCCATCTGTTTGTCTACTAGTGCAAATATATCCATGTATTCGCCTCTCCATATTTTTTCTTTAATGGTTACGGGCACATGATCCCACAATGTCATGCCCGGTATCCCGTCATTGCCCACTCTGGTATTCTTGTTCTCCTTCATCCCGGATGCCTTTAGTTCCTCTAATGCCTTTTCCATCTTTTCTATACCCTTATCCCCCATATCTCCCAGCATACCTGCCAAATACTCGGTCAGATCCCCTTCCGGGGTCTGATCTCCCCTGTCCTTCCCATTCATGCCCTCTTCGCCTTCTGGTGCCTTAGCCTGCTCCTGTTCAGGCACCTCCTGTGGTATCCTTTTTTCCACTGGGCTCTTCCTGGAACCACCCACTGGAGACTTCCTTTTACCTGTGGCTTCCGCTGCCTCCTTCTGCTTGCTGCCTCTCTCAGCTCATTGACCTTCTCCATCAGGCTTTTTCCTGGCACCCACGTGACCTTTGCCTGTGCGGCCTCCTCTTCTGCCTCCCTTCTCCGAGCCATCTCCAGCATCTCATTAACCTTCAGCATCATCTCCGCTGCCTGCTCCATCATCTGGATGCTTGTGCTCTCTCCATTTCCTGTCATCCTGCTGAGTAAATAGTTGGAGGAATATATAAACAAAAACATGGTTATTTACTCTCCTAGTTTGACCAGATTCTCCTTGTTCTTGCAAGGTCCTTACTGTCCCCTAACCATCCATCCGAAATTCCTCCCTCCCTATCTTTACCTGTATTGTTTGGTTTGTTATACATTATGTATATGCTTTTTTCCCCCTATATATATCTTCCTTTTTCCTCCCAGCTGTGCATCACAATCTGTATTGCCCGCAGAACCTAGCATTCATTCATTGCCCTTGTTCATTATTTTTCCTTTTGTGTTCAACTGAGGCCCACAGCAGGCCATCTTTGCTCTAGGCTGCCACAAAAAACTACTAAAATGGCACACCGAGTGCCACGCATGTGTGCTGCCCTCAACGCCCACGATGTAGTGGCCATCTCCTTATGCACGCTTCTCCAGATGGTCAGGCCTCGCTATGACCTCCCTTGTCTAAAAACATGAATGAATGCCAAAAAAAAACAGAAAAGCCCAAGGTTGCACTGTCAGGACTTCAGGATGCACAGTGTGGCAACAACAGCTTTGAGAATGACCTCTGACAATATTAGACACAGCAATTTTGCGAACAGAAAATACAAAAGGCATGTGAAAGCATAGTTTGCTAAATTTTTGAATGCTTCCATGTTGATGCTAAGAATTTTTGCTTCTTTCTAGAAAATCCCAACTGAAACTATAGCTTTTAAAATAACAAACAGAAAATCCCCCTGCATCTAGTGGAAAACCACCCCACCTTGTTTTTATTTTCAATACAGTCCCCCCTGCTCCGGGCCTTTCATAGTTGACTTCCTTTTAGACCTCACATGTGCCCGCTTAATCTGCCCCCTTGTGCATGCACGGCCTGTTAAGGTTCCCCCCATGAGTGATGCCTGCGGCCTCCTTGGCCTGGAACTCCTCAAACCCCACAATGACCACACTGCAAGAGAGTGCCTCCTAAATGGGTGTCTCCTTCACTTACTGGCCTTGCAACCCTATCCTGACTGCTCCCAGACCCGGGCACCCAGCCGAGGTCGGAGGAAGCTCCCTGCATTCAAGCTTGTCCCTCTTCTCTTGTTGCAAGCTGCAGCCCACCTGTCCAAAGGCCCTGACCCAAACAGCATGGTTCACCTCATGGCCAGCCTGTTTTTCACTTTGCCTGCCAGTCTCCTCTTGCAGACCATGGCCTAGTGACCAGAGGACAAAACCCAGCAAGCAGGGGTCACCTCACTGATGGCTCACTGCAGGAGCACACCTTAAAAGTGCAAGCCTGGATGCCCCGGTCCTGGTGGTCACTCCCCAAGCTGAAGCAAACTTGTGCTGTAGCGCCTACTGCCTAGCTTCCCGAACTCTCCCAGGACTGCCAACACAGCTGTCCACCTCCCTCTAGCGTGAT
The DNA here is from genome assembly GCA_016271365.2 of Neoceratodus forsteri. Lineage (NCBI taxonomy): Eukaryota > Metazoa > Chordata > Ceratodontiformes > Ceratodontidae > Neoceratodus > Neoceratodus forsteri. The sequence goes on from JADMNL010000035.1 coordinate 30,174,175, forward strand.
GCCTCCTCTGTTTCCTGGCTTCCATTACCCACAGCGATTTCTGCTAACTTACAGGTATCATTTTAAATTACTGTATTAATGCTCCTATCCACTACCTGTTCAGCCATACTTGGCCTCCACCAGCAAATCTACCCCCCACTACAGTCTTCCAGCCCATACAGGCGCTACTAGGGCCCCAAGCCCCAAACTCCCACCATGTGGCCAGGCCTACTTTTCCCCACGATACCTTACCACAAATCTGATCCCTTGCCAGTTGAAGTGCTGAGCTCTGCTAAATTCAGGTCCCAGCAAAAAGAGTGGGAACCCTAGCTCTGCTGGCCTTTAGGTACCCCCTCAAGACCCCCCTCCCTACCCCTGTCCAATCCTTGCCTGCTGACCTGCCATATATGTCATTTTGGGATGACATCATAACCCCCATCCCCTTCCCTATTTGAGCCTCACCTGACTACCCTCGTCCAGTCCTGCCCCCTGTGCTTTTCCCTCTGAAATCCCCCTGACAATTTAGGTTGTCCTTTAAGGGCAACTGCATATGTTAAACCATTTGCTGGAATATCTAATGGAATATGTTGGAGGCCTGTCTTGATTTTTGCTTATAAAAAAAATTAAAAGTTCAGAATAAAGAAGTAGCTGGTGGAGGGCATTAACGGCAACCTAGGCTACCACAACCATGCCCACTACCCACTGTCATAGGTGATGCTAATAAAAATACCAACCAAGTATGTGGCTTTCGGGGGTACTGTGTGGCAGTGCATGGGTATCTGGAGGGTACTGTGTGGCAGTGCATGGGTATCTGGAGGGATCATTCACACAGACTTCTTGAGGTGGCTTTTCTCCTAGGTGGTGTGGTGTAACTGCCTTGAAACCAGGGCAGTCTGTGTTTGCTTGGATGGGGTTGGGGAACTAGGGAGATGGTAAGTTCTTAAAGGAGAACTACTGGCCGATGTGAAGCCCCAACCACTGTACAGATCGGGGCTTCATCTATCTTGTCCCCCCTGCAGGCACTATATTAAATAAATAGTATTTCCACTTAATCACTCAAACTGGTAAATTCTCCAGTGCACCAGGCTCTTTAATTTAGGAGCTTGTGAACAACTCGCACTCTCGCTCATGAACTGATTATGCTACCTTGCCGTTTCTTCAATAGTGTCTTTATGCTTGGATAGTGAAGTTTTGTGCCCTTTTATTATAAATCCCATGGTGTGCCGACACTGCCTAGGCCACTATTGCCCTGCCTATTGAGAAAGGGGCAAGGAATTGTCATCAGCCTGCAGTTTTAATATGAACAAGAGTGCGTCATGTTCAGTAACGCCATAATTAAATTTCCGGGTGCTCCAGAAGATGTACCAATTTGTACTAGTGATCAGGTGCAAAGGTAACTGCAGGAGGGATAGGAGAGACAAAGCCCCGATCTGTACAGTTGTCATGGATTCACCACTGCCGGTAGAACTCTTTTCATGAGTTTGAGCTCTGACATAAAAACTAAGAGACTCCATTTTCATGAAGACCAAGTCAGAAAGTCAGAAAGTGGCCAATTTACTGTTTATGTGATTCTGGATTGGTTTATTCTTTGGCAGAGATTATGTTTGTGAGTTCTACATTAGCATCCACTAGCATCCTCATTAATAACGTGGATTTTTTAAGTTGGATGCACTTTGTTTACAAATAAACCAATTCAGGCATCTAAATATTATATAGAGACTGAACCGATGGAGTCCACCTTGGCATTTGGTGGTTCAGTTTACTTCACATCTGAGCTTGGACAGATTGGTAAATGACATTGGGCTGCAGTGCTGCAAATATTGCCATCACATCTGAGGGATGGGGCTGCAGTGCTGCACATGCTGCCCTTACCAGAGGGGTGGGTGCTGCAGTGCTGCACATGCTGCCAACACACCTGAGGGGTTGGGGCTGCAGTGCTGCCACTGTTGCTGTCACACCTTAGGGGTGGGGACTGCAGTGCTGCACATGCTGCCATCACACCTGAGGGGTGGGGGCTGCAGTGCTGCTACTGTTGCCATCACACCTGAGGGGTGGGGGCCACAGGGCTGCACATGCTGCCATCACATGAGGGGTGGGGGTTGCAGTGCTGTAGATGTGGCCATCACACCTGAGGGCTGGGGCTAAAGTGCTGCACATGCTGCCATCACACCTGAGGGGTGGAGTACGCAGTGTTGCACATATTGCCATCATACCTGAGGGGTGGGAGCTGCTGTGTTGTCACTGTTGCTGTCACACAAGAGGGGTGGGTGCTGCAGTGCTGCACATGCTGCGATCACACCTGATGGGTGGGGTCAGCAGTGCTGCACATGCTGCTGTCACACCTGAGGGGTGGGGGCTTTAGTGCTGCACATGCTGCTATCACACCTGAGGGGTGGGATCTGCAGTGCTGCCACTGTTGCCGTCACACTTGAGGGGTGGGGGCTGCAATGCTGCATATGCTGCCATCACACCTGAGGGGTTGGGGCAGCAGTGTTGCACATGCTGCCATCACACCTCAGGAGTGGGGGCTGCAGTACTGCACATGCTACCGTCACACCTGATGGGTGGGGGCTGTAGTGCTGCCACTGTTGCTGTCACACCTGAGAGGTGGGGGCTGCAGTGCTGCCACTGTTGCTGTCACACCTAAAGAGTGGGAACTGCAGTGCTGCACATGCTGCCATCACACCTGAGGGTGTGGGGGCTGCAGTGCTGTACATTCTGCTGTCACACCTGAGGGATGGGGGCTGCAGTGCTGCACATGCTACCATCACCAGAGGTGTGGGGGCTGCAGTACTGCACATGCTGTCATCACACCTCAGGGTTGGGGGCTGCAGTGCTGCACATGCTGCTGTCACACCTCAGGAGTGGGACTGCAGTGTTGCACATGCTGTCATCACACCTCAGGGTTGGGGGCTGCAGTGCTGCCACTGTTGCTGTCACACTTGAGGGGTGGGGGCGGCAGTGGTGCACATCCTGCCATCACCTGAGGTGTGGAGACTGCAGTGCTGCACATGAGGCTGTCACACCTGAGGTGTGGATGCTGCAGTGCTGCACATGCTTCCATCACACCTGAGGGGTTGGGGCTGAAGTGCTGCACATGCTGCCATCACACCTAAAGCTGGGGGCTGCAGTGCTGTACATGCTGCCATCATGCCTGAGGGGTGGGGGCTGCAGTGCTTCCACTGTTGCTGTCACACCTGAGGGGTAGAGGTTGCAGTGTGCCACTTTTGCCATCACACCTGAGGGGTGGGGCAGCAGTGCTGCACATGCTGCCGTCACACCTGATGGGTGGGGTCAGTGGTGCTGCATGTGCTGCTGTCATACTTGAGGGGTGGGAGCTGAAGTGCTGCACATGCTGCTGTCACACCTGAGGGATGGAGGCTGCAGTACTGCACATGCTGCCATCACACCTGATGGGTGGGGGCTGCAGTGCTGCCACTGTTGCTGTCACACTTGAGGGGTGGGGTGGAGGCAGCAGTGTTGCACATGCTGCTGTCACACCTCAGGGGTGGGGGCTGCAGTGCTGCACATGCTACCGTCACACCTGATGGGTGGGGGCTGTAGTGCTGCCACTGTTGCTGTCACACCTAAGAGGTGGGGGCTGCAGTACTGCACATGCTGCCATCACACCTGAGTGGTGGGGGCTGCAGTTCTGCCACTGTTGCTGTCACACTTGAAGGGTAGGGGCTGCAGTGCTGCACATGCTGCCATCACACCTGAGGGGTGGGGGCAGCAGTGTTGCACATGCTGTTGTCACACCTCAGGGGTGGGGGCTGTGGTGCTACACATGCTACCGTCACACCTGATGGGTGGGGCTGTAGTGCTGCCACTGTTGCTGTCACACCTGAGGGGTGTGGGCTGCAGTGCTGCACATGCTGCCATCGCACATGAGGGGTGGGGGCTGCAGTACTACACATGTTGCTGTCACACCTGAGGGGTGGGGCCGCAGTGATGCACATGCTGCCATCACATGAGGGGTGGGGGTTGCAGTGCTGTAGATGCAGCCATCACACCTGAGGGGTGGGGGCTGAAGTGCTGCACATGCTGCATCACACCTCAGGGGTTGGGGCTGCAGTGCTGCACATGCTACCGTCACACCTAATGGGTGGGGGATGTAGTGCTGCCACTGTTGCTGTCACACCTGAGGGGTGAGGGCTGCAGTTCTGCACATGCTGCCATCACACCTGAGGGGTGGTGGCTGCAGTACTGCACATTCTACTGTCACACATGAGGGGTGGGGGCTTCAGTGCTGCACATGCTACCATCACCTGAGGTGTAGGGGCTGCAGTACTGCACATGCTGCCGTCACACCTCAGGGTTGGGGGCTGCAGTGCTGCACATGCTGCTGTCACACCTGAGGGGCAGGGCCTGCAGTGTTGCACATGCTGCTGTCACACCTGAGGTAAAGGGGCTGCAGTGCTGCCACTGTAGCTGTCACACTTGAGGGGTAAGGGCTGCAGTGCTGTACAAGTTACCATCACCTGAATTGTGGGGGCTACAGTGCTGCATATGCTGCTGTCACATCTGAGGGGTTGGGGCTGCAGTGTTGCACATGCTGCCATCATGCCTGAGAGGTGGGAGCTGCAGTGCTGAACATGCTGCTGTCACACCTGAGGGGTGGGGACTGCAGTACTGCACATGCTGCCATCACACCTGATGGGTGGGGGCAGCAGTGCTGCCATTGTTCTGTCACACTTGAGTGGTGGGGGCTGCAGTCCTGACACTATTGCCATCACACATGAGGGTGAGAGCTGCAGTGTTGCACATACTGCCATTACCTGAGGTGGGGGGGCTGCAGTGCTGCACAAGCTGCCATCACACCTGAGAGGTGGGGGCTACAGTGCTGTACATACTGCCATCACACCTGAGGGGTGGGGGATGCAGTGCTTCCACTGTAGCTGTCACACCTGAGGGATGGAGGTTGCAGTGTTGCCACTATTGCCATCACACCTGAGGGGTGGGGCTACAGTGCTTCCACTGTTGCTGTCACACCTGAGGGGTGGAGATTGTAGTGCTGCCACTATTGCTGTCACACCTGAGGGGTGGGGCAGCAGTGCTGCACATGCTGCCATCACACCTGACAGGTGGGGTCAGCACTGCTGCACATGCTTCTGTCACACCTGAGGGGTGGGGGCTGAAGTGCTGCACATGCTGCCATTACACCTAAAGCTGGGGGCTACAGTGCTGTACATGCTGCCATCATGCCTGAGGGGTTGGGGCTGCAGTGCTTCCACTGTTGCTGTCACACCTGAGGGGTGGGGCAGCAGTGCTGCACATGCTACCATCACACCTGATGGGTGGGGTCAGTGGTGCTGCATGTGCTGCTGTCATACCTGAGGGGTGGGAGCTGAAGTGCTGCAAATGCTGCTGTCACACCTGAGGGGTTGGGGCTGATGTGCTGCACATGCTGCCATCACACCTAAAGCTGGGGGCTACAGTGCTGTACATGCTGCCATCATGCCTGAGGCATGGGGGATGCAGTGCTTCCACTGTTGCTGTCACACCTGAGGGGTGGAGGTTGCAGTGCTGCCACTGTTGCTAACACACTTGAGGGGTGGGACAGCAGTGCTGCACATGCTGCCATCACACCTGATGGGTGGGGTCAGTGGTGCTGCACATGCTGCTGTCATACCTGAGGGGTGGGGGCCGTAGTGCTGCCACTGTTGCTGTCACACCTGAGGGGTGGGGGCTGCAGTGCTGCAGATGCTGCCATCACACCTGAGGGGTGGGGACTGCAGTGCTGCCACTGTTGCTGCCACACTTAAGAGTTGGGGGCTACAGTGCTGCACATGCTGCCATCACACCTGAGGGTTGGGGGATGCAGTGCTTCCACTGTTGCTGTCACACCTGAGGGGTGGGGCAGCAGTGCTGCACATGCTGCCATCACACCTGATAGGTAGGGTCAGTGCTGCTACACATGCTGCTGTCATACCTGAGAGGTGGGAGCTGAAGTGCTGCACATGCTGCTGTCAGACCTGAGGGATGGGGGCTGCCATCACCTGAGGTGTGGGGGTCTGCAGTGCTGCACATGCTGCCATCACACCTGAGGTGGGGGGACTGCAGTGCTGCACATGCTGCTGTCACACCTGAGGAGTGGGAGCTGCAGTACTCCACATGCTGCCATCACACCTGAGGTGGGGGGCTGCAGTGCTGCACATGCTGCTGTCACACCTGAGGAGCGGGGGCTGCAGTACTGCACATGCTGCCATCACACCTGATAGGTGGGATCAGTGCTGCTGCACATGCTGCTGTCATACCTGAGGGGTTGGGGCTGAAATGCTGCACATGCTGCTGTCACACCTGAGGTGTGGGGGCTGCAGTGCTGCACATGCTTCTGTCACACCTGAGGGGTGGGTGCTGAAGTGCTGCACATGCTGCCATCACACCTGAAGCTGGGGGCTACAGTGCTGTACATACTGCCATCATGCCTGATGGGTGGGGGCTGCAGTGCCTCCACTGTTGCTGTCACACCTGAGGGGTGGAGGTTGCAGTGCTGCCACCATTGCCATCACACCTAAGGGGTGGGGCAGCAGTGCTGCACATGCTGCCATCATACCCGATGGGTGGGTTCAGTGCTGCTGCACATGCTGCTGTCATAACTGAGGGGTTGGAGCTGAAGTGCTGCTCATGCTGCTATCACACCTGAGGGATGGAGGCTGCAGCACTGCACATACTTCTGTCACACCTGAGGGGTGGGAGCTGAAGTGCTGCACATGCTGCCATCATACCTAAAGCTGAGGGCTACAGTGCTGTACATGCTGCCATCATGCCTGAGGGGTGGGGCTGCAGTACTTCCACTGTTGCTATCACACCTGAGGGGTGGAGGTTGTAGTGCTGCCACTATTGCCGTCACACCTGAGGGGTGGGGCTGCAGTGCTGCACATGCTGCCATCACACCTGATGGGTGGGGTCAGTGGTGCACATGCTGCTGTCATACCTGAGGGTGGGGCTGAGAGTGCTGCTGCTGCTGCTGACCTGAGGATGGGGCTGCCATCACCTGAGGTGTGGGGGTCTGCAGTGCCGCACATGCTGCCATCACACCTGAGGTGGGGGGACTGCAGTGCTGCACATGCTGCTGTCACACCTGAGGAGTTGGGGCTGCAGTGCTCCACATGCTGCCATCACACCTGAGGTGGGGAGCCTGCAGTGCTGCACATGCTGCCATCACACCTGATGGGTGGGGGCTGCAGTGCTGCTGTCAAACATTGATTGAGGAAAAACCACTGTTGCCATTATGCCTGTAGATGGAAATTGAAGTCACTTCTCAGTGCTTTTAAGGTTGTGCTCTGCTAAAGACTCTACTGCTGTTCAGCTCCCACCCAACCCTGGCCTGTAGACTGATGTGATTGCCTGAACTCCATACCTGCTAACAGCAACATGTCCTATGATTCTGTCTCTGCTCCACTGAAAAAGTAAGTTTGGTGGATGTCTCATGGTTCACTTTTTTTGGTCAGATTTATGGGCAAGAATGTCTGGTTTACTTTCTTGTTCGTGTTTGGGGCAACAGTAGCTATTCGAGGTAGGGTTTATTTTAAGGTGGTTAGTGATTGAATGGTCTGGAGTGTTGGTGGCAAGTAGGGCTGCCATGTAACTGCTCCACCATTTACCACAATTAAAATAATTGAAAAGTACTTGCAGTGATACTGACACCAACCCTGGCTGGACACTTTGTCAGCGATGGCCTTGGTGGCAGTCACTGAGAGCACTGTGTTCCAGTCAGTGAGGAGTTGCTGATGAGTGACTTGGATGAATGGAGGGTGTCTGCATCAACATCTTCCATGGAAGTGGGTTTTGTTAGTATACCCTGCCATGTTGACCCAGAGCCCTTGTCCCCAAATGCAAACATGTGGGGGTCTGCTGCTTTAAGTTTCATACACCCTGGGTGGGTTGGCACAAAGGTGTGTTAACCATGGGTGGTTATAACTAGGGACTGGGGAGGGTGGGTGGCAAGCTGGGTCATCGCAATAAGACCCTAGCTGTATGGACCCCTGCTTATGTACTCGGCTTTCAGGGTAGGTGGCTGCAACCATGGCTATCGGTAACGCAATAGTCCTGGTGGCTCATTGCCAAATGTTCAGGTACTGTCTCCTGGCAGAAGAGACAGATGGCATGTCTAACTAGGTGTCATTTACTTGTGGGAATGAGGGTTTGTGTGGGTGTCTTTATTTAGATAATAATTGGTATGTGTTTTTTTCTGATTTAAGGCTTCAACATTCCTGCTTTGTGTGAATTTCAGCTGCAAATAAGCATAATCTCTAAAAGGTATGGTATGGTCTTTGTGTTCATATGTTTTATCAAGTTTTGGTTTGGTTTGGCTGGCTGAGCTGGTGTTTCGGGGATGGGTCTGCATAGGGCTCATTATGAAATGCCAACATTTCTCTTGAACTCGATAAGCCTGAGCCAGGGAGACTGACAAGTGTTAGAGCAATGGGGAGGATAAGCCTGCTCCCAGGGAGAGTTGACCTCTGAGTAGGTGATGAATGTTACAGGGTGCAAACAATGGTGGCAAAAAAGTTTCCCCTCCCAGGAACAGAACCAGGGTTGGGGCACCATGCTGGCCAAGCTGCCAGTGGCCTAGCCCTCCATGCCATGGGAGCAGCTCTGCCAGCTTCTGCATCTTCCTTGCTGTTCTAATGCCTGACTAGGGGTAGGGTAGTAGTTCCTCACATCTGCTACCTTACTCCTGTCGGGTGGGTGTCCATCAGGCTGCTGCACACAGGATCCTGTGTGTCAGGATCCCAAGTGTTGGTATTTCATTCTACTCTCATTTGGTCATATTGCTGTGATAGGGGAACTGCAGTCTAAGCTGTAGAAATGAGTAGGATGAAGCCAACACTGAAAATTAGATGTATATACACATCTCAGCTTGGTTGCCCAGAGTAAATTATAAAAGGAAAGAAAGACAGACTTGTGTGGGGAAAATGCTGTACAGTATTGGACCACATCAAACTGAATCAGCAATATTACATCTGTCTCTGGGATGCTGGAGGTGATTGTGCTGTCACTGCTGCCATCCTTCTGGAGGGATGGAGGCTGCAGTTGTGGTGCTGCCATCACACCTGAGGAATGAAGGCTACAGAGTTGCTGTTGTCACACCGGAGGAGTGGAACAAATGTGAACTGCACAGTAATACAATTTTTGTTTGGGAAAGGAGTTCATTTCTTTTCATGGCCCTTGCCCCCATAAATCACTTGCTCAACTGTGTCTCTCTCTTACTCTTGTAAACCACTGAACTGGGGGAGGCCTACAAATGTCTGTAATCTTTTTTGAATTCTGTGTTTGTGCCCCAGAATTTGGCCTTAATGTGTTTTTTCTTGTTTTCTTTCTACCTTCTAACCTTGAAAGTATTGCTTAGCTGTCTGCTGCATTGCATCCTTGTTGTTTTGAAGAGGTACAGTTCTATGCAATAGTATTATGGTTCACATTGCTAATATAAATAGGGGATACCCAACCTGTGCAATAAAGGAATAAAGTAGTTATTTTCAGTATTTTCACTATTGTTGTTGACCTTGGGTCACCTCACGAGTTGCATAAACTGCTATTGATGTGCCGAAGAGCAAACAGCATATGTGAAATAAATCCCTTTTTCCACAAGGTCTCTTCTTGTCTGTCGCTTGTGCAATAGAGGTAAAGGAGGTGTGGGTGTCATCGGGAGCAAGTGCAAGAGGACCAGTATGGCAGGTCCAGGATTTGTAGTGATTTGTCATGCATTTTATGCTAATCTCTTTCAGGATATGAGTTTGACCTTGAGAATCCCTAGTGTCCCATATTGCCGTACTGTAGCTTGATATCTTGTCCATCGCCACATGCACATGGCTAGCAGTGTACAAGACTTGAGAGGGCCTCTGAGGTCTGCATATTTTATGTAGCTGCTCCTCCTGACTCTCAACTGTGACCAGGAATTAGCATGGATATATTTTGTTGCTGATGTGGTAGTCTGAATTGTGAGTGGTGAGTTGTCGATGTCTAGTTTAGAATTGAGATTCTGATGCTGGTATTCTTCTCTTTATATTTTTGCATGGATTGCGAGCTGCTGCAGTCAGCATGTTTACTGTAGCTCCTCACAACTCTGAACTGTGACAAGGAAATATAAGCAGGTATATATTTTGATGCCGATGTTAGACTCGTGATGGTGTAGTCTGCATTGTGATAGTGGCTGGATTTCAGGATTTCTCATCAGCTGTGACTGGGGCTATATTTTGATGTCAATATTCTCCTTTTGCATTCTAGTCAAGCCTGTGACAGCTTCTAAGGTCAGCTTGATCTCTGTAACTGCTCCTCCTGGCTGTCATCTGTGGACTGACCATGGATCAGCAGTGAGATTCTGATTCTGGTATTCTTCTCTTGTTTTTTGTATGGATTGTGAGCTATTGCGGTCAGCGTGTTTTCTGTAGCTGTTTCTCCAGACTTTCATCCACGGGCCGGAATTAGCTGTGAGATTTTGATCCTTAATGTAGTAATTCTGAAGCTTTAATGAGCAGTTCTAAAGCTCATTTTAATATCTCTCCAACTGTAGTCCACTTTTTAGTTCTTTGGATTCATCCCCACTACACATCATGATGGCAACATCAAGCAAAATGGTTAAACTTTCCAGTGTCACTGCTAAGGACTGTGCATTGCAATTCAACACCTGGAATCCATAGGGGCACAGGATCCAAGACAGCATGGGTTTACAAAAGGAAGGTCCTGTCAAACTAATCTCATAGATTTCTTTGACTGGGTAACCAGAGTGGTGGACCAAGGGGGAGCAGTTGATGTCGCCTACCTTGACTTCAGCAAAACTTTTGACACTGTTCCACATAGAAGATTGATAAATAAGCTAGGTAGGCTGGGTGGGTCAGAAGTTGGTCAACTGGGTGGCAAACTGGTTGACTGGCAGAAAACAGAGAGGTGGTAAATGGTATACAGTCAGAAGAGATGCAAGTCACAAGTGGGTACTCAGGATCAGTCCTGGGCCAGTCCTATTCAACATCTTCATTAGTGACCTCGCAGATGGACTAGAGGGTAAGGCTTGTCTGTTTGCAGATGACACCAAGATCTGCAACAGAGTAGATGATCCAGATGGGGTGGGCAGAATGAGAAGAGATCTGGATAAACTAGCAAAATGGTCAGAAGAGTGGCAACTGGATTTATGCAAAGAAGTGCAAAATCATGCACTTAGGGAAGAGAAACCTCAAGCCACTTATAGGCTGGGAGGGAGTTGCTAGCAGTCACAAAGGAAGAAAGAGACTTGGGCATCATCATCACTGATGACCTAAAATCATCCAAGCAGACCTCTAAAGCAGTAGGTAAGGCTAGGGGGGTGTTAGGGTGTATTAGTAGGGGTATCGCAAGTTGTAAGAGGGAGGTAATAATCCCTCTGTACAAGACATTGGTTAGGCCCCATCTGGAGTACTGCATGCAGTATTGGAGGCCACACCTTCACAAGGACATTAACCAAATTGAGGCAGTCCAGAGAAGGGCAACCAAAATGGTGCAGGGACTGCATCAGAAGACATATGAGGACAGATTAACGGAGCTCAATATGTATACCCTGAGCAAAGGAGGGAGAGAGGTGATATGATCGAGACATTTAAACACCTTAAGGGCATAAACAAGGTGAAAGAGTCTAACATGTTTAAATATAAGAAAAATAGCAGGACAAGAGGACACAGCATGAGATTAGAGGAGGCCGATTAAGGGGAATGTGAGGAAATTCTTTTTCACAGAAAGGGGTAGATGCATGAATGGCTTACCACAAGAAGTGGTGGCTATGAATACAGTGCAGGGCTTCAAACAGGCATGGGATAGGCATAAGAGAGCAATACAAATGACTATGAAGAGATAGGTCACTGACAGAGCAAAGGCCGATGGCACATTTATAAGGTAGAAAAAGAAATGGGCAGACTGGATGGGCCTTGCGGTCCTTATCTGCCGTCAACTTCTATGTTTCTATGTTCTACGTCATGTATGTGGATGGAGGGAAAATGTTTTGTCACTTTTGTGATCACCCGGTGGACTATGTGAGGAAGGATACAGTGGTGGATCACTGCAAAAGTAAAAAACATACAAAGAATGCAAGCCAAAAGAATAGCAACAGACAGATGACACTTCACACCAGTTTTACTGCCACAACTTCAGCAGCTGCAGCATGGGAGGAAACTGTATTGGATGTATTGAGGGTTTGGTGTGGTGCAGACATACCCATTTAAAAGTTGGAACAACCGTGCTTAAGAGACTGGATGGGGGACAGCATTAAAGGAATTGGTGCTCTCCCAAAGGTATCCACCTTAAGGCAGAACTACTTGCCCAAATTGAAAAGGGAAATGGAGGAGGGAATTTCACAGTATGTGAATGGGAAGACTCTCTCAGTAATGTGCAATGAGACAACCGACGCAGATGCCCACTGTATACTGAACATCATTTTTGTCATGCAGGGTAGAAAATCTATAATTGCAGACACAACATAGTTGACAGTGGTGAACCACACCACTGTCACAAAGTGTTATAAAGACATTGAGAAATATGATGCTGAGATAGACCAGGTAGTTGCCTTCATCAGTGACAATGCGCGGTATATGTTGAAGTGCTTTAAAGATTTTTTATATGGCCTTATTAGTGCCCATGTGATCCATGTTGGTTGCTGGGCACATGTTTTATTCTTGGTGGGAGACACATGGATTGACCATTTTGAACTGGTCAATAAACTTGTGGCACTTTTGAAATATGCATTCCAACAGTCATCCAAATGCAAGAGAGAATACTTGGCATTCCTGGAGGGGCGAGATTTAGAAAGGAAAATATTGTCTCCTGTTCCTGTCTTAACCCATTGGAACACTTGGCTTGAAACAGTTAAATACCATTCACTTTACCTTCTTCAGCACTGAAGAGACTTCTTCCAGGAGTAAACAAGCGATTGCAACTCCATGAATTCTTTGAAAAAATATTTCCAAGAATGGTTGACAGAGCTGCAGATTCATACAACCTTCATAGCAGAAAATGGCAATGACCTCATCAGCGCAATACAGCTTCTACAAAACAAAGATAAACCCTTGGCTGTTTCTATATATGATACACTGAAACAGAGATTTCAGATGTTTGTATCAAAAACAGAAGCATTTGGAGAAAGGACAGACAAATACTTAACTAGTCTTAGGCCACGGATTAAGCAGGAGCAGGTTGCATTGCTCCAAAAGGCATTTGGAATAGACTTAAACAAAATGGCAAAACACATGAAAACAAACCCAGCCATAGAATTCTTGAAAGCCTGCCATATTTTGAACCCCTACAACCTTCCCAAACTGAGTAGGGACTTCACGCACTACTCAAATTATATTTGTGTATTTGGACTGCACAACCAAACTGCACTACGAAAGGACAGGGAGATGTATGTTGGGCAGGATATAGGAAACCTGCCAGACATAATGAACTTTAATGTTGGCCAGTACTGGATTTAGCGCAGCCACAATTGCCAGTACTAGCCAGAGCTACTCTGCAAGTGATTTGGATACCGGTGTTGAGTGCCGTGGTGGAGAGATCCTTTTCAGTCTACGGACAGATCCAGACAGACCAAAGATGCAACCTGGTAGTAGACAATAGGAAACTGCTATCCCAGCGTATGTACAGTAAGTCAGAGGATTAGATTTTTGGATGTTTTTCACAAAAGTTTTACACATTTGATTTAGTTATATAGGGGTTAAAAATATTTCTAATTAATTGGCTGGTTTTCTGCATCATTTGCTTAACGTATTCATATAATGCAGCTTTTTGGCCATTTTCCACATATTTATGTTTTACTGTTTTCCACATATTTTACTTACTTTAACAGTTTTCACAATTTTTTTGTACTGTTTTACATTTTGATAGCAGTTTTGCACATTTGATGTAGTTATATAGGCTGTAAACATTTTTAATAATTTTGCTGGCTGGTTTTCCACATTCCTTCAGATGTCATGTATTTCTATACTGTAGGTTTTAGTTCATGTGTTTTCACTGTATATTTTGTCACACTGTATTGCACATTCTGCACATTTTAATTCTTTTTGGCAGTTTTTCACATTTCATGTACCTTTGCACATTTCACTTTAAGTACTTGTGTTCTTTGTTTTAGTTCATGTGTGTTTTATTATATATACACTGTTTTCTACATTCTGCACATATTCACTTAGATTGTGTTTCTGTTCACGTTTTTCTACTGTTGTACTTTTATATGTTTTTGATTTGCAATCTTTTGCACTCTTTATAAACTACTTTTCTTGAAATGCTGTACTTGCTTTTATTATTGACTTCATTTACATTTCTTGGGATGAGGAGTTATGAGAAAGGCCATGCGGGTGGGAACTTAGTCTGCATTGGGTGGTGGCTGGTAGCAATCTCCCAAGGGCTAATGGCTAGTAATTTTAATTCATCAAAGTGTCCTGCAACCTGGTGTTCCATATTGTCACACCTGAGGGATATGGGCTGCAGAGCATCTACCACCATGCTACTGCTATGACACCAGAAGGATGGAGGCCACAGTGCTGCTGCCATCCCATCTAAGGGGTGGGGGACCACAGTGCTGCCACCATCACACAGGGGGGACTGGGGCAGCATTGCTGCTACTGCCATCACACTGCAGAGATGGGGCTGCAGTTCTGCTTCTGCCATCACACCAGAGGGATGGTGACGCAGTGCTGCTTCTCGTCACATCTGAGTTAGAGGTCCACAGTGCTGCTGCCCCCATTGCACTGGAAGGATAAGGGGCCATAGTGGTGCTGGTCATACCTGAGGGATGGGATCTGTAGTGCGTCTGCTGCCTTAACACACTGTAGCTATTAACGTAACTTAATAGCCACAAGTATAGCTATACAACAGTAGAGGTTGAAATGTGAAAATGTACTGTAGCAGAGTGAAAAAATGGTTAAATACAGGTCACAAAGCAAACACTGGTAAAAATGATTTTGGCCTTGCAGATACTAGTGACAATAATGGTTTTATCAATCTGCAAAATGGAATTTGCCTTTTCTCAATCACGGTAAACCACTTTCCCTGTGCATAATGGTATCCATATGTGCATTCCCATCTACCCATAAGTATAGAGACATAGTGCAGGCCTAGACACATTCCAAGTACCCAGTGTGGTGCAAATGTGGCAATATCTCAATAACCATAATAAGTTCGGAAAAAATTACACTGCAGTTGTAATCATGACTTAACATCCTGCACACATGCTTAGTACACCAAAAGGTGTACAAAGCTGCACTTAGCAAAAAATCCATATTTCAAACTGTTTTCGAGATATAGCTGCTGAAAGGTAGTGCAGCAACCACAATGTTATCCTATGGGAAATTTAAAAACTTTGAAATGCTGTATCTATGGAACTGTTGTATTTTTTTTTTCACCAAACCAGCTTAAGGCATATCTGTGATGCAAGCCGTTGCTGCCCTGCAAATTTCAGCCCAAAAGTCTTAACTGCTCTCTTGCCATGAAGTGGCATAGAAATGATTTTATTCAGGGTTGTACTATTGCATATTTGTGAAAGTTTCATACAACTTTGTAGAAGTTTCATGCAAACTTTTGCAAAAGTTTGCATAACTTTCATGAATGCTCGTTGGCTAAGATGGTGGAAAACTAAAAAAAAATATTTCCAGCCATCGTCTTTGAAAACTAATGCCAAGGTCGTGTTCCTAGGGCCCCAATTAGGTAAACACAAATGTTATTGTTTACCAAGGGCCAGAACTGTTTGAATTACAGCATTTTTTCCACATCGCTAACTGAAAACAAGATGGCAACAGCATGAAAATACAAAACCCATCTGTGGCAGTAAAAAGGGCTTTCATGAATTTTTTCAGGTTGCACATATATTTTTCCCATAGGCTATAATGGGAAATTTAAAAGTTTAATAACTTTTGAATAGATTAATATTTTTTCACCAAACCTTCAAAATGCACATCAGTGATCCAGTCCCCATACACTCTAAAATGTCAGACGAGAACCACAAACCGGGCTTCAGAGAAGAGCAAATTGCCCCAAAATTATGAGTTTTCACACACTTTGGCACTCTTCAGCTCTGCAACCTCACTTCTGACTGTTAAGAAACTTGCCAGAGGCAGAGATCTATGGTACTAACCACACGCGCAAAGTTTCAGGCACATTGGTCAAACTGTTGCAAAGTTACTAAAGTGCAACATTTGGGGTTTAACACAGAAGTGTCCGGGCAACCCTCATTCATACATACATACGTATACACACACACACATATATATATATATATATATATAAATATATATATATATCTATCTATAAACACACACACAAGTTAAATGAATGATTTACGTGCACAAGAGCAGTTTGACCTCAAGTAACCTCACGAGTGACGTAAGCCATGAGTGTGGTGTCTAAGGTGAAACAGCTCAAGTGCACATAAATCATTTATTTAATGAGTTTCCCATTGCATATTCCATTTATGCTATGGGTTATGGTTATGTGTTAGCAGTATTTATTTTGTTTTATATTTTTTAGCCTTTTTTTGGTAAAATATAGGGATGTTTTTTGTGCTGTGCCATTTATCATTGCACAGTAAGCAGTAGTTCAGTGTGACAATGTTTGCAGTGGGCATTTTATTGGCTCTGATTTTGTATGTGGGTGGCTGATCTTTTTTTTTTAAATGGCGGCTGTTTTTCACTTAGCGAGGAGGTGGTAGCTATTTGAATGAGAGCCGGGGTCTGACCATAGAGAGTTTGATTTGATTCATTTTTTTTGCCTGATTCAGTCAGAGGTTGAAGCATTTTTCTCCTTTTGTTTTTGAATTGAGTCTGAGGTAGAAGCTGTGGCATGGTTTCCAGGCATGGTTCAGTCATCGGCTTAATGATTTTGAGGACAGTTTGTCGGCATGAAGTACTGAGGTACTGGATTATTCAAAATGCAGATCCAGTGGTGCTTTTTTTAATGTAATTTGTTCAAGGGAACAGGAGATGATGGACTGTGGTAGAGCTGAGTGGAACAAGGGAGAATAGCAGTTTAAATGGAGCAAGTGGGACCCGGCGGTTGGCAGCTGCAGCATCCAGAGGGCAGTTACTTTTGACAATATGTGGATACAGAGGTAGTGTTGATATGTGGGGGAGTTTAAAAAAAGAAACATAAAAACTAATTTTTCAGTACTTTGGGTGCTTATTTGTGCTTTGCTAAAGGCTTGGGGGGGGGCTGGCCGGCTGTGTTGCTGCCCTTGAGGTGGCACCTCAGGTGAGAGTAGTGACTGCCAGTCAAGCTGGTTTTTTTATTAGGCTGGGGCCTTAGGAAGTAGTCTGGCACTGTATGTCTAAATGGTCACTGTGTGTATACATTTTTGTATACATACAGTGACTGCGATAGCTATGTTTATTTAATGAAATATATGGCCACCCCGTTACATAAATATATATTTATACAATGGGGTGTGTTGTAAACATTTCAGATAAAACCATATATTCTCGCTGGCATGAGATAAACCCTGCTGACGTAGACACTGTGCAAGATATTTACATTTACACAGTGTCTACTTCAGCAACTGATATTCTCACTGTGGCTATGTCAGTACAGGCACCACCCTCACCAGACTACCTTTCTATGTAAAACAATGTCTCAGTCTAACCCACTTTACAAAACATAGCTACATAACATTCACTTCACTAGAATCAAAAAACAAATAAGAAAAGCACAAAATCTCCAAAAAACAAAACAAAACACCCATTCCAATCAACACAAGTTCAACTCTCAATAAATGATACCTGAGCTGAACCCGGGGCTAAACCTCTGCCACAAATAAAATGCTCAAGCAATATACCACATCCCCAGACTACGTACTCTGTTGCAGGACTTCGCACAATGTGCAACTTTTATTTAATAGCAGTACCTCATATGCACGTTCCTCATTCCTCATTCCTCATTGTAGATCCAAATTAAAAACCAGTCAGCGAAAGAGAAAGTCATGCAGCTGCACTACTGATAACAACACACACAACAAACTCCCAAATAAAACATGAACCCAGCAGAGTACACAGCACACTGAATGTCAAATCAACATCATGGGGGGGGGTTGGGGGGAATCACACCAAATGAACTGTGAACTAGTAAAAGAAAAATAAATCTAGACCCTACTGTCCAGGAAGACGATAACCAAAGTCCCACCCACACAAAGCAGTAAACCAATCATACTACAGAAAGAAACAAAAAAACAACCAATCATGAATTACAACCCAAAATACCAACCAATGACAAAACACAACTGCTTCCCATTCATACAGGGCTGGCCTTAGCTAGGTGCAAACTGTGCCCCTGCACCTTGGGGGGCCATACTTTTCTTCTTGATGAAGCAAAAATAACTTAAAACAATTAAAAATGGCTACATTTTGTTATAGATGAAAATGTTTACCAGCAAATCAAAGTGGAAGACAACTGGCTCTGCGACTGGTGGTGGCAGCTTTGCTGCAGTGGAAAAGATTAGGTTAAGTAAGTGCTAATGGTGTTAATGGCCATACTTTACACCTCCCAGACTGACTTGCTTTGCATACAAAGGGCTATACTGACAAGAGAATTTGTCTGTAATGTGGGCACGTAGCTGAAACAATGGATAATATTTATTTATTAGCTTTTGGTAACTGGGTAAGTGCGCTGGGCAACAGACCTGCCTATTTTCAGGCACGACCCAGAAAATATGACAAAATCTGTTTCAAAAGTATGTGAGCACTCAAAATCAGGGGTTGATCTTAACATCGTTTTACTAGCCCAAACACTAGTGCAAATTGTCAAGGCTAATGCAGCCAACTATCTACTTGTCTGTCTTGACTAGTGCAGGTTTTCATGGCTATTAATGAAATTAAAAAAAGTCTCAACTTTAGCAGGCTCTAGTCCTCATGCTAATCTCTCTCAATGTTCCAGATGGCCTGGCGTGGTTAACAGCTCATTAAGAGCTGCAATATTCTGGCAGTTTAAGAGGGGTATCCCACAAAAGACTCAATGTGAGTCATTATCTTTCCACTGTTAGGACTTTCAGCTAGTGTCCAGGGTGTGATCAATGGTAGAGTGCTATTAAGTCACTAGCTTCCAGTTTTCTGAATGTGTCTCTGTCTAAAAATTTGTCCCATATTGTTAAGACCAGTGCCCCGCATTTCCCTACATTTTGAGTGTCTGTATCCAATATTTCTGTGACAAAATATGAGGAGGTATACAGGGTTGGCCCTGCAGGTGGTGGGTTTTATCCCAACCTCACCATAACTTCCCTCTCCTTTACAAATCTCTTAACTCTTTTCTTTCCCTGGACACCACTGCAGACCAGACTCTGAAATGACCATCCACAGATCCATGGCTGCCATTACTGGCAAGTGTAGGGGGTCCTCAGCTCTTCTAAATGGACCTTGCCAGTCATCACTATCCATAAAATCCCACACTTATCTCACCCAACATGTGCTTTCATCTTAAAAAGAAAACTTTGGATCATGTATGGTACAAAAATAAACTTTAATAAAATACATAATTTGAAAGTTTAAAATAGCAATTCCTGGGGTACAAAGATCATCCTATATAGAAATAGAGATAGCATAGTATTATGCCTGTGTACTGTTTCCTCTGGGCTGATCAAAGGACAATGTTAAAGAAAAATCTGTTATTGTTGGTGCACAGCATATTAAAATCAATGCTTTTAAAAATAAAAATGTTATAGTTTTCTATTTTCCAGGCCCCTCAAATTTGTGTAGCCCACCCCAAATACATCTTAGATGTGCTCCTGACTCACTTGAGACAGTACAAAAACTTCCAGAAATGCAGGACTCCACTTGACTATAGGGTGGGGGCTGAGAGTGTCTTTCTCTGCCTGACTCTGTTCATTGCCCTATGGGTGGTGGCGACAGTGTGGTGAGGTGCATGATGATGTCAGCTATTGTGTGTGTGTGCAGAGCTAGGACTGCTTGATTGAACATTTGTTGTTGTGATATCCACTGGTTTGAGTGTGTGTGTGTGTGTGTGTGTGGGGGTGTGTGTGCAGAAAGAGAAGAGGAAGAGAGGAGGCCATGGTACAAAACAATGGGGGTGATGGCATTGCAGTCTTTTTTTCTGCTGGGGAGATGGAAGCAATGTGGGAGCAGGATAAATGTGTAATCAGAGTATTGGCTTGCATTGTTTCCTGTATAAGTGATCAAAATGTACCATTATAATTGAGGGCTAGTGCAACCATCTGTGGGCTAGTGCAATTTTGAATCAACTCACCCTGCTGGCTAGTGCAAAAAAAGTTTAAGGTTGGCCCCTGCTCACAATGGCTCAAAAACCTGACCAGCACAGAGCAAACTCAGGTTTCCTGATAGGGACCCTGAAAACCTGATCATCAGGTAAAAAAACCTGACAGGTGGCAACCTTACAGGTGTCCCGAGATTTTATTTATTTGTTTTACCAGGAGTGGCACACTGAGCTGAACGCTTGCTTCCAGGTGCGACCTGGGAGTACAAGGAAGTTAAGTGACTTGTTCAGGATTACGCAGTATGCACTTGGGGGCTGTGCAGTGGTGCACGTGGTAGATAAGGAGTACAGGAACTCAGGCACTGGCAAATATGAAATGCAGACTGAAGATCCTCAATCTGAAGGATAGCTGTGTCAAGACGCATCTATCTGTTTCGACACTAACAGATTCAGTTACAGACATTGAAGCATTTCTAGGAAAATAGCACTGTTGTACAAGTCAAATGTTGTTATGGAAACTCTGAGTTCAGGTCAAAGGGCCAGAAACTGTCATTAAGTTGCTGGTTTAAGAATTTAAATTCCAGTGTCAGTGGGAAGAAATACAGGAACTCCGTTCCTGCTACAAAAAAAGGTACAGGAACTGAGTTCCTGAGTGTTCCTGTTCGCTTTCATCACGGTTTGCAGCTCAGAGCCTTACACCACTGCACTATACTGCCTCCTATGATAATCCTCTCTATTCTGTCTCACACCTCTAGAAACGTTAAGTTCTTTAACTTGTTTGCAAATCAGAGTATCTGAGGTGTAAGCATCCAGTGATAATGTCCCTGTCCTTACAGTAATGGATACGGCAGTAGTACCATACTTACTCAAGTTCTTGCTCCAGGCTCAGTCAGATTCATTTCCAGTGGTGAAGTCAAATAATTCAGTGCAGTCAATGGCACTAATTAAAAGATGCTGGCTAAACTAGTAGACCTGCTACTGCTTTATTAATACAGTACAGGAGGGTTAGTTAGGTGTAAATGTTGGATATGTGTGTGGGGGGGTACAGGGAATGGAGTGGTGGTGATGGGGCCCGGCAGGGGGCTGCACAAGGGCCCAGAATGAGTAAGGCTGGCCCTGCATTCATACTTCCAACCAATCACATACTAACAGTCACTCCCTTTCACAAAACAAAGCAGAATCCCACAGAAGAAAGCATACATGCATCAGAAGAACACCAAACAGCAAATAAACCAACTAAAAACACAAATAAAGCTGACATAAATCTGTCCCCTATTGTATAAATCACACACATGATGTGCAGATCATGGAATATGGAAAATATTCTCACTCCTGCAGAATAAGCTCTGGATACTCTCACTCGTGCATTTGGCACTCGTGAGTATTCAGAGCTCACTCTGTACGAGTGAAAATATTTTCCATATCCCACCCCTGCCCATCATGTATCCTACATACTGTACCTACCTCTATATATTTTATATATATATATATATATATATATATATATATATATATATATATATATATATATATATTATGGTAGCATGGTAGTGCTACCATAGTTAGGGTTGAGTACCCCTTTTAATGTTAAATGGTGAAACTTTGCACCTTAATAACTTTGCCACTGTTCAACAGATTTGCTGAAATTTGGCAGGCATGGGGCATAACCATAGATCTCATGATCTGCCAACTTTTGTACCGGTTGGTTTTTTTGCGCATTCTTTGCTCGTGCCTACAGGTCGCACATTTTGTGTGACCAGTCCGAAAACTTCAGGGAATGTGCAGCCAGGGTGCCCGATGTGCCTTTTGAAGATTTCGTGAAAAAATATTGAACGGTTCAAAAGTTATTCAAAAAACAATTTCCCATTATAAGTCAATGGGAAAAGTTAACAAAAAGTTCGACAGTGTTACAAATGCACTTTTTAGTGTTGCAAATGACCCCTGTAGTGTCGTGAGTCAGCCATTTTGTTTTCAGTTACTGGTCACAGAAATGCTTGGCATTTAAATTTGGGACTCTCTAGGCACACAATTCTTTTTGTGTTCACCTAGTCAGACCCTACGGATGCTGGCCATGTCTTTATTTTGGGGTTAAACACCCCAGAAATGTTTTTCAAATTTCTGGGAAAATGTCTAAGATAGTGCTGCACTTGCGACACTCTCAGAGGTACATGAAAGTTTTCTAAATCTGACAGTATTTTTTCTGGCTATGGCAAAATGATAGTAATTCTTTGCCACTCTGCTGCAAATGAATGGTTTGGTCTTTTTGGCTGAAATTTAGAGGGAAGACAACCAATATCTCACAAATGTGTGTTTCGGTAGTTTGGTGAATAAATATTACAGGGCGGCAAAGTTACGGCACTCCAAAATTGCTGTTTTTCCCCATAGGATAACATTACGGCATCCGCCGCATTACAGGAACCCTTTGCTGCAAAATAATGGTTTGGTCTTTTAGGCTGAAATTTGGAGGGAAGAAAGCCAACGTCCCACAGATGTACCTTTTGGTGGTTTGGTGAAAAAATAGTACAGGGCGGAAAAGTGACGGCACTCCAAAGTTGACACTTTTTCCCATAGGATAACATTATGACGTCCGTCGCGCCTTTCAGGGCCCGTATCTCGGAAACGGTGCGAGATACGGACATTTTGTCAGAAAAATACTTAGCCCCCCACAAGTGGGCCAAGTATAAACCTAGTCAGGAAAGCCATAATTCATATGAAATTTTTTTTTTTTTCTAGGTCATATGGTTCCTGAGATATAGGCAATTTAGTATTCCAAGTCCTCATTTTCTGCTCCGAGGCCCATTGTTTTGCATACATTCTTTGATTTCACTGTGTTTGTCAATGCACTTTTTGGGGAAAAGAAGGGTGTGCCCTTTCGTTACTGTGTCAGTTAGCGTTTCCACTTGCGTTTCTGTTACCGTTCGCAGCACTGTTCCCGTCTACGCCACCGTGTGCATTATGGTTTGCATTTTTGTTTGCTCTTGTGTTTGTGTTTCTGTGTCATTTGGCATTATTATTGCTGTTACCATTACCAGTTGCATTTGCAATTGCGGTACCGTGCCCGTGCATTACAGTCTGCATTTCTGTACGCGCTTGCGTTTCTCTTTGCATTTCTGTTTCCTTTGGCATTATTGTTGCTGTTACCATTTGCATTTACAATTGCGGTACCATGACTGTGCACGTAATGGTTTGCATTTCTGTACGCGTTTGCATTTCTCTTTCCTTTGGTGTTATTGTTGCTGTTACTGTTACCATTTGCATTTACAATTGCGGTTCTGTGACCGTGCGCATTACGGTTTGTGTTTCCGTATGCGTTTGTGTTTCTGTTTATTTTGGTGTTATTGTTGCTGTTACCGTTACCATTTGCATTTGCAATTGTGGTACCGTGACTGTGCGCGTTACGGTTTGCATTTCCATATGTGCTTGTGTTTGCGTTTCCGTTTCTGTTTCCTTTGGCATTCTTCTTGCTGTTACCATTACCATTTGCATTTCCAATTGCGGTACCATGCCCGTGCGTGTTACGGTTCACATTTACATACGCGCTTCTGTTGGCGTTTTCGGTTCTCTTACCTTTGGCGTTATTGTTGCTGTAACACTTAACATTTGCATTTACAATACCAGTGCCGTCACTGTGCGCATTACCAGATGTGTTTTTGTACTTGCTTGCGTGCCCGTTTGCATCACTGTTTACTTCGGCATCACTTTACGCTTGCGTTTCTATTAATGTTTGCTTTACCATTTATGTTTGCTTTACCATGTGTGTAACAATTGCCACTTGTGTTTGCTTTGCAGATCCTGTTACTACGTAACAAGACGTCATGTGGTGGGAGTGTGGGGCCTGAAGGGCCCCGCGCTCCTGCCACCGCATTCCATTCATTATTTATCATCCTTATTCTCAAAAAGAAGGGAAATTAGAGGCAAAAAAACTCCATGTAATGCATCAGTTAGGGTTGTTCCACAGTGACAAAAGCAAGGAAATTCAGTGTTAGGGTTGAAAGCCTCCCTTGGACACCCCCAGCCCACCCCCCAACTGGCATCATGGTGTGCGTTGGGGTCATTGGTCCTAAGTCTCACCCCATTCTCCTATACCTGTGCTTTTTTACACATGTGATGGGGTGAGAGTGGCCGACCCCCAACGCACACTCCGATGCCGATTGGGGGGTTGGGCTGGGGGTGTCCAAGGGGGGCTTCCAACCCTAACACCAAATTTCCTTGCTTTTGTCACTGTGGAACAACCCTAACTGATGCATTAAACTGAGTTTTATTGGCTCTAATATATATATATATATATATATATATATATATATATATGTTAAGGCTAAACAGCAACTTCTATGTTAAACCTCAAAGTTTGCAGTTTAATAACTATGGAACTGTTTGTCCTATTTACCTGAAATTTGGAATGCTGACCCACCTGCCACAGATCTCTGGATCTGTAAATTTATGTTGTGGTGGGATGTATGGTTGTGGAACTGTGGGCACTCAAAAAGTGAAAAATCACCCTTTTTGTGAACTCTTCAGTAAGCCATAATGGACCGAAGAACGCATTTAAGTGAGTTCAGATTTGTTTGTCTACATGTCTTCTAGGTTGAACTGGTGCCTTTTGAAGATTTGGTGAAAAAATATTGTTCCATTCAAAAGTTACTCCATTTTTTCATGTCCAATTATAGCCTATGGGAAAAGCAGCTTGAAAATTTTCGTGATTATACTTTTTGTTGTCGAGCTACCTGAAATTGTTTACATGCTGCTGCCATCTTGTTTTCAGTTAGCAAGATAGAAAAAAATCACAATTCAAAAAATAGTGCACTTTGGTAAACACCAACAGTTGTGTTTACCTAATCAGGCCCTGATGAACATGACCCTGGCATTAGTTTTTCACCAGCTGGTCTGGAAATGTGTTTTTCAAATTTGTTTCACAATTTTGAGATTTTTTGTTTGTGGCAATATTTTATGTTTCCACGAAAATAATCGCTATCATAAGAAAAAATAACTGCACACTATTTTTTGTGTTCACTGTCACATTCTCATTATAGACATAGGAGTGTCACCATAACATTTACAATAATCACACCAACACTGCATGAATACATTTTTAAATGTGTTGGTTTTTTGTCACTTCATTGTGGCAAGGTGGATTGTGCTATTGGCCTGACATTTTCAGGGTGGCAATCCGTAGTGCCACAGATGTGCCTTTTGGTGGTTTGTTATGAAAACAATGAACAGGCCCATAGTTACAACATTCCGCAGTTGAGACATTTTCCCATAGGATAACACTGCAGCGCCCATGATGCCTTTCGGTGCCCGTATCTTGAAAACGGTTCGAGATATGGATTTTTCATTGCAAAAATTCTTAGTCCCCTTGCAGGGGGACAAAGTACAGAAGTAGGCTGGAAAGCAATGAATATCATGACATTTAATTTTTTTCCTACCTTTCTACTGAGATATTTGGGAATTAGTGTTCCAGTTGCTCATTTTCATGTCCGTGGGCCACTATTACACCCACAGAGTGAGCATTCACAGCACTTTTCAGTGCCCATATCTCATAAATGATGTGAGATAAAGATTCAGTCAATTTATGTCATGTGGAGGTCTCACTGTCATGATTACAACCATACTTGAATTTTTTTCTAGCTGCTATGGTTCCCGAGATATAGGCAAATTAGTGTTACACGTGTTCCTTGCCCTATAAGGCTGCTGTATTTGTAAGTGGGTGCGCAGGACCTGGAGGGCCTGTGCTCCCACAGACACATATCATTATGCACAAATTTGCAGATGGTTGGGAGCATGGGGCAGCAACATATACCATTTACTATTTATATTACACTTTTTCAAAAAGAAAGGAAATTCTTTGCAAAAAAACTTCATTAATGCATCACCACCCAACCACCATGCACCCATCCTCCACATGCCAACAGACGTCGGGTTTGCCATGGGGTCATCAGTCCTAACTCTCACCCCATTCTTCTATACTGTAGCATGTCAGCTTGCTTACACATGGAATGGGGTGAGAGTTGGGGCTGATGACCCCATGGAATACCCCGATGTCTGTTGATGAGTAGAGGATGGGGGCGTGGTGGTAGGGTGGTGGGGTGGTAACCTTTATGTGGACTTTCCACACTTTTGTCACTGTAGAAATTACCCTAACTGATGCATTAATGATTTTTTTTGCAAAGAATATATCTTAGAGATGCATAGATATCTGATCTGATAAATTGATCCAATCGGATTTCCTCCATTTTATCAGTATCCAGCCTGATCAGGTTTGGCTATTGGAAGGGGTTGGGTACTGACTGCTCCAGACAGTGCTGATGCTGTGCATGCTTCCTAGTGCTGTGAGTGCTGCCCCCGATTTGTGTGTTTGCAGTAAAACTTTTTTGAACCAGTGCTCTCTTTACCTGCATTCAGTTTGTATATTTTATTAGTGTTGCCCTTGGTACCTTTTTTAATCGCTGAGGAATGAGTGCTGCTGCTCCTTAAAAAAAATATGCAATTTATCTTCACGTATGAGGATCAGACCCATAACTCACAAGAAGAGATGCTGCAAAGTGTTACCTTGCTGGTGAAGCTGTCAAATTTGCCTTTACAAAACACTTTGTAAAGCTGCCACATCGCAATGTCCCACTAAAGTCTAGTTTAACGGTTCGTTTTATAATGATACTACTGAAGCTAAAAAAATCCTTGGCTCTCGGCTGACCTCTTACATCAACTAAAACCTAGAGATCACCTCTGGGTTCTGGCCAGAACCACTGGTAAAGAAACTGACATCCAACACTATAAACGTGCACGGAATAACTCTGCCAAATCTATCCAGCAAAAGAAATCTATCTACTTCAAGAACGCTCTCACGGATACCTGGGGTAATGGGAGGGCATTTTGGAACAATATTAAGGAGGTCACCGGGAAACATCCAAAAACCTCCCCTACCTTGCTCAAGATAAATGGGTCTACTACGCTTGACCCTAAAATCATAGCAAAATACTTTCAACACTGCATTCATCGATCTCAGCAGTGTTCTCCCTTCTGACTTTTCAAGGACTATGACTCTCCCTCTCCTCCCCCCAATGCCTCCTCCTCCTCTAGCCTCCCGCCTTTTTATTTCAAAGCAGTCAAGATGCACGAAGCTTGCAAATACATTACCAAAGCCATCATCAAATCAAGATCCAGCAGTGATACACTTGACCTTAAACTGCTGTCCCTCACCCTTGATGAGGTGTTACAGCCACTAACATATATTTTCAACCTCTCACTTAGGCTCAGCCAGTTCCCTGACAAATGGAAATCCACCACTGTTAACTCTGTCCATAAAAGTGGTGACAGGGCCACTCATGGAAACTACCGTCCGATCTCTATATTGCCACCCCTCTCCAAGGCCCTTGAATGTATTGCAGCAGATCAGCTCACAGATTTCCTGGACAAATACAATATCCTGTGCTCACAACAACATTGCTTCAGAAAAGGATATAGCACCTCATCTGCCCTACTGGAATTCTCTGGCATTCTTCACAGCTCACTGGACAATGTTCAGTTAATTGGGTCTGTCTTTATCTATCTGACTTAGGTGTTCGACACTGTCCATCACCGCCTACTGCTTGTGCAACTTCTGAAAGCTGGGTTCTCTTCTGACTCCACTGCCTGGTTCAAAAGCTACTTAAAGAACTGGTCTCAAAGAGTAAAAATTGCAGATGTCCTTTCTGATACCAGGCCTGTTCACTCAGGTGTCCCCCAGAGATCCATTCTGGGTCCCCTACTATTCATCTTGTTCCTGAACTCTCTTCCAAATTCTTGCTCTGAAACAATCATCCTCTATACAGATGATACTGTAATTCTTGCCTCCCACACAGATCCTAAACCTCTACAAGACAACCTTCAGCTTGGCTTCACATCTGTTGAACATTGGTTCTCAAATCACAATCTGGTCCTCAATAATAAGAAAACAAAGTCTATGATGTTCAGTAGCTCTCATAATAAGCATAAGCTGCACCCCTATCCATCAAAACCAGTCATGGAGTCACCCTGAAACAGGTTCAAGACTTTAAGTACCTTGGGCTCACTCTAGACCCTCATCTAACTTACAGTGCCCACATTGACTCTGTAGCCAAAGCAGCAAATACTCGCCTTGGCTTCTCTTCCGGCATAGACAACATCTTACCCCAGAAGCCCTGACTGTCGCCTTTCAGAGCTCTGTTGTCTCCATTATTGACTATAGGCTTATCATCTATGGCTTTGCCCCCACTACCGCTCTTTTATGCATATCCACTTCCCTCAATAAGGCCTGCCGACTTCTCACTGGATCCCACCACCTCACACATACGTGCAACCACTATGCACAAACTGGATGGCTGCAACTCACCGATTGGATAAAGTATCTAACCTGAACCATGGCAAAGAAAATAACTATGGGCCTTGCACCCCTTGGAGTGTGTGCTCTCCTGCACACTAGTAATAACTCCTGCTCAACCAGGGGGTCTGAATCACAGCTCCTGCAGGTTCCACATTGTTGTACCTCACAAGGTCAAAGATCTTTTGCCTACAGGGTGCCCAGCTGGCTAAATGGTCTAAACAGTTACATCTCCTCCACTCCTACCTTTGGTGCATTTAAATCAAGCCTCCACCTCTCTCTCATTACCTATAGCTCCTGTGACTGCCTCCACTAGCTGACCCCATGAATATTTCCCTAACCTTATGTAGTTCTCTTTCCTATTAGCACTTGGTTACCCCTTAGCACGCACTTCCCCTTGTTATGTCTACGACAATGCCTTTGGCTGCACTCTTCGTCTATAGCTCTCTGCCCCCTCTACTCTTCCTCTCTCTTGTCCTCTCTCCTCTCTGCACCTCACCCGCTATCTCCTTGTAACCTAGCCTCCAAAACTTGTTTTGTTTCTCAGATGATTTGTAACTCTGTTTAGCTTACAC
The DNA here is from genome assembly GCA_016271365.2 of Neoceratodus forsteri. Lineage (NCBI taxonomy): Eukaryota > Metazoa > Chordata > Ceratodontiformes > Ceratodontidae > Neoceratodus > Neoceratodus forsteri. Next base: position 30,203,227 of record JADMNL010000035.1, read on the forward strand.
TTATGTAACCTTGTCCTACGTACTGAGTTTGTAATCTGACTTACATGGCTTATGTTTTCAATTGTAACCTGACATGGAACCTTTATAAAAGAGCACTGGCTCAAAGGTATTGTAATTCTAGACCTATTAAATAAATAAATAAATAAAATATCACTGCTAAATGAATTAATAATTAACTAATTTTGTTTTTAGTCTTTGGTAACTGGGTAAGGCCCACTAGGCACAAGTGCCTGTTTTCAGGGTGACCTGAGAGCACTGGGAAGTTAAGTGACTTGCTTAGAGTCACACAGTATGCAAGTGGAGGTTGTGAGAATCAAACTCAGGTTTGGTCTGCTGGATGTATCAAGCTCGTTCACACCTCGTTCCTCTAACCTCTAGGCTATACTGCCAGCCCATTTGCTGTAGTAGATTTTTAAAGTCTAGTTGATATGCTGTTGCTGAAGCATAACAGTTCCTATTCTTTCTGCACCCCCCCCGCATCAGGTGATATCTGACCCGATGTTAAACCCGATACCTTTGGATCAAAGTTAGAAAATATCTGGAACCAATATCCCTACAAAATGTCATATCCAGTCATCTCTCTTATATATAAATATATACAGGCCCAGATATTCAAACTGCGCCAGGCTGTGGTGCAAGCCTGGGCGCAGCTCAACTTGGCTGTGCAGGGGCGTGGACTGGGCGATATTCAGTGGAGCTGTGCCATAGCTCAGCATCGTTGAATATCACACCCTGGCCACCCGCAGTGTACATGGCACAGTGGCACTGCGCCAGCACCAGTGGCCAGAGTGGAGCATGGGATGCGCTAGCGCAAGTTCCATTGCGCTAGGTGCAACAACCGTGATATTCAAAAGTTTACATGCAAATGGGGCCATAATGTATGCAAGGTGCAAATGGGGCCATTTGCATGTCATTATGGCCCCATTTGCATGCAGGTGTGCTGATCCCCGACGACTTGTGCCTGGCGCCCTGCCAGGCAGCAGCCATCGGGGACCAACACCTCCTGCAGTGTGGCAATGTGCCCCACCGCCTGATCGTGGGCATTAGTAAAATAAATAAAAAATCCCATATCCCTGGTGGTCCAGTGGACTGCTGTCAGCCCGATCGTGGGCTTCAGTAATATAAAACTGATTCCCATATCCCTGGTGGTCCAGTGGACCGCTATCTGCCCGATCGCGAGCTGAAGTAAAAAATTAAAGACTCCTATATCCCCGGATATCCCTGGTGGTCCAGTGAACCGATGTCTGCCCGATCGTGGGCTTAAGTAAAATATCACTGACTCCCATATCCCTGGTGGTCCAGCGGACCCTCCTCCCCACCCACCCACTGATCCCCACTCCCTGCTCCCACCCGGTCAGTGGTGGGTGGCAGCACCCCACCCTGAGGGTTTGAATTAAATTCTCACATCACACACTTCCCCATCTTTTATTTTGTGTAATAGACTGGCAAGGAATTTTTTACCACACAAGGTCATGCATCAGTTTTGTGTGTGTGTGTGTGTGTATATATATATATATATATATATATATAGATATAGTATACCGTTTTAGAAACTAAGAGCCTTTTATGAATTATGATTAAGTAAAACAACATTGTGACAGCAGGGGACATTCAGAAAAAAATATATACTAAGAACACTACTTATATAACATTTAACACAACATAGATATACAATAGTCCACATAACTTAATTCTATAACAATCAGCACAACTGGATTACACAGAACTCAGCACAACTCTATTATTTTACTGTAGTGATCATAACTCTATTGAATTTCAAATTAAATATGAGGTAGTTAATACACAGTGATGTACTTAAATTTATCTATATAAAAACACATACGTAAAATCAAGGAAAAACTAAATATTATTGACTGGGCAACTACTCTGGACAACAAAACAGTCAAAGAAATGTGGGAACTAATAACATTTACAATCTTAAAACTAAGCAATACATTAATACCAAAAAAGTAATAACAAAAGACAAACCTATGTGGCTTAACAAATATATAAAGAAACTAGTAAATAGAAAAAAAAACTATATAGGCATTTTCAGACAAGGAAAGATTTGAATACCTGGAATGCTTTACTGAAGCATGAAAAACAGTGTAAGAAGGTAATTAAGGGGAAGTAAATATTGCAGGGGTCTTTTAAATTGTGAAAGCACATAAAAAGATGTTTCAAATGAGGTATGGAACTTCCTTGCAGGTGTCAAGAGTCCTGAGATATGAATATTTATTTATTTATTTACAAGTTTAACCAGGAAGGCATACTGAGTAGTGTTGCTCGATTCCAGATGCAACCTGGGGGACAAGTCCCAAAGACAATAGTACAATACAAGGTACAGTAGTTAAAACAACACAGTGAGGGGTCCTATCCACCATATAGACAATCGGCAGATAGATACAGGAAGCATTACAGAGAACTCATCTGAGAACACATAAATACAATTACATATTGTGCACTAGCTAAAGCATGAGCAGCTGGAGGAAAAGTGGGTGCTGAGTAGGCGATTGAGGTGGCTGGGGTTGGGTGAGTGTCTTATATCGGCTGGCAAGGCATTCCATAGCTGGGGGTTATGGAATTTGAAAGCCTGTCCTTTGGTTGTGTGCATAAAGGGGACGTGTAGGAGCCTGGGGTCTGTGCTTCTGAGGGAGTAAATGGGGGGAGGCTGTGGGGAGAGGATAGAGACCAGGTGGGGGGAAGGGTATGGGACCAAAATCTGGCTGCACAATATCTAAATACTCTGTAAATCAAAACAAGGCAGCAGTCATTTCAGACAGAAAGTGATGTAAAAGAGGGACTAGTTGTATTTAACAGCATAGAGCTGGCCCCTCAGTGACATCACTTCCTGTTTTAAGATTACATGAAATGGCTGCTGCTTTGTTTTCATTTACAGCTAATTTGATATTCATACTGCAGGGCTCCTGACACCTACAGCTAAGCCTAGTACCTTATTTGAATGGTCTTGTGTTGTGCTTTCACAATTTGAGTGATTCCCTGCAATGTTTACGTTCCCTTTAAAAAGGTCAAGAATGCAAGGAAGGATAATCAAAAAGCATTTTATGCATATATCAGCTCACTGAGGAAAACTCCAAACAAGGTTGGGCCATTAACAGATAATGGTGTACAAGGGCAGGATAATAAGGAAATGGCATCTCTCTCTTTAACAAATATTTCTGTGGAGTTTATGGACCCAGATCCCAAACAATTGATAAAGTAAATATAACCACTCAGTCCCCTGGGGTTACATAGGAACATAGGAATTTGATGGCAGACAAGGACTACCAGGCCCACCCAGTCTGCCCAGTTTGCCTAGGCCTTACCTATAGTTCACCCCACCCCCCTTCTCAGCAACTCCATGTGTTTATCCCATGCCCTCTTGAATCCTCCTACAGTCTTCTCATTTACCACCCACCTCTGCAGCCCATTCCACTTTTCCACCACCCTCTCAGTGAAGAAGTACTTCTTTTAGTTGCCTCTAAATCCCCCCCCCCGATTTATAATTTGTGTCCCCTCACCCATGGCCATTCTTTCAGCTGGAACAAGCTCTCCACCAACACTTTAAGCCATTTAAGTATCTGAATGTCTTAATCCTATCAGTATTAGTGTTAGGCAGGTAGAACAGGCAGCTGGAAGGAGCTAATTTAGGGGCTTCTTATGTAATAACATTGTTTACTTAGCACGCCTGAGGGAAGGATGATTATATCATTTAGAACTCTCACAGCAGCATAACCATTTCTGAGTCAGATGCTCTGAGAAAGTTTTAAAATGTTTAGTTAGACCTAGTGTGGGAGTTAGAGTGGCAAGAGCTCTGCCACCTGGGCTCTGAGTCAGAGGGCCCTGTGTTTCTCACCCTAGTTTGGATTACAATCACCAGCTCCCAGTGAAGTGGTGGAGACCTTTCTTCAGCAGGATTCATTGACATTCACTCCAGGAGAAGTGAAAGGAATGGCTACTGTAGTTCAGTGGATGCAAAGGGCAATCCCCTGAAAGTCCTTGTGTGTATACAGCTGCCTTTGAGAAGGACTTTGTGAGAGACATTTCTGACAAGCCCCCAAGGGAAAGGGTGCTTTTTGGTTGTTCCTATGCCTAAAGAAAGGGGCAACAAATTTGTGAGTATAGAATGGAAAGTGTTTTTTGGGGTTGTTTCCATGCCTAGAGGAAGGAGCGACTGCAGAGGAAGGAGCAACTAAACTGTGGAAAAGTGCGCTGTCGGCGTTGTTTTTCATGAATAGAGGAAGGAGCAACTTAACTGTGAGTACAGTTTGAGAAACAAATTCTCTGTTTAGGGGTTTGTTCTGGGGTGTGTGAACCCAACGATAAGGCTAGATCACACCTGTAAGTAACCCTTGTTCACCCAAGTGAGTGAAGTTAAATTTGGAGTCTTTAGTATTTCAGTGGGGGATGAAGGCTTCTGTGGTGTAACCCCAAAGGAATGGCAGATTGTCGGTTGGGGCAATGGTTGGGAGAAATGCCATCTGGAAGCTTACAAGGCAGGGCTAACTGAGTCATTGATGGGTGTCAGTTTACCCTGAGCAAAGGCCATTGCTGCAGGATGAGGTGTGTGATAAAGCTCACAGGTATACACCTACTGTGAAAGAAGATGTCCTGAGTGTGTGGCAAACAAACCACAAGTATACACTCTGGGGAAGTGGGAATGTGTTTGGTGTGTGGCCAACAAGCCACAAGCATACACCATGGGGATGAGAAGGAAATAGTTATGTAGAGAATTGGTCTGCCTAGCAAAGATTTGTGGAAGAAAATGTACTTGTTTGCCATGTCCGACCCTTGGAAGTCCATTGATGCTTTAGTAATAACTGTGTATAAAGCCATGCTGCAAAATCCTAGCTGCTGTTTTAGACAATCTAATCCTTGCTTCTGTGTGGAATTAATGGGGCACCCTCAGCAGTTAGGTTCAGCATACACCTAGCATCCTCTCCCTTGGACCTGGTTATAGTTACAAAGGTTCATTTTTGGTTATTGTACCCCCAACCCCCCTTCCTCTAGATAATGAGCCTGGTATACACGCTACAGCTAGGATTAGTACCAATCTAAGTATTTCTGTCAAAAGTAAATGGCATGCAATATATGGGTACTAGTTCTTATAATGGGGGTGTCCAACTTACCAAAAGTGGCATGGAAGTTACATAGAAATCAAAAACTGTGACACTGTTGTGATCACCAGAAAAAAAAAATAACAGAAAAAATGCAGAATTTGAGAACTAATTCTTCTCCTTGTCCTGATAAGGAATCAGTTACTATACTGAATATCATTTCAGAGCAGCTTGAGAGTCCCTTAAAGGTACTATTTGAAAAGCGCAGTAGAGAATGTACTACTAACTACCCACCTGTAAGTCTGACCAGCATGTTGGGGAAAATCTTAGAAAGTATTATTAAGGGTAGGTTAATGTCCTCACTTAGTATATTTGATCCAGAACAGCACAGATTTACTAAAGGCAGGAGTTGCACAACTAACCTCTTAAGAAAATATCAGTCAGTTATTAGATGAAAATACACCATGTGGCATAATTAGTCTGGATTTTAGCAGGGCATTCAACCTTACTACTCACTAGGCAGTTATTAGGAAACTGCCAATAGCAAAGGCGGATGATGTTTATATTAACTTGATTACTAACTGGCGGCACATGGGGGAGCAGAAGGCTGTTGTGAATGGTTATGCCTCAGGTACAGGTGGATTTACTATTGGAGTGCCTCAGGGTTCTATGTTGGACTCATTTATTTTCATTGTATTTATATCTGACCTAACTAAAGATACATCATTCAATGGCCTACGCAGCCAGTTCAGTGTTATGCTTGTGCAACTGTGTTGCGTAAGTTCTGGCCATTCGCTCTCTCTCTCTCTGTTCCAGAGGAATTACAACCCTGTAGAGGTACCAAAGGCAAGGAACCCTCAAAGAGGGTTTCACCCTTAGAGGTGCCGCAGGATGATTCCCTTGGCTAAAGGTACCTTAGGAAAGATCCCAAGGAGAGAGGAGCTACCGCTGGAGGAGGAGGGGAGGATGGTAGGGCAAAGAAAAAGTGCTTCAGAAGGAGGCTGAGAGGAACTCTTATATAGTTCAGGAAGTGGGGGTGGCTGACTGCTTGTCCATAGAACTACAGTCCCAGCCTTCCAGTTCAATGGCCTACACAGCCAGTATAGTGTTATGCTTGTGCAACTGTGTTACATACATTTTGGCCATTCGCTCTCTCTGTTCCAGAGGAATTACCACCCTATAGGGATACCAAATGCAAGGAACCCTCGAAGAGGGTTACACCCCTAGAAGTACCGTGGAACAATTCCCTTGGCTAAAGGTACTTTAGGAATGCTCCCCGAAAAGAAATGTAGTACGAAATATATAAGCAGTCAGTAGTTGTGAGACATGTAATAGATAATGCATCAGGCAGCTTGATAAATAATGAGATGTGTAGGTTAGCAATGGCATGAGTTTGATGTGATGCGTAGAGAATGAGGGGATCTGCTAAGGAGAGAGGGAATGGCAGGAACATCATCCACCTCTATCCAACAGCAGAACCTACCTAAAGAAACTAGGGAACACTACTATGCTAACTAACGGTTATGACCTGAGACATGGAGGAGAGAAAAAAAACCTATGAGGAGGAAATCTCTGGGGACCCAAGGCCTAGGTCGCCTTCCCTCCAGGCCTGGGATATTTTATTTAGTGATGGATCTGCTACCACAATTTGGAAACCCAATTAAAGGGAGATGGAAAATATTTCAATTTGGAGAAATGCTCTCACTCAATCTCTCAAGCGGGAATGCCATGGAAGGTTGTGAGAGTGCTTTGCAACATCGGGGAAAACTAAGGTAGAGGAAGAGAGTAACAGCTGCTGAGGCACTCACCTGGCCTGCTCACCCTAAAAACAAGCCAGGTGAACCAGAGGCAGTCACAGGGAAAATGTGGTGAAGGTGCTTAGTCAGTACAATTACTGGAGTTTAAGGAGGCATCAGTTTCCAGCCTTCACAGCTAATCTTAAATTCTACACCAGGAGTTGCTGTCGCAAAGCGAACAGCTAAAGCCAAGGCTGGAGTGAGGACATTCCCAGGTATGGGCCAGGTGAGAAGGACCCTGCCCCAAGTTGGGCATGCCCAAGATGTGGATTTAGAAATGTAAAGCAAGACCGCCAGCTGCAGGGGAACCCTGCACCAGAATGGTATGGCTGGCCTTCCCCAGAAACTGGTGAGGAAATGAATGAGCATTAAGTGCTGAGACCTTGCAGAGCTTGGATGCAGTAAGTGAGCATAAAGCAATGAATGCGGAAGCAGGAGTGGACCTGCACATAGGTCAGTAAAACAGTGTAGCAATAGTTGGACCTGCATGTAGGTCAGTAAGTAATAACAATAGTTAGACCTGCACATAGGTCTGCAAAACATAGTAGCAATGGTGGGACCTGGATGTAGGTCAGAGGAGGAGCAGCACTATAAATAGTGGGGCAAGCCAGTCAGACATTTCAAAAAGCCAATGAAGGTGACAAATACTCTGAGCATTTTCAGTGCCAGAGGTAGAATTTAGAACATAAGTAATTAGCCACATGGGGCCACTATTCCCCAAACACTTCCAAGTCCCCACCATAGGAAAAACAAGAAAGTGATGGAAAGGCCAAGACCCACGTGCAGTTATTGAAACTAATTTATAGCATCAGCAGTAGCTTAGTGGACCTCAGAGTATAACAGTGTACAGAAGACAGCATCTGAACTGAGTATCTGTAAATTGTAAAATTCAATAAACATACAGTACAAGTCACATTAAACTGTTAACTCAGCTCACTGATGTAGCATTGTTCAATGAGTTTCCTAATCTGTGCAGAATTTAATTCAATGAATTAGTAAAAGTTTAGTCTTGGTTTGCATCTAGCTGCTATGAACTATAAGCTTTATTTTCAACTGAGTGCTTATGAGTTTCATTTCGGGCAGACTAAACAACTCTTAAGGAATGTTGTGACATTTATGAACAATGCTCTTAAGGAATGCTGTGATATTTATACAGTAAACAATGCCATGAAAAAAATGCAGCTACTGCCATTTCACTAAACAGTTATATGTGAGATGAATAGGCAGTGAAGGATATTTGGAAAAGAGTTGAAAGCTTCAAGAGTTTGAGTTGCCAATCCAGTAGCATCACAAAAACACAATTCTACACCAGTGAGTTGATGGAACAGTTTAATGCGACTTGTACCGTAGAATGAAGGGAGGCACAATGCTCTGAAAGCAACTATCACCAGGCAGTGCAATAAAACTGCAGCAATGAGATAGGTGGAATCAGTTGAGAAAGAATGATTGAGCTGCATAGTTAGGGTTCAGACTGAACCTGAATCAGGTGAAAGCAATTAAATGTGTAGTATAGAGAGCAACTATGGTTGAGCTGAAACACACAGATAATGATTGCAGGTGCATTGCAAGTAATTTGAAAGTTGTGAGTAACTGAGAGCAAGTAGTATGAGCTCTGGAGCAATATGCTAGGAGTGTAGAAAAAAAGCGCCCCAACAAAGACAAAACCAAAGACACACAAACACAGAAAACAGGGAACAATGACAGAAAGAAGCACACAGCTGGAGTCAAAATACAAACCAGAAGCAGAAAAATAAACACAGAAGTCCAGCAGAGACAAGCAGGAGCAGCAAGGTGGTGGGATAGGCCCCAGCCATCCCTATAGGCTCCAGCCAGCTCAGAGGACAGACTGACAGAGCCTCTGGCTGACAAAGAAAAAGTGCTTCGGAAGGAGGCTGAGAGGAACTGCTTATATAGCTCAGTAAGTGAGAGTGTCTGCCTGCTTGTCCATTGAACTACAGGCCCAGCCTTCCAATTTGTGGTGGCTAAATATGCTGATGACACCAAGATAGGCAGTCAATGTAAAAATCTCTGATTATGAAAACCTTCAAAGGGATCTTGATCACATTACAGACTGGATAATTAACTGGGAAATGAAGCTAAACATGGGTAAATGTGAAACAAAGCATTTGGGAAAAACAAACCCCACTACACATATACACTGTGTGGACTCCACTTACAGAGAAGCCCCCTGCTGATCCTGGGTCTCTGGGTACAACAGTCCCTTCTTTAGGTGTAGTTTAGGCCATTCATAACAACAACCAAGCCTGAGGAATGATGGTGTCTACTTGCTCCTGGCTTCCTTGCTGCTTCAGCACTTACACAATCTGCCCAGTGACTGGACTGACCCTCGGATCCCACTGCAGGTCTTGGGTAGTCAATTGTGGGAGGGATCTAGCATTTAGGGTGGCCAGCCAATAGTAGGCAACTGGAAGACAATCTCCTGAAGCTCCCAGACAGTTCACCAGACAAAGGGGTGCCTCTGCTTGCTGCAATGGTGTGCACTGCCATGCCGGTGCAATATATCTGAGCCAGTATCTGTCATTTCCGTACCGCCACCTCCTTGCCAGTAACATTCTTTACTACTTATCTGTAAAATACGCCCTTCAAACATATACATGTGACCTGGTTGGCAGGACACTGGGCTTGACTAACAGTTCCACCAGCAATCCATGTTTGTCCAGAGCATCCAGCATCAATGTCTGGTCCTTGGCATCCTTTTTCAGTTTCACTACACTGTCAATGTTACATTCCACATTTGGCGGGAACACAATTTTGTCTCTATCCCTTCTCCACACTATTCCCATTGGGCCATCAAGCTTCTTAGTAGGGGATTGCCCCTTCTTGTGGTAGGCCTCCGGCACCAGAGGGTGCAACTGGTACTCCATTCCTCTTTGTTCAGCTATTCGAGCATGACACAATTGGGCCAGACATCCAAACATAAGGGCATTTGTGTCCACCAATACTGGCACTCCATTGACGATGTTAACTTCAGGGCAAATCAAAGCTAAAGTCTCTACAGCTTTGCTTACTCCAGACACTTTAGTGGGGAATGTCATCCATACCTTGACATAGCTGAAATAAGGGTATGCATTTCCGCTGATCTCCCACACTTGCAGTCCCTCAAGCACCAAGATTTATACATCTGGTAAGTGCTGATCATACCAGGATTTGAAGATGATGGTAACCTGGGAGCTGCTATCCAGAACAGCCAAAGTAGGGACCCTGTTAATGGTGATCGTAGTTTCAGTTGTCGGTCTCACTAATTTCTGTATATCTGTGGGCATCGTTGTGTTGGTTCTGCCAGATGAGACTCTTGTGTGAGCCATGGAGCTAGACCTGCCAGGGACCCCGGTGTGCTCCTTTAACAGGTTCCTCCATAGCATCCCTGCTTGGGGCTGTGTTAGCGGGTGACTTGGCTCTTTTAGCTAATTGACCTAAAGGTGCCCTACACCCTTTTCATAGATGGCTCTCGCCCCCACACCTATAGAAAATAACTGGTTCCCTGGGCTGGGTCTGGTCTGATGGTAATGGGTGAGCCCCGGGCATTCCCACTGGGGCACTCTGAGCTACAGGACTCCATCCTTCAACCCGCTCATGTTCTTGGGCAGCAACCGGTGCCTCTAACTCGGCCACCCTCTGCACCAGTTTCTCTCCCTGGTCCTTAATCCCAGGATCAGAGGGGGGTGCCTGGGCAGGGGGCCCAACACCAAACATGGTAGGGCCTACATTAGGGAATGTGCTACTCATCTCAGGAGCTTCCATGGGACCTGAAACTGCAGCCAGCTTAGCTGAAGTGTCTATATCCTTATATTCCCTTAATAATGTTCCAGATTTCTGTACCTCAGCAGGGGGTACCTCTCGCTCCATCTGCGTCACTGCTGTGGATATCCCATACATCCTCCAGTGGCCCTGCTCTTCTTCAGCCTCTTGGATATCCCGTACCAAAACCCAGTATGGAGGGGGGATTACTCTTCCTATCTGCTAAGTGCAATTGTAGCACTTGTGACAGGGAATAGCAAGCGTCCTTCACTACATTCTCCAATATGATCCGATTTAGATCCTGGGCTGCTAATCCTCCCTTCTGGAACACCTTTTGCAAGGCCGTCTCTACCTGGGCCAGGAAAGCAGACAACCATTCCCCCTCCTACTGCCTAGTGAGTTTGAGCTATCACATGAGGTCCTCACAGGTTTCAGAGTTTCCAAATACACTTTCTAAAGCTGAGATGTATACCTGGGCTAGGGCCTCGGGGTCTGTGGCTAGTAAAGAATGTATAACTTTTAAGGCAGGACCCAGTAAACTCTCTACTAAGCATTTCTATTTCTCAATTAGAGAACACTGCCAATCTTAGACTAACAAGGTGGCACCATCCATCCAGGCCTCCAAGTCGTCCTCACTATTTGGGGTGGGTTTCATCCCAGAAAACATTCTTAGCTTGCAGTATGACTCAAAGGCCACAGGCTTGGAACCAGGCTGGGTTCTCTCAAACTTGGATGTCTTAGGAATGGACTCTGCTCCTCAACCCCCTCCCCCAAGGAAATCACACTGAAAGAAGTTACTACCAGTAGAGACACAGTAAACCCCATCCACCACCAAAACCTCAGGCTTCAAACTGGCTTCTATAGGTTGAGTACTCTCTATCAACATAGTCAATGTACCTCTAGCTGAGTCAAACATTTTCCCTTGAACTTTAGCTTTTCCCAACCTCTTTTTGGTGAACACATAATTTTCAACCTCCCCCTCTTCCATCTTGGGGGGTACCCCCAGCAAAAGTAGAAACTTTTGGGGATCCATTTTCATTCCCTTACTCCATTCCACCAGCCTCAGCTTATCCTTCTTGGTAGGCTTGAACATAGGCTGAGGTGGAGTGGACTTGAGGCCCAGGGACCCCCAAGGGCCCTGACACTCTAATCTTTTGGTGTGGACATGGCTGGTCAACAGGAGATCCCAGTGGTGCCTTCAAGATGTAGCCCAGGTGCTGTATGCCAGTGGGCTAGCCCCCTTGCTGACTGTCTCTGAAGCCTGGCAAAGAGCCCGGGTCCTGCTGTGGTGATTACTGTGAGTTCTTTCCCAGAAAAAGTGAAAACAGTGCAGTGCCTCATCCCAGAGTAAATGGTCAGTGGGCTAGATATCTACTTGGCATAGCCCCCTGGGATGCTGTGCCTACCCACCTTCCCTACCAACCACTCTGCACACTGTGCCCCTGTACCTTGTCCCTCCATAAACCATATATTTCAGCAATTAGTGCATCCAATGAATCACTAACACACCAGATTCGAACAACAAATTCACAGCTTTATTTGGGGGTAAGGAATAGGGAAAGGGATACCTGGATGTGGGATTGCTGTGAAGGCAAGAAACATTAGTGAGATATGCAATTTTCAAACCTGTGAACCCGTAGACCAAGCACCCCCCACTGGTACCAGTGCCCCCTGAATTGTTCCTGGGGGTACCCAATGGTTGCAGGCCTATTCGGTGCCGTGGGGCGGCTGGCTGTTGAGGCCCTGGAATAATGAAGCTTGAACTTTAAATAGAACAAATACAATTTCCCCCTTGATCCTTCCCAGGAACCAGGTCTTGGATATTCACAGTTGGTTGACCTCTATGCCAAGGGAAAGTGGAGCTCCTCAAATACTAGTATAGCAACACAGAAACAGTCCTGCCAGGATCCCTCCGCACAGATAGAACTTGCTTGAGGATCTTGCAGTTGATCACCTTGATTGCAGTTCTGGCTGCTTGTCATCTTCAGCCACTTCTGGCCCAGTGCAGAGCACTGTAGCATGACAATACCATCCCCAGAAAGCCTAGACCTGGCAATGGCTCCACAGCCTGGCTCCCTGATCAGAGTGTCCTAGCACTCAAGTTCAAGACCCATGACCTTCTGAGACAGTGAGTCCCAGTTGGGAGGGGTTAGCAAGTTCCCCCCTCCCGGCTCTGGGTGAGGACTTCCAAACAGTGGGGGTCCTCCTGCAGTTCCTGCACTGAGCTCTCACCAAGTAAAAATATTGGCAGTCACTTCACAGAAGTCAAGTGTCAATTTTAGCAGGTGCTAGCTTCCAGTTCAAACAGTATCAGTGCAATTCAACAAAAGGAGTCCGCACAAACAGCCCCCCTGCATACCAATCCACAATTTCAGCTTATGAGTATCCAACTTTTTTACTTGGCTGCAGCAAGCCCACCAATCTCAGCCACTTTAACCAATTCACACAAGACACACTTGCTTTCTGGTTAGCACCCCACGACCTGAGAAGTTCTGCCTCTTACAAAAAAATGCAGTTGCAGTCCACACAAGCAAGTGACCTCTTAGCAGCAACTGTAAAGACTCAGATAATCATCTCGGTCTTTTTGGTTAGCTCAGTTTCCAGTGCACAGTATCTGCCACCTTTAGTTTCTCCCAACACTCTTTCAGCAACTTCTCAATACCTGGGGAAACAGTATCTTGGTCCATTCTCTATTTCTCATTTTTCCCCTTCACAATCCAGTCCTGCTTCCAGCATCTGGGGAATCCTTCACAACCACACACTTCAGATTAAGGTTTGGATAAGCCCCTGAAGTTCACAGCCTACTTTCACCCACAGTCCTGACTCATACAGAGCCCAGCAACAGACTGAAGAAATCCCAGAAGTCCCCACTGTAGCAGCCAAAATCCTAGTCCTCTGATTGTTTTTTGAAGCCTTTCAATAATTGATATCCATAGTGGTCAATATTTCCTCCTTATTTATTGGGGCATGATCTAGACACCAGAAATAGTCCCCTCCTTTTCCCAGGAGACCATCTGTCACAGTTGTGGGCACCTAGATCTCTGATTGGCTAGAATAAAGGGGCTAAATGTCACCAACATGTCAGCTCCCATTTGGTCTGATGGAGTGCATCTCAGTTTTATGCAATCTACCCTCTTCTGACCTCTGGTGCTACCCAATGCTTTAGTATATGTACGCCAATGCCCCACTGGATTATAACCCATGTGGTCCTCTCTCAAAGGAGGCCAGTCTCATGGTGGTGGCCCCAACCATTTTGCTGTCACTGCCGCTGAATCTATGCTCTCCCCGCCAGGCAGCAGGCAGCATCCTGTGGGCTCATGAATAATGCATGATCCCACACTACTGCCCCACAGATGACATGTAATTTAACCCCTGGGCAGCTCCTCGGCCACATTCTCCATGTCACTGGCCCTCCATTAACCCAGGAGAGGCACCAGAACCCTGTAACCACCTTTCATTTCCTGCAAGATCGCAGGGTGGGACATCAAAGAGCTGGCCTAAACAAACCAGCCAGCAGCTTACAACAGTGAAAGTATGCCCCACAGGACAGGAAAAGGGTGGAACAGCAAGGGGATCAGTGAAAACGCCACTCCTAAAGTTAAGTCCCCGGGGGGGGGGGTTACAATGAATTTGGTTACCTTGCCCAATAAAATGCTTTCAAAAAGAAAACACACAAATGGTGATATTTCTAATCACAGCCTTCTGAGTGAGTAACATCAACCCACTTTGACCACTCTGCAAATGCTCCAGAACTTGCAACCTTTAGGTGATATTCAAGTCTGAACATTCTGAAAATAAATACTGAGCTGGTGAGCCCATAGTAAGCCAGTTACTTTCAAATTCCACAGATAAGGCAAACACAAGCAGATGATCATGGCTATTTATGACCCCCACCCTGAGACTGCGAAACAAAACCTGCTTTCTAAAGAATAATTATTTTCAGATTATTGAGGTGTGACTCAGTGTGATTAATGCAAGTATTTCTTGACTTGTTTGTCAGGCATTCCTTTACCGTTTATCATTATAAAATGTTAAAAAAAGACCTTTCCAAAGATCATGCATAGTCTCTTCCTGCTAGGCACGCTACTTTAGTAGCCATGCCTATATTCTTTGACAGCTTAATGACTATGACAATTGTTTTTAATAGTTGGACTACATAGCAACTGTACTGCCAGGATTACTTCTTAAAGCTGCAGTTCAACTTGTGTATTAAGGAATTCCTTGAGACCATATGACAATGAGACTGATTTTGCTATGATAGGTGAATGCCTCAGAAATGACCCAGCTGAGGAAGAGGACCAGTGGGGAGGAAAAGTGGGCCAGACTAAAAGAGGGCATAGTGATGGCAGTCTGTGCTAAGCAGGTAAACAAAAGTAAAAGGAAGATGAGACTGTTATGGTTCTCTAATAAAGTAGCAGAAAAGGTAAAGGCTAAAAAGGCAGCATTCAGAAAGCTCAAGGAGACCCAGAAAGAGGAGACCAGGGAAGTGTATCTGGTAAAACATATGGAGGCAGGCAAAGCAGTAAGGAGCGCAAAGGCACACACTGAGTAGAGAATAGCTCAGTGAGTTTTAAAAAGAGGCAAGACAATTTTTATGTATGCTAGTGAGAAAAGGAAGACAAAGGGAGGTATTGTAAGATTATAGGAGGAGAAGGATGACTATGCAGAAGGAGATCAAGAAAAGGCAAACATTCTAAACAGATACTTCTCAGTATTCCCAGTAGGAAGGGAAGGAGAGCAACCACAAAACAAGCATCAGGAGATTTGATGGGAGGGAAGTGGACAGTAGTCCTTTCTCTGAGGAAAGAGCTCGGAAAGCTCTCACTAACCTAAAGGTGGATAAAATTATGGGACCAGATGGGCGGCGTCCAAAAGTGCTGAAGGAGTTCAGAGAGGTACTGAATGCACTACATATTCTATGCAAAAAACTGCGTTCATGCATCATTTAGGGTTAAACCACAAAAAGTCAGCAAATGAAAAATTTTTAGGGTTACCCCTCCCCACCCCGTGGACCCATCAGTCATCCCAAGATTGACAGATGACCGGGTGTGTCATTGGGGTTGTGAGACCTAAATGTTACAAAGTTGCCGAACTTGGTGGGAGCACGGGCCCTTTGGGCCCCTTGCTCCCACCAAGTTGTAAACGTCTGCGTAAGATAAGAGTACAAGCAGTGAACATGATATGTAGCCAGCCCGGTGGTGGTGAGCATTGAGATACTGGACAGCACACGTCGCGCTATGCCGGTGACCCAACTTCAGGAGGGGGCTCAGGTGGCAGGGGTTGGAAGAGGGCTGGTGAGGATTGAGTGCCCAGCAGCGCTGCCCTCATCCCCGGAGGGGGGGGCGGTCAGGGATTCCCGGCATGCCAGCGGCTCCCACAGTTTCCCAACACATAAACACCATAACTCAAATGTGGAGGATATCTCCTGAAGACCCTCCAAATTTCAATGTAAAAGACTAAACCATTCACGAGCTATAACAGGTGAAAGTTTGAGAGTGTTATCCATTGTAGTGTCAGAGTTCTGTACGTCCTAAGATTTTAGACACGTAACGACTGAAAAGTACATCCATGGCAGCAAGGCTAGCTACTGTACAAATTTCAAGCCACTATCACAATGGAAAATGCTGTTCATGAAACATAAACTGTGCCATGCAATATCTCCGATAAAAATATGTTGTCCGACATGTAAACATCATAATTCCCATATACAGGACATCCCGTGAATATCTTCCAAATTTCAAGGAAAAAGACCAAACGATTTCAGAGATATTTAATGTTAAAGATTGGTAAAATTGGCCTATCTATTGCATTATAAAATCTGGCCTTCTGGTCGTGACCTCGTGATCAAAGATGGCAATCAAAGAATCTCACGATCAAAGAATTTGCAGGCTCACAGTCAAAGAATCCGCAGGCTTGTGATCAAGGATCGTTAGCGAGCTGTGATCAAAGAATTAAAATGTTGATAACTCTATTTTTTTGACCGCTTTACAAGAAATCATGGCCATGGGTCGATAGAATGAAGCCACCTGAGTAAAACCCATCCAAGTTTTACTTCAGGAGTGACCCATGAGCCGAGATATTTGAGTTTTTCCGAAGGCATTTTAAAAACAAGATGGTGGCCGTTGAGATCAAAGAATTATCGAGGTCAAAGATTCTTTGACCACAGGCCTGCAAATTCTTTCATCATGAGGAGGGATTAGATGGCCAAAACCCCATTCTTTCATTGCAAAATAACCATATAAATTTCCCCATTGACTTATAATGGGAATTCAAAACTGCAATAACTTTTGATTGGATTAATATTTTTTCATGAAACAAAAAGTGCCATGTTCAGCCACCAAAGCTCTTTCAGATGAGCCAACCCACAGAGCAGCATGCCGCGCAATGGCCACACAGCACCACAGGCAAAATCCCCCAAACTGCCTACATAACTGGTGAAAAGTGCATTTTTCAGCATTTTGGTGCGCAAAGACCGTAAGTCCGAGTAAAATGGAATTTGGCAGATCAAGAGACCTACCATGCTCCACTGTGCATACCAAATTTCATGCAAATCCGTTGAACAGGTCCAAAGTTATTAACGTGCAAGATTTTGAGTTTAACATAGAAGTGCCTTCATAACCCTAAATATAGGGGCATGACTGTGCCCTATAATATATATATATATATATATATATATATATATATATATATTATACAACATACGTTTGACATAAATACCAGGATAAAAGTAATATCTCTTCTAGGTCGTGGAGATATCAGTGATATCTTCACATGTGAAGATATCACTGTTATCTCCACGTTCCTATACGTCACCGTAATGAAAGTGAAAGATTTTCTGTTCAGCATGCTACCAATGAACGCTCCTCTGTTGTGACTATCACTCCACACCTGCAACCTTCCCTACTACCATGAGTCTCATCTTTCATTACTGCATACGAAATAGTCAGTAAAAAAAACTTATCTGGTTGATCCTGACATATTCTCCTGGTGTTAGTCGGAAGCAGTTTCAGTTTTCCTACTGTACGTTTGTAGCGTGACCAAGTGCTTTGTATACTGTAAAATTAGAAAGTCGCTGAGATTTAAAGTAAGCCACTCTGCCTGAGAAAACTTTAAGAACTGTTTTTTTCCCTTGCTTTTCCGATGCATGTTTGAAATAAGCTGACAAGAGCAGAAAGAGGTCGGTGGGAGAGAGAGAGAGAATCTGCAACTTTAGGAAAGTGAACGCGAGTCCGAGCGAGCGTTGCTATAGCAACACTCGCTGACTCTTGCATGCGTTTTTCTGAAGTTGTAGATTCTCTCTCCCTCTGTCCTCTTTCTACTGTTGCCACCTTTTTCAAACAAACCTTAGAAACTAAGGAAAAAAGTGGGGGGAAAAGCCACAGTTTTTAAACTTTTGACAGGCACAGTGCCTTGTTTTAAATCTCAGCTACTTCCTTATTTTACATCATACAAAGCACTCAGCCACGCTACAAATGTACAACAGCAACATTTCGAAACTGCTTCTGCCTAAAACTAGAGAAAATAGCAGGATCAACCAGATAATGGTTTAAATAAGTATTTATTTAGCAATTACAGCAGAATCAACCAGATAATGATTTTTAAGCATGTATTTCTTACGAATTATAATATTATCAAGCATTTGTCACACTACTGGGGAAGGGATGCAGTCATGGAGCTGCCTGCTGTACTGAGGGGGGGAATTATATTTTTTTTTAAACATTGTTTTACCATCTATTAAAGTATCAACCAAGTAGCAATAAAATGCCTGAGCTCCAGACAATGCTAACTGAGGGAGCAGTGGATGTGGCAGTGGTCACTGAGACTTGGGCCACTGCAAGACATGACTGGGACCTGAACCTGGGGGGTTACACTATGTTCAGGAAGGACAGGGGGGAGGGAAGGGGAGGAGGGGTAGCAATGATAGTCAAAAACTGCATTGGCATAGGTGGAGTAGAGGAGGCGGAGGGAACCGTGGAGGCGATTTGGGTCACCTTGATAACAAGGGGGGGCAAGAGAGTAAAAATAGGATTGGTGTATAGACCCCCCTGCCCTGGCAGAGGAGTTGGAGGACAGTCTGGTGGCAGATGTTAGGAGACACTGCAGACTGGGTAGAGGAACGGTGGTGGTGTTGGGGGACTTAAACATGCCAGGAACAGACTGGGAGACTATGACATCCTCTGTGACCAGGGAACAGAGGTTGTTGGATGTCTTTCAAGACGCGTTCCCAACTCAGCAGGTGAGAGAACCAACCAGGGAGGCACGGGTACTGGATGTGGTCCTGGCAGACAGTGACCAGATTGGGGGCCTGGAGGTAAGAGACCCATTGGCGGGGAGTGACCATGCCACGGTCTGGTTCTGCCTGGACCTAGGAGGGGTAGAAGGCTGCACAAAGACGGAAGTAACCGACTTCAGGGGGGAGGATTTTAAGGAAATGGGAAGGATCCTTAAGGAGCATTTGGATGGGATTGGGTCAGACATGGACGCTGATAGTAGGTGGGAAATCATCAGGAGAGGGGTGCAGGATGCTACCAGCACCTGTGCAAGAGTAAAGACGAAAATGCGGTAGGGCCCAAAAGCCCTGTTGGTGGACCAGGGAGGTCCAGGAGGTGGTGCGGGGAAAGAAAGCAGCCTATAAGCAATTCAAGTGCTCAAGGAGTGAAAGGGATCGAGGGGAGTATGAGCTGATGGCTAGAAGGGCCACTAGAGTGGTGAGGGCGGCTAAGGTAAGGAAGGAGCAGAACCTGGCCAGGGAAATTAGGAGAGGGAACAAGGGGTTCTTTAGATACATTGGGGAAAGACGAAGGGTGAAGGAGCAGGTTAGCAGGATTAAATCAGGGGAGAGATGGGCACAAGACCCGGGGGAGCAGGCTGAGGTACTAAATGAGTACTTCACCTCAGTTTTCACCAGGGAAAATGGGGGTGCTGCATCATACATGGGAGGAGACAGAGATACTGAGGAGGGGGGGACCCTTACCGATCGGCAGGTCTGGGGAGAGGGGGAGGCATCACTGGCAGGTGGGGGGAGGGCTAAGCAGGGAGAAGAGGTACCGGAAGTGGAAATCACAGCAGCGAGAGTGAGGGAAGCCCTCAGCTCCCTTAAGATGGAGAAAGCACCGGGGCCAGATAAATTACATCCCAGAGTGCTGAAGGAACTTGCAGATGTCCTGGCGAAACCCCTGGCAGAGCTTTTCAGCATCTCTCTGAGGACAGGGTGGGTGCCCCAAGACTGGAAGGTGGCTCATATAGTGCCTATCCACAAGGGGGGATCAAGGGAGGTGGCAGGGAACTACAGGCCTGTCAGCCTGACATCGGTGGTGGGCAAGGTGATGGAGGGCATTGTCAAGGAGAGGCTAGGGGGGACCTGGATAAGTCAGGGTGCCTGGACGATAGACAGCATGGATTCATCCGGGAAATCGTGTCAGACAAACCTGGTGGAGTTCTATGACTGGGTGACAAGTGCCTTGGACCTGGGTAGACCAGTGGATGTCCTCTTTCTAGACTTCAGCAAGGCATTTGACTCTGTTCCTCACGTGGGCCTGTTGGATAAGCTGGGAGAAATGGGGGTGGGGAACCAGATGATAAGATGGATAGGCAATTGGCTCCAGGACCGGACCCAGAGGGTCGTAGTTGGTGGGATAGTCTCATCCCCAAGGAGGGTCATTAGTGGGGTCCCACAGGGATCAGTCCTTGGGCCCCTTCTGTTCAACGCCTACGTATCTGACATAAGGACAGGAATCAGGAGTGAGATGAGTCTCTTTGCAGATGACTTGAAACTGGGGGGGGATGTGGATGGGGAGGAGGGGAGGGTGGCCCTACAGGGGGACCTGGAGGCTCTGGAAAGATGGTCTAGAAAGTGGAAGCTGAGGTTCAATGTAGAGAAATGCAAGGTACTCCACCTGGGGGCCAGAAACCCAGGCCAAGTGTACTCCCTGTGGGGGGAAATGCTACAAGTCTCGATGGCTGAGAGGGACCTGGGTGGGGGTGGTGGATGTCAAGATGAACAACTCTGAGACTTGTAGGAGGGCAGCAGCCAAGGCCAACAGGATGCTGGGATGCATCGCTAGGGGGATCACCTCCAGAAGGAGGGAAGTGATACTCCCTCTGTATAACTGCTTGGTGAGGTCGCACCTTGAGTACTGCGTGCAGTTTTGGAGGCCACACTTAAAGAGGGACATTAACCTCCTGGAGAGGGTCCAGAGGAGGGCAACCAAAATGATTTGGGGCTTGGGGGACAGAACCTATGAGGAGAGGCTCGAAGAGCTAAATATGTACACATTGGAAGAGAGAAGGGACCGGGGGGACATGATAGAGGTCTTCAGGTACATGAAGAGGGTAAATAGGGGAGGAACAGTCAGGGTGCTTCGAAGGAAGGAGGAAGGGGCCACTAGAGGGCATGGGTGGAAGCTGGAGGGGGGAAGATTCAGGGGAGAAAGGAGGAGGTGCTACTTCACTGAGAGGGTGGTGGAGCCATGGAATGCACTGCCTAGGGGGCTGGTGGAGGCAGAGACAGTGGAGGGGTTCAAGAGGGGATGGGACAGGTACAGGGGAAGGGTTCTGGAAGCAAAATCCAATGCAGCAAGAATATCCAGAACTGGGAAGGGAGAAGCCAGATAAGGCGAGGGGGACAGCAAGGTCAGCACCCAGGGTGGGGGCTGACCAAATGAGCAGACACGAAAGACCGTTAGGCCTATTCTGCTGGCATTTTAGTATGTTAGTATGTCAGAATTACATGAGGGGTGAGTGCAGGCCATGCATCTCCCTGGCAAATCTAATATATAGAGATTGTACCTGCTTGGTAAATCAAATATGTAGGTATTTTGTTAAGTGAGGGATTTAGGGATTGTCTCTGATGGTCAAAACACATGTTGTATAAACAGAACATGACATGGCCTGAGTGAAGATATCATATTTATCTTCACTCGAGGCCAATGACATCAAGATATCTCACGAGTGGCGAAGCCACTCGTGAGATATCATGATATCATTGGCCTCTCATGAAGATAAATATGATATCTTCACTCAGGTCATGTCATATCCCCTATTTATTTAGGGATTTTGATCATACCTTTGAGCTCAGAGCTCTTTTACAAAGGTTCCACATCAAACAGTGACAATCACAACAATAACAAACAGTTTACATACAATACTCGAATAGTAGGTAGCTAGTATACAATAAGGTTACAATGTAATTCATAGTACCAATGGTGATAGTACAGCATCAAGAGCATTCAACTAGGGTAAAGGACAGTGTTTATATGTAGCAAA
Organism: Neoceratodus forsteri; assembly: GCA_016271365.2. Classification (NCBI taxonomy): domain Eukaryota; kingdom Metazoa; phylum Chordata; order Ceratodontiformes; family Ceratodontidae; genus Neoceratodus; species Neoceratodus forsteri. The sequence continues at coordinate 30,225,104 of JADMNL010000035.1, forward strand.
GGATAGAAAGAGGAGTGACATCTAGTGTGAGAGTCCGAGGAGGAGGTGAGGAGGGAGGGACTGGGGGGTGGGTGGCCAAAAGAAGTGGCTTTGTCTAGGAGGTTAGGAGGTAGTGGTAGTAGGTTGGTTTTAAGGTTGATCCAGTGGGGGAAAAGGCACAGGGGGAGAGGAAGACAGAGGGATAGGGCAAGAGGGAAGAGTGGGGTAACAGGAAGGGGAAGGAGAGTGTGGATGAATGGGCATTATGGGTGTTAGAGCCCTAGTGGCAGTTTTATATACATATACTATATACATTTTCTGGATTTTTAATGGGTTTTCTCCTGAGCCCTACTCCTGCGCATCCCCGATGTGACACATGCACGTGAAGGCACGTGCATGCAAGCCATATAGGAAACTCCTCCCTTCCAGTTGCTCTAGTAAATGCTTGTGCTGGCACTGAACCTTCATTTAGTGATGGAGGGGACTATGGGTGGGCTACCTCACCCCTACCCAGGAGAGTAGAGGAGAGCCAACGCTCAATCCTGCTCCCACTCTCCCCCTCATGCCAGCACCCCAGCCACCTGAGGATGTTCCCAAACCTGGGTCATTGGTGTAGCGTGAGGTAAGGCATCCAGCATCTCAACCCTCTATGCTACCGGGCCGGCTTCTGGATGCACCTTTGACAGACATATTTAACAGATCCGTGAAGACTGGAGTGGTCCCAGAGGACTAGAGAATTTCAGATGTAGTCTCACTTCACAAAAGTAGTAACAAGGAGGAGGTGGGCAGTTATAGGCCTATCAGCCTGACATCGGTGGTAGGTAATTTAATGGTGACATTGCTTAAGGAAAGGGTAGTGGAATATCTGTAATCCTAAGTATTACATAAACCAAAGTAGCATTAATTCACAGGGCAGATGTCATGCCAAACAAATGTGATAGATTTATTTTCCTAGGTGGACAAGGAGCTAGATAAGGGTGGAGCAGTGGATGTGGCCTTCCTGTATTTCAGCAAGGCTTTCAAAACTGTTCCTATATAGAGATTGTTAAACAAGCTAAGTAGCTTGGGCATGGGTAACAAGATGATAACCTGAGTAAGAAACTGGTTAGGGGACAGGATACACAGAGTGGTGGTAAACAGAGTATGTGCTGAGGAAGGGAGGGTGACTGATAGGGTACCTCAAGTTTCTGTTCTGGGACTGGTCCTTATTAATGTCTTTGGGCCCTATGCACAAAACAAAATGCCTACACACTGCATATCTGAGGTATGTAGGCAACCCTATGTTGAAATGCTGCACAGTGGGGGGCCTGCCTACTCCTGGTGACAGGCACGAACCTCGTGTAAGGTGGTTACATGCCCGATCCCCCAGTCACATGGGCACCAGCACGTCAGGGGTGGGCAGGGAGTGTGCCTGTACTATGCACCATTCACTAAGGCGCATAGTGCCAGGTACAGAGGGATGCATGTTACAACAGCTGGGACTCAGCTATAAACGCACGGTGTGAAGGGAAGGGATAGAGCAGCTGACTGGGTGAGTGCTCATCCAATTTGGAAATTGTGCCCAGATGTCGTGTGGCTACACCTCTGATGTGAGCCTGTCCACCCTGTCCCAGTATGAGCCAAACACCCCTCAACACATGATGTACCTGTCCCCGGAGAACCAAAGCATAGCCCCCCTCCCCACACATGTTGACCCCTTCCTTTCATTGCCATAGCATGCCCTTCCACATACATCCGCCTCAATCTGTTGTGTAATGGCACCCCCACAGACAGACGACATACCAGTCCCCATATAGAGAACCCCCCCCACACACACACACATATGGCAGCCTGGTCCATGTAAAGTAATAACCCCCCACACGTGGCAGTCCAGGCCACGTGTAGTAAATGACCCCCACATGGCAGGCCAGTCCGTATAGTAAATGAACCCCCCAACACATGTATATCCGGACCCATCAGTAACCAAGACAACCCTCCCTGCACACACAGAGGTTCCCTGACCCCCAAACCTGGTAACCCTACATCATCATTGGTGGCCTGTGGTCCCCCCACCCACGTGAAGCACTGGCACCCTCAACCCCCATATCTGTCTGTCAGTGACATGGCTCAGGACAGCCAGCAGCACAGCCCTCCACACCTCTTCGGTCACTGACAATCCAATTGATGCAGTGCATGCACCTCTATATATAGGTATCATGTTCTCTGCATCATTTGGACAACCAGCAGTCAAGGAGGTGTGCAGAGGGCTCTGCTGCTGGTCATCCCAAGCCATATCACCGACTAACAGGTATGGGGGTTGGGGGTGTCAGTGCCATGGGGGGCCACAGACCACCACTGATGATGTAGGGTTACCGGGTTCGGGGGTCGAGGCACCACAATGTGTGCGGGGGTTGTCTTGGTTACTGACAGGGCCTGGGTATACATGTGTTGAGGAGATTCATGTACTATATGGAGACTGAGTTGCCATTTGGGGGGTTCATTTACTTTACTGGGACTGGGGGGGTTGTATATGCTGGTGCGACAAAAAAAAAAAAGTGACTGGCATTACAGTGATGGGCTCCATCACGACCGCAAGTTGCAGTCAGCATGGAGCTGCACTATTTGGGGATATTGTTTACATAGGGGGGCTTCACCCCCCACACCCCCGAACTAAAGGTTTCTAACTCCAGGTTGGAGTTAGTTCAGGGAGGGGGTGCAAGTTGGGGGAAGTGGTTGCCTCCTTCCTGTGGCACTTCTATGGTGGCATGGCACTGTAGTCGATACTGACGCATGTCGCTGTAAAAATGTCGCTGTTAGGGTGGCATACCAACTGGGGGTAGAAATGCTGGTGCCACAAGGGGGGGGGATTACTGGCCATCAATGTTTATTTATGTATTTATTTTGAACAGTGTAACCAGGAAAGGCTTACTGAGCTACAATAGCTCATGCTGATGCATCGTGGGGGAAAGGGGAAAGGGGGGGTTTGCAACATTTGAGATACAGGATCAGATAAGTATTATAATAACATCTTTATTTAACATTTTCAAGACCATATAATAAAGCAATACAATTCACAAAATGAGACCTTGGAATACAATTTTGCACAAATGTAGATTCAAAAACAAAAATAAATCAACCCTTAAAAAAGGAAACTGACCCTAAACTACATTCCCAAAATATTATTGCCAATAAAGAGCCAACCAACTTTCCCTCAATAACTCGATACCTACCCTTAATATTATAATAAACATACCCAACATATAAACATAGAATTTGATGGCAGATAAGGACCGCTTGGCCCACCTAGTCTGCCCATTTCCCTACCTAATGGATAAACTGCAGATCCTAGTTAACCTACAGCCTACTTCCTCCTACCCCCAGTAGAACTGCCTTATGTCTGTCCCATGCATTCTTGCATTCCCCCACTGTTTTGACCCCACAATCTCCTCAGAAAAGTGGTTCCACGTGTCCACCACCCCTATGAAAAAATACTTCCTAATGTTACCCCTGAGCCGTCCCCCTTCTATCTTCAAATTGTGCCCCCTTGTTCTTACACATCTCTTTTTCTGAAAGATGCTTGTGTCTCGGACTTTGTTGATTCCCTTGAGGCACTTGAAAGTTTCAGTCATGTCACCCCTCTCCCTCTTTTCCTCAAGGTTATACATATTAAGCACTTTTAGTCTCTCTTCGTATGGCTTCTGTTGCAGAACCTGAACCATTTTAGTTGCCCTCCTCTGAACTGCCTCCATCCTTTATATGTCCCTGCAGAGATGGGGTTTCCAGAACTGTATGCAGTACTCCAGAAGGGTCTCACCAACTGCCTGTACAGAGGGATAACATCCTGTTTTCTACTGGTGTTGCCTCTCTCTATACATCCTAGTATCCTCCCAGCCCTCCTTACTGCCTTCTTACATTGCTTACCTACCTTAAGGTCATCTGATATGACTAAACAGAGAAACATAAGAGTGTGACAGCAGATGGGGACTGCTTGGCCCACCTAGTCTGCCCATTGCTTTACCTGATGGATAAGCTGCAGATTCTAGTTAACCAACAGCTTACTTCCTCCTACCTCCCACTAGAATTGCTTTATGTCTGTCCCGTGCATTCTTGAATTCTCCCACTGTTCTTGACTCCACAACCTCCTCAGGAAGGCTGTTCCATGCATCCTCAACCCTCTCTGTGAAAAAAATACTTTCTAACATTACCTCTGAGCTGTCCCCCTCTATCTTCAAATTGTGCCCCCTTGTTCTTGCACATCTCTTTTACTGAAAGATGCTACCCTCTTGGACTTTGTTAATTCCCTTGAGGTACTTGAAAGTTTCTATCATGTCCCCCTCTCCCTTCTTTCCTCAAAGGTATACATATTAAGCTGCTTTAGTCTCTCTTCATAAGTCTTCTGGCGCAGACCCTGCACCATTTTGGTTGCCGTCCTCTGAACAGTCTCCACTCTATGTCTTTGCGAAGATGGGGTCTCCAGAACTGCATGCAGTACTCCAGATGGGGTCTCACCAACTGTCTGTACAAAGGGATAACAACTTCCTGTTTTCTACTGTTGATGCCTCTCCCTATACATCCCAATATCCCCCCAGCCCTCTTTACTGCCTTCTCACATTGCTTTCCCACCTTAAGGTCATCTGATATAATTATTCTCAGGTCCCTTTTGATTTTTGTTGTTGTTAGTATCTCACCCCCCATTGTGTAGTCGTCCCCTGAGTTTTTGTTTCCCAGGTGCATTATCTTGCACTTCTTTGCACTGAATCTGAGCTGCCATACATTTGACCATTTCTCCAACCTTGCCAAGTCCCTTTTCATCCTTTCCACCCCACCTTGTGTATCAACCCTGTTGCAGATCTTTGTGTCGTCTGCAGAGAGGCATACCTTTCCTTCCAGGTGCTCTCCAATGTCTCTTATAAAGGGTAGCATGTCAATTCACCATGAACATATCAGCGCAGACAACACAGTGTGGCAAATACAGCGTATGCAAATTAAGCGCAATGAACATTACAGCATAAATCACATTTAAGCTAAATGATTATCAGCTAAATGCAAATCAGCATGCTCTCATACAGAATACAAAACGATAATTTGAGAGTGTGGGAATGTTACATACCATCATGTCTTTCACTCATAATCTATCACTTCCAGATTACATCATTCAGCGTTAGGGCAGATGACATCATTTGGCGTGCCTTGGTGCATCTTGTCTCATGAGTCCAAAGTTTTTTTATTTAATTCCAGCTCAGTTTTAAAACATAACCTTTATTGTAGTTGAATTAAAATGAATAATATTTAAAACAGTAGCTGTTCTTCAACATCTAAATCTTCTTATACTTGTAGTTAAAAGTTATGGGCCACCCCCCTCAGATATTCAGTGCAATCGGATGTTCCATATGAATCGACTACTAAATCTATTCGTTTACCAGCATCACAATACTTTTTTCTCTGTGCGGGGCCACCATGCCTGACAGGTATTGCTCAACTTTCAGTTTGTTCATTTTCTGCTCTGCTTTCATTGCATTAATTACTTTCCAAACAGAGGGATGGCTAGCACTCAACAGACTATTGAATTCTCAATGCCATCCCTCCACTGAGTTGTTTGTGTATTGCAAACCCTCCTTCACTGCATTGTAGCAGTTCCAAAACCTGATTTCAAAGTGTGGCTTACGGTGGCCATGGTGACCAACTGGTCTCCCTATCCAGGTGTCTTCAAAGTAGTCAACTGGGGGGCCAGTTGGTCATCATGTATACTTTAGAATTCCATGCCCCTCAGAGTCTCAGAAGCGTGTATCACATCACCTGAGGGAACACAGGCTAGCGCTGGCATCATGCGAATTTGCAGTGCAAAATCTGAGTCCAAAGTGTAATTTTTTAACAGGTCATGGTGTTCTTGGACCTTATGCCACACTGATTGACATAAATGAAAAAAGCAGCCCCTTGTTGTTGCTGTTGGGAACTGTGCCAGAAAAGCTTTAGCTGCTGCCAATTCAAAATCTAACATTATTGTTTGACGGGAAAGACCAGGGCACAGTTTCTTTATTTCTTTTAGCACATGCTTATAAGTTGCATAAGTTTTGTTGCACAGTAGAATAAAAAACTGAGGGAATGGCAGAGGAGTAACATACACCGTGAATGGTGTATAGCTGTGAAAAAAGGCTAGGTGTTGCCTTAAATGTTCTATCCATAAACCAGTGCATTGCGTTTCTCATATACGCTAGATTTCTCTGTGTGGAAAATATTTGAAATCGCTCCCAGTCATGACTTCCAGAATCGAACAGGAGGAACTGCTCCTCACCATCCGTAACACAGTAGTCAGGTGGAATTTGCAGTTCAGTGAGGGAAACTGGTTGGCTAGGAGCAACAGCTGCAATTTGCCATGCCCGCTGTGCACTTCGTTTTAGCCTGAGTATAGAGGGGAGCTTAGCAGCGGCTGACTGACTGATCCCACTAATTGCATTAGCTACAACCTGCTGTCTTATTTCTTGAGAACTTGAAGCTCGGTCCTTAACTTCACTCACTACCCTCCAGACCTCAGCATCAACAGGATTAGGGACATGATTGTGCTGTCCCACAAATTTAACAATAGCACCATTAGCTGTGTGCACATGGGCAGGGCATTTGTATGCATCGTACTGCCGACACTTCCAGTATTCCTTATCTCCATACTTTCACTCCTTTCGATGAATGTGACCTTAATGTATGAGGAGAGGCTGTCCTCAGTTGCTCAAAACAAACTGCAGCGGCATGTTTCAGCTGGGAAGGGAGCTGCTAGCAACCTGTCAAATTTATGTGTGTGTGTAATTTGCATAAGCTGACACCAGGCTACATAGAACTCCATCATTGGCTACTGCATGGGCTGCAATTGGCTACCGTTTTCAGCTATGGGACTTGTAGTAGTCATTGTTAGGATGCCATGTTTGTTGTATAATTTTGGCCATAATGACCGTGATGAAATATGCCAGCAATTAACTTTGCAGCACTGAAATGTCCACACTGTAACAAATCACAATGAATTTTATTGCACGCTATTGATGTGGAACCCTTATAAAGACATTAAAGAGGACCAGTCCCAGTACTGAACCCTGCAGTACCCCGCTAGTTACCCTCCTTTCTTCACTGTGGACTCCGTTTACTATTACCCTTCTGTGTCCTGTTGTCCAGCCAATTGTTTATCCAGGCTACCAGCTTGGGACCCACTCCAAGGCTGGCTAACTTGTATATTAATCTTTTGTGTGGGACTGTGCCTAATGCCTTGCTAAAATCTAGGTAGGCCATATCCATAGCCCCTCCCTGGTTTACTACTTTGGTCACCCAGTCAAAGAAATCTATTAGATTCATCTGACATCACCTTCCCACTGTGAATCCATGATGCCTTGGGTCCTGTGCCCCACTGGCCTCTAGGTTCTTGAAGGCATTCCATCATTTTTCCTACCACTGAGGTCAAGCTAACAGGTCTGTAATTTCCTGCCTTTGCCATGCTCCCAGTTTTGTGAAGAGGAATCACATCTGTCCTCGGGTACCACACCATCCTCCAATGATTTGTTAAAAAGGGTAGTCAGTGGTGTCACTAAGTCTCTTCTTAGTTATTTTTTAATTCTGGGGTGAATCCTGTCAGGCCCCATTGCTTTGTCCACCTTGAGTTTTAGGAGTTCTTTCAGGAACCTTTCTTCTGTGAATGGACCGATATCGACCCCCTGTCTAGAGTGCTTCTATTGTTTGGTTTAGGTGCCTCTCCCTCTCCCTCTTCTTCTTTTGTGAATACTGAGCAAAAGTATTGGTTCTGCATCTCTGCCTTTTCACAGTCTTCCACTGCCCATCTCCCCATCTCTTTATTAAGCCTCACTATCCCTTCCTTGGTCTTCCTTTGCTCTCTGATGTACCTATAAAAGGTTTTATCCCTCTTCTTAACTGAGCTGGCTATCTTTTCCTCAGTTTGGGCTTCCACTATTTTGACTGCCTTCCCCACTTCCTTCTGCTTTAACTCATACAGTTCTCTGTCCTGCTCCTTCTTTGATTCCTCGTTCTTCATAAATGCTAACTTTTTCTTCCTAACCTTCCCTGCCACCTCCTTTGAGAACCATAGTGTTTTTTCACTTGGTTTAGTTTTGTTTGTTTGCTTCACACAAAGGCTTGTTGCCTCTGTGATGACAGTTTTGATTTTTTCCCATTGTTCTTCCACCCCACCTTCCTGCCTATTTGCTAGTGCATTTCTTAGGCACTCACCCATTTTGGCAAAGTCAGCCCTCCTAAAGTCCAGTATATTTTCCTTTGTATAGCTTGACTCTAATGCTGTGTTAATTGTGAACCACACTGTTTGGTGGTCACTAGTTCCCAGATGGCTACACACTTTTAAATCTATGATCCTCTCTCCATCTCCATTTGTGAGTACCGTGTCTAAGATTGCTCCCTACTGAGTGGGTTCCAATACTAGCTGTCTGAGTGATTCCCCTTGCAGGGCATTGAGAATGACCTTGCACTTGGATGTGGCTGCAGCAAATGTGTTCCAGTTAACGTCTGGAATATTCAGGTTCTCCACCAACAATATATCACCTTTTTCTGTCATTCTAAGGATGCCCTCTGTCATTTTCCTGGCCATTTCCTATCCCTGAGATTGGTGTCTGTATACAACCCCCATGTGGATTATGGTGCCATTGCCTGTCCCCAAGTTGACCCACAGCGCCTCCTCTCCTCCCTGTTTACCCTTTAGTTCTGTTGCTTTGATCCCTTCCCTTACATAGAGAGCTACTCCTCCTCCTCCTCTTTTACCCTCCCTGTCCCTCCTGTAGATTGTGTACCCAGGTATGTTTACATACCAGTCATGGTTCTGTGTGTACCATGTTTCTGTGACTGCCACGATATCCAGATATCCCTCTTCCATCAAGGCCACTGGTTCAGGAGGCTTGTTACCCAGACTATGGGCATTGGTACACATCACTGTCTATTTTTTGATGGTTTTACCCCTTTTAGCCCCAACCCTGCCCTTACTGACTTTGCCGTATTCTTCATTTACCCCCTTCCTGCTCCCTATTGACCTTTCTACCTTGGTATTTTCCTTGCTGACTACCCTGTTTTGTGGTGGGAGGTTGGAAATTCCCTGCTTCTTATCAGTGCCTCCCCATTGGCTAATTGAAAAGCTTGCCAATGAGCATTTAAACCTATCACCGAGAAGCCTGGTTCCCTTCCCGGACAGATGCAGACCATCATATCAGTATAGGTGGGTATCCCCTCCAGGTGGAACCCCAGTCCCCAGTGAAGCCAAAACCCTGTGCTCTGCACCAGTTTTTCAACCATTTATTGAACTGTATGGTGCAGAGTACCCTCACCTTACCCATGCCATAGACAGGCAGCACCTCCAAGAAGGTTACGATGTGTGCTAGTTGTCTAAGGCTCCTCCCCAACTCCACAAACTCCTCCTGCACTGCTCTGATCCCATGCCCAGCCAAGTCATTTGTCCCTAGGTGGACACTGACATACAGCTCTCTCTCATATGTGGCTGCTCTCATGACCCTGAGGATTTGCTTCCTGTCCCTACTAACCATGGCACGAGACATAACCAAAAGGGCCCGTATTAAATAAACCACCTATGGTCCATTAGACAGAAACTCCAATAATTATGGAACAAATGAAGAGTCTGAGGTAACTCAATAAAAGACCAATTTTTGCCATATCAAATGAAATATTGACATCTGATTCAAATATCTAAAGGAGCACCATTCATAATTATAGAAGAAATCTATCAAACATTCCCACTGGAGAATAGTAGGTATTTGGGAAGTTAACCACAACCTGGTGATAACTTTCTTGGCACATACTATGAGAATTAACAGTAATTGTAGTTGCTGTCTAGCCAAACGCATATTGGTGGGAAGGGGGGGAGGAAATGTAACAAAACCAGGTCTGAGGAGAGGGGATATCAAACATGCGTGAAATTACTATCCCAATCCCTTCCCAAAACACCCATAAAGAAGGACAAAACCAAAATATATGGGCCAGGTTGGTCGCAAGGTCACCACATTTCCACCAGCAATATCAGGGTAGTCCTGTCTAAATCGGGCCACCATGAACGGAATCCAAAAGCAACATGATCAACATTTCCTTGTGAATTTTCTTAAATAGAAAGACAGACTAAGCTTCCTAGAGGGAAGACTAGAATTTTCCCAGATGGATGCCTCTTAAGTCTGAAGAAGGTTCAATTCCCACCTTCTTAAAATTAGAATTGTCGAACCTTTATCATAAATTCCGAATAAATGTGCCCTATCAGATGCGGATAGGGCTGCATCTGTTGGTACTGCTGTATTAACTCTGATAGTGAGGAAAGAGTACCTGATAATTGTCGATGCGGAGGCAGTAAAGTATATACAAAAGCCCTAAACTGCACATACCAAAAATAATCTGAAGAGGATAATGCAAAAGAAGCCTACAGTATTGCTCAGAAAAAAGCCTAAGACCCTGAGTGCCTAAAATCTGATGATAATAAAGTAATCCCAAATGTGCAAGTGGTGGAGTTAGGCTACACCCTCAGCTGAGACTGAAGGACCACTTTTCTATCTCCTTATTTCCTAGCTACCAAAACTTCTGTTGCACAACAGTTAACACTTTTCTCTTTGCTTTTCTTCTCCACCCCCCCACTCTAGGTTGGCCACCTAGCACAGCTCTTTACTATCCCTACTAAACTTCCTACTAGTTTTCTCTTTTCATTCTTTTTCCATTTCCATCCATCCAGTCCCTAAAATGATGTCAAACAACCAGAGAGGAGTTGTTTAAAGGCATAAGTGCACTTTGTGTACAAAAAGCATGAAGGCTATTTTATATAGGAATAAATACAGTAGTTAATAAAGTCTTTTTAAATAAAAAGGATTCAGAAGTCATACAAAAAATAATTTCATGATTAGTACAGTTATAAGAAAACCTTAAGGCATTTTCATAAATTCACACTCTAAACCTGTTACTGTATAAGGTTCTATGTATGAGGTTGAACAAGTGCTTAGTCACTGTGGATAAGAGATATAGGGCAGATATTCAAAACTTAGCACCACGTGCAAACCGTTTGTGCTGGGCTAGTGCCAGGTTAGCGCAGGAGTGCAATAGTCAAAAGGACCATTAGCGTGTGCAAACCGAGGTAGCGCTAGGCAAACAGATAATATATGCAAGGAGCAGACCGAGGGGACAGGTCAGCACAATGTGATATTCAGTGCATAGCGCTGCACTAGGCACCATTGCGCGGCTTAGCATGACACACTGCGAGGTGGAAAACAGCACCCAGGAAAAGGTGGTCTTAACATGGGGTAAACTAGCATTGTGCAACACTGTGGCATTGCGCTGCTTGCGTGCCGTTAGCACAGCTCTGCGTGACCCCATCCAATAAGTAGGACACAGCAAAGTGGTTGTGGGGTCACAAATGGATGGGACATTCAGGACAGCATGGGACAGGCATGAGGCACACTGAGGGTGTGGTAGGAGAACGTAGGGTGTTGGCCACTGGATGCTACAGTTGCTCCGATATGAAGAGACTGGGAAGACTAGGTGGGCCAGGTGGACCCCAGCTGCTGTCTAATGCACTGCCAATGGTGCTGTGTATGTACTGTATGCTGCTTCGTATGGTGCAGCTGCCTGCTAACACCACTGCCCAGCAAAGCATATGTCACTGTGGGCATCCCATGCCTGTTGTGCAGCATCTGTGAGTCACACAACAGCAATACGGTACAGTCCACCATCAGTACACACTGCTAGCACTCTGTATGATGCTGCAGGCAATGCTGACCACCATGTCATAGGCAGTGCTGTGTCCCACATCCCACTTGCCACCATGGCACCATACCGGCTGCAGTGCACTGTATGGCAGGACTTACAGTTGGACTATTAAATCCATCACCACCACCAGTGCCTGTGCACTGCAGTCCCCTGGACCATATTATACCATGCAGCTCTGACCATGTGTAGCCTGCAGCTCCCACCATGCTCCTCCCAACTGACCTACAGGTGGAGCTGTGGGAAGACCCAGCCAGCTCCTGTACTGTCAGACTGACCAACAGGTGGAGCTGTGGGACCCCACAAGTGTGTTGGGCAAACTGCATGCAAATCAGGGCATAATGAGATGCAAATGTGGATGTTTACCCACTGACTAAATAAGTAGGCTCATTTGTATGTCACTCCTGAATATAGCAGATTTCTGTCTCAGGCAAATGTGATAGTGCTGGGCAAATGGCTTAGCACTGCACTAGCCCTGTGCAAATGGCTGTGCACCACACAACCTTCACGGCATCATTTTTCATTTCTGCAAACTGTACATTCCCATGCACTGATGCCTGCAGCTCTACTGACTCCACCATGTTGCTGGCAAACACATTGGCCACATATTCCACCTCTACAGTCCTTCTAGTTGCTGTGCACTGTGTTGCTGTTGTGGTGTGCACTTCCTGGTTGATATATTCAGAGCTGTCTTATTCCCGAGCTATGTTTGTGCTGCACTCCCAGCCCAGTTTGTCCGACTTCATTAGCATGCTATATTCAGCTGGTTTAGCACCAAGGCTGTCCCTTTTGAATATAGCAGGCTTTTGGGTCCATGCTAAGTTTGCCCGCCGGGTAGGGCTCATTTTGCCTCAAGGAAAGTTTTGAATATCTGGCCCATAGAGAGTCAATATCTGTGGAGATCTACACTGTACCTTTAACTCAACCAGGAAGTCCCCTGAAAAAGAAACCCCCTTGGTTTTGAAACAACATGTTCAGACATGAAACAGCATGTCCAGACATGTAAATAGAAAGGGCTCAGTCAGGTGACCCCACCAAAAGATATAAAACCTTTTCACTAAGAGTAGTTCAGTCAGTGCAGTAAAGGTCAGTCCAGTGGGGCTCAGCCCTGAGAGAGAAGAAAGGTTCTACTGTTTGTGCAGAATAGCTGTTGAATGCTGATGAGAAGGGTCTTGGGGAGTAATCATGGGGAGTGATCAAAACAGCCATCACAGAGGCAACAAGCCTTTGTGTAAAGCAAATCAATAAAACACAACGAAGGAAAAAAACGCTATGGTTCTCAAAAGAGGTGGCAGGGAAGGTTAAGGAGAAAAGGACAGCATTCAGGAAATATAAGGAAACACAGGAGGAGCAGGACAGAGAACTTTATCAGTTAAAGCAGAAAGAGGCTGGGAAGGCAGTCAGAATAGCAAAGGCCCAAAATTGAGGAAAGGATAGCCAACTCTGTTAAGAAGGGGGATAAGACCTTTTATAGGTACATTAGGGAGCAAAGAAAGACCAAAGGAGGGATACTGAGGCTTAATAAAGGGGAGGGAATATGGGTAGAGGGTGACAGTGAAAAAGCAGGGATACTGAATGAATATTTCTGCTTAGTATTCACAAAGGAAGAGGAGGGGGAGGTGCCTAAACCAAACAAGAGAAACACTCTGAAGACGGGGTCAATACCAGTCCATTTACAGAAGAAAGGGTTCTGAAAGAACTAATAAAATTGAAGGTGGACAAAGCAATGGGGCCTGATGGAATTCACCCAAGAATTCTAAAAGAACTAAGGGTAGAACTAGTGACACCGCTGACTACTCTCTTTAACAAATCATGGGAGGATGGGGTGGTACCTGAGGACTGGAGGAGGGCAGATGTGATTCCTCTTCACAAAAGTGGGAGCAGGACAGAGGCAGGAAACTACAGACCAGTTAGTTTGACCTCAGTGGTAGGGAAAATGATGGAATCACTTCTGAAGGAAAGAATTGTTGAGTACCTAGAGGCCAGTGGGGCACAGGACCCAAGACAGCATGGATTCATGATGGGAAAGTTGTGTCAGATGAATCTAATAGATTTCTTTGACTGGGTGACCAAAGTAGTAGACCAGGGAGGGGCTGTGGACATGGCCTACCTAGATTTTAGTAAGGCATTTGATACAGTCCCACACAAAAGATTAATACACAAGTTAGCCAGCCTTGGAGTGGGTCCCAAGGTGGTAGCCTGGATAAAAAATTGGCTAGACAACAGGATGCAAAGGGTAGTAGTAAATGGAGTACACAGTGAAGAAAGGAGGGTTACTAGCGGGTACCGCAGGGTTCAGTACTGGGACCGGTCCTTTTTAATGTCTTTATAAGTGACATTGCAGAGGAACTGGAAGGAAAAGTATGCCTCTTTGCAGATGACACAAAGATCTGCAACAGGGTTGATACACAAGATGGAGTGGAAAGAATGAGAAGGGACTTGGCAAGGTTGGAGGAATGGTCAAATGTATGGGAGCTCAGATTCAGTGCAAAGAAGTGCAAGGTAATGCACATGGGAAACAAAAACCCAGGGGAAGCGTACACAATGGGGGATGAGATACTGACAACAGTAAAAATGGAAAGGGACCTGGGGGTAATTATATCAGATGACCTAAAGGTGGGCAAGCAATGTGAGAAGGCAGTAAGGAAGGCTGGGGGGATACTGGGATGCATAGGAAGAGGCATCAATAGTAGAAAACAGGAAGTTGTTATCCCTCTGTACAGACAGTTGGTGAGACCCCATCTGGAGTACTGTGTGCAGTTCTGGAGACCCCATCTCTGCAAAGACATAGACAGAGTGGAGGCTGTCCAGAGGAGGGCAACCAAAATGGTGCAGGGTCTGCACCAGAAGACATACGAAGAAAGACTAAAGGAGCTTAATATGTATACCCTTGAGGAAAGAAGGGAGAGAGGGGACATGATAGAAACTTTCATGACACTCAAGGGAATCAACAAAGTCCAAGAGGGTAGTATTTTAGAAAAAGAGATGCAAGAACAAGGGGCACAATTTGAAGATAGAGGTGGGACGGCTCAGAGGTAATGTGAGGAAGTATTTTTTCACAGAGAGGGTTGTGGATGCATGGAACAGCCTCCCTGAGGAGATCGTGGAGTCAAGAACAGTGAAAGAATTAAAGAATGCATGGGACAGACATAAGGCAGTCCTAGTGGGGGGTCGGAGGAAGTAAGCTGTTGGTTAACTAGGATCTGCAGCTTATCTGTTAGGTAGGAAGATAGGCAGACTAGGTGGGTCAAGTGGTCCTTATCTGCCGTCAAATTCTATGTTTCTATGTTTCTATGTCTTAGGAGCTCTAAGATTGTCCTAGCACAAGTCTTGCATGTCTAGTGGAATACTGGGAGCAAGGAATGCTGCTGCATGCAAGGTACTATTTTGAATTGAAAGGTGTTGTGAACAGTAAAAGCTATCCAGAAGACAGGTCATTTAATTAAACTATACCATTAGTTGCGACATTCTGGGCTGCTTATTGTGCACTTTATTGTGTGTCCTTTGTTGTAATACAGCTTTACATAATAGTAGTATATATATTAATGAGAATGAAGCCAAGTATAGATAGAGATGGATATACTGGGTACTTATGTACTGAATGCAACACGTATATGATTGCACAAACAGCAGTAATAAACCCTTTTACATGTAAGAAATGTAGACAGGACTCTGAATTACAAATTGAAATAAACATGTTTTCCCTTAGACTTAAAGTCATTGATTAGTCACAACAGGATATGGAAGACAAATTAAACATCAGTATCGATACCCGGACCTAACATGTGATACTATAGTTCCACCCAAGTTACAAAATAATGTTGTCAGCAGTGAAAATCAGAAGGCATCTATCAAAAATAAAAAAAGGATAAGTGAAATAGAACATCCCATTGAAAATGAACATTGTAGGGATAATGAATGGTACGAAATCCAAACTAATAAAAAGACAAAAAAGGTAGAAGAGCTGACCATTTTGAACTTCCCTTGTTAAACCATTTTGATCCATTAATAGAACTGGATGACCATGTACCTACCAACATGACCCCTGAATCTGTTATAACATTGCAAGCTATACCAGAAAATAACCAACAAACTCTGAATAATGCATTACATACAAAAGAGAGTATGACTACTGGTAAAGAGTTATTGCTGGATATTCACAGCAAAGGTGCTGAGATAACTACTCATATGGAAAAGGATGAAAAAGGTACACAGAAAGTTTCACATATGGATATAGACAAAGAACCTTCTAATAGGGATGAGATAGTTGTTGGCGACTCTATCATTAAAAATCTCGGTCGACAAATATGCAATATTAACAAATCAACTAGAACTCTTTCAAGTTTTAGTGGGACTAGATTAAGTGATATTACTACTATGATGGATAACATTTTGCAAAACACAAGCATCAATCCCTTGGTCATTATACACGCAGGATCCAATGATACATGGCATAAGTCAATACAAAACATTAAACAGGACTTCATATCTTTCACAAATAAGTATATTGATTAAGGTTGTGAAGTGATTATCTCTGAAATTCTTCCAATTCCTCGAGCATCGCAACAGCATCAGATAAAAATCAGAAATATTAATAATTGGCTCCGTATGTGGTGCATAAAACAAAATATAAAGGTCATTACACATTGGAAAGAATTTTACGGGATACCCACATTTTATTCTTATGATAGATTACACTTAAGTAGAAAGGATAATCACATTTTGGGAACTCAATGATATTATAAATACAAATTTAAACTAAAGGGTTGGGGGAAGGGTGTCTGAGGAACATCACTCTAAAAACTGGACTGATTAATAACTATCCTACACTCAACATCTTGTCATTATATGACAGTAGAAATATGGAAATTGAATATCAGCAAGGACTAGGCATGCTCCTATTGAATGCCAGATGCTTACTTTCACAAAAGGATGAATAACAATATTTTCTAAACAATGAAAATATAACCATTTGTTGTACTACAGAGACTTGGGGAAATGATGACACTTGGAATATGGCTATCGGAGGTTGTAACTATTATTATAAAAATAGGAAAAATCGTTCTGGAGTAGATGTCACAATATATGTAAGAAATGACATTAAATCATTTGTGTTATTTAACACTGAGGAAAATGAAAATGAATTTGAGTGTATATGGGTTAAATTAATGCTTAAAAACAACAATCTGATCATAGGTTTGATCTATCGTCCTCCAAATCTCACTACTGAAGAAAATAACACCTTATTGCAATTTATAGAAAGTAAGAAAATTATAGGCTATTATGTATTAATGGGGGACTTTAACCTTCCCCAAATCAATTGGATTACATTGAATAGTGAGATAGCAGTAGAGAAAAAACATATTGACCTATTTATTCAGACAAATTTGGAACAAATGATTCATTTACCAACTAGAGGAGAGAATACATTGGATCTCATTTTAACTAATTGTGAAGAAAAAATAAATTCTATTCAAATACATCCACCATTAGATAACTCTGATCATAATATGATTTCTGCATATTTTATAAGTACGACTACATGTAATAAATGTAAAACAACATTGAGAGACTTCCAAAAAGCTGATTTTCTTAAAATGAGGGAACATCTAGGAAAATGGGAATGGGAAAATGATTTAGTTGGTAAAGATCTGGAATCAATTTGGGATATTATCAATAATCAATTCACATATTGCATTGAGAATCATGTACCTACTAGAATAAAATATAATAATAAAACACGTACCCCACCTTGGTGGAATAACAAAATAAGAAAACTGATTCAGAAAAACAGAAAAAAAATTTGGAAAACTAAGAGATTAAATTGTGTAGAGTTACATAATAAACTTAAAGTAATTAATAGAAATATTAAAAGAAAGGTAAAAAAAGCTAAAGATAACATGAAATTACAATTAACATCCAAGGTTCAGGAAAACTATAAATAGTTTTATAGTTATATAGATACTTTAAAAGGTAACAATCACACTATTGGGCAATTAAAAACAGATAAAGGAATATTAACTGCAGAGGAGGATATAGCTGAAACTCTAAACAATTACTTTCTTAGTGTTTTTGAACAGAAAGATTCTAAGATGCTACAGTTTGATTTGACTAAATCACATTTTTCTTCATTCAGCACTTCAGAAGTTAATGACATATTTTATTCATTAAAAATTAATAGTTCACCAGAACCTGATGGTATATCCCCGAGACTTATTCAGAAACTAGCTCCTGTCTTAATTAACCCACTTACTTATCTTTATAATAAATGTATACAAGAAGGTGTTGCATTGAGAGCCTGGTGTTTAGCCGTAGTAACTGCTATTCATAAGGGAGGTAAGAGAGATGGAGTCAAGAATTATAGACCAATTAGTCTTACACCCGTAGTTGGGAAAATAATGGAGAAATTATTACAAAAACAAATTAATGATCACTTGAAATCTAAGTGGTTGATAGATCATAGTCAAGATGGATTTGTTACTGAGAGATCATGCTTATCCAATCAACTAAATTTCTTTGAATCTATAAGTCAAGCACTAGATAAAGGAATCCCTAGTGATGTATTTTTTTCTTTTATTTCACTAAGGCATTTGATAAAGTATCACATTCCGTATTAATAAACACATTTTTAAAAATTGATTTATCTCCTTATATAGTAAGTTGGATCAGTTCCTGGTTGGAAAATATTATCAAAGGGTTGCAGTCAAAGGGAATTATTCTCCATGGGGATGTGTAACTAGTGGCATGCCCCAGGGTTCTGTATTGGGCCCCATCCTTTTCACGTTAATGCCACTTTGCAGAGCAGGAATGTTTTGGAGAAGTAACACTTGAGTATACTCACCAATGAACTACTCTTTGAGCAGGCGGCGATCCTGCACCAATGGGTGCAGGGCTCAATGTGACAGCGGTGTTCCTCTGCTTCAAAGAAAACACCGCTGCCATATGGCGCCGCCCGCTAATCTTGCCGCCCCAAAGAAGCTTTCCTGCCATGCTGGGGCCCACCCAGCATGGCAAAGGGATGTTCATTTGCTGATGGGTGCCCAATCCCCGTCAGCTCCACAACCTCCAAGCCATCCTGCTGCCAGGCTGAGCCTACGCCTCAATCCCCGCCGGCTCCTCGCCCCCCTGTGTAGTTGACATGGGTGCCCAATCCCCATATCGACTCCTCGACACACATCTTCTGCCATGCTGGGAGCCCACCCCAGTATGGCAAAGGTCCCACGTTGTCGTTCTTTTTGTTTAAACCTGTAAAACAAAATGGTCCCCACAGCGTGTCTCCCAACCCCCAACAACCCGCACCCACCACTGTGCACCCAGCCTCCCACCCCCCCACCCCATACTTACCTCTCGACTCTGGCGGCGATCTTGGTGGACCGAGAACACATCTGCACTCTTCAAAGCCGACGCGAACTGAGAAATGCCGGTAGGCTGTATAATGGGCTACAAAGGGGTTTCAACTGTGCATATCTCAGTCATTTTGGAATTTTTGCACAAAACTTTCAACATGGGGTTTTGGGACCCTCCTCACGAATGATGTCACTGTCACTTGCGGTATTCAGGCCCGGTGATTTCCCAGGCACTGCGCAGTCACTGCGTGGCGTCACCTTCAGCCTCAAATAATGCCACGACAGTGACATCGTCATGAAAAAGGGTCCAAAAACGCCAATGTTGAATATGGTGCAAAAATCAAAATGACCGTTCTACAGCGTGCGTTCGCAGTTCCTCGCAGGCTCGTGAAGTTCGTGAATTTCAATATTTTCACTCCAGATTTTCAACATTGCCATTTTATCACACCTTCTATGAGCTGTACAGCCGCCATTTTCACATCTCACCCAAAACTTGTTTCCCGCCTCATGTAGCGCATAAATGGCACAGTCGGTGTGCGTAAATCAATGTATGGAACACATTAAGAAAATCACAGTGACACTGTTCATGAGCAGAGGTCTTAAAATGGCTATATTGAAAATTTGGTGAAAAGACTCTAAAAAAACTGTTTTACAAGCGTCGCTCTTGCAGTTCCTACACACGCTTACATGTTTGCGAATTTTCAATATTTGTACTCCAGATTTTCAACATTGCCATTTTACCACACCTCCTTATGAGCAGTATAGCTGTCATTTTCACATCCTGCCCAAAATATGTTTCTGCCATATGGCGCTGTGCAAGCGCTGATCCGGTATGAACTCAATGTATGGGACATATTAAGAAAGTCACAGTGACACTGATCATGAGCAGAGGTCTTAAAATGGCTGTGCTGAAAATTTGGTGAAAAATTCCTAAAAATGACTGTTTTATGAGTCTAAATTACTGCATAGATTCCCTGTAAGTTTAGGAATTTTCAATATTTTCACTCCAGATTTTCAACATTGCCATTTTACCACACTCCATTATGAGCACTGCGGCTGTCATTTTCACATCTTGCCCAAAGCGTGTTTCTGCCCATATAGTACAATGGCACATTCGGTGTGCGAACTTAGTGTATGGGACACATTAAGAAAATTACAGTGTCACTATTCATGAGCAGAGCTCTTAAAATGGCTATGTTGAAAATTTGGCAAAAAATTCATACAATAACTGGTTTTAATGAAAGGCATAGGCAGGCGTCTTGATTGTGAAGTTCAAGGAATTTCCAATATTTTCACTCCAGATTTTCAACATTGCCATTTTACCACACCTCCTTATGAGCAGTACAGCTGTCATTTTCACATCCCGCCCAAACGTGTTTCCTCATGGAAAGACAATGAGGGTAAACAAAAGATCATGCTGACAATTTATTGTGCAATACCAGCAATCGCATAGGGCATTAGAGAGAACATACAAACACCACTGCAAATACCTGCAAGCGAGTGTTCGGCATTGAAAAATGCTTGTTAATATTTTAGTTGCAAAAATGCCTATCCGGGACAAAGTTTGGCTTGCAAAGTATGCAGATGATTGCAAGTTGGGGAGCATTGTAACGACTATAGCGGATAAAATTAATATACAAGAACAGATAGATCTATTAATAGATTGGGGGCATACTATGCATATGCAATTTAATTTGGACAAGTGCAAGGCAATGCACATTGGGAAGAATAACCCTGACTACAATTACTATTTAGGATATACATCTTTACAGGTTGTAAAGGAAGAGAAAGATCTTGGAACCCTAATAACAAATGATTTAAACTTTGATAGAAATACCATTTCAAAGGTAAAAAAGTGCCATAAAATATCAGGTTATATCTTGGCAAATATAAAAAGTAGGGATCAGAGGGTATTAATGCCACTATATTCTAGTTTAGTACACCCGCATCTCGAGTATAACTCACAGTTTAGCACACCATATTCTATAAGAGGTTGCAAACTAATTGAAGGTGTCCAAAGAAAATATACTGAAAGAATAAAACACTATGAGAATCAGGACTATAGTACAAGATTAAAAAAACTACAGATTTTCAGCACAGGGTACAGACAAGTCTGAGGAGATCTGTGCTTAACAAATAAGGCATTAAATGACAAATATTTGTGGGCAACTATAGGCCTAACCTTGAACAACAACATAACTAACACAAGAAATAATGGGCTTAGACTTACTGGGGAATTTACAAAAACCACTAACAGAAGCAAATATTTCACTCAGAGGATTATTGGAACATGGAATAATTTACCTAAATATGTAGTTACTAGTCCAACAATGGACACCTTTAAAAAGTGTTTAGATTATCACATGGGGAACAATAAATATATATACTGTACGACCCATAATTTGGTGGAAAGTTCTTAAAAGGGCTTCTAGCCTACTGAATTTGTATTCAATCTATGAATCTATGAATCCAGAACTGTATTATGTGAGAAACTACTGATGTTAAGTAATGATTTTTTTTCCAATTTTGTTGTTTTCATTTATTATTTTTATAACTTTTGAAAAATAAATATTACACCATGTTGTGTTTTAAAACTGCAAATGTGCCTTGTCTGATGTTTATTCCCACACACTGTTATAAACATGTTGTTAGAAGTGGGATAGTACTGGTTGTCCAGAGAAACAAGGGGGAGACCAGTACCCAGATACCAGCCCTGGTATCAAAACATGGGGTCAAAGAGCAGGATGGCATACATAGAAACATAGAAGTTGATGGCAGATAAGGACCACAAGGCCTATCTAGTCTGCCAATTTCTTTTTCTACCTTATGAATGTACCATTGGCCTTTGCTCTGTCAATGGTCTATCTATTCATACTTATCTGTATTGCTCCCTTATGCCTATCCCATGCCTGTTTGAAGCCCTGCCCTGTATTCATATCCACAACTTCCTGAGGTAGGCCGTGCCATGCATCCACCACCTTTTCTGTGAAAAATAACTTGCTCACATTACCCCATAATCGGTCTCCCTCTAATCTCATGCTGTGTCCTCTCGTCCTGCTATTTTTCTTATATTGAAACATGTCAGACTCTTTCACCTTGTTAATGCCCTTAAAATGTTTGAATATTTCAATCATATAACCTCTCGCCCTCTTTTGCTCTAGGGTATACATATTGAGCTCCGTTGATCTGTCCTCATATTTTTTCTGATGCAGTCCCTGCACCATTTTGGTTGCCCCTCTCTGGACTGCCTCAATTTGGTTAATATCCTTGTGAAGGTGTGGCCTCCAGTACTGCACGCATACTCCAGATGGGGCCTAACCAGTGTCTTGTAAAGAAGGATTATTACCTCCTCTTATGACTTGTGATACTCCTACTAATACACCCCAACATTCCCCTAGCCTTACTCTACTGCTTTTTTAGTGGTCTCGATTGGACGATTTCAGTCATCTATGATGATGATGATGCCCAAGTCTCTTTCTTCCCTTGTGACTGCAGCTCCCCCTCCTTAACCTAATGGGTGGTTTGGGTTTCTCTTACCTATGTACTAGATCTTGCACCTTTGTGTTAAACCCCAGCTGCACTCTTCCACCATTTTCCAGTTTATCCAGATCTCTTCTCATTCTGCCCACCCCATCTGGATCATCTACTCTTTTGCAGATCTTGGTGTCATCTGCAAACAGATGTCCTCATCATCTACAGTCCATCTGCATTGTCACTGATGAAGATATTGAAGAGGACTGGCCCTAGGATCATCTCTGAGGCACCTACTTGTGATTTGCATCTCTTCTGACTATACCGTTTACCACCACTCTCTGTTTTCTGCCCATCAACCAGTTTGCCATCCAGTTGATCAACTTCTGACCCACCCTGAGCCTACCCAGCTTATTAATCAATCTTCTATGTGGAACAGTATCGAAAGCTTTGCTAAAGTCAAGGTAGGCAACATCAACTGCTCCCCCTTGGTCCACCACTCTGGTTACCCAGTCAAAGAAATCTATGAAATTAGTTTGACAGGATCTTCCTGTTGTAAACCCATGCTGTCTTGGATCCTGTGCTCCTATGGATTCCAGGTGTTGCACTATCCTTTCCTTAAGGAGTGTCTCCATAATAATATTTGTTTGAAACATTGCATTTAAAATGGAATAATACAATTGTCCAAACCCGTTCGCACAACCTAAAGCTATTCTTATCTATCAATCGAACCACGAAAAGAACCAATTTTTTTACCCAAAGAATAATTCCAGTTTGGAATTCTCTGCCTTATGACATAGTAAATTGTGTAAATTTGATCCAATTTAAAGTTCAGCTTGATACATATATGAAGGAATCTAAGTTTGTAGCCCACTTAGCTTAAGTGGCATGATCATAATGGGCTTGTCCCTCGATCGTGTAACCCACCTAGGAACCTATGAACCTATAATCTTGCCCACTACTGAGGTAGGCTGACTGGTCTGTAGTTCCCTGCCTCCTCCCTGCTACCACTGTTGTGGAGCGGGATCACATGAGCCCTTCTCCAGTCTTCTTGGATCTCTCCTGTGCTCAGATACTCACTACCTTTAGGATCTCATGGATGCCAAGGATCTGTTGAAGGAAGAGGGGCTTACTGGTGTGCATAACAGAGCCCAAGTGAGAAGAACTGGAGAAGAGCTATTGTCTGGATTGGAGTTTGATGGAACGTGGAGGCAGACCAGCACTGGAGGGAAGTTGAGCACTGCTGCCAGGTGCTGATGGAGGGTTCCCAACCAGAGGATCTCATGGGGGAGGTAGAGGACCAGAATCCATGGGTTCTAGAGGAGGCAGCCCAACTGATGGAACCTTTGCTGCCAGCCACTTTTTAGATCCCATTGTTGCTCATTTTTCTGGGCTACTGATACTTGGAGGATGTGAAGATGGCCCCAGTTAAGACTGTTTCATGACATATGCATACTGGGGTGAAGACTACGTGCAACAGTGAAGACACCATGGTGGCTGAAGGGACTTTCCCATGTTTTGAACTCACTGTGATATGGGAAATGAATAAATGAAATACATGAAATGATTACAAGAAATGTATAATATTAAAGAAATGTCTATACTGTATGATATACAAATCAGTAACCTAAGGTCATGGAGGATCTAAGTATGGGGTGGAACCTATGATTGGGCCCCTGAGTGGAAACAATGTGTTAGAATGGGATTAGAGCTGGTACAACCTGCCCTGGAGAGAGTTGTGGTATAGGCCTGTATGGCCACCCTAATACAGTAGATAGATGGAGGAAGTTAGAAGTCAGCATAAAACTGCTGCGTATTACTTAATTTTTTAATGTACTGATAAAAGCATGACAGTGGGTGCACAGGGTTAAAATGATACCAAGTGATGGGTTCTGAATAGGGCTGTGCGGAATTTTCAAATTCCAGTGGAACAAAATTCCGCAGAATTTTGTTAAATTCTGCCTAGTTTCGGTGGAATTTTGCTATAGGCGGAATGGTGAAATTTCACTTGTTATGTTTCGGAATGGCAAAATTCTGCACATTTTTTCATGGAATTTTCATGGAAAACCTGTCCATGGATTATTTTTCCTCGGATTGCTATTACTTTCCATGGAAAGTTTACACATTTAATTTTGAGTATTTTTCTGTGGATAAATTTTACCGTGGAATTATTTCCCACGGATTAATTGTGTTCCGCTGTAAATTCCCACCTTGAATTCTACTCTTGCCATTGGTTAATGAAAAAAAAAAATCTATATAATGATATTTTATGCCTGATAATGATCCACCTGAATGCCAGATGTGACCATTGTTTGTTAAAGTCAGTTTTCAAGCTGTATATTTTTTCATCCTTGAAGTCCACGAAGTTTCACGGAAAACAATTCTGTGGAACATCAATACGTCGAATACTATTTTGCGGAAGCAATCAATTGGCACTACCTAGCTTCCTCCATCATGGGACAGCAGTCATTTAGTAATGTGATGCCTTCAGCTCCACACAGATTAGTACTGGTGTCTGATGGAGAAGGATCTACTCTGCTGAGTGCTCTGTGTTGTTATAAAGACTACTTCTTGTCCAAATACTGCAAAACTTAGTTGTGCTGATTAGTTTTACTACATATTAGTTGTAAATGTCCTGTTAGGGTGTATTATATGTGTGAGAAGTGTGATTTAGATATATTTCCTTAAACTGTGTCTGAATTTTTGGTTTGTAATGTGTGTATCAGGATGACTCAGTTTGTGAATTCATTTAGCAAGTTGCTGTTGGAGTTACATTTGCTGAGTGAGAGAGACAGATTTGGAGTCTTAGGGAGACATAGATATATACAGTGAGGCAGTGGTGTAATTACTTTTTTTTTGTCAGATAGTCTCATAGACTGATCTGACAGAAATTCTTTCTGTTGTACATAACTATGTAGTTCAATCAGTATGTAATATATATTAGTCTCTAAGTAAGAGATAATGAGATTTAGGGAAACAGTGTGAAGATAAAGAAATGATGTTTTTTTTTTTTGTCAGATTGTTTGAATTTACAACACATTGTTTTGACCCAATTTCTGCTTTTTGGCAAATATAGTTTTGAAAAATTGTAGTTGTATTAATCTCTCTCATTCTGAAAGTAAAGAAGATTTGTTTTTAGAAAATAAGGCATAAGAGAACAATTTCATTATTTTTTTGTCAGAGAATAATACCTGACTGCACTGCAGCTATTTCTGTTGTTTGATGTGTTTTACTTCTATCTATTAGTGTAGTATTCATAATCTCACCTAGTCCCCAAGTAAGAGGGAGAGGATAGTAATTAGTTAGTTAGAGATAGGCAGGAGAGATAGTTTGGAAGAAAAACCTTTTTTGTCCAATAATAATCTGACGGAGTAATAAGAGGTATTTCAGTTTTGTGCCCCCCCCATTAAATCTTACAGTTGAAACAAAAACTGGTCCTATTATAAAACTAATTTTGCTTCTGTGTGTAAGTAAAGATGAAAAAGAGCAGCATTTCTGAATGCGCTAGTGAGAGCAGTGGGAAGGGGGATAAAGGCAAGGGAAGAGTTGCCGGTGGTGGGTGGCCTAAAAGCGCAGCAGTATCACCTGGCAAGCATGCTGCTTTGCAGCAACCCTCTGTTGCATCCATGCTGGTCCATTCATCCAGAAAGCATAGTTGTGATGTTCCAGCTGTAGAAAAAGTATGTGTTGACAGTATACATGTTTCTGCGCACGGGTTTCCGAAACGGAGCAGCAGACAGTCCGCTAGCGAGGTAGCGGCCATTATGGTAATGTCACAACAATCTGATGTTATTGAGGAGTCTGAGAGCCAGACAACATTTGATTCAGGTAGTTTTTCTGAGAATATTTTAAATATGGAAAATTCTCAGCATGAGCTTTTTGAAGTGAATGATGATGTTTTACTGAAGCCAGTTGTGGATGCAGCGGATCCAGTCAGTGACCCTCAAGAAACTGATCAGAATGACTCAGATTTAGAATCAGAACCACATAATACAGATATTGGCAGCAGTGAATTTTGTTCTGATCTGGATGATCCAGTCCTGGACACGGACTGGATTCCACAGATTGATGCCACCAAAATTGTAACTAATAAGAAACCAAATACTAGTAAGTGTGTGCTTGAGGTTGAGAAGGGGAAAGATCCCGATGGTGGTAATTCAGGGTTGGTGAAGTTATCTAGTTCCAAAACTGACACCTTGTTTTGCAGCTGATACGCCACATGGTGACAGTGCAATGTTAGGTAGTGGTGCACTAAAGTTTGATGTTGGTGACACAGGCAGAGGACCAGTCAACAGAAGTCACAGTGGGGAAAGTACACCTTTTGTGCAGCCAAAGACACAGACCCATAGCCAAAGCAGCAGCACATCTCTAGTATGGGATTTTTTCATCACTGATCCCAAAAATTCGCACACTGCTATTTGCCAAGTATGCAAAGCTCGGGTTAGCCATGGCAAACCTGGTGAAGGGCTTGGGACTACAGGGCAGTGCAGCCACATGAAATCAAAACATCTAATTATGTTGCAGAAGCATGAGCGTGAGGCAAATATGGGGTTCAGGAGACAGATGTCATTTGTGGGCCATGGGGGGATAGGTGTTGATGAAACAGAGTATGATGACTCCAGGCTTTTGATGAATAAAAATCTAAGTGGCACAAGCCTTACTAGTAATATCAGTAGCAGCAGCAGCGTTGCACATAAACAGGTAACCACCAGCACCCCTATTAATAAAAAATGTAGTAACCCGGCTACTGTTATTTCTAGTTATTTCAGAAAGGAGAAAACCATGACACCATGTGTAGGTAGTATCAGTGCTACACTGCCTCAGTTAAGTTTAATGCCAAGCACTACAGTCACATCCACCCCGCTTGTTCAACCCACAATTTCTGAAGCACTTTAAAAAAAAAAACTAAATTCCACCATAACAAGCCAGTTTCTTGTGAACTTAATGCCTGTTTAGCTTAAATGCTGGCAGTAGAAATGTTACCCTATTCATTTGTAGAAAACCCTGGTTTTTGTCACCTTATGAGCAGAGCAGTTCCGAAGTG
This sequence comes from Neoceratodus forsteri, assembly GCA_016271365.2. Classification (NCBI taxonomy): domain Eukaryota; kingdom Metazoa; phylum Chordata; order Ceratodontiformes; family Ceratodontidae; genus Neoceratodus; species Neoceratodus forsteri. The sequence goes on from JADMNL010000035.1 coordinate 30,252,668, forward strand.
GAACATTCCGTCCCATACATATTTTTCCACTAAGGCTATCCCTGAACTTCACAGATTTAAAGAGTGTAGTCTCCCATGCTATACGTCATTCTGCTGTAGACTGTGTTCATGCAACAACAGATATATGGAGTAGCAGGCCTGGTGCTTCCTCCTCATATATGTGTATAACATGCCACTGGGCTCATTTCCCTAACACTTTATCCTCAAGTTCTGGTAATTCTTGTTTTCCTTCTTGCAATGTAGCACTTGATGGTGTACGTCAGCAGGCCACACTCTGCATGTCATGCATGGATACTGTGCAACACACATCACTGAACATACTGAGTGAGCTTCCAGCTCAAATAGATTACTGGCTGACAACACTTGGCATCAATGTTGAGTTTATTGCCAGCGATAATGGCTGTAATGTGATAAAGGCTATTGAGGATGGGTCCTATTGTCATATTCCTTGTTTTGCACACTGTTTGAATTTGATCATGCAAGGTTATCTGAAGAGCAACAAGGACATTGACAATATGGTCACAGCTGCATGGTGCTTGTGTGGGTATTTCAACCATTCCGCCAAAGCCCGTAATGAACTTAAAAAGTATCAGGTCAAAAATGGAATTCCACAGTATCGCCTAAAGCAGGAGGTGGCCACGCGGTGGAATTCCACTTTATATGTGCTTGAACGCCTGTTTGAGCAATACAAAGCATTAACTGACTTCACCATGCTGCACAAAGATTGTGAGATATCCTCCCTCTCCATCACTATGGCTCAGTGGTACCTAATGGACGGTGTAATCCAAATTCTGCAGCCATTTGAGCATTCTACCCAAGCGGTAAGTGCAGCAAATGCCTGTAACAGCCAGGCAATACCACTAATTTGTGTCCTCCTCAAGGCACTTAAAAACATAAGGGAGCAGTTTGAATGCAATGATGATAGCACTGGCTTTGAAGTAGCTGACTGTATGATACAACGTGCATCCACTGACCATTGTTTGTGCAGCATGTTGTAGTCGGAAGTTTATAGTGTTGCCACATTATTGAATCCACACTACAAGCACGGCATTCAAGCACTACTCATGCCTGGAGATGTTGAGACTACAATTGATGCTTTCACAGACCTGGTTAATAAAGAGATGACAGTCATCAGCAGGGCAGGTAATGACCGCAAGCAGCAAGTAGAATCTGGTCATTCTATGTTATCAGCATCATACACTTCTACCACAGGCAGTAGAGCATCAACATGCTTCAGCACCTCCAGTGTCAAGCCGGGTAAAGAAAGTGATACCCAATTAAATCCCTTGTGGTCAGTCCTTAGTCAGATGAGCGTGTCAAGCAGAAAGGTACTGCAACCTAACAGAGAGAGCAAGATATCAGCAGCCTCGCTTGTGCAGGCATACATGGAGGACACAGAGGAGTCGGGTCCAGCTGGTAAACCACTGCTGTACTGGTATGGTAAACTTGCTGTGTAGCCTGCACTTGCCAAAGTTGCTATTAAGTACCTTTTTTGCCCATTAGCCAGTGTCAGCTCAGAGAGCGTGTTTAGTACTTTGGGTGCTATTGTAACAGACCGGAGGGCATGTCTGTCGAGTAAAAATGTGGAAATGCTAACCATCATTAAAATGAATCATGAGCATATCCCACCTGACTACAAAGTAAGTGCCACATCAACCTACCATGATGATGAAGGTGGCGAATCTTCCCAAAATACTTCAAAGCTCTTGACAGAGGATGATGCTGATGAGAGCGTCACGGCTGATGACTCCTCAGATGAGGATAATGCTGGGGGCATTTCGATCACACTTAGTTTAAGCAAACAAGTCCTAGTGAACAATGGCAACCAACCCACATAACTAATGAGCCATCTACTTCCCAATTTAGCAAGTTCCATCACAAACATTGCTGCACTGCAGTACTCAGTCATATATTATTAACCCAAGTAGGCTGTAGCAGTGCCGCAATTAAATAAAGTCATTAAACCAATCCAACGTAATATTATTCAATATTTACTGTCAGAAAATGCACTTCATTCACATGCATCTTATACATATTTTAAATAATAAGTACTATACTATTCAGAGTTTCCTTTACTGGTGTTTCTTTGATGCTCATGAAAAATACCCCTGCTATCCCTGTCAGTTTCCCATAAAAGTAAGAGTGACTGCTTGTCACAAAAGAAGATGAGGAGGAGTTACCTAAACCAGACAATAGAAGCACTCTGGGTAGGGGGGTTGACACCAGTCCATTTATAGAAGAAAGAGTCCTGAACAAACTCCTAAAACTCAAGGTGGACAAAGCAATGGGGCCTGATGGGATTCACCCCAGAATCCTAAAAGAACTAAGGGAGGACCTAGTGACACCACTGACCACACTTTTTAACAAATCATGGGAGGATGGGGTGGTACCTGAGGACTGGAGGAGGGCAGATGTGATTCCCCTTCACAGAAGTGGGAGCATGGCAGAAGCAGGAAACTACAGACCTGTAAGTTTGACCTCAGTGGTAGGGAAAATGATGGAATCACTTCTGAAAGAAAGAATTGTTGAGTACCTAGAGGCCAGCGGGGCACAGGACCCAAAGCAGCATGGATTTACAGCAGGAAGGTCATGTCAGATGAATCTAATTGATTTCTTTGACTGGGTGACCAAAGTAATAGACCAGGGAGGGGCTGTGGATATGGCCTACCTAGACTTTAGCAAGGCATTTGACACAGTCCTGCACAAAAGATTAATAATCAAGTTAGCCAGCCTGGGAGTGGGTCCCAGGGTGGTAGCCTGGGTAGCAAATTGGCTGCACAACAGGACACAGAAGGTAATAGTGAATGGAACACATTTCGAAAAAAGGGGGGTTACTATTGGCGTACCTCAGGGCTCAGTACTGGGTCCAGTCCTCTTTAACATCTTTATAGGTGACATTGCAGAGGATCTGGAGGGAAAGGTATGCCTCTTTACAGATGATACAAAGATCTGTAACAGAGTTGATACACAAGGGGGGTTAGAAGGGATGAGAAGAGACTTGGCAAGGTTGGAGGAATGGTCAGACATATGGCAACTTAGATTCAATGCAAAGAAGTGCAAAGTAATGCACCTAGGAACAAAAACTCAGGAGAAGAGTACACAATAGCAGGGGAGGTACTAACAACAACAAAAATGGAAATAGACCTAAGGGTAGTCATATCTGATGACCTAAAGGTGGGTAAGCAATGTGAGAAGTCAGTAAGGAGAGCCAGGGGGATACTGGGATGCATAGGAAGGGGCATCACAAGTAGAAAAAGGGAAGTGGTTATCCCGCTGTACAGACAGTTGGTGAGACCCCATCTGGAGTACTGTGTGCAGTTTTGGAGACCTCATCTACGCAAGGACATAGAAAGAATGGAAGCAGTCCAGAGGAGGGCAACTAAAATGGTGCAGGTTCTGCATCAGAAACCATATGAAGACAGACTGAGAGAGAGCTTAATATGTATACCCTTCATGAAAGTAGGGACAGGAGGGACATGATAGAAACTTTCAAGTACCTCAAGGGAATCAACAAAGTCCAGGAGGGTAGCATCTTTCAGAAAAAGAGATGTGTAAGAATGAGGGGGCACAATTTAAAGATAGAGGGGGGACGGCTCAGGGGTAATGTGAGGAAATTTTTTTTTCAGAGAGAGTGGTGGATGCATGGAACCACCTTCCTGGGGAGGTTGTTGGGTCTAAAACAGTGCGGGGAATTCAAACATGCATGGGACAGACATAAGGCAATTGTAGTGGGGGTGGCAGGAAGTAGGCTGTTGGTTAACTAGAATCTGCAACTTATCCAGTTGGTAGGGATATGGGCAGACTGGGTGGGCCAAGTGGTCCTTATCTGTCATCAAAGTCTATGTTTCTATGTTTCTTGTTATCTGCCAACAAATAAAATGTATGATCTTTCTGAACTTGAGTACTGGGTATGTATGTATAATTGTGTGTATTCCAGTGGGACTACGGTGAATTGAGAAATAAACCATGTTTTCCATGTACTAAGTACTGGATACCATTCTGTTTTGTGTGTGTCTTTTTTTATGGGGGGGGGGTGTATTATTGTAATAATGCTGAGTTTGTATACTGTAGTTTTGCTCTGTCTTGAGTTCAGCCACCCCACCAAATATGATATTTGACTGACTTCAGCATCCAGAGGTACTATTACTTTCACACAGTTCAGTCCTGTAGAAAAATATTGCAATCCTAGTGTGTACTTGATCCTGGAAAAATAGTGCCACTTCCTCAACCTGCAGACATACCAACATGCAGGCAGTTCTAGCCATGTTTTGTGATGGCATAACATGAAGTCTGCATGTTTGCTGCATTGACTTGTATGGGCATGAATTTTCTACAGCTGTTATTAATATTTAGAGTTGCAATATAAACAAATCAAAGTGACCACTGGAGTAACAGTACCTGTTACTTCAGTGTTCTCTTTGATTTCTCTAAATTGCAACTATAACTAGTACAAGTCAATGTAGCAGACATGCAGCCTTCATTTTCTGCCATTGCAAAACATGGCCATGGGTGACTGACTGCATGGGGGTGCGTCTGCATGTTGATGAAGCGGCAGCAGCACTCCTTTTACCATGGCAGATACACACTATGATTGCCATAACTTTCTACTGGACTTAACCGTATCGAAGTAATAATATCCCTTGACTCTGAATCAGGTCAAATACCATATATGTTTTTTTGGGTGGGGGGGGGATCATGAGAGAGGGCACATGTTTTCTATTTATTTCATTTACATGGTACACAATTTATTTACGTTGAGGACAGAAAGATGACCGCATGGTAAAAAAATATACTGGAGTGTGGAGTGACACTAGTAGTGGCTTCGATTAATTATCACCTTAGTATATTTAAAGTGACACTGTGAGGTTTCTGATTAATTATTTTTACCCTATCACAGAAGTGTGCCTCTTGGCACACACTTGTCAAGTAATTACTCTAAAAAGCCGCTGTATGTCTAGAAATCCATGATTTGTAACTGCTTGTCCATTTTTTCTGTAAATTGCAGTTTGAGTGGTCTGTGTTTAAACAGCAGGTTCCTACTGTTGGCATTGCTAATCTCCCCAGCCTGTTTGATGTCTTACCTTATTAGTAGTGAGCTGCTGAAGTTTGGCATAAATAGTCCACATGTGCTAAAAGTTATATCCCTCATAATGTTGTAAATCTGTAGGCTGTCCAAAACCAAGAAAGACTTCACGGTCCGAAAAACACACCTCCACGGTGGCCCACACAACCCTGTTTCATGATGTCACAAAATGAAGGCTGCATGAGCGCACCCCATTCAGTTGTATGGGACTGGTAGTTTCAAAAATATTTATACCCTTTGGTGCTGGGATTTTATTATAACAGAGAGACCGTGGGGGTGTGTTTTTTGGACTGTGAAGTCGTTCTTGTTTCTGGACAGCCTACAGATTTACAGCATTATGAGGGATATAACTTTTAGCACACATGGACTATTTGTGCCAAACTTCAACAGCTCACTACAGATAAGGTAAGGCAGCATCAAACGGGCTGGGGCAGGCAGCTACTAGGAAGCTGCTCCTTAAATCCTCGCCCACTGAAAGTATATCTATACCCGGGAATGCGCGTTGTCTAGCGAGCACAGTTCCGATGTGCAATGTTTCATATACAAGTATTAAAAAAAAAATTCCTTCTCTACGTGCACATATTATGAAGAATTCTAAGCATTTAGCATCAAAAAATGAACACAGAGTGCTGCAATACACAGTTTAAAATCAGAGCTGAAATCCCACACGTGCAAAAGCATGATGCTCTTGCACATGCCCTAGGATTTTTTCACAGTACCCTGATGTGCGTGTGCGTGATTTCTGCTCTGATTTTAAACTGTGTACTGCAGCACTCTACTCAGTTTTGCTGATAGATGCCTAGAAGACTTCAGAATATGTGCATGCAGAGGAGGAAATAATTTTAAAAACATGTAGACGAGGGAGTCACGTGATGCAGAGCACCTAGTGGCAGCCTTTTCTAGAGCTCCTACCTACCAACCAGCAAAATCTCAATATTTTGCCCATCCAGCACCCGAAGTAATGAGATAATTATATTATCGTACTGCTTCTTCTGCCTGGAACATGCTAGTGACTTGTTTTGGACCCGCAGCTGTCAAATTCGGATTTACACGAAGAATGGAAGCAGAGATGAAGCAGGCCGGAGCGAAACACACTCCGCCTGCTACCCCCGAGAAAGCTGCAAAAAAATCCAAAATTCAAAGCTCGGGGCACCCCACCAAGCTGCTCCCTCCTGGCTCCTCTGCTAACCTACTTACTGAGAACCATTTCCTGCAAGAGCTGATCCCCTTTCGAGAAACCCTCCAGGACATTTCCACCGAATTAAAAACCATTAGAAGCAACCTCGGCTCACTTACCCTAAGAGTGGGCGATACAGAGGCAAGAACATCTTCACTGGAGAACTGGAAAGAGAAAACTGAACCAGAGCTCACCTGACTGCGACAACAAATTAACAAGTTACAACTCAAGATGGAAGACTTAGAGGGTAGAAGCAGAAGAAATAACATTCTGATTCTAGGTCTGCCTGAATCTGAAGAGGGATCTGATACCATCTCTTTCACTCAGAAATTGCTTAATAAAGTTGTTGGTCCTTCCCCCCTCAACCAGCAGTACCATATTGAAAGAGCTCACTGTTCCTTAAAGCCTAAGCCACCACCTGGAGCTCCTTCTCGGCCCATAATAATAAAATTCCTCAGTTTCCTGGAGAAACAACATGTCCTTTCTAAATCCAAGGAGCTGGAGTCAATTCACTGGGGCAACGCTAAACTGTGGCTGGCACAGGACCTACCCTTTGAGACCCACCAGAAAAGAGCAGCCTTTCACCCGATCGTGAACAAACTCATCGCAGCTGGAATTCGCTTTCGGATGAACTATCCGGCTAAATTATAGGTGGCCTTGGAGGGTGTCTGGCACTCCTATGAAAATCCGGAACAGGCCACTTCAGATCTCACCCTCAAGCTTCCCAGTCTCTTCAAATCTAATTGATCTCTATACTGTTAACTTTGATCACTAATTTTTTCTTGTTAAGAGTTGGTGCTTAGTTTTATTACCTGCTGGGCTTTGTTGTTCTTGTCTCTTTTGTCCTGGTTTACTGGGGCCGCGGTTGTTGTCTGGAACGGGGCCTATCAGGCCTAAGTAGGCATCAATGGCTTAACTGTATTCCTCCGAGGGCGGGGGGGAGGCGGTGGAACCAAGTTTCCATTTGCGGTTTCCACTGGCCCTTATAAGAGATGGACCGTCCGGTCCCTTCAGCTTTGTTTCCCCCGATTACTTTACACACTTTGGGGCTAGCTCAATCCCATGTAATATGGATGTACAAGTCTCTATTTCTAGTTTTGAAGCAAGCAGATATGATTGACAATGAGCTGTTTTCCCGTGAGCCCTACTCCAATAATGATTCCTGACACGAAATGGACCGATAGGGCATTTACCACCTCAAGTTTTGCAGCTCCTGGTATGGTCCCTATATTTTACATATCTCTTACAATCCTACTAGGTAGCTGTATTATTACTGGGGCATAAAGCATAGTTTTCCCCTCCTTTTACCTAGGTTTGGTGGGTGGGAGGCTCAGAGAGAGAGCAAGCACTGGGAGACCTGCCTTACGGTCTAGCTAGGGGAAGGAGTGTTGCAGTACCCAGGAGACCAAGAGGCCAATGTTTGGCTCGAGGTAGGATGACCTATCTCTCTGAATTGGTTTACCTTTCTATACCTCAGTTCAAATTAAGATTGCTTATTCCTGGGCCTGTAACCCTTTGGGGATGGTCCCTGTCAGGTTTATTCTGTTTTCTTGTATCGAGTCTCTTAACCCCACTGGGGCCTTTTGTAAATAGTTTGGGGGGGTTGGGAGAGCTTGGGATGTTATGGATTGGGGGAGGGTGGGGAGGCCACGGGCTATCCCCCCATCTATGTTATATGTTCACCTGTTAATTTTATCCAGCATTTCTATTATATGTTCACAATTAGATTTCCTTGTGGCCATGGAATTTTGGCACTTTTATGTCTACTTATGGGGGAAGCCGGGATTGGGGGGGGAACCTGGAGGGTGCCACTTGCATTTGAGTTTGGCAGAAGTACCACTGAATTTTGTTTCTCCTAACTATTTTACTAAGCTATATGGCTACGAGGCCTATTAAAATCATTACCTGGAACGTCAGAGGTATCAGAGATGCCACCAAAAGACATCAAGTTCTCCTAAACTGCTCCCTGCTAAATATTGATATTATTTTCTTGCAGGAAATACACTTATTAGCTACAGAAACCAGCAGGTTACGACGTCAGGGGTTCTCTCAGGTTTTTGCATCCGGGGGGGTTATCAGCTAGTAGAGGGGTTGCTATACTGATAAAACGAGGTATTACATTTGTGGTTGAAGATAGCTCTATAGATCAGGAGGGCAGATTTGTCTTGGTTAAAGGCCTGCTTAACAATGTTAGCGTGGTACTAGGGGCAATCTATGGCCCAGTGGGGGGGGGTGATCCCAAGTTTCTCATGCATTTAGCTGACAAACTGAGTGGGTTCCTGCCCTCCTTATTTATATTGGGAGATGACTGGAATGTTGCCCCAACTCAAGAGCTCGACAAAACTTACAGACCTATAAAACCCCCTTCCCCATCTCAAATTGCTCTTAGGGACATCATGAACTTACTAGGACTATGTGACCCCTGGCACCTGCTTAATCCTTCTGGCCGTATATTTTCCTTTTATTCTCAGGTACACCAAACATGGTCAAGAATCGATTATATCCTAATTAGCACCACCCTCTTAGAAAATACTCCCCATTCAAGTATAGAGCCAATTGTCATATCTGACCATCCCCTAGCATGGATTAAGGTTTCTCCCGGACCACATGGTCAAAGGGATACCTCATGGAAGTTAAATACACAACTCCTAAAAGACGAACATACAATTTCCCATTTTAAATCTTTGTTCTTGTCTTTTCTCAAACTCAACCAAGGTTCTTTTACTAGAGAGGACTTACTCTGGTGCTCCCTAAAATGTTTTATTAGGGGCGAATTCATAAAACTGGCTTCTAGAAGGAAACAACTAAGGGAAGCCAAAATTGTCTCATTGTCCAACCAAATTAGGATAGCTGAGAGTGACTTCTCCCTCTCTAGTTCCCAAAAAGATCTGGAGTGTTTATGCAAGCTCAGGAACGGGTATGAGGAATTAGTCAAAGAAAAAACGGAATACACCATCCTTAAAACTAAATCTCGTTACCTAGACCAAGGGGAAAAACCTGGAAGACTGTTAGCTCTCAGATTAAGGGAGACAGAAAACTCAAGGTTAATCCCTGCACTGAAGTCTCCTGATGGTTCCATTAAAACCTCGCCAAGAGATATTGCATATATTTTTGAATCTTTTTACAGGGAACTGTATGGTAGAGGTACCTCTCAAGCTTCTCTTCCCGCTATAGAACATTTCTTAGATGGCATTACTCTCCCCTACATACAGGCACATCAATGTGAAAGTCTGTCCTCTCCCATTACATTAACCAAGATTGAAGAAGCAATAAAGTGGCTAGCTCTGGACAAATCTTCAGGCCCCGACGGCCTTTCCCCCAACTTTTATAAAATTTTCTGCAAGGAGATCTCTCCTCTTCTCCTCAAATTATATGACTATATGTTCCCATCAGATTCCCTTGACCCTTCGTTGTTGGAGGCCACAATAATTCTAATTCCGAAACCAGACAAACCTCAGTTAGAACCGGCTAGCTACTGGCCAATCTCATTATTAAATTACGACATCAAAATCCTAACCAAGATCCTCTCTCTCAGAATTAAACAGATCTGGCAGCAACTGCTGAGTCCCGAACAAGTGGGGTTCGTCCAGGGCAGATCTGCGGCAGACCACCTGAGAACCCTCTCCCACATCTTCCAAGCTGCACAAGACTCCCAGATTCCCATGGCATTAATTGCCTTAGATGCAGAAAAAGCCTTTGATAGGGTTAACTGGGATTTTTTGTGGTCCACTCTTGGGAGAATGGGCTTTCCCAAAATTTTTATCCAGTGGATTAGAATAGTCTATAAATCACCCTTCACTAGAATCTACTGTAATGGTGTCTTCTCATCTTGATTCGCCCTGTATTCCGGTACTCAGCAGGGCTGCCCTCTGTCCCCTTACTTATTCAACCTGTACTTAGAACCCCTGATACTCAGTATCAAAGCCTCACCCCAGATCACAGGTTGTGTTATCTCCCAGAAATCCCTGACCCTCTCAGTTTTTGCAGATGATATCCTCTTGCATCTTACCAATCCAGAATCCTCTTTAACGCAGGCATTACAAATCATTGATCAGTTTGGGCAAGTATCCAACTATAGTTTAAATCTAACCAAATCGGTTATCTTCCCACTAAACTCCTTCACACCCCAAGCCAACTTCACTCAATTTGGTATGAGGTGGTCCCCGGTCTCACTCAAATATCTAGGCATACATCTCGCTCGAGACCCGGAGGTTATTAAAAAGCTTAATCTAGATGACTTGTTGATGAGAGTTCAAAAAGATCTCTGTAGATGGGACAGTCTACTGTTGTCTCTATGGGGTCGCATCAGCATCATTAAAATGAATATCCTACCCTGTATTTTTTAACCCCTAAATTTACTAAACATATGGCTCCCTAGATCTTACTTTCAGCAAATTCACTCTGCCCTTTCCAACTTCATTTGGAGGGGTAAACATCCTAGACTGACTTTCTTAAAGCTCAATTTACCTAAAGATAGAGGGCGTCTTCGCCTTCCTAACTTCATGTTTTATTATTGGGCCACTCATCTAGCCAAACTAGGACGTTGGTCCAACGTCCAACCCAATGTGTCTCAACCCACCTGGTTGCAGCTAGAACTCAATCTTCTGGACAAATATAATCTTCATCCTCGAAATTTTTACTACACCTTTTCTACACTGCCAGAGGCTATACAAAGATCAGTTATAGGCCTTTCCATTAAAATCCTATCTCAATGCTGGAGCTTCTTTAATATACCACCCTCAAAAGATCTGGCGCAACCTCTAACCTTAAATCCCAACATCAAAATAGGTGGCTCCCCGCTGACTTCAGACTGGCTTCCACAAATACATGATTTGCCAGTGGAGACTCTGTACTCTCAGGGCTCTCGTCTTTCCTCCACTGACTTGTTAACCAAATTGAATGTCTCACAGAAACACATATTTAAGGTTTTCCAGTTGAGACACCTTTTAGGGAATCTGTTCAGGACTGTATTTATACCATCCCAAACCAAACCTTTTTTAGATCAAATTCAGGATTGTATAAGCAAACCTCATGGAATTGCCAGAATTTACTCTTACCTATTAGATACTAAATAACCTAATGCCCCAACCGGCTCCAAGATTTGGGTCTCCCTCTTACCCGACTCCCCCCTACGTTGGAACCAGATTTGGCGTGACACACACAGATATCTTACTCAAGACAGAAATAGGTTAATCCAATTTCATATCCTGAACAACCTGTATTACACACCGATTAAGCTGGTCAAACTTGGCAGGCTGGCTTCAACTAAATGTACAAGGTGTGGAGCAGTTGATGGGAATTTACTACACATATTCTGGTACTGTGATAAGGTGGCATCCCTATGGAATACAATCCAAACCAATCTAGACCCTCTCCTGGGATTGGGGGAGTTATTCACAGCTGAAATATGTATATTAGGGATGCTCTCTGATATTAGAGTTAAAGAACGCTGGTTTCATATGGCCCTAATTTCCATAGCAGTTAAAAGGTTGGTTCTCAAACACTGGATGGACCAAATTGCTATCCCATACTCTGAATGGCTAAGAGAAATCTCTCTTTGCTTTAAAACTGAAAGGTTAATAGCTAGCTCCCGGAATTGTATGCCTTCCTTTAACCAGAAGTGGGGCAAGCTATATGCTTTATATTTACATTAAATCCCACATAAGGGTTACCTCTGACAACCTTAGTTCACTCTGCCTCCTTCAAAATATTTTTAATACCAGAGTACCTCTTGCCATCCCATCTCTATTATCCCTGGGTTTTGATGTGGCACCCTCCATTGGTGGGCGGGGGTAGGGAGGGAGTTAAGAGCTAGTTTGGTTAGTTGTTTTCTTGCTGTGTAAATTCAGGCATATATCACATCTAGATCTCTGTTGTTACGCTGGTTATATGCCACTTTGTCTCACTATGGCATGTAATACTGTCTGTACACCATGCTTTTCCATTACTAAAAACTCAATAAAGAAGTTGAATTTCAAAAAAACATGTAGACGAAAAGTTGTACATCGGGACTCCGCTTCCCAGGCAATGCGTGTTCTCGGGTATACTATGGATATACTTTCAATGGGCAGTTATTTAAATGCGGAATGTTCAAACAGCAACTTGCAGAAAAAAAACAGACAAACAGTTATAAATGATGATTTCAGATACACAGCAGAATTATAGACTAATCACTGGACAAGTGTATGCCAAGAAGCACACTAGTGTCACGGGGTTAAAAACTTAATTAGAAAGCTGACAGTGTCCCTTTAATCTTGTGGCTTTGAAAATTGTAGAATGTTCATCACTTCATTTTCAATGAGTTTAATATGGGCCCATTTTATGTAAGCAGAAAGGTATTGTGTTGTGTTATAGTACTATTCACATATCTGTAGGCACAGCCACAGACAGGGCGTAGCGGTTAAGGGCACACTCTTCTTGAATCAACGCATCACCACTGCACCTGTGTGCGTGAGTCTATTTCTGCAAGTACTATACTACCAGCACACAACAATGTCTTACTTAGTTACTGCTTAAAAAAAGTGTGTCCATACTCATCTTTTGAAACATGAAAATTCTGAAGGTGGTAACTTCCACAATAAATGTAGTAAAAGTTGAAATGATCCAAAATTGAAAACTGTTCCTCCAATATATTTCCACTTGTGTCACTTACTCATCTTTCTTGATTTACCCTAAAATATTGTGACTGTAATTAAAATGGAAAGTAATAAATTTAAAGCACTGCCATATTTTCAGTCGTATTATCCTCCCCATCATCCCCCCTACCCCCCCCCACACACACACATGATGTGGATGTCACATAATGGTATCATGGAATACATAATTTCAAAACTCATTATGGTTGCACTGTGATAGATAAAATGAGTCATACATGCCCCCAGTTTTCCCCAAACTTCATTTTTATCAGTGTAGGGAGCATGGAAATTGCTTGCAAAATGGTGCAGATATGAAGTAGATGTTGGGGCAGGTGGGAGGACTACAGCAAAAGCCTAGTGGAATTCTAGGCTCTCTGGGAAGACTGGGTGAATGGGTGGGCCTGGTGGTCCTTTTCTGCCATCACATTCCTCCTAAGTTTTATGTTCATATTCATAACAACAATGTTACTGTTAATCAAAGAAACACTGGCAAGTGAGAAGAATAATAATGTTATTAATTGATTGTTAAAATTTGTGTGACTTCTGTGTAAGGTGCCAGTGACTTAGAAGTGTTCAATCATATCTTTCCTACTTGGTTTATGTAATGTAATGGCATTTTTTCTTGCTCTTTTAGAGACAACTTGTTAATAGTTTTATATATGTCTAAAATCTTTGCCATGTACTAGATGTACTACAGACTGAATGGAGTGGCTTATTAAGTCTTTGACTTTGGTTGACATTGTTAGCATGGACTTTGTGTGACCAGTAATTGCATTTTCTCACTGCCATGGCTTGACGTTAAAACAAGTGTCATACATACTGGACACATTGAATTTCCTATGCAGTATTTTCTACTGATGCGATAACAACCAAACAGAAGTGAACTACTACTGATATCCCCCCTGCTACACACTGTGTACTGTCCATCCTCGTGAAACTCATGCTCCCTCCAATCCACACGTTATGCAGTCATGACAAAAAACAAAATTGATACTGATGTAATAGCTGCCCTGATTGTGCTACTGTACTGATGCCTGTGGCCTTTTCTGTTGTGGATGTTCCTTTACCTTGTCCAAAAACATGTTTGGTAATGCTGCAATACCAAGTAACCAAGGCAATGTAACCTGACATCGGACCTGCTGACGCCTTAGGCCTAGTGTGCTCCTGTGCCTGATAGTATGCCAGGAACGTCTGATGGTGCTGTGATAAATAACCAAAGTTGACTTACCCGACACACCAGCCATGCTACTGCTGTGGCTGCCGATGGCTGTGGCACCTGCGCCTGTTACTGCACATACAACAGGAACATGTGTAGGAGGCTACGATAAAGAAGCAAAGCAAACAACTGACTGGACACACATGCAGTGCTGCTGCTGTTGATGCCTGTTGCCTGTGCTCCGGCACCTGCTCCTACATCCCCAGCCTGTGTGACACTGATGCTGCACCAAAGTACCAAAGCCAGGCTGGAATCAGCTGACTGCTGCCCTGCTGGTACTGCTGACGCCGATGGCCTGTTCTCCTGAGCCTCAAGTGCAAGGTCCTCATCTGCAACTTCTCTGGTTTCTGATGTTATGATGACACTCATCAGGGTAAGGAAGTGCAGTCATTTTTATTTGAATTTTCATTATCTGGTGCTGAGAGGCACCTTACAATGAATGTAACATGTCCATGATGTAAAAGATCACAAACTTTGTGCTTGTTTTATTTTCTTTATAGGCATGTTGCTCGCTGCCATTCACTTTAAGAACAATGATGCCGGAATCCCATGATGGTACTTCTTGTCCTGCACATTGCAGTAAAAGATGCATTAGGTAAGTGTGTTTAAAGAATTTTTCTTTTCAGATTTCTCCATTTTTAGGGTTATTACTTCTTTGTTAATTTTTTTTGACAGTGTTTAAGTATTATTTATTTATTCAGATCATACAACAGTCAATAAAATGTTGGTTCCTGATTTGCTGGATGGCACAATTAACAATGTGTAAATTGTGCCATCACCCCATGGTAACAGTGCCAGCCAATCAGGGTATCAGGCTTCAAAGCCACCAGCTGCCATATTGTTTTTTTTGGTAACTGAGAATTCACAAAAATGAAAACGATAAATGAAAACTTCCCTCGTGTTTATTCCTACATTGTATAATATTTAACAATATGCCACTATATACTGTATGGTGTGAGTAATGGCAAGATTTACCCAGGTCTGGTGTGGTTTCCTCACTCGGCTGCGCCTCTTGTGCAAACCACACCACCCGCGGGTAAATCCTACCATCACCCACACCATATCATGGTATGTTGCTTAAGTATATGAATGTTTACATTTAATAATTACTGTGCCCATGTTTACAATACTTATTCAAGCATCATTTAAAAATGTTGATACAGTATTGAGTCTGACAGAATGAATTGTTGAATAATCCATTGTCCATAGTGTAAATCACACTTCAACATGGATTTTAAAGGGCACTGTCAGCTTTTCCCTTCATTTTTGTTACAGGGTCTAACAGTGCACCTCTGTGCACCTATCTATCACATATGCCCCACATAATGTCGATAAATGTGCCACAAGTGAAAATGCTTACCATTTTCTGTCATTTGTAATGTTTGACTTTACAGTATCCTGAAGAAAAGTATCCTATCACATGGAAACAGAGGTATGCTGAGAGTATGCCTCTGACACAGAGCGCCATCACGAACTTTGATGTTTTACAAGCCCAGACAGAAAAGCTAAATGTGGCATGTATTTGCTGGACTTCATTTGCTGTTTTTTCTAAGAAACTGAGCACTGGTAGTGCCAGGAAATACACTGAAACAAAGGCACCGAAGTCCCATGCATGCACAAAAGCGGGCTGCTCGTGCACATGTCTGGTATCTGTGTTTCTTGCTGCTTTCCGCGCATGCACGGGATTTCAGCGCCTGTATTTCAGTGTATTTCCTGGCACTACCAGTGCTCAATTTTGCAGAAAAAAATGGCAAATCTAGCCGAGCATTGTATAATACATGCCACATTTAGCTTTTCAGTCTGGACATGAAAAAAAGCGAAGTTTGTGCCAACGATGAACGCTCTGTGGCAGAGGTGTTCTCTTCGCATACCTCTGCTTCCAGGTGATGGGGTACTTTCAGTCATGATTCTGGAAAGTAAAATATTACAAAAAGAAAGAAAACAGTAAGCATTTTCACTTGTGGCACATTTACCGACATCATGTGGGGCATATGTAATAGATAGGTGCACTGTTAGACTCTGCAACAAAAATGAGGGGAAAAGCTGACAGTGCCCCTTTAAGGCAATTGACTGTAATAATGACTGACAATCAGATAATTGCATTGCTGGACAGTGAACACATTTTGGTATATAAGTTCCAAAACTGTGAATTACCCATTTAATCATATCAATGAAGAACTCCAGGTTGTGCTGTGATATGGTGTGGTAAGGGTCCTTCTATGATATTTGAAGCACTCGGATTACTTTGTGCTACAGCCCACCCTAGATGTGTCGTTAGCACACCTGAAAGCACCAGCTGGAGTGCCTTTGGCTTATTGCTTAATTAAAGTGTTCCACCATGTTAGGGACATAAAAATAAATGTTTTCTTATCTTTTTCTGCACAGGTCTGCGATTCTCTGGTAACATAATGTCACCTCTCCTTCACCCAGCTTGCTTCTCATCATTCTGAAGCTTGCCACTCCCGCCACATTCGACTGCATTCAGGTACGGGATCTGATTCTTCTTAGCATTATGTTTCATCATGATCACCCTCATGAATCATAGAAATGTTTGTTCACCAAAAACTTGCAAGGCGTCAATTTAAGAGAAGATGTCTGAAGGCATTCAACTGTTTGCAAGGTGGTACTCGTAGAACAAACAGTAAACTTAAACTATCAAATGTTGTATTAATTCTTGAAAATCATGAACTCCATTAAAGTCAATTGCAATTCAAATGGCGCTCGCATGATCAATCTAGAATTGATCGAAATACTACTATGTAATCTAAATACACCACACACACACACACACACACACACGCATATATATATAATATATATTATACCCTTACCTCAGTGCTTTTGCACAGTGGTTCTTTGGTTTTTGATTTATTTTTGTTTATTGGGCTCACCACAACCAAAAGCTATAAGACCAACTTAGGGCTGCTTCATTTCTCTGGGGTGTGAAACAGATGAGGAACACTGATGAGTCCTTGTAGGATGAAACACACATCTACCATTCTTTTTGCACCCTTTGCTGATTGTGTGAAGCAATTTGACACCATGCATTCTTGCTTAAAACTGAAACAGCCTAAAATGTTGTAGTGATTTGCATATACTGCATTATGGGGGTATGTGCTTTTTTTTTTTTTACTTTGATATTGTATTAAAGTATATGATATCAAGTGATTCATTAATACACTGAGTATTATGATTTCATGCAATTAAAATTACATTTTATTACTTTGGTATTACCACCATATAGTTCAGTAAATGGCTTCAGATGGCTTCCCTTATATTGATGCTTACTTTCTTTTTAATGAATAAGCAGAAGCACAGTACAGCTGCACTGTAAGACAGTGCACTGCTGAATATTACTGAGCTATACTTTTTTATTATATTTCAAACAGCCCTTATCTCATGACTTGTAACTAAGATACCTTAGTTATTTCCACAATGTACTTTAGTAATTTTTTAGTCCATTTTGGTACAGTACATTTCAAATAATACAAGGAGCACTACATTTAATATGGGTTCTACCATTTTTTCTTCACTATTTATTCACAGCTGTTTTAGAACACATACTGTAATGTTCCATAAGATCATGCAGCAATGCCTGTTGTGCTGCATGCTACTTAACTGCAGTCATAACACAAATTATTTTTATGTTGATTGCACACAGCGCAAACAACATATTGTGGCAGCTTTCTCAGTAGCAGGCTGTGGAGGCATGGCACTGTTGTGGCCAATGCCCCCACAACCTGCAAAGGCTTGTCCTGCTTCCCTCAATGCCGTCGCAGGCTGCTGGTGACAGTAGTTTGGAACGTTCACACCAACTACTGACAATTTCGCCGCTGCAATCAGAGGCCACATCATCATTGCAGCGTCAGCCATCTGCTGCAATGAAGGAGTGACCCGTCATTGCAGGGCTGGATGTAAAAACCCTGATATTGTTAGTGAACACGGCGGCAGGTTGCTGCCGTGTTCACAAACAATATAACCCCCCCACCATGTTTATGTGCTGGCAGGGGCCCCAAACCCCATTGGCCTCAGTGCCCCATTGTTTCTGGTGCCAACGGGGAGCCCACTCCCCATCAGCATTCTGTAACACCCCCCCCGCTTTTATTCCTGCCGACGGGGTGCCCAATCCTCGTCAGCCTAATGAATCTCCTCTTGTGTGCCGATGGGGGTGCTCAATCCCCTGTCAGCTACTGCTGCCCCCAAAGAAAGCTATTGGTGTCATGCTGGGAGCCCACCCCAGCGCAAGTATCGTGTCTTGTAAAGGGAAAACAATCCGAAAGTCTTTTTTTCCTGCAAAAAGGAAACGGTCCCTTGTAGTGTCTCTGGCCCCCACCCGCAATCCGCACCCACCCACTGCACACCCTGCATCCACACCCCCCCATCCCATAGTTACCTTCGGAGATTGGCACGATGATCTTCGTTGGACTGGGAACACGCCTGCACTCTTCAAAGCCGACCGTGAACTGAGGAAATGCCGGTAAACTGTATAACGCAATAAATAGGGTTTTTTCAACTTTAGTACATATCTCAGGCATGTATTTTTGGGACTTTTTTCACCAAATTTTCAACATGGGGTTTTTGGGACCCCTCCTCATGAATTCTTGAACTGTCATGGCATTAATCCGCCCCGAAAGCTGATTTCGCGGTCACTGTGTGGAATCACCTTTCAGGGCTGATTAACAAAATGACAGTGCCAGTGTTCATGAGGTCGGCTCTCAAAAAGCCTATGTTGCAAATTTGGTGGAAAAAATCCAAAACATGACTGTTTTACGAGCGTGCGCTGCACAGTTGCTATGCACGCTCATAGCTTCGTGAATTTGCAATATTTTCACACAGATTTTCAACATTGGCATTTTTCACACCTCCTTGTGAACAGTACAGCTGTCATTGTTCACATCCTGGCGGAAATGTGTTTCGTGCTTCGAGTAGAATTGTGCAGTCGCTGTGGGAAATCAGTGTTCGGGACAGATTAAGAAAATGACAGTGACACTGTTCATGAGTAGAGGTCCTGAAAATGCCTATGTTGAAATTTTGGTAATGATACTCCATAAAATGACTGTGTTATGAGCGTGCATTGCGCAGTTTGCACGTACGCTCATAACTTCGCGAATTTATAATATTTTCACTCCAGATTTTCAACATTGCCATTTTCCCACACCTACTTATGAACAGTGCAGCTGTCATTTTTCCCATTCGAGCCAAAATGTGTTTTCATACTTCCGGTGCAGATTAGAGTGGTCACTGTGGGAAATCACTGTCCGGGACAGATTAAGAAAATGACAGTGATACTGTTCATGAGCATAGGTTCTAAAATGCCTATGTTGAAAATCTGGTGATGATAGCCCATCAAATGACTGTGTTACAAGTGTGCATTGCAAACTTTCCACACACCCTTGTGACTTTGCAGATTTGTAATATTGTCATGTCACGTTTTCAACAGTGGCATTTTTTCGCACCTCCTTATGAGCAGTACAGCTGTCATTTTTCACATCCTGACTGAAATGTGGTTTCACAGTTGCGGCACAAAATGACAGTCGCTGTGGGAAATCAGTGTTCGGGATAGATTAAGAAAATGACAGTGACACTGTTCATGAGTAGAGGTCCTGAAAATGCTTATGTTGAAAATTTGGTACTAATACTCCATAAATTGACTGTTATGAGCATGCATTGTGCAGTTTGCACGCACGCTCATAACTTCGCGAATTTATAATATTTTCACTCCAGATTTTCAACATTGCCATTTTCCCACACCTACTTATGAACAGTGCAGCTGTCATTTTTCCCATTCGGGCTGAAATGTGTTTTCGCACTTCCGGCGCAGATTAGAGAGGTTGCTGTGGGAAATCACTGCCCGGGACAGATTAAGAAAATGACAGTGATACTGTTCATGAGCATAGGTTCTAAAATGCCTATGTTGAAAATTTGGTGATGATAGCCCATCAAATGACTGTGTTACAAGTGTGCGTTGCAAACTTTCCACACACCCTTGTAACTTTGCAGATTTGTAATATTGTCATGCCACATTTTCAACAGTGGCATTTTTTCACACCTCCTTATGAGCAGTGCAGCTGTCATTTTTCACATCCTGACTGAAATGTGGTTTCACAGTTGCGGCACAAAATAACACGGTCGCTGTGGGAAATCAGTGTTCAGGATAGATTAAGAAAATGACAGTGGCACTGTTCATGAGCAGAGGTCCTAAAAGCCCTATCTTGAAAACTGGTGACTAAACTCCATAACATGACTGTGTTACAAGCGTGCGTTGAACTGTTTCCATGCACCCTTGTACCTTCGCACATCTGTAATATTTTCACACCACATTTTCAACAGCGGCACTTTTTCACACCTCCTCATGAACAGTACAGCTGTCATTTTTCACATCCTGGCTAAAATATGTTTTTTCACTCTTGCCGGAGAATAGCACTGTCGCTGTGGGAAATCAATGTTTGGGACAGATTAAAGATCAAACGAGTGAGAGGGGGGGAGTGACCAAGCTCAACTGAGGTCTGTCGGGGCTGCTGCAGATTTGTTTGTGGGCAGAAAAAGGCCCCAGCCAAGAGCCCAGTACAAAAGGGCAGCCTGCAGCACTGGCAGAAACAGAGCAGAGAGGAAAGCGAGTGAGGGAGGGGTGAGCAAACTCATCAGTGCTGTCAGGACTGCGAATTTCTTTGTGGGCAGAAAAAGGCATCAAAGCAGACAGGGCACAGTAGAAAGGCCAGCCTGCAGCGGTGGGAGAAACAGTATGAGTGAGTGAGACAGGGGGACTGAGTGAGCTCAATGGAGCTCTATCAGGACTGCTGAGGATTTCTTTGTGGGTAGAAAAAGGCGCCAATGCAGGCAGGAGCCCCGTACAAAAGGGCCGCTTGCAGTGCCAGGACAAATAGAATGAGCGTGTGACAGAGGGAGACTGAGTGACCTCAACGGAGCTCTGTTGGGACAGCTGCGGATTTCTTTGTGGACAGACAAAGGTGCCAATGCAGCCAGGAGCCCCGTACACAAGCGCAGCCTGCAGCACCAAGAGAAACAGAATGAGAGAGTGACAGCATACGAACATACGAAATGTGCCAGCAGATAAAGGCCTAGAGGTCTATCAAGTCTGCTCGAATGTGCAGCTAGTGCCCCTTATTCTGCAGCTGCCCCTCCCTTCCACCCTTCCCCTTCATTAATCCTCCCCCTTGTCCTGTCCCATCCTTGTTTGAAGCAGTCCACTGTTCTACTGCATACCACTTCAGCAGGTAATGCATTCCACCCAGCCACCACCCTCTCTGTAAAAGTGTCTCCTCATCTCCTCCTGAACCTTCTCGCTCCAGTCTCATATCACGCCCCTGGTGTCCCTCCCCTTCCTTACTTTGAACAGCCCCTCTGTACCTGTCTTGTTTATTCCTTTCATGTATTTAAAGGTTTCAATCATGTTACCCCGTCTCTCCTCTCCTCCAGTGAGTACATGTTCAACTCTTTCAGCTTCCTCTCATGATAAGTCCCCCAGCCCCTTGATCATCTTTGTCGCTCTGCGTTGCACCCCCTCCAGTAACTTAATGTCCCTCTTCAGATACGGACGCCAGTACTGCACGCAGTACTCCAGGTGTGGTCTAACTAATGACCTATACAGTGGCAGAATCACCTCCTCCCTCCTCGAGGATATACCCCTTGCAATACAATCCAGCATTTTGTTGGCCTTTGCAGCTGCCTTCCTACTTTGTGCCGAGTTGTTCATTGACCCTGTAATGACACACCCAGATCCTTCTCCTCCTCTGTCTGGGCTAGCTGCACTCCCCTAGCTAGTAACTCCTCCTTGGGTTCTTCATCCCAAAATGCAGCACCTTGCACTTTTTGGCATTAAAGCCAGTTGCCAGGTGTCTGACCAGGTTTCAAGCTTTGCCAGATCATCCTGCAACCCTGCCATCCCCTTAGGTCATCCACCACCGCCTCTACCTTGGTATCATCAGCAAACAGACTGATCTTGCTCTTGATGTCCCATGATATGTCTGCAATGAATGTCCCAAACAACACTGGTCCCAACACGAGCCCTGTGGAACACACACCGTCACTGCCCTTGGGTGTGAGGCCCCACCCACCACCACCCTCTGTTGCCTTCCCTGCAGCCAGTTTCTCACCCATCTCACCAGCTTTGCACCCACCCTGTGCCTACTAACTTCCTTCCTTGCCTTCCATGTGGCACTGAGTCGAATGCCTTACTGAAGTGCAGATACAGGACATCCACTGCATGGCCCCTGTCCAGTTGCCTAGTTACCCAGTCATAGAACTCCACCAGGTTGGTTTGGCAGGATCTGCCACATATGAAGCCATGCTGTCTGCTGTCCTGTAGTCCTTTGGCCTCTAGGAGGGCCACCAGCCTCTCCTTCAGGATAGTCTCCATTAGCTTACCCATGATGGATGTGAGGCTCACTGGTCTGTAGTTTCCCGGTTCATCCTTGGGGCCACTCTTGTGGAGGGGCACCACATGAGCCATCCTTCAGTCCTGAGGTACACACCCCGAATGTAGTGAGGCATTAAATAGGTCTGCCAAAGGTCCTGCAAGGACCTCTGCCAGCTCCTTCAGTACCCTGGGGTGGATGCCATCTGGGCCTGGCGCCTTGTCCACCCTCAGTGCCTTCAAACCCTCTTGAACTCTGCTCTCTATGATTTCCCCATCTATTACCACTTCCCACCCTGCTTCTGCCATTTCTCCCACCTTGGGTGTCACCCCCCTCTTCTCTTTAGTAAATACTGAGCAGAAGTATTCATTTAGTGCTTCCGCCTTATCACACCCTGCTTCCACCCAACCCCTCTCCTTCCTAATCCTTACTATGTGGTCCTTACAGCTCCTTTTCTCCCTGATGTACTTAAAGTCCTTCTCCCCTTCTTAATGCCTTGTGCCAGCCTGAGTTCCGTGAGATGCTTTGGCTCCCTTACTGCCTTGTCACCTCCTTTGATTCTGTCAAGTACTCCTCCCTGTCATCCCCCTCCCTGTTTTCTTGTACTTTCTAAAGGCAGCTCTTTTCCTCCTTACCTTTTCATGACCTCCTTGCTCAACCAGATCGGTTTCTTAGCCCTAGCCTTCTTGCTCTGGGCTTTGCAGCGGAGGTTTTGGTTGCCTCCACTATCCCCAGCTTTATGAGCTCCCACCTCTGGTTAGTGTCCATACTAGATTGAATTCTGGCCAGGTACCCTTTTACCACTTCCCCCATCCTCCCAAAGTCAGCCATCCTGAAGTCCAGCACTATTGTGCCAGATTCCACTCCTTCCTTGCCCATATCCAATGTGAGCCATACTGAGTGGTGGTCACTCCCTGACAGCGGTTCCTCCACTGTAAGTTCTCTCACAAAGTCCCCATTTGCCAGCACAAGGTCAAGGGTATTCCCTAACCTGGTTGGTTCACTGACCATTTGCAGCAGGAAGCTGTCCTGGAAGGCATCCAGCAGTACCTGCTCCCTTCTGTTCCTGGTTGTTGGGGTGCTCCAGTCCACTCCTGACATGTTGAAGTCCCCCACAATCACCACACTACCCTTCTCGCAGGTCCTCCTGATCTGTCCCGCTAGTTCCCTGTCTAACTCCTCCGTCTGAGATGGTGGCCTGTACACCACTCCCATTCTAAGAATCCTATTCTTGGAATCCTGGATTTGCATCCAAAGTGACTCCATACTACCCTCCTCCCCTTCCTCCCTTACACACTTCAGTCCTTCCTTCACATATAGTGCCACCCCCCCTCCTTTCCCAATCACCCTGTCTCTACGAAATAACCTGTACCCTGGTACAGACAGGTCCCAGTCATCGTATTGGGTGGCCCATGTTTCTGTGATGGCTGCAATGTCCACCTCTCAAATGAGGTGTGCTATACCTGGTTAAACAACAAAATAAATAAAAAAAAAAAATGTCCACCTCTCCCTCTGCCATGAGAACCTGTAAGTCTGCAGTTTTCCTCCCAAGGCTCCTAGCATTAAGGGTAACCACCTTCCACCCTTCCCCCCCCATCCTGCCCTCCTTTCCTAGCATCACCAGCAGTACTTGCCATTTGTCCTTTGTCGCTGTTATGGGGGGTAAGCTCATATGGTTTCCAAACCTGTGGTCTCTGCATGTCTGTTCCCCAACTGCCACCCCTCACTCCTAGTTTAAATTTCCAACTTCCTCTATGTACTCCTCCATCCTCTGTTTCAACACTTTCTTTCCCTCCTCACTCAAGTGTAGTCTGTCCTTGGCCATGAGACTACTGTCCTCCCAGGTCCCTC
Source organism: Neoceratodus forsteri (assembly GCA_016271365.2). Taxonomy (NCBI): domain Eukaryota; kingdom Metazoa; phylum Chordata; order Ceratodontiformes; family Ceratodontidae; genus Neoceratodus; species Neoceratodus forsteri. Next base: position 30,277,005 of record JADMNL010000035.1, read on the forward strand.
CCACCCCCAACAGCCCATACCCTTTAGCACAACACCAGGTTCTTAGCCATCCGTTAAATTCCTCTATTCTCAGCTTTCTTGTTGTGCTTGCCTTTGGCACGGAGTATCTCTGAAAAAGTTACTGATCTTCCTGGCCCTCACATAATTGTGCTAGTTCCTCAAACCTCCTCTGGACTGTATCTACTGTCTTGTCAGCCAGGTCATTTGTCCCAAGATGTATAATTAAATGAGGCTTGTCCCTACCCCTTCTAGCATATTTCAGAACAGACTGTCCCACCCTTTCCACTGTCATTCCTGGCATGGCCTCCACCCAAATGCGACTATGCCTCTCCCCCTTGCTACCCCACCTAACTCCTCTTAGTATTGAGTCCCCCAGCACTAAGATTCCACCCCTCTTACTCCCTGCTTGCTTCCATTCATCTCCCTCTCTCATTTCCAGCTCCTCTTCTTCCTCCTGCACATTATTTCCCCCTTTTACCCCTGTTGCAATTCTCCCAGCAGAACTTCCCCCGCTCCAGTTTGGTCCAGGCATTTATCAATTACTTCTCTAATTTCATCATTTCCTCCTCCACCTTCTTCCTCTCTAGCAGTCCCAACTATTTTCTGAAGGCCATTCACAAATGCCCACGCTCCTCGCTCTTCATAGTAACCTGTTCTCTCCTTTCCACTCCATGACTTTTGCCACTTCTTCACCTCCCTCACAAGTCCCTATCTCCTCCTTCCATTTGTCTTTTGTCTCCTGACCTGGTTTCCCCGGCAATTGTTCTTCCTGGCCTGGCCCCTTTGTCTCTGCTTCCCTTCTTCTGACCCTCTCCTCACCACTGTTGGCTTAAATCGCCCTCCCTCATCTCCCCTTCTTCCTCCCTCCAGTAGTGGGCTAAACCCACCCCCAATCTGCCTTGTCTGTCTTAGTTCCTCCTGCAGACCCTCAATCTCCTTTCTAAGTTTTTCTATGTGGTTGCACACTAAACATCCTCCCACACTCCAAGCAATTTTTAGAAAGATTGGTGCACCGCAGTTGTTGCAGCCTACCACTCTACCCATTCCTGTCGTTGCCCACCAGCAACCCTCCCACCCTTCCAGATGCAGGATGCCAAACACTTCCCCAAGTCTCCCGTCTCCCTCCTCTATCAGTGCAAAACATTTTCTTTATTTCCCTTACCTCCTTTGTTGCAGACGTTTAGATATATTGAGCAACTGCTTTTTATATTCCTATCCTTCCTATCCACTCTCAAAAACAGACTTTAAGTAGCCATTGCACAACCTTCTTCAAACTCCTACTCCTCCTTTCCCCAATGCAATATCAATGCGAAGAAGTAATAATGAAAGCTCCTAGATTTGCATTTACTTCCCTTCCCCTGAGAGAGCAGTCACCTCTTCACTTGCTGCTGTTCCTTTCCTGGTATGCCCCTCCTACTCCACACCCCTTACTATACCCAGTGTTTAGCTCCTGTCAATCAGATTTAACAGGGCATATAATCAAGAGTTGGGGAAGGGGGCGAAAATTTTCAGCAACCAAAGATAGCAAAGAATACCCACCACTACGTTTTAAATCCTCAACAGCCCAAAAACAATTCTAAGTAAAGACAACAAAGAAAGTACAGTGTCACCAAAAGCCCACAATCCAAGTCTAAAATAAAAACATCAATTACCAGTTACTGTAAAGCATTGAATTGAATATGCTTCCTTCCCCTTCTGGCTTCTATAACATTCAAAAATACATACATTTCTATCTCAACTTTTTACCCTTACCATCAAAAGGTAACTACAATCACAAAAGCATGGTAGTGAGTGAGTTCAACAGAGCTGTAGTGTGACTGCTGCAGATTTCTTTGTGGGCAGAAAATGCGGCAACGCAGGCAGGAGCCCAGTACAAAAGGTCAGATTGCAGCACTGGCAGAAACGGAATGAGTGAGTGAGACAGGGGGAGTGAATGAGTTCAATGGAGCTGTGTCAGGACTGCTTCAGATTTCATTCTGGCCAGACCAAGCCACCAATGCAGGCTGGAGCCCAATACAAAAGAGTAGCCTGCAGTGGCAGGAGACACAGAACAAGTGAGTGAGGGAGGGTGAGTGAGTGAGTGAGCTCAATAGAGCTCTGTTGGAACTGCTGCAGATTTGTTTGTGGGCAGAAAAAGACTGCAATACACGCAGGGGCCCAGTAAAAAAGGGCAGCCTGCAGTGGCGGGAAAACCAGAATGAACCAGTGAGAGAGGAGGAGTGAGCAAGCTCAACGGAGCTCTATTGTAACTGCTGCAAATTTCTTTTGTGGGCAGGCCAGCGGCAATGCAGGCAGGAGCCCAATAGAAAAGGGCAGCCTGCAGCACCGGCAGAAGCAGGAATGAGTGAGTGAGAGAGGGGTCAGCAGCCCAACAGACCTGTGTCAGGACTGCTGCAGATTTCTTTGTGGGCAGAAAAATCCACCAACAGAGGCAGGAGCCCACTACAAAAGGGCAGCCTGCAGTGCCAGGAGAACCAGAATGAGCAAGTGAGAGAGGGGGAGTGAGCCACCTCAATGGAGCTCTGTTGGGACAGCTGCAGATTTCTTAGTGGGCAGAACAAGGTGCCAATGCAGGCAGGAGCCCAGTACAAAACAGCAGCCTGCAGCACGGGGAGACACAGACTGAGCGAGTGACAGAGGGGCAGTGAGCGAGCTCAACAGACCAACTCAATCAACATTCGGCATTGACAAATGCTTGTTATTGAATTGTAGCACAACAGCAGCCCACAGCAATGATGACAACCATTTTCAAGTCATATTAAAATGAGTGCCCCTTTTATTATTTCTGAACTGACAAAAAGCACAAAAGTGGACTCAAATTGTGGAAAGAAGGTATCATAAACAAGTTGGTACATGGATAATGGGCAATGTAAGATAGTATCAGTCAGACAGCCAGTGGCGCAGAGGGCTGAGGCAGCGTAGCTTTACCTCCTGCTACACTGGCGACCCGTGTTCACGGAGTGAACAGGGTGTCAGGGGCTAGTGAGTGTGGGAGTGATTCGAGCATCTGGAGAATAGCTCTCTTCTCCCAGGGAAGGGAAGGAACAGAGGCTGGCAATTGCCTGACACCTATCGGAGGCTAGGCATTGGTACGCCTGGCCCTGTACAATGGGGACATGGGGCAGAGCAGCTGACGGGCATGCTGCATGTGGATACATGTGTGGCATGCCCACTGGCAGCATTGCATGCTCAGCCTTGGAGGAAAAATGGAAATGGCAGTACCAGTAGAGCGTCTTCATGGACATCTGTCAAGAGCACATCACATCCGAGGGCATCACAGAAAGCTGGATTCAGTCCTGGTGGGGAGTTGGTGGCTCCCTGCCACAGGCGGCAAGCCATGAGTGTGAATGGTGATTTTCCAATGTGGAGGATGGGTATGGGAAGTACAGTGGCTAGAGGTATGGGATGATTTGATAGTAAGAGTGACCGGGGGTTGGGAGGGAAAAAATGAAAGGGGAAAAATAAGTCACTCTTTCAAACATTAACATTAATTTAATATAACAAACAAAACAACACCTACAAGAAAACCAACATGTCAGAAACACAATAACATTTGAATAATAATAATAATAAATAGAATGAAGTATCGGTTGGGGTGTGTAACGAGAAGTTTACACACACCCGAGGGGTTAGATGCTACATAAACCCCGAGAGCGAAGCTCAAGGGGTTTATGATTAGCATCTACTGTAACCTGTTGGGTTTGTGTAAACTTAGAGTTTACACACCCCGACCCATATTTTATTTGATATAATTGCTGAGTTTCCCTTTTTTCACCTCAGCAATTATATAAAATACAATTAAGCTGCTGTGTGGTCTGTTCACAGCCTGTGGTTTGAGTTACATGAATCTTTTTTTTAAATTAATTTAGCAAGTTTATTTTTTGCTGGGGAATTTAAAAAAAAAGAATGTTGTGGTAGGTTTAAAAAATAACTTACCGTCGAATCCGAGTAGCAGTTTAATGTTTCTTTGCTGTTCGGGGAGAAAGGAAGCGGAGAGCGGTCGGCAACTAGTGCAGCGGGCGCTTGAGCAGAGTGAGGGAAGCCGTGCACGTGTTTGCCATAAAAAACACTCCTTTATTACGGCATATTATGCCACAGTTGCTGTATGGGAAAAAAGGGAGACCAGTAATTATAACCACAATAACAGTAACTGTTCTAATATAACTATTTACAATTACAGCCATGGGGAGGAACAGCCCACCGGCAACACTATATTTTTTCTGTTTTCTCTTGGTCGTTACTGGGAGTGGTGGATGTGCTGTTGCACCTGCAGGTGGAGCTCTTCCTTGCATAAGGTTGAAAATTAAGTCCATTTTTTCTCCATCCCTGCTTGAATTTTAATGAGTTCACTCATTTTTTTTAACTTCTCCCACCTCCTTCTCCAGACGTCCCAATCTTTTTGAACTAGATCCCAGCTGATCTGTTTCTGCAGACTGCTTACTGTTGGGCCCACCACCAGTTCTGCTGCCTCAGCCTGCATGTGGTCTTCTGTGTCTGCCCATTGTTTAAATGCTGCCTCTATATCTTTCAGATGCTTTGCTGCACGCTGACTTAACATTTTGACTGTTGGCACTGTAAAATAATGATTCATACAATAACTTTATACTCTGAAGCTGACCCTCCATCCTCATCCTCCCCCTTCATTTATCCTCTGTCTTGCCTTGTCCCAGACCCTTTTGAAAAAGACTGCTGTTTTAGGGTCTACCATCTCTGTTAGTAAAATGTTCCACCACGCCACCACACTCTCTGTAAAAATGTATCTCCTAATTTCCCTCCAAAACCTTCCACCCTCCGATCTCATGTCATGGCCTTGAGTGTTCCTCAACACCCTTACCCTAATAGCCCCTCCGTAACAGTCTGGTGTGTGTGCATATGTGTGTGTGTGTGTGTGTGTGTGTGTGTGTGTGGTTTAGCGCTGCACCCCTTCCAGTAATTTAATCTCCCTTTACAGCTACCCTGGGATGAATGTCATCTGGCCCTTGTGCTTTGTCCACCCTCAGCACTCTCAAGCCCTCCAGCTCTGTACCTTCCATGATCACCCATCCATTATTTCATCTGTAGTCTTTACTGCTCCCACCCCCCAGTTGTAGCACTCACTCTCTCCCTTTCATAAATACCATATTTTTCACCCTTCTCTACCCAACCTCTGTCCTTCTTAATCCTTACTATCTGTTCTTTACTGCTCATTCTCTCCATGATATACCTGAAGCAGTTATTCTCCCCCCCCCGTGCTTAATGCCTTGCGCCAGGCTGAGCTCTTTGGTGGTTTTTACTGTTCTTAATGGCCTTGTCACCTCCCCTGCCTCCTGCATGTACTCCTCCCCATCTTCCACCCTCCCTGATTTCCTGTAACTCCTAAAGGCCACCCTTTTTCTCCTCACCTTTGCCACAACCACCCTGCTCATCAATCTTAGCCTTTTGCCCTGGCCTTTTTACTTTGAGTCCAGATACAGGAATTGGTAGACTCTAGTATCCCATTCTTTATGAATTATTAAGTAATCATCCACTGCATAATAATGTTGTTATCCATAGCAAGGCAGGCCCTTGAAAAGAAACAAAATACTATCCTACTATGTGTATTGATTGAATCAATAATTTATACTAGACTGTCCCTCCCAAACAGTTGAGGATGACAGTTCACCGGCACCACCATCACTGACTGCCTCCCCTGTTCACTGCGTTCTTCAGTTTCTGCTGTTGAAAAAATAACAGATGTTTCCTATCACTCATCCATCCCACATCACCCAAAAAACAAAAAGCTGATAACGATAGTAGTAGCCCTTGCCCATGGACCATTGATCCATTCCATAGAAACATAGACTTTGATGGCAGATAAGCACCGCTTGGTCCACCTAGTCTGTCCATTTTCATACCAATTGGATAAGCTGCAGCAGAGCCCAGTTAACCAGCAGCCTACTTCTTTCTACCCCACACCAGAATTGCGTTATGTTTGTCCCATGCATTCTTGAATTCACCCACTATTTTTGACCCCATGACCTCCTCAGAAAGGCCATTCCATGCATCCACCATCCTCCCTGTGAAAAAATACTTCCTCACATTGCCCCTGAGCTGTCCCCCCTCTATCTTCAAATTGTGTCTCCTTGTTTTTGCACATCTCTTTTTCTGAAAGATGCCACCCTCTATGCAACCAGCCCCATTCATTCCTACCTCTACACTGTTACCACACATTTACTACAGGTTCATAGCAATTATAGAAATTTGAATGCAATTGTAAAGAGCTATGGAATATTTAGAGACAGAGGGATAGTGGGGTGGCAGACAGGGCAAAGAGACAGGTGGATGTATAAGAAAGCAGATGTAGTACCCTAAAGTTAGCCTCTAGCTTTCCCCCCCTCCAGTCCCACAAACCCCTCCCTATCCCTTTGTCTACTTTTGCACTGTTTAAAGCTGGGAAGGGGGGTTGGGGGCAGAAGACCCTCCCTGAAGGGTCTGCAAGGGCCAATCTCCTGGTCGAATGCCAGGACCTCCACTGCCCTATGAAAGGGCCCGGGAGTGGCCAGCAAAGGGGAGTCCATAGCACAGAGTGGAGGGTGGAGGATGCAAGGAGCATGGACAAGAAAACAGTACCTCATTTGGTCCTTGGCTCCTCTGGTGTCACTCCCCTCCTGCTTCGGTCTGGCACTGGTGGCATCAGCAGCAGGGCTGGCTGGGTGGAGTGCAGTTCCCCAACACAACCTGTCCTCCCTGGGCAGAGCCCCAATTAACAAGGGAGGAACTCAAAGCCCGGCGGACCGAAGAGGTGTGCCAGAAAATGGGTCCAGGTGGAAATTGTGCCCGCACCAATAGTTCTGCTGCAGCAGCCAAGGAGGTCTGACAGAAGCCAGGTGGGAGCATGGCTCCCTGGCTACGTTTTTAGACTCAGCATCCACACAAAAGTCCTGGGCCATAGCGGTGAGCGAGCAAAGTGCCCAGTTTTATTTACACTTGCACCACAGGTGCTAAGCAAGTGAGAAAGGGAGAAAATTAAAGGGCTCCAGAGAAAAGATTAAAGGGCCAGTGCCCTAGTACAAACAAGGGTGTGTGCAGTGGGCCTTTGAGGCAAGTTGGACCCAGGCTATGGTGGTGACTGGGCCGTGGGAACAATCTCAGAATTTACTTCTGCCACAGGCGCCGGGCTGGAGAGGGAAAAGGGTGAAGGTTCAGAGCCGAACATGAGCAAGATGGCACCAGTCAAAGGGCTGGTGCCCTAGCCAGAAAGGGGAAAAGAGGTGTGAAATGGGCAGGGGATTGAGCACCCCAGGGGCAGGGAAAGACGGACCCAGCTGTGGTCAGGGCCCATCGCATTCCTCCTTCATTGTGGCTGTCCTCCCTTGCCTGCTTTGTCCTGTTTAGAGTGTCCCCAAGGGGATGAATGGTCTGAGCTGGTAAGCAGCCTGACGCCAAACAACCAGAGAGGGGCTGGTGGGGTGGGCCTAGCAGCCAGGTCCTCAGGTAGATTCATCAGTGGGTAGAGCTGGGCAGCCTTCATTGGTAGTCCATTTGGAGGGTGGGGCCAGGCCCAGGGGTTCCATAGGCCTTGGGCAAAAGGTTGCAATATAGATGATAAGGGGGTGGGGCTGCCAAGATGATCAGAGCTAGACCATCTTTAGAGGTATGGTTCCAGCTTGGGGTGGGGAAATGGTCCTAGGGCCTGGGTGCCCCAGCACCCCAACTGAACTGCGCTGTTGACTACCTAGTGCCCCTAGAGTCCGTATTCTGTGCAACAACTAAACTGTCTGAAAGAATCTGAACTGTTTGCTTGCTACTGAACTGTTATTGAATTGGTCCTGGGATACCCAAGGTACAGCTTCACCATTGTTGTCTGGACCAGCTTCGCCAGAGCCTGACACTGACCCACGGAGGTCCCCGGCCCATCCACCATCTGGAGCAGGACCGCCTCCAGTGATGCCAGCCTGTGCCAAAGTCCAGCCACATGTGTTCCAGCATCAGCTCTGAGATGGTAAGTGGTAGAGAGCCCCTAGTGAGGTATCCAGTGGTAAGTCAGCTTAGGAGCCATCCCAGCTCAAGCTTGATGGACCACAGTTAACGTCGTACATGCCTTTTTGTTGTTTTGCTGGCCATCCAGAAGTGTGAGCATGCCCGTGTCACTCTGTAGAGGCCACTCAAAGATCATTCTGTCAGCAATCAGCTTGTTGAGAGGTCATCTGGGACTGGAAACCTGCCAGTGGTCATTGCAGCAGATCTTCTAGAGAACCACCTGCCAACCAGAAGTTGTCAGCTTCTTCTCTGGAGCCACAGAGGATCGTCAAGTTCTTCATTGACCAGTTAACCATGTTCCTCATGTTCTGTTCATCTGGGGGATGTTCCGTTATGACAGGTTTACAAAAGCACTTGGTGGGGTCAATGCCCACCTGCTGATCAGCCACGTAGCAAAAAGCCTAAGCTTGGTTCATCAGTTGTTCCGTCATCTCAGCCAAGTGCATGTAGGACTTGGACTAAAAGGGTTTAACTCCCTGTTCTTGGTTCGACCAATTGTTGGTCTCAGTTGCATTGTTTTGTTCTTTATATTTGTTGTCCAGTACTGTTGTTAAACCAGTTCTCTCATTTTTATTGTCCTTTGCAAATAAACTGTTTGCACCTTGGTCACTGAGTAAGCTTCCTGCCTTTCTTCCAGATTTGTCTGGCCTGTATTAAAAATATTGTTTGGGAACCTTTCAGCCTGCCAGCAAACACGTCTGGATGTGTGTAGAACACATTTTACTTTATGCACACTGAGAAGCTTAAGTCACTCAGTTAAAGGCCTCGGTCCTTAAAATGACACAAGGTGTGCATAAAATTTGTTCCATGTGCACCCAGATGCGTCTCATTGCTTACACATACTCCGGTCTCTTTGTCCTGGCCTCCACCCCCCCCCCCCATATATTTTGGTCTCTAAATATTCCACAACTCTTTACAATTGCATTTAAATTTCTATAATAGATATGAACCCATAGCACTGTCATGAAACTCTGACAACATCACCAACAGGCAATAAGTCTAGTACTATGGTATAACATAGTATGTAATAATAGCTTACCAATTTCCTTCTCTGGAGCAGATAACGATGATGCAGCACCACCACCACCACCACCAGGTCTGGATGCCAACGTCACTGCCTTCAGAGCACTCTGTGTTGTGTTGGTACTATCACCTGGTACATCAGTCACAGCCGGATCTTCAGTAGCAGCTGGTTTTGCAGTAGCAGCTGTTGACATACAAAACATAACAATTTTATCAGTCAAAGATAATAAAAGTTATTGGTGATTCAATTTATTAGCAAATACAATATAAATTTTAACAGTAAAACAGGTAGACGGATGTGTCGTGCGTGACCTGATTGAGACCTACACAAATAAAACCTCGGCTCACAAACACATCTATTTAGTATTTTACTTTACATTTGCTATGTAACTACCAAGCATTAGAATTCTGAGACTGGTGGTCACTACGCTGTCGCTGACCTATTCTATTTTAAAGCCTTCCTGCAGATGACTTTTTAATTTTTTTACACACTACGCTGGTCCAATATAAAGTTACATTACTCAGACGTGCTCAGGCTGCATGCACATGCCCGTGTTGCAAGCACAGAAATATCAACAGTAAGAAAAGAAGATATTGGTGATATGCTAATACTCACCACGCTTACTGCTTTTGCATCTCCTTTTCCTAGGCACTTCTGCTATGGTCACCACTCCACCAAGGTTTTCAATAATGTGCCGGTCCCGCCACTGTAAATCATCCCAGCGGTGCTTCAGGTGTTTGTTTGTTCGAGTAGGGCGTTCTCTGTCCCCACTCTCCTTCTGTCCGATCTCCTCCCATATAGCATCTCTTTTTGCAAATGAAACTCTAGTTTTACCAAAGAGGTTGGTTGCCCTCTTGGTGGCCTCCATGATAAGTATGGAGGTCTCTTCAGGAGAGAATGGTGTAGCACATGGTCTGTTCTTTTCTTCCTGATTGACTGGACAGATTGACTTGTTCTGCACTTCCTGTAGTAGCATCACTAACAAAAAAAAAATCTTTAGCTGACTATGAACAGCAATACAGCACAAAACTGTAAAGTTCAAGTGTGAACTTCAGTTCAAGAACTTGCCAAAAGCTAAAGTAAAAGTTTTTGACACTATGCTTCTAAGGCCAGGCCAGGTATTGTTCAGTGAAAAATAACTTCGCTGAAATAAATGATCAGATGCAACATCCACAGGCTACTGCAACTGCAATCAACATCCGAGGAATAAGATTCCTCCATTCTGGCGAGTTTTTCACAGATCATTACTGTGCGCCGCAGAATATTATTCAGCGGAACCTAGAATCAGCGGTACATGTTTCCGCAGAATACTATTCCACCAGACAGGCATACAGGAAGTTTTGAAAAATAACATTCTGTACCAACACAGAACTTACACGTAGATGTGTGGTCATCTTACAAATAGTCGCAAGCCTGTCTGATGATTACCTTTCAAAATAATCTGCAACATTCTGAGAAAATTGGATGTAATGCATGGGGAACAATATTCCATGGAAAAGAAGTCTTCCATGGAGTATTATTCCGCCAATGGCATTTCAGTTGATGATCTCATTTACAATGAGGTCCTGGGTAGGAGGACGTAAATAATAATAAATAAGTAATAAATAAAATAAATAAGTAATAAGTAAGTGGTTATGCTGCTGGTATGTTAATCACCCTCTAGGAGTATAATGTTGCATGAGGCATAGCAGAGTACCACATGTTCATAGGCATAGAGGGTGATTTACTGTCCATTAACATAACCAGTGGGAGTACCTTATTGCTATTATAATTCAAGCACATTTAAACTGTGTTAAAAATTGTTCAACATATGATTAGGCTCTACATGTATGGTAATAAAAGATTAACATAAGATGTGCTGGCCTGTCAGCGCAGAGATTGGATTTCCTCTCGTGACGCCAGTGACTGGGGTTTGGGAATGAACCTGGGGAGTTGGAGGGCTGGCCAGGGGAGAAGGATTGAGCATTCTATGGACTGCTCTCCTTCTCCGGGGAGGGATGGGCGAGTGTCCAGCGCTCGAGGGACCCCTGGTGAAGGCTGGGGGCACCAGAAAGTGACTGGCACCTAAACGTTGAGGGGGTGGGGTGGACACTGGACATCACTGCATGTCCCCGCCCCTGGGGCATAACAGAAAAATGGCCATCTACCTGCCTAGATGACGCTCGCCCCTCGGCTGCGATCAGCTCCCAGGCTGGTTCGCTGACCTATCCCATCAATTCTGGCACCTTACAGCTGGATGCTGCAACCCTGTCCTGGGGGGCAAGCCAGGGGGTATCAGTGGAGTTGTGGCTAATGTGGGAGTGTCAGCCGAGGGGTCTGTGACCGAGCCAAGGTAACGGTAGTAGGTCGCCCCAAAAAGTATAAATAAGAAAATGAAAGAGTAACATAAGGCTGACAGAATGCTTTCAGCGAATCAGACACTGTCTCATATCCTTTTTATAATACAGATAGGGAAGGTACACGAGTCTAATGAATAATAGTATTGCTTATGAAAATGGATAGACAGAATGAAGAAGTCTGATTATTTGAAACTGTTACAATTCTATATGTTTCTCTTCACAGGTCTTATTCTCCTTGGATTTTATCACACACAAATGGATGCATATCCATCTATTGTGGGTCTAACTTCATCTTCTTCACACATAGGATTCAGGTAAGTATTTTATAATTATACAGTTTGTTTATGTAAGGTTAAATTAACAGCCTTGTCAGTCAAATTAAATTCCTGCCATAAGATGCATTTACTTTACTGCTATGGCAATGTGATTTACAATTGATATTTTCTCATTCTTTTATTTACAGATCAGTGTCTACGTGGTCCTGTTGTTATTCTCATCGCATGCTGCTGCTGCTTTAGGCACGTCCACATGTGCTTCTCCCACTCCTGCCATCTCATATTTCTGGCGATGAACCAAACCTGACTGAACTGATAGTGGCCCTGATGCTATGCTACTGCTGCTGCTGCTTTAGGCCCATCCTCATGTGCTTCTCCCACTCCTGCCATCTCAGATTTCTGGTAATGTACCTTAACTGACTGAACTGATAGTGGCCATGTTGCTATGCTGCTGCTACTTTAGGCCCATCCGCATGTGCTTTCCCCACTTCTGCCATCTCATAGGTCTAGTGATGAACCTCAGCTGACTGAACTAATAGCGGCCCTGATATGCTGCTTCTGCTGCTTTAGGCCCATCCTCATATGCCTGTCACACTCATACGAACATACAAACATACAAAGAAGCCAGCAGAAGAAGGCTATTTGGTCTATCAAGTCTGCTCATGTTGCAGGGTCCACAGCTTGAGCTACTCTCCCTGCCCCCTTTCCCCACTCCTCCCATCCTCTCTACCCATGACCCTTACCCTCCCCATACCTGTCACAGCCTCTCTTAAAGCTGCCCACTATCTCCAATGAGATGACCTCTTCTGGCAGCACATTCCAAGTGTCTACCCCACCACCCTTTCTGTGAAGAAGTGCTTCCTGACTTCCCTCCTAAACCTCCCACCCTCCAACTTATGTTTGTGTCCCCTCATGTTCTGGTTGCCACTCAGCTTAAAGAGACTCTCCTTATCAACATTATGTATCCCTTTGAAGTACTTGAAGTTCCCAATCATGTCTATCTCTCTCTCTCTCTCTCTCTCTCTCTCTCTCTCGCTGTCTCCTGTCTTCCAGGGAGTACATGTTCAGTGCCCTCAAACTGTCCTCATATGCCTTACCCTGCTGACCAGATCTCATCTGTGTAGCCCTGTTCTGGACCTTCTCCAGCAGGTTAATGTCATTTTTGAGGTATGAGCACCAGTACTGAACTCAATACTCTAGATGCAACCCTTTATCAGTGACCTGTACAAGGGCAGTATAACCTCATCTCTCCTACTACTGATCCTCCTAGATATGCATCCAAGCATCTTGTTTGCCTTTGCTGCTGCTTTCTTGCACTGCGTGGAGTGCTTCAGGCACTAGTGATCATCACTCAAAGGTCTTTCTCCTCCTCTGATGTAGACACTTGGACTCCGCCCAGGTAGTACTCTGTCTTAGGCTTCTTGACTCCAATATGCATATCTTTGATTTCTTGGCATTGAAGCCAAGCTGCCATCCTATATCCACTCCTGCCATCTTATGTGTCTGCTGATGAACCTTAGCTGATGGAACTGATAGTAGCCCTGGTAGTATGCTGCTGCTGATTTAGAAAAAAAGATAAACGCACTGAATAAGAGGAACTAGTAATGTAATGTGTAATGTCTCACTCGATCAACTGCTCAGACTGCTCAGAAAACCAGACCCGATTTCCACAACTGGATCCGCGCACCTGAATATCATTACACAGAAACAATAAGTCCGCAGATATATACATGCGCAATGAATATCCATGGAAAAACATTCCAGTTTGGCTATTTTAAACAGCATCAATGTGTGGAGGAATAGTATTCCATGGCATCAGCGGAACAATAGTCCACTGATCGTGGCTATGCTATCATTCAATTAAAAACAAGGACACTATTACGATACACTGCAAAGTGTATGTACATGTCTCCAGTTTAGCAGAAATCAAGTGGAGGAAATTTCATTAAAATTCATCCAGTTGATTACATGGAAATATAATTTTAATACTGCGGAAATATTTTCCGCTGAAAATTATGGCCAACCATGGAATATAGTTCCGCATTTAAAGCACAGGTGGAATTCATCTGAAACAACAGGTTTTCCTCTTGGAAAATTTCTCCTGTGGAATGCACATTCTACTGAAATTCTGCTGCCGGAATTTTGCATTCCGCACAGCACTAGTTCTGAAACGATGTCAAGTGATGGGTTCTGAAATTATGTCGATTGATGAGTGTCTGATATCACATATAAAATGTATGAGTTGAAGTAACCAGAGTGAAATAGTTAGGGGGAGACAGTCAGTACAGATTGAAGTCCTCTGAGAGCATAGACAGGTACTGTGCTAAACTGTATGACATTCCCAGGGTAAAGTTGTGAAACTATTGTATTGCAGTAACTTGGTATGGTGGACAATACTAAAAATAGCTGAATTAAGGGATCCTGAGGTGAAACTCTCATAGTGAGTGAGGAAAAGTTTCAATCAACCCCCATTCTACTGTTTTGGTAGAATATTTATGACTGAGAGGGGGTTCTCGAAAACCCAGTATAGTTTTGAGAACTGTTTTTTTTTTTATAAGAAGGGAGGTGTATGGCAGAGTTGGGTTACACCCTTGGCTGTGACTGATGAACCACTTTTCTATTTCCTTATTTTCTTGCTACCAAAACTTCTGTTGCACAACAGTTAACACTTTTCTCTTTGCCCCCCCCCCCCACTCTAGGTTGGCCACCTATCGTACCTCTTTACTATCCTTACTAAACTTCCTACTAGTTCTCTCTTTACATTCATTTTCCATTTTCATTCACCCAGTCCCTGGAATGATGCCAAACACCTGGAGAGGTGTTATGTAAAGTGCATATGTGCATTTTGTGTACAAAAAACATGAAGGTTATTTTAAATAGGAATAATACAGTAGTTAATAAATTCATTTTAAATAAAAAGGCTTCAGAAGCCATATAAAGCAATAATTTCATGATTAGTACAGTTATAAGAAATCCTTAAGGTATTTTCATAAATTTACACTATAGACCTGTTACTGTATAAGGTTCTATGTATGAGGTTGAAGAAGTGCTTAGTCACTGTGGATCAGAGATATAGAGAATCAATAACTGTGGAGATATACACTGTAGCCTGGATATTCAGACTGTGCCAGGCAGTGGCACAAGCCTGGGTGCAGCACAACTGGGATGCACCAGTGCCAGGGCCAGGTGATATTCAGTGGTGATGCACCATGGCGCAGCACTGTTGAATATGGCAAGGTCAGTGCATATACCGCACATGGTGCAGTGGCACTGCACCAGTGCAAGCCACAGATAGGGAGCAGAGGGATGTGCCAGCACAAGTTTGTTGTATTTGTTTTGTTGAATTTTGTTGACCCGGTAAGCCCACTGGGCCTAGAAAGTCCCTTTTTCAGGGGCGACCGGGGGGGGATACAGATGGTAAGCAAATGAAATTGAACCAGATTAAGCTGTTGGTAGTATTTTTAGTGAATGAGGGAAATTTGGTCAGGAACCAGGGAAATTCCCCTACTCTTTTCGATAAGTGCCATGGGATCTTTAACATCCACCTCAACTACCACCAATCCAGGCAGATGGGACCTCGGTCTAACATCTCATCCGAAAGATGGCACCTCAGAAGTGCAGTACACCCTTCATGCTGCACTACAGTGTCAGTACTGGGATATTAACCCATGTGCCAACAGTTGTGTTAGGTGCATCTCCTGCGATATTCAGCAGGGGGCATGCAAATGAGGCCATAAAATATGCAAGGTGCAAGTGGGTCCATTTGCATGTCTTGAACTGGGCAGCCCGGTGACTTGTGCCTGGCACCCTGCACAGCATAACGTGTGCAGTGGGGATCCCGGGGCATCCCCTGCCCCGTAGCTGTGATTGTGTAACTGTATTACACACAAACCCTGGTAGTCTAGTGGCCCCCCTGAATCCCTGATTCCCTGGCAAATGTAATAAAAGACCATCACTGGTGGTCTAGTGGTCCCCTCTTCCACACCATTCCCCAATATATGTAAAAATGACTGTCCCTAGTGGTCAAGTAGAACCCCCCTGCCCATTGCAGTGATCGCGACAATCCTCCGTAAATAAATGTCCTGGTGATCCAGTGGCACCGTCCACCCTCCACCCACTGAACCCCTTGCCCACCCCACCCACCCCTCATTGGTGGGTGGCTGCAACTCCGCATACCATCTGCTACCACCAGAATGACAGGTACAGTATGGGCTGTGCTCATTGATCCCCAGTGTTGACCAATGGGCTTGCAGGGCATACTATACTAGACAGTCCCAAATGTGAATGACTTCATTCACATATTTGGGACAACTCTACTATGCTCTCTTCGTGGTGGGCCGGGTGGCCGGGTGGATGTGGATGGAAGAAGCTGCCCACTGATGGGGGAGGTGGCAAGGATTCGTAGGCAGCTGCAAACTAGGGGTCTTGGATGCACACTCGAGCAGACTTAGATAGACTGGGTGATCTGTTTCTGCTGGCACATTCGTATGTTCGTGTATATGAATCACCAGGACATTTATTTATGGAGGATTACTGTGATCATGGCAACGGGTGGGGGGTTCCACTAGACTACCAGAAACAGTCATTTTTACATATATCGGGGAATCGGGTGGGAGGGAGGACCACTAGACCACCAGGCATGGTCTTTTATTACATTTATTGGGGAATCAGGGACTAAGGGGTGCCACTAGACTACCAGGGATTGTGTGTTATACAGCTACGCGATCATGGCTACTGGTGGGGGTGTAGTTCCACTAGACTACCAGGGATGTATGTAAATGTCAGTTACCTGCAATCGGGGACGTGGGTGGGAGGGGGTACCACTAGACTACCAGGGTTATGTGGGTGCTTAGTGACGGTGTTCTGGGTGTGTGAGTGGCCACCCACGGCTGGTGGCTTCTGTGTTGCACCATGCAATACAGCAGTCCACCTGTGGGTGGCCAGGATTTGTTCCCATTCTTCACGGGCTCAACTTTGAGCCCCCCTATATGGTGCAATGCAGGGTTATGTCAGAGTATGTGCTGCGCATCCCATGCTAAATATCGAGATGTGCCGCATATGCATGGGCACACCCCATGCATATGCGCTGCATACAACTACATTGCGCCCCAGTGCATCGGGATTTGCACTGCACCAGTCAACCTTTCCATTATCCCCCAGGGTGCTATGTGGGGTTCTGCTGGCGCAACTCTGTTGCGCCATGCTGAACCCCTTTGAATATCCATACCTGTAACTGAACCAGGAAGTCTCCCAAAACAACCCCCCCCAATCTTGGTTTTGAGACAACATGTTCAGACATGAAACAGCATGTCCAGACATGTAAATAGAAAGGGCTAAGTCAGGTGACCCCCCACCAAAAGATATAAAACCTTTTCACTGAGTCAGTTCAGTCAGTGCAGTAGAGGTCAGTCCAGTGGGGCTCAGCCCTGAGAGAGGAGGAGAGAGGTTCTGCTGTTTGCACAGACAAGCTGTTGAATGCAGATGAGAAGGGTCTTAGGAGCTCTAAGATCCAGGACTGTGTTATGTGAGAAACTACTGATGTTAAGTAGTGATTTTCTTTGTATTTGTTTTGTTTTCATTTATTATATTTCTAACTTTAGAAAAATAAATATCACACCATGGTGTGTTTTAAACCTGTAAATTTGCCTTGTCTGATGTTTATTCCCACACACTGTTACAGTGCCCAATGTTGTAAAAAAGTACTTGATCGTATTAAGGGATTGTGTTCATCCCATGACATTGCCCCAATCATAGTTAACTCGGCTGAAGACAGATGTCCCCACAGTTTATGTCCCATAATAATAGGAATCTGCAAATATCTAGTAAATTTAGTGACAGGCAAATAATTAGCAGGATTAGAAAACAAAATACAACCAGTATCAAATAAATCATTTATTATAAATCAATATATTTCCAATAACTGATAATACCAAGAGACCCACAAACAAATACTCCTCAACTGATACACCATTGCATACCTTGTAAATTTGGCAAATTAAGCTCCCCACTGGAAATAGGAAGACACAAAATTGCAGTGCTAATCTTGGACTTAGAACCAGCCCAGATAAAACATAGAATGACATGCTGCCACACCTGGAAATAATATAGACTTGGATAGACAGACAAAGTTTGTAAGAAAAACAAAAGACGAGGTAAAACATTAAATCTAATAATTTCTACTCTCTGAGGAACAAAAAAATAATAATCAGTCCACTGATCCATATCCAAAACAATCATACCCATAATAGGCTCCAAATTAAATAATTCCAGATGGTCCAAATTCCTGGGAATAACAACATCCAAATATTTTAAACAATTTCTGTTCCACTGCACTGTGAGGATAGTTCTGATAAAAGAAGAGGGCAAATGAAACAAAGTCAATAATTCAGTTTTTTCATTGTTAAGAAAAAAAAACGCTAATCTTTCAAAACAAGACAAAATCTGAAGAAAAGAAGACAAAGAGGTTTCTGGATCCAATAAAGTTAACTGAATATCGTTCATGAACAATGAAATCTGATTTTCTTGGCCACCTAAAGGAATGTCTGAAATAGAAGATAGAAGAAGTGGAGGCAGTATTGCGCAGTGGTTTAAGGCACTGACCTGCAAACCTAGAGACCTAGGTTTGAATCCCACAGCCCCTACTTGCATATTGTGTGGCCCTGAGCAAATCGCTTAACTTCCTTGTGCTCCTAGGTCACACCTATAAACAAGCTTTTAGCTTAGTGAGTCTCTCCTGGTTAAAAAAAAAAAGAAGATGATAAACGAATATGAGAAGCCTAAGGCTCAATATATAAAGCAAATGAGCGGAGATAGGGGACAACCCTGCCTAGTACCATGTTCCAACCTGAAGGGGGAGAATATAACCCTTTAACTTTAACCAGGGCCTTAGGGGAATGATAAAGACACTGTAACATTGAAACTAATGTTGAAGGGAAGTCAAACGAATCAAAAGTATACCATGAAAAATCCCATAAAACCCTTTCAAAGGCCTTCTCCATGTTAAGGCTGGCCAGGACCATTGGAATGGCCCAATTCCAGACGTGATCTATAAGCAACAGAAAGAATCAAATAGTAGTAACATAGTGTAATACCATTTCAGAGTTAATTTCTAATTGATGTTATATACACACTCCACTGGATTGTACATTGTGTGCGCTCCCTTATTTATGTATTTATGCTGCTGGGGGTCTGGGTTCAGGGTTTGGGGTAATGTTGCCTGGGTACCTCTGTGTGTGCAGGGGGGGTTGCCTTTTACTAAACAGGGACAGGGCTGGCATGTTGTGGGGCGATATGTTTGTAACTAATAGGGAAGAGGTTGAAGTGTGTTGGGGTGCACTGGTTAATATGGGGATGGGGAGCCATGTGTGGTGGGGGTTCCTTCAGCCATGGGATGGTGATGCTGCTGGGGAGAGACATCTGTGAGCTGGGTGGGTGCAGCCACAAGGGATGGCAGTGGGTGGGGGGGAACCGCTGGACACAGCAGCATGGCAGTGTGAGTTTGGGTGCCTGCGTGGGCTACTCATACACCAGGACCCATGCTTTCCCGCACATGTGACCCACTCAGGGACCTGAGACGGGCATCTGATTGGATGCCCAACTGGGTCCACTACTACACTCCCAGCCTCCCTGTGCAGTCCTGCACATCAGGTGAGTAGAGCCATGGACAGGTGCCCTGCTGGTGCATGTGATAGTGCATACTGCACATCCTGCACCTATCCGGGACCGAGGAGCTACACAGGCAATGTACATACCTCTGGCATGTAATTCCTGCCAATTTGTGCATAGGCCCCTTTATTAGTGACACAGCAGAGTTTCTGAAAGGGAAGATCTTCCTATTTGCAGATGACACCAAGGCCTGCAACAGGGCTGACATTCTGGATTGTGGTGGAAAGGAAGGGTAGGGATCTGAAATAACTGGAGGTGTGATCAAGGGTTTTGCAGCTGGATTTTAATACAAAAAGGTGCAAAACAATGCATTTAGGCCACAGAAATCTAGGGGAAATGTACAAAGTGGGCGGTGTGATACAATGACCAAGCAGAAAAAGAGACATGGGGTAATCATATCAGATGACGTAAAGGTTACCAGGCAACATGACAAGACAGTCAGGAGGGCTAGTGAGATGCCGATGTGCATAGAAAGGGGTATCACCATGTAAAAGGGAGTAGTGATGCCCCTATGTAGATTACTAGTAAGACCCACCTTGAGTACTGTGTCCAGTTGTGGAGACCACATCTCGGGAAGGACATAGACAGAGTAAAGGTGGTCCAGAGAAGAGCTACTAACATGGTGCACTGTCTGCATCATAAGCCATGGGAAGAGAGGCTAAAGGAGCTCAATATGTACATCCTGGAGGAAAGGAGGGAGAGAGGGGATTTGAAAGAAACCTTTACATTTTATTTATTTATTTATTCATTAAAGCATTTCTCCAGAAAAGACATACTGAACATTGAATTAGCTTCACTGGCAAACATTTAAACTAGCAGGAGGGGTGGTGTTGGCAAAAGGATGCAAGGGGAACCAAACTGCCCACCCCCACAGCATAGTGAAGTTAGCATGGAGGATTATAAAGTTATGGTATCAACAGAGGAAACAAAACCCATAGAACAGAATAGAGAGAGACAGGAGAAAGGATGCTGAAAGCAGGAAGGGCAAACAGAGGAGGCAATAACACAGCAGGGGGGATTATAAAAGGTCAAATGGCCGGACATGGAATGCCATGTGCACCAATGCCCGCAGCCTTGGGAACCAAATATGAGACCTGGTGGCCTTGATAATGATGGCTGACCAAGAGATTGTAGCTATTACTTAAATGTAGTATACTGGAAACCATAATTGGGATGTAGCAGTAATAGGTTATACTCTGATTAGAAGAGATGGGGGGTAAAAAGGGTATGGGTGGCTCTTTATTTTAAAGATGGTATTAGGGCAATTGAGATACAGGGAATGCAGTGGAAGTGGATGTATTTTGGGTCATTCTTGCAATGCACAACAACACTGCTATTCACATGGGCATGATATACAGACCTTCAGCACAGGGGGAGGAGGTGAACTGGGTTCTAGTGTAATCCATCCAAACTATGGCAGCTAAGAGGAGGTGCTGCTTGTAGGTGATTTCAGTCTGCCAGATGTGGATTGGAGCATCCCATCTGCTGCCTCAGCTAGGAGCAGGGGCATCCTATACTCTATGCAAGGGGCAGGCCTCAGACAGCTAGTGCTAGAGCCCACCAAGGAGGGTGCAAGTTTGGACCTGGTATACTTCAATGCAGACAGAACTGAGGTAGTCAGGGTGGGCGAACACCTGGGATCCAATGGACATCACACAGTGTGGTTCAGCATGAATACAGTGGCAGAGTCAAGCCACACAAAGGCAAGGGTACTGGATTTCAGGAAGGCAGACTTTACAAAGATAGGGACACGTCTCAAGCATGCCCTGGCAGGGAGGGACAAAAGGGGGGAGTGGATGAGAAGAGGGCCTATCTGAAAGGTGCCATAGTGGAGGCAATAAACCTTTGCATTAGGCAATTAAGCAATGGCAAGAGAAGGAGAAAGCCACTATGGTTCTCAAAGGCAGTGGCCTGGAAGGTAAGGGTAAAAAAGATGTTTTTCAGGAAATACAAGGACACACAGTAGGAGGAGGAGAGTGTAGTATATCTGGGTAAACAGAGGGAGGCAGGGAAAGCAGTCACGAGTGCAAAGGCACAAACGGAGGAAAAAATAGCACAGGAGGTAAAAAAAGGAGACAATACTTTTTTAAAGGTATATTAGTTAAAGGAGAAAAAAACAGGGGTGGGATAGTAAGGCTTAAAGTGGAAGAAGGAGAGTGTGTGGAAGGGGAAACACAGCCATAGTATCAAGCTCTACAAAATCGAGGGTACTAAACTTTAGGAGGGCTGACTTTGTCAAAATGGGAATGTGCACAAGGAATACACTAGCAAATGGGCAGGAAGGAGGGGCTGAAGAACAATGGGGAAAAATCAAAACTGCCATCACAGAGGCAACACGCCTTTGTGTGAAACAAATAAATGAAACAAAATGAAGGAAAAACACACTATGGTTCTCAAAAGAGGTGATGGGGAAGGTTAGGGAGAAAAAGATAGCATTCAGGAAGTATAAGGAATGACAGAAGGAGCAGGACAGAGAACTGTACCAGTTAAAGCAGAAGGAAGCAGGGAAGGTGTCAAAATAACAAAGGCCCCAACAGAGGAAAAGATAGCCAACCCAGTTAAGAAGGGAGATAAAACCTTTTAAAGGTACATTAGGGAGCAAAAAAAGGCCAAGGGAGAGATAGTGGGCTTAATAAAGGGGAAGGGAGGTGGCAGAGAGTGACAGTGGAAAGGCAGAGATCCTGAATGTATACTTTTGCTCCGTATTTACCAAAGGAGGGGAGGAGGAGGTACCTAAACCATATAATAGAAGCACTCTGGATAGGGGGTCAATACCAGTTCATTCACAGAAGAAATGGTCCTGAAAGAACTCCTTAAACTGAAGGTGGACAAAGCAATGGGACCTGATGAATTCACCCCAGAATCCTAAAAGAACTACGGGGAGAACAAGTGACAGTCACACCACTGACTACCCTTTTTAACAAATCATGGGAGGATGGTGTAGTACCTGAGGACTGGAGGAAGGCAGATGTTATTCCCGTCCATAAAAGTGGGAGCAAGACAGAGGCAGAAAACTACAGACCTGATAGTTTGACCTCAGTGGTAGGGAAAATGATGGAATCACTTCTGAAAGGAAGAATTGTTCAGTACCTAGAGGCGAGCGGTGCACAGGACCCAAGGCAGCGTTGAGTCACAACTGGAAAGGTTATGTCAGATGATCCTGATAGATTTCTTTGACTGAGTGACCAAAGTAGTAGACCAGAGAGGGGCTGTGGATGTGGCCAACCTAGACATTTAATTATTTATTTTTATTTATTAGCTTTTGGTGACCGGGTAAGCGCATTAGGCAAAAAATTCCTGCCTATTTTCAAACACGACCCGGGAGAGTACAAAATACAGTCATACAGACAAATTCCTATGTAGGATACCTACAATCCAGGCATACATTCAACAAAGTATCCACGCATGGATAGGTAGGTTACAATGCATACAGCAGCGGTCATCCACGCAGGAATGGAAAAAAAAGGCAAAGACAGGTTTATACATATACAGAAAATCATCCTCACAGGGATGAAAGGTAAAGGTAAATAACACACAGTGTGGAAAATCTGATCAATTTAAGTCCAATATTTTCAAGGCGGAAAGATCAGGAGTAGAGGATAGGGTGAGGTTAGGTGCAGTTACAGGTATCTAGTGCATAGAGATGGGAAAAAAGAGCAGACTTGAAGGAGGGGTGAGATTCAGAACTCTTTAAGCTAGGAGGATGGGAGTTCCAAAATTTGGGGGCAAAGTGAGAGAAAACTTGCTGCCCCATTTTTGTTGAGTAGTGTGGGACTGAGAACTGAGTGGAGTTAGACGATCTCAGAGGCCGGGAGTGGACCACAGGGGTAAGCACAGCCCCAAGACAGTCAGGGTGGGGGTTTCTAGTCAAGGAGTCGATAAAACACCCCAGGGAATAGGAGCAAAGGGATTTAGGAGGCAACCAGTGTAGGGTGGAGTAGAGGAGACAATGATGAGTGAGGTAAGGGGCTGATAGGGCGAATCTGCAAACGTTGTTATAAGTGGTACTATCATTGACATGGGAAAGGACAAGGAGGAGACACAGTAGCTTAGGGAGTAGGACGCCTCTTGCCACAAAGATCCTGGCAGCAGGGGTTAGGTAGTGACACACATGGTAGGCGGCATCAATTTAGTGTTAACAGAGCGACATACCTCATTTATGTGAGTGGAGAAATTCAGCATGGGGTCAAGCAACACACCTAGGTATTTGAAGGAGTTGGTGGCAAGAACTGCAGACCCACTGAGGCAGAGCACGCGGAGATTAGAGGACTCAGCTTGAACTTTTCTGGATGACCCAAAGAGCATAGCCTGTGTCTTTGGTAGGTTGAGGATTAGGGAGTTAGTAGAGAGCCAGTACTGAATCAGCTGGAATGCAGATGATAGATGATCATTAAGGTCAGGGATGGATCTAGAGGCTGCGTAGAGCACTAAATCATCTGTATACATAATGGAGTGGCAATGGGGAGAGGAATTAGGAATATCATTAACAAAGATTGATAAGAGTAGAGGTCCCAGGACGGACCCTTGA
The DNA here is from genome assembly GCA_016271365.2 of Neoceratodus forsteri. Classification (NCBI taxonomy): domain Eukaryota; kingdom Metazoa; phylum Chordata; order Ceratodontiformes; family Ceratodontidae; genus Neoceratodus; species Neoceratodus forsteri. The sequence goes on from JADMNL010000035.1 coordinate 30,300,834, forward strand.
GGGACTCCACAGGAGAATGGCACTGGAGACAAGAGGACCCTACAAAAGGGGATGGATTGAGTTCAGTTACCCAGGTAGCTGCTGATCCAGGATATAGTGGGACCAGAGGCACCAAGAGAGATCAGTTTGTTCAGGAGCAGTGGGTGATTAACCAGATCAAAAGCTTTGGTGAGGTCAATGAACACAGTGCCAGTAAGAAGGCCTTTATCCATGTTGGACTTGACCTCACTGGTGAATAGGGTGAGGGCAGTAGTGCTACTATGACCAGTCCTGAAGCCATATTGTACGGGGGACTGAAGATTGAAGTTGTGTAAATGGGCAGAGATTTGGCGGTGAACAAGTTTCTCCAGTAACTTGCTGAGGGTAGGCAGTAGTGCAATGAGGCGATAGATAGGCATTTAGGGTCACCTTTCTTGAAAACCGGAATAATCCTGGCCAATTTCCATGCTGACAGTACCATGGAGGTGCTAATAGATAGGTTAAAAAGCTGAGTGATGGGTGTAGCAAGAAAATGTGCAGCAAGTCTCAGTAATCTGGGTTCAAGACCATCAGGCCTGGAGCCTTCATGAGAGGGAAGATACCTTAGGGACCAAAGAAACTCATGACGCATGATAGGGGAGAGCACCAGGGCCAGAGGTACATCCTGGGTAGTCAACTTAGGAGTCTGGGGGCCATGGGATACAGTAGGGGGAGTACTGGGGACCTTGGTGAAGAGGAGGTTAAAGGCATTGGCAATCATAAGGGAGTTATTGCAAAGTGTATCATTAACTAACATGTCCTTAGGAGCCTGCAACTTGGTAATCCCCAAGATTTCATTGATCTGTGTCCAGTATTTCTTTGGGTCAAAGGCCGAGGAGTTTAGGAGTCCATGGAAGTAGGTACTCTTGGCAGCACAGACCTCCTTTTAACAGGAATTACACAGGGCCCGGTACGTGTCAAGGTCAGCCTGAACTGAGGTGGACTTCCATTTAGACCACAGCTTGTCACGCTGCCTAAGCAGTTGCAGAAGAGGCTGTTTCAGCCACTTGGTAGCCTTTCCCCTGACCCAATGCATATAAACTGGGATGTGCTTGTGCTGTAGAGCAAGCATTGTGGAGTTAAAGTAATCGGTAGCCAGGTTGATGTCGCTGGTAGTAAATAGGGGAGACCAGTCAACGTGTTTAAGATTGGAAAGGAACCTAGCTAGGTCAAGTTTGGAAAAGTTAGCGAAGGATAAGACCTTGGGAGGACAAGATGGAGGGGAAGTGTCCCTCACACAGTAGACTGGGCAGTGGTCTCTTATGGAGTCAGGTAAAACCCTGGCAGGTGAGTAAGAGTTCTTACGGTTTGTGAGGATCCAGTCAATCAGGGTATGGCTGCGGTTATTCTGCAAGAGCGTAGTATGAGTTGAGATGAGTTGAAAAAGGTTGGCCTTATTGATGGTAGAGGCAATGGAAGAGGAGTTGGGACCAAGCCAGTCCAGGCTGAAGTCACCCAGACAGATCACTTCATTGTTATTGGCCAAGGTAAGAATAAGTTCAGTAAGCTCATTTAGATGGGGTGGTAGATAAACGCCAAAGATGTGTAGTTTTTTGGCCCCACCAAGGAGTAGGAGGGAGTTATTTAGAGAGAGGGAGGGAAGGCAGGAGAGAGACGTTCAGGTGTGTCTTGTAATACAAGGGCAATCCACCACCTCTTTTAGAGGATGGTCGGTCGGCACGGAACATGTTATAGCCCGGTAGTGAACAGTTAAGATCAGAAACAGAGGATTTCAACCAGGTTTCGGATAGAACCAGGATATCAGAATTGTTGACCTGAACCCAGGCCTCCAGATCAGGGAGCTTCGTTGTGAGACTATGGATATTTAGATGGGCAAAAGTCAAGCCAGAGGTCTGGGGCAGGAGATGGCTGCCACCGGAATGAGTTCGGTAGGGATGGCCAATAGGGCCAGGGTTAGATTCAACGTCCCCAGCAAGGGTGATAGATAGTATAATAATCCATAAAGCAGCAAGCATGCTGGCGCGAAAGATGTTAGCTGAGGAAGTAATACTCCAAAGTACAAAGTGTCTGAGAAGTGAACCTACGAGCTTGCAACTGAGGTAAACTGAAGAAATTGTTGTGGAGGAGGTGGCAGCTAACATGTTTGAGTAAGTGAAATTACAGGGGGAAGGCTCAGACAGGGATACAGATGTTCCCATGAAAAGGGATAGGGCATTGAGGGTGAACAGAGCAATGAAAGTGGATGGAACAAAACAAATGGCAAAGCTAGGCATCCTGACTGGAGCATCCAGGCAAGGGTAGCTTGACATGCAAAGTGAGTATTTAGAGGAGGAGAAAAGGTGAAATAGAAAGTGTGGAGGGTCAGTGTGAGGATAAGAGTTAGGAGCAGGGCAGAACAAGGGAGGGAAGGACACAAAAAAGGGGTAGAAGAGAAGCCAGAGACGAGGATAGGGCAGAATCCAGTCAGTGCAAGAATTCCTACTGGAGATAGAAGCAGAGTACTAGTAGTACTTAGCTATGCAGGTTAATGAGTTGTCGCCATCTACAGGTGAAATAGAATAACCTGCAGCTGGAAAAAAAGCAGACAGGAAAAAGACTCAGTGGGAAACACAGTAACTCATGTGGTTGTTTGTAACTATATAGGGTAAGCCAGCTAAGGAGGGAGGTATTGGGGGTGGGCGGGAGTAGCCGCATCAGCGACGCGGAGAGGCTTTTGCAATCGGCGCAGCTCAGACGGCTCTGAAACCCTTACTGCGGGGTAATGAGAGATCGGAATTAATTGAACTAAGCAATTCTGAGCTACAATTCACGTTCCCGAGCAGAGCTGCAGTCTGTAAATTAAATGCTGCTGCAGCTCGCAAAAATAACACTTTAGGCTTAAGCTTCCCAGTAATGAATTAGAGCAACTATACAGTGGGGATACGCTGGCAACAAAGAATACAAAGGTGCAATGCAGCAGAAAATTGGAACAGAAAATGGCGCCAGATTCAAATCCTTGGTAGACGCTGGACGTGTTCACTGACAGCACTTAGAACCATACCTTGCAGGTGCCGGGAGCCCTTCAAGCCGTTCCTTGGGCAGGGTGCCACGAGGATGAATGGAGAGGCATTTAACACAGTTCCACACAAAATATTAATAAATAAGTTAGCCAGCTTGGGAGTGGGTCCCAGGGTTGTAGCCTGGGTGAAAAATTAGCTGGATGACAGGATGCTGAGGGTAATAGTAAACATAACAATAAAAGAAAAATAAAATAAAAAACATAGTAAAAAAAAGTAATAGTAAATGGAGTCCATTCTGAGGAAAGTGGGGTTACTGGTGGGGTACCACAGGGTTCAGTACTGAGACCGGTCCTCTTTATTGTCTTTATAGGTGACATTGTGGAGGTGCTGGAAGGAAAAGTATGCCATTTTGCAGGCGACACAAAGATCTGCAAAAGGGCCGATACACGGGGTTGGAAAGGATGAGAAGGGACTTGACAAGGTTGGAGGAATGGGCAAATGTATGGCAGCTTAGATTCAGTGCAAAGGAGTGCATAGTAATGCACCTGGGAAACAAAAACCCAGGGGAACAGTACACAATGGGGGGGGTATACTAACAACAAAAATGGAATGTAACTTGGCTTTAGTCATATCAGATGACCAAAATGTAGGCAAGCAATGTTAGAAGACAGTAAGGAGGGCTGAGGAATACTGGGATGCACAGGGAGAGGCAACCCCAGTAGAAACAAGGAAGTTGTTGTCCCTCTCTACAGACAGTTGATGAGACCCCATCTGGAGTACTGCCTGCAGTTCTGGAGACCCCATCTCCCCCCACCTTACCCCTTCCTCTGCTTTCCCCCTCTTCTGTCACGTAAGCACTTGTTTACTTATTAACCCGGCACTTATTACTGACCACTCTTTCTACCTGTTATGAGCAACACTGTTGTAACACTGTAATATCTGCCTTATAACTGTATGCTAATGTTGATCTTATAACTTGAATGTTAAATGTCCCATTCCTATTGTACCCCTCCCCCCAGGTTGCACCGGGAAACGAGCAACTTGTTGCTCAGTATGTCTTCCCGGTGAAACATCTCAATAAATAAATAAATAAAACAGACAGGATGGAGGCAGTCCAGAGGAGAGCAACTCAAATGGTGCAGGGTCTCCATCAGAAGCCATATGAAGGGAGACTAAAGGAACTTAGTATGTACAGTATACCATAGAAGAAAGGAGGGACATGATAGACACATTCAAGTATCTCAGGAATTAACAAAGTCCAAGAGGATAGCATATTTCAGAAAAAGAGATGTGCAAAAAGAGGGGAGCACAATTTGAAGATAGAGGGGGATGGCTCAGGGGCAAAATGAGGAAGTATTTTTTTCACAGAGTGGGTGGTGGATGCATGGAACAGCCTTCCAGAGGAGGTAGTGGGGTCAAAAACAGTGGGGGAATTCAAGAATGCATGGGATAGACATAGGGCAATTCTAGTGGGGGGTAGGAGGAAGTAGATTGTTGGTTAACTAGGATCTGCAGCTTATCTGAAAAGTATGGAAATGGGCAGACTGGGTGGGCCAAGTGGTCCTTATCTGCCATCAAAGTTTGAGTTTGTATGTTTTTGGAAAAACATCAATATTGATCAAATATTTTGTTCTGTATTCACAGAAGAAGAAGAAGGTGAGGGACCACAGTTAGGCAACATGAACAAATATGGGAGGGAAATGGATACCAGTCCATTTATAGAAGAGAGAGTTCTAAAAGAACTTGCCAAACCGAAAGTGGGCAAGGTAATGAGACCAGATGGGATACATCCTATTGTAACCCTCCCCTACAAATGGGGGTTCCCAAAATGTCTTCCTGGGCTTGCCTAATGCCCATTGCCAGGCTGGTGTTCTGTGTTTAAAACAGTTTTGAATCTGCACGAGAGTGCCCTGTTAGCCTCCATGTCTGTCTCTTTAAGAGCTGTCTGTTTCATAGGATAATTAATCTGGGTGGGGGCTGAGTGGTTTCAGGCTTAAGTCCCACCTGGGCTGTGGTACAGCTGCTCCATTCTGCCATCACTATGTGCGCAGAGGGAGCTCTTTTTAGGATATGTGATTGTTTGCTGATTATCTGCTTTAATAGTAATAATATAGAAGTTTGTCTAACCTGCCTTCATTTGCAGCATGGACTGTTTTGCTTAGAGCTACTATTTTGGTTCTGGACTGCCAGTTTGGAGCAATCAGTATCTTGGGGGACTCTAAAATGGAGACTGTCCCCAGAGGTCTTGTGGGAGTGAATTTCTTTAGGAATTGTAGTTTTTACTGTTTGGCACCTAAATGGACCTGGAGGGGAGCCCTTTCTGTTTTGGAGTTCATCCTGGGAGTCTTTGGACGTGTTTTCACCCCCTTGATGGTGCCCGACTTTGAAGGAGGTGGTGAGCTTGTGTCCGACTTTGAAGGAGGTGGTGAGTTGGCCTGAGACTGGTGCCTTTTTTTCCAACTAACTGCAGACTGTTGAGGAAACTGCCGGGTCACATAGAATTAAGCCGGGCCAAAACTCGTTGCTGCAGCGGAGAGGAGCACTCTGTCTCTGCTCCCAGTGGGTGAGGGGGTTGGTTGGAAGCGCACTGGAGGGCAAAGTTTTCACCCACCCCAGGGGGCTTGCGGTTTTGGGGTCATCATTGGGCCACCCTAGGTCTGGGGCCCTGACCCTGGGGAGTGGCAGTTCTGGGAAGCTTCAAACCAGTGCGGGCTTCCGGGGTTCTTTTCAGATTTGGCAGCTGCTGTCAGGGAGATTATACATCCTCCTGGATTTTTGGTGAGAGACAAGAAGCAAGTCGCTGATTCTTGAGAAGGAGACTGGTGTGCAGCTTGAATACTATCTGGTGGGCTCAAACTGTTATTAGAGATGGTCCCATTTTTTGGGGTACAGCTGGAGTAGCTTGAACATTAACTGGGGGCTCGGACTATCACTAGAGCCGATTCCATTCTTGGGCTAAAAGTGAATCTCTTTATTGCCTGGATTGTGTGGGCAAGTTTTTTCAGACTTTGGATTATATCTGATTATCTGACCTGATGACTTAATGGGCTTAATTTCAAATGGCTCTTTGGTGAGGTCGTGAGAGGGCCTCTGATTTACATATTTTATCTGTAGTTTCATGTACTGCTGTGAGAAAACAGTGTCTGGACTTTAAATGGTGATGGTGGGGGTGAGAAACTCATCATTTAAAATCTTTTTATACTGATATTTTTTAGTATTTATTTGTAATTGAATTGCTTTGTAATCATATTTGGAAAGTGTTAGAATGGTTGGGTGGGAGATTCTTTTAATTTATTGTTATTAGCTTATTTAAACTATTTTTTTTGGTTACTTTGGTTGTTTGTTTATTTATTATGTGTTGGCAGGGGTCTCTCCCTATCAGGCTCTACTCTCCTGTTGAGCTCCGTGGCCTCAGTCCCTTTGATTGCCCTCATTTGCCGGCTGAAGTATATACTCTATGCCATGCATTGGGGATTGTTAGGTGAAGGTACAGGGGCGGGGGCCATGGACCTCTCGGGAGAATGGAACCAAGCAGCCGGATTGGAGTAGTGGGGACTAGGAGACGCCCTGGGGCGAAATGGATTCCTGATAGGGGTTTGCCCTGTCTGGTTCCCATACCCAAGGGCTCCACTCTATGTGGGCGGATGACTCGGTCAACCTCGGGGTCTCATCCAACCCGGGTGGTGTTATGCAATGCCAGGTCTATTAAAAACAAAACGGCAGTGATGGCTGATCTTGTTGTATCATCTGACCTGACCTGCATCACCGAGACCTGGCTGGATGTAAATTCTGGCCCTATTTTGGAGTCAGCAATTCCGGCCGGGTTTTTGGTGATACACCACCTGAGGTTGGATCGTAGGGGCGGGGGTGTAGCCTTTGGTTTTAGATCAGAATTGAGCCTTGTGGCGGTGCCAGTAGGGGAGACTCAGTCCTTTGAATGTATCATGGGCGCAGGTGTGGGGTGCAGGATTCTTCTCGTTTACCATCCACCCAGGGGTGAGAAGCAATTCCTGCAGGAAGTTGTGGACTTCATCATCAACATGGTGTTGGAGTCCCTCAGATGGATGGTGCCCGGGGAACTTCAATGCCTGGGTCGATGATGAACTCTCGCAGTTTGGTCAAGACTTCCTCCAGTTGATGAATTTGCTGGGCTTCTCACAGGTGATTACCTCTGTGACCCATAGCAGGGTCATTCCCTGGACCTAGTCTTCCTTCTGGGTATGGAGACCTCTGATCTGGTGATCTGGTGGTGGAGCCAGTCAGTTGGTCAGACCATCACACCATAAGGTTCAATTTCCAGGCCCCCCCCATATAGCCCTACCCCTACGGAGATGGTCCGGTACAGCCCTTTTAGGGGTTTATCTCCTGATGGCCTACTGGTGGTGCTGGACCTATGGTGGCTGCTGAGGAATAGCGGTGACCCAGATACCTTAGTCTGGGGTTATAGTGACGTTGTGACTGTGGCTCTGGATTGCCTTGCTCCTGTCCGCATTCGTCCCCTCACCCAGCACCCTCGGTCCCCTTGGTTTGATGGGACCTTGAGAGAGCTGAGGAAAGTGGGACGAAGGCTGGAGCGTCACTGGTGATAATTGGGTCTGGATGTCGACAGACTTAGATTGTTAGCCCATTATAAAGACTATCAATCGGTTACCTCCCATAAGAAGGCAGAGTTCCTGTCCAGGGAGATTGCTGCAGCACAAAATCGACTGGCTCAGCTCTTTTGCACTGTAGACAGACTGTACAATCCAGTCTGTCTGCAGTCTTAGAGAGCATTGTCGCAAGGGAAGTGCGATGAATTCGCTCTCTTTTTTGTCGATAAATTTGCCGACATCAGGTCTGAGATTCGCATGGGACACCGCGATGGAGAGGACGGTGATCAGTGGGAGGTGGCAGCCCCTCAGTCTCCCTGGTCTGACTTTAGCCGGCTGGTGATCGGGGATGTTGTGAAGATTATCCAGTCTTTGCGGCCGACCTGCCATAGTTTGGATTATGGCCCAGCGTGCCTCTTTGCGGGGTGTGTTGAGACCATCGGCCTGGTCCTTGCTGAGATAGTCTGCTGTTCATTAATCCGGGGTGTTCCCAGACACTCTGAAGGAGGCGGTAGTGGTACCCCTTCTTAAGAAACCATCTCTCGACCCAGACTGTCTTGCTAACTACAGACCCATCTCTAACCTTCCCTTTGTGGGTAAGGTTATTGAGAAGGTGGTTGCGCTGCAGCTGGAGGATCATTTGAGCATCCACAGCATCTATGATCCTCTCCAGTTCAGTTTTCAGAAATGGCATAGTACCGAGATGGCCCTTGTTTGGGTTCTCAATAATCTTCTAATAGCAAGAGATCAGAGGAGCCATTCCATCTTGGTTCTTCTTGATCTTTTGGTGGCTTTTGACACTGTGGCCCATGGGGTGTTGGTCGGCCGCTTGTGGTCAATCTGTGGACTGTCTGGTACAGTCCTCAGATGGATTCATTCCTTCCTCACTGGCAGATTTCAGAGAGTTGTCTCTGGGGTTTACTTCTCTGACAAGGTCTCCCTGCCATGTGGTGTTCCGCAGGGCTCTGTACTGTCCCCAGGTTGTTCGCAGTGTATATGCTGCTGTTGGGAGACATTGTAAGGCAGTATGGGCTGAGTTTTCACTGTTATGCAGATGATACTCAGCTCTACCTGTTCTTTGTGCCTGATCAAGGGGGAGCTCTCTGGAGTTTTAATGACTGCCTTTCTGAGATTGAGGATTGGATGAATGCCAGCTGGCTGAGGTTGAATCTGAATAAGACTGAGGTTTTTGTGGTGGACCCAAGCTGTCGTGTAGAGGGGCCATCGGAGGGGCGAGCCTCGGGTCTTTGGCTCGGTGGTCGCCAGCTGACAACCTCTGAACGAGTGCAGGATCTGGTTGTGATTCTTGATGACGGATTGACGCTTAAACATCAGGTGTTATCCATTGTCAAGACTGCCTTTTACCATCTAAGGAATGTAGCCCGGATCAAGCACCTAGTTCCGCACGACGACCTACCAGTTTTGGTTCACGCCTTTGTAACCTCTCACTTTGATTACTGTAACGCCCTGTACCTAGGGTTACCAAGGGTTAATATCAGCTGTTTGCAGCTGGTAGAAAACGCTGCAGCCAGGCTGTTGACTGGGCTACCTCGTAGCTGTCATGCCACGCCTGTGCTGCGTGATCTGCACTGACTGCCTATTCAGTGGCAGATCATCTTCAAGGTCGGTTTACCGACCTATAAGGCCCTACACAGACAGGGATCGAGTTACCTGCAAGATCTTCTTCATCCCCATTGCCCCTCCCGGCTGCTTCGCTCCACCGACAAGGGATTGCTAGAGATTCCCAGGGTTCGTTTAAAGTCATCTGGGGCCCATGCGTTTGAATTCATGTCCCCATCCCTGTGGAATTCTCTACCTCGTCAGACAGTGGAGAGCTTTAAGTCTGCATTAAAAACGTATTTATATACTTTGGCGTTTTCTGAACTTACCTGATCTACTGCAGATGTTCTTATATGCATTGATATGTGTAGTTGTTTTTATGTATTTTATGGTTACGTACTAGCGTTATGGTTTTGGAATAGTGCTATTTTATAAATAAACAAGCATTTGTCAATGCCGAATGTTGATTGCGTTGGTCCGCTGAGCTCGCTCAGTGCCCCTCTGTCACTCGCTTGTTCTGTTTCTCCCAGTGCTGCAGGCTGCTGTTTTGTACTGGGTTCCTGCCTGCGTTGGCACCTTTTTCTGTCCAGAAAGAAATCTGCAGCTGTCTGGACAGAGCTCCGTTGAGGTGACTCACTCCCCCTCTCTCACTCGCTCATTCTGTTTCTCCTGGCACTGCAGGCTGCCCTTTTGCACTGGGCTCCTGCCTCTGTTGGCAGCTTTTTCTGCCCACAAAGAAATCTGCAGCAGTCCTGTCGCAGGTCCATTGAGCTTGCTCACTCCCCCTCTCTCACTCGCTCATTCCGTTTCTGCTGGCGCTGCAGGCTGGCCTTTTGTACTGGGCTTTTGCCTGCATTGCCGCCTTGTTCTGCCAACAAAGAAACTGCAGCAGTCACGATACAGAAGTTGATACCAGCCCATTTACAGAAGTTGTTACAGAAGTTGATACCAGCCCATTTACAGAAGAAAGGGTTCTGAAAGAACTCTTAAAACTGGAGGTGGACAAAGCAATGGGGCCTGATGGGATTCATCCCAGAATTCTAAAAAAATTAAGGTTAGAACTAGTGACACCACTGACTACAATCTTTAACAAATCTTGGGAGGATGGGGTGGTAACTGAGGACTGGAGGAGGGCAGATGTGATTCCACTTCACAAAAGTGGAAGCAGGGCAGAAGCAGGCAACTACAGACCTATTAGTTTAACCTCAGTGATAGGGAAAATGATGGAATCACTTCTGAAGGAAAGAATTGTCGAGTACCTAGAGGCCAGAGGGGCACAGGACCCAAGGCAGCATGGATTCACAGCAGGAAGGTCATGTCAGACGAATCTAATCGATTTCTTTGACTGGGTGACCAAAGTAGTAGATCAGAGAGGGCTGTGGACATGGCCTACCTAGACTTTAGCAAGGCATTTGACACAGTCCCACACAAAGATTAATATACAAGTTAGCCAGCCTGGGAGTGGGTCCCAAGATGGTAGCCTGGGTAAAGAATTGGCTGGAGAACAGGACACAGAGGGTAATAGTAAATGGAGTCCACTCTGAAGAAAGTGGGGTTACTAGAGGGGTACTGCAGGGTTCAGTACTAGGACCGGTCCTCTTCAATGTCTTTATAAGTGACATTGCAGAGGGACTGGAAGGAAAAGTATGTCTCTTTGCAGACGGCACAAAGATCTGCAACAGAGTTGATACACAAGGTGGGGTGGAAAGGATGAGAAGGGACTTGGCAAGGTTGGAGGAATGGTCAAATGTATGGCAGCTTAGATTCAATACTAAGAAGTGCAAGCTAATGCACCTGGGAAACAAAAACCCAGGGGAAGAGTACACAATGGGGGGGTGAGATACTAGCAACAACAAAAATGGAAAGGGACCTGGGGGTAGTCATATCAGATGACCTAAAGGTGGGCAAGCAATGTGAGAGGGCCGTAAGGAGGGCTAGGGGGATACTGGGATGCATAGGGAGAGGCATCACCAGTAGAAAACAGGAAGTTGTCATCTCTCTGTACAGACAGCTGGTGAGACCCCATCTGGAGTACTGCATGCAGTTCTGGAGACCCAGTCTCCGCGAAGACATAAACAGAATGGAAGCAGTTCAGAAGAGAGCAACTAAAATGGTGCAGGGTCTGCACTGGAAGACACATGAAGAGAGACTTAAGGAGCTTAATATGTATAGCCTCGAGGAAAGGAGGGAGAGGGGGGACATGATAGAAACTTTTAAGTACCTCAAGGGAATCAACGAAGTCCAAGAGGGTAACGTCTTTCAGAAAAAGAGGTGTTCAAGAACAAGGGGACACAATTTGAAGATGGGGGGGGCAGCTCAGAGGTAATGTAAGGAACTATTTTTTCACAAAGAGGGTTGTGGATGCATGGAACGGTCTTCCGGAGGAGGTTGTGGAGTCAAAAACAATGGTGAAATTCAAGCATGCATGGGACAGTCATAAGGCAATTCTAGAGGGTGGGGGTAGGAAGAAGTAGGCTGTTGGTTAACTAGGATCTGTAGCTTACCCATTAGGTAGGGAAATGGGCAGACTAGGTGGGCCAAGCGGTCCTTATCTGCCGTCAAATTCTATGTTTCTATGTTAGAGCTCCATTGAGCTCGCTCAGTCCCCCTCTCTCACTCGCTCATTGTGTTTCTCCCGGCATTGCAGGCTGCCCTTTTGTAGTGGGCTTCTGCCTGAGTTGGCACCTTTTTCTGCCCACAAAGAAATCTGCAGCTGTCCTGACAGAGCTCCATTGAGGTCGCTCACTCCCCCTGTCTCACTTGCTCATTCTGTTTCTCCTGGCGCTGCAGGCTGCCCTTCTGTAGTGGGCTCCTGCCTCTAGTGGTGCCTTTTTTTGCCCACAAAGAAATCTGAAGCAGTCATGACAGAGATCCGTTGACCTCGCTCACTTCCCCTCTCTCACTCGCTCGTTTCATTTCTGCCGGTGCTGCAGGCTGCCCTTTTGTACTGGGCTCCTCCCTGTGTTGCCGCCTTCTTCTGCCCACAAAGAAATCTGCAGTAGTCATGATAGAGCTCCCTTGAGCTGGCTCACTCCCCCTCTCTCACTCGCTCATTTTGTTTCTCCCGCTGCTGCAGGCTGCCCTTTTGTACTGGGCCCCTGCATGCATTGCTGCCTTTTTCTGCCCACAAAGAAATCTGCAGCACTCCCAACAGAGCTTAGTTGAGCTCACTCACTCCCCCTCCCTCACTCGCTCATTCTGTGTCTCCCGCTGCTGCAGGCTGGTCTTTTGTACTGTGCTCCTGCCTGCGTTGGTGGCTTTTTCTGGCCACAAAGAAATCTGCAGCACTCCCGACACAGCTCCATTGAACTCGCTCACTCCCCCTCTCTAATGCACTCATTCCGCTTCTGCCTGTGCTGCAGGCTGGTCTTTTGTACTGGGCTCCTGCCTGTGTTGCTGCCTTTTCCTGCCCACAAAGAAATTTGCAGCAGTCACGATAGACCTCAGGAGCTCGCTCACTTCCCCTCTCTCACTCGCTCATTGTGTTTCTCCTGGTGGTGCAGGCTGCCCTTTTGTACTGGGCTTCTACCTGTGTTGGCACCTTTTTCTGCCCACAAAGAAATCCTCAGCTGTGCTGACAGAGCTCCTTTGAGGTCTCTCACTCCCGCTGTCTCACTCGCTCATTCTGTTGCTCCTGCCGCTGCAGGCTGCCCTTTTGTACTGGGCTCCTGCCTGCATTGCCGCCTTTTTCTGCCCACAAGGAAATCTGCAGCAGTCACGATACAGCTCCGTTGAGTTCGCTCACTCCTCCTCTCTCATTTGCTTGTTGTGTTTCTCCTGCCGCTGCCTGCTGCCCTTTTGTACTGGGCCCCTGTGTGTATTGCTGCCTTTTTCTGCCCACAAAGAAATCTGCAGCACTCCCAACAGAGCCCCATTGAGCTCACTCACTCCCTCTCCCTCACTCACTCATTCTGTGTCTCCCGCTGCTGCAGGCTGCCCTTTTGTACTGGGCTGCTGCCTGCGTTGCTGCCTTTTCCTGCCCACAAAGAAATCCGCAGCAGTCACGAGAAACCTCCGTTGAGCTCACTCACCCCTCTCTCACTCGCTCGTTGCGTATCTCATGGTGCTGCAGGCTGACCTTTTGTACTGGGCTCCTGCCTGCATTGCCACCCTTTTCTGCCCACAAAGAAATTCACAGCAGTCATGATAGTGCTCCATTGAGCTCACTCACTCCCCCCCCCACTCGCTCATTCTGTTTCTCCCGTCGCTGCAGGCTGCCCTTTTGTACTGGGCCCCTGCGTGCATTGCTGCCTTTTTATGCCCACAAAGAAATCTGCAGCAGTTCTGACAGAGCTCAGCTGAGCTCGGTCACTCCCCTCCCCTACTCGCTCCATCCTAATCTGTCCCAAACACTTATTTCTGATAGTGACTGCTGTATTATGTGCCGGAAGCACGAAAACACATTTTAGCCAGGATGTGAAAAATGACAGCTGTACTTTTTTTAAGGAGGTGTGTAAAAATGCAAGTGTTGAAAATCTGTGGTGAAAATATTACTAATTTGCGAACTTACAAGGGTGCGAGGAAACTGCACAATCCACGCTCGTAACACAGTCATTTTATGGAGTTTCATCACAAAATTTTCAACATAGGCATTTTAGAACCTCTGCTCATGAACAGTGTCAGTGTGATTTTCTTAATGTGTCCCGAACACTGATTTCCCACAGTGACTGCGCTATTGTGCACCAGAAGACAGAAAACACATTTCGGCCAGGATGTGAAAAATGACAGCTGCACTGTTCATAAGGAGGTGTGGAAAAATGGCAATGCTGAAAATCTGGGTAAAATATTGCAAAGTTGTGCGAGGTACGAAGCGTAGGGAACTGTGGCACCATTAACAGAATAATAATTCATTTTATGGACTTTGTCACCAAATTTTCAACATAGGCATTTAGGACCTCTGCTAATGAAGTGTCACTGTCATTTTCACAATGTGTCCCGAACACAGATTTCCCACAGCGAGCGAGCTATTCTGCGCTAGAACTGCGAAAACACATTTCGGCCAGGATGTGGGAAATGACATCTGTACTATTCATAAGGAGGTGCAGAAGTATGGCAGAGTTGAAAATCTGGAATGAAAATATTATTAATTCGAAGAGTTACGAGCATGCGTGCAAACTGCGCAATGCAGGCTTGTAACAGTCATTTTATGGAGTATCGTCACCAAATTTTCAATATAAGCATTTTAGGACCTCTGCTCATGAACAGTGTCACTGTCATTTTCTTAATCTGTCCCAAACACTGATTCCCCACAGTGACCGCGCTAATCTGCACCGGAAGAGTGAAAACCCATTTCGGCCAGGATGTGAAAAATGCTAGCTGTACTGTTCACAAGGAGGTGTGAAAAAATGCCAATGTTGAAAATCTGGTGTGAAAATATTGCAAATTTGAGAAGTTACGAGCATGTGTAGCAACTGCGCAATGCACGCTCGTAAAACAGTCACTTTTTTTGATTTTTTCCACCAAATTTGCAACATAGGCTTTTTGAGAGCCCACCTCATGAACACTGGCACTGTCATTTTGTTAATCAATCCTGAAAAGAGATTCCGTGCATTGACTGCAAAATCACCTCTCGGGGCCGAATAATGCCATGACAGTGGCAGAATTCATGAGCAGGGGTCCCAAAACCCCCATGTTGAAAATTTGGTGCCAAAATTCCCAAAAATGCCTGAGATATGCATCAAAGTTGGAAAATCCCTATTTATTCCATTATACAGGTTACTGGCATTTCCTCAGTTCACGGTCAGCTTTGAAGAGTGCAGACGTGTTCCCGGCCCCCTGAAGATAGTCGCGCCAGACTCTGGAGGTAAGTATAGGGTGAGGGGGGTGTGGGGCGGCAGGGTGCACAGTGAGTGGGCGCGGGTTGTGGGAGGGGGGCAGGGAGACCGCGAGGGACTGTTTTCTTTTTCCACAGGTTAAAATAAACAAAAAAAAAACTTATCAGCGAGGCAGTTTTTTACAAGGGTATGGTTGCACACTGGGGTGGTCTCCCAGCATGGCAACGGAGTGCTTTTTGGGCGAGGCTGTAGCTCGACGGGATTGGGGTAACGTCGTAGACATTAAAGGGGGGCAAGAGCCGAGGGGATTGGGCACCCCTCAGCACAAATCTACTGGGTGATGTGGGGGGCATTATGCCAATGGAGAGTGGGCTCCCCCATCGGCACATGAAACTGGGAGAGCGAGACATAATGCCGACTAGGAGTGGGCAAACACACACTGTTGGGGGGGGACCTGCTGCTGAGGGGGATTGGGCACCCCCTCTGCACTGGGGGTTCATAATATTGTTTGTGAACAAGGCAGCAAACCACTGTCATGTTCATAAACAATATTACACTTGCCAATGTTCCGCCCAGCAATGACGGGTCGCTCCCTCGACAATGCAGCCCCTGATTGCATCAGCTAAAATGTTAGAAAGTTGTGGCATGCTGGCTGAACTAGTGTCAGCAGCAGCGTGCCACAGCAATGGGGGAAGCAGATCAAGCCTTTAATGGCTGTGGGGGCATTGGCCGCAACAGTGCCGCGCCTCCACAACCTGCTTCTGGAGAAAGCTGCTGCAATATGTTTCTTGCGCATGCACGCAATCAACATAAAAATGATTGATTGATTGATTGAGACAGATGGCTCAACCAACCAAACATTTTGGATCAATGGGAAGTCCCAGAGCTGCCTGCAGCAGTGTGTCAATGTAAAGTTGGAGTTTGGAGAGTGAACAGCATAAGCTATTCGAGCAGCTGCTCCTGTGTGGTAGCGCAGGGAATTCGGTGGGAAGGCTGTGTCTGGCCTACCTGCTACCATCTTCCAGTGTGAAGAAGTTGTGTAAATAAATTGGACTGCCATCTGAATACCTGATTGAGACCTGAATCTTGAATTGAGAGAGTGAATTTCACCTGAGTGTGGACTAAAGACTTGCTCCAGAAGCAATCGTCCTGTCAGGAACCTGAAGAGAACTGCAGTGCATACCGTTTGCTCAGAGACCCTGCCTATTTTCAACCGAACTGTCATCCAAACTATGGCATCTTGTTGCTTTGCTTATTAGTGTGCTTAATGTGTAGTGTGGGTCGCGATTTGGTTACCCACCTTTGAATGTGTCAAGCTAGCTGGAAGCTGCTCCTGCATCTAAATGGACTCAAATCCTAACTTTCCACCTGGCCTGGACCTCACCATCTCGGCCAAGATTGCCACTCATGAGATAGAGATTCATCCAATGAAAGGCCCACTTGGGGATTCAGCTCCCTGCTCAACACCATCTAACAGGCATTGACCACCATGGTGCGTCATGTGAGCCCTGCTTCCCCTGGCAAACCAGCATACCATCCTGAGGTCTTCATCTCGTCAATCCTGCCTTCTGGTCTGGGTAGCATGAGTAACTAACAGGGTAGTTCCCTGCAACAAAGTTCAAATCATTGTGTGTCATCTGATTTTATTGTTTGGGTTGGTCATTACAAACTGAGCCATCCTGCTCCAGAGTACAAATTTTGGGTTACAGTGCATGTTGGTTGTTTTCTTTCCTAAGGGCCCCAACAACAGCTACAACGCCGGCCTACCCTGGGCAATGCTCCAGGCTAGCCTGTACAACAACTGGGTACCCAGAGTGTGTGACTGTGATAGAAGGACTCTTATGGTGTGCATGCCAAACCTGACTAACTCAGATTTGAATAATCAACTGCTAGATTTACTGTCCCACCCCTGTGCAACTCCCCCAAATAAATCAGATTTTGTTCTTTCTTCATATGACCTCTCCAGCCAAAAACCTCTCTAGCCATGTTAATGGTTGATGGATCCTCAACCCTCAACCCCAAGGTGATAGCAAACATCTTTAACATGGCTTTTTCAGACCTTAGTGCTGTTCTACCCAATGACTTTTTCGAAAACAGGGCCTACTCCCCAAATACCTTAGCCCCTCAGTCTAACCATCCCTCCTCTACTTCACGGAGGTAAGGCTGAATGAAGCTCGCCGCTATATTACTGCAGCTATCTCTAAATCTAGATCTAGTAGTGACACCCTGGACCTTAAACTTCTGTTGCTCACCCTCGATGAGGTAATTCATCCATTAACAAAAATCCTAAACCTCTCTCTCAGCTGTGGAATATTCCCGGACCTCTAGAAAACAGCCACCGTGACACCCGTCCATAAAAGTGGGGATAAGATGAATCACTCAAATTATCGCCCTATCTCCATACTGCCCCCACTCTCTAAGGCACTTGAGCGCATCGTGGCTGATCAACTTACCGACCACTTGGATAAATACAATATACCTTATCCACAACAACACGGCTTCTGGAAAGGTCACAGCACCACCACAGCCCTTCTTGAGTTCACTGGAGCTTTGCACAAATCCCTTGACAATGGCCTTCTCACAGGGGCCGTTTTCGTCTACCTCTCCAAGACCTTCGATACAGTACACCATGGACTACTAATTCACCAACTACTGAATGCTGGGCTATCACCTGACTCTTCTCTCTGGTTTAAAAGCTACTTAGAAAACCGGTCGCAGAAAGTAAAAATTGCGGACGCTCTTTCTGACACCCTGCCTGTTCGCTCGGGTGTCCCAAAGGGATCCATACTGGGCCCCCTCCTTTTTAGCCTTTTCTTAAACTCCCTCCCTTACCACTGCTCTGAGCAGATCATACTATATGCCGATGATGCTGTTGTATTCTCCACTCACAAAGATCCTGCAGCTCTTAAACACAACCTTCAACTTGGTTTCAGTTCTGTAGAGACATGGTTTCTTAATCATAAACTGGTCCTCAATGACAAGAAAACCAAATCTATGCTCTTCTGCAGCTCTCATAACCCACACAAGCTACACCACTTGGCTATCTCCACCACCCAGGGGAACACTCTAGATCAGGTGGGGTCCTTCAAATACTTAGGGATACAGCTTGACCCTAATCTCTCCTATGGACCTCATATAGATAATTAGCTAGAGCTGCTAATACACGGCTTGGTCTCCTCTACAAACACAGACCACACCTCACACCAGAAGCTTTGAAGGTTGCAGTCCTGAGCTCTGTGATCTCTGTAATAGACTATGGTCTCATCATTTATGGCTCGGCCACAGCCACAACCCTTAGACGCCTCTCAACTGCCTTAAATAAGGCATGTCAACTCATCACTGGTGCTCACCATCTCATCCACACATGTGACCTGTACACTCAGACCAGCTGGCTCCAACTATCAAACCACATAAAGTTTCTCACTTGCTCCGTGGCAAAAAAAATCTACCTTGGCCTTGCACCTTCTGGGATCTCAACTCTGTTACAACACCGAATTAACAAATGGTGCCTTAGGAGATCCACGCTATAGCTACTGAAAGTCCCCCACTGTCACACTTCACAGGGACAATGCTCTTTTGCTTATTGAGTGCCACTCTGGTTCAATGGCCTCAGCCCCACCATCTCCTCTGCCCCAACAATTAGTATGTTTAAAACTAGGCTCTGGGACTTCTCACTACCAACAGCTCCTGTGACTGCCCAACTTAACCTCGTCTCTCCACTTCCCTTCCTGCTCTAGTGGTCCCGCCCTCCCCTCCTCACTGGATTCTACCCTCACATCTTGGTATACCCAATGCTGCACTTTTCACCCTCTACCCACCCTTCCTACATTCCTTCTCCCCCCTCATGACTCTGGCACTTCTTATCTGTTGTCTATTTTCTCTGACAAATGCCGCTGGCTGCCTTGTTACAATGCTACCCTTGAATTGTATTAATCTGCACTCTGTTTGCAATGTCCACATTGTTGTAATGTCTGTCTTGATGTTCCCCATAATTTGTATTTCTCTGACGTGGAACCTTTGTAAAAGAGCCAAGGCTCAAAGGTATTTGTAATCCTAGATTTGATAAATAAAATAAATGAAAAATAAATGACCTGGCTGAAGTGTACCTTTGTGGAGGGGAAACTGTATTGCCATTGAACTGTTGTATTGCAGGTCTTGTTTTGCAGGTGGTCTCTAGGGTCTTTGCAGCTGACCCATCCCTGGTGGTAAGTGCATCAAGTGTGGATTTGACATTGTATGCCTATGCCAATTGTAATTGTTCATCTGCTGGTCTGTTTAAGTCACTAGAGGGGTTAGAGAGGAGTATTAGTGTCCCAGAGGACTATACCCATAGCAGCTATGCTACCCCTAAAACAATCCTTCCACTGAAGGCACCTGTTCACAGAACTCAGGCCCCTCAACCTGTGCCTAATCACGAGGGCAGAGGTAGTAGCCCTTGGGACAGCTCCATCTAGGGGTTACACTAAAATATTAAGGGAACTATGGGAGGTGCTGGCGGCACCACTGGCAGCCATGTTCAATGAGTCACTCTATATTGGAGTCATTCTAGAGGACAGGAGGAGGGCAGAGGTAGTTCCTCTTCACAAAAGTGGCAGTAGGGAGGAGGTTGGAAACTACAGTCCAATGAGCCTCACTTTGATAGTGGGGAAGATTCTGGAATCACTACTTAAACAAAGGATCATGGAACATCTTGAAGCCAGCAAAACACAGGATCCAAGACAGCATGGATTCACAGAAGGAAGGTCATATCAAACAAATCTAACTGGTTTCTTTGACTGGGTGACTAAAGTCCTGGATCAGGGGGCAGCGGTGGATGTGGCCTACCTTGGTTTCAGCAAGGCCTTCAATACCATTCCACATGGAAGACTTGTGAACAAGCTGGGCAGCCTGGGAGTGGGTCACAAAGTGGTAAACTGGGTTAGAAACTGGTTGAGTGATCAAAGGCAGAGGGTCATGGTAAATGGTACTCAATGTGAGGAAAGGATGGTGACCAGCAGGGTGCAACAGGGACCAACCCTAGGCCAAGTCCTATTTAATGTCTTCATAAGTGACATTGCAGAGAGGCTGGAGGGGAAGGTGTGCCTCTTTACAGATGACACTAAGATCTGCAACAAGGTAGACATTCCAGGAGGGGTGGAAAAAATGAGGAGGGACCTAGGCAAACTGGAAGAATGGTACAGAGTGTGGCAGCCGAAATTTAATGCAAAAAAGTGCAAAATCATGCATTTGGGGTGCAGAAACCCAGGGGAGGATTACATGATTGGGGGGGAATGGATGGTCACCAAACAGGAAAAGAATTTGGGGGTAATCATATCTGATTACCTAAAGGTAGCCAAACGATGTGTCAAGGCTGTGGGGAGAGCCAGTGGGATGTTAGGGTGCATAGAGAGAGGTATCACTAGCAGGAGGAAGGAGGTGGTGATGCCACTGTACAGATCATTGGTGAGGCCTCATTTGGAATATGGTGTCCAGTTCTGTAGGCCACATCTCCATAAGGATGTAGACAGTGTGTAGTCAGTTCAAAGAAGGGCAACAAAGATGGAGCAGAGCCTGCACTAAAAGTCATATGAGAAAAGACTGAGAGACCTCAATATGCACACCCTGGAGGAAAGGAGAGACAGTGAAGCTATGATAGAAACCTACAAATATCTAAAAGGCATAAATGGAGTACCAGAGGGTAGCATATTTAAGAAAAGGAGATGTCCAGGAATGAGGGGGAACAACATGAGGTTGGAAGTGGGTAGACTAAGGAGTAGCATGAGGAAGTATTTCTTCATAGAAAGGGTGGTGGATGCATGGAATAGACTCCCAGCAGAGATTGTGGGGGAAAACACAGTGGGGGATTCAAGCATGCATGGGACAGGCATAGGTGAACTCTAGCAATAGGAACGAGGAGGTAAAGCTGGAGATCAAGTAGGGTCTGCAGCTTTCATAGTAGGCAGGGAAAATGGGCAGACTAAATGGGCCTAGCGGTCCTTACCTGCCATCAGTTTCTACGCTTCCATGTTTCTATGTTTATTTCCAGATCTGTCCTGGGTGAGGGGGAAGGGGATTGATACAAGAATAACAGTTTACATACAGTACAATATAGTGAACAGTAGTTTTGTTTGTTACGATAACCAGTTATTTACAGCATTTACTGTCATATACAGGTAAGATACAAAGTAATAGTGCAGCTGAGTCCTAGTGGTTAGCTGAAGCAGAGGCCAATGCAGCCGACTGATATGAGGTTTTTAGCAGGGGTCGGGGATGGAAGGGGTTGGATGGGGGGACATGGGGAGGGAGAAGAAGGAGATAAGAGAATGGGAATAAGGGGGAGAGGGGCGGAGAGAGGGACAGGGGCAGATGGGGAGGATTAGGGGCCGATGATGTTCAGGGGAGTGATGCCATCAGGCGGAGGATGGGAGTGGGGTGGAGCACCCAGTATACAGGAATATCTCTTCCTCAGAGGACTAGGGAGCCCAGGGTGGAGGAATGTCAAGTGGTAAGGGGAAGGGGTTGGAAAGTAAGAATAGCATCAGAGATGGGAAATTCTAAAGGGGTGTCTTTATTGAATAGATTTGCACCACTGCCTGGAAGGAGGTAGGGGGCAGCAGGAGGTGAGGTAAGAGATCAGGTTGAGCCAGGGTTGAGAGCATGAGTACAGTGGAAGGGGAGGGAACTAATCAGGGTGGGCAGGGAAGAAGATGCAGGCAAAATGGAGTGGAGGAATGGGGGGAGGGACAGAAAAGGAATGAAAGAGGGGAAGGAAACTGAAAGCAGATACAGATAGTCAGAGGGGGAAGGGCAGATTGGGAGATGGAAAAACATTTATGGGGATAAATTGTGGATGTGTAGATAATAATAATAATATAATAATAAAATGTATTTAGTTAAGCGCCTTTCAAGTTTTCAAGGTGCTGTACATAAAACATGAAAACACCAGCATAATCAATGCATACAATAAAGCAACACAGCAAATATTACAAGATTAAAATAACCAATTACAGTATGGCGGGAAATGGCTTATCCCATAAAAGGACTTTGGGCCCTTTTAAAACTTTCCACAGTCATACTATCTCTAGAGCTAGACAGGGCAGAGAAATTCCAGAGGTAGGAGCCACAAAACCAATGGCACGAGCTCCAGAGGACTTCAAATTTACCCTTGAATTCCACAACCCCCGCCAGCCAAGCGAGTTGTAATCAGAGGGTGGGCACCAGAAGCTCTTTCAAGTAGTCAGGACCAAGACCATGTAGGACTTTGTAGGTCAAAATACCCACTTTAAAGGTGATCCACCACTGTATTGGCAGCCAGTGCAGAGTGCACAGCACTGGGGTAATATGAGACCTTCTTGAAGCCCCAGTCAACAAACGTGCTGCTGCATTCTGCACTAGCTGCAAGCGGCGGATATCAACCCCAGCAAGCCCTAGGTAAAGGGAGTTACAGTAATCAAGACGAGATGTCACAAAGGCATGGACCAAAACCGGCAAATCACAAGGTGGAACCAGGTGCCTAATCCTGGCGATGTTTCTAAGATGAAAAAATGCAGTCTTGTCAACTGCAGACACCTGATAATGAAGGGTCAGACCAGTGTCAAGCTCCACACCCAGGTTACACAGCCATTCAGAGGTGGGGATCTGGTCTACCCCCAGAATTAATCCAGAGGGGGACCCTGCCCCTAAACCCTTAACCCTGCGAACGGGGTCCACCATCATAACCTCAGTCTCAAACTCAGATAAGTTCACCAGGGTGCAAAAGGAGCAGTTAGGTTGGGAAGCAGCTAGTACTGAAGGTAAGAAAGAAAGGACATGGAGCACGGATGCAGGGATGGAAGGGTGGCAATCATAGGGGACTCCATAATTAAGGGTACTCATTGAGGAAGGAAAGGGGACTCAAATGTAAGCAGGAGGGTGGTCTATATGCCTTGGATGACAGTGGGGAAGGTGGGCTCAAGAATAAGGGGAAATAATAAGGAAGGTTGGAGGAAAACCTAATTTAGTTATACAGTACATTTGGGAACCAATGACCTAGCTGGGGAGGAGGTTGAGATAGTGCAAAGTAGTTTCAGGGAGTTAGGGAAGATCTGCAGGGAGGAAGGAAGTTTGCTGACCTTCTCAGAGGTGATACCAGTACCAAGGGCCAGCACAGCCAGGAAAAGAAAAATAGAGGATTTTAATGATTGACTGAGGAAATGGTGCAGGGATGAGATGTTCATCTGTATTGGGGACTGGGAGGAGACCTGGTCAAACACAGCACTCTTTTCACCAGAGAGGCTACATCTCAGTAGGGAGGGTTTGAGGGTACTCATGCACAAACTGAGGGAGTACATAAACGCTACACTTAATCTAAACTACTGTGGGGGGCAGTGGGCAGGCAGGCCCACAGACTCTGAGAGGAGGAGATAAGTGAACCTACCCCCACAGTGAAGGAAGAGGTCTAGAGGAAGGAGGTGGAAGGGGCAAAAACACAGTTAACAAAGGGTGGAAGGGGTGAGAAACACATAACAAAGGTATGTGGAGTGGTGCACACAGAGGGAATAAATGTGACTAGAAGAAAAGAGGGAAGAGAAGGAAGGTCAGATTCTAGGAGGAAGGTGGTGTCTCTGAATGCGCAGTCTTGGAAGCAAGATAGATGTCCTGCAGGCACTATTAGCAGTCAGGAGAGCAAACATAGCTGCAGTAATCAAAACTTGGACAACATCATACAATGACTGGGACCTTGGGATTCCTGGATATGAACTATACAGGAGGGACAGGGTAGTCGGAAAGGGAAGAAGGGTGGCAATTTATATCAGAGAGGGAATAATTTGCACTAGGGAAGAGACGGAGGAAGGGGAGGAGGAGGCATTATGGGTTTAGTTAAGGTCCAATAGAAGGAGAAAGGTATGGCTGGGGGTGGTTTATAGACCACTCAGTCAAGATGAGGAGAGGGATAGGGAACCGATCTCACAAATATTGGAAGCTGTGGGGAAAGGAGAGGTGGTAATTGTGGGGGACTTCAACTTGCCCAAGGTGGACTGAAGCATACCATCCGCAACATGTGCTAGGGGTCAGGTGATCCTGGAAGGACTACAGAGTGGGTTCCTGACTCAGAGCATCACTGAACCAACAAGGGTTGAGGCAGTTCTTGATCTGGTGCTCACAAATGGGGAGCATGTGCAGGAAATAATGGTCAGGGAGGCACTGTGTGGAAGTGACCATTGCACAGTGTGGTTCCAGTTGGATATGTGCAGGGAAAGCATCCCAACTAAGATCAAAATCTTGAATTTCAGGAGGGTGGACTTCAGTAAAATGGGCAAAGTGCTAAGGAGTCATCTGGTAGACATCAGCACAGACATGGGGGTGGACCAAAGGTGGTGTATCATTAAGGAAGGAATACTGGTTGCCACAGATGAGTGTGTTAGGCTCGGGGGAAGAACACGAAGGCAAAAGCACCAAGTTGGTTTAGGTCTGGGGTTGCCAAGGCAGTAAGAGAAAAGAGGTTGACCTATAGAAAATTCAGGAAGAACAAGAAAGAGGGGAATAGGGAAAATTACCTAAGGTTGGCTAGTGAGGAAAATAAGAAAGTCCAGTGAGCAAAGGCACAGAAAGAGCTGCAGAAAGCTGAAGGAATTAAAAAGAGGGAGGAGGCTTTCTTTCACTGTATAAGTGAGAAAAGGGACAAGAAGGAAGGGATTGTTAGGCTTAAGAAAGGAGTGGAGTGGATGGAGGATAATGGGGAAAAGCAGAGATACTAAATGAATACTTCTGTTCCATCTTCACTAGGGAGAAGGATAGACCAGTGCCTTCAGGAGGAAAAAGAGGAGCAGGTGGTGAAGGGAACACAGATGTAGTGATAGAGGAGGATAGAGTGAGTGAGGGGTTGGTGGCATTGAAGGTGGACAAATCACCAGGCCCAGAGTACATCCAAGGTTACTAAAGGAACTGGCTGAGGACTAGAGTCAGGCGTGGTACCACATGACTGGAGAACAGCACATGTAGTGCCCCTCCACAAAAGTAGTCCCAAGGATGACCCAGGGAATTAAAGACCAGTCAGTTTGACCTCAATTGTGGGCAAGCTCATAGAGACCATACTAAAGGAAAGGTTGGTAGAATATCTAGAGCAGCATGGCCTCCCAGATGAGAAGCAGCATGGGTTCATAGGGGGAAGGGAGATCGTGTCAAACAAATCTGATTGACTTCTTTGACTGTGTCACTAAGACAGCAGGTGGGGGCCAAGAGGTAGACATGCTCTATCTAGATTTCAGCAAGGGCTTTGACTGTGCCCCACAAAAGGCTGATCAGGAAGTTGATTGATCCTGGGGTTGAAGTAAAGATGGCCACATAGATGGAAAACTGGCTGAGTGACAGAACCCAGAGGGTGGTTGTGGTGGGAGAGTTATCTGGTACCAGAGAGGTAACCAGTGTTGTTTAATGTCTTCATCCGTGACATTGGGGATGGCATTAAGGGCAAAATGTGCCTATTCGTGGATGACACCAAGCTCTGTGGGAAAGTGGACACAGCTGAAGGAATGCAGAACCTATGGGATGATCTGGAAAAGCTGGGGAGGTGGTCCAAGATCTGGCAGCTTGGCTTCAATGCCAAGAACTGCGAAGTTATGCATATTAGAGCCAAGAATCCCAGGACAGAGTACTACCTGGGTGGAGCCCAAGTATCTGCATCAGAGGAGGAAAAGAACCTGGGAGTGATGATCACTAGTGACTTGAAGCACTTCATGCAGTACAAGAAAGGCAAACAAAATGCTGGGATGCATATCTATGGGGATCAGTAGTAGGAGAGAGGAGGTTATACTGCCCTTGTACAGGTCACTAGTAAGACTGCATCTAGAGTATGGAGTTCAGTACTGGTGCCCACAACTCAAAAAAGGACATTAACCTGCTGGAGAAGGTCCAGATGAGGGCTACAAAGATGATAGTTGGTCAGCAGGATAAGGCATATGAGGAGAGGTTGAGGGCATTGAACATATATTCCCTGGAAGACAGGAGAGAGAGAGATGGGACATGATTGGGACCTTCAAGTACTTGTAAAGGATAAATAAGGTTGATAAGAGTCTCTTTAAGCTGAGTGGCAACCATAACATGAGGGGGTATGATCTTAAGCTGGAGGGTGGGAGGTTTAGGAAGGAGGTCAGGAAGCACTTTTTCACAGAGAGAATGGTGAACACTTGGAATACGCTGGTGGAAGAGGTCATCTCCTTGAAGATAGTGGGCAGCTTTAAGAAAGGCTGGGACAGGCATGGGAAAGGTAAGGATCATAGGTAAGGAGGATGGGAGGAGTGGGGAGGGAGGGCAGGGACATTAACTCAAGCTGTGGACCCCTGCAATATGAGCAGACTTGATAGACCAAATGGCATTCTTCTGCTGGCTTATTTGTATGTTTGGAAGGGAAATAAGGGAGGGCGGGGGAGAGGGATAAGGAGAAGAGGGGATATGGAGAGGGGGAATAAGGAGAGAGAGGTGAAAGTGACAAAAAAGGGAAGAGAGGAGGAGGGAGAGGAGAGTGAGTGAGGAGAGAGGAAGAGGAGAGGGAGCGGAGGAGAATAGGAAGGACAGGAGGAGGTGGGGGCAGTAAGGAGAGAAGGAGTTGAGTGAAACAAATGGGCCTGATAACTAGGACAGTCACAGGAGGAAATGGTGTGGGTGCAGAGGTGTGAGGTTAGTGAGTGTTTGGAGGAAAAAGAGTGAATGGGAAGAGGGAGAGAGTTCAAAGTTTAGGAAAACGGAATGAAAAAGCAGTTTGACCAGCAAGGGATTTATGAGAAAGGATCAGGAGAGAGTGAGAGCCAGGATTGGTGTGTGTGTGTGTGTGTGTGTGTGTGTGTGTGTGTGTGGAGGGGGGAGGTGAGCAAAAAGAGCTCAGATTGGGAGGGAGGGAGGAAATCCAGAACTTGGAAGTGAAGGTGCGCAATGGGTTAGGCAGTGATTCTCTAGGAAAGGAAGGAAGAGAGCAGAGTAAAGAGAACAGTGGTGGGTGCAGGGAGAGCAGTTCGGAGAGAAACGGTAGAAGGAATGGAAGAGGAGGTCCAGTCTGGCCAGGGTGGACCTTGGGGCAGCACCATAGACTATGTCACCATAATCAAAAATGGTGAGAATCATTTTTGTAAGGATGTCATGGCAGGCTGGAAGAGGGATGCAGCTTTTGTTCCTGTACAGGGCACCAGGCTTGGGCTGGAGTTATTGTATGTGGCATCTACGTGCTGAGAGAAGTTAAGGTGGTGGTTAAGCCAGATACTGAGGTATTTTAATGAGGGCACAACATCAATTGTATCCCCATCTAGGTTGTGGAAGAAGGGGAGGAATGAAAATTAGAAATCTTTGACCTGATGCCAAAGCACATAGAGACAATTTTTTTTGTTTGGCATTTAGTGAGAGATGATTTGAAATTAACCATTTCTGGACTGAGTCGAAATCAGTTGGAGTTTGTATCTTAACTCTGCTGGAGAAGATCCAGAGAAAAACAGGGCTGTGTCATCTGCATTAGTGGTGGGCGAAGTGGGCGGAATTTGGTTAGTGGAGTAATCCGTGAAATTCTGCCTATTTTGTGTGGCGAAATGCAAAATTTTGCCTGGTGGAGTGATGAAATTTCACCTGACGGAACAGCAAAATTTTGCATTCTGCGGTGAAATTTTGCCTTCCATCTGTGGGCTAAATTTTACCTTACATGGTTATAACTAAATCCCTGGTGGCTAGCAGTCCCTCCCCCACCTGTCCCACATGTATAGAAAAATCCCTGGTGGTTAGTGGTCCCTCCCCCCACCTGTCCCACTTTGTATAGAAAAATCCCTGGTGGCTAGCGGTCCCTCCCCCACATATCCCACATGTATAGAAAAATTCCTGGTGGCTAGCGGTCCCTACCCCCATCTGTCCCACATGTAAATAATTATCCATGGTGGCTAGTGGTCCATCCCCTCCACTCGGTAATCACCCGCCCACCACGGAAATGTACAGTAACCCCCCCCCCACATCCCTCCGTATCTCCTTCTCCTGTTAAAAAAAAAATTTCTGGTGGTCTAATGGTTTTTTTGTAATTAATCCTCCTCCCCATCCCCAGTTCCAATAAATCCCTTGGTGATCCAGTGCTCCCCACCCAGCCTCCCCAGCAACCAGGTGTCCCCACACAACCCCTGGCCCCACCCACATCCTAAATCCTGGCAGTGGCAGACCGGCACAGCCCTCCTCTCTCCTCCATGGCCGGCCCGTCAAGTGAGCAGCCAATGAAGTCTCCCAAATGTGAAAATGGGTACTGAAGTCTCCCAAATGTGGTTACTAGTGAACCATGTCTTGCTAATGGCTACTATGTCCAGTTGAGCCTCTGTCATTGTTGCCTGCAGGTCTGGGATCTTGTTTCTCAGACTGAGAGCATTTGTGTACATGATTTTTCATTGGCCAGATTTCAGTGTGTTAGTTGTTGGTCAAGGTCCGGTGTTTCCTCTGTGAGTTGTATGGGAAGTCGGACCTTTTTCCTTACCTGGTGATGCAAATGAACTACAAACTTGCTGAACTCCTGTTTGATCACTAGCTGAGGGGGGAGGGGTGTTCTTCCCATTCGACATATCTGGTGCTGCACACCTCTCACCATTTTCTAGTTTACATTTTCTGCAAAGAAGTCAAACTTCTGCCCCAATGCACTGACTCCCTCCTTAGTCAGATGCAGTCCATCACTGTGTGGATGGCATTGGAGAGTCGGAGGGGGGAGGAAGTGGTGGAGTGGCATTTTTATTTTATTTATTTACTGCCTCAGATTACAACAATCTTTGAGCTAGTAGCTCATTAACAAAGATTTTATGTCCAGTACAAACAATGAGATATACCAAGGTATTTAAATTATGCACAATCAGTTCCAACGTTACACAATGTGAGGAACAGTACGATGTAGACCAATGTAAAATCAATACACATGGCAGCCTGGTTGGCTTTGTCAGGAGGAAGGGGAGGAAATGGTAGCCAGATATAACCCTGTCAAATGGGGAAGCGTAGAATAGGGTGATAGGACAGAAGGGCAAAACCAGCCTTACCAGTTAGTTTTGGTCCTGGAGCACCAAGCATAGATAGGAAAAGAGGGAATATTTGGGGGGGGGGGCTGAGGATGAGAGAGTAAAGAGTATAGGTATTATGGGGCACAGGAGGACACACAGAAGTGGGTTTTGTTGAAGGCAGAGGTAAAGCAGGTTAATTGGTGCACTCACAGTTACCTATCAGAATCAGATGCAAATGGAGCTCCCTTTTGAACTGCCAAATATACTGGACAGTTATAAGAGTAGCAGGGAGTCCATTGAGCCACAGAGGGCCCTGTAGGTGAAAGAGCGCTGGGCTACTTGTCTCAACACTCCTCAAACTTGGATTTATGTGATAACGGCAATCGTATAAAGGCATTGTCAAGAGTCATCTGTACATCGGCAAAATTAATTTTGCCGATGTACACTCCTAGCACACAGTAAAACAGTGCTGGGGACTTACTTTTTTTTGTTTATGCTGGGGGCTGCATCCCCTGCACTCCCTACTAAAGAATTCTCAACTCCGGGGGGGTGCATGTCGGGGGGGGTGCAAAACCTGAACAAATATGTTTCGATGGGCCCACAACAAAAAGAATGTGTGCCCAGAGCTGAGCCCAGCACCCTCGCAGCCCTAACCTGCCACCCACCACACCACACCACAGAGTCAGCTCAGTAACCGACTGCCACACTACACCTCACAAACCCTCCCTCCCCTTCCACCCATTGCACGACCTGCTCACTCACTCCTCCCATGTGCATGTACATATAGTGACAGGATGTTGCTGTACCCACAGTTCCCTCTGTCTAGAAGCCCTGAGAACAGGCGCTGCTATTGAGTCGCCCTTTTGTAAGTGCTCAATAGTAGTCACCCTTCTCATGGGATACCCTTGAACTTGATGTATCTTCCACCATTATATGTCATGAACTAGAGACAACCTTTTTTGCACCACATAAAACAGCTGATATTTCACCCTGCAAAAGAAACAGCAAGACAACAAGAATGGGGTTCCTTGAGACAGAAACTATCACAATCTGCAGCAAAGCATGGCTCCCTCAGCAACTCACCATCACAGGCTTCAGATGTACTGGTCAGATGAGGTCCAGATGTTGATGACTCACAACTGGGCACAAGATTGTTTGCGGATTGTCCAGGGTATGCGCCCTACATGCTGTAGTTTGGATCCCGGACCAACTTCCCTGATTTTGGGTTGTATTGATTCCATCGGTCCGGTCCTTACATGGATAGCCGAGTGCTCCTTGGAAACAGATGAGTTTCCTAGCTCCCTGAAGGAGGCGGTGGTAACACCCCACTTGAAGAAAGCTTCTTTGGACCCCGACTGCCATGTTAACTACAGACCAATCTCAAATCTTCCCTTTTTAGGGAAGATGATTGAGAAAGTAGTGGCCATTCAGCTGGAGAACCATTTGACCATCCATGACATCTATGAACCCATCCAGTCCGGTTTTCAAAAGAGGTATAGTACTGAAACAGCGCTGGTTGGGGTGCTCAATGATTTCCTGATGGCTAGAGATTGGAAGAGCCATTCCATCTTGGTTCTCCTAGATCTCTCATCAGCATTTGACACTGTGGGCCATGGGGTATTGCTGAACCATCTGAGGTGCATCTGTGGATTATCTGGTGTAGTCCACAGGTGGTTTACATCTTACCTCACCGGAAGAACACAGAGAGTGGTGTCTGGGGTTTATTCCTCAGACCCAGTTTCCTTGTCATGTGGGGTTCCTCAAGGTTCGGTATTGTCCCCCATGTTGTTCGCAGTGTATATGCTGCCCCTCGGAGACATTATAAGAAGGTATGGGCTGAGGTTTCACTGCTACGCTGATGATACCCAGCTCTACCTTTCTTTTGCACCTGACCAGGATGGAGCTCTCTTTAATAACTGCCTCACAGAAATCCAGGAGTGGATGGATGCGAGTTGGCTGAAGTTGAACATTGATAAGACTGAGGTGCTGGTTGTGGATTCAGCATGCCGGATAGGAGGTTAAAGGTTGGTTTGCCCTCTGGGTTATACCTTGGGGGCTTATCTCCCCTGACCTCTGAACAGGAGCGGAACCTGGGGGTAATTTTTGACGAAGAGCTTACTCTGCATTCGCAGGTGTCTGCCGTCGTCAAATTCTCTTTCTATCATCTGAGGAATATCTCCAGGATTAAGCACCTTGTTCCGTCCAGTGATCTTCCTATGCTGGTCTATGCCTTTGTGTCCACGCGCTTGGATTATTGCAATTCCCTATACCTAGGTCTATCTGGGGTGGAAATCCACTGCCTGCAGCTGGTGCAGAATGCTGCAGCCCGGCTTTTGACAGGAACCTCTCGGTCCAGTCATATTTCGCCGGTGCTCTGTGGACTGCACTGGCTGGTAGCACGGTGGCGGATTACCTTTAAAGTCATTCTTTTGACTTTTAAAGCCTTACACGGACAGGGACCGGACTATCTGAAAGAGCTCCTGGTTCCTTACCACCCTGGGTGATCGCTCTGCTCAGCTGATGAGGGGTTGCTAGAGCTCCCAAGGGTGCGTTTAAAATCTGCTAGGGCCCAGGCATTTAAGTTTGTGGGCCATGCCCTGTGGAATTCTCTACCCTGTCAGTTATAGCAGTGCCTGACTATGAAGGGATTTAAAATACCTTGAAAACTTATTTACGGAGTCAAGCTTTTGGTGGTTGAAGTCTTCTCCGACTGTATTAGGTGTTTTATTGTTGTTTTATACTTTTAAGGATATTGAGATGTATGGTGTGTTTTAATTTGTTCGATGCCTTGGTTTTTGAAAGGCGCCTTACAAATAAAGTTTATTACTATTATTATAAAGCCAGCTCTTCCTCTAATATAAAATTAGTGCACCACATTGACTCAAGTGTCTTAGAAATGAAAAAATAAGGAATTTAAAAAGTGAAAACAGCACATGGCAAAAGTTGAGGACGTGATCAATGAAGTTGGGGAAGAGATGGTGAGCATGGACTGAACTCTACTTTTCCTTTTGCTGGAGGGAGAGGGAGCTTACCTGGAGAGCTAAGCATGCCAAAGCAAAAAGCCAGAGCCAAAATTTCCACTTTAGGGTTTCATGGGGGACGCAGAGGGTCTGGGCCTTGACCCTTTCTTAATCATCTGGTTTCAGATATAATTGATCTTCCCAGAAGAAGTCTCTATTGAAATCAAACATGCTCATGGTGCTCTGGGACCCAAGCCGATACCTGACAAACCTCCATGGTTGATAGTGGGTACATTTCATAAATATCCTATGAATGAAATGGTCCTTAAAAACGTTATTGTAAAAGAAAGACATAAACTTTGAATGTACTGTAGGTGAAGTTACATGGATCAAGAAGTTTAAGTGTTAGTGCTGCTTTGGGTCTTGGTTTGCAATTTTTGTGAACAATTGTTAAAACAAAACCATAACTCTGACAGTCGAACTGACTTAGAGTGACAGTGGATCCACTACACAGGACACTTTGTCATCCTAACAGTGGTAGCTTGACTTTTTAAATGTTTGTGGTGAAGAGTGTTCTTCATCATCATCAGCAGCAGCTTCTGTTTTCTTTCTGGGACATTGTTGAACAATATGTGGTGGAGAAAAGTAAAAAACCTACATTCGTGACAAGGATACATCACATTTGGAACATATGTAGTCATTGAGCATGTTGTTAAAGTTCCAAATGAAACGGAGAAATCAGTAAAATGTGGTGTTGCAATGGGCATTGCAAGGTCTAGTGGCACTACCAGTCAGAATTGTAATGATGATGATAACTTTGATGATGACAAAAATGGTGATGGTGAGGGTTAGCACTCCATGAAAGAATGTGAACCCATGCCTGTTGCTCTGGTAATTTGAAAAAGGGAGAAAAAAATAGGAGCACTCCGCATTCCCAAAGGAGCTCTTGCCTACCAAGTGCCCATAAAGGGGTGCCGTAGCACCCTTATAGTTCAGGTTGAGTAGCCTGTTTAATGTTAAACCCTAAACTTTCACATTAATGTCTTTGGCGCCTTTTGATGAAATGAGCTGAAACTTTGTATGTGTTGTCTAGGAGGCAAGGTCTTGATGTGTGGAAATGTTTGTGATGGCAGCTGGTGTAGTTTCTGAGATCGGCATGTGTCATTTCTTGTAAAACTCTTTTTTCCTTTACTTAACCTGTTTTTTTTGCTTTTTCCTGCAACCTACATGGAGTAAAAAAATGTTTCCAAAAACTTGCAGCGAACATGTGCCATGTCCCAAGGTAATGCCTTTGACAGGTCTGGTGAAAAAATATTAAAGGATTCCTGAGTTATAAGGCTTTTAAATTTAATGTTACCAACCTGCATATGTGCAGTAGGGGTTTTCAGATGACGTTATGTGAGAAAAGTAAAAATCTGATGCCGCACATGCTAGTTTTTTCTTTCCCACCACTGATCTGGCAGGGCACCAAACATTTTTTGTACTGTGCCAACCACCATCTTATCCATTTTGTCCATGAACTAACAAATGTGCACAATACATAAAAGTGGTAGGAAACAAATATCAGAACCTAGCTAAAAAACAGTCATTTAGCTATATTCTGATATTTGTTTATTGACATTATGGCTAGAACTATGTTTTCTGGATACCCAAAATCCCGTGTGCCCAGCTTAGTGAGAGGAGCATTTCCCCCACATTCTCTGTATGAGACAAAGATGATGAGGACATAAATGTATGTATACTTATTATACTCTGTGTTATACTGGCATGATCAGCTGTTATTTTTATTTTCTCCCATATTCAGAATTGTAAACTTATGTGTACTGTTTGGTCCTCCTGGCTCCTATTGTCACATGTCTCCTGTAATGTCACCTCAGTGTTTCATGCTTTTTATATTCTGCTGTGTCATACCTATAAATAGGCACTCACCTACATAGTGTACCCTACCCAGTAAACAAAAAATGCAGAGGGGATGTCGACATTGTCACAGAGGGGATGGTTAAAATTGTTTAAATATTGTCTTCAGCCTTCTAGATAGAGTTCACCAGCTTTAACTTTTGACATACTGGGCCGGATATTCAAAGGGGTTGCGCATGGCGCAACAGTGTTGCGCTAGGCAAAACCCACTGATGTGCCCTGGTGCGATATTCAGAAGTGGATGCTGTGCTGCTGAAATCCCGATACGCTGAGGCGCATCAGTAATGTATGTGGCGCAAGTGTGGGGGGCGTGCCCATGCATACTCGGCACATCCCAATATTTAGCCCGGGATGTGCTGAGCATATGCAGGTGCAACCCCTACTTGCGCCGCACAGTGGTGCTCAAAGTTGAGCCAAAAAATAAAGGAGCAAGGGCTGGCCACCCACAGGTGAGCTGCTGTATTGCAGGGTGCAATACGGCAGATGCCAGCTGTGGGTGGCCACCCAAGCTCCGGAGCCAGGGTCTGTTGGCGTTGCACCCCCCCATGCCTGATAGTGGTCCAGTGGTACCCCTCCCACCCGCCCACTCAGACCCGCCACCCCACTTCCCCAGTCAGTGGCGGGTGGCAGCTCCCCACTCACAAGCCACCCGCCGAGTGACTGTGTACAGTACGGCTGTATGCCCATTGGTCCACAGCGTGGGCCAATGGGCATGCAGACCATACCGTACTACACAGTCCAGGTATGTGAATGAATTCATGGTGCAGCACCATTGAATATCACCCAGCACACTTCTGGTGCATCCCAGTTACGCTACGCCCAGGCTTGCGTCCCTGCCTGGTGCATTCTGAATATCCCACCCACTGTGTATATGCTAAAGGGTTAAGAAGGGTTCTGGTAATGCTAAGTAATAATGCTCACACCATTCTCATAAAGTCTACACAGCTGACATTATATACAGATGGAATGGGGTGAGAATTAGGTTTAAGAAGCCCAAGACACACCCCACACCTGTCTGGTTTGGGAAGATGAAGTGTTAGGGAAACCCAAACGCCTCATTCCCCCACTTTTTATATATATATATATATATATATAAATATATATATATATATGCCTCCTATACCTCTGGTACGCCTCTCACATTTCCCTCACCACCTCCACTACCTCACTGTTCAACCAGCGTGGTTTCCTTGCTCTGCACCTCTTACTCCGTATCTTGGTGCAGGCTTTCATTGCCTCTGTAATCCCCCATTTAATAATATTACATTTCTGCTCCATGTCCATCTCCTGCCTTATGCCCTCCAGTTTCCCTTTCAGTACTTCCCGCATCCTCCCAAAGTCCACCCTCCTAAAGTTTACCACTTGGGTTACTGAGTTCTCTGGCTCCCTGCACATCGTGATATTAAACCACACCATTTGGTGATTTCTGTTGGCTAGTGGGTCCTCCACCCTTATTTCCCTTGCTGCCTCCCCATTCGACAATACTAAATCTAAAGTATTCTTTAGCCTAGTAGGTCCACTGACCAACTGCATCAGGAGACCCTCCTGGATCGTGTCCAGCAGCACTTGCACCCTAGCACTGGAGGTGACCAGAATGCCCCAGGCAACCCCCGGCAAGTTGAAATCCCCCACGATGACCACCTTCCCTTTTCTACATACCTTTCTGATTTGTTCTGCTAATTCACTGTCAAGCTCTTCAGACTGGCACAGCGGCCTGTATAACCACCCCAAACTTCACTTTCCTACCCCTTGAGTCTAGGAGCTGCAGCCAGATTGCCTCTGTTCTCCTTTTCTCTCCCTCGTCCCTTGTGCATTTGATCCCGTAACTCACATAGACTGCCACCCCACCCCCTTTCCCCTCCTCACGGTCATTCCTGTATAATTTGTACCCTGCAATTGCCAGATCCCAGTCCTGATATTTTGGTTGCCCACATTTCTGTGATAGCCACAATATCCACCCTCCACACTGCCAAGAGTGCCTGTAGCTCAGCTGATTTGTTGCCTAAGCTTCTCGGATTCAGCAAGACTACCCTCCATCCTGCCCCCTTCCCTTCATCACCCTTCATCTCCTCCCTTCTACTCCCTCCTTTTTCCGCCACCCCGAATCCTTCCCTGCTATCCTGGGGGGTAGGCTGTGACTCTGCTCTATCAGATCCCTGCCTACCTGCTGTCCACATGCCACCCCCCAACTAGTTTAAATCCACCTTTGTTGCAGTATACCTCCCCAGTCTTTGCTTTAATACCTTCTTCTCCTCCTTCTCCTCACTCAGGTGCAGCCTATCCCTTGCAAACAGATTGTTATTATCCTAGGTACTGCCCCAGCCACCCACAACCCCATACCCCTTAGTTCGACACCATTCTACCAACCATGTGTTCAACTCCCCAATCCTCTCCTTTCTCACTGTGCTTGTGCAGAGTATTGAGAGCACCTCCAAGATGCCACAGACTCCTCAGTCTCCTCACACAACCTTCCCACTTCCTCAAACCTCTCCCCTTGTTACCGTAACCATTTCCCTCGCTAGGTCATTTGTCCCCACATGTGCCACAATATGTGGTTTCCTCCTACCCCCTCCTTGCACATTTTAAGATTGCCTGTTCTGCCTTGTCTGCCTTTAATCCTGGTATGGACTCCACCCATATCTGACTGTGCCTCTCCCCCTTGCTTCCCCATCTTAACTCCCTCAAGAAGGGAGTGTCCCAACACCAGTACACCCCCATCCTCTTTCATTGTACCCATTGCCACCCCCCACCTAGGTTATCATTCCCAGGGCCACTCAAGATGGTGCTTTTGCCATTTGCTCCAGTGTCTTCCCCCTGCCCCTCTCAATTGAAACCCCTCCTCCTCCTCCTGTTTGACTGCCAACCTCCCTCTCCCTCCTCACTTCTCCAAGTATTATACCTCCCCTGCCATGCTATGCTCAGTCTCTCCACTAGTAATGCCTCTTACTCCCTCCTCTTCATCAGTACTATCCCTTGCAGGGGTGTTGGCAGGCATATGCACTATACTCAGTAGAGTACAGTAAAAAAAAAATCAGGCAGGGGCAACAAAAAGAGGAACGTAATGACATTGTGAGTTGCATTGTGTCTGTGTCACGTTGAGCCCTTTTGCCTTTGTTGTTAACTATGGGCACTGATGCCACCAGTCAACTACACAAACAAGAACAACTTATCAGGCAGGCAGGCAGAAAAGCAAAGCAAGGAGGATTAGAGGAAGAAACTGATTACTTGAACTCAGACACAGCAAACAGAGGGAGGGCTGGCCTATTGTTAGTGTGGCATGGCAGGGCATATTTTAGTTTAAGTTTACATAACAGGGTGAGGGGAAGGGGCAACAGTGTATTAGTTTTAAGTACAAATTTAAAATTCCTGGCTGCACCCCTGATCCCTTGCGCAATCTCCTCCTGTGTCCTTCTGTAACCCCCCCCCCGCAAATGGGGGTTCCCAAAAGTCTTCCAGGAGCTTGCCTGAATGCTCCAAGTCTGGGCGGTGTTCGGCATCTGAGCTGTTTCAATGTGGTTCCAAGTGAGTGCTATTTGAGCCTCCGTGTACTGTCTCTTTAAGAGCTGTCTGCTTGCAGACTTAATTAGTTTGTATGGGGGGACTGTGTATTTAATGCTCGAATCCTGCCCGAGCTGCTGGCTACTCGCTCCATTTCTGCCATCGCTAAAGGTGCAGAGGGAGCTTTACTGAAAGGTGTAACTGTCTGCTGGCAATCTGCTAGAGTGATAATGAAAATATAGTTTGTCTAACCTGCTTTCCCTTCAGCAAGGACTGCGTAGTGTAACTCTTTCATTTTAGTCCCAGACTGCCGAGTGGGACCAATCAATATGTGACAGTCCTAAGATGGAGACTGCTTGGGCCAACCAGAATAGGGACTACAAGCTGGGGCTTGCTCAAAAGGGGGCTGAATGGAAAAAGCCTCTGGGTAATGTAGTTTTGGAATCCTTGGTGCCTTTTTTCACCAACAGAGGGAGCCTGTAGTGACTGACAAGGAGGATCAGGCAACCGAACTGGGAGGAAATCAAAGGAAATGCCCTGCTCTGTTATTGGAAAGTCAGATCAGTTGTGACAGTGAAGAGGGAAGGAGCTATGTGCTTCGGAGGTGTGTAGTTTAGCACGGGAAGCACGTGTGAGGCCCTGAGGTTCGGCCTGCAGCCGTTGAGAGTGCCAGTTTGGACTGAATCTGAGTTGTGAGGAGAAAGAAGCACCAGAAGTGTGGAAACCAGGCTCACGCTGTAGAAGACTGGAGAAATTGCTGAATCGTGCTCGGTCTGTCAGGAACTGAAGCTGCTGTGTGTGCTCCCAGGTATTTTGCAGTAAGTGCGATCGGGATCGAGGAGCAGCCTGCCTGGTATAGTACTTTCCTTTTACATATGAATGTGCATAGTGCTTGTGTGGAATCGCTATTTCCAATCCCCTGTACTGTGTGCTGTGTGTTGAAGCTGGAAGCAAACCCCAGCTTGTCTCGGACTAAATCCATTTGCTGTAAACTGCAGTGGGATCCAGTAACAAGGACCTTGTCTCCATGCTCTGTTGTTTCTGGCAATCCAGAAGAACATCCACCATCCGGTTCTCAGCTTGGGTGTTGTGAGTACAAATCAGGGTATTCCCCTGCAGCCTGTTTTCAATCACAAGTGTGTTATCTAATTCTTGTTGTTTTGCTGCTTCATGGACTGAGCCATCCGGCTCCGGATTACAATTGGGTGTTGTGCATGTGTTTTCTTCTACAGGGCCCCATCCATCTGCACCTGCCAGCCAACCCCGGGCAACAGACCTGGCTAGCCTCCCCCAACCTGGGTACCCAGAGTGTGACTTTTCAGACCCTGTATATGTGCACAGTACTGTGATTTAATGCCACCAATTAACCTGATTTTCCCCTCCCATGTTACTGTCCCCTAAAATAATCAGATTTGTTGTTGTTATACTATATACTGTCTGTGGTGTTGGTACTTATGGAAACAGTATTGTATTTTGCTGTGTATGTTGTTTAACCTTATTTTACAGGGGGTCCTCAGAGACGTGCTGCAGAATCAGTCGCGAGGGTAAGTGGTATATGTGGGGTATTGGGGCTGTAACTCCTGTGTACTGTGTGAGCCACTAGACAGAATAAAAGGGGGGTTTCAGTGTCCCAGAGGGCAGTGACCAAGCTAGTCCAACCACTACAAACCCTGACCTTTGGGTGGAGGCACCTGCCATAGAACCTAGGCCCCTCAACCTGTCAGTAGTCAAGCAGGCAGGGGTAGTAGCCCTTGGGATAGCACCACCTGGGGGTTACATCTTGGAGGCTCACCTTTGGGATTTTGCGTCCCTTAGTGGCCACATTTACAAACTCACTGTTAAAAATAAATGGATACCCAGACAGAAGTGGCTGTACACCAGTTGGTGGGGTGGTGTGCTGGGCAGGAGATTGACCCCCAAAATGCTGTGCTTGTCCTGGACATTCCCCTGGGTACCAATACGGACACTGTAGAGGGAGTACTTTCCAAGGTGGAGGGTTTACAAAACCCTGTGGTGGTGGGTCAACATGCTAATCTGCTCACCCACACTTTCATGGCCCTAGTAGAGTATAAGGACCCCATAGACAGTTCCAAGGTGCCACAGACTATTACCCCAGAGGGAGCCCTCACTGCCTGGAGAGTGATAACTAAGGACAGTAGAGACCCCGGGGAGGAATGAGCCCCCCCACTATCTGAAACTTTTGAGGAGAAATTTGCTAAATTGTTGCTGGAGGAAGGGAAAACTGTGGAGGACTTGAAGAAACTATTCTTGCCACCTGGGGTTGGTCCTCCCCCAACATCTACGCCCACTCCAGTACCCATTATTGCTCCTCCTTTTATGCCTGTGCCCATGCTAGCCCCTATGTCTGTACCTGCCATTAGCCATGACTCTTACCACAGGTTGAGAATCTTCTCGGGCACCCTCCCCACCCCCCCAAGGGGAGGATGACTGGGAGACCTGGATAGACTATGTTGCCCCTCAAGTGCTAGAATGGCAATGATCGGAAGCAGAAAAGTGAAAGAGGTTATGTGACAGCCTCTGAGGTCCTGCCCTGGCTACCATCCATGCCAAATGGGCCAGTAACCCTGAAGCAACTGCACAGGACTGTCTTGAGGCCTTGGAGAATGTGTATGGGAGCCCAGATTCCGATGAGGACCTGTGGTGGGGAGTAAGAAATGCACAACAGTACCAAGGGGAGTTGTTTTCTGTGTATGTATCTCGGCTGGAAAAATTGTTGCAGGATTGCCTCAGAAAGGGTAGTTTGCCAGCAATTGAATTGGACCGACCAGGCTGGACAGGATCCTTAAGTCTGCCCTCTTCTCAGAACTGCTGTTGCTTCAGTTACACCTGGCCAATCGACTGGAATCCCCACCCTCCTATGATGAGCTAATGAGAGAAATTTGAGGGGTTGAGAAAAGGCGACCCCGGGAGGGACTTGCACCAATAGCTGCTGCTACGACCCCAGTTACTGAGGGTGACCCATCAAGTGAAGTTCAGGGGCAGAGGCTGGCAGTTAATGAGTGCTCTGAGAAGGAAAAGGGTGTGCCACCATGGGGTGAACTGCTGAGAGAGTTCAGGGAAATGAAAAACAGTCTCTTTATGAAGGCCGCTCCTGCAAGTACAGGCCCCAACCCTCATCCGACTGCATCTGCTATGGGGGTTGGGGTACCCACTCATGCATCTCCTGACCCATGCATCTCCTGCTGACAACAGCTCAAAACTTGATGTCTTGACCATGGAAGTGGGGAAGTTGAGGAGAGGTCTCCAAATGCTTATCACGCTGCAGACAGAGATGGCACCAAGGTTTTCTGTTGGAAGTACCCCCGCCCCGGCTCCCAGTGTGATGCCTCGGCCAGCTCAATCTCCGGAAGGTATGTTTTGCTACAATTGTGGGAAGGATGGGCACATGAAGAGAGAATGCAGGTCCCT
The DNA here is from genome assembly GCA_016271365.2 of Neoceratodus forsteri. NCBI lineage: Eukaryota > Metazoa > Chordata > Ceratodontiformes > Ceratodontidae > Neoceratodus > Neoceratodus forsteri. Next base: position 30,341,494 of record JADMNL010000035.1, read on the forward strand.
AAAAGACACAGACAAAGTTGTATACAGGCTACAAGGAGAGCTTTGGAGGACAAATCAGTGGTTGAGAGGTACACAAAATATCGCAGTGAGGATGTAAAAAATGCTAACTCATATCCCTTTGTGGTAAGGTCAGTTGCCCAGGCCCCCGCTACCGCCTCTCCAGACTGGTCCAGAATAGTGGGTCCCTCCATGGAGACCACTGTAAAGGTGAAAGGAGGGTCTACAAGAGCTGTATTAGACAGTGGCTCCCAAGTGACAATTATGTTCCAAGACTGGTATCAGAAGCATTTGTCTGATGTACCCTTACAACCACTGGAGGGGCTGCATGTCTGGGGGCTAAGTGAGAAGGCCTACCCCTACTCTGGATATATCCGAATTTGCTGTCTTTTCCCACCTCTGTGGCTAGAGTGGCAGAGCAAGTAGAGACCCTGGCCTTAGTGTGTCCCCCTACTGGACTGTATGATGGGGTTTCTTTACTAATTGGGACTAATGTTTGGATGGCTGGCACAGTTGTGTTATGAAACACAGAGGTCAAGGACTAGTAGAGTTTTAAGAATTCTGGCCTTGATCAAGAAGGCCTATGAGGCGCAGAGAGATACTGAAAAAGTGGAACCAGAGGAACCGGTTGGAATTGTCTGGAAGAAGGATCCTGAGTCTCTGATCCTGGCGCCAAATGCCCAGTGTACCCTACAGGGGTATCAGAAAGGATGTCAAGAATAAAATCCTTATGCTGGATGCACCAGGTGATGGGAAATTGCCGGAAGGACTGCTGGTCAAGCCAAGTATTTTGCCTGCCAGAGCCCATGCTTATGCCAGAAGGGTAATGGTCCAAGTTCATAATGTGTCTGATAGAGAGATTCGAGTAAATAGAGGTTGCACCCTGGCTAATGTACATTGTGCAGATACTGCAGTGCTACCTTGTAACAAGTGTTTGGGGGAAAATGACAGAGTGACGCCTGACTTGTTTGATTTTGGGGACTCCCCGTTGCCAGCTGAATGGAAGATGAGAATCAGTAGAAAGCTTGCCCAGAGAGACCAGGTGTTTTCTTTAAATGAATGGGACGTAGGATGTGTGCAAGGAGCTGAGCACCACATCCGGCTGCATGATGAAAGGCCATTTCATGAGAAGTCTTGATGCCTGGCCCCTGCTGACATAGATGATGTGAGACAGCATCTGCAAGAGATGCTTGCTGCTGGTGTAATACAAGAATCCAGGAGCCCATATGCTTCCCCTATCATGGTAACGAGAAAAAAGAATGGGACAGTAAGGATGTGCCTGGATTATCGCACTTTAAACCGGTGGACTATCCCTGATCAGTATACAATGCCCCGCATTCAGGATGCTTTGGACTGCCTGAATGGTAACAAGTGGTTCTCTGTGCTGGATCTTTGCAGCTGGTACTATCAGATCCCAATGGCCCCAGAAGACCATGATAATACGGCCTTTTTCTGTCCGCTTGGCTTCTATGAATTCATGAGGATGCCTCAAGGGATTTCAGGCACCCCAGCCACTTTTCAATGACTGATGGAGCGTGCAGTGGGGGATATGAACTTATTAGAGTGCCTGGTATACCTAGATGATGTTATTGTGTTTGGCAGCTCACTGGAGGAACATGAGAGCAGATTATTCAAGGTGTTGGACCGACTGGAAGACTTTGGCCTGAAACTGTCCATCAATAAATGTCAATTCTTCCAAACATCTGTGTAACCCCTAGATGGCACTATCCCAAGGGCTACTACCCCTGCCTGATTTGCCACTAACAGGTTGAGGGGCCTGGATCCGATGGCTGGTGCCTCCACCCAGAGGTCAGGGTTTGCAATAGTTAAACTAACTTGGTCACAGCCCTCTGGGACACTGCGACCCCCTTTTCTTCCCACTAGTGGCCCACACAATATATCAGAATTACCTTCACAGTATACACTTACCCCCAGGACTGGTTCAGGCAGTGTGACTCCTGGGACTCTCTGTAAAATAAGATGATACAGTGCAAAAACCACAGTACAATACTTTAACATAGACGAATACCTCAGGCAGTGTAACTTTGCTGAAACAAACAGATCTGATTTATTTAGGGGAATATAACAAGGACAGGGGGAAATCAGGTTAATTAGTTTAAACGCATTAATAATCACAGTACTATGCACATATTTCAGAATCCCAAATGTCCTTAATGTCACTCTTACTGGGTACCCAGGCAATAAGAGGCTAGCCTATTTGGTGCAGCTGGTTGGGGCCCTGAAGATGGAAAATTCATGCACAATACCCAAATTGTAATCCGGAGCCGGTAGGCTCAGTTCGTGGAGAAAGAAAGGAAAAGTAATCAGATGGAACACTTGCAATTAGATGGTGGCAGGAGCTACCCTGATTTGTACTCTACAAATTCAATGCTGAAACTGAATGGAAGGCAGATTGTCCTGGATTGCCAGGTGGAGCAGACCATGTGGACAAGGTCCTTGTGACTGGACCCCAAGGCAGCTCATAACAAATGGATGTAGTCTGGATTAAGCCAGGGTTTACTTGCAGCTCATTCACTCAGTTCACTGTACAGGGGATTTGAAACGCGAGTCCCCACTAGCACTACACACATTTATATGGAAAAAGAAAGTACTATACCAGGCAGGCTGCTTCTCTATCCCGATCGCAATTACTGCACAGTACCCGGGAGAACACACAGCAGATTCAGTTCCTGACAGACCGAGTGCGATCCAGCAGTTTCTCCAGTCTTCTACAGGGTAAGCCTGGTTTCTGCTTTTCAGATTTCCTTGATCCTCTTCACAGATCAGATTCAGTCCAAACAAGCACTTGCACAAGTTGCAGACCGAAACTTGGGGACTTACATGTGTTTCCCGACTAAAACTGCGCACCGAAGGAGCACAGCGCTCCTTCCCTCTTCACTGCCTGAGCTAAAACTGAGACTCCCATAGACAAAACCAGGCACTTCCTTTGAGTTCCTCCCAGTTCTTGGCTAATTTGGCTGTCACTCACAATAGCCTCCCCCTGTTGGTGCAAAAAGGTGCCGAAGTCCAAAATACATTTCCCAGAGTCACTGCCCATACAATCCTCTTGTGGCTGGCTCGGATTATGAGTCCAAGTTCTGATTTGTCCACAGGCACCATTTTAGAGCTACCTTAACCCACACTGATTGGTCCAGTTCAGTAGTTAAAAACTAGAATGGGGAACTAGGCAGACACAGTTCTGATTGCAAAGAAAATCAGGTTAGACAAACTGTATTTTCATTATTACTCTAAATGATTTCTGGCAAACAGTTACATCTTTCAGATAGGTTCCCTTTGCACTCCTAGTGACTGCAAAAATGGAGTGAATTGGTAGCAGCTCAAGTGGGACTCAAGCAGAGAAACACACAGTCCCCCCCATACAAACTAATTATGTCTGTAAAGCAGACAGCTCTTAAAGAGACAGCACCAGAGGCTCTAAAAACACTCACAGATAAATGGCTTAAACGCCAAACACCATTCAGGCTCGGAGCATTCAAGTAAGCTCCTGGAAATCTTTTGGGAACCCCCATTTGCAAGGGGGTTACACCTATAAAGTATGTGGGACATATAGTCTCCACCGAGGGAAGAGAGACCGACCCAAGTAAAGTTGAGGCCTTGACCACCTGGCCACAGCCCCACAATCTAAAAGAACTGCAACAATTCCTGGGATTCTGTGGCTACTATCGCCGTTTCATCAAGGACTATTCAAGAGTGATCCGTCCTTTACTTAATCTTGCTCAAGGTTACCCTCCTACCCACAAAAAATACAAGAGGTCAACTCCCCCTGAGACTGAGAGAGAGTGTATTTCCGTCCTAATGAAGTTTTTGGGGCACGATGGACACCTGATTGCGAAACTGCTGTTCATGAGTTTATATATCAACTTACCCATGCTCCTGTCCTGGCCTATGCAGATCCAGCAAAACCCTATGTCCTACACACTGATGCTAGCTTGCCAGGTTTGGGGGCTGTGTTGTACCAGGAGCACGAGAATGGCCTGAGACCAGTGGCCTTTGCCAGTAGAAGCCTGACCCCTTCCGAAAAGAACTATCCTGTACATAAGTTAGAGTTCCTAGCTTTGAAGTGGGCCATTGTGGACCAATTCCATGAGAACTTGTATGGGGCTAAGATACTAGTAAAAACTGACAATAACCCCCTGACCTATGTGCAAACTTCAGCTAAGTTGGACGCTACTGGCCATAGGTGGCTCTCTGCATTATCTACATACGACTATGCTGTTGAATAAAGAGCAGGCCTGAACCACATAGATGCTGATGCTTTCTCCCGGAGGTTTGTTTCTCGAAATGACTGGGTCAGAACCAGATATTCGAGCACTCTGCCAGAAGTTTGACCGAGAGGAGCAAGTGGTCCCAGACCCAGTGAACTGTATGGTGGATTGTTTGGGGCCCTCTGAGAATTGCATACCTGCTGCTTTTGCCACTTTTCTGCAATAGACATTGGTGCACTGCCTCAGCTGGACAATGATAGTGTTCAGCGGGCTCAATCCCGAGAGCCCATGATTAAATCAGCTCTAGAAGCCCTCTAGGCAGGGAAAGATGTATCCAAGTTACGCTCCACTGATTTGAGAACTGCATTGTTATACAAGGAAGGTCCTAAGTTGAAACTGATTAATAGACTGTTATACAGAGAAACAGTAGACAGAGGGGGACAAATAGATAAACAACAGCTAGTTTTGCCCACTGCCTTTCGAGACTTGGTGCTGAGGTTCCTACACAACCACATGGGCACCTTGGCATAGACAGAACACTTGACTTGGTGAGATCCAAATTCTACTGGCCTAAGATGTGGGCTGATGTTGAACAACACATTTGAACTTGTAGTTGCTGCTTACAGAGGAAAGCATTGCCCCAGAGGGCTGCCCCCCCTAGTTAACATCACCACCAGCGCCCCCATGGAGCTGGTCTGTATTGACTTTCTGAGTCTGGAGCCAGATCAAAGAAATATCAGTAATGTGCTGGTGGTCACTGACCATTTTACGTGATATGCCCAAGCTTTCCCGCCCAAGGACCAGAAGGCATCCACTGTGGCTAAAGTACTTACAGAAAACTTTTTTGTTCACTATGGGGTACCACAAAGAATCCATTCTGATCAAGGGAAGGACTTTGAGAGTTGTCTGATCAAAGAGATGCTTTCTCTGTGGGGAGTGCGAAAGTCCAGAACCACCCCTTACCACCCCCAAGGGGACCCACAGCCTGAACGTTTCAATTGCACTCTGCTGGACATGCTGTGCAACCTCCACCCAAAGGACAAGCCTAGATGGAGCCAACAAATCAGCACCTTGGTACATGCCTACAACTGCACCAAAAGTGATGCCACTGGGTTCTCCTCCTACCGCCTGATGTTTGGAAGAGAAGCCCGACTACCAGTAGATGTATGTTTTGGAGTTTCTCCGGATGGGGTTAGAGCTGACAACTATTTACAGTATGTGCAAAAGTTAAAGGCCCAACTAAATCATGTGTACCAACTGGCTCAAACCATGGCTGCCAAAAGAAATCTGGCCAACAAAGAAAGGTATGATAAAAAGGTGAAAGCACAGGAACTCCAGGAGGGAGATCGGGTATTGTTAAGAAATCTGGGATTGCATGGCAAACACAAGATTGCTGACAGGTGGCACCATCTCCCTCACATTGTAGTGGGCAAACTAGATGATCTGCCTGTGTACAAAGAAAAGGCCTGAGAATAATTCAAAAGATGTTAAAGCAATGCATAGAAATAATTTCTGCCCATTGGACAAATCTTGATTGAATCTGAGCCCCCAGAAAGTCCTCCCCCTGGACCAGTGACAAGAGCTGTTGCTAAGCAAAAGCAAAGAAAATCTGCACCTACAGATGCTTAGTTAAAGTGTTCTCTACAGCAGGTCCCAGTTGAAAATGACTGTCAATCCATGTCAGAGGAAAGTGAGTGCAACTTTGGGTACTACCCTTCCTACGAACTGAGTCAATTATTTCAGGGCAACCCCCTAGTCAATTATGGAGAGGAAGCTGGGCCTTCTGGACTGTCTAAGCCCCCAGCTTTGTCCCTGGAGCCAATGCTCCCAAAAAGTGAAGTGCAGAGTATCAAGTCAGATGACATGGAATCACTGTGCATGGTGGAACTGTATGAGCTTTCAGAGGGGGAAAATGATGAACTGGGACAGACTGGTGATATACCAGAGCAAGAAGAGTATTTTGAATGCCCTGATGGTTCACCGCCAGTGTTAGAAAACTCTCCATGTGAGCCAAGTGTTGTAGACCCTCTGAGATTGCAAATCATGGAGCTGAAAGTGCCCCAAGTTCTAGCCTCTCTACCCTGAAAGAAACCCCCCTGGCAAGTAAAGATCACGCCGAAAGTGAGGGCCAAAATGCAGAGACTTAAAAGTTCTCCCTAGAAAGACTGGTAGAGCTGTAAAGCCTGTAGTATGCCTCAGTTACGATTCTCCTGGGAGGCCTGTGGATTTGCCTCTCAATGTGGTCCACATAGGAGTATATGTGTCTCCGAGCTCATTGCCCAAACTGAGCATAAGTGCTAACTCCAGGTTACTTGTTTCACCCTCTAGATATGGTGCCCCTGCCCCATCCAGCCCCAAGGTAGCTGATAGAGAAGGGCCCCCCTCTCTTCAGGTTTCATGTACAGGAGGTAATAACCTGAGTTATGGTACAATGTGTGCATAATACTGTGTAAAAAGTGATGTACTGAAAAGTTTCAGAAATGTGTTTCTGGTAAGGTGATATGTTGACTGATGATTACATGTATAAGCCTAATGTGATACTGATGTAACTGTATATGGTTGTATTGAAACTTATGGGGGTACTTACTTGACGCGGATGCCAAGTTTTTCCAGGCCAGAAAGGGTGTAAACCCCCTGCAAATGAGGGTTCCCAAAAGTCTTCCAGGAGCTTGCCTGAATGCTTCAAGTCTGGGCGGTGTTCGGCGTCTAAGCTGTTTAAATGTGGTTCCAAGTGAGTGCTATTTGAGCCTCCACATACTGTCTCTTTAAGAGCTGTCTGCTTGCAGACTTAATTAGTTTGTATCGAGGGACTGTGTGTTCTAATGCCCAAATCCCGCCCGAGCTACTGGCTACTCGCTCCGTTTCTGCCATCACAAAATGCGCAGAGAGAGCTTTACTGAAAGATGTAACTGTCTGCTGGTAATCTGTTAGAGTGATAATGAAAATACAGTTTGTCTAACCTACTTTCCCTTCAGCAAGGACTGTACAGTGTAACTCTTTCATTTTAGTCCCGGACTGCCGAGTGGGACCAATCAATATGTGAGAGCCCTAAGAGGGAGACTGCCTGGGCCAACCAGAATAGGGACTACAAGCTGGGGCTTGCTCAAAAGGGGGGCTGAATGGAAAAAGCCTCTGGGTAATGTAGTTTTGGAATCCTTGGCACCTTTTTTCACCAATAGAGGGAGCCTGTAGTGACTGACAAGGAGGATCAGCCAACCGAACTGGGAGGAAATCAAAGGAAATGCCCTTCTGTGTTACTGGAAAGTCAGATCAGTTGTGACAGTGAAGAGAGAAGGTGCTATGTGCTTCTGCGGTGTGTAGTTTAGCGCGGGAAGCACGTGTGAGGCCCTGAGGTTAGGCCTGCAGCCGTTGCGAGTGCCAGTTTGGACTGAATCTGAGTTGTGAGGAGAAAGAAGCACCAGAAGTGTGGAAACCAGGCTGTCCCTGTAGAAGACTGGAGAAATTGCTGAATCGTACTCGGTCTGTCAGGAACTGAAGCTGCTGTGTGTGCTCCCAGGTATTTTGCAGTAAGTGCGATCGGGATCGAGGAGCAGCCTGCCTGGTATAGTACTTTCCTTTTACATATGAATGTGCATAGTGCTTGTGGGGAATCACTATTTCCAATCCCCTGTACTGTGTGCTGTGTGTTGAAGCTGGAAGCAAACCCCAGCTTGTCTCGGACTAAATCCGTTTGGTATCAACTGCAGTGGGGTCCTGTCACAAGGACCTTGCCTCCATGCCCTGAGTTGATGACAATCCAGAAGAACATCCACCATCCAGTTCTCAGCTTGGTTATTGTGAGTACAAATCAGGGTATTCCCCTGCAGCCTGTTTTCAATCACAAGTGTGTCATCTAATTCTTCTTGTTTCACTGCTTCATGGACTGAGCCATCCGGCTCCGGATTACAATTGGGTGTTGTGCATATATTTTCTTCTACAGGGCCCCATCCATCTGCACCTGCCGGCCAACCCCAGTCAAAGGACCTGGCTACCACCCCCCAACCTGGGTAACCAGAGTGCGACTTTTCAGATCCTGTATGTGTGCACCGTCCTGTGATTTAATGCCACCAATTAACCTGATTTCCCCCTCCTGTGTTACTGTCCCCTTAATAAATCAGATTTGTTGTTGTTATACTATATACTGTCTATGGTGTTGGTACTTATGGAAACAGTATTGTATTTTGCTGTGTATGTTGTTTCACCTTATTTTACAGGTGGTCCTCAGAGATGTGCTGCAGAATCAGTCTCGAGAGTAAGTGCTACTTTATGCGTGAACAGTGTGTATACGCGGGGTATTGGGGCTGTAACTCCTGTGTACTGTGTAAGCCACTAGACGGAATAAAAGGGGGGTCTCAGTGTCCCAGAGGGCTGTGACCAAGCTAGTCTAACCACTACAAACCCTGACCTCTGGGTGGAGGCACCCGCCATAGAACCTACGCCCCTCAACCTGTCAGTAGTCAAGCAGGCAGGGGTAGTAGCCCTTGGGATAGCGCCAGCTGGGGGTTACATTTCTCTTCCCCATGTTTCGCTAGTACAGCAAACATGTTCCCTATCCTTACTATGTGCTTTCTCCTCCCTCTTGACTACTGCTGCTCCTCTTTTTCTAGGTCCTACTAGAGTCCACCTTTCATCAGCTGGCTTCCTGTCTAGTCTGCCCCTCCCCAACCCCTCCCTTGACCCACTGTTCCTTCTCTGTGGCGCCCCCCTGATATTATCAGATGTCAGCCCTTCTACCAACGGAACTCTCCAGTCCCCCTCAACCTCCCCAGCTCCCTGCCAAAACACTGAAACTCTTCCTTACGCCTCCTTAGCCTGTGGCATATTGTGCACCCTCCCAGCCTCCACAGTATGTTCATCCACACTGCTGCTCCACAACCATTGCACCGCACAATCCTACCCATGGTTCACACTACCTATCTATAAGGACTGTGAAATATAGTCTCTCTATACTGACTGCAGTTGTTTATGAATCCAATTAGAAACCCACCTCCTGAATACTAGAGAGAGAGAGAGAGAGACAATCAGCTACCCCAGCAAGCGCTCCCTGAGACACTCAGCCACACCAGCAAAATTCCCCAAACAGGTACCTTTCCAACTTAAAGGGACACATTCATGTACTGTGGCAGACATAGATTGAAAGCCCATGAAAAGTTATATTAATTGAAGCATTGGGCATACCTGTAGCTGGAGGCAGTCCAGAGATATAGATCACTGAGTTTGTGCAATATAAATACTGCATTAGAGCCATTCTTAGAACCTTGTGATGTCAGTGACGATCAAGCAATGCTTAACTCAATGCAGTTAGGCACTGCTTGATCATCACTGACATCACAAGGTTCGAAGAATGGCTCTAATGCAGTATTTATATTGCACAAACTCAGTCTTTTATATCTCTGGACTGCCTCCAGCTACAGGTATACCCAATGCTTCAATTAAAAGAACTTTTCATGGGCTTTCAAACTACGTCTTACACTGTACATGAATGTGTCCCTTTAAGTCAGAAATCTTCCTGGTACCAATTGAAAGCAACCAGAAGCTGCAAAAGAAGCAATTGCAGCATTAAAATCAGTGAAATCAACAGATACTTCCCTGAGATGTGTTTGCTTCTCTCCCAAGCTCCACCACATTAGCTCAGCCCTAGCTTCAGTTAGCAGTAACTCTGATGAGGCCCAAGGCCAGACAAGTATCACCCCTCCTCCAAGCTACAGGGCTAGACACAGACAGACACACACACACACACACACACACACACACAAAATCCTCGAGTTCCTGCAAACCCCCCTTCCCCTCCCAAGCAGGTACCTTTACGACTTAAGTAAGAAAGCCCCCTGGTACCAATTGAAAACAACCAGAAGTTGCAAAAGAAACAATTACAGCATTAAAATCAATGAAAATTAATAGACACGTCCCTGAGATGTGTTTGCTTCCCTCCCAAGCTCCACCATGTCCTTCAGCTTGTCTTCATAGGACTTGTGATGCAATCCATGTACCACCTTTGTTGCCCTCCTCTGAACGTTCTCCACTCTGTCTATGCCCTTACATAGGTAAGGTCTCCCGAACAGTACACTGTACTCCAGGTGGGGCCTCACTAGCATCTTTTATAGAGGAATTATGACCCTTCTTTTTTTCTATGGGTGATGCCCCTGCCTATGCATCCCAGCATCCTATTTGCTTTACCTGCTGCTTGTTGCACTGTTTCCCTACCTTGAGGTCATCAGAGATGATAACCCCAAGGTCCCTTTCCTGCTTGGTGTATGCTATAGTCTCACCCCCCAACTAATATGTTTTCCAGTGTTATTGTGCCCCATATGCATTATTTTGCAGTTCTTTGTGTTAAATTTCAACTGCCAAACCATCAACCGTTCTTCAAGCTTCTGCAGGTCCCTCCTCATTCTGTCCACACCCTCTGACATGTCCACTCTATTACAGAGCTTAGTGTCATCAGCGAACAGGGAAATTCTGCCTTCTAGGGTCCTGTGCAATGTCACTGATTAAGACATTGAATAGGATTGGTCCCAGCACTGATCCCTGCAGTACCCCACTGGTCACTCTTCCTTCTGTGGAGTGACAGTCATTTACCACCACCCTCTGTGTCCTGCCGCCCAGCCAATTACCCACTCACTGCACTACTGTCCTGCCCAGTTCCATATTCTCTAGCTTGTTTAATAGCCTTCTGTGCAGCACAGTACCAAAGGCCTTGCTGAAGTCCAGATAGGCCATGTCCACTGCCCTTCCCTTATCCACCTCCCTTGTCACTCAGTCAAAAAATTCAATGAAGTTGGTCTGGCATGACCTTCCCCTAGTGAAACCATGCTGCCTTGAGTCCTGTAGTCCATTGGCAACCAGATGTTCTACCAATCTCTCCTTCTGTAGTGCTTCCATGATCTTCCCAACTACCGAGGTCAGGCTGACTGGTCTGTAGTTCCCTGCTTCCTCTTTGTTCCTGCTTTTGTATAAGGGGACTACATCTGCTGTCCTCCAGTCTTTGGGTACCTCCCCTGTTTCCAGTGACTGGCTAAACAGGAGTGCCAGAGGTTCAGGCACGACATCTCTTAGTTCCTTTAGGACCCTGGGTGCACCACATCTGGCCTCATTGCTTTATTGACTCTTATTCCTTCCAGTTCCTTTAGGACCCTTTCCAATGTAAAGGGACTTGTGTCCATTTCTGCGCCATTCCAACCCCTTGTACTCACTTCAGGTCCATTATCCTCCTCTTCCTCAGTAAAGACTGAACAGAAATATCTGTTCAGTATGTCAGCTTTACTGTTGTCATCCTCCACGCTGCCCCATCCCCCTTCAGTCTCACCATCCCTCCCTTTGCCCTTCTTTTTTCACTTATCTACCTGCAAAAGGTTGTATCCCCTCTACCCACTGATTTTGTGATGCACTCTTCTGTCTGAGCTTTGGCTTCCTTTACTGACCTCTCTTTGCTTTTCCTGGTACTTCTCCCTATCCCTTTCTGCCTGCATCCTTTTGTATTGCCTGAATGCGATCTTTTTGGCTTTTACTTTTCTGCTACCTCCTTGGAAAACCATAATGCCCTCCTCTTTCTTTTTCCCTAGCTAACCTACTTAAAGCATCATTCCGTTGCTCTTGTAATCCCTGTTTTAAATATTGCCTACTGTTCCTCCACACCTGATTCACTCACCATTCCCATTAGTGCCTCTTTCAAGTGTGTCCCCATTTTCCCAGTCTGCTCTCCTAAAATCCAGGATACGTGTTTTTGTGTGGTTTGGTTCTGCTCCTTCTGTGATTTCAAACCACAGTGACTGGTGGTCAGTGTTCCCCAGGTGCTTCCTCACTGTTACCCATATCAAACTGTCCCTGTTTGTGAGCATGAGGTCCAGTATTGCTTTCTGCTGAGTTGGTTCTATGACCAGTTGCTTAAGGAAGGCACCTTGAAGTGAGTCCAGGATAAATTTGCTCCTGTTTGATGCTGTTGCTGGAGGCTCCAGTCCACATCTGGAATACTGAAGTCTCCAACCAGCACCACCTACCTCTTGTCCATCATCCTTTGAATGGCTAGGATTAACTCCCTATCTGTCTCTTGGTGGCCCCTGAGATAGCCGTCATAAGCAGAAGCACTTTAGCACTTTAGCAGCAGTTAGTTTTTAGTTTTATATTTATCATTATTCAACTGTTTATTTGTTTTTACTTTAGTTTTATCTTAGTTTCAGTCAGTGTTATTAGTGGCAGTAAGATAGGGACACTGAAGTGAGTTAGCGAGGGGGTAGTGTGCATTACTGACTGTTAGAGAGGGCTTACACAGAGTCACACACTTATTGAATTTCATTAATCTCTGTGTTATCTAGTGCTGCAAACTGATTGTGCTAGATAAAAATGTTCTTTTATAAGTGAGGTCCTACTGGTTTTAGCTCTCTTAGCTGTCCAGGAGCTGGAGTTGCAGTTTAGGTGATCGGTGGGACAAGCAGAGTAACCGGAGCGAAGAAGATGGTGTCTGGAGGAATGAACCACAGGAGCAGTGCCTGTGACAATCAGAGTGCATGAAACATTGAAACATAGAATCTGATGTCAGATAAGGACCGCTTGGCCCACCTAGTCTGCCCATTTCCCTACCTGATGGATAAGCTGCAGATTCTAGTTAATCAACAGCTTACTTCCTCCTACCCCCCACTGGCATTTCCTAATGCCTGTCCCATGCATTCTTGAATTCTCCCACCGTTCCTGATTCCACAACCTCCTCAGGAAGGCTGTTCCATGCATCCACAACCCTCTCTGTGAAAAAACACTTTCTAACATTACCTCTGAGCCGTTCTCCCTCTATCTTCAAATTGTGCCCCCTTGTTCTTGCACATCTCTTCTTCTGAAAGATACTACTCTCTTGTACTTTGTTAATTCCCTTGAGATACTTGAACGTTTCTATCATGTCCCCCCTCTCCCTCCTTTCCTCAAGGGTATACATATTAAGCTGCTTTAGTATCTCCTCATATGTCTTCTGGTGCAGATCCTGCACCATTTTGGCTGCCCTCCTCTGAACTGCAACCACTCTGTCTACGTCTTTGCAGAGATGGGGTCTCCAGAATTGCACACAGTACTCCAGATGGGGTCTCACTAACTCTCTGTACAGACGGATAACAACTTCCTGTTTTCTATTGTTGATGCCTCTCCCTATGCATCCCAGTATCCCCCGAGCCCTCCTTACTGCCTTCTCACATTGTTTGCCCACTTTTAGGTCATCTGATATAATTACTCCTAGGTCTCTTTCGATTTTTGTTGTTATTAACTCACCCCCCCAGTGTGTACTGTTCCCCTGTTTTTGTTTCCCAGATGCATTACCTTGCACTTCTTTGCATTGAATCTGAGCTGCCATATTTGATCCATTCCTCCAATCTTGCCAAGTCCCTTTTCATTCTTTCCACCCCATCTTGTATATCAGCCCTGTTGCAGGTCTTTGTGTCATCTGCAAAGAGACGTACCTTTCCTTCCAGGTGCTCTCCAATGCCACTTATAAAGACATTAAAGAGGACCGGTCCCAGTACTGAACCCTGCAGTACCCCGCTAATTACCCTCCTTTCTTCACTATGGACTCTGTTTACTATTACCCTTTGTGTCCTGTTGTCCAGTCAGTTTTTTATCCAGGATACCACCTTGGAACCCACTCCAAGGCTAGCTAACTTGTATATTAATCTTTTGTGTGAGACTGTGTCAAATGCCTTGCTAAAATCTAGGTAGACTATATCCACAGCCCCTCCCTGGTCTACTACTTTGGTTACCCAGTCAAAGAAATCTATTAGGTTCATCTGACATGAACTTCCTGCTGTGAAACCATGCTGCCTTGGGTTCTGTGCCCCACTGGCCTCTAGGTACTCAACAATTCTTTCCTTCAGAAGTGATTCCATCATTTTCCCTACCACTGAAGTCAAATTAACTGGTCTATAGTTTCCTGCCTCTGCCCTGCTCCCACTTTTGTGAAGTGAATCACATTTGCCCTCCTCCAGTCCTCAGGTACCACTCCATCCTCCCATGATTTGTTAAAGAAAGTAGTCAGTGGTGTTACTAGTTCTACCCTTAGTTCTTTTAGAATTCTTGGGTGAATCCCATCAGGCCCCATTGCTTTGTCCACACTCAGTTTCAAGAGTTCTTTCAAAACCCTTTCTTCTGTGAATGGACTGGTATCGACCCCCTATTCAGAGTTTCTCTCTTGTTTGGTTTAGGTACCTCCCCCTCCTCTTCCATTGTGACTACTGAGCAGAAATATTCGTTCAGTATCCCTGCTTTTTCACTGTCACCCTCTGCCCACATTCCCGCCCCTTTATTAAGTCTTTGTATCCCTCCCTTGGTCTTTCTTCGCTCCCTAACTTACCTATAAAAGGTTTTATCGCCCTTCTTAACAGAGTTGGCTATCTTTTCCTCAGTTTGTGCCTTTGCTATTCTGACTGCCTTCCCTGCCTCCTTCTGCTTCAACTGATAAAGTTCTCTGTCCTGCTCCTTCTGTGTTTCCTTATATTTCCTAAATGCTATCCTTTTCTCCTTAACTGTCCCTGCCACCTCTTTTGAGAACCATAGCAGTTTTTTCCTTCATTTTGTTTTGTTGATTTGCTTCACAAAGGCTTGTTGCCTCTGTGATGGCTGTTTTGATTATTCCCCATTGTTTCTCCACCTCCTTCTTGCCCATTTGCTAGTGCTTTTCTGAGGCACTCTCTCATTTTCCCAAAGTCAGCCTTCCTAAAGTCCAGTACTCTTGTTTTTGTATGGCTTGACTCCATGGCTGTGTTTATTGTGAACCACACTGTTTGATGGTCACTTGTTCCCAGATGGCTACCCACTTCTAAATCTGATATCCTTTCTCCTTCCCCATTTGAGAGCACCAGGTCTAAGATTGCTTCCTCCCGAGAGGGTTCCAACACTAGCTGTCTGAGGCATGCCCCCTGTAGGGCATCAAGAATGACCCTGCTCTTGGATGTGCTTGCAGCAAAGGTGCTCCAGTTAACATCTGGCATATTCAGGTCCCCCATTAACAATAGCTCCACTTTTTCTGCCATTTTAAGGATGTCTTCTATCATTTTCTTGTCCATTTCCTCCCCCTGAGATGGCGTCTGTACACAACTCCCATGCGGATTGTGGTGCCATTTCCTGTCTCCAGGGTGACCCATAGTGACTCATCAACGTCCTGTTTACTCTTTAGTACTGTTGCTTTAATCCCTTCCCTTATATAGAGAGCTACTCCTCCTCCTCTTTTACCCACCCTGTCCCTCCTGTAGACTGTGTATCCTGGTATGTTGACATCCCAGTCATGGGTCTCTGTGTACCATGTTTCAGTGACTGCCACAATATCCAGGCATCCCTCTTCCATCAAGGCCACTAGTTCAGGGAGCTTGTTGCACAGACTGTGGGCATTGGTACTCATCACCTTCCATTTATTTGTTATGGTCTTACCCCTTTTAGCCCCATCCCTGTCCTTACCACCTTTTTCTGCATTTATCCCTGTCCTGCTCCCTACTGACTTTTCTACCTTGGTGTTTACCTCTTTAACTACTGTGTTTTGTGGGGGGAGGCTGGGATTTCCCTGCTCCTTTTCAGTGCCTCCCCCCCTTGGCTAGTTTAAATGCTTGTCAATGAAGTGTTTAAACCTGTCACCTAGGATCCTGGTCCCCCCCCTGGACAGATGCAGACCATCGCACCAGTACAAGCCTGCATCCCTCCAGGTGGCTCCCCAGTCCCCAGTGAAGCCAAAACCCTGAGCTCCACACCAGTTTTTCAACCATTCATTGAATCCCATGGTGTGGAATACCCTACCATCATCCTTGCCATAGACAGGCAGCACCTCCAAGAAGGTTTCCGTACATGCTACTTGTCTAAGGCCCCTCCCCAACTTCACAAACTCCTCTTGCACCACTCTGATCCCATTCACAGCCAGGTCATTTGTCCCTAGGTGGACAATGACATCCATCTCCCTCCCTCATGCAGCTGCTCCCGCGATCCTGAGGATTCGCTTCCTGTCTCTCTGAGCCGTGGTCCCAGGCAGGCACCTTACCTCCCTATCCCCTTCCTCCCCCACTTCTACCCCCCCTAATGATCGCATCCCCCACCAGAAGTTGTTTCCTTCCCCTGTGGGGTCTCATGCCACCCTCCTGTGGGTCTCCTTTGTGGAGGTTCCCAGCATCTCCTTGGTCTCCACTGCAGATGCCTCCATAGAGAAACCACTCTTTGCCAGAACAGCATATGAACTGTGGAGAGGTACAACTAAAGGGATGCACCTCTTTTCCACCACAATCTCCCTCCCTCAGCCCACCTTGGTCCAACTGCTCCTCTTTCTTGGCAACCTCTGAGGTTACGGTGGTGGCCCTGGTGGTCCCTGGGTGGGGGAAGAGGTTTCATGAATCCTAGCCAGGTCAGCCTGGAGATGGGCAACCTCCTCCCTCAGACCAGAGAGGTGCCTGCAAACAGGGCAGCATCGCAGCCTACAGAATGTCTCCTGGAACACTGCTGCCCCACAGCCATTGCACTGCACCACTCCCATCTTGACTTATTTTGTGTCCCCTCTCCTGTTGCTTTGTATGCTTACTGTCTCCTCCCTCTATGTATTTTTACACTTACTTTCCTACTGCCTATGTGCCCTTACAGCTCTTGCCCTTCCTGTTCTGGGACAGGAACTTCCTGTAGTCTTCAGTAGTCTCCTTCTTCCTTACTTGGATTCAGACCTCCAGCAGCCGGGGGGGGGGGGAGAAAGAGTTATTTTTTAGGTTCCTTCAAGGATGATGAAACTAATGTGTCTCAGTGATCCTTCCCTTCCTACTGCCAAACAGGGAGTTCCTGTTGTCAGTCAAATCCAGTGGCTATAAAACTAGAACTGGCTTTGGGTGGGAAGGAGGGCAATTAGTAAAAAAATCTTAGTTCTAGACTGCTGTCTTGCTCTGAAACCAAAGTTCTCTTCTGTCAAAAACAGCAGGAAGCTGTAATTAGAGACAGCTGCTTTTGTACTTCTAAGCTGCAAAGCCACACCCCAATTAGATTCACCCTCTGCTCTGACTCAGTAAATTAAGCTGATACAGCTGCCTTCCTCAGAAAAACACACAGTGACTTTCTTCTTCTTTTTTTTTACTTAAATGAGACCCCCTTCTTCTAATAGAGTATCTGTTTGCTTAATCCAAACAGGTACTAACTCCTGCTGAGATAGATAGAGGAGGAGATGTTAGGAATGGACGAAGACCGGAACAGCATTGACCCATTAGGAGTGAACTGTGAGCAGTGTATTCATCTGGCTTGCTCATTTAATCTTTTCTGGGGTTTGCAGGACTATTGTGGGCAGTGGGTTGATCCTGGCTTGGCCTGGGGGTGACCGGTTGACTGGTGCCGAGTTGAGGAGGAGATGCAGACAGGGGTTTGCCAAAGGGCAGGCAAAGGTCTGTCTGTGCTTCCTAAGTGGCTCAGGGGGTCAGTCAGTGAACTGACTTTACCTGGGCACTGTAGTTGTGGATTGGGCAGGTGGGGAAGGGAAGTTGCCTCCTGGGTGTTAGCTGCGAGGCCCTTGCTTTTCCATACAGTCCTTGCTGGTACCTCATTCTCTGTTTGGGCCTACCCTGGATGGCTGTGAGGCAGCGGTTGGGGGTAGGAGCCTGTACAGTGATCAGTTGGAGCCTGAGACCTGTAGTTCATCTGGAGCTCTGGAGAAGACTTTTGTACTGAATTTGGGACTGATGCTAGGATCCTTTTCCTGGGACAGGGATTTGACTGGACCTTAAAATGACCTCCTAAGCAACTTTTGGCAGTGAGAGCACCTTATAATTTCATTCATTTTCCTTAATTACTCGCTGCTCAAGTTCAAGTGGCAGTTGAACTTTAACTAGACATTTTGGTTCTGCCTACAGAGGTGGGAGTTCTATGGACTCCAACAAGAACTTCTTTAAATTAAGAGACTTACAGTGACTACTCTTTTTACCTGCTGCTTTTCAAATAGTTATATTGTTTTGGTTAAATTCTCATTTTATTTATCCTTTTAAGTTAGTGTTTGGGGTGATTCGTGGGAGGAGTTTTGAGTGTGTTAATCAGTTGATGGAGTGTATGGTGTTTTAGTGTGTGGATATTGTATTGTTTGTGTAAGAGTGGAGTGTATGAGTGTTTGTGTAAGTTTTGGGTGATGTTACTTACTGTTTGCTTGTGGGAATGTGCTGGGGAGGTGTGAAGTTGATCAGGTGCTATTTCCCCTCCAGGCTCAGGGACCTCCGCCCTTTTAGCTGTCCTTCACTGTCCTTGGAGGCATATGGGGTGTGCAGAGCTCTGGGGATAGCTAGGAGGAGAAGGGGGGCTGGACCTAGTTGAGGAATGGAGAGGGGTGGACAGATTGGGGTAGCGGGAACTAGGAGACACCCTGGGGCAAAATGGGTCCAGGAAAGGGGTCCTCCCTGTCTTGTTCCCATACCCAAAAGGTTCTGCTTCATGCAGGCAGGTGACATGGTCTTCCTCGGTTGCTCATTCTACTCAGGCGGTGTTATACAATGCCAGCTCTATCAGGAACAAGACTGCTTTAATAGTGGATCTTATTGGGTTATAGGATCTGGCATGCATCACCGAGACCAGGCTGGGAGAAAATGCTTGCCCTGTTTTGGCTTCAGCAGTTCCAGCTGGGTACTCAGTGATACACCGTCCGAGGATGGATTGGAGGGGCTGGGGTGTAGCCATTTGTTTTAGATTGGAACTGGGCCTTGTGGATGTACCAGTAGGGACCACCGACTCCTTTGAGTGTATCATGGGAGCTGGTGTAGGGTGAAGTATGCTTCCCATCTACCCAGAGATGGGAATGTTTTCCTGCAGAAAGTCGAGGATGTCATCATCGATGAGGTTTTGGGATCCCCCAGATAATTAATTCTCGGGGATTTCAATACCTGGGTCAACGATGAACTCTTGCAGTTTGGATAGAACTTCCTACAACTGATGACTTTGTTTGGTCTTACACAAGTTATTACCTCTGTGATCCACATTTGTGGTCACTCCTTGGACTTGATGTTCCTCCTGGGGATGGAGATCTCCAACATGGTGGTGAAGCCAGTCGGTTGGTCTGACCATCACACCATAGGGTTTTTTTTTCATGGCTCCCCCAATGGGTCTGCCCCTATGGAGATGGTCCAGTACCGCCCTTTGAGAGGCATGACACCTAGATGGTCTAATGGCGGTGCTGGTCCTATCAGGCATATTGAGTGAATGCATGGATCCAGGAATCTAGTACTAGCCTATAATAAGGTAGTGGCAGGGGCCCTGAATTCCATAGCTCCTGTTCAGGTTCATCCCCTCACTCTTCGCCCAAGGTCTCCATGGCTTGATGGGACCTAGAAGGAGATGAGGGGAGTGGCATAAAGGCTACAGAGGTGCTGATGGAAATCAGGCCTGGTTGGTGACAGACTTAGATTGATGGACCATTCTGTAGTCTGTCATTGGGCAATCACCTGTAAGAAGGTAGAGTTCCTGTCCAGGGAGATTGCCACTGTGTAGAACTGACCAGCTCAGCTCTTCTGGACTGTCAACAGATTGTGCAATCCAATCTGTCTTCAGCCTGGTGGAGCTTTTTCACAAGAGAGATGTGATGAGTTTTCTCGGTTCTTCACAGAAAAGGTTGCCACCATCAGGTCCGGGATCTGTTCAGCCCCATCTTTTGGGTATTGTGGAGATCGGCTCGGAGCTGTGGACACCCAGCTTGCTTCGTCTGACTTTGGCTGGCCAGAACTGATAGACATCGTGAGGATCATCCAGTCTTTGTGGCCAACCTGTTGAAATTTAGACCCGGGCCCAATGTGCCTTCTTGTAGAGTGCGTTGATGACATCATCCCTGTTCTAGCCAAGATAGTCTGGAGTTCATTGAAGAGGGGGGTCTTTCCAGACCTCCTAAAGGAGGTGGTTGTATGACCTCTCCTTAAGAAATCCTCCCTTGACCCAGACTGTCTGGCTAAGTACAGACGTGTCTGTAACCTGCCCTTTGTAGGTAAGGTTATAGAAAAAGTGGTTGCGCTACAGCTGGATGATCATTTGTCCATCCATGACATTTAGGATTCTCTCCAGTCAGGTTTTAGGAAGAGACATAGTACCGAGACGGCCCTTGTCCGAGTGCAAAATGATCGCCTGATAGCGAGAAACCAGAGTACTCATTCTATCTTGGTCTTCCTTGATCTCTCTGCAGCGTTTGACACTGTGGCCCATGTTGTGCTATTGGAGCACCTGCAGTTCATCTGTGGACTGTCTGGCATGGTCCTCAAATGGTTTCAATATTTTCTCAAGGTTAGGACTCAGACAGTGGTGTCTGGGATTTATTCCTCAGCCTCCCCCCCCCATCCTGTGGGGTACTGCAGGGCTCCATTTTGTCACCTATGTTGATCGCAGTGTACATGCGTCCATTGGGAGATATCATTAGGTGGTACGGTCTGAGTTTTCACTGCTATGCAGATGATACTCAGCTGTACATATCCTTTGTGCCCAGGCAAGGTGGTTTCCTCTCAGCTTTTAACAATTGTCTCTCCAAGATCCAGAACTGGATGAATGCCTGCCAGCTGGCTGTGGTTGAACTCACCTAAGACTGAGGTGCTGATTGTGGACCCGGGTCATCGGGAGGTGGGTCTGCTGGCAGGGAAGCCCTCTGGGCTTTGGCTCGGGGGTGCTCAGTTCACTACCTCTGACCAGGTGCAGAACCTGGGCATTATTTTTGACAATGGTCTGACCCTTAAATCTCAGGTGTGGGCCATTGTTAAGACCTCATTCTTCCATCCGAGGAGTGTCACCCAGGTGAAACATCTGATTCCTCCTGATGATCTTCCAATGCTGGTCCATGCCTTCGTGACCTCTTTCCTTGACTACTGCAATGCCCTCTACCTAGGGCTACCAGGGGTTGATATCTGCCACTTACAGCTGGTGCAGAGTGTGTCAGCCAGGCTTTTGACTGGTACCTCTTGGACCAGTCATATTACACCTGTGCTGTGTGGACTGCACTGGTTGGCAGTACAGGGGCGGATCACCTTCAAGGTTGGGAAGCTGACCAATAAAGCCCTACATGAACAGGGACCCTGCTACCTGCAAGATCTCCTCTGTCCTTACTGACCCCTGTGCCCACTCCACTCCAACGAGGGATTGCTAGAGATTCCCAGGGTGTGTTTGAAGACATCTGGGGCTCGGTCTTTTGCTTTTCAGCCCCTACCCAGTGGAATTCTCTTCCTTGTCAGGTTTGAGAGTGCCTGTCTGTCCAGAGCTTCAAAACAGAATTTAAGCCATATTTATTTAACCAGGCGTTCTTGGACTTTGTTGCATGATCTTACATTTCAGTGTATGATTTTCAGTCTGCTGTCTATTTATATATGTTCTAGTTGGTAACTGATTGTTTTAAATCTTCTATTTATATGGTTTTATGTGTCAGCGCTTTGGTTTCTGGAAAAGCGCTTTTTTATGTTGATTGTGCGCATGCGCAAGAAACATATTGCAGCAGCTTGCTGCAGAAGCAGGTTGTGGAGGCATGGCACTGTTGTGGCCAATGCCCCCGCAGCCTTTGGAGGCTTGGCCTGCTTTTTCCAATGGGGTGGCACACTGCTGCTGATACTAGCTCAGCCAGTGTGCCACAACCTTGAAAGGTTTCAGCCACTGCAATCAGGGGCTGCCTCGTCATTGCAGCACAAGCCATTCTGCTGCAATGAGGGGAGTGACCCGTTATTGCTGGGCAGAACCTTGCTACTGTGATATTGTTTGTGAACATGGTGGCAGCTTGCTGTCATGTTCACAAAAAATATTAAGCACCCCCACTGCTGAGGGGGTGCCCAATCCCCCTCGGCAACATGTGTCCCCCCCACAACAGTGTTTTTGCCGACGGGGGCCCCAATCCCCATTGGCTTCAGTCCCCATCCTAGTTAAAGTTGCCAATGGGGGAGCCCACTCCCTGTTGGCATTATGTCCCCCCTCCCAGTTTGATTTGCTGGTGGGGGAGCCCACTTCCCGTTGGCATAATGCCCCCCACCACAAAAACCCAGTAGATTTGTGCCGAGGGGTTGCCCAATCCCACTTGGCTCTTGCCCCCCCTTTTGTGCTGACAGGGGTGCCCAATCCCCCATCGGTTACAGCTGCCCCCACCAAGAAACACTCACTGTGAGCCCACCCCAGCGTGCCACATGCCCCTGTAAAAGAAAAAAATGCCCTGCAATCTTTTTTTTTAATCTGTGAAAAACGAAAAAGGTCCCTCGCGATCTCCCTGCCCCCTCCCACAACCCGCACCCACCCACTGTGCACCTGCCTCTCCTCCTCACCCCATATTTACCTCTGGAGGCCGGTGCGAC
Source organism: Neoceratodus forsteri (assembly GCA_016271365.2). Classification (NCBI taxonomy): domain Eukaryota; kingdom Metazoa; phylum Chordata; order Ceratodontiformes; family Ceratodontidae; genus Neoceratodus; species Neoceratodus forsteri. The sequence goes on from JADMNL010000035.1 coordinate 30,363,977, forward strand.
GATCTTTGGTGGACCGGGAACACGTCTGCACTCTTCAAAGCCGAACTGAGGAAATGCTGGTAAGCTATATAATGGCATAAATAGAGTTTTTTCAACTTTGATGCATATCTCAGGCATTTTTGGCAATTTTGGCATCAATTGTTTTACATGGTGTTTTTGGGACCCCTCCTCATGAATTCAGCCACTGTTATGGCATTAATCGATCCCGAAAGGTGAATTTGCGGTCACTGCGCGGAATCACCTTTCAGGACCGATTAACAAAATGACAGTGCCAGTGTTCATGAGGTGGGCTCTCAAAAAGTCTATGTTGCAAATTTGTGAAAAATCAAAAAAATGACTGTTTTACGAGTGTGCGTGGTGCAGTTGATACGCAGGCTCATAAATTCACCAATTTGCAATATTTTCACTCCAGATTTTCAACACTGCTATTTTTACACACCTCCATATGAACAGTATAGCTGTCATTTTTCACATCCTGGCCGAAATGTGCTTTCACAGTTCCGGCGCAGAATAGCACGGTCGCTGTAAGAAATCAGTGTTCAGGACACATTATGAAAATCACAGTGACACTGATCAGGAGCAGAGGTCCTAAAATGCCTATGTTGAAAATTTTGTGATGAAACTCCATAAAATGACTGTGTTATGAGCATGCATTGTGCAGTTTCCACGCACCCTTGTAACTTTGCAAATTAGTAATATTTTCACACCAGATTTTCAACACTGCCATTTTTTCACACCTCCTTATGAACAGTACAGCTGTCATTTTTCACATCCTGTCTGAAATGCGTTTTTCATGTTTCCAGCGCAGAATACCGCAGTCGCTTTTGGAAATCAGAGTTTGGGACAGATTAAGGTCAAGTGAGTAAGAGAGGGGAAGTGACCAAGCTCAACTGAGCTCTCGGGACTGCTGTAGATTTCTTTGTGGGCAGAAAAAGGTGCCAATGCAGGCAGGAGCCCAGTACAAAAGGGCAGCCTGCAATGCCAGAAGAAACAGATGAGCAGGTGAGGGAGGGGGAGTGACTGAACTCAACGGAGGGACTGCTGCGGATTTCTTTGTGGGCAGAAGTCAGGAATGCAGGCAGGGGCCAGTACAAAAGGGCAGCCTGCAGTGGCGGGAGAAACAGAACAAGTGAGTGAGAGAGGAGGAGTGAGCGAGTTCAATGGAGCTCTATCGTGACTGCTGCGGATTTCTTTGTGGGCAGAAAAAGGCAGCAAGGCAGGCAGGAGCCCAGTACAGAAGGGCAGCCTGCAGCGCTGGCAGAAATGGAATGAGTGAGAGAGAGGAGGAGTGAGCGAGCTCAACGGAGCTCTGTCGGGACTGCTGAAGATTTCTTTGTGGGCAGAAAAAGGCGCCAACAGAGGCAGGAGACCAGTACAAAAGGGAAGCCTGCAGTGCCAGGAGAAACAGAATGAGTGTGTGAGAGAGGGGGAGTGAGCGACCTCAATGAAGCTCTGCCAGGACAGCTACGGATTTCTTTGTGGGCAGAAATAGGTGCCAATGCTGGCAGGAGCCCAGTACAAAAGGGCAGCCTGCAGCACCAGGAGAAACAGAACGAGTGAGTGAGAGAGGGGGAGTGAGCAAGCTCAATGGAGCAAAACAATCAACATTCAGTATTAACAAATGCTTCTTAGAAATAAAGAAAGATTTGATTTGATTTCCTCTTGGGCTGATAGTCTGTAGACCACCCCGTGTGGATGGCTGACTCTGTTTTACTTTCCAGCTTAACCCACAGTATCCAAGCCTCCCACCCACCCATTTTGTTCTTTTTTGATCTCTATGGCCTTTATGCCAACTTTCACATAAAGTCCCACTCCTCCTCCCTTCCTGCCTTCCCTGTCTTCTCTGAATATGCTGTAACTGGGTATGGCCATCTCTCAATCATGGTTATCATTACACCAGGTCTCTGCGATGGGCACAATGTCCAGGTCCGACTGTGCCATGGCAGCCTTCATATCCTCCATCTTGTTGCTAAAGCTCCTGGCATTGGCATACATGGCTTTCCATGATGTGACCTCCCTGGACTGTTTAGCTATTCTACTCCAGCTCCCTCCCCCCCATTGTCCTTTTTCCCTGGTTCTCCCTGCTGTCTTCCCTTCTGTTGTATTTTGCCCCCTTTCTGCCTATCCACCCCTTGGGTGCCTATCTCCATCTTTTGCACACTGCTTGGTAGAGATATCACCTCCTCCTGTTCACTGGTTTTACTGCTAACTATGGGGAGGCAATTAGGTACCCTCTTAGCTTGTCTTCCCCCCGGCTAGTTTAAGTGCTTGTCCACGTAGCATTTAAACTTATCATTGAGTGCTTGGATTTCCCTCCAAGATGGATGTAGGCCATCAGGCTTGAACAACCCCCCATCCCTTCAGGTGGATCTGGTAGCCTGTGATGTTGGTACCTGAAGTAAGGCGCCATCCGAAACAGTGATGCATTGTGGGTGAAAGCCCGAATGGCGATGTGGGGTAGGGCGACCGGATGTGGTGGGGTGGGTGACTGCAGCGACAGGATGTCGCTATATGTACACATGCGCGGGGGGAGAGAGCATGGCGAGCATGGGCTGGGAGGGGGCTGCGGGGATGTAGGGGGTGGTTCTGCGGTCAGCTGCCAGGCTGCACTGTTGCACTGGTGGTTGGCATCTGGTTGCGGTGCAGGAGCTACTGGGTTCAGGTCTTGGTCCGGGCATTAGTGCAATTTTGTTGCACCCAGCCCGAAACTTGCTTTGCCCCATGCACCCCTGGAGTTGAGAATCCTTTAGTAGGGGTGCAGGGGTGAAGCCCCATGTGGGGTGGTGTGGGGTACAGCCCTCCCACAGTAAGCAAAAAGCTAAGTCCGGCGCCGTTCTTCCATGCCGAGGATGTCAGGGTGGCAAAAATGTCTTCACCGCTCTGACATCGTGATAACGCGTCTCACCATTTGGCAGTCCCATATCACATAGTTCCAGTGGGTCCCCAGTCACCAATGAATCCAAACCCTTCCTCTCAGCACTAGTTCTTCAAAAATGTGTTAAAGTTCCTAGTGCATGTGCCCTCACGCTCTCCCTTGCCTCTCACAGGTAGTACTTCTGAGTAGATGACAGATGTAGGTACTTGCTTGAGACCCCCACAATTATCTAAGCTCTTCCTGAAATTCCTTAGGCTCCCTGTTTGCCAGCTTATAAGTACCTAGGTGGACAATGACATCCAGCTCACCCTTACGTCTTGTCTTACCAGCGATTCCCAGGATCTTCCTCCCATCCCTCCATGCCAAGGCACCTGGTAGGCACCTCACCTTCCTGTCCTCCCCTCATGTGTTTCTAGCTGGATCCCTCTTACAGTAGAGTCCCCCACCAGGATTTGCTTCCTCCTCCTCCTCCTCCTCCTCCTCCTCTGGTTCCACTGCTCTTCTCACTGAGGTCACCTCCTTGGTTGGCCTCCACATTTTCCCTTCCACTTCTTCGGGTGCTTCTGTTTAGTTGTCCCTATTTGCCAGTGCAGCATATGAGTACTGGAGTGGAACAGGATTTGGAATGTGCCTCTGCCTGACCATTCTAACCCTCTCTGAGCCCACTGTCATCCAAGTGCTCCTCTTTTTTGGCATCCTTTGAGGCAGTGGCATTGGACTTGGTGGTCTCTGGATAGGGATGAAGGTACTCCTGACCCAGTTTACTTCCCCTGTGAGTCTGACTACCTTCTCCCACAGTTCAGAGAGATGCCTGCAGATAGAGAAGCACCTCAGCATCCAGGAGGTCTGCCTGAATAAGACAACCCACATCCACTGCATTGCACCACTCCCCACATTATACTGCTTTAAGTCCCCCTCCCTATCTAGGGGGTATTAGATGGTGCATTGGTGGGAAGGGGCACTTGAAAAACATAAGCAACTACATTCCAAAGCATTTGAAGTGAATATAACTCATTACCTGGGTTCCCAAATCTTCGTGACTGGAGATCACAGTAGCACCTGTACCAACTGCCACTGGTTCCCGAGGGCTGCGGAGGAAGGCTGGTTAGCAAGACAAGCATGCACAGTCACAGAAGATTAAATTCATTGTCCACACCAGCATCAACATGGCAAAGAATGATTTAATTGAACTTGAAAACAGCAGTCACTCCATGGAACAGTGGCTGATAAACAGTGGGTTGCTTTTACAGGCCTAGCTGGAAACTCTGCTGTAACAGCCTCTTGTGCTAACAGGCTACATATTTTCATGCAGCCTTCCATAAGTCATGCAGACTAAACTCCTGGCAGCATTCCAAGGGCTGAAAAGGCCTTTAAACATGAGGTAGCTTACATGTGAGACACTTCACTGTCTCATAATCTCACTCCTTTCTCCATTTCTCTCTCCCTCTCTCCTTCTTTCTCTCTCTCTTTCTCTCTCGGCAGTAAGCACTGGCCTTTTCCTTTACTCTCTCATCAGTTAGTCCCATTTCAATTCTGTTACTCTGGCTTCTGACAGCACAAGACGTTTGTACTGTCCCAAACCATTACACTCTCTTCAATTCATTTCCACCACCCTAATCTTATCTCTTTTCGCAGATTATACCCTTTCTCCAACCCCAGGGGTTATTTCTTACTGGAGCATACTTCTCGTTCACTTTAACTCATATTTCATACTTTAAATGGATGTTCTTTAGCAAGAACCAAACCATTGGAACCCTTTCAAACATTCAATTGCTGACACCTTAGCTGGTGGTTGGGCCTCTCTGTGGGGGTTTGGGTGTCCCGAAACTAATCCCAGTCCAAACCAGCATGCTCTGCTCAAATCAGTGATTCCAGCCTCTTAACTGACTCATCAGTGGGACTTCTGAAAGTGCCACACAGATCACCCAATGGACTGACACCCCGATAGGGTCCCAAACATTATTCCCCAAAATGGACTTTCCCCGCCTCTACAAGTGGCTTACACTGTGGGTCCCAACTCTGTGGTAGCCTCCAACCTGGGGAATAGAGGTAACTCTGCCACATTTACACCCTCAACAGCTGGGCTGCCACTTCCAGCCATGCCCCATGCCCCATCTGCCATAATGTGCCCACCCACAGCAAACAATACGGCCCAACTGCTTAATTACCCACGGGCAATACTTTCTTTTGGGCTTATTGGCCCTATGGGTGCTTACCCACCAAGGTGCTGAAGTTCAAATGGCAGGCCTCCATTTTCATTTTCTCTCCCCGGCTCAGGCTCCCAATTGCACCAACAGGACCCTTCTGCTTTCACTCCAAATCCCTGCTCCATTGCTCCCCTTTCACTTAAACCTGAATTGGCACTTTTCCATTCTGTGAGTCTTCAAGGGTGGTGGGCTGGGGCAGCAAGTGGATCACCCCGGCTCGTAAAGGCCCTCCAGCTGAACTTGTGGACTGAACCCCAGCTCCTCTCTCTGGATCTCTCTCTGCTCCTTCCTTTCTCTCTCTCTCCCTGGTGGCAAAATCCACAGCTATTTATACCCTTAAGGGAGGGGCCCGCCTACCATCAGCAGGCAGCACCACATCCCAGACTCAACGGCACCACTAGCCTTCTCCCTGCCTAACTACCCCCTAGCACCTAAAAATTAACTAGTAAGCACCCAAAGGGTGCTTACACTTTCCCCTCACACAAAATGTTCACCTCCTGGTGAATGCCTAATCAGACTTCACTACCAATCCACGAGGGGAGAGATATGACCACTCTCTCTCTCTCCCCATAGGGTCAGAGCACTATGCTGGTGGCACTGCTGGAGTGATGTAACACTAAAACTGATCAACCCAAGTCCATATTCCCAACTCTTCTTTATTCTCTGCAAAGTATAAAACCGTACTAGGCTAGAATTGGCAATCCACCACCGATTCCGATGGTCACCTGCCAGGTACTACCTCAGTGGCCTGCCTCCTCCCGCTTGTCTACCACTAGTCATTCTTTCTGTTCTGGTACATGTCTCACTAGCTAATATCCTTCTTGTATGCTACCTATGCTGCCAGGAGTGGACACAATTAAATTTAGGAAATCTCTTTCTCTCGCTTCACTTTTTTCAGTACCCCCCTTTGCACTTAATCACATTAATAAATATATCAACACAAAAATATCCTTTGAATGAATGCTAATAGCAATCTGATACAAACAATTTTTTCCATGTTACTTAATTTACAACCCTATACTATTCACACTCGCACCAGTCATTCTACTAACATACTACAGTATAGCATTATTTTATTAATCACAACATTATTCCACTCACTCCACATGCACACTGTCTCCTATTGCCTATCATAACTCTTATCTAGTACACATTTTTTACCTCTTTTCATTTCAACCATTTAACACATTTAGAAACATGCAAATTCAGAATCAAGAGTGAACATTTTAAACAGAGCTTTAACACTGAGGAACTTTGATGAACAATACTGTATAAGTAAACGTGTAAACCATCAACAACATTGGTTACTTCAGTCAATTTTAGAGTTCTCTTTTAGTTTTTATTTCAAAAGGAAATATCCCAAAGATGTTAAGAAAAGCACAGCTTAGGGTCGGGCTTAGTACACTTCTCCCCTTCAGCAGATTCACAAATAATATAGTACTTTGTACTTTGACCTTCAATGTCCTGAACCATTGCATAAGTTTTAAACAAGGTTATACCAGTCCAGACAGTTGACAAAAGCATTTACTGAGCCTGCTTTAAGTCCGCTGGTTCATGGCCTCCACTATCTAGTGCACTTCCATGGCTCTTGGTCTTTACCTTGTCCAAAGCAGCTTGGAACACCCAGTCCTCACACATTTCCTCTCTAATGTCCCAATGTCATTCAGTCAAATAGGGGTAATTTTCTCTAGGGTACTCTTTGCGAATGTGACAACAAACCCAGCGTTCAGCCTGAGACCAGTTGAGGATACTACAAACAATGGTTCTGGCAGCTGTGTGTAACCCCCTTGTTCCCAAGGGTTACTAGAATCCCAGTTAGAATTAGTGGTAGGCAGCGAAGGCAGCTAGTGAATTTCCAGTAAATGAATTTCACCCCATCTCCCTCTCTGTTTTCAGTCTCAGCTGAGAGCTAGAGAGGTGATGTCTCCTTAGAACTCTTGCAGCTGCATAAGCCACACTCCAGTTGCTGTGAGTGAGGGAGATAGAATTCTGAGTTGAGTTGGTAGTTAGAGGCTGCAAAGTGTAGCAGCAGTTCTGTGGTATGCAGATTTGGGGTGTTTTTGTTTTCCCTTTCAGGTGTTCCTGTTGAAGAAAGAAGAGAAGACCAGAAGAGGATTTGGGGAACTCATTAGAGTTCTTCTGTGCTTCAGAATGCTTTAGGATATTGTGTAGTTGTTAACATGTGTTTACTATTGTTTTCTCCCACAGGTGTATATGTGGGGGAGTGTGGGAGTGTAATACTTTGTATAGTGATATTCCCTGGTGTGTTTTTGGTTTGGAGGTACCCTGGGTTTGGGGGGGGGAGGCTCCCCCGTGGGTAGTTTAGATAGATAGATTTTCCCTAGGGGGATAGACAGGCTGTGGTTCTCACCTGCAGTAGGGGCTGAAGCTCTGATTTATTAGGGCATGCTTTGGGCAGTTCTCACAGATCCACTGATTCTCCATAGTAAGATTGTAGAGTAGGGACTGATGCATCATTCAATGGCCTCTGGGCCCTTAGTGTTGTCTGCCTGTGCCTGGCACATGGTAGGGGAGAAGGTAGCGCTACTTCCCCATAAGCAACACATATGGTAGGATGGTCTGGTGCCAGGTAAGGGAATGATTGTGGACAGTCATTTACCTGGCTGAGGGCAAGTGCAACCCCTTTGTTCCCAGGGGTTACTAGAATCCCAGTTACAGTAGAATTAATGGTAGGTAGGGAAGGCAGCTAATGAATTTCCAGTAAATGGATTTCACTCTGTTTCCCTCTCTGTTTTCAGTCTCAGCTGAAAGCTAGAGAGGTGATGTCACCTTAGAACTCTCGCAGCTGCATAAGACACACTCCAGTTGCTGTGAGGGAGATAGAATTCTGAATTGAGTTGGTAGTTGGAGACTGCAGAGTGTAGCAGCAGTTCCAATAGCAGCTCTGATATACAGCTGCAGTATTCCAGTGTTCTCACTCTAGTGCAGGGGTTCTCAAATGGTGAGGCGCGCCTCCCTGGGGAGGCACGAGCACGTTCCAGGGGAGGCGCGGAGACGCGATTCCGATTTGCGTTCTACCGTGCTGTACATTCTGCATCTCGGATCCCTACCAAGTTCAATTCTGTATGTGCTAGCAGCTGCTAGAGTAGTAGGCAGGGGGATTCTGAGCCAGCCAATGCCTGTGCAAAACAAGGTCTTCGGCAGACCAATAGAAAGCCCAGAATATGTGCCCAATCAGAGAGAGGTGTCTGTAGCCAATCGGTATTGTGCATTTGCAGCCAATCATCACCCGGCTCCCTCAAACAATGAGCAGCTTCGTAACGTGCGACGTTGTCATCAATCTCGGAAATAAAATGCCATGCCATGCGTGCGGTTGAATGGAGACTCCGACCGGAATTTATATTGCGGTGTTTTTTTTTTGTTGGATCCCTGCAAGTCGTTTTTAACGACGCTCGTCTTCCGACTCCTGAAGCCGCTACCTGCTGACTCCGCCTGTCAACTACCGCCGCCCTTCAGCTGCTATAGTCGCCACCGTGGAACGCTGATTGCCACAGACAGAGCTCCTGAGACTACTGGTGACATCCTTTTGCAGACGGGATCCTTCCTCAGACTTCAGGTAAAAATTCTACTGTACTTTTGGAAGCACCAGTGGGGTTTGGTCTGGCTGGCCTCACGGGGGGGCACTGCCTGATGGCCTGATGGCCTGACTGGGAGGTGGGGGGTTCTGATGGCCTGACTTGAATGTGGGGGTGCTGCTTGATGGCCTGTCTGGGAGGTTTGGGGGGTGCTGCCTGATGGCCTGTCTGGGAGATTTGGGGAGTGCTGCCTGATGGTCTGTCTGGGAGGTTTGGGGGTGCTGCCTGATGGCCTGTCTGGGAGGTTTGGGGGTGCTGCCTGATTGATGGCCTGACTGGGAGGTGGGGGGTGCTGCCTGATGGCCTGTCTGGGAGGTTTGGGAGGTGCTGCCTGATTGATGGCCTGACTGGGAGGTGGGGGGTGCTGCCTGATGGCCTGTCTGGGAGGTTTGGGGTGCTGCCCGATGGCCTGTCTGGGAGGTTTGGGGGTGCTGCCTGATTGATGGCCTGACTGGGAGGTGGGGGTTGCTGCCTGATGGCCTGACTGGGAGGTGGGAGGGTGCTGCCTGATGGCCTGACTGGGAGGTTTTGGGGGTGTTGCCTGATGGCCTGACTGGGAGGTTTGGGGGTGCTGCCTGATGGCCTGTCTGGGAGGTTTGGGGGTGCTGTCTGATTGATGGCCTGACTGGGAGGTGGGGGGTGCTGCCTGATGGCCTGTCTGGGAGGTTGGGGGTGCTGCCCGATGGCCTGTCTGGGAGGTTTGGGGGTGCTGCCTGATTGATGGCCTGACTGGGAGGTGGGGTTTGCTGCCTGATGGCCTGACTGGGAGGTGGGAGGGTGCTGCCTGATGGCCTGACTGGGAGGTTTTGGGGGTGTTGCTGCTGATGGCCTGACTGGGAGGTTTGGGGGTGCTGCCTGATGGCCTGTCTGGGAGGTTTGGGGGTGCTGTCTGATTGATGGCCTGACTGGGAGGTGGGGGGTGCTGCCTGATGGCCTGTCTGGGAGGTTTGGGGGTGCTGCCTGATTGATGGCCTGACTGGGAGGTGGGGGGTGCTGCCTGATGGCCTGTCTGGGAGGTTTGGGGGTGCTGCCTGATGGCCTGTCTGGGAGGTTTGGGGGTGCTGCCTGATTGATGGCCTGACTGGGAGGTGGGGGTGCTGCCTGATGGCCTGTCTGGGAGGTTTGGGGGTGCTGCCTGATTGATGGCCTGACTGGGAGGTGGGGGGGTGCTGCTGATGGCCTGTCTGGGAGGTTTGGGGGGTGCTGCCTGATGGCCTGTCTGGGAGGTTTGGGGTGCTGTCTGATTGATGGCCTGACTGGGAGGTGGGGTTTGCTGCCTGATGGCCTGACTGGGAGGTTTTGGGGGGTGCTGCCTGATGGCCTGACTGGGAGATTGGGAGGGGTGCTGCCTGATGGCCTGACTGGGAGGTGGGGGTTCTGATGGTCTGACTGGGAGGTGAGGGGTGCTGCCTGATGCCCGGCCTGATGTGCCTCATGCCTCTCATGTGGGGAGGAACTGTATTGCCTCACAGCTGATCTGGCCTGAGTGGGAGTTTGGGGGCTGATGCCTCTTATGGGGATGATGCCTCTCGTGGTGGGGTGTGGTAGCTTGAGCAGGTGTTGATGCATACCTCTCAACCTCTTCCTCATAAATCAGGGACAAGGCTTAAAAAAAAAATCGGGGACACATCTTCAAAATTGAGAGATCCACCCATAAAGCTGGTAGAATACGGGCTTAGTGTAAAATGCATTTTCTAAAGAAGAAGAAGTCTGTAACTTTAAGGCTTGACCTTGTTCTGTGCTTATGGTTCACTGAGCCAAAAACACAAATTTTAGGAGGAACACAGTACAATTTTGAGGCAAAATCAGGGACGTCTCTGAAAATCAGGGACACTTGAGAGGTATGGTTCGATGTGGTGATTGGGGGGGGACTGATGCTTCTCTGCTGGTCTGTTCTCAAGCTGGGATTTGCAGTGTTGGGGATGTAGGGAGGTGCCTGTACTGCCTCGCTGGTCCAGTCTGGTGGGGGGACAGTTATACAAAATGTCTCTTGGCTGCTTTGCCCAGGGGTAATGCTGCTGCTAACAGAGCCTGGGGAAGGGGGATGCATTTCATGGTCGTGGTGATGCTGCCTCAGTGATAGTTAAAGCAGGTATTTGATGTGGTGATTGGGGGGGGACTCTGATGCCTCTTAGCAGGGATTTGTCGTGGTGGTGGCAGGTTGGGGCGGGGTTGGCTGTAATATCCGCAGCTGGTCTGGCCTGAGTGGATGGTGGTGGTGTCACGCATGAGCCTGAGCAGGGGGAATGGGTGAAACCGTGCTTGGGGGGGCATGCCCCTTAGCTGGTTTGCCCAGGATGGTAATGCTAAGCTGCATGATGTCTCTGTGGGGTGTGCCATTTTATTCTTGGTTGGGCTGTTTCAGCAGTGGCCCAGAGCCGGGGGGGGGATCACACAAGATGCCTTTCTATGCTGTGCAAGCCTGAAATGGCCCCTATCCTATTTATATGGTTGTTGAATGAGAACTCCTCTTTTAGGGTGGGACACTTTGGAGTGAAGGGCCTGCTTGTCTTGCTTGGGTGTGGGGACCTTCCTAGGTCTGTTCAGGAGTGCCCATATCCTCCACTACACCTATGGCATTCAACTGCAAAGCAGCTGCATCTGACTGAACCACCAGTTTATGTGGTGGTGTATTGAAATGGTGGCATGTGGTTTATATGTGATGCTTCTGTGTGGGTTCAAATGTTAGTTTTGTAACTGATGTTGGGATGGGGGTAGCGTGTGTTTGGGCAGGGTTTTGGAATGAATAACCTGATGCTGTTGCCTACTACACGTAAGTCCAATTTACAACGTTGGAGCTAACGGAAAAGGAAATTGTGGTAAGTATAATTGTTCCTGTTCTCCGCTGATACCCACTTCTGTCTGAGGAAAGAAACCACATCTGGCCTGTATGGTGGGAGTGGGGCGAGTGAAGGACCTGCTGTACGAGTTTTTGGAGTGATTTGCTGGGTGTGTTTTGACCGAAGGACCTGCTGGCGTGGCACCAGTGCCACTGGGTAACTACTGAAGCACCGTCCTACCTTAGGAAGGAAGTGCTTTTATTTGTTTTGTTTGGCATCCTTGTGTCATTTATAATTGTTGCTGCTGCTGGCTCAATATGATTTGGGCCATTACTAGAGTAGTGTTGTCCTTGTGCTGGGAGATTTAAGTGTCAGTATCAGTGTGGCTCAGTTGGTAGCACATCCATCTCTGGACCAGAGGGTTGTGGGTTCTGATACCACACTGGGATTGGAATCGTAACGAAGCGCTGGCACCATTGCAGTATTCAAGGGGTGGTATGCTGCACTAGTGCTGTCCTTTGGATGAGACATTAAAACCGTGGTCCCCTGGCTTCTACCTGTCCTGGTGGGTGTCCAGGTGGAAGAAAAAGTCATAGAACCCCTGGCATTCTTTGCAAAGAGTAGGCAGAGGATATTCCCAGTGCATGGGCCAATAGCCCCCTTCACATAACGGATCCATGCAATTGTCAATGATTGCGAATGGGCCTGCATCTGGGGAGCATATAAGATGTATTCTGGGGGTGTGGGGTTGAAATGGCTCATGTTTTTTTGCTTATTTATTATATTGATTTGGGCTGGGTGGTGGAATTAGACTTGTTTCCTGTAGATTTAAAATGGTGCTGTTGTGCATATGTGATGTCTCTGACTTGTAATGCATGGTTTTAAAAGTACACACTTTCTTTTTGCCTTTCTGATGTGGGCTGGGTGTGAATGAGGAGCCAGAATTTTTGGGTGGGGGGCTTTGAAGCGAGGGGTCGGCTAGCTTTGCTGAGGCTCTTACCCACATATATCTCCCCATTGACAATGGACAATGTTGGAGCTAACAGAAAAGGAAATTATGGTAAGTGACAGAATTTCTCTTATCCTCCTCGCATACTCAATGCCTTTTGCTAGTTTAAAAAAGACCTGGCGTATGGATCTGGCCTTCGGGATGGTGGGCTTGGACTCTGAGCAAAAGGGTTTGCTGGGCTCTGGAAGACACAAAGGACCTGCACTAAAGTCTGAATGCACAGTACATTTATCTGCATGGGTAGCACCTTTGACATGAAGGACAGATGAGATGTAGCAGAGCAGTTTTGAGAAGTAAAATGAAGGGCATCCCTCCTGGCTGGTCATGTGTCTGCGTGCTAAGGATGGAGTGCTGTTTTGGGACTACGACTGCGGACTACAGCTTGTGATGCTGGGCCTCTGTGTGTATGAATGCCTGTGTTTTGCAAGTCAAGGCAGTCTGGGGTTTCAAAGTGCGGCAAGATGGTCACTCTGCAGTGGTCCTGCCTGAACTTTGTCTGGGGGGGGAAGGGATGATTACAAAGTGTTCGTTCTGATCTGGTCCTGCCAGAGCTGTGTTGGGGTGGCTGATTACGTCTTACAAAGTACTGCTGCTGCGTAGCTGCAGTCCTTCACTAATGATCCTGTCCTACTGGAGATCTGTTGGGAGGTACATTTACAAGGTGACGCAAAGCAACAATCTTGATCCTGCCAGAGCTGCTGCTGGCAGTTGCCTGATTAAAAAGGGATGCACCTGCCCAGTCTTGATATTTCAGATTTTGCTTTTTTATGGCTTCTTCTTTCTTCAAATTGTGCTTCAATTAATAAGTGGTGTTCTTCTTGTCAGTGTGCCTCAGTTGGTGGTACATCTGCCTGTGGACCAGAGGGTTGTGTGTTCTCGTCCCACACCAGGATTGGACGCATGCCAAAAACACTGGCATCCGAGTGCTGTATTTGGGGGCAGTACTACTAGGAGTTCCGCCTTTCGGATGCGCTGTCAAACTGAGCTCTTCTTCTAACCTCCTGGTGGGTGTCCAGGTGAAAGTAAATCAATGCACTCTTTGCAAAAGTAGAGTTCAGTTCCGTATTCCCCTTGTTTAACCATAAAATAGGTTCATGCAATTGTCCAGGCTGTGTCTGGTTGCTGATGTGCGATATGGTCGCCACTTCAAATTCAGTCACTTCACTACCAGTCTACCATTGCTTGTTTAGTGCTTTGGGATACACTGCGTATGAAAAGTGCTATATTCTTCTTCTTCACGGGTATTGTGTCTGTAGCAGTTGTACCGTAGCAGTTCTGGTGGAACATTTGGGCATGCCCAGGATGGTCTGGCCGCAGACTGGCTTAATTGATGTCAACTTCTCATCAATATGAATTTTTCGTTGCATTGTAGACAAAGAATGGATCGCTTTCTGATTGGAAAGAAACGTGTGCATGAGGAGATGGAACCTGTTGGGCAGAGAGAACCTCAAGCAAAACGCAAGGCCAGAAGATATGATGAGGACTATCTGAAACTAGGATTCACCTGGATCGGGACCAGTGATGCACCATGACCCCAGTGTGTGGTGTGTGCTGAGGTTCTGGCACAAGACAGTATGCGCCCTGCAAGCTAAGGCGTCATCTGGAAATAAAGCACCCCAGCTTACTTTCAAAACCAGTGGAGTTCTTCAAAAGAAAACTGAGCGAACTGCGAGGCCAAAAAAAAGTTGTGGAGCACCATGGGACTGTTCCTGTAAAAGCGGTCAAAGCATCATATCTTCTATCTCTGAGAATTGCCAAAGCTGGGAAGCCACACAACATTGGAGAAGAGCTGCTAATTCCTGCTGCAAAGGAAATGTGTTCAGTGATGCTTGGGAGAGAAAGCAGCTGCACAGCTGGAAGCAATCCCTCTTTCAAATGACACAGTTTGCCGTCGTATTGAGGACATGTTTGCAGATGTGAAGCATCAGATCGTAGATTCCATTCATCAAAGCCCATTCTTCTCTCTGCAGATAGATGAGTCCACTGATATAGCAGATGCTGCACAGCTTCTTGTGTATGTTCGGTATGCCACGGACACAGATCTTCGGGAGGAGTTTCTATTCTGCCATGCACTTCCTACGAGAGCAACTGGGGAAGAGCTGTTTCGTCTGCTGAATACTTTCATTGAGAATGAAGGCCTTGATTGGAGTCGTTGTGTTGGTATCTGCAGTGATGGAGCTCGTGCAATGACTGGAAGACACAGCGGAATGGTGACCAGGGTACAAGCAGTGGCTCCCAATGCTCTCTGGAACCACTGCATGATTCACAGGGAAGCTCTGGCAGCCAAGAGGATGCCAGATGAACTCAACAAAGTTTTGACTGATGCAGTGAAAGCCGTGAACTTCATCAAGGCACGTCCAGTGAATTCCAGACTGTTTTCAGTACTGTGTGAAGAGATGGGGAGAAAACACAGCTGCTCTTGCACACTGAGGTCCGCTGGTTGTCCCAGGGGAAAGTGCTGACCCGCCTCTATGAACTGCGTGATGAAGTCCGCATATTTCTTGCAGACTGTAACTCTCCACTTGTGGAACATTTCCACAATCAACAGTGGCTTGCTTTGCTTGCGTACTTGGCAGATATCTTTGACAGACTGAACTCTCTGAATCTGTCACTTCAAGGACAGGATGCCAGTGTTTTCACAGTCAGGGACAAAATCAAGGCATTTGGTTCCAAGCTTGAACTTTGGTCCACACGAGTGCAGCAAGAATCAGTTGCCACATTTCCAACCTTGGAGGATTTTCTTCAGGAACATGAAATTTCAGTTGACTGTGTCAAAGCAGTAATTACAGAACATTTATGTGGGCTGCAAGGCAAGCTACGAGACTACTTCCCTGAACATAGCAGAGAGGACAGTGACCAGTGGGTCAGGAATCCCTTCATTTTCAAGCCAAGCTCTGCAGACTCCTTATCGCCAGAAGAACAGGAGAGCCTCATTGACCTGGCTACAGACCCAACTCTGAAGGTCTCTTTTGCCCAACAGCCCCTTGCAAAGTTTTGGCTGTCAGTTGGACTTGAATTTCCAGCACTGAAAAATCGAGCTCTTGCTGTACTTATGCCTTTTGCCTCAACATATCTTTCGAATCTGGATTTTCAGCACTGACTGCAATAAAACAAAGTATCGGGCCGGTCTTAAAGTTGAAGATGACTTGCGCCTCTACCTTTCAAATGTAAAACCAAGAATATTACAGCTGACTGCACAAAAACAGGCTCACAGGTTGCCCTCTTAACAGACTGGCATTATTTGATTAACAGGCAGCAGAATTTACAATACATTTTACTACACAACAATAAACATACTTCTTATTTAACAGTGGGTGTGTGTGCTTTTGTGAGTTATTCATCATTACTGGTATCTGGCAAGGTACAGTGGTAATCATGCAAAAAGGTGACCGGAAGCGCAATTTAGTCAATGTGCAGTGCACTAATGATCAATTTTTATGCGATTACCGCCATATGCAAATGAGGTCATGACTAATGGGGAGGCCTGGAAGTCTTCCAAGTCCAGTAGGGGAGGCTCGCCATGGCAAGGTCTGAGAACCCTTGCTCTAGTGGAGTCCAGTAATTTTCCAGCTTTTGTGAAGTGGTGGAAACCGTCTCTAGAGATTTTCCTGTGTCTTTATCCCAGGAGGGATGGAGCAGGCTGCCAGGATTTCAGGGGGCAATCCCTGATCCTACCAGGTCATTGTGAAGCTGCCTTGTGTGACAACTTCTGTGAGAACATTTGGTTTTCTGAGTTTGCCCAGGAGTACCTGCATTTTAAAGGTGGATTCTCTGACAAAGGGACCCTGTCACCTGAGACTTAAAAGTTGTCTGACCACGGTGCAGTCCAGTATGTGACCGTCCGTGTGAACAGAACTTTTACCTTTGACACCCCTGAGATGTTTTTGCTGATGCTAAGTGTGATATACATTTCTAGAAAGCATTAACAGTACTTCTGGATGTGTGTGAGGTGTATTTACCAGAGGGATAGCTGAGTATGAACTTGGAAACAAAAGGTGTGAGATCCCCTCCATCTGGAGTGACCAGTTTAGCACCATGGGTTCTGAAGGGTACCTGCGTTTTCTGTCAGTGCACGGGACCAGTGCCTGAAGAAATGTTTACCCCAGTGAGTGGGTTATTCTACAGTTTTACCCCAGTGAGTGGGTTTTCTCTCTAGTTCTATCCCAGTGAGTGGGTTTTCTACAGTTTACCCCTTGTATGTGGGTCCTCCAGTGTTGAGCCTCTAGTGCTTTGTCATGGTCTGTGTGCCACAGCTGATCCTGTGTAATATGGGAAGTATCCCAGTACTGGCTGTATGTGCCTAGTCAATGTAAAGTGTATGTTCTACTGGTGGCTAGTCCATGATTCTACAGTTATCCTATGCTAAATGGGATTGTGTTGGAGTTGTGTAACTCAAATGTCTGCATTTACCCTGTGTGTAACCCTTTGGAGTCCATCTTCACTTTGTGTTGTTCCTACATGTGTTTTGGAATAACCCACACTCTAGAATCCTAACCTGGTATGGACATTCTTGTTATTGCTTCCTGTGTGGAGTTGCTTGGGTACCCCTGTCAAGAAGTACAAACCTAGCATAGCCCTGAACAAACGTTTTCTCCCTGGGACCTAGGTTGTGGCTATGGTATTGGTTCCACCAGGTGTGTGTCAGGTAGTAGCTGCACTTAGCTTGTGTTTTATAATGTCTACTCCATCGTCATATCCCACCTTGTCTATGGTGGCAATCAATGTAACCCCCACGCCTCTCTTTTCCCCTAGACTATGGAAGGTCTGCCTGCTGGTTAAATAAGGGGCCAGTGGGGGCTTACAAAAATGGGGGCTCATCTGATGATGTGTTTAATTTGGGAAGAAGACAGTGGATAGTTTGCTTGGGGTATGGCTAGCATTTTGTCTGTCTGGCAGTGTGGTAGCCCAAAACTGGAAGGGAAGCTCTGCACAAAAGGATGTGCTAGGATAGTGCCATCCGTATGTGCTGTTGTGTGCCTGCTGTTCAAGTGCTGCTGTGTGTTTGTGCCATCTTTACCAAGGGACTGCAAAGCCAGAATGTGTATGCCCTTGACCTGGATCAAGAACATTAACAGAACTTTAATTTCAAGATTTTATTGCCAAAGGGTACTGTGGACTTTGGGAAACAAAGAGAGAAATGTGCCCTAAAAGTTTCATGTGCTTGATGTGTAATTTGGGGGAGTCGCTAAAGAAATAGCCAAGTTCTGAGTAAAGAAATTGTCAAAAATGGCGCTCCTGCTGTGAAATTTCAGCAGAGAAAAAAGGTTCAGTTTGCAATTTAAATTTTGTCCTGTTCGACAATTGCCATGGAGTAAGAGAGAAGAGAGAGAGAGAGAGAGAGAGAGAGAGGCTCATTTGCATGGCGTTGAGTGATGATTGGTGTGACTGCAAGCAGTCCCACCTCCTAGTCAGCTTCAGAGTGCAGCCTGGTGTTCGAGAATGAGAGAGTGAGTGGTGTGCAAGCTGGTTAGCCAGGAGAAACCATCGAGGGGCTTGTGAACATTCTAAATCTGTAAATACAGACTTTTTCTGTTGAAATTCTGGCTCAACCCATTATCCAACCGACTGGGAAGTAAGCATGGCATTCATGGTAACAATCGACGGGATTGCTAGCCCATTTCACCTCAGAAGCCTTCCAGGATTGGCTTTAGGCTGAGAAATTTAGACAGGAGCAAGCCAGCTACTGATTCAGTGAGTACCATTCAAAATATCTGTGCCTCAAACTGTGTGTGATTTTAAAAAGCCAGCTGGATCTCTGAGTGAGCAGTGAGATTGTTTTGCAAAAAAGGACTGTGAGTTGGAAAAGCACCAAACACAGCAAACAAAAATTTTGAGCATAGACTGTGAGCATTTATTATGGATTCAGCAGCAGTATAGTGTTCTAAGCAAGTGAGAGACTGTGAGTTGTTGGCCATGGCATTTGTTCCACCAGGTGTGTACCAGGTAGTAGCCAACTTGGTTGTGTTCGGCTTTGGTCCCACCTTGTCTATGGTGGGCAATCAGACACAGTAGAGTCAGAATTATTGTTTTTTCTAAAACGGTTATTTCATATGTAACCCCCAACCCTCTCCTTTCCCCCAGACTATTGGTGAGAGGTGTGCCTTCTGGTAAAATAAGGGGCTGGTGGGGGGGGTTACATGTGCTTTTCAGTAATCAACTTCCCGATGTGAATTGCCGGTAGTGGGGATCAGAGGGTCTCGGAGTCCATGTTAGATCACTTTTTAGAACACATCTTGGGCAACCTGGGGATATTGTCCAGAACATGATGACTTGGGAATTGATAAGGCTTAGGAATATCTCTCTCCCACAGATGATCATCAGATGTGTAGGCCTTGTATGGCACCAGGAGCAAGAGGCACAGGGTATTCATGCTCACCTTTGCTGGAATCGTCATCTGAAATAACATCTTCCACAATCACATCAGGTGATGGGGCAGGGGGTACCTCCCAAGCCACAGGGGGTGGTCCTCAGGGCTTCCGAACGGCACCTGTCAGCACGGGGTGTGGACCCAATGCAGGGGACACTGAAGACTCAGTCCTACCTGCCATCCCACACCCTCTCCATCTGCCACATGAAGGATCAGGTACCACCAAAGGAGAAGAGCTGGGCAGACGACTAGCAACCTCCTCCCTATACTGGATTTCATTAGTTACACCCTTCAACTGCTCCCAGTTATACAAACTCAAAGATGATACACTGGCCCAAGTAGGTGTG
Organism: Neoceratodus forsteri; assembly: GCA_016271365.2. Taxonomy (NCBI): domain Eukaryota; kingdom Metazoa; phylum Chordata; order Ceratodontiformes; family Ceratodontidae; genus Neoceratodus; species Neoceratodus forsteri. Next base: position 30,383,158 of record JADMNL010000035.1, read on the forward strand.
GTCGCTAGGCTCCAGCCTGGCTGATAGGCAATAGCTGGCCTAGGCAGAAAAACGGCTTCACTTCCAGCACAATTCAAACATACCGGGGGACCTTCGCTACTCCTTTGGTCTGATTACAGATAACACATTTCTTCCTGGTACCCCCACACTGAGCCACCTCCCGTAGCCATGAGAACAAAGATGCAGGCACTAGAATTATGTTATTCTCCCATGACTCAGCCATTTTGCAGCACATCAGTTTCACCTCAGCACGGATCAGCTCTTGTGGCACTGTTCAAAATGTTTAGACAAGATGGCGTCACTTCCCATGATGCAATGTGACCCCCACAGCCCAGCAACACAGTCTTATCTAATCCAAGTGAAGCCCTGCATGTTCTGCCTACTTTAACAGCTTACTAAAATATTGGGTTACCAGATACTCAGCTACAAGGTGCAAAAGAGCAAGAGTTCAAGACAGCAGTTCTATAGTTGTACTTTCCCTGTGTCACCCTTTAGGCAGTTTGAGCATGGCACACAGACCCAAATAAGGTCTTTTTTTTACCTTCTTAAATCAAATCCCAGACATGTCACCACGTTGTAAGCCCCCCTTCCCCATCTAGGGATATTAGATGGTGCATTGGTGGGAGAAGGGCACTTGAGAAATGTAAGCAACCACAATCCAAAGCATTTGAAGCTAAGATAACCCATTACCTAGGTTCCTGAATTTGTATGACTGGAATAGTACCTATACCAACTGCCATTGGTTCCTGAGGGCTGTGGGGGGAAGGCTGGTTAGCAAAACAAGCATGCACAGTCACAGAAGATTAAATTCATTGTCCACACCAGAATCAACATGGCAAAGAATGATTTAATTGAACCTGAAAACAGCAAACAGTCACTTTATGTAGCAGGGGGTGATAAATGATGGGTTGCTTTCGTAGACCTAGCTGAAAACTGGATTGCAACAACCTCTTGTGCTAACAGACTATATACTTTCATGCAGACTCTCATAAGTCATGCAGAATAAACCCCTGGCAGCGTTCCTAGGGCCAAAAAGACCTCTAAACCTGAGGCAGCTTACACGTGAGACACTTCACTGTCTCATAATCTCACTCCTCTCTCTATTTCTCTCTCTCTCGCTCTCTCTCTGCAGCAGTCACTGGCCTTTTCCTTTACTCTCTCATCAGGCAGTCCCATTTCAGTTCTGTTACTCTGGCTTATGACAGCACAAGATGTTTCTACTGTCCCAAACCAATACACTCTCTTCAATTCATTTCCACCAGCCTGATCTTATGCCCTTTTGTAGATTATACCTTTTCTCCAACTCCAGGGACTATTTCTTACTGGAGCATACTTCTTGTTCACTTTAGCTCTTATGTCATACTTTAAATGGATGTTCTTTAGTAAAAAAAAGTTGGAACCCTTTCAAAGATCCAATTGCTGATACCTTGGCTGGTGGCTGGGCCTCTCTGTGGGGGTTTGGGTGCCCCGAAACTAATCCCAGTCCAAACCATCATGCTCTGCTCAAATCAGCTATTCCAACCTCTGAACTGACTCATCAGTGGGACTTCTGCAAGTGCCACACAGACCACCCAATGGACTGCCACTCCGATAGGATCCCAAACATTTAGGGTTGTCAACAGTCCCGTATGTTAAGGTATGTCCAATATATACCACTATTTTTCCATCCCATTTGAAACTCATAAGGGATGCCTATTGTCCTGTATATTTTTGTGGCCCCTTCACTGTAAAAAACTCTGTCTCCCAAGATCCATGGTGGCTGTGGTGGAGCTTGTGCACGTACACAACTCAGGGTCTGGGGACATCACGTGACCGTTGTCACTTCATGTCATCAATAGAATGGGAGGACAGCTGCCTTGCTGCTGCTGCTTTCTTTGCAACTGTGAACCTAGTTGGATGTCATCTTCTCATCTCTCAGGCTGCTTTGGGAGAGAGAGTAGTGTTGCTTATGCTGCATTTGGCGCGGCAGGAGTCCGGGGGGGAGGAGAGCCATTGATGGAGACTGGGAGGAGGAGAAGTTAAGTGGAGCGTCATTGGGGAGATGGGAGTGCTGGGTCCGGCCCGGTGGGTGGCCAAATAAATCATCCAGAGTTGATCGAGACTCAAGTCATCATCAGATTCAGGAAGGGAAGGACTGGAGGCTGTGCAGGCCTGGCCGGGGGAATCGGAGGCTCACTGACAGTGCCTGTATGGTCCTAATCAAATTGGGATGGGACGAGAGAATGGAGGAAGGAAGAACCCAACCTACTTGCAAAAAAGTAAAAGTGTGTGATCTCCGAACTGCTCACATGATGTGATCATGATGTGATGATGTGTGTAACCCCCAGGTGGCACTGTCCCAAAGGCTACTACCCCTGCCTGCTTGACTACTGACAGGTTGAGGGGCCTAGGTTCTATGGCGGGTGCCTCCACCCGGAGGTCAGGGTTTGTAGTGGTTAGACTAGCTTGGTCACAGCCCTCTGGGACACTGAGACCCCCTTTTATTCACTCTAGTGGCTCACACAGTACACCGGAGTTATAGCCCTAATACCCCACGTATATACACTGTTCACTTATAAAGTACCACTTACCCTCGAGACTGATTCTGCAGCACATCTCTGAGAACCCCCTGTAAAATAAGGTTAAACAACATACGCAGCAAAATACAATACTGTTTCAATAAGTACCAACACCACAGACAGTATATAGTATAACAACAACAAATCTGATTTATTTAGGGGACAGTAACACAGGAGGGGTAAATCAGGTTAATTGGCAGAATTAAATCACAGTACTGTGCACACATACAGGGTCTGAAAAGTCACACTCTGGGTACCCAGGTTGGGGGGGGGCTACCAGGTCCGTTTCCCGAGGTTGGCTGGCAGGTGCAGATGGACAGGGCCTTGAAGAAGAAAATATATGCACAACACCCAATTGTAATCTGGAGCCGGATGGCTCAGTCCATGAAGAAGTGAAACAACAAGAATTAGATGACACACTTGTGATTGAAAACAGGCTGCAGGGGAATACCCTGATCTGTACTCACAATACCCAAGCTGAGAACTGGATGGTGGATGTTCTTCTGGGTTGCCGGAACAACAGGGCATGGAGACAAGGTCCTTGTGACTGGACCCCACTGCAGTAAATAGCAAACGGATTTAGTCCGAGACAAGCTGGAGTTTGCTTCCAGCTTCAACACACAGCACACAGCACAGGGGATTGGAAATAGCGATTCCCCACAAGAACTACATACATTCATGTGTAAAAGGAAAGTACTATACCAGGCAGGCTGCTCCTAGATCCCAATCGCAATTACTGCAAAATACCCAGGAGCACACACAGTAGCTTCAGTTTCTGATAGACTGAGCGCGATTCAGCAATTTCTCCAGTCTTCTACAGGGTGAGCCTGGTTTCCACTCTTCAGGCTTCCTTCTTTCTCCTCACAAATCGGATTCAGTCCAAATTGGCACTCACAAAGGCTGCAGGCCGAACCTCAGGGCCTCACATGCGCTTCCCACGCGAAACTATACACCGCAGAAGCCACAGCTCTTTTTCTCTTCACTGCCACAACTGATCTGATCTTTCCAGTCACAGAGCATGGCATTTCCTTTAGCTTCACAACCATTCTGTTGGCTGGTTCAGCTGTCACTCACAATGAGACTCCCTCTGTTAGTGAAAAAAGATGCCAAGGTCAAAACTACATTTCCCAGAGTAACTGCCCATACAATCCCCTTGTGGCTGGCTCAAATTAAGAGTCCAAGTTCTGATTTGTCCACAGGCTCTATTTTAGGGCTCCCTTAACGCAAGTGGCCCAGCACAGCAGTTTAGGTCCAAAATGGAGAGGTAACACACACAGAGTCCCAGCTGCAATAAAGGCAGGTTAGACAAACTACAATTTTGCTAATGAATGATTACAGGCAAACAGTTACAGCTTTCATATGGGCTCCCTTTGCACCTTCAGCGACCGCAAAATGGAGCGATTACTCCGCAGCTCGGGTGGGATTCGAGCATTTAAATACACAGTCCCCTCATACAAACTAATTAAGTCTGCAAGCAGACAGCTCTTAAAGAAAGAGTACGTGGAGGCTCAAACAGCACTCACTTGCAACCACAGTTAAGCAGCTCAGATGCCGAACACCACCCAGGCTTGGAGCATTCAGGCAAGTGCCTGGAAGACTTTTGGGAACTCCCATTTGCAGGGGGGTTACACTAGTTTATCCAGATCTCTTCTCATTCTTCCCACCCTATCTGGATCATCTATTCTGTTGCAGATCTTGGTGTCATCTGCAAACAGACAAACCTTACCCTCCAGGCCATCTGCAATGTCACTGATGAAGATATTGAAGAGGACTGGCCCCAGAACTGATCCCTGAGGTACCCCACTTGTGACTTGCATCTCTTCTGACTATATACCATTTACCACCACTCTCTGTTTTCTGGCTGTCTACCAGTTTGAGACCCAGTTAACCAACGTCTGACCCACCCTGAGCCTACCCAGCTTATTAATCAATTTTCTATGTGGAACAGTATTGAAAGCTTTGCTGAAGTCAAGGTAGGCAACATCAGCTGCTCCCCCTTGATCCATCACTCTGGTTACCCAGTCAAAGAAATCTATGAGATTAGTTTGACAGCACCTTCCTTTTGTAAACCCATGCCCATGGTAACTCCTGCCTGAAGGGTGGTTTAGTGCAGTGACTGCGAAATTATGTTTCAGGATGCTGTGAGAACACATCTGAAAAATGACAGCTGTCATGTTCACGAGGTGCTGTGGAAAAATGGCCATGCAGAAAATCTGGAGTTATAACACATGCAATCTGTGTTTGTTTCCATGGACAACTACCTGAGAAGAACACTTGAATGTAAGTATGGAATGTGTATGGGCATGGTTAGATCACCCTGTTAACATTGCATGTCTTAAACAATTACAGAAGTACAGTCCAGCAAAGTGCACCACTTTGCTTGACTGTGTTTGATGTGTAGAGGTTTGTAGCCTCGAGTGTGGTACTAGCAAACGGCCGAGAAGCTTGAGATGCAGTGGAGCTTTGGGTTCAAATTACAGAAATAGAAGGGTTAGGGAACTTACTGCTCTGACAAGCCTTCCTGAAGTCCTCACAAGCCACCAGGACAGAGAAACAGCAACAAAGGTGGTTGTAATGGACACGGACGCCCATTGCAGTCAACCCGCCCAAAACAAGATTAAATAAAGGGACTTACCTGCCGCATGGTGCCTGGGTAGATGTCCAAAGCGGTGACGCCAAGGTACCTGTAAAATAAAACATAAAAAGGGTCACAAAGGACCCACAGCTCTTAGGGGAACCAGCAGGGCAGAAGGGATAGGATAGAAATAAAACTAATACTTATCTGATTAAGGTAGAAGCCCTCGTTTTGTCAGACCCGCAAAAATAGAAGATAAATAGGTTAATTAGATGAAAAAGCAGTAAGAAGGCAGAAGGAGAGAAGGGACTGAGGTTAGGGAAAAGGGGGCTCAGCTGTGACCCTTTGCCCCTAGTGGTGGCCGAGTGGCCAGTAATTTATTTAGTAGCCCAAGTGGGCTAGTGGAGGCTTGGAGCCCTTCTGTAGAACTACAAGTAGTATTGGAGGTCATTGGGGCTTGGAAATGCTCTGTAAAGGGGGGTACAATGTAAAGATAGCCCTGGTGGCCTAGTGGGCTAGCCCCGATGTTCTGATGCCAGCATTTCTTTTAAAATAAATTTTAAACCCTTCCTGGATCTGAGGGGCTTCCCTGAGCCCTAGTTATGCTGCAGGCAGTGATGGGGGGTTTGTTTGTGGTGGCAGCAGAGGAACAAGTTGGACTGCTGGGCAGCCTGCTGATAGCGTGACCCCACTATAGCAAGAGTGCCTGCTGGTGCTGTAGAACTCCCAGACCATACTGAGCTTAGGCTGCAGCCTACTCTGTTTGGGTGGGAGACAAGAGAAAGGTGTGAACCAGCAGGAGGTGGAGGAGGCATGCAACAGAAGTGCTTCCTCCCCAACTTTCTGACTGCCACTCTGGCAGCAGTTTGTTATGTATGCTTGCACGCGTGTGCAAGAAACATACTGTGGTGATCCAAAATGCAGTGCCGCACAGTTGAAAGAGAGAGCAGTGCTCCCCCTCCCAACACACACGCACGCATGCATATTGCATGCTCATGCGCTCCTCCCCCCCCAACGCACACACTGTATAGCCGACAGGGTGCCCAATTCCCCATCGGCTCACACCCTCCCCAAAAAAGCTGTGCAGGTGCCATGCTGGGAGCCCACCCAATATGGCAAGATTGTTTACAGCCAACGGAGTGTCCAACTCTCGCCGGCTCCACGCCACCTCCCAAAAGTTTTCAAGGTGCCACTGGGGAGCCCACTCCAGTGTGGCAAAGCTGCTGTGGCCAACAGATGTGCCCAATCCCGTTGCTCCAGCCCCCAAACAGCCTTGCAGCTGCAAAGGTTGGACCCACCCAGCATGGCAAGCGTCCCGTGCCGTCTTAATAATAATTAAAAAAAAAACCTGTAAATAAAAAAACGGTCCCTCGAAGTCTCCCTGCCCCCACCTACACCCACCTACTGCGTACCCTGCCTCCACACTCCCCCTCACCCCATACTTACCTCTGGACTCCAGCGCGACGATTTTCGATGGACCGGGAACACATCTGCACTCTTCAAAGCCGACCGCGAACTGAAGAAATGCCGGTAAGCTGTATAATGTAATAAATAGGGTTTTTTCAACTTTGCTGCATATCTCAGGCAATTTTTGGAATTTTGGTACCAAATTTTCAACATGCGGTTTTTGGGACCCCTCCTCATGAATTCTATCACTGTCATGGCATTAATCGGGCCCGAAGGGTGATTTCACGGTCACTGCATGAAATCACCTTTCAGGACTGATTAATGAAACAACAGTGCCAGTGTTCATAAGATGGGCTCTCAAAAGCATATGTTACAAATTTGGTGAAAAAAACCTAAAATGACTGTTTCTATTGAGTAGTGCGTTGCGAGTTCACGCATACCGTAAGTTCACAATTTTAATATTTGCACCAATTTTTAACATTGACATTTTACCACCTTCTTATGAGCAGTACAGCTGTCATTTTCACATCTCAACAATCAGCTACTGAGCGCATACAATGGTGCAGTCGGTGTGCGCAATCAATTTTGGGACAGACTAAGAATATCACAGTGACACTGTTCATTAGCAGAGGTCTTAAAATGGCTATGTTGAAAATTTGGTGAAACAGTTCCCAAAAATGACTGTTTTAGGAGCGCACGTTGCGCAGTTCCTATGCACGCTCGCAAGTTTGCGAATTTTTAATATTTGCACCCTAGGTTTTCAACATTGCCATTTTACCACACTTCCTTATGAGCAGTACAGCTGCCATTTTTCACATCTCACCCAAAATGTGTTTCCGCACATGTAGCGCACAATGGTGCAGTCGGTGTGCGAAAGCAATGTTTGGGACAGATTAAGAAAATCACAGTGACACCGGTCATGAGCAGAGGTCTTAAAATGGCTATGTTGAAAATTTGGTGACAAAAGTCCATAAAATGACTGTGTTACTAGTGAGCATTGCGCAGTTTCCATGCACCCTTGTAAGTTCATGACTTTGTAATATTTTCAGTCCAGATTTTCACCAGTGGCATTTTTCCACACTTCCTTATGAACAGTACAGCTGTTATTTTTCACAACATGGCCAAAATGTGTTTTCACACTTTCAACACAGAAATGCATGGTCGCTGTGGGAAGTCGTTGTTCGGGACAGATAAAGAAAATCACAGTGACACTGTTCATGATCGGAGGTTCCAAAATGCCGGTGTTGACAATCTGCTGTAAAAAATCCCCAACTAGTTACATTACAGGTGTGCGTTACACAGTTTCTACGCACACTCGTGACTTCACTAGTTTTTTTAATATTTTCACTGCAGATTTTTAACATTGCCATTTTTTACACCTCCCCATGAACAGTACAGCTGTCATTTTTTACATCCTGTTCGGAATGTGTTTTTGCACCTGTGGTGACAAATGCCGTAGTCGCTGTGCAAAGGCAGCTTTCGTCTAACAAACTGATATTGTCACTGTTCATGAGGGGGGTTCACAAAAAAACATGTTGAAAATTTGGAATGTAAATACCAACGAATGCCTGAGGTGTTAGGGTTTCCGACCATAATGCCCCACCCTGTAGAGAATGACAGGCATCAGGGATGTGACTTGGGACTGTCGCCTGCAGTGCTCATACCATTCCACCCCCACCCACACCGTGACACTTGTCGGTGTCTGCAAGGTAGGGTGTGGTGAAATAGCATGGCCGTTATGCCTGACGACCCAAAGGCACACCCCAATGCCTGTCAATCTCTGCAGGGTGCTGGTGGGGTTGGCTTCAGTTCAATACTTCACTGCCATTCCCATTATGCAGCTCTGTAACTCCTACACTACCAATGCCAATGCCAGCAAGCAAACATTCGGCATTGACAAATGCTTGTTTTTAAGTAATTTATGCCCTACAGCTATGGGGCACAAGAGAAGGCAGACAGGGCACAAATGAAGCCAGCGGAAGGTGGAGGAGGCATATTAGAAAGCGCCTTCTCCCCTCTTTTTTGATCATCACTCCAGTGGCAATTTTGTTTGTTTAAATTATGCCTTACGAGGCTTAAGAAGGCAGCCAGGGGGCAGGAGAGCAGCAAGATGCTGCTGTAAAGTAAAGGCACTCTGGTGGCACTGTTGAGAGCCCTGAAGCACTGTACAAAGAGGCAATGGGGCTGAGGAGGAGTGTGCAGGGCAGCAGCAGCCACAGCATTAGTGAGAGCTGGGGGGGCCTGTAGAGTGCAAGGCAGAGGCTTGTACAGTGTAAGGTGCAGACACCACCAAAACTGGAAGCCACATGGCAGCAAAAACAAATGTAAAGTGGGGGTGGGGGTTAAGAGAGAGTGAGGAGATGGCACGAATGGCATGTAAATGAAAGTCGTACAGCTTATTGAAATAGACAGAAAGGGGGATAAAATAAAGAGCCACACTGTGGTGGGTAGCAAGCCCCAATGGCCTGTAACAGAAATGGGAGGGGGAGCTAAGGAAAAGAACCATAGCCACACAGGAGGCCAAGGGGAAGCCAGCACTTGTAAAATTACATCATGCTCTCGGATGCTGAGGGGGTGAGGAGGCGGCAGAACCAAAAAAAAGGAAGGGCAAAAGAAATACAAATGGGACCGATGGTGGAGGCCAGAGTGACAGAGATGAAGGAGGTAGGGAATGGAAGGTGGGGAAAAAAGCACAATGTAGGAAGGGAAAGAAATAGGTGTTAGTGGCTGGTGCTTTCTTTGAGGTGGCAGTCACTATTTTTTTCTTGGGGGTGTTGCTTATGCAAATGAGAGGAATGAAGCGCACGCTCTCATTGGTGCGGTTCATTTCTCTCAAGTGAAGGACAGCTCCCGCTGTGAAATTCCAATGGCTGTCACACTGGGCTTCACCATTCATTGGTGTTTCAGGGTTGCATCCATAGTGCAGTGGTCTGCACTGGACTCGTTCCTGACACACCTCTGAAATGCGATACTGTCCCAAGGTGTTTCTTGCGCAAGAGCGCAAGCAAACAGAAAAATGGCACAAGAAAGGAATTAAATTCACCAAAAACATGCCTGTAGCACCGATACTGAAAGGAAGAACATCAGTCCTTTAGAGAAACAGAAATTAAGTGCTGTGTGCTTGAAAATGAATAATTAATAGAAATTGCTGCACTGTGATTATCAATCCAATGTGCATGCACAATAAGCAATTCTCAAAAAGATCCTAGGAAGTCCAAGAGAAAATAAACATATTTTGCCTGGCAAACTATTATGGGACAAATAGCCAGACCTTCGAATTGCTAAAAATGACATAAGTGGCACAGCCAAATTCATTTAATTTAAAAGGAGATGAAACCCTCAAGTTAAGCTCCTCGCTGAGCCACTGTATAAAAGTAGAGCATCAGAACATCCCCATTCGGGACATCTTGCATTGGCTGTGAAGCTGAAAAGGCAGAAATGATATGTCGGTGCTCAACGACCTGCTTTGCAACATGATAAACTGTTCACTTTTGTGCAAGCAGGGATGTGTTAAAGGGTTGATAGTATTACACACCGAGATAAATTTTTAACCAATGGGGTCTTTATCCTGCACCATTTACTTTGAACCAACATTACTATGTATGGTGATACTGGGCAATAGTCCAGAAATAAGTGACTATGCGATTCAATCGCTCGTTCACACTGCACCTTGCCGTGGTGGCTACTTTGACTTTTGTGTGGCATATTTTGGCCTAGATGGAGATGCGAGTTCCAATATGCTCACTTTATGTGCTGCAGACCTGTGAGTCATTCAGCTGTGTAGGGGTATAGAGTGGAGACTTTTGTCCTTTTCATGCCTAGCCCTAGAATATCAACCCTTTAACAAATCATTGCTTGCACAAAGGTGAACAGCTTATCTTGTTGCAAAGCAGGTCGTTGAGCACGGATATATAAATTTTGTCGTATAAGCTTCACAGCCAATGCAAGATGACCCAAATGGGGATGTTCTGATGCTCTGTTTATATACAGTGGCTCAGTGAGGAGCTATACATGAGGGTTTCATCCCCTTTGAAATTAAATGAATTTGGCTGTGCCACTTTTGTTATTTTTATGTTTGCTTGCACACATGTGCAAGAAACATAGTGCCATCATATGAGTTTTCTAGAGGTGTGTCAGCCTCTTCCAATTCAGTGTGTTTGCAGGCGCGGTCACAGTGTGCCAATCACTGCTGCAGCTGTCTATGATAGCAGGAAAATGCAGTGGCATACAGTTGAAAGAGAGAGCTCCGCTTCAGTGAGCAGAGCTCCCCCCCCACACACACGCAAGCACGCATATTGTGTGCTGATGCACCCCCTCCACGCACACACTGTGTGGCCGGCGAGGTGCTCAATCCCCCATCAGCTCCATGCCTCCCCCCCCAACAACAGCTGTCCAGGTGCCATGCTGGGCGTCCACCCAGCGTGGCAAGAACTGTCATAGCCAACAGGGTGCCCAATCCCCATCGGCTCCACGGCTGCATGCCCCCCAAAAAGCTTTCCATGTGCCACGCTGAGAGCCACCCCAGTGTGGGAAAGCATGTATAGCCCAGGGGTACCCAATCCCCGTTGGCTCAACCTCCAAATAGTCTTTCCAGCTGCCACGCTAGGAGCCCACCCAGCGTGGCAAACGTCCCCGTAGTAAAAACCTGTAAAGAAGAAAACCTTTCCTCGCAGTCTCCCCGCCCCCACAATCCACACCCACCACTGCGCACTCCTGCCTCCCCACACCCCCAATTCTATACTTCATCTCGAGCTCTGGCGTGATGATCATCGTGGACCGGGAACACGTCTGCACTCTTCAAAGCCGACCACGAACTGAGGAAATGCCGGTAAGCTGTATAATGGAATAAATAGGGTTTTTTCAACTTTGTTGCATATCTCAGGCATTTTTGGGAATTTTGGGCCCAAATTTTCAAAATTTTTTGGGACCCCTCCTCATGAATTCTTGCACTGTCATGGCGTTAATAGGGCCCGAAGGGTGATTTTGCAGTCACTGCGCGAAATCACCTTTCAGGACCCATTAACGAAATGACACTGCCAGTGTTCATAAGGTGGGCTCTCAAAAAGCCTATGTTGAAAATTTGGTGAAAAATTCCTAAAATGACTTTATAAGCGCATGTTGTGCAGTTCCCTACGCATCAGAAGTTCGCGAATTTTCAATATTTTCACCCAGATTTTCAACATTGCCATTTTACCACACCTCTTTATGAGCAGTACAGCTGTCATTTTCACATTTCACCCAAAATGTGTTTCCGACCATGTGGCGCACAATGGCGCCGGTTGGTGTCTTGAAATCAATGTCACGAGACACATTAAGAAAATACAGTGACACTGTTCATAAGCAGAGGTCTTAAAATGGCTATATTTGAAAATTTGGTGAAAAATTCTAAAAATAACTGCTTTACGATTATGCGTTGCGGGAGTTCCTACACACGCTTGTAAGTTCGCAAATTTTCAATATTTTCACTCCAAATTTTCAACATTGTCATTTTACCACACCTCCTTATGAGCAGTACAGTTGTCATTTTTCACAGCTTTCCCACAACGTGTTTCCGACCATGTAGCGCACAATGGCGCAGTCGGTGTGCAAAATCAATGTATGGGACACATTAAGAAAATCACAGTGACACTGTTCATGAGCAGAGGTGTTAAAATGACTATGTTGAAAATTTGGTGAAAAAATTTCCCAAAATGACTGTTTTAGGAGCGTACGTTGAGCAGTTCCTATGCATGCTGGCAAGTTTGCGAATTTGTCATATTTGCACACCAGATTTTCAAGAGTGCCATTTTACCACACTTTCTTATGAGCAGTACAGCTACCATTTTTCACATCTTGCCCAAAAATGTGTTTCCGCACATGTAGCGCACAATGGTACAGTCGGTGTGCGAAAACAATGTTTGGGACAGATTAAGAAAATCACAGTGACACTGGTCATGTGCGGAGGTCTTAAAATGGCTATGTTGAAAATTTGGTGACAAACTCCATAAATGACTGTGTTACTGATGAGCATTGCACAGTTTCCATGCACCTCGTAAGTTCATGAATTTGTAATATTTTCAGTCCAGATTTTAACCAGTGGCATTTTTCCACACCTTCTTAGGAACAGTACAGCTGTCATTTCCACAACATGGCAGAAATGCTGCTCACACTTTCAGCGAGAAATGCGCCGGTCGCTGTGGGGAATATTGGTCGGGACAGATAAAGAAAATCACACTGACACTGTTCATGATTGGAGGTCCCAAAATGCCTGTGTTAACAATCTGCTGTAAAAAAATCCCCAAACTAGTTACATTACGGGTGTGGGTTGCACAGTTTCTACTCACGCTCATGACTTCACCAGTTTTTTTAAGATTTTCACAGCAGATTTTAAACATTGCCATTTTTTACACCTCCCCATGAACAGTACCGCTGTCATTTTTCACATCCTATTCGGAATGTGTTTTTGCACCTGTGGTGCCAAATGCCGTAGTCACTGTGCAAAATCAGTTTTCGGCTAACAAACTGATATTGCCACTGTTCATGAGGTGGGGGTCACAAAAAAAACATGTTGAAAATTTGGAGTGAAAATACCATCTAATGCCTGAGGCGTTAGGGTTTCCGACCATAACGCTCACCCTCAGAGAATGACAGGCATCAGGGTGTGACTTGCGATTCTTGCCTGTATGCTCATACCATTCCACCCCACCCACACCCTGCAGCCAGTGAGAGGCATCAAGGTGTGCTTCCGGACTCTTCGGGCCCAAACTTTACCCCATTCTCCTATACCGCACCCATCTCACCGTATTTCCTGATGGAATGGGGTGCGCATAAGGGCCAAAGACCCCAAGGCACAGTGACACTTGTCAGTGTCTGCAGGGTAGGGTGTGGTGAAATGGCGTGGTCATTATGCCTGACGACCCGAAGGCACACCCCCAATGCCTGTCGCTCTCTGCAGCGTGGTGGTGGGGTTGGCTTCAGTTCAATACTTCGCTGCCATTCCTATTATGCAGCTCTGTAACTTCTACACTACCAATGCCAATGCCAGCAAGCAAACATTCGGCATTGACAAATGCTTGTTAGGATCTCAAAGGTTCTATTATAGCTTACCAGGCAAGATGTGTTTATTTTCTCTCGGAGTTCCTGAGATCTTTTTGAGAATTGCTTATTGTGCATGCACATTGGATTGATAATCACAGTGTAACAATTTCTATTTCATATTCATGTTTTAAGCACACAGCACTTTGTTTCACTAAAGGATTGGTGTTTTTCGTTTCAGTATTGGTGCTACAGGGATTTTTTTTTTGGTGTATGCAATTCCTGTGTTTTGTGCCATTTTTTAAAATACATTTTCTAAATAACTGAGAGTCAGTATTGACTAGTTTGAACATATTAGAAGGTAAAGCGTAATTGAAAGTAACATGTATTAATAAAAAGACAAGAATTTATTTCAAGTTTTCCTGACCTGTGCTGGTGTGTTCCCCAGGTGGGGGTGTGGGGCATTTGGTTCCACCTATCCTAGCAAGGCTTCACAACTGCTTGAATGTACATGCTGTAGTGCAGGGATCAGAAGGATCCAGGAACTGGGACCAGTTTGTCCTTTCCTTGCACTGTGAACTACGTATGTCTTTTTTTTTTTAACAGAATCTCTCTCTCTCTCTCTCTCTACACACACACACACACACACACACACACACACACACACACACGTGTCCTTGTTTAAAGTATACAATTAATAGGTAGTTTAAACTATGGGTGCTAAACATGTTAATATAATTGCGATAACACTCTTGTCATAAAGATTGCAGATTGCAATGCCAGAACCACAACTTTCTAGTAAGAAAAGCATGCATTACATCTAATCAGAGATGTTTCTCTTGTTTGTGAAAGGTGTTCATTATTTGAGTGGCACAGATCAGAGCAATCCAAGCAGACATTAATAATCTCAAATCACAGCACTCCATCATATGCATATATGTAACCTCTCACCCCTGCCTTTTTACTAAAATGACAGGTGGCATGCTGTTGGCGTTGGCAGCAATACCTGGTGGGGACCTGGGTTCAGGGAGGATGAGGTTACCTGGTACAAGGGACCTAGGTTTGGCTACTCTGCACAGGGGCACCCAAGTAAATCCAACTACAGGAAGCAATAACTGTAATGTCCAGAACCAGGATTGGGATTTTTCAGTGTGGCTTTATTCAAAACTAGATGAAACATGACAAAGCATTGTATGGTCCTCCAAGGAGCTACGTTCACTGTATATGCAGATAGAGACTAAAGGCGGTCCATTGAAGAATGAACACATTTTTACATTGGCTGGCTCTGGACCCACCAGGCACTCAGCCCGGACTTTGCATGCACTTTGGATACACAGCCCAACTGGCCCGGCTCCCCTGCCGGCCACTTGACTGACGGTCCACTTGAAGAATGAACCCAAACTTTACTTGGAAAGACTCCCATCAAACAACGAGACTCCCAAACTGTGGCTCCCCACACCACTTAGAGTCTGCGACTCCTAGAGAGATTTGTTTTCTTACTTCCAATCGAACTCCCATCAAACAAGGACTATATTTCCCATCCTGTGGCTCCCCACACCACTTAGAGTCTGCGACTCCTAGAGAGATTTTCAAGTTGCGACCCATGTCTGGGTACCCACCTCATCACTGGCCAAGTGCATGAGGCAAGTAGCAAAATCACAGAAGAAATCCGTAGAGGTGGGCCTGGTTACTAAAGATAGGGGGTTTTCCCACCTCCAGCTCCCACAGCCCATACCCGGCCATTTCTCTGGACAAACAGAAAACTTAGAACTTTAATATGTAGATTGAACGGTGGATGACCTGAAGCACCCCCTCTACAGCATCACTTGAAATCCAATAAAACTTTTGACTTTTTGACTGCTCCATTTGTTTGTCCTAGTAACATAGTCCTCCCAAATAGCAGTCCACATCCATTTCCCAACTGAAGAAAACAATTTGTTTGCCCCTTCAAATGGAGCCAAACACTCACCCTTTCGCTGCAGGTGCCCCACAGGTGAAGTAACACTTTCTTTGCTGTTATACAAGAACAGACTGACAAAAACCAGGCAGCTTCGTTCCATAGTGGGTAAAGGGGATTGCCCCTGGGACCCACAGAGAACCCCCCCCGAGGGAGGTGGCACTGAGACCTGAAACGCGGTGTCCACCACTTAAAAGGTAAAACAGGATGACTCCCTTCCTGTTTGCTTTAGGACAAACTCAAGACTGGCCTTGAAAACTCCCAAAGTTCTAAACTCACTCCCTGAGCTGCAGATTCTAATGTGGCTTATGCAGCTGCGACAGTTCTATGGTGATGTCATCTCTCAAGTCTCAGCTGTGGCTGAGAACAGAGTGAGACAGTGTGAAACCCATTTAACTGGAGTTTTGCAAGTTGTCTTCCCTGCCTACCACTAGGTCTTACTGGGATTCTAGTAACCCCGGGTAACAAGGGGGTTACACTTGCCCTTGACCAGGAAAATGACTGTCCCCAGTCATTATGCACCCGGCCTTAGGCCATCCCACCCTATGTGCTACCTGCGGAGGGGGGTGATCAGGCCCCCTCCTACCATGTGCAAGCACAGGTAGGCAACACTAAGGGCCTAGAGGCCTATAGCTGACATATCAGCCTCTACTCTATCCACTTACTATGGACACCTAGTGGCTCTGGTAGAACCGTCCAGAGCATAGCCCTGATAGATCAGCACTGCAGTCCCTATGGCCACTGAGGACCACAGCCTGTCTATCCCCCTAACCCTCTAGGGAAAACCTATCTGCCTCTAACATAACATCCCAAACAAAAACAAAACCCGGGGACCTCCCCGACCTTGGGCAACCTGCAACTACAACACAGCACTTTAAATTCTACACAATAAAGCACTGACGAGGAACTCCGATGAGCCCCTCCTCCTCTTCTTGTCTTCTCTTCTGTCTTCCCAGAAACACCTGTAAGAAAAAGACAAAAACAAAACACACTCCTAATCTGCATGCACAGTCTATCTAAACAACAACAACCACCCCTACCATACAGAAAAAAAAAAACACTGAACAATCCCCCAAAAATATTTTTTTTAGGAAAAAGGTAGAAAAACAGTATTTACATTAGAGTACAGTAATGACATCATTTACAATACACATTTGGGGGGGATGGAGTGCCCTAAAAGTCCCAACTAGTGACCACAAGGCCCGAAGGCTAGTCCAATAAAGAGTCTCTCCTGGGCCGGAGCCCCGTGAAGCACAGTTCTAAAAGGCCAAAGTCCCAAAGGGGAGAGTCTTTGCAGACAGTTCACACATCTTTGAAGTCTGTAGTGTAGGGTGTGTACTGCAATGTCATAAAGATAGAAAAAGGGTTTTCTGGACTTACCAGCCTCTTGAAGTATAAGACTAGGCACCGACCTGCACCGCAGCTGAAGACTCTCTCTGGCAGCATTTCTTCTGATACAGCTGGGCGGACATCTTCCGGGAAACCACAGGAGTGCACATCTGGAAACAGCTGGGCTGATGTCATCTCTGGAGAAGGAACCTTAGAACAGGAACAAAAAGAAAAACAGCTGGTCCGACATCATCCGATTACCAGGCGATGAACAGGAAACAGCTGGGCTGGTGTCCTCTCTGGATCTAAAGTCATCTGGTGGGCCAGTAGATGGTTGCTGAACAAGACAGTACACTGTAGACTGAAGAATGTGGAGCACCTGAGTCCTTGGTTATTCATATTGGCAGATCAATAAGGGCACTTCACAGTCTAGATGTGGCAGTATTGACTACCACTGCTAGGCTCTCCATTATGTAGGCGCGGGCTTAATTACTGGGAGGTCCTTGCACTGAGGCCAATAGTAGAGGGGGTCAGGGGCTTGAATTATTACTCTGTTTGGACGCACATAATTCACACAGTGGGAGACTTCACGTCCCTCTCTGTCCACTATTCTCACTCTGTCCATAAACAGTGTCCTGCCTCTCTTCCACTGTGTATACTTTTCGTGGAACAGTCTATTCTTTACATGCTGGTTAGCCCCAGGATGAACATGTTTCATTGCTTCATCCCAGATCCAGGATTTCTTCCAGTTCTCAATCTCCTCCCAGACTCTCCGAGGAAAGGTAGGAAAGGTCATACCATAGATCTCATTTGCCTTTCTACGAACCAGTCTCTCCTCTTTACTTGCTTTGGTCAATCTGAGACCGCTGGCCTGGCTTGGGGGTGGCCAGTCCTGGTTCTGCCAGCTTCGCATCCTCAATGAAATTAAAAATGGATCCCTGACTTCTTCTTCTTCTTGTAAAGCCAGGGCAGTGGCATCACCACCTTCTTGAACACATTCCTCCGAGGCAAGATCTTGAGGCTGTGTACCCGTTCCTTTCTCACAAGGCCACATAGGTTCCCCCTCATCTTCCTCTTCACTGAGGATCTGAGCCCAGGAGTGAGCAGTCGTTCTCACCTCCGAGACTATCCATTCATCACTAGGAGCGGAGGTCGACACCTCCCATTCAAAGGCCTCCCGCATCTCATCTTCACCTTCGAGACTTGGGCTAGGCCCCCCCACCCACGGGTCTATTGATGCTTTATCCAAACTTTCTTTCTGAGATCCAGCATCCGAAACTTCAACTTCAGGTTCAGTCTCTAACTCTGCACCCTCTAACTCTGTGCCACACTCCCCTGAGGGACCTTCCTCCACAGGCTCCGCCTGATGCTGTGTGCTGCCAATTGCAGATTCCTGAATTTTTGTCCATGTGGGAGCCAAACGAATTGGAGGCGCTTTATACAAGCCATATTTTTGTAGACATCCAGCACAGTGAGGAATCATGAAGACATCCCTTCCAGCACTCAAGCACATCTGGCATACACGTACTGGATAATTAGGAATTGCCACATCAGGAGGGAGTTGCCCTCTATAGCACCATTTTTCAATATCTCTCAGTCTATTTACTGCTGCTGTTACTGCAACCCGGGCATGATCCGGGTAACGAGCTGATCCTAAGGCCATAACTGCAGAAAAAATAAACAAAAGTTCACTGTAACTGAAAGTCCAACTTTAATGAACACACTCTGTAGCTTTAAAATGGCTCCTCTGCTGCTGTGTTTACTTTACTACCCCACCCTATAATGGTGGCGGCAGCACTCCTGTGTATCAACATTTAGACTCTGGGTCAAGCCACTGCGCACCCGGTTTACATCAGCTACTGATAACTTTTACTCAAACTGCACAACTTGCTCTGATCTGGCTTTTCACACATTTACAGGATTTTCCTTGGACTTTTCACTTGCTGGCAACATTCATTTAATTACAGTCCCTTAAAAACTTCAGGTTTCAGCACAGGATTGCCTGCTTCTACTAGTGTTGCACTTTTTTACAACCCACAGTCTCTCTCTGGCTGCAAACTTTAAACTGAGGCTACTTTCATTGCTATGCACACATTCAATGGCTTTACAGACTTGCACTTGCTGGCAGGACATCACACAGTCGCTACTTGCAAAGCGACTATACTGCCGCACACACATTTTATATGGCATAACTGAAAATTACTGATTGAGCAGTTTTTTAATTGTTTACTCACTGTTATTGTAGCAACTTGCTGCGATGGGGTAAAACCGCCTGCAGCCAGATTTTGAAGGCCTCAGAATGCAAACAGGCGGGCAATCTCCGCGTTCGTCGTTTTAACCACAAAATTCACTAATCCCACGATCGATTTGCGGGTTGAGCCCAATTTTAAACTTAAAAGTCACCTTTTGAACTGTTTCACAGCACTTTGAATCCTCGTGACGCTCCTCCACTGCCAGTACACGCACTACTCTCTGTCTCCCTCTCGAATGCTGAAGCAGTCACAGAAGAGCTGGCTGAGGGGCGGGACTAATGGCAAACTGACCAACCACACGATGCCATGCAAATGAGCCTCTTCTTCCTCACGAGGGCTCCTCTCCTCACTGCGATCGTCAAGCAGGCAAATTTAAACTGTAAAATGCACTTTTTTTTTTTCAACTGACTCCACGGTGGGAGCCCATTTCATTCATGTAACATTGCCATTAACTCTGCAGTCTCTTACTTTACACAGAAAGCATTTCCAACATCCAGGGCATATTTTCTCTGTTGCTACCCCTAGTTTTTCACACTTTCCTTCACAGAAATTCATTTTAAAAGCATTTCAAACGTCCGGGGCATAATTTCTCTGTTGCTACCCCTAGTTTTCCACACTTTTCTTCACAGAATTTACTTTAAAAGCTGACAAAAATGCTGTAAACAATTTTGATGATGCAGGACAAGGGCACACTCTTTGGCTTTACAGCTTCTTGGTAAACAGTTGGCATTTTTTAAACAGCAGCACAAGATTCACAGCACACAGCAACACACTAGGGAAATTGCTTCAACTTTTTTGGGCTACCCACTGCCAGATAGCCAAAATGCTAGCCTACTTGCCCAAGCACCTTCCTTCCCGAACAAATCCAAAGCGGTGCCTCCATTTTTGTAACCCCTCACCCCTGTCTTTTTACTAAAACGACAGGTGGCATGCTGTTGGCATTGGCAGCAATACCTGGTGGGGACCTGGGTTCGGGGAGGATGAGGTTACCTGGCACAAGGGACCTAGGTTTGGCTACTCTGCACAGGGGCACCCAAGTAAATCCAACTACAGGAAGCAATAACTGTAATGTCCAGAACCAGGATTGGGATTTTTCAGTGTGGCTTTATTCAAAACTAGATGAAACATGACAAAGCATTGTATGGTCCCCCAAAGGGCTACGTTCACTGTATATGCAGATAGAGACTAAAGGCGGTCCATTGGAGAATGAACACATTTTTACATTGTCTGGCTCTGGACCCACCAGGCACTCAGCCCAGACTTTGCATGCGCTTTGGATACATAGCCCGACTGGCCCGGCTCCCATGCCGGCCACTTAACTGACGGTCCACTTGAAGAATGAACCCAAACTTTACTTGGAAAGACTCCCATCAAACAAGGAGACTCCCAAACTGTGGCTCCCCACACCACTTAGAGTCTGCGACTCCTAGAGAGATTTTCAAGTTGCGACCCACATCTGGGTACCCACCTCATCACTGGCCAAGTGCATGAAGCAAGTAGCAAAATCACAGAAGAAATCCGTAGAGGTGGACCTGGTTACTAAAGATTGGGGTTTTCCCACCTCCAGCTCCCACAGCCCATACCCAGCCATTTCTCTGGACAAACAGAAAACTTAGAACTTTAATATGTAGATTGAACGGTGGATGACCTGAAGCACCCCCTCTACAGCATCACTTGAAATCCAATAAAACTTTAGACTTTTTGACTGCTCCATTTGTTCGTCCTAGTAACACAGTCCTCCCAAATAGCAGTCCACATCCATTTCCCAACTGAAGAAAACAATTTGTTTGCCCCTTCAAATGGAGCCAAACACTCACCCTTTCGCTGCAGGTGCCTCACAGGCGAAGTAACACTTTCTTTGCTGTTATACAAGAACAGACTGACAAAAACCAGGCAGCTTCCTTCCATAGTGGGTAAAGGGGATTGCCCCTGGGACCCACAGAGAACTTCCCCCACCGAGGGAAGGGGCACTGAGACCTGAAATGCGGTCTCCACCACTCAAAAGGTAAAACAGGATGACTCCCTTCCTGTTTGCTTTAGGACAAACTCAAGACTGGCCTTGAAAACTCCCAAAGTTCTAAACTCACTCCCTGAGCTGCAGATTCCAATGTGGCTTATGCAGCTGCGACAGTTCTATGGTGATGTCATCTCTCAAGTCTCAGCTGTGACTGAGAACAGAGTGAGACAGTGTGAAACCCATTTAACTGGAGTTTCACAAGCTGCCTTCCCTGCCTACCACTAGGTCTTACTGGGATTCTAGTAACCCCGGGTAACAAGGGGGTTACATATACATCAGTGACACCACACCTACGTAATAATGTTCTCCTTCAGCCGTCACTAGACCAAACTAGTTCTCTATTAAAGTTAGGTTAATATCTAAAGACACTTATAGAAGTACATGTACAAATAGACATTATGCTGCTCCAATTAATTTGCAAATGTATAAACAAAGTCAGACACCTCATTCCTATATGAAGGAGTACAACAAAAAAGGTTTTAGACGTGCACCTTAATATATTCAGCATCAGTATACCGCTCCAATTTATTTCCTAGGAGTGCTATTAAACAAACAGAAAACCTTAATCATCCTTATTGAGAAAAATGGTTTAAGAATTGAGTATGGAGACACGTAATGATTCTTCAGGCCAGTGATGGGCAACCTGTGATAACCAAAGGGCCACAGGTGCGACCCTCAAACACCCCTGAGGGCTGCAGGACAATGTACGACCACCACAAGACCCCCTTTACCTTAGAGTGAATCAGAAATTACAGATTTGATTGTAATAAACTTTAATAAACTTTATGAAAAGGATTGGAAACTTCATTAAAAGTTGTAAACCACATTAAAAGTATTAAATACTGTACAAAATATTGAAGAAATACTGTATTTCAATGTGACTTCTGGGTGACATATTTTTCTAAAGTTCAGAGTAACTCCACTGCACCCGACTGCCGACTGTCATACACAGCTGCTGTAAATGAAAAAGTTAAACAAGCACCCATTCCCCGGCTTTCAAAACCCACAAACCTCATTGCTGGAAATTGGTTCTCTGACCTGCTTTCGGCCACAACTTCACCACCAAAGCTGTTTGAAACAATAAATAAATTAAATCAAACACCCGACTTTTAAAAAACACCCACCCACAAGCTGTTGAGCTATACCTGACAATACCCAACCCCCGACTTTCATCCACTGCAGTTGTAAACAAAGAGATAGGTGTCCAACTGCAAAATTAATTCACCAGTTTCTAGCATTTAAACTTCAGTGCACATTCAGTCACAACAAAAGTCACCATGAACACACAAGCAGTAAATTTACCAGACAGCGCGTGTGTGTGTGTGCTCAGACCGCGGTGTACTATAATTAAAAGAACAAAACATTTTATTTGGACTGTCATCCACTGCAAACTGTTCCAATCCTCTGTATTCCAGCTCCTTGCAGAACTTGGTACCATTTCATAAAAATAGAAATCCAGGACAGTTAGGTAGGGGTGTGTGTGTGCGTGTAGGTGTGTGTGTGTGTGTGTGTGTGTGTGTGTGTGTGACAGAGGGATGCAGCAGACTGCAGACTAGGGAATCTGGAGAGAGCTTACCTGAGCAGTACCTGACCCCAGGCTTTTACCAGCAGCTGTTTTAAACCAGAATAAAGTAAAACAAGCCTCCAACCCCCACCATCAATATGATTTCTTCATACTCACTATCTCCAAGGCAATCAAACACCTCGTTATCTCCTTGGAGCTTAATGTAACCCCTAGGTGGCTCTATACCAAGGGCTACTACCTCTGCCTGCTTAACTACTAAAAGGTTGAGGGGCCTAGGTCCAATGGCGGGTGCCTCCACCCAGAGGTCAGGGTTTGCAGTAGTTAACCTAACTTGGTCATAGCCCTCTGGGACACTGTAACCCCTGCTTTCTTCCCACTAGTGGCCCACACAATGCATTAGGAATATCTTCACAATGTACACTTACCCCCAGGACTGGCTCCGTTGACTGGACCCCGGGGAACCCCTGCAAAACAAGATGATACATTGCAAAAACCACAGTACAATACTTTAACGTAAATGAATACCTCAGCCAGTGTAACTTTGCTGAAACCAACAGATCTGATTTATTTAAGGAGCTGTAACAAGGAAGAGGGAAATCAGGTTAATTAGGTTAAACACATTAATAATCACAGTACTGTGCGCATATTCAGAGTCCCAAATTGTCACCTTCACTGGGTACCCAGGATGGAGGGGGGGGGCTAGCCAGGATCGGTTGCAGCTGATTGGGGCCCTGTGATGGAAAAACACTGGCACAATACCCAAATTGTAATCCGGAGCCGGTTGGCTCAGTTCATGAAGAAACGAAAAAAAAACAAACAATTAGATGACACACTTGCAATTCGATAAACAGATGGCAGGGAGCTACCCTGCTTTGTACTCACAAACTCAGTGCTGGGAACTGGATGGAAGGCAACTTGTCCTGGATTGCCAGGAGGAGCAGACCATGTGGACAAGATCCTTGTGACTGGACCCCACTGCAGTTTAGAGCAAATGGATGTAGTCTGGATTAAGATGGGGTTTACTTCCAGCTTCATGCACTCTATTCACTGTACAGGGGATTTGAAAACGTGATTCCCCACAAGCACTACACACATTTATATGTAAAAGGAAAGTACTATACCAGGCAGGCTGCTTCTCTATCCCGATCGCAGTTACTGCACAATACCCAGGAGAACACACAGCAGATTCAGTTCCTGACAGACCGAGCACGATTCAGCAGTTTCTCCAGTCTTCTACAGGGTGAGCCTGGTTTCTACTCTTCAGATCTCCTTGATTCGCTTCACAGGTCAGTTTCAGTCTGAACAGGCGCTTGCACAAACTGCAGACCGAAACTTAGGGCCTGACACGAGATTCCCATGCCAAAACTACACACCGAAGAAGCACACAGCTCCCTGTCTCTTCACATCCCAAACTGATCTGATCTTTCCAGTAGACAGAGCCGGGCATTTCCTTTGAGTTCCTCCCAGTTCAGTTGGCTGGTTTGGTTGTCACTCACAGTAAACTCCCCCTGTTGGTGGAAAAAAGGTACCCAAGTCCAAACTACAATTCCCAGAAGCATTGGCCATACAGTACATAGGTGGCTGGCTCCACAATGAGAGTCCAAGTTCAGATTTGCCAGCTGCAGGCTCCATTTCAAAGGTCCCTCCACACTGATTGGTCCAGTTCAGCAGTTCAAAACTAGAATGGGGGACTAGGCAAACACAGTTCTGACTGCAAAGAAAAGCAGGTTAGACAAACTGTATTTTCGTTATTACTCTAAATGATGTCTGGCAAAAAGTTACATCTTTGAAAAGTGCTCACTCTGCCCATTTAGTGATGGCAGAAACAGAATGATTCGACAGCAGCTCGAGTGGACTCAAGCAGGGAAACACAAAGACCCTCATCCAAATTAATTATGTCTGCAGGCAGACAGCTCTTAAAGAGACAGTACCAGAGGCTCTAAAAGCACTCACAGATAAACGGCTTAGACGCCGAACACCATCCAGGCTTGGAGCATTCAAGCAAGCTCCTGGAAGATTTTTGGGAACCCCCATTTGCAGGGGGGGGTACATTAATAAAAGTGATAGTTTCTTTGGAGGGGTGGATGCAGGGCCGCAGGTTTCCCACCACTGTCTAGGCCACTTACAGAGTTCCCTCTCAAAACAAAAAGGACTAACCGAATGCCAAACAGCAACTGTTAGTCAGAGGGGGAATATCTATCACATCTCCCTCATATGACTGAGAATGTAAAAAAGAACAAAAGAGCCCCAAATTGTATCAAATATAAAGTTGTACCTGGGTGGAGAAAATACCACAAAAAAGCATTTCCCCAGATCTGAAGTTACATCCATGTCATTAGAAAGGATGAGCAGTAGTTATCAGTGCTGGCCCAACACTCCTTTCCTAATTTGGGGTTCAAATGATTTAGAACAGTAAGCGCAAGCCATCTAGCCACCAGAGAGCTCTTTAACCTTTCCAGGGACAAACCTCTCTAATGTTTAGGCAGCAGATTTTTAAGTTGTTTCGACTCTTGACAGAATTAGCTCTTTCAACCTCGGCAACATAAAATCCGGTTCCCCATACCTCCATTATACTCATTTCTCCAGGGCTGAATTTATATTGTCACATGAGAAA
Source organism: Neoceratodus forsteri (assembly GCA_016271365.2). NCBI lineage: Eukaryota > Metazoa > Chordata > Ceratodontiformes > Ceratodontidae > Neoceratodus > Neoceratodus forsteri. The sequence continues at coordinate 30,408,406 of JADMNL010000035.1, forward strand.
ATAAAAAGAGAAATAAAATTAATGTAGTAAATTTGGCAAATCTGGTGCTTATTGAGACCCTTCCCACGGTATCATACCTTCTTAAACTATAAATCAGGCATTTCAACACATATAGTGCATCTGAGAACCTCACCGGCATTTTCATCAAAGGTCTCCTGGTTCCAGATAAAAGGACAGGTCATCTTCCAAAGACTACTGAAAGTTGCCCTGCTATTGAACAACAGGCAGTAAAATCTCTTGGTTTGATATAAAATTACCGACAGTGTGTCTCTCGAGCAAACAGCTCCTTGCAAACAGCAAATTATTAAAAAAGTTCAAAAGTGCTAAAAAAGATTACCACTGCAAGTAAAATACTAAAATAGGAAAGCTTTCATTTGGCTAATTTAGAATTGCCAGGGAATACAAAAGATTTGAGAGTAAAAATGAGCAAACCTGCAAGTAACCACACAGAGCGGGGAGCGGAGCAGCGACCCGGCCACCTTGCTGCTCCACGCCAGGCAGGCAGCGTCAACCCAGCGCTTTGAAGTGTGAGAATCGAGGACTACAGAAGTTCACACAAGTGTGAAAGTGCCACTTAGAATTGGCGCCTTAGCAGAGGCGATCCAACATAACAAGATGAAAAGAAAAAAACCAAAAAAAACATGTATCATGCCAGGACTGGGAAGGGGCTGGATGCTGTGGGTGGCAGATGAAGGGGGCAGGGAGGCAAGAAACTCAAACAGGAGAACAGGACACAAGGCAACTGAGGGAAAAAAATATAAGAAATGACTGCACGGGGAGGGGGCGGTGGTGAGGATTTCTGCACTGGGGAATGGGAGGGTGCGGAGTGGGAGGGTTGACTGCTGAAACAGTTGTCCTCCAAGTGAGGTAAAAAAAAATAGGGTTTTCCCTTTCTTCATCTTGGCAATGCTGCTCAGCTGTCTGTTGGTAATGGCGGCAGCAGTGTGGTGGGTGAGATAGAGAGGCAGGCATTAAATGAAATAAAAAAATACATAACACGTAGCACAACATGCATGTAAAGTGCAGACATATTTCAAGTGCTGATTGCGAGAATGGTGTATACTCCGCTGGATGTCAGTGTCACGGCAGGTCATGGCAAGCAAAGTAAGAGGTAGCATGCATGTACCGTGGAGACACATTTCACACAGTGATTGAAGTGGACCTTTTCTTTGAAGCCAACGCCACTGCTTTCAATCTGTTGCTATACACATCTTGCAGCTCCATTGGTGCATATGGGATGCACCCCGCAGATTGAGCACTTCACTGGCAGGGACGGGTACACACCTCCAGCAAGTCGTATTCTCCCAAGATGTTTCTTGTGCATGTGCACAAGTGTAACCCCTAGATGGCGCTATCCCAGGGGCTACTACCCCTGCCTGATTTGCCACTAACAGGTTGAGGGGCCTGGATCCAATGGCGGGTGCCTCCACCCAGAGGTCAGGGTTTGCAATAGTTAAACTAACTTGGTCACAGCCCTCTGGGACACTGCAACCCCCTTTCTTCCCACTAGTGGCCCACACAATATATCAAATTACCTTCACAGTATACACTTACCCCAGGTCTGGTTCCGGCACTGGGACCTCCTGTGAAATGAGATACAGTGCAACAATCACAGTACAGTACTTTAACATAGACAAATACCTCAGGCAGTATAACTTTGCTGAAACAAGCAGCTCTGATTTATTTAGGATATAACAAGGACAGGGGAAATCAGGTTAATTGCTTATCACTCTAATAATCTACCTATGGCTCTGTGCACAGGCCTATCCCTATCAGTTACTGTCCCTGGGTACCCAAGCCCTAGTGGCTAGTCCAAACCGTGGCAGCTGGTAGGGGCCCTTTCACACAGAGAAAGGAGAATTAAACAGTCAGCAGTACAGTAATTCCATTTGGATTTAATGTGGCAATTCAACAGGAGCAACCTGAATTAGTACTCACGACCTCCAAATAAGATAGGGTCCTTCAATGTCAGCAGGGCTCTTGAGGTACACAAACCTCTTCACACATCCATATAAAGAAAGTACTATACCAGGCAGGCTGCATCTGTATCCCGATCGCAATTACTGCACAATACCCGGAGAACACACAGCAGATTCAGTTCCTGACAGACCGAGTGCAATTTTCAGCAATTCTTCCAGTCTTCTACAGGGTGAGCCTGGTTTCTACTCTTCAGAGATCCTTTGATTCTTTTCACAGGACAGATTCAGTCCTAACAAGCTGTTACACAAACTGCAGGCCGGAACTCTGGGCCTTACACCACGTTTTGACTAAAACTGCACACTGAAAAGCACAGGGCTCCTTCCTTCTTCACTGCCAAAGCTCAACTGAACTCCAACTGACGAAACGGGCACTTCCTTTGAGTTCCTCCCAGTTCTTGACTGGATTGGCTGTCACTCACAATAGACTGCTGCTGTTGGTCCAAAAGGCACTGAAGTCTAAACTTCATCTCCCAGAGTCACTGCCCATACAATCCTCTTGTGGCTGGCTCAGATTATGAGTCAAGTTCTGATTCGTCAAGGCATCATTTTAGAGCTAGCTTACCCCACACGATTGGTCCAGTTCAGCAGTTCAAAACTAGAATGGGGAACTAGCAGACACAGTTCTGACTGCAAAGAAAGCAGGTTAGACAAACTGTAATTTCATTATTACTCTAAATAATTTCTGGCAAACAGTTACATCTTTCAGATAGGTTCCCTTTGCACTCCTAGTGACTGCAAAATGAAGTGATTGGCAGCAGCTCAAGTGGTACTCAGAGAAGCACACAGTCCCCCATACAAACTAATTATGTCTGCAAGCAGACAGCTCTTAAGAGACAGTACCAGGGCTCTAAAACACTCACTGATAAATGGCTTAAATGCCAAACACCATTCAGGCTTGGAGCATTCAAGCAAGCTCCTGAAGTCTTTGGGAACCCCCATTTGCAGGGGTTACACCCTTCCTGGCCTGGGAAGCTTGACGTCCGCGTCAAGCAAGTACCCATAAGTTTCAACTGCAACCATATACATTTGCATTAGGCTCGACATGCAATCATCAGTCAATATATCATTTTACCAAGAACACATTTCTGAAACATTGCAGTACGTCCTCTTTACACAGTATTACATACACATTGTACCATAACTCAAGTTATTACCTCTTGTACATGAAACCTGAAGAGAGGGGCCTTCCTATCAGTTACCTTGGGGCTGGACGGGCAAGGGCACCATATAGAAAGGGCAACACAAGTAACTTGGAGTTGCAGCCTGACGCTCAGTTTGGGCAATGAGCTCGGGGACACATACACTCCTTTATGGACAACATTGAGAGGCAAATCCACAGGCCTCCCAAGGGAATCATAACTGAGGTGCACCACAGGCTTTACAGCTCGACCAGTCTTTCTAAGGGGAACTGTTACAGTCTCTGCACTCTGAGCCTCATTTTCAGCATTGTCCACACTTGTCAGGGGAGTCTCCATGGGGGTAGAGGGCTAGAACTTGGGGCACTTTCAGCTCCAGGAGTTACAGTTTCTGAGTCCACAACATTTGGCTCGCATGGAGAGCTTTCGGACACTGGCAGTGGACTGTCAGGGCACTCAAAATACTCTTCTTGTTCAGGTGTATCACCAGTCTGCCCCAATCTATCATTTTCCTCCCTAAAGCTCAAACAGTTCAACCATGCACAATGATTCCATTTCATCTGATCTGATGCTTTGCACTTCACTTTCTGGGAGCATTGGCTCCAGGGATGAAGCTGAGGCTTAAACAGTCCAGAAGGCCCAGCTTTGTCTCCAGTATTGACTAGGGATTGCCCCAGAACAATTGACTCAGTTCGTAAGAAGGATAGTATTCAAAGTCACTCTCACTTTCTTCCGATATGGACTGACAGTCATGCTCAACTGGGACTTGTGGAGGGAACACTTTAACTTTGCTTCTGTAGGTGCAGACTTTCTTGATCTTTTCTTAGCAGCAGCTCTAGTCACTGGTCCAGAGGGGCATCTTCTAGGGCTCAGACTCAATTAAGATTTGTCCAATGGGCAGTAAATGATTTCTATGCATTGTTTTACATCTTTTGAATTATTCTCAGGCCTTACTTTGTACACTGGCAGATCATCTAGTTTGCCCACTACAATGTGAGGAGATGGTGCCATCTGTCAGCAATCTTGTGCTTGCCATGCAATCCCAGATTTCTTAGCAATACCCGATCTCCCTCCTGGAGTTCCTGTGCTTTCACCTTTTATCATACCTTTCTTTGTTGGCCAGATTTCTTTTGGCAGCCATGGTTTGAGCCAGTTGAGTACGCATGAGTTAGCTGGGCCTTTAACTTTGCACATACTGTAAATAGTTGTCAGCCTGAACCCCATCAGGAGAGACCCCAAAACACACATCTACTGGTAGTCGAGCTTCTCTTCCAAACATCAGGCGTAGGGGAGAATCCAGTGGCATCACTTTGGTGCAGTTATAAGCATGTACCAGGGTGCTAATTGTTGGCTCCATCTAGGCTTGTCCTTTGGGTGCAGGTGCCTAGCATATCTAGCAAAGTCGCGGTTGAAGCGTTCAGGCTGTGGGTCCCCTGGGGTGGTAAGGAGTGGTTCTGGACTTTCGCACTCCCCAGAGAAAGCATCTCTTTGATCAGGCGACTCTCAAAGTCTCTCCCTTGATCAGAATGGATTCCTCTGAGAGCCCCATAGTGAACAAAAGTTTTCTACAAGTACTTTGGCCACAGTGGATGCTTTCTGGTCTTTGGTGGAAAGCTTGGGCATATCTCGTGAAATGGTCAGTGACCACCAGCACATTACTGATATTTCTTTGATCTGACTCCAAACTTAGAAAATCAATACAGACCAGCTCCATGGGTGCACTGGTGGTGATGTTAACAAGGGGCAGCCCTCTGGGGCGACTTTCCTCTGTGTAGCGACTACAGGTTCAGAATGTGTTGCTCCACATCAGCCCCATCTTGGCCAATAGAATCTGGATCTCACCAAGTCAAGTGTTCTGTCTATACCAAGGTGCCCCATGTGGTTGTGCAAGGACCTCAGTACTGAGTCTCGAAAGGCAGTGGGCAGCACTAGTTGTTGTTTGTCTACTTGTCCCCTCTGTCTACTGTTTCTCTGTATAACAGTTTATTGATCAGTTTCAACTTAGGACCTTCTTTGTATAACAGTGCAGTTCTCAAATCAGTGGGCGTAATTTGGACACATCTTTTCCTGCATAGAGGGCTTCTAAAGCTGCTTTGATCATGGGATCGCGGGATTGAGCCCGCGAATACTGTCATTGTCCAGCTGAGGCAGTGCACCAATGTCTATTGCAGAAAAGTGGCAATAAGCAGCAGGTATGCAATTCTCAGAGCTCCCAAGCAATCCACCATGCAGTCCACTGCGTCCGTGGACATTTGTTCCTCCTGTCAAACTTCCGGCAGAGTGCCCGAATGTCAGGTTCTCCAATCGACTCAATCATTCTAGGAACAGGCCTCCGGGAGAGCATCAGCATCTATGTGGTTCAGACCTGCTCGGTATTCAGAGCATAGTCATATGTAGATAATGCAGAAAGCCACCTATGGCCAGTGGCATCCAACTAGCTGAGGTCTGCACATAGGTCAAAGGATTATTGTCAGTTTTTACTAGTATTTAGCCCATACAAAGTACTCATGGAATTGGTCAACAATAGCCCACTTCAAAGCTAGGAACTCTAACTTATGTACAGGATAGTTCTTTTCGGATGGGGTCAGGCTTCTACTGGCAAGGCCACTGGTCTCAGGCCATTCATTGCTCTTGGTACAACACGCCCCCAACCCTTGCAAGCTAGCATCAGTGTGCAGGACGTAAGGTTTTCTTGGATCAGCATAGGCCAGCACTGGAGCATGGGTAAGTTGATATATGATCTCATGAAAAGCAGTCTCACAATCAGAGTCAGCGGGCCCAAATACTTCACTCGGATGAAAATACACTCTTTCAGTCTTGAGGACGCTGACTTTTGGTATTTTGTGGGTTGGGGATACCCTTGAGTAAGGTTAAGTAAAGGGCGGATCACTCTTGAATAGTCCTTGATGAGCGCCGATAATAACCACAGAATCCCAGGAATCTTTGCAGTTCTTTTAGATTTTTGGGCTGTGGCCAGGTGAGTCAAGGCCTCAACTTTACTTGGGTCGGTCTCTATTCCCTCGGTGGATACTATGTCCCACATACTTTACTGATGTTTGAAAAAATTGACACTTATCAATGGACAGTTTAAGGCCAAAGTCCTCCAGGCGGTCCAATACCTTAAATAATCTGCTCTCATGTTCCTCCAGTGAGCTGCCAAACACAATAACATCATCTAGGTATACCAGGCACTCTAGTAAGTTCATGTCCCCCACTGCACGCTCCATCAATCGTTGAAAAGTGGCTGGGGCACCTGAAATCCTTGAGGCATCCTCATGAATTCATAGAAATAGCGGACAGATAAAGGCTGTCTTTTCACGGTCCTCTGGGGCCACCAGGATCTGATAGTACCCACTGCGAGATCCAGCACAGAGAACCACTTGCTCCCGTTTAGGCAGTCCAAAGCATCCTGAATGCGGGGCATTGTGACTGATCAGGGATAGTCCGCGGTTTAAGTGCGATAATCCACCACATCCTTACTGTTCCATTCTTTTCCTCACTACCACAATGGGGAAGCATAAGGGCTTCTGGATTCTTGTATTACAGGCAGCTAACATCTCTTGCAGATGCCGTCTCACATCATCTATGTCAGCAGGTGCCAGGCGTTCGAGACCTCTCACGGAAATGGTCTTTCGTCATGCAGCGGATATTGTGCTCAGCTCCTTGCACGCATCCTACATCCCATTCCTTTAAAGAAAACACCTGGTCTCTCTGGGCAAGCTTCTCACTGATCTTCACTTTCCATTCAGCTGGCAGCGAGGTGCGCAAATCAAACAAGTCAGGCGTTACTCTGTCATTCTTCCTTGAACTCTTGCTGCTGGGTAGCACTGCAGTGTCTGCACAATGCACATTAGCCAGGATGCAACCTCTGTTTCTCAGATGTCTCTTTCAGACATTATGAACTTGGACCATTACCCTTCTGGCATAAGCATGGCTCTAGCCGGGCAAAATACTGAGCTTGACCAGCAGTCCCTCTAGCAATTTTCCATCGCCTGGTGCATCCAACATTAATATTTTATTCTTAACATCCTTTCTGATCAGGACCTCTCCCTGTAAGGTACACTGGGCATTTGGCGCCAGGATCAGAGACTCAGGATCCTTCTTCCATACAATTCCGACCCGGTTCCTCTGGTTCTGTTTTTCAGCATCTCTCTGTGCCTCATAGGCCTTCTTAATTAAAGCGGAACTCTTAAAGCTCTACTAGTCTTTGACCCCTTTTTTCATAACACAACTGTGCCAGCCTTCCGAACATATGAGCATTTGTTCCAATCAACAAGGACACCATCATACAGTCCAGTGGGGACACACTAAGGCTAGGGTCTCTACTTGTTACGCCACTCCAGCCACGGAGGTGGGAAAGACAGCCAAGTCTGGATATACCGGAATAGGGTAGGCCTTCTCCTAACCCCACATGCAGTCCTTCTAATGGTTGTAAGGCACGCTCTGACAAATGCTTCTGATACCAATCTTGGAACATAATTGTCACTTGGGAGCCACTGTCTAATATAGCTCTTGTAGACACTCCGTTCACCTTTACAGTGGTCTCCATGGAGGACCCACTATTCTGGACCAGTCTGGAGGCGGTAGTGGGGGCCTGGGCACAGACCTTGCCACAAGGACGTGAATTAGCATTTTGGTGCCCTCACTGGGATCATATCGTGCACCTCTTAACCACTGATTTCTTCTCGAAGCTCTCCTTGTAGCCTATATGCAACTTTGTCAGTGTCTTTGGGACTGGCATTCCCTTTCATGTGCCCATCTTTCCCACAATTATAGCAAAACATACTTTCTGAGTTTGAGCTGGCCGAGGCGCCACACTGGGAGCCAGGGCGGGGTATTACTAACTGGAAACCTTGGTGCCATCTCTGTCTCTTGGCGTGATAAGCATTTGGAGACATCTCGTCAGTTTCTCCACTTCCATGGTCAAGGAATCGAGTTCGGAGCTGTTATCAGCAGGAGATACATGGGTGGTACCCCCACCCCATAGCATGATGCAGTCGGATATAGGTCAGGCCTGTACTTGCAGGCGTGGCCTTCATAAAGGGACTGTTTTGAATTCCCGGATCTCTCCAACAGTTACTTCCATTGTGACATATCTTTTCCTTGTCAGAGCACTCATTGACTGCCAACCTCTGCCCTGAACTTCACTTGATGGGTCACCCTCAGTCACTCGGTCGTGGCCGCAGCTATTGGTGCAGGTCCCTCCGAGGTCGTCTTTCTCAACTCCTCGAATTTCTCTCATTAACTCATCATAGGAGGTGGGATTCCAGTGATCTGCCAGGTGTAACTGAAGCAACAGCAGTTCTGAGAAGGGCAGACTTAAGGATCCTGTCCAGTCTGGTTCGGTCCAGTTCAATCGCTGGCAAACTACCTTTTCTGAGGCATTCTTGCAACAATTTTTCCAGCCGAGATACATACACAGACAACAACTCCCCTTGGTACTGTTGTGCATCTCTTACTCTCCACCATAGGTCCTCATCTGAATCTGGGCTCCCATACACATTCTCCAAGGCCTCAAGATAGGCCTGTGCAGTCGCTTCAGGGTTACTGGCCCGTTTAGCACGGATGGTAGCCAGGGCAGGACCTCGGAGGCTCTCACTAACCCTCTTTCGCTTTTCACCTTCCGAGCATTGCCATTCTAGCACTTGGGGGGCAACATAGTCTATCCAGGTCTCCCAGTCATCCTCCCCTTGGGGGGTGGGGAGGGTGCCAGAAGATCCTCAACCTTGGTGAAGTCGTGACTAATGGCAGGTGCAGAAATAGGAGTCTGCATTGGTTCAGCCACCATTACGGGCACTGGAGCAGGAGAGGGTGTTGGGGAGAACACCCCAGGTGGCAAGAATAGTTTCTTCAAGTCCTCCACAGTTTTCCCTCTCCCAGCAACCATTCAGCAAATTTCTCCTCAAAAGTTTCAGATAGTGGTGGGGCTGATTCCCCAGGTCTTACTGTCCTTAGTTATCACTCTCCAAGCAGTGGGGGCTCCCTCTGGGGTAATGGTCTGTGGCACTTTGGAGCTATCTATGGGATCCTTAAACTCTATTAGGGCCAGGAAAGTGTGGGTGAGCAGATTAGCATGCCGACCCACCACCACAGGGTTTGTAAACCTTCCACCTTGGAAAGTACTCCCTGCACAGTGTCAGTATTGATACCAGGGGATGTCCAGGATAAGCATAGCATTTTGGGGTCGATCTCCTCCCCAGTACACCACTCCACCAGCGGTGCACAGCCACTTCTGTCGGGGTACCCATTTTTTTCTTAACAGTGGTTATAAATATGGCCACTAGGACACACAATCCAGCGGTGAGCCTCCAAGATGTAACCCCTAGATGGCGCTATCCCAGGGGCTACTACCCTGCCTGATTTGCCACTAACAGGTTGAGGGCCTGGATCCAATGGCGGGTGCCTCCACCCAGAGGTCAGGGTTTGCAATAGTTAAACTAACTTGGTCACAGCCCTCTGGGACACTGCAACCCCCTTTCTTCCCACTAGGCCACACAATATATCAAATTACCTTCACAGTATACACTTACCCCAGGTCTGGTTCCGGCACTGGGACCTCCTGTGAAATAGAGATACAGTGCAACAATCACAGTACAGTACTTTAACATAGACAAATACCTCAGGCAGTATAACTTTGCTGAAACAAGCAGCTCTGATTTATTTAGGGGATATAACAAGGACAGGGAAATCAGGTTAATTAGCTTATCACTCTAATAATCTACCTATGGCTCTGTGCACAGGCCTATCCCTATCAGTTACTGTCCCTGGGTACCCAAGCCCTAGTGGCTAGTCAAACGTGGCAGCTGGTAGGGCCCTTTCACACAGAGAAAGGAGAATTAAACAGTCAGCAGTACAGTAATTCCATTTGGATTTAATGTGGCAATTCAACAGGAGCAACCCTGAATTAGTACTCACGACCTCCAAATAAGATAGGGTCCTTCAATGTCAGCAGGGCTCACTTGAGGTACACAAACCTCTTCACACATCCATATAAAAGAAAGTACTATACCAGGCAGGCTGCATCTGTATCCCGATCGCAATTACTGCACAATACCGGAGAACACACAGCAGATTCAGTTCCTGACAGACCAGTGCAATTTTCAGCAATTCTTCCAGTCTTCTACAGGGTGAGCCTGGTTTCTACTCTTCAGAGATCCTTTGATTCTTTTCACAGGACGGATTCAGTCCTAACAAGCTGTTACACAAACTGCAGACCGGAACTCTGGGCCTTACACGTTTTTGACTAAAACTGCACACTGAAAAGCACAGGGCTCCTTCCTTCTTCACTGCCAAAGCTCAACTGAACTCCAACTTGACGAAACCGGCACTTCCTTTGAGTTCCTCCCAGTTCTTGACTGGATTGGCTGTCACTCACAATAGACTGCTGCTGTTGGTCCAAAAGGCACTGAAGTCTAAACTACATCTCCCAGAGTCACTGCCCATACAATCCTCTTGTGGCTGGCTCAGATTATGAGTCAAGTTCTGATTCGTCCAAGGCATCATTTTAGAGCTAGCTTACCCCACACTGATTGGTCCAGTTCAGCAGTTCAAAACTAGAATGGGGAACTAGCAGACACAGTTCTGACTGCAAAGAAAGCAGGTTAGACAAACTGTAATTTCATTATTACTCTAAATAATTTCTGGCAAACAATTACATCTTTCAGATAGGTTCCCTTTGCACTCCTAGTGACTGCAAAAATGAAGTGAATTGGCAGCAGCTCAAGTGGTACTCAGAGAAGCACACAGTCCCCCCATACAAACTAATTATGTCTGCAAGCAGACAGCTCTTAAAGAGACAGTACCAGAGGCTCTAAAACACTCACTGATAAATGGCTTAAATGCCAAACACCATTCAGGCTTGGAGCATTCAAGCAAGCTCCTGAAGTCTTTTGGGAACCCCCATTTGCAGGGGGGTTACACCAGCAAACATAAAAAATAGCAGGACAAGAGGACACAGCAAGAGATTAGAGGGAGGCCAATTAAGGGGTAATGTGAGGAAGTTCTTTTTCACAGAAAGGCTGGTAGATGTATGGAACGGCCTACCTCAGGAAGTGGTGGATATGAATACAGTGCAGGGCTTCAAACCGGCATGGGATAGGCATAAGGGAGCAATACAGATGAGTATGAATAGATAGGCCATTGACAGAGCAAAGGTCTATGGCACATTCATAAGGTAGAAAAAGAAATGGGCAGACTGGATGGGCCTTGCGGTCCTTATCTGCCATCAACGTCTGTGTTTCTATGTTTCTATGTTATTCTGCACTGGATGTGCAAAAACACACTTCGGCCAGGATATATAAAATGACAGCTGCACTATTCATAAGGAGGTGTGGAAAAATGCGAATTTTGAAAATCTGGAGTGATAATATTAAAAATTCACGAAAATTCTGACGTCGTGGAAACTGCATAGCACACTCGTAAAACAGCCATTTTAATTTTTTTCACCAAATTTGCAACATAGTCTTTTGAGCCCCCTCATGAACAATGGCACTGTCATTTCGTTAATTGGTCCCGAAAGGTGATTCCATGCAGTAACCATGAAATCACCTTTTGGGACCGAATAATGTCATGACAGTGACTGAATTCATGAAGAGGGGTACCAATAACTCCATGTTGAAAACGTGGTGCAAAAATTCCCAAAAATGTCCGAGATATGCATCAAAGTTGAAAAAACCCTATTTATGCCATTATACAGCTTATCGGCATTTCTTCAGTTCGCGGTCGGCTTTGAAGAGTACAGACGACTTCCCGGTCCACCAAAGATCATCACGTCGGACTCTGGAGGTAAGTATGGGGCGGGGGGTGTTGGGAGGCAGGGTGCGCAGATGGTGGGCGCGGGTTGGGGGAGGGAGCAGGACAGACCCTTGAGGACCGTTTTTTCTTTTTACAGGTAAAAAAACAACATTCTTGAGACATTTTTTTTTAGTAGTACTTGGCACGCTGGATGGCCTCCCAGTGTGCCACCTGAGTGTTTGGGGGCTAGCCGATGGGGGATTGGGCACCCCCGTCAGCACATAACAAATGGTTGGGGTGCATTATGGGTCAGGGCATGCCGACAGGGGGATTGGGCACCCCCGAAGTCAGCATTGTGGCAGGCAGTGGTGGCAGTCACTGCCGCCATGTTTACTGTAATGCTTAACCAGGGAAGGCACGTCAAGAGGTGCTGCTGCATGATGAATTTTGCTCTCATTGCAGCGGACCTTTCCTTAGATGTGCTTGCCACATTATATATTCCTGGTGCAGTGCCTGCATGCTGGCTTATTGGGGAATGAGGGACACACCTACTGATGCATGCCCTGCATTTGCCCAACAGTGACCGTGCCTCCAAATGTGCTACTAGTGCAAGATATTGGCTGCGCAAGCACCAGCCAACATAAAAATGAGTCAAAACACTTGCGTATATTCTGGAACAGACAGATCACAACCATAGTTTGAGGTTGCCCAGATCTCAGTGAAGTGTGCACCAAAGGTGACATGAGTTCTTGGAACCTGAAACCCAACTTGTCAGCCTGAACTCAGGATAAGGTGTGCTACCTTGGTCAGTTTGAGATAAGGCACTTCTTTGACCATTTGGCCACGTGATGGAAGTTTTACCAAAAAAGGGACCAGTTTATTCAGCAACTGAACTTTAGAAATCAGAACAAGAAAAAGGGTGAACAGCAAAATGTTCACTTCCAAACCATTCTATTGTCTCTATTAAACTACTTTAGATCACTTCTACAACTGTAACTGCTAAAACCACCATCGCTGTATAAATGTACTGTATGCTATTGTAAAATTCTTTATGACTGTGCATGTGTACAGTTTCACCCCAGAGTTCATACGGATCCATTGGGTGCCATAGATGATGCATTGCAAATGAATGTGAACAGAGGAAGATCTGAGCACATGCTTTCTGCTGGCCAGCTTGAAGAACTGATTAAGAACAAGGGATTTAGGCTACTGGGCATCAACAAAATCCAGGGATATGAACAACACACTGTATTCCACAGAGGACCATCGGGCTGACAAAACGGGCTCTGGGAAAGAAACAGAATATTTGTATTTCCATGAACTTGAGGCAAACTGAACAACTTCCAGGCATTCACCATGGACCCTGGGAAGAAATCTGAAGAACTGAAGCAATAGACAAAGCCTTGAAAAAACGGTCAGGCCAGCACCACTGACACTGAAAGAAATCTGAAGAACTGGATGAAACCTTGAAGAACCACCGGGACATCTCCACTGACCCCAGGAAGAAAACTACAGAACTGAAGAACTGGATGAGGCCTTGAAGAGCCTTCAGGCCATCACCATTGACCCTGGGAAGAAATCTGAAGAATGGACAACTGGACAAAACTGAAGATCTGGAACACATCCATGTGGTCATCCTCGGGGAGAATCTCTGAAGCACCTGAAACAAAGCCACCAACCCCACTGAGCGTCAGATCACTATCTGTGAACTGGTATGGTTTCCTGCATTGCCTAGCTTACTGTTAATGATGGGTTATCTCGAAAAACTCTGAAGAAAGCAGGTGACAGGAAGTCCCTTAGCTGACTGTGCTATTCCTATTCTGATGACCAGTCCCAAACTCTCAGGATAGTGGAACAGTGTCTGGATCATGTAGGGGGAAAGCATGAGCATGCAGTTAGGCAGAAATATAGTTGAGTCTTCAAGCATACTGTCTTTTCACCTTGTGGTTGCTGGTGTCAGAAGACTTTGGATCAAGCAACCATCAAAGGGATAGACAGAAACATGCAGGGCAAATCAAGAACATGCAGTCAATTCAAGAACATGCACAGCAATTAACACATTTTGAACAAGTGCTGTCAGTTTTGAGGAAGGCTCACAGAGTGCAAGGGCAGTATTTCAGTCTCTCAGCATGCAATGACCAACCAGGGCAACAAAAGGCAATGTAAACAGTCTCAGAGCACAAAAAGGGCAAACTTGGGGCAAATAGGGCACATTTTATGCATGAAGGGCAGTTTCACAGTCTTGGATCATGCATTTATTTTGGAGCTGTCCCTTTAAATAGCAGTGTTGGAATAAAACAATTCTTGCCTTTTACAATTGATCACAGCAGTTTGGCCCTGTTACTTTAAATGCACTGATACTTTCTTTTTTCAAATGTTTATTCAATATTCACCTCCTTCACTTTGAGTAACATTTACCCTTGTATTTCATACTGTTTGTTCTTTTAACCAGGGGGCACTCTACCAGGGCAGATGGTACATGAGGGGAAACCTGTGCTATCTTATGGGATATACTGTGATATACTTAGCTACTGGGGGACCAGGGGCTGTGCCCTCTCTCCCACAGGCATACACTTAGGCTTCTACAGTGAAACAGCAGTCCCACCCTTCAGGCTGGCATCTGATTAACTTGGCCCGCATGTTAGGGTTCACTCAATAATTTTCCCTCCCTTCCTAGGGGCTCTGGGTCAGTTAAGTATTTTTCAAACAAAAAGTTACCAGCCCCTGGCTAAGGTCATGGCAGCTATGCGGCTGAGATGGCTAACTGGGCTTGTCCACACTCCCTTCCCCTTGCTCCTGGCTGGAGCTGGTGTCATAGTACAGTTAAATGTTTTAACAATGGCCTTAGACTAATGGTGGCTACCTGGGTTAATAAGCTACTTTTGACACTGGCCTTGCTGGTGCTATCATTAGTTAAATCTGGCTCACCCTGTCCTTACCCTACCCATTGGGTACTGATATATTAAAACAAAAAATACAAACAGAATATGTGCCTGCTTGCCCTCTCTGTCCCTCCTGGGCTGACTTGTATTTCAGAATTGGTCCTTGCCCTGCCCCTCTCCTTCACCTACAGGAGCGTAATTTATTTATTTATAGTAGGGGCCCGCTCTGCCCAATGCTCCATCCTCCAGGAACTTCTAGCAATTTAAATTTGGGCCTGCTGCCCACTTAGCCCAAGCTCAGGGTTTTGGCCTAACACTGGGGTCTTGCCATGACCCCACGGTCTTCGTTGCCACCTGCTGCACTGATCAGGGCATTAAAAACATTTTTTTTTAAATAATAGCTCAGGTGGCTGCCATTTGGTGCTGTTGCTGCTGACTGACTGACTGCCCCAACCTAGGGTGGTGCTGCAGAGATGGCTGGGGAGGATGGTTTCTGGATGTTTGCTGAGGTGCCAGCGGTGGAGATGCTCTCATGGGGGCCTTGCTGTGGGTGGTCCTGTTAATAGGCTTGCTCTGCCCCACTTCCCGGAACTACTTCTCACCATCTCATTACCATGGCAGCTGTTTCTGCTCTCTCTCACCCTCACCACCATGGTGTGGTTACTATGCCACTGATGAGGGATCAGATTTAAACTTTTTAAATAAAAAATGGGGCTATACAGAGCTCACATCATGGTTGCTGCTCCTCTGCTGCTTCAAACAGCTGAAAGGTACTGCCGACACTTTGACCAGACCATTGACTTTTCTGCTGCTTTGAGGAATAGGAGTAGGAGAACTTGGCTAGCTGCTGAAGGAGGTAAGCCTTCCTTGTGCAACCCCGAAGTGGCGCTATCCCAAGGGTTGCTACCCCTGCCAGCTTGGTTAGTTGCAGGTTAAGGGGCCAAGGTACTGAAATGGATGCCTCCACCCAGAGGACAGGGTTGTTGGTAGCAAGGCTAACCTGGGTACAGCCCTCCGGGACGCTGTAACACTCTTCTTTCCTTTCTAGTGGCCTGGACAATATACAGTAAACACTTTCACAATAACCCTTGTTCACCATACAAATCCCTACTCTGTGTGCACTCACAACCAGGGCTGGTTCCTCTGGCTTGACCCTGGAGACCCCTTGTAAAACAAGGTTATGCACAGAAAATAGCAACAGTTCAGTACTTTTGACACAAACTGGAATCACAGTCAGGTTAAATGCAAAAAACAGTAAGATCTGATTTATTTAGGGGACTTGAATAAGGGAGGGGCATAATCAGGTTGGTTTGCTTAATGGCTAAATCAATCAGGCAGTCATGCATGCAATTCAGAGTCCCTACACAGTCACACACTCTGGTTACCCAAGTGGAAGTAAGGTGGGCTAGCCTGGAACATTGCCCGGGGTAGGCTGGCATCGCAGCTGGTTGGGGCCCTGTGATGGAAGAAAGAAATATGCACAACCACACACAGTTTGTAATCTGGAACTGGATGGCTCCATTTTAGAGTCCCCAAACGTACTGATTGGTGCTGACTGGCAGTCCAGAACCAAGATGGTGGTGCAATACATAAAGTCCATGCTGCAAAGAAGGCAGGTTAAACAAAGTACCATACTATTGCCATTAAAGAAGATAAACAGTAAACAGTTAGATTCCAATAACGCTCCCTCTGCGCAGTTAGCAATGACAGAACGGAGCGATAACACTGAAGCCAGGGCGGGACTTGAGCCTAGACACACTCGTCCGCTACCCAGAATAATTATATACTGCAAAATAGCCAGCTGTTAAAGAGACAGGCACAGAGGTGATTTAGGCACTGTCATACAATTTCTTTTTAAACAGCTAAAACACAGGACACCTGCCTGGCAGAGAGAATTTAGGCACACCCAAGGAAGGTTTTTAGGAACCCCATTTGTAAGGGGATTACACCTGCTTCCTCAGTCCCTCAGGTCTGAACACTGGCCCAACCACTCTGCCTTGCTCAGTTTTTGTTTTTTTCTTCCAATTGTTTAACCAGGAGAGACACACTAAGCTGAAAGCTTGTTTACAGGTGCGACCTGGGAGCACAGGGAAGTTAAGTGACTTGCTCAGGGTACACAGTATGCAAGTGGGGGCTATGAGATTCAAACCCAGGTCTCCAGATGTGCAGCTCAGAGCCTTAAAACACTGTGCTATACTGCCTTCTAAAGGCAGTGCTGAGAGCACTTGACGGCCACTCGTCTGGATGAATGAACCTTGAACAGCCATTCCCGCCTCACTGTCCACTTTTATAGCTCCCTAACATTTGCAGCATCAAGGTCCTGGCAACATAGAGGACAACTAATGGTTCAGCACAATCTGGACAATTCAAAGTCGGCACCAGCTCATGTCACTGCTATGCTCATGCCAAGGGCTGGGAAATTGCTGCAGGGGAAGGCTGACTGCTAAAAAGATAAAAAAATGTTTCAAACTGCAAGTAAGCAGTTTACTGTGGGTGGCCCCTGTCACTGTATTTACCTCCCGTCCTGCCACTTTACCTTTTCTAGGGGTACCTGAGTTGGGGCACCTTGTCTGTACTGGGGACACTGTGGCACCTTTGTTTTTTACTTGGAGCACTGGGGCACCACTGGTTTTGGGGAATCACACAAGTGACCACCACCAGATCCACTGAGCCCTCCATCATCATATCCTGAAGATCATCCATCTTATGCCCCAGACTCCTGGCATTTAATGATATAACCCTCCACAACCCTTGTTTCAAGCCCCTTCTCCCATTCCATTTTCCAGTCTTTCTGCTGGCTGCCTTGTTGCTTTCTTCCCTTCTCTGTTCTATCCTTCCACTTCAATTTCCTCTAACCCCCACTATGCTTCCCATACCTCTCTTCTTTATACCCTAAATCCCTTTTGTTTAACATGCCCTCTGCTTGGGGTAGACCATCCTGTCTCTTCCTGCTAAGAATCTTGGGTTCTGTGACACCTGGTAGTTCCCACCACTCAATTAACATTTAATCTGCCAATGATGTAATCTCCAGTCCATTTCTTGAGCATTCTGGTTTCCCCCTGCTGAGGTGTAGCCCGTTAGAAGTACAAAGATTTCTCATCTCAGACTCTTCTCCAGAATGCCCACACATCCAAAGTCCTCCTCCTCCTTCCACCTCCCTCAGTCACTGTTTGAACTTGGAGAGCATAATCTTCTAAGCCAAACTGGTCCAAGGACTGGCAGCACCTCTGAAAATACCACTGACCCTATCAGCCCTTAATTATCTGCCCAAGCTTCCTGAACCTCTCCTGTACCACCCTTTCCTCACACCTTCCAGGTCATTTGTGCCCATGTGGTTCACCACACTGGGTTTCCCCCACCCCTGCACTAGCAGTACCATTGTTATGACATGTTCAGCCATCATACCTGTGAGGTGCACTATGCTCCTTCTAAGTGGTCCCACTTTACCCTGTGGCCAGTCTTACTCCTTTTACAACTGAGTCCCCTATGACCAAAACTCTGTTATTTTCCCTCTGCTTTTTTACCTTTCCAGTTGCCCCTGACTGGTATCCTTCCCTTTCCCTCCTGCTCCCACTCCCTCCTCCCTGTCTACTGTCCTCCATCCAGGTGCTCACTACTTGCCTGGGCCCAGCCCATTCTGTTACCCACACCCTGTGCTGGACCCTTTGCTCTTTTTCTCCCTCTTGGTCCTGCTTAGGACTCCCCTCATTAGCCTGTGGCTCTTCCCTGCTGGATTTACCTCTGCTACCCCTTTCAGGCCACCCTCTGAGTCACTTCTTGAGCTACACCCATGCTCTTTCCCTAATCAGCTTTAGATCCATCGTGATTTCCTCCTGCCTCCCCTTGCTGACCTTTCCCACTGAGTCATCTTCTATGCTAACCTTGAGACCATCTTCTTCTGGAGGATTGGGTATCAGGTACTAATTTTGCACTTGCACCCTATGGGACATCTATTTACTTTGCTCCCCTGTCCCCTGTTATTGACTTTTCTGGGGGTGTTCTGTAAAACAGTGGTTCTAAAGCTTGTTATAGCATTGAGATATTAAGGGCAGGGAGCTCCTCTAGAACCAATGTGGGTATCAACAAACTAAGCATACTTTAGGAAGCAGCTGGTTCTATGTCATAAAGGTGATCGCCGTTTGGACGAGTGTACATCACCAAAAATAAATAATGGTGATGTACACCCACAGAGACTTGAAATACTGTGACGGGCTTACATGTTATGCGGGGGGCTGCGCCACCTCACCTCCCTACTTAATGATTCTCAACTCAGGGGGGTGCATGTCGGGGGGTGTATACCTTGGAAAAAAATAAAAATCCGACCCGGTGCAAAAAGAGAACCCGCCCAAAACCAAACTCGGCACCCTCCCAACCCCAGCCTGCCACCCTACCCACCACACCACACCACATAGCCAGCTTGGCAGCTGACCACCACACTACACCCCAGATACCCTCCCTCCCCCTTTTGCCCATTGCATGGCATGGTCCCTCACCCCCCCATGCATGTGTATATATACAAGCATCCTGTCACCTAGTCGCCAACCCCAGTGTCCTGTCGCTACCCTGCCAGGTAGCACAGAACACAAGCAACATGACTGAGTCACCCTTTGTGCAGTCGTTCAAGTCATGGTCACCGTGTTCACTGGATACTGAAGCGGCTTTCAATCAGTTGTGAGGCACTGAGGATCTAGTTTAGAGAGCTGCTGACAATCAACTGGGGCATCAAGAAACTTAGCATATGGATCTGCTGACAAATGTGTGTGGTCAAGAAACTAAGCATAGGGAGCTGCTGTCAATCAGGAGGGATACATTGAGGTATTACACACAGGGAGCTGCTGTCAGTCAGGTGGGGTAGGGTGAGAAATTAAGCAGAGGAAGCTGCTGTCAATCAGGTGGGGGATGTTGAGGAACTAAATTTAGACCTGCTGTCAGTAGAGTGGGGGGCATCAAGTAACCAAGTAACTCTGCACAGGAAGCTGCTAACAATTGGGAGAAGATGTTGTGGGACTAAACATATGGAGCTGCTCTCAACTGAGTGGGGGCAGTAAGGAACTAAGCATAGGGAGCCACTCTATGCAGGGTGGAGAGGACTGCCATTCAAGTAACTTAGCATATGGAGCTGCTCTCAATAGAGTGGGGGTATCAAAGAACTAAGCATAGGGAGCTGACCTCAGCAGGGTGGGGGCATTAAAAAAAAAAAAACATAAGGAGCTGCTGACAGTTGTGGGGAATATCAAAGAGCTAAGCTTGCAGAACTATTCTTAATAGGGTGGGGTGTTGAGTAACTCAGGATAGTGAGCTGCTGACCATTGGGAGGAGGGAACTTTTCTAACTATGGGGGTCAGGAAACTACACCTAGGGAGCCACTGTCAATATGGTGGGGACACTAGAAACATAGAAATACAATTTGATGGCAGATAAGGACCGCTTGGCCCACCTAGTCTGCCCATTTCCCTACCTAATGGATAAGCTGCAGATCCTAGTTAACCAACAGCCTACTTCCTCCTACCACCCACTAAAATTGTCTTATGTTTGTCCCATGCATTCTTGAATTCCCCCACTGTTTTTGACTCCATGACCTCCTCAGGAAGGCTGTTCCATGCATCCACAACCCTCTCTGTGAAAAAATACTTCCTCACATTACCTCTGAGCCGTCCCCCCCTCTATCTTCAAATTGTGCCCCCTTGTTCTTGCACATCTCTTTTTCTGAAAGATGCTACCCTCTTGGACTTTTTTGATTATCTTGAGGTACTTGAAAGTTTCTATCATGTCCCCCGTCTCCCTCCTTTCCTCGAGGGTATACATATTAAGCTCCTTTAGAAACAAACATTGTGAGCTGATGACAATTGTGGGGAGTATCAAAGAACTAAGCTAAGGGAGTTATGTGCAATAGGGTTAAGACATCAAAAATGTAAACATATGGATCTGCTGACAATCAGCTTGGGGCGCTAAAGAACTAAGCATAGGAGACTGCTGACAACTGTGTAGGGGCACTGAGGAATTAAGCATAGGAAGCTGCTGACAATTGTGTAGGGGGTATTGAAGAATATAGCATAGGGAGCTGCTGACAGCTGTGGAGAGATGTTTGGGATTTCTCAAAGTGAGCTACGGGCATCAAGGAATTTAGCATAGGGAGCTGCTGACAATGGTGTGGTGATGTCAAGGAATTTAGCATAGAGGGCTACTGACAACTGTGGGGAGGTATTGAACAATGTAACACAGGCAGCTACTGACAACTGCGTAGCGGCATCAATGAATTTAGCATAGGAAGCTGCTGGCAATTGTAGGGCTGAGTGGAGGAATTTAGCATAGGGAGCTGCTGACAATTGTGGGGTGGTGTTGAGGAAATCAGCATAGACAGTTACTGACAATTGTGGGGTGGTGGTGTGGAATTTATCGTAGGGAGCTACTGAAAACTCTGGAGTGGTGTCTATTTTACCATAGGGAGCTGCTGACAATTGTGTAGGGGCATCAAGGAATTTAGGATAGCAAGCTGCTGGCAATTGTGGGATGGTGTTAAAGAAATTAGGATAAGGAGCTGCTGACAACTATGTGGGGCATTGAGGAATTTGGCATAGGTAGTTGCTGACAGTTGTGGGGTGGTGCCTAATTTAGCATAGGGAGCTGCTAGCAATTGTGGGTTGGCATTGAGGAAATTAGCATAGGGAGCTGCTGGAAACTGTTAGTGTGGAAGAAGCTGATGTCGGCTACCTTGACTTCATAGAAACATAGAATCTGATGGCAGATAAGGACCGCTTGGCCCACCCAGTCTGCCCATTTCCCTTCCTAATGGATAAGCTGCAGATCCTAGATAACCAACAACCTACTTCCTCCTACCCCCCACTAGAATTGCCTTATGTCTGTCCCATGCATTCTTGAATTCCCTCACTGTTTTTGACTCTATGACCTCCTCAGGAAGGCTGTTCCATGCATCTACAACCCTCTCTGTGAAGAAATACTTCCTCACATTACCTCTGAGCCGTCCTCCTCTATCTTCAAATTGTGCCCCTTGTTCTTGCACATCTCTTTTTCTGAAAGATGCTACCCTCTTGGACTTTGTTGATTCCCTTGAGGTATTTCAAAGTTTCTATCATGTCCCCTTCTCCCTCCCTTCCTCGAGGCTATACATCTTAAGCTTCTTTAGTCTTTCTTCATATGCCTTCTGGTGCAGACCCTGCACCATTTTGGTTGCCCTCCTCTGGACAGCCTCCATCCTGTCTATGTCTTTGCAGAGATGGGGTCTCCAGAACTGTACACAGTACTCCAGATGTGGTCTTACCAACTGTCTGTACCGCGGGCCAACAACTTCCTGTTTTCTACTGGTGATGCCTCCCCCATGCAACCCAATATCCCCCCAGCCCTCCTTACTGCCTTCTCAAATTGCTGGCCCACCTTTAGGTCATCTGATATGACTACCCCCAGGTCCCTTTTCATTTTTGTTGTTGTCAGTATCTCACCCCCCATTGTGTACTCTTCCCCTGGGTTTTTGTTTCCCAGGTGCATTACTTTGCACTTCTTTGCGTTGAATTTAAGCTGCCATACATTTGACCATTCCTCCAACCTTGCCAAGCCCCTTTTCATCCTTTCCACCCCATCTTGCGTATCAACCCTGTTGCAGATCTTTGTGTCATCTGCAAAGAGAAATACTTTTCCTTCCAGTCCCTCTGGAATGTCACTTATAAAGACTTTAAAAAGGACTGGCCCCAGTACTGAACCATGCGGTACCCCACTAGTAACCCCTTTTCTTCACTGTGAACTCCATTTACTATTACCCGCTGTGTCCTGTTGTCCAGCCAGTATTTTACCCAGGCTACCACCCTGGGACCCACTCCCAGGCTGGCTAATTTGTTTAGTAATCTTTTGTGCAGGACTGTGTCAAATGCCTTGCTAAAGTCTAGGTAGGTCATGTCCACAGCCCCTCCCTGGTCTACTACTTTGGTCACCCAGTCAAAGAAATCAATTAGATTTGTCTGACATGACCTTTCCACTGTGAATCTATGCTGCCTTGGGTCCTGTGCCCCACTGGCCTCTAGGTACTCAACAATTCTTTCCTTCAGAAGTGATTCCATCTTTTCCCCTACCACTGAGATCAAACTGACAGGCCTGTAGTTTCCTGCCTCTGTCTTGCTCCCACTTTTGTGAAGGGGAATCACATCTGCACTCCTCCAGTCTTCAGGTACCACACCATCCTCCCATGATTTGTTAAAGAGGGTAGTCAGTGGTGTTACTAGTTCTTACCTTAGTTCTTTTAGAATTCTGAGGTGAATCCCATCAGGCACCATTGCTTTATCCACCTTTAGTTTTAAGAGTTCTTCCAGAACCCCTTCTTCTGTGAAAGGACTAATATCAACCCCCCTATCCAGAGTGCTTCTATTGACTGGATTAGGTATCTCTCCCTGCTCTTCCATTGTGAATACTGAGCAGAAGTATTTGTTCAGTATCCCTGCTTTTTCGCTGTCGCTCTCTGCCCAACCACCTTCCTCTTTATTCAGCCTCAGTATCCCTGCCTTAGTCTTTCTTTGCTCCCTAATGTACCTATAAAAGGTTTTATCCCCCTTCTTAACTGAGTTGGCTAGCTTTTCCTCAGTTTATGTCTTTGCTGTTCTGACTGCCTTCCCCGCTTCCTTCTGCTTTAACTGGTACAGTTCTTTGTCCTGCTCCTTCTGTGTTTCCTTATACTTCTTGAATGCTATCTTTTTCTCCATAACCTTCCCCACCACTTCTTTTGAGAACCATAGTGTTTTTTTCTTTCATTTTGATTTGTTTATTTGCTTCACACAAAGACGTGTTGCCTCTGTGATGGTGTTTTTGATATTTCTCCATTGTTGCTCCACCCCACCTTCTTGTCTGTTTGCTAGTGCTTTTCTGAGGCACTCTCCCATTTTGACAAAATCTGCCTCCTGAAGTCCAGTACCTTTACTTTTGTGTGGCTTGACTCTACAGCTAAGTTTATTGTGAACAACACTGTTTGATGGTCACTTGTTCCCAGATGGCTACCCACTTCAAGATTGGAGATCCTCTTTCTGTCCCCATTTGAGAGTACCAGGTCTAAGATTGCTCCCTCCTGAGTGGATTCCAAAACTAGTTGTCTGAGGCATGCCCCCTGTAGGGTATCAAGAATGGCCCTGCTCTTGGATGTGGCTGCAGCAAAGGCACTCCAGTTAACATCTGGCATATTATGGTCCCCTATCAGCAATATCTACCCTTCTTCTGCCATCCTAAGAATGCTTTCTATCATTTCCTTGTCCATTTCCTCCCCCTGAGATGGGGGTCTGTATACAACCCCTGTACAGATTGTGGTGCCATTTCCAGTCTGCAGGGTAACCCACAGTGCCTCCTCTCCTCCCTGTTTACCATTTAGTTCTGTGCTTTGATCCCATCCCTTCCCTTACATAGAGAGCTACTCCTCCTCCTCTTCTTCCCTCCATGTCCCTCCTGTAGATTGTGTACCCTGGTATGTTGACATCCCAGTCATGGTTCTCTGTGTACCATGTTTCTGTGACTGCCATGATATCCAGGCATCCCTCTTCCATCGAGGCCACCATTTCGGGGAGCCTTTTACCTATGCCACGGGCATTGGTACTCATTACCATCCATTTTTTTATGGCTTTATTTCTTTTTGCCCCATCCCTGCTCTTATTGCCTTTGTCTTTTTCTCCATTTACCCCTGCCCTTCTCCCTATTGACTGCTCTATGTTGGTGCTTACCTCACTAACTACCCTGATTTTTGGGGGTGATAGGATTTCCCTTCTCCTTTTCAGTGCCTCCCCACTTGGCTCATTTAAATGCTTGCCAATGAAGCATTTAAACCTATCACCTTGGATCCTGGTTCCCCTCCTGGATAGATGCAGACCATTGCACCAGTATAGACCTGCATCCCTCCAGGTGGAGCCCCAGTCCCCGATGAAGGCAAATCCCTGAGCTCTGCACCAGTTTTTCAGCCAGTCATTGAATCCTATGGCGTGGAGTACCCTAGCCTCATCCATGCCATAGACAGGTAGCACATCTGAGAAAGTTACTGTGTGTGCTACTTGTCTAAGGCCCCTCCCCAACTCCACAAACTCCTGTTGCACTGCTCTGATCCCATTCTCAGCCAGGTCATTTGTCCCTAGGTGGATAATGACATCCAGCTCACTCCCCCTTGCAGCTGCTCCCACGATACTGAGGATTCATTTCCTGTCCCTCCAAGCAATGGCACCAGGCAGGCACCTTACCTCCCTTTCCCCTCCCTCCTCCAGTTCTACCCCCCTAACAACTGAGTCCCCCACCAAGAGTTGTTTCCTTTCCCTGTGGGGTCCTGTGCCACCCTCCTGTGGGTCTCCATTGTGGAGGTTCCCAGCATCCTCCTTGGTCTCCACTGTAGGTGCCTCCATAGAGGAACCATGCTCCACCAGAGTGGTGAATGAATTGTGGGGAGGCACAACTGAAGGGATGCACCTCTGTTCCAGCACCCCCACCCTCCCTGAACTCACCATGGTCTGATCACTCCTCTTTCTTGGCAATCTCTGAGGTAGTGGCAGTGGCCTGTGTGGTCCCTGGGTGGGGGAGCAGGTTTCCCAAATCCTTGCCAGGTCAGCATGGAGATGAACAACCTCCTCCCTCAGACCAGAGAGGGACCTGCAAATAGGGCAGCAACGCAGTCTCCAGAATGTCTCCCAGAAGACTGCTGCTCCACAGCCAGTGCATTGCACCACTCCCCACATGTCTGTGTCCCTTCTTGTTACAGTTGCTTTTTTTCCCCTTGTTTTAGTGTGTGCAAGCTTGTGAGTGTCTTTACCCCTTATTCAGTGTGTTGTGCCTTTAAGGATATGAACAGGTGTATGTTGTTAGCAGTTTTGGGGAAGTGATGTCAGAACCCCTGATATAAACGAAGTTATGTGCTTGGGGCGGGTGAGGGTCAGGGTTGGTGGGAGTAAACCCATGCCCTCCAGAAACAATCAACTACAACTCTGACCCTCCATCCCGGGGCTGTGCCTTCCTTTCTTTCAGACATCTATTTCACAGAGGTTAAGTAACAGGTCTAGTCATAAATGACTGCAAATATCTCCCAGCTGCAGTTCCTCCCAGGCAAATAAAAGTTAAACTAAGAAAAGTCAACCCCAAAAACAGAGAATCAATACTAGCTACTTACACAGGTCCAAAAAGTAATAATTAAATTCAGTGTAGTCTATTAAATAACCTCCTTGATTTAAGGAAGCTTTGGCTGCTTTCTCTCTCTCTCTCCCTCTCTCTCTCTCTCTCTCTCTCAGCAAAGCTTTCAATACTGTCCTGCATAGAATATTGATTAATAAGCTGGGTAGGCTTGGGGGGGTGGATCAGAGGTTGGTCAACTGGGTGGCAAACTGGTTAGAGGGCAGAAAACAGAGAGTCGTGATAAATGGCATACAGTCAGAAGAGATGCAAGTCATAAGTGGGGTACCTTAGGGATCAGTCCTGGGACCAGTCCTCTTCAATATCTTCATCATTTACATTGCAGATGGACTGGAGGGTAAGGTTTGACTGTTTGCAGATGACACCAAGGTCTGCAAAAGAGTAGATGATCCAGATGGGGTGGGCAGAATGAGAAGAGATCTGGATAAACTAGCAAAATGGGTGGATGAGTGGCAACTGGGGTTTAATGCAAAGAAGTGCAAGATCATGCACATAGGGAAGAGAAACCCTGAAGTGACCTATAGGTTGGGAGGGGAGTTGCTGACAGTCACAAGGGAAGAAAGAGACTTGGGCATCATCATCACAGATGACCTGAAATCATCCAAGCAGGTCACTAAAGCAGTAAGAAAGGATGGGGAATGTTGTGGTGTATTAGTAGGAGTATCACAAGTCGTAAGAGGGCGGTAATAATCCATCTTTACAAGACACTGGTTAGGCCCCATCTGGAGTAATGTGTGCAGTACTAGAGGCCGCACCTGCACTAGGACATTAACAAAATGGAGGCAGTCCAGAGAAGAGCAACCAAAATGGTGCAGAGACTGCATCAGAAAACATACGAGGACAGATTAAAGGAGCGCAGTATGTATACCCTAGACCAAAGGAGGGAGAGAGGTGATATGATTGAAACATTCACACACCTTAAGGGCATTAACAAGGTGAAAAAGCCAAACATGTTTCAATATAAGAAAAATAGCAGGACAAGAGGACGCAGCATGAGATTAGAGGGAGGCCGATTAAGGAGTAACGTGAGGAAGTTCTTTTTCACAGAAAGGGTGGTGGATGCATGGAATGGCCTAACTCAGGAAGTGGTGGATATGAATATAGTGCAGGGCTTCAAACAGGCATGGGATAGGCATCAGGGAGCAATACAGATGAGTATGAATAGATAGGCCATTGACAGAGCAAAGGCCTATGGCACATTCATAAGGTAGAAAAAATGGGCAGTCTGGATGGGTCTTGCGGTCCTTATCTGCTGTCAGCTTCTATGCTTCTATGTTTCTATGTAAGAATTTAGCATAGGGAGTTACTGGCAACTGTGTGCTGTGTCGAGGAATTTAGCAGAGGGAGCTGCTGACAGCTATATGGGGCATCAAGGAATTTAGCATAGGTAGCTGCTGGTAATTATGGGGTAGAGCTGAGGAATTTGGCATTGGAAGCTACTGAATATTGTGGGGTGGTGTAGAAATTTAACATAGTGAGTTACTGACAATTGTATAGGGGCATCATGGAATTTAGCATAGGGAGCTGCTGTCAATTATGGGGTGGTATCAAATTTATCATAGAGCGCTACAGACAGTTGTGGGGTGGTGCTGAGAAAATTAACATAAGGAGCTGTTGACAATTGTGTGGTGCTGTTGTGAAACTTAGCATAGGGAGCTACTGACAACTGTGGGGTGTGTTGAGGTATTTAGCATAAAGAGCTGCTGACTATTGTGGGGTTGTGTCATGAAATTTAGCATAGGGAGCCGCTGACACTTATGGGGTGGTGTCAAATTTATCATAGGGAGCTGCTGACAGTTGTGGGGTGGTGTTGTTTAATTTAGCACAGGGAGTTTCTGACAATTGTGGACTGGTGTCAAATTTAGCATAGGGAACTAACAGCATAGTGGGGTGGTGTCAGATTTAGCAAATGAACTACTGATAATTGTTTGGTGATGTCAAGGATTTTAGCATAGGGAGCTACTGACAACTGTGAGGAGGTGTCGAGGAATTTAGCATGGAGAGCTGCTGATGATTCTCGGGTGTTGTCAAGAAACTTAGTGTAATCTCCATATGGGGGCTTTACCTGTTTGCCCTGTAGCTCCACCATTTCATCTGGTTGCTTCCTGGTGTCTCCTTTCTTTCCCCCACGTAACCCCTAGGCGGTACTACTCCAAGGGCTACTACCACTGCTTGCCTGGCCTAAACAAGGTTGAGGGGCCAGGGTTCCCAAAACTTACTTAAGACTGGTTCTTTCCATTAGGTTTCATAATATGCAATGCCTAGAGTTTCACTTTTAAGTGGGCTAGCTGTTACCTGGTACAACCCCCTGGGATGTTATACCACCCACT
This sequence comes from Neoceratodus forsteri, assembly GCA_016271365.2. Taxonomy (NCBI): domain Eukaryota; kingdom Metazoa; phylum Chordata; order Ceratodontiformes; family Ceratodontidae; genus Neoceratodus; species Neoceratodus forsteri. The sequence continues at coordinate 30,436,617 of JADMNL010000035.1, forward strand.
ATAACCATTTTCCACCCCATCACATGACCCAATAAACATTTCCCCACATTTCAGACACCTTTGTAATTAAAGACGCTCTCTAATAATACGCTCACAACAACATATTTGCAAAACAGTAACAACAATATTTATTTAAGGTACACAGGAGTTAGGAATGGGGAAACAGGAGAAGTAGTGGTTATGCAATGATTATTATTTACAAAATATACAATTGATTGGTGTTATTGTTTGAGTTTGGTTTGTGCTGTTGAAAACCCTTCAGCATATTTTCCCTCATCCCTGCAGCTGTTCTAACTGTGGGGCAGTATTTGAGCAGTGCTTTATATGTAATTTGAGTGTTTTAAAGTGTCGTTGTTGTGACTCTGGAGCCCTGTTCCGAAACAGGAAGAGGAGTTTGTAGTTTATTTGCCTTTGCTGGGCGAACTACAACTGAATCATTTGGGGTCAGTTTGTTTAGGTGTTTTATCATTTACTGTTTCTTAAAACCTTAGACCATGCATGAGTGGTTCTAAATATAAAACTTCTACTTTAGACAGTACTTTACTTTGCTTGAACAGCCTGTGACCATGGAGGTACCATTGGGCAAATATTGCTGATTCACTCACTCCAGATGATCTGGTCTGGCTTTTACATATCTGGTCTGGTCCTGACCATTCCATTTTTATGTTTGCTTGCACGCATGTGCAAGAAACATAGTGCCATCATCGGAGTTTTCGGAGGTGTGTCAGCCCTCTTCCAATTCAGTCAGTGTGTTTGCAGGCATGGCCGCAGTTCTCCAATGCCTGCTGGAGCTGTCTATGACAGCTCCAAAACGCAGTGGCATACAGTTGAAAGGGGGAGCTACACTTCAGTGAGCAGCGATCAGATATCACCGCTCATCGCTCCCCTACACACACACACACACACGCTGCTGCTCCCCCCCCAGCACACACTGTATAGCCGCGGGGTGCCCAATCCCCGTCACGGCTGTGCTGCGCCCTCCCGAAACACAGTTTCATATGCCACGCTAGGTGCTCACCCCAGCGTGGCTACGTCATATAGCCGACGGGGGTGCCCAATCCCCCGTCGTCTCCACTGTGTCTCCCCCCCGAGTACAGGGTGCCACGCTGGGAGCCCACCCCAGCATGGCAACAGATGCCATGGCCGACGGGGGTGCCCAAGCCCTCATCAGCTCCACGCCCCCCCAGCCATCCTTCTGCCACATTGGGAGCCCAACCCAGCATGGCAAATGTCCCACGTCGTCTTTTAAAACAAAAAAAACCTGTAAAGAAAAAAACGGTCCCTTGCAGTCTCCCTGCCCCCCCCACAACCCGCACCCACCCACTGCACACCCTGCCTCCCCACACCCCCCTCACCCCATACTTACCTCAGAGTCCGGCGCGATGATCTTCGTGGACCGGAACACGTCTGCACTCTTCAAAGCCGACCGCGAACTGAGGAAATGCTGGTAAGCTGTATAATGGGATAGATAGGGTTTTTTCAACTTTGTTGCATATCTCAGGCATGTTTTGGAAATTTTGCACCAAATTTTCAACATGGGGTTTTTGGGACCCCTCCTCATGAATTCTTGCACTGTCATGGTGTTACTCAGGCCCGAAGGGTGATTTCGCAGCCACTGTGCGAAATCACCTTTCTGGAAGGATTAACAAAATGACACTGCAATGTTCATAAGGTGGGCTCTCAAAAAGCCTATTTTGAAAATTTGGTGGAAGAATTCCTAAAAATGACTGTTTTCTGGCTGCATCATTGCGCAGTTCTATACTGCAACTCGTAAGTTTGGTGAAATTTCAATATTTTCACTCCAGATTTTCAACATTGCCATTTTACCACACCTCCTTATGAGCAGTACAGCTGTCATTTTTCACATCTCACCCAAAGCGTGTTTCCGCCCATGTAGTGCACAATGGCGCAGTCGGTGTAGCAAAATCAATGTACAGGACACATTAAGAAAATCACAGTGACACTGTTCATGAGCAGAGGTCTTAAAATGGCTATGTTGAAAATTTGGTGACAAAACTCCATAAAATGACTGTGTTCCAGTGAGCATTGCGCGAGTTTCACGCACCCTCGTAAGTTCATGAATTTGTAATATTTTCAGTCCAGATTTTCACCAGTGGCATTTTTCCACACCTCCTTATGAACAGTACGGCTGTCATTTTTCACAACATGGCCGAAATGTGTTTTCACACTTTCAGCACAGAAATGCGTGGTTGCTGTGGGAAATCATTGTTCGGGACAGATAAAGAAAATCACACTGACACTGTTCATGATCGGAGGTCCCAAAATACCTGTGTTAACAATCTGCTGTAAAAAAATCCCCAAACTAGTTACATTACGGGTGTGCGTTGCACAGTTTCTACGTACGCTTGTGACTTCACCAGTTTTTTTAAGATTTTCACAGCAGATTTTCAACATTGTCATTTTTTACACCTCCCATGAACAGTACCGCTATAATTTTTCACATCCTGTTTGGAATGTGTTTTTGCACCTGTGATGCCAAATGCCATAGTCGCTGTGCAAAAGCAGTTTTCGGCTAACAAACTGATATTGTCACTGTTCATGAGGTGGGGGTCACAAAAAAAACATGTTGAAAATTTGGAGTGAAAATACCAACCAATGCCTGAGGCGTTAGGGTTTCCGACCATAACGCCCCACCCTGTAGAGAATGACAGGCATCAGGGGTGTGACTTGGGATTCTCGCCTGTCATGCTCATACCATTCCACCCCCACCCACACCCTGCAGCCAGTGAGAGGCATCGAGGTGTGCCTTGGACTCTTCGGGCCCAAACTTCACCCCATTCTCCTATACCGCACCCATCTCACCATATTTCCTGATGGAATGGGATGCGCATAAGGGCCAAAGACCCCAAGGCACACCGTGACACTTGTCAGTGTCTGCAGGGTAGGGTGTGGTGAAATGGCGTGGTCGTTATGCCTGATGACCCAAAGGCACACCCCAATGCCTGTCGCTCTCTGCAGGGTGGTGGTGGGGTTGGCTTCAGTTCAATACTTTGCTGCTATTCCTATTGTGCAGCTCTGTAACTTCTACACTACCAATGCCAATGCCAGCAAGCAAACATTCGGCATTGACAAATGCTTGTTAATCATGCCAAGGCAGGGTTGAAAAACAGACTTCCAGCAGTGGACCAGATATGTATAAGTCAGACTGAACAGTGCAGCCAGAGTGACTGAACCAGCAGTATTTATGCAAGTTGCACCCAGTATGGCCAGTTTGGATTTTTACAGAACTGCTGTGGTTCAGGTTTGTCAGTCCAGTTTTTAATCAATCAGTCTTTATTTTATACTGAAAGGCATGTGAGCAAACATGGCCATTTACACAAACATCCAGTTTAGCATAAAAAGAGAATAGAACAGCAGATCAAACAATTATATAGTAAAATACAGTATAAACAGGTCTAACATAAATAGGTATTAAACAGAGATCTTGAGGGATATACAGAAGAAAGGGGAAGCAAATAACAGTGACAAATTTACAGCAGGGGATATAGTTGGAGGTACAGTTCAGGAACATGAACCGTTGGGTAATGCATAGAAAAGAAGACGTGCAAGTCCTGCAGCACCAAGGTCCTTCACGCTGACTAGCATTCCTGCTGTGTGATCTGCCACGGCCCCAAACACTGGGACAAGGTTTGTGCACCTTGCCAATCCTTCAACCAGGTCACACGGATTAAACACCAGAAAAAGTGTGAAGTCCACTTGTTGGACAAGTGCTTAGCTTTGATGGAAAAAGAGGTGCAGCATCTGTGAAAAAATCTTCTCAAATGCCAGAACCCAAAAGAAAAAAAAGGACAAAGAGGGGCATCAACACAGGGACAGGTCTTCATCTACTTGGCATGACCATTGGGCACCACTGACCCCAGAGGGGCCTCCACTTCAGTAAGTACCCCTATTGCCAGTCTCCTACTGCTCCAGCAGAGCAGACCAGGGCCTCCCTGCCTGCTTTACTCATGGTGCAGTCAGGCCTCTTCTTGGACAATGAAACCCCTGTTGTGCTTCTTAGGCCCATATCTTCTTCAGGGTCTATCACCAGCAGCCAGGTCAAAAAGTCACTCCCCAGCCCCACTGAGGAGTGCATGGTAACAGCTGGTAAACTGGACTCCAACTCCGCTGTTATCTGCATAGCCCAGGCTGATATGTCGGACATTAGCTCTTCTGACGTCTGCACTGCCTTGACTGATAAGTCGCTCCCTGGTTCCTCTGGAGACTGCACAGCTGGTGCTCTCCCATTGAGGTCACAGTATACCCTCAACGTCGAGTTGAGCCAGCTGCTGTACATGCAACAGTCTTTTGAGGGTTCCTCGCTCCCACTTACACAACCAGACCCTCCAGGCATGCCTGCCTGAGGTGGGCACTATTCTGGAGGTTCTCCCTTCTTTGCCAGGTCAGTCTTTTCCTGATTCACCCACTGGGCCTGTTGTTAATTTCTCCGGGGACCTTCCATCGGGACCTCCTCAGCCCAAGCCCCCTTGGACAACCAGGTTCCACCATCTTGGACTCCTTTTCCCCAGACAACAGCGGGTCTTCCATCAGGTTCGACTCACACCCTGACACCAAGTGACCCTTTGCTGGGTCAAGGTATATCTGACACTGTGGCCATTCCTCAAATGCTGAACAGCCTTCCATCAGGGCCCCAGGCACAGAATCTTCCAGTGCCAGACATTCCTGTGCTTGATCCAGTGCTAGTCCCTTTAAATGTCCCTATGAGGCTGACGCCTGGTTCTTCTGGGCCTTCTGCCAGGTCTTCAGCCCCACCTCCTGCTGTGCCTTCAGCTCTGCCTCCAGCTGGACCTATGGGCAGTGTTCCAGACTATCCCCCCACAACACCCAATGTACCCTTCGCCAGGGTATCCAATGCCTGGCCATCAACCCCATCATGTACCGAGGTACCAGACTCCAGGCTATGTCTAATCAAGGGTATGCTCCTTCTGGCTTTCTCTACTCCTATCTGGCTCATGGATACCCTCAATATCAGACACCGGACTATCCATTATACCAGCCTCCTCCTCTACCACCTTCTCCTCAGCCTCAGGCTCTGCCTCCATGGAAGCCTCAGGCTGATATCCAGGCAGTGTTTCAGACCCTGATTTAGGAGGAAAGGACTCAATGAGACTTCGAGACTGACCATCAGAAACCAGTGGTGGATGATACTCCTGCCTCCTTTTCGACCCCCAAGATAAGCCTCTTTTGTGGATTACCACCTTTCTGGAGAAGGCTCCTCTAGACACCAGGTCAGAGATAAAACCCCAGGACACTCCTCTAAAAAGGGTTCAGACTCCCAGTAGGCACTCTTTGGACTCTGACTTGTCCTCCAGCACTGGTATGCATACACCAATAGAACCTCAGCCTAAGGGTTCCCCACAGTCCCCTCCAGAGGACCCTTTCTTTGCAGAATTTCTCATAACTATACAAACTACATATGGCTGGGCTATCCAGGAACAGGATCCAAAATGGAAAAGGCTTGTGGAGCATCTAGGCATGACTGATACAGCTCCTATGCCCATATTGCCTCAGACTGGGCCCCATGAAGACCGGACATCCACTATCTGGCAACAGCCTTCCTCCATTCCAGCTGTCTCAAAAAATGCAGACAGGATGTACCACCCCCCCCCCAGATGGGGTCACACACATTACTGGCCATCCTAATGCAGACTCAGTTGTTATCACACCTGTCCAAGGCTGGTCCTCTAAGCCTAACATTTGAGCATGTCTCCTCCTGATAAGAAGTGTAAGCAGCTGTACAATTTTAGTCGCAAAATCCATTCCTCCTCTACTTGTGCCCTCAGGTCCCTTAATTATGTGGCTTCTATGGTTTCCTATCAGAAATCTTCCCTGGCCTCACTCGAGTCAAAGATGGAGGCTATCCAGGGGTAGGAGCTTAAGTTTGAGATTGCCAAGACTGTGAGAATGGTTTTAATCTTCTGTCATCATGCCCTCCAGGCCACTTTTGACACAGTAGACTCAGTTGCTAACACCACAGCCACTGTTGTCTGCATTAGGTGACATTCATGGCTCAGGAATGCTAGCCTGGCACAAGACATCCAAAACTCCATATTGGATGCCCCTTTCAGGGGATCTGTGTTACTCGGGGTGACAGTAAGGAAAGATATTATCATTGATCGGTAGAACCAAGGTAAATCCATCCACGATGTCCACTTCATGTACCGAGAGGGTTACAAAGGCAAGTAGTCTTTTCTTTAGCAACAGAGATGCCAGACCAAAGAGGCCCCTACCAAAGGCAAGGCCAAATGCTGATATCCAGCATCAGGAACTCCTACTTCCCCTGCCAAGTCCCAGAAGCCCCCTGGAAGAGCTGCTGCCTCCCTCGCCTCAGCCTCCTGACTTGTGGGGGAACCCCTTGCCTCCTTACAGATCCTCTAAGGGAACCAGTGGGGGGAGAAGATTTGCACTCCACCTTCTTGGATTGCAGGACATAACCATGGACTCTTGAGTTCTTCAGTTAATAGCAAGTGGTCACATCACAGAGTTCCTAGACAGGTCTCCGGACAACCCCCCCTCAGCATCTCCCATTATTCTCCAAGGCACCTGTCTCTGATAGGGGACAAGATCCAGGTTCTTCTGCAAAAGTCAGCCATACAGCCCATGGCTCTGGCACAGACAGGAAGGGTACTACTTTCCTTTCTTCCTAGTGCCTAGTGCCCAAAATGAAGGGTGGCCTAAGACCCATCTTGGACCTCAGCATGCTCAACATGTAATTTGAGTGCAAGAGGTTCTGCATGCTCACCATCCAGGGACTTATACCCCAGCTCCACAAGAGCCATTGGCTTTGTGTGCTGGACATGCAGGATGCTTACCTGCACATCTGTCTTCCAGGCCCACTGCCATTTTCTACAGTTTGCCTTCCAGGGGGAACATTACCAGTTCAAGTCTTTCCCTTTTGGCCTATCCTCAACATCTCAGGTTTTTACCAAGTGTCTAGCAGTGGGGGCTGCAGCCTTATGCCTCAGAGGGATCCAACTGTGCCTGTATCTGGATGACTGGCTTCTATCAAGCCCCATTACAGAGCATTCTGAGGAAGTCACGCTCCTTCATCCTGGACCTCTTTTCCAAACTTGGAATTACAGGCAACCACCCCAGGTCCCACAACTCTCCTCTCCCAGTGCCAACAATTCATTTGGGGCAGTGCTGGATATGGTCCAGGGCAGGGCCTTCCTCCCATTGGACAGAGTGCAGACCCTGCAGGAACAGGCCAGATTAGTGGCTAACTCAAGCTGGACCACAGCCTGGTTGATCCTCCATCTTCACAGTATGATGGCATCTGTGATCCTTAAAGTTCCTCTAGCTGAGCTGCATATGAGGGTGACCCAATGGGCTCTTCATGTCCAATGGGATCAGTGGCTGGACAACCTGGACCACAGAGTCCTAATGTACAGGCACATAAAGAAGGATTTTCTTTGGTGGCAGGAGCTGTCCAATCTCTCTATGGGGGTTCCTATTTCAACCCCCCGTTCCTATCATGACCCTTACAATGGATGCTTCATGTCTGGGCTGGGGAGCCCACCTAGGATACAATCAGAATCAGGGAACATGGTCTCAGATGGAAGCATCTCTACGCATCAATGTGTTAGAAATGATGGCAGTACTGTATGCCCTCCAGGCCTTCCACCTTCTTCTGTGTCCGGGGACACTCCTGATTCAGACCGACAATATGTCTGTGGTCTGGTACCTGAAAAAACATGGAGGCACTTGCGTGTACCCTCTATGCAGAAAGGCAATGAGAGTGTGGTATTGGGCAGCCCAGCACAACCTCTGCCTGATTGCTGTCCATGTGCTGGCCATTAGCAACATCCTGGCAGACAGTCTCAGCCACACCACTGTCAGGGCTCAGAAGTGGGAGCTAAACCAAGAGGTGGTTGAAAGCTTATTTGACCTGTGGGGTTGGCTGGAGATAGACCTCTTCATCTCCCCATCCAATGTAAAACTAAGCAACTGTTGCTGGCCCGTTCCTGGGCATGGTGTGTTCTGGTGAGATGCACTGTCTCTGTGCTGGACAAGGAGGTTCTTGTATGCCTTTCCTCCCTTCCCAGTGCTTTAGAGGGTTCTCCTGAAGCTATAGGCAGAAGGGTCTCACATGATTCTAATAGCCCCTCTTTAGCCTCATCAGATTTGGTTCCCTCCGCTTCAACAGCTATCGATGGAACCCCTAGTACCTCTACCTCTCTGCCATGATCTTCTGACTCAGGAGCAGGGCAGACTGGTCCATCCAGGCCTCAAATCCCTCCACCAGCATGCATGGCACTTTTGGACACAAGTGGAATAACCCCCATTGTTATTATGTTTTACAAAAATGAGTTATAATAGTGAGACTTTTTGAAATGTTATTTGACTTACATACTCATGCTTGTCTACCCACTTACTCAGTCTCCTGCTTGTTTCTGACCTTGTACTAACGAATTCCTGTTGCTTCATATCAAGGGGTTGTTGATTTTCACATTGTGTGTGCCTGGGGTGGAGCAGCAAGAAAAGATAATCTATGCAATACCCTCAATATCACACCTGCCCCCAGTTTACTTTTACCTGATGCCCATGTTTAGGCCTTGTACAGTAATATCTTCCTTCAAGAGAACAGCTTGTAATGAAATGTGTAAGATTTACATTGCCGTTTGGGTATATGCACTTTTATATTATATGAATTATATATGTGTGTGAACTGTATAGCAATATCTAAAAAAATTAAACCCATCAAATGTCTTCAAAAACATGTCGCAACATTGTGTTTATCTTCCACCTCGTCACAACATATAGTTGCCTCAGCAGAGTATGCAGTTAAGGTACAGTACCTCCATGTATATGATGGCCTGGGGTTCTGTTGAGTTGATTGCTATAACAGTGCATAGAATAAAATGTGAAACATATAGGTAACTGTAATACAGACAGTGGTATTATTTTTAAATCTGCCCTTTCTCAATGTACCATACTTAGATTCAGTTAGTGTATGCACCAGCAATTCATGTTTATGTTTAAGCCCATGGAACACCCTTATCTAGTTAATGCATTCATAGTCATACTGACTCTGCCAGAGCTTGTTTGAACCAGTGGGTGCAGCCCTGAATAAAGGGATATCAGTGGATGTGATATACTTGTACTTTGCCAAGGCATTCAACAAGGTATCACACAAAACATTGATTGAATTGCTCTACCAAATCAAATTACAACTGAATATAGTAGGATGGATAACATCATGGTTACAAAACAGAAAACAAAAAGCATCAATAAAGGGGAACTGGTCTGATTAGGGTTATGTAACAAGTAAGGCCACTGGCCCAGTGGTGCTGACGGCTGAGGTGCTGGATGCTACACCGGCGACCTGAGTTCAGAAGCGAGCATGGGCACCGGGGGTTGGCAGGGGAAAGAGAAGATTGAGTGTCTGTTGGGCTGTTCTCCTCTCCTGGGGGGAAAGTAATGGGCTGTTGGCATTTCCAGTGACCCATGGTGGAGAGTGGGAGTGCTGCAGGATGTGGACCACACATTGGGGTGAGTGTGGCTGACACCAAAAGGGTTGCCATGCACCATGGCATCAGGGGATGCCATGCTCAGAGGGGGAGGAGGCAACTCAGGGACAAACTATAAAAAAATCCCCTTCAGACCGGATAGGAGATGGCCCTCTCTGTGATGCTCTGCCACACGCCCAATGCTGGTTCCCTGCCTCTGCCCCTTCACTTTCCTCAGGCCCATAGCTGCCCGGGGCTTGGGGAGAAAGTAGCGCCCTTGAAAAAGCAGGGTCCACAGTGGGTGGTAGAGTGGATCAAGCGAGTGAAGTGGCCCGAGAGAGTTCTGGTACTGGGGAGAAGAAAACGTAGTTGGAAAAAAAACAGAAAACAATTGGGGTCCCGCAGGGCTCTGTACTGGGGCCAACATTATTCAATATTTTGGTAACATCATTGAAGACAATGGAAAATGCATGGTTGAGTAAGTATGCAAATGACTGTAAACTAGGGGGTCTGGTACAGAATCAAAACAATGGAAAAAACTCCACACCAACTTGGATAACCTAATTGCATGGGAGAAACATCATAAAATGATGTTTAACATAGCAAAATGTAACTTCATGCATTATGGACCTAGAAACCCTCTTATTATGTACAAAATGGACAACCAGATGTTACAAACCACGACAGAAGAAACAGACCTGCGTATTATAATAACAAACAAGCTATCCTTATATGTATACCCTAGAACAAAGGAGGGAGAGAGGTGATATGATTGAAACAGTCAAACACTTTAAGGGCATTAACAAGGTGAAAGAGTCTAATATGTTTCAATATAAGAAAAATAGCAGGACAAGAGGACACAGCATGAGATTAGAGGGAGGCCGATTAAGGGGTAATGTGAGGAAGTTCTTTTTCACAGAAAGGGTGGTGGATGCTTGGAACGGCCTACCTCAGGAACTGGTGGATATGAATACAGTGCAGGGTTTCAAATCAGGCATGGGACAGGCATAAGGGAGCAATACAGATGAGTATGTATAGATAGGCCATTGACAGAGCAAAGGCTGATGACACATTCATAAGGTAGAAAAAGAAATGAGCAGACTGGATGGGCCTTGCGGTCCTTATCTGCCGTCAACTTCTACTGTATGTTTCTATGTTTCTATCCTCAGATGTGCATACAATAATGATGGAAAAAAGTCATAACATTCAGGGTTGTATTCTATCTGACATTAAAAGTAGAGAAGAAAAAAGAATTATCCCATTGTACACTAGCTTGGTTCGTCCACATTTGGAATATTGTTCACAGTTTTTGGCAGCAAGCACAGTTAAAAGCAAAAAAAATAAAAGAAGGTGTGCAAAGAAAAATAAGAAAAATTAAGGGCTTGCAACAACATAGCTATAATGATAGGTTAATACATCTTGGACTATACTCCACTGAGTATAGACAGTTAAGAGGTGGTCTTTGTCTTACTTTCAGAGCATTTCAAGATCCCAGTTTGATGGAAAGTATTGGGTTGCAAAAATGTCAAGAACAAAATAAAAAGACAAGGTCCCATGAGTACAGATTAAAAGGAGAAATAAGTGTAACCAAGAAATGATCTGACTTCTTTGCACAAAGGATCATAACAAGCTGGAATTCACTACCTAAACATGTAGTAGAAAGCAAAAACATTGATTTATTCAAACATAGACTAGATCAGTACATGGGTGGAAAAAAATTATGCTGCACCTATAGAAATAAAAGGTGGCAAGCTCAAAAAGGACAAATTGTCTACAGAACTCGTATACAGATATGAACCTATACCTATTCTAAGCAGAAAAATAATTACAGTACACCAACAGAATGATACCAAGAGCCCTGGCTATCTAGCTGCATACTGATAATCAGATGTTACACATTGCATTAATCCCCCACCACTGGTACCAGTTCCCAGACTTGGATGAAACCCCACAATCTCACACTTTACCCAAGGTACCCAGTTACCAAGGTCCTGGATGGTTGCAGCCCTGGTGGATGTTGCAGCTGTGGAGTTGTTTGGCTTTGATTTGGAAGAGGAAAAAATTAACTTCAGTATTTTAACACACAACAGATTCAGACTCTTAGCAGAAGTGCAGGGGTTGCCCTGCATTTAGCAGTGGTGCAGGGTTTGCCCTGTGTGTGGTAGACTAAACAATTCAGGTGGAGGTAACCAGCCGGTTACAAAGACTGAAGCTTGGATTAGACAGCCCAGATGTTCAGCACATTTATCTGTTTGCCCATATTTAGCACATTTAACTGGTTAGTACACTCAGTACATTTATACGTTTGACACATCAGGTAGGGTGGAAAACTATAATTTCCAGATTACAAAGCACAGTCCCAATTTTTTACTTTCGGAGTCTCAGTCCGTTACTGTGGCTTGCAGCTATGGCTGGTGGCTCCACAGGACCTTGACCAGATTAGGTTGGCAGACACTGGACCTTCCAGACAAAGTTGGGATGAGCCCCTTACTGAGTGCTCCCCTTACATTCCAGTTGGCTCTCGCGGAAGTTACATTTCACTACATTTATAATTCACATCCAGTACATTTAGGCAGTGTGGGCTCACCATGGGTTCCCCCCAACACACCATGATCAGAAACAGTTCCAATACCAGGTCCCACCTGCTGGGCTAAGGTTAAGGTTAGGGTGCAGACCCTAGAAAGTGGTTACTTGAACAGTCATTTGGGCAAAGCTGTCCAGATTTTCTAAGATTGCTTTTTTTCTTGCACCAGGGAGTACAAGAGTACTCACTCAGGCTCCTTGCGGTCGATCTTAATGTCCCACAAGTCCTGGCTTCAAATATACTGGCTTTCCAATTGGCTGTGACTGCTTGCAATGGCTGCTTATCCCACTGTCCTTTAAGCAGATTAGTGGTAGTCCTAAATCAAAGTCCTGGTGCAGCCAGAAGAAATGCACATTTGCCCAAGTGCCCCACCGTTCTTTAGCCCCAGATGTGTACTTGCTGTCGCTACACAGATTAAATAAATTTCTCAGTCCATTTTCCTGTTGCTACTGCCATTATTTAAGGACACCTTGCAGTAGCCAACAGACTCTCATTATCTGAGTCCCAAATATTTGTCTGGTGCAGCCAGGATCAAACATTTATTTTATTTAAACACTCCCCCCCCCCCCTTGCAACACATGTTTCCCCCAAACATACAGTGAAGTTGCATTATTTGTTTAAAACAGTTCTTGTTTCATTTATTTTCTTGGTGGTTGCCAAAAACAAGCTTCCCCAAGGGTATACAACACCCTCATGAATATTCAAATAGATTGGAGCTCCAGCTCATTAATATTCATAAACCCCGATCACTACTGCCTCATAGAATTCTTTCAATTTTTTGATTAACAGGTGCTCAGGCCCTGTCTGTGGTCACCGGGTCCCACTTAGCTGATGGGGATCCCAGGACCAATGAAACACACTCGGTATTTGACTGCAATGCTAGCGGTCACGAGATCAAAGGCACCACTCGTGCCTGCGCGATCCCCACTGCACCAGAATGCAAGACTGAGCAGGTGATCATGGTTTGAATTCTGAAGCCCTGCAGGGCTTTGATTTTACACAGGGCCAGATTCAGGGGAACCAGAAAGGGCAGAGAAGATCAGGACCAGGACCAGGGGACAGAAAAAAAATGCAGGCACTTCCTGAGGAGATTAGGAACAGGAGCCGAAGATCTGCAGGTAAGCCCCCATTTTGGCAGGGGGATTACACACGCCTTACACAGCTCACTGAGTCCTTATTTATGTCATTTGTATGCCCTGGTACCCCCAAATAGCCACAGTACTTCAGTTCAGCCCATTTGGGCTTGGAACTTTAACCGTGATCCACTGATGTTTCAATGTGCTCTGCAGAGCAAGTGGGTGATTTTGCATGCTCAGGGAATGATTTTACCATAGTGCTGTTCAGAATTTTCAAATTCTGGCAGAACGAAATTCCATGGAATATTCAACATTCCACAGAAATTCCACCAAATTCTGCCGGAAACGGAATGGCAGAATTCCGCAGCAAAAAATAGTTGTGGAATGATTTTCTGTGGAAAAATCACTTAATATGTCACAGATCTCAATATATTCTGCGGAAACTGCTGCAGAATAATTTTCTGCAGAAAAAATACTGTTCCATGGAATTTTATTCCGTGGATCACAGTAGGTGGAATTCAGCAGACGAACAAACAAAATTCCGGCAGAAAATCCGCCCACAGAATGGTCATTCCACACTAATTCCGCTGGAGAAATTCCATATTCTGCACAGCACTATTTTATCGACCGCTGTTTGCAATCAAAGGAAAGGTGTTTTGGTGGTCCTGGTGCCCCTTTCCACCTAATTAGGGACCGGTGACCAGAAGAAGGTGGTGGAAATGCCTCAGTGAAGTGTCAATAAAGAATAATAAACTGGGGCATAATAGGGCCTCATGAATGGGAATGAGCATCTCATGAATATTAATGAGAATGTGCCAGCCATATAAGGGGTCTGTATTTCATCGGCAGCATCTAGGAAAGTACTAAAAATAAATGTAAATAAATGTGAAAGTATGTGAGGGCACCAAAAGGGCTACATGTCTGTGAAGAAGTATATTAAAAGTACCTCTACTGACTGCAAGGTCACTCAAAAGCTGGGGGACTGCTACTGAACTGTGTGGACAGAATGGGAGCAGCCATGTTATGATGCTTTGACCCCAGATAAATAGCCAATTTGTTTTCTAGGCTCCTAAAACTGTGTGAATGGGCTTATAGGAGGAGGTGTTAACTACTTTCGGGTGCCAAGAAATCTTTTTAAATCAGCAATCAGAGAGGGATAGTCACCATGGATATAAATGATTGATAATGCTGTGCAGCCAATCAGAGGGCAAGAATCACTAGAGAAATGTCAGTGTTAGTGGCTCAGTAGGTAGCACACTCACCTCTGAGGCTGGGAGATCAGAGTGCTGTGGGTTCAGTTCCCACATCTGGCACTAGGGTTAATATCTCAGTACTGACACTGTAGTGCAGCATGAGGGGGGTGCTGCACTTCTGGGGTGCTGTCTTTCAGATGAGACGTTAAACCAAGGTCCCATCTGCCTTGATTGGTTGTAGTTCAGGTGGATGCTAAAGATCCCATGGCAGTTATCAAAAAAGAGTAGGGGAATTTTATTGAAAAGTTGGGTTTCATTACAATCATATTCCATAATTAAATACATTTGACTTTCAGTTCAATATACTATTTTACAAGAACAAAAACAAAAGAAATGAATGAAAAAACAGTTGACATATTTACAATATCCATGTATCACAATTTACCCATAAATGCTTAGTTTTTTTCTGCTGAAAAACATGTCCCGTCTAACTGCATAGACCTACCTAAAGCTTTTCTTAAATTATACATTAATTCTGAATGCGTAACAACCCTTTGTTGTAATACCAATATACATCTGCCTTGCCATGTAAAGTACCTTAAAAGAACAAAAATAATATGTATTGTGTCTAAATGGTATTTTGCAAAGGCTAAATCAGAAGGACCATAAATCAAGGTCTGATAATCCACTTGGGCAAACAATAGCTCTTCCCATGTTATAGCAACCAAACCCCAAAAGGACGTGATGTAATCACATCTTAGAAATAAATGCTGCTGTGTTTCTAAAATGTTTCCACAATCTTCCCTGGGACAATACTGATTATCTACCTGCTTATGCTTATTATTTCCCCTCATGCTTAACCTGCCATGGATGCTTAACCATGTGCAGTCCCATGCCCAAGAGGGAATTCTAGGGTTTGCTAAACGCTGCAATACCTTAGATGTCTGTGATGGTAAACAATCTGGAAGTCTGATCTCTGTCTGACATTCCACCTGTAAAATACTGCTATATATCTCTTTCCTTTCAAGGATTATAAGGTGATTGGGAAAAATACCCCACTTTACTGCACATTTCACACAGTCTACCCCATATTGTGGACCCCCACCTCTTGAAATCTGCCTTATATTTCCATTTTCCCAACTTGCCAAATGAGGCAGAAGCCATTGTTCCACCATCCCCTTTGAAACAGAAGTCCCAGGTTTTAATGCTAACCCCAGATTATAAGACATAAATATACTAAAAAAGGAACCTATTGGGTGCACCATGCCCACACCTCCCTTACCTACTGGCCTATATGTGAATTCCCTTTTGATTGGGTTCAGACGAGATCCCCAGAATGCCTGAAAAAAAAATACTATAATTGGTCACAAAACATTTTTGTGGTGGGGGAAAATATAACTCAAATAAAGAAAGATTGGAAGTAACAAAGTTTTAATCAAAACTACTCTCTGCTTCTTCGAGACTTGTTTCCCTTTCCAGGCATTCACCAGCTTACTTGCTTGAGATATTTTCTTTTCCCAGCTCAACCTCGCTATGTCCCCTGGTCCAAAGTCTATACCTAATATGGTAATGGGGTCGTTTGCTATAGGTATACCTATAATAGTCTGCCCTGGTGGCATAACTGTAGACCCTAAAGCTACTCCCTTACTTTTAAAGAAATTGACTCTAGACCCAAACATGTCTGAGAATTCTCCCAATACTTCCAGTAAAGATGTGGAAGAAACCTCAGAATTTAATACTAACACCAAATCATCTGCATATGCTAATACTTTAATTGGAGGCCGGGAGGGTAAAACAGAAACCCCTACAATATTTGTATGTGCCTCCAACATTCTGATTAATACTTCAGTTCCAAAACATTACAATATAGGGCTGAGTGGACAACCTTGCCTAATCCCCCTTTTTACGTGCATCTTCCTACCTATCCACCCATTTATATTTGGGAGTATTATCGCTCCCTTGTACATCTGTGCTATCCATTCCACAAATAATTCTGGGAACCCAAAAGCCCTAAGGGTAACAAAAAGAAACTCATGGAACAGCCCATCAAAGGCCTTCTCCTGGTCTAAGCTTGAAACTACTCCTTCTACTTATTGCTGTTCCCCCCGAAAAAAAACTTCTCTGAGGAGAATTAAGTTGTCCTGCTGTTTTCTCCCCGGTATTGCACATCTGTACTGGACTAATCAATCACGAGGCTACTATCACATCACAACTGTGGAGGGATTTAAATGAGCTTTAAAAACCTTTTTTGTGGTGCCAAGCATTTAATGATTGATCTTCCTTCTGATGAATATTTTACTGATATTTTACTGTTGTTTTATTTATAATGAATTGTTCTTTGATTTTGTTTTTAAATTGTTAGGCGCCTTGGTCTTGGATAAGGCGCCATATAAATAACATTTATTATTATTATTATCATCATCATTATTCTTGACAGTAATATTTTACTGAGAATTTTCAAATCTGAATTTAAAAGACTGAGTGGACGCTAATTGCCTAATATGTTTTTAGGCCCTTTTTTATGCAGGAGCATGAGGACTGCTTCCTGCATGGAAGGTGCATACTGTGCTGAATGCAGAATGTCATTAAACAAAATAACTAGTGCAGGGTTCATTTCTTCACAGAGAGTTTTATAAAACCCTGTATCTAAAAAATCAGTCCCAGGAGCTGAATGCAGGGTTAGTTGTGAGATAGCTTGCTTTATTTCTCCAGGGGTCTGGATGTACATGTCTACACGCTGCAGCAGCACATCCACAAACTGCCTGAGGCATCATGGCATGGCAGGCTGTGAGATGTCCACTGTGTCACCCGTGGGGGTTTGGAAAGTCCCTGTGGCTAGGCAACAAGGTGCTGCTGTGACCTTTACCTCCACAGGGACTGGGTGCCCCTACAGGTGGCATTCTGGAGCTCTTTCCTGATGTCTTTGCACAGCTCAGTTATGATTGCACTTGGCAGGCAGTAGCTTGCAATACACTGCTCCTCTGTGCTGTCTAGGTATGATGTTCTGGGCCTGTATTCCTGTGGTGCATTGTATCTGGCCCTTCTTGGCTGCTGTTGTGGCCACCTGTTCCCCTGATCCCTGCCATCATGCATCCTGTGCCACACACACCTCCGCTCTGCTGCCAGAAGTATGCCCAGTAGGGCTATTGGGGTTGCTATTCCTCTCTTACTCACTCGTGTCCACTGCTTGCTCAACAGTGTCTCCCCTGTGTATCTCCTTTGATGCCTTTTATACCGTGCTGGGTTATACCTGCTCACACCTGGTGTAACTTCCATCAGACTCTATTGGCCTATGTTCTCTTTCCCCTGCCTTCTAGAATAGCATTCCTGCACTATCACCTGCTTTGTTTGGTGCATGTCGCTCTACGCATATATGTAGCTAGGGTTTTGTCGCAGCTGCAGGGTGGGGTGCATTTAACGTGCAGGGTTACACTATGTCGCACCTGCATGTTCTAGAATACCGCATGTCGCGACTGCTGGTGTACGTTGCTACTTGCTCCATATGTTTTGGCGCAAGTCATCTTATGGTGGGTGTATCCCTTCTAGAATCGGGCCCTATGTTTCCAAAAAAAGCCTAACAAATAGTATTGCTGTAACAGTAGAGCATAGCACTTTGGCACATGGTGAAAACACTAATATTAAAATGTAACTCATTCATGTCTCCTCAGAACTGACTTAACAAAATCCTCAAAGAGAAAGCAGCCTACATGTGTATAAAGGCATGCTGCTTTCTTAGTTAAAACAAGCATTTGTCAATGTTGCTTGAGTTGGTCCATTGAGCTCGCTCACTGCCCCTCTGTCACTCACTCATTCTGTTTCTCCCGGTGCTGCAGGCTGCTGTTTTGTACTGGACTCCTGCCTGCGTTGGCACCTTTTTCTGCCCACAAAGAAATCCGTAGCTGTCCCAACACAGCTCCGTTGAGGTGGCTCTCTCCCACTCTCTCACTCATTTATTCTGTTTCTCCTGGCGCTGCAGGCTGCCCTTTCATGCTGGGCTCCTGCATCTGTTGGTGGCTTTTTCTGCCCACAAAGAAATCTGCAGCAGTCCCCAACACAGGTCCGTTGACCCTGCTCACTCCCCCGTTATCCCTCGCTCATTTCGTTTCTGCCGGGGCTGCAGGCTGGCCTTTTGTACTGGGCTCCTGCCTGTGTTGCCGCCTTTTTCTGTAAACAAAGAAATCTGCAGCAGTCATGATAGAGCTCTGTTGAGGTTGCTCAGTCCCCCTCTCTCATTGCTCATTGTGTTTCTCCCAGCACTGCAGGCTGCTCTTTTGCAGTGGGCTCCTGCCTGCATTTTTACCTTTTTCTGCCCACAAAGAAATCCGCAGCTGTCCCGACAGAGGTCCGTTGAGGTCGCTCACTCCCCCTGTCTCACTCACTCATTCTATTTCTCCTGGTGCTGCAGGCTGCCCTTTTGTAGTGGGCTCCTGCCTCTGTTGGCACCTTTTTCTGCCCACAAAGAATTCTTCAGTAGTCCTGACAGAGCTCCGTTGAGCTCACTCACACCCCCTCTCTCACTCGCTCATTCCATTTCTGCCGGCACTGCAGGCTGCCCTTTTGTACTGGGCTCCTGCCTGCATTGCCACCTTCTTCTGCCTACAAAGAAATCTGCAGCAGTCATGATGGAGCTCCATTGAGCTTGCTCACTCCCCCTCTCTCACTCACTCGTTCTGTTTCTCTCGCCGCTGCAGGCTGCCCTTTTGTACTGGGCCCCTGTGTGCATTGCTGCCTTTTTCTGCCCACAAAGAAATCTGCAGCAGTCCCAACAGAGGTCCGTTGAGCTCACTCACTCACTCCCCTTCCCTCACTCACTAGTTCTGTGTCTCCCACCGCTGCAGGCTGCCCTTTTGTACTGGGCTCCTGCCTGCATTGGTGGCCTTTTCTGCCCCCATAGAAATCTGCAGCAGTCCCGACACAGCTCCGTTGAGCTCGCTCACTCCCTCCCCCCCCACTCGCTCATTCCATTTGTGCTGGTGCTGCAGGCTGGTCTTTTGTACTGGGCTCTTGCCTGTGTTGTCGCCTTTTTCTGCCCACAAAGAAATCCACAGCAGTCACGATAGAGCTCTATTGAGCTCGCTCACTCCCGCTCTGTCACTCGTTTGTTCTGTTTCTTTTTGCGCTGCAGGCTGCGCTTTTGTACAGGGCTCCTGGCTGTGTTGACACCTTTGCCCACAAAGAAATCCACAGCTGTCCCGACATAGCTTTATTGAGGTCACTCAGTCTCCCTCTCTCACGCACTCATTCTGTTTGTCCTGGCGCTGCAGGCTGCCCTTTTGTATGGGGCTCCTGCCTCTGCTGGTGCCTTTATCTGACCACAAAGAAACCTGCAGCAGTCCTGACAGAGCTCTGTTGAGCTTGCTCACTTCCCCTCTCTCACTTGCTGGTTCCATTTCTCCCAACACGGCAGGCTGCCCTTTTGTATTGGGCTCCTGCCTGCATTGGCGCCTTTTTCTGCCCACAAAGAAATCCACAGCAGTCCTGATAGAGCTCCGCTGAGCTCATTCAGTCCCCATCTCACTAGCTCATACTGTTTCTCCCACTGCTGCAGGCTGCCCTTTTGTACTGGGCCCCTGCCTGCATTGACGCCTTTTTCTGCCCACAAAGAAATCCACAGCAGTCCCGACAGCGCTCTGTTGAGTTCGCTCACTCCCCCTCCCTCACTCACTTTCTCGTTCTGTTTCTCCCAGCAATGCAGGCTGCCCTTTTGTACTGGGCTCCTGTGTTGAGGCCTTTTTCTGCCCACACTGAAATCAGCAGCAGTCCCGACAGAACTCAGTTGCGCTCAGTCACTCCCCCCTCTCACTTGCTCGATCTTAATCTGTCCCAAACACTGATTTCCCACAGCCACCATGCTATTCTGCAGCAGGAGTGCAAAAACATATTCTGGCCAGGATGTAAAAATGACACCTATACTGTCCATAAGGAGGTGTGAAAAAAATGCCAGTGTTGAAAATGTGGTGTGAAAATATTACAAATTTGCGAAGTTACAAGGGTGCGTGGAAACAGTTCAATGCATGCTTGTAACACAGTCATTTTATGGAGTTTTGTCACCACATTTTCAACATAGGGATTTTAGGACCTCTGCTCATGAACAGTGTCACTGTCATTTTCTTAATCTGGCCCAACACTGATTTCCCACAGCGACCGTGTTAGTCTGCGCCGGAAGTGCGAAAACACATTTCGGTCAGGATGTGAAATGACAGCTGTACTGTTCATAAGGAGGTGTGAAAAAATGCCAGTGTTGAAAATGTGGCATGACAATATTACAAATCTGCAAAGTCACAAGGGTGCATGGAAAGTGCACAACGCACACTTGTAACACAGTCATTTGATGGGTTATCATCACCAAATTTTCAAAATAGGCATTTTAGGACCTCTGCTCATGAACAGTGTCACTGTCATTTTCTTAATCTGTCCTGAATAGTGATTTCCCACAGTGAGTGCGCTATTCTGCGCTGGAAGTGCAAAAAGACATTTTGGCCAGGATGGAAAAATGACAGCTATACTGGTCATAAGTAGGTGTGGGAAAATGGCAATGCTGAAAATCTGAAATGAAAATATTATAAATTCGCAAAGTTACGAGAGTGCGTACAAACTGTTCAATGCACGCTCGTAACACAGTCATTTTATGAAGTATCGACACCAAATTTTCAACATAGGCATTTTAGGACCTCTGCTCATGAACAGTGTCACTGTCATTTTCTTAATCTGTCCTGAACAGTGGTTTCCCACAGCAAGCGTGTTATTCTGCACCGGAAGTGCGAAAACACATTTCAGCCAGGATGTGAACAATGACAGCTGTACTGTTCACAAGGAGGTGTGAAAAAATGCCAGTGTTGAAAATCTGGTATGTAAATATTGCAAATTCATGAAGTTACGAGCATGCGTAGCAACTGCACAATGCACGATCGTAAAACAGTAATTTTTTGATTTTTTCCACCAAATTTGCAACATAGGCTTTTTGAGACCCCGCCTCATGAACACTGGCACTGTCGTTTTGTTAATCAGTCCCGGAAGGTGATTCCACACAGTGACCACAAAATCACTTTTCAGGGCCAAATACCACCATGACAGTGGCAGAATTCAAGAGGAGGGGTCCCAAAAACCCCATGTTGAAAATTTGGTGCCAAAATTCCAAAAAATGTCTGAGATATGCGTCAAAGTTGGAAAAACCCTATTTATGCCATTATACAGCTTACCAGCATTTTCTCATTTTGCGGTCGGCTTTGGAGAGTGCAGATGTGTTCCCGGTCCACCGAAGATGGTCGCGCCAGACTCCAGAGATAAGTATGGGGTGAGGGGGGTGTGGGGAGGCAGGGTGCGCAGTGGGTGGGTGCAGGTTGTGGGAGGGGGACAGGGTGACCGCAAGGGACTGTTTTCTTTTTCCACAGGTTAAAAACAAAAAAAAAAACATTGCAGGACTTTTTTTTTTTACAGGACCATGTGGCACGCTGGGATGGGTGCCCAATGTGCCAACACAGTGTGTTTTTTTGGGGGCCAGCTGTAGCCAGTGGGGATTGGGCACCCCTGTCTGCACAAAAGGGGGGAGCAAGAGCTGAGGGGGACTGGGCACCACCTTGGCACAAATCTACTGGGTGTTTGTGGGGGAACATTATGCTGACAGGAAGTGGACTCCCCATCAGCTCATGAAACTAGGAGGGCAGGACATAATGCCGACGGGGAGTGGGCTCCCCCATCGGCAACATCAAAGTACAGGGCAGAGGCACTGAAGCTGACAGGATTGGGGCTCCCATCAGCAAACAAAAACTGTTTTGGGGGGCACATGCTGCCGAGGAGGATTGGGCACCCCCTCGGCACTGGGGGTTACTTAATATTGTTTGTGAACACGGCAGCAAGCTGCCGCCGTGTTCACAAACAATATTACACTTGGCAATGTTCCACCCAGCAATGACGGGTCACTACCTCATTGCAGCGGTTCCGCTGACGCTGCAATGATGAGTCAGCCCCTTATTGCAGCGGCTGAAACATTTCAAGGTGGTGACATACTGGCTGAGCTAGTGTCAGCAGCAGCATGCCACAGCATTGGGGAAAGCGGGCCAAGCCTTTAAAGGTTGTGGGGGCATTGGCCACAACAGTGCCATGCCTCCACAACCTGCTTCAGGCAACCTGCCGCAATATGTTTCTTGTGCATCAGCACAATCAACATAAAGAGCAAGCCATATTGACAGTTGTTTAAATGAATTTTCCTGAAAGCTTAGGCATACATAGAGAGGTGCACTAAGACACAACCTTGTAATTTTTGTATCTACAGAAAAATGGAAATAGAATGAAAAAGCAAGTACAAGTTAAAAGACCTCAAAGAGAAGAGAATACTAGAAAATTAGGTTTATGATGATTTCGTTTACTGGGTATGCTATACTAGTAAAAACATACTGGAAAGTTAACATAAACAGAGAATACACAAGTATATAGAAATAATAATAGATTTAATGAAATAATTTATGTATCAACAGATATAAGAAATAAAAAAGAAAACCCCGTGAACAAGCTCTTTGAAGAGTGAAACATAGGGGAAAGAAAAAAGAATAATAAAAAGAGATTATTATCACTAAAACTGTTGAACTGTCGTGATTTAAAGGATCTCCCAATTACATAGTATTACTTTTTTTTCACAAGTTCAAGAAGGCTCGGCTCTGTGAGAAGAGAGACTATTAAAGCCTTTCACAGGACTTAGTTTGGTTGGGAAGTAAGGAGAAGAAATCCTGCTGTTGAGAGGAACTGTGCTTTTGTGGTAAGCGAACCAGACATTTTCCCCGGAGTTGTTTGAGTTTGCAGGAGAATTCTGATACAGCTGTCCTGCACCAGTTCAGGACTTGAGAGAGACTGTTTTGCTGGGAAGGAGACTTACTGGAAATGGGGAGTAAGCCAGAGTAAAGCTGAAAGCTGATTTGAAGCAGAAAGACTTCCTGAGAGTTGTGTCCAGCCAGAACCAAAGGTGACTGCTGTTTGACTCTCTAAAAGGGGAGAGTGAGCTGGGGTATCCTATGCTTCAGGAACCTGTGGCAGCTACTGTGTTCCAGTTGTGGATAAGAACTGTTGAACTGGACTGGGGAATTGGTTTCCAAATGGCACTGGCAAGTAGAGATTTTGTGAAATTGTCTGGTTGCACATCGGAGCGGAGTTTTTCTGCTGAGAGAAAGAGTGGAGTTAAAAGTTCCCAGCTGCATCTTCAGAGCGAGGTAGGGAACTTGTCAACCCCTACCAAGTGGGGTCTGCTGGTTGCAGGGGATCATGACTTTATTCCTGAGTGCTAGGGCACACTGACCTGTGTGAGAGCTGAGCTGTGAATCCACTCCTAGGTCGGTGTCCCCTGTGGCTTGGTGGGCCTTGTGCTCTAGCTATGCAACAGGCCTGAACAGGCTGAAGGTGACGAGCTGCCAGTCCTTCAAGTCAAGGGGACAAGCGTCCAGATCTTCAATTAAGCCCAAGTCCTCAGGACCTTTTTCTTCTGCCCATTTGCTGCCCTCTTTGAAACTGAGACCTCCCCCCTGAAATTGGACTGGTGGAAGCTCTCTGCTTTGGGAACATTTCAGACCTTCAGGAACATAAGGACCCAGGGCTTGCTCTGGCAATTGGGGGGGGGGATTGTTTAATTACTTCTACCAGTTGCATAATTTCTAGGGCCCCAGCAGCCAGCAAGCCTGTGGCACCGAGCAGGCCTGCAATTCCTGGGTACTCAAAAAGGATAGAGGATAGGGCTGTGCACACCCTGAATATTATTTCCCAAATACCATGAATAGTGGCCATTCTGAATATTCGGACGGCCGTTCTGAATACCTGACTATTCGGTATTCAGGAAAGGTATTCGGGGAATGAGATTTCCTAGTCTTGCAGAGCTTCTTTGGCCAATCAGAGGCTTCTCAGCTCTGCAGATCATGTGATCTCCTCACTGTGAGACAGCATTCTCAGAGGAGAGATCGTGCTTCAGTCTCAGAGCTTCTCAAACTGCAGAATCTTGTCGCTGAACTAGTTTTTTTTGCTGGAGTATGATTCTTAAGTTTTAGAGAGACTGTTTTGTGACTGAGTTTTTTTGTGTTTTTGCTAAGTTACACAGGGAGTAGCAGTCTAGCCTAGGAGAGAGAGGGAAGACTCTTTGGCCCTGTCCACACTACACCTCTCCGGCCTGGTAACGGATGCAATCCGTTACGACCAGGGAGTGGTGCAGCGTGTCCACATTGCAGCTAGGGTTGTCAGAACTAGTTCGGAAAAGATTCAAACCCATCATGAACCCTGGTGTTTGAGTTCTAATTCAGAACTCGAACACTAGTGGGTTCGCAAACGGGTTCGAATCTTTATGCCTTAAGAAGCCACAACCACAACGCAAGCTTGCCTAGCCCTATAGTCAGTGTCGGCTCCGAAGGGACTGGACGGAGAGAGGTTGAAGGAGCAGGATGGGATTGGGAGGCAGCACAGTGCCACAGGAGGTAGAAAGGAGGTGGAATGAAGGGAAGGGTGCATGATGGCAGCATGCACAAACTTGTGGGGGCTGAATGGTGTGGACTGCACTGGAGTCGGACTGTGCACCTGTGTACTTCATCCCCACAGTCCGTGTTACCACCTGACCATCTGCTCTGCGGTCAGGTGGTGGATAGTAGAGACGTAAACCGGTGCACGGTTGCAGCTCCATTCATTTACCCAGCCAGTGCCATAAAGGAGTTGCAGGCTGCAGCAGCTTGTGCTACTTGCTCGCTCCCTCTGTCTGGGCTAGCTCTGCTCTCTGGCTCTGGCAATTGCTTGCTAATTAAAATCATTGTGTGTGTATTGGGCAAACTAAAAAAATAAATAAAAAAGCTAATGGGTGGGTGGGGATGAAAACTAAAGGTAGGGGCTGGGGGGACTCAGGGTTGGGAGTGGGAACCGAGGAAAAGAAAGGGCCTGAACTTAGGAACAGTTGGTGAGGAAGCTCAGCCTCAGGATGAGACGGACAGAGCGAGGGAAGTTAAAGTTGCTGAGTATTTGAGTGAAACTGAGAGAATTTTATCGTAGTCTCAAACAACAGTTCAAAAACTTTATTTCCTGCATGGCGTAGTTGTTTCACACTGGGAAGAAGGAGCAAGCATCAGATGGCTGGGGGAGGGGTGAAGAAATTAAAACAAACAGATTGTGACTCGAAAATTAAATTTAACTTTAATGTGTGAGTCTTTGAGAAGTTGAAACATTTGAATTTGATGGCATTTTTTTATTTTTTACTTACTACTTTATACCCTACTCCACCAAACAAAGTAAAATAATCAGGAGGACAGGGAAGGGAGGGGAATCTGTGGTACTGTGCTGCTGAGCGTTCTTCTATTCCACCCTATAAAATTCCTGATAGAACAACACCAGGCTGTTTTTAGTGTTTTTTACACAGTACTCCCTACTGTGTGTTGTGTGTGTGACTCCACCCTGTATCTCTCTACTCTCCTGTGGTGTTCCCATCACCCTGCTGTGGCTGCTGACTGTGTACCCTACCCATTGTGTGTTACTGCAGAAGCCCATTGTTGGGCAGTCGTGGTGGCATTATCCTTAAATACATGACAGAAGCCTAGAAATATATTTCCTGTTGGGAGAACAGACAGAAAAATTTCTTTCCTTGGGTTGTATATGTGTGTGTGACTGCCTCCTGTGGTCAGCCCATCTGCTGTGTGCCTTTTGACTGCACTGTACCCTACCCAGTGTGTGTTACCGAGAGAGGCCCAGTAGCCAGTTGTCGTGTGGTGGCATTATCCTTAAATACATGACAGAAGCCCAGAAATATATTTCCCTGTTGGGAGGAGAGACAGAAAAATCTCTTTCCTCGGTTTGTGTGTGTAACTCCATCTCTTGTGGTCAGCCCATCACCCTGCTGCTGTGCGCCCCTTCACTGCTATACGTATGCCTATGCCCAGCAGCCCAATCATTCTGTAAGCCTTGAACCTGGGATCTTTTAGTTGCAAACCGTCATATTCTTCAATTACTTTCAGTCCACTGCATCACAGTGTCACATAGCCAAAATAACATTTTGGAGTTGTAGCCAGTGATCATAGATCATGTTGCTTTTACACAGGAATTGTGTGGGTGTATTCTCTGTAGTATACTGGTTATGATATGGCTGACACCAACATAGATGAAGCATCTAGTGCTGGTGTTGGAGCAGGTGTTGGTGGTAGTGGTAATCCTGATGCTAGCAGAAACAACCAAAATGTTTCACGTGATAAAAATTCAACAAACAGCAAAAGAGCAACAGTGAAGTGTGGTAAAGGGGACCTTTTAAGAAAACCTGTACAACTGCTGGGGTCACACGGAGAGGCACCATAAGGCATGCCATTCATGCTGTTAAGATCCCTGTGACTAGCAGCAATAATGCAAGTGACAGTGAGTCCCTCTCTGACTCAGACAGTAGCTCTTTGTCTCAGTCCGACACTGTTGTGTCTCACGACGAATCATTACTTCCTCAACAAAGAGAAATGAGCAAGTCTGCTGACAATGAATCAGGTAGAGCACTTGCAAATACATCCAGCACTGTTGGCAATGAAAAGGACATATCCATTGAATCCACCACTTCTGTGTTGGCCAGCAATGAAAATCCATCAGAGTCTTCTGCCCACTCTACTAGCACCAAGGAGCATGTCCCGGGTTCTGTTAGAACAGGTAAAAAGACACAAACAGTCTTTAGCTATCTTCCTAGCACTCAAATAAAATCTGTCACATCTGAGGTGTGGAATTATTTATCTGTCAGTAAAACTGATCCATGCAGAGCAATTTTTTCCCTATGTAAACAGAGTGCAAGCCGTGGTAAAGTTGTGTCATGCCTTGGCACTACAGCTCTTAAACGCCATCTGAAAAAGCATTCAGTTTTGCTTGATCATCCAAAACCCATGTCCTCCATCTTCCAGACTGCATGTGAGAAGGGTCAGGAATCTGAAATGGATACTGAATTGTCTGAATTTGATGTGGGCAGAACCACTGCCAGCCCTAGGATCACTGTTACCACCAATGCCAGCACCATTAGTACCAGTTGCACATTCAATGATGGCACTGAATGTATAAGTCCTAGTCCACCATCTCCGTGTCCATCTGCTCATTGAAGCACGGTGTATAATAAACCAGCAGGGACATGTTGTAAACAGCTAACACTGTCTCAGGCATTTGAAAGGAAGAATACCTTTACTAGAAATCATCCAAAGACCCTTCATCTTAATCACAGAATTGGTGAACTGTTAGCCGGAGCCCTTCTCCCATACTCTTTGGTAGATCATGAGGATTTTAGGGAGCTCATGACATTAGCAGAGCCTCGTTACAATGTTCCTCATCGAAGGTACTTTTCCTATGTTGAAATACCAAACATTTATCAGGCTTTAAAAGCGACAGTGATGCTTTCACTTAAAACTGCGGAGGGTGGGGTTATTCATGTCACAACAGATATGTGGATCAGCACTCAAAACATAGATTACATGCTTCTTCAAAAACAAAGACACCCCAAAAGATGGCACTGCTGCATATAAAGAAGTTTGGGCAAAGTCATACTGCTGCAAACATCTTGCAGGAACTAAATGACCTCCTTGACGAATGGGTTTATTCTCACGGTCTAAAATGTGGCTTCATAGTAAGTGACAATGGAGCCAACATCTTGAAAGCAGTACAGGATGGAGGATTTCTACTTGCTTCTTGCTTTGCACATTGCTTACATTTAATTGTCACAGGATTTCTCAGCAATGAAACACACGTGGATGGTATGATTGCTGTTTGCAAAAAAATTGTGACTCACTTTTCACATTCAACCAAGGCTATACGGACATTGTCCGAACTGCAAAAAAAACACAAGCTGCCCCAGCAAAAGCTGATTCAAAATGTTTCCACTCATTGGAACTCAACGCTTTATATGCTGCAGTGCCTCTTGGAGCAAAAGCAAGCTGTACATGAGTATTGCTCTAGTTACATTATTGGAGATGACATTATGCTGTCTGTGCTGCAGTGGAAATTAATGGAGACAGTGTGCTGCATCCTAGCTCCTTTTGAGACAACTACAAGGGACATGTCTTCTGAAGGCGCATCTGTGAGTCAGGTTATCCCACTCATAATGCTCATTTCACATCATCTTAGTGTTCTAAATCTACAAATAGAAAAAGACAGATCTGAAACGCAGACAACATGTCACCTGTATCATGGGAATCTCGTAAAGAGAATGAGCGAGTGCTTCAAAACCAATGACAAATTAGTTGCAATGACGAAATCAAAACACTACATCCTTGCAACTCTCTTAGATCCCAGGTTCAAGGCTATACATCTTCCAAAAACAGATGATATAGAGCAGTACAAATGTCTGTTGCTAGATGAGCTGCAGCACTCACAGGAGTCAAACACAGACACGCACAGTACCCTCAGGTTGACATCACCACAACATGTAGGTTCATCTTCACAAAGGGATACAGAACTGGAAAAGTCACCAAACATTAACAGTAGTTGTTCCACAACTGCCACTTCTTCAGCCCTTAGCAGCAAGCTAAATCTGTGGCAAAACCTTTCCCCAAATTGCTGCCATACCAGCTTCATGGATTCCTTCTGAGCGGTCTCTGTCCATCATGGTAGCCAGTTACCTGCAAGAACTGCCTATTCCTATGTGCATGCCCTTTGAATACTGGAGATCAAAAAGTCAATTTGGACAGAGCTGTATGATGAAGCCTGTAAATATCTTGGTTGTCCTGCAACAAGTGTCTTTCAGAATGCATGTTTAGTACAGCTGGCAATATTGGGCAGACACTGAGAAATAGGTTGCTGCCAGAAAATGTACACACGTTAACTTTTATTAAAGTTAATAAGTCAAGATTTTCGTATCCCTACAAGAGTATACAAACTGATCCTGAAGTGATTGATGTTGTGGATGTTGATGGTGATGATGATGACAACTCAGATGGTGGTGGCTGGTAAATACTGTGTGGGATGGAGTCTCTCTGCACCAAAAAGGAAACTTTTACAGACTGTGATGACTTTGGTTGTCTCTCCTTTCTCGTTCTACTACCTTGGACTATATACCCCCCAAAACTTTCACCATTTCATGGCAAACTGCTTTGTAGCTAGGGTCTAAACTAAAGTCAACAAGTTTTATATACAGGGCAATTTAACATCAGTGGGAACAGGCCCAAATTTGGCATAAAGGACACTGTCCGTCAATCCTTTCTGTATCATATTATTTATAGTTAAAGTGCAAACATATATTTTTGGATTTACCTTCTGTGACTTTGTGGTGCATCAGTATGGGTTGGGACCGGTGACGGTCTATTTTTCAATTTTAAAGAGGACAAAACAATGAGTTCTAATTGGTAGCTGTTTATTATTTTTCAATTACAGAAATGTTAGCCATAAACCAAAAATGGATGCTAGTACATGGGTGAGGGTTGTGGGTTGGTTTTAACATGGGTGTATGGAAGGTGGTGCTACTGCACAGATGAGGGTGGTGGAAGAAAAGTGAATGGGTGATGGGGTGAAAGGTGGTGTTGTTTTAGTCCTTTACTTACAGATTCAAGGATTGGCTGGGGATGGTGAGGAAAATGATGACAGACCGAACCTACTGTATATATATATATATATATATATATATATATATATATATATATATATATATATTTTCTTATTAAATACGTTGCACAAACTGCTGCCACCTAGCACAATTGTCCTGTCCCTTTAAAAAGAATAAAGGAATCAGAAATAAAAGAAAATCTGCATCAGCAGTTTTCACAGAATGTGACCTATCATAAAGTGTTTTTGCTTTACAAGTAGTGATAATTTAATACATAATGGGGTTGATAGACGGTCCCTTAAACATCACATGCCAACTGCTGCAGCTACATTAAATGTTCCTTAAGTTGGTATGTGGTGAGGAACCACTTTTTTTATTTATGTGACTGAAATACAGATTTTATTGAAGTATCAGCTGCAAAAATGCATCATCTTAGAAAGTTGTATGTATTACTTCAATTTGCCAACAAAACTGTTGGTATATGTATGCATTATCTTAGAAAATTGCATGCATTTTTTGCCAGCAACAATGACTGGCATATTTTTTTTATTCAAATGTCTTGACTGACTACGTTATGACATAATATGTTTTGCAACAGTTCCACATGCTGCTGCTTGGCTTGACTTTGTTATAAAAGCTTTCTTTTAAACATAGCAACTTTTGATTTACTCATTTAAAACAGAAAGCAGCAAATAGCTGAGATTAGGTAATATCAGTTATTTTTTCTCATAATTCATGACAATGAGTATATATACTGAGTACATAAATGGCTAATGCTCTTTTCTTTCACTAAGGAACTATGATGCAGCTGCAGCAGGAAAACTTTTAACATATGGGTGAGTGGGTGGGCTGTTACGTATTAAGTTGCTGGCTTTAGCAAACAGAAGAAACCATAGATAAACCTTAGTTGTATTCCTATCAATGTCACACATGATAATTTCTCTCCCCCTTATATTGAACAGTTTTTCCTTTACATGTATTTTATTACTATCTTCATTACTGGCAGCACAATAAAAAAATAGGGTTCGAGTTCTAAAAAGTTCTAAAAAAGATTAGAACCCTAGAACTTTTTCAAAAGTTCTAGACTAGAACTAGAACCCAGAACTTCAGAGGGTTCTGACAACCCTAATTGCAGCAGTGTCCATTATGGGACCAGAACCACCGGTCCACACTAAGGGTGCCGGGCGACCATTACGGCAGCACCTGTTCCCAGGATACAGTTTGCGCTGCGCTTCGGGCCCTGCAGGAGACCATCACCACGCATCCACACTATGCCTGGTAATGTTACTGAGGCATAACTGGTTTCATAACCATTGTTGAAACCACCTCATATGTGGTTTCAACAACGGTTACGAAAGCGCCTGCTGTAACGTTACAGGTGTAAACGCAAACCGTTTCGGTAACGGTTTGGGCACTCTGTAATGTTACAGAGGCATAGTGTGGACAGGGCCTTTGTGTCTACATCTCTCTCCCCCACTGCATTCATCCATTCCACACTGCTCTAGTGTGTGATTTGGTTTGGTTTAGATATTGTTTATTTTGTGGCAGCAGAGGCTTTTGTTGTTGCTCTCAGTATAGGTCAGGCTTTAGTCTTTTGTCTAGTGTGACAAAATTATATAGCATAATATAATAATTTAGGGTAAGTGACTGTTTCTGGGCTCAGTAAACAGTAATTCAGAGAGGGTTTTACTACAGTAATTGCTGCCATACCCAGTGCATATTGTGCATAGTCTCTCCCCTCATTTCAGTTTAACTTTAAAGTTCCAGTCCACACCAAATCTAGGTGAAATCTCAGTAAAGTTAATATAGTATTATAAAATATATATAATTTTGGGGAAGTGTTTCTGGGCTCTGTAACAGTTGTTCACAGAGTGTTGTTTGCTAAGCAGAATCGCCGCTTCAGTGCTTAGTGGCCCCTAGCCCACACCCCCAGTGTTAAAGTTCGAACCACACAAAAAAATATAGTAGTGTGAGTGTGACAGGCTGCTGCCTGTGATGCAACAGAAAATTTATGACAATCTGATTTTGTTTAGAAAAATAAATTAGTCTCCCCCACCCCAACTGTGTCTGTGTGCTGCAAGCGCAGAGTAAGTCACACATCTGTCTGCTCTTACAGTGTGTGATTTTTTTCATTCAAAGAGATTTATTTTGTGTCAGAAAAAAAGCCCTTTTTTTGCTCAGTAAAGTCGGGCTTAAGTTTTCTGTCTAGTGTGACAGAATTATGGTATTTAGAAAAGATATATATAATTTGGGGAACTGTTTCTGGGCTCAGTAACAGTCGTTCACAGAGGGTTGTTTTGTTTAGTAAGCATCACCGCTTAGTGGTTACCCCAACCCCAGTGGTTAACATTCCAATCCACACAAAATATAGTAGTGTGAGTGTGACAGGCTGCTGCCTGTGATGTAACTGAAAATTAATGACAATCTGATTTTGTTTAGAAAAAGAAAGTATTTTGACACCTAGTCTCCCTCCCACTGCGTCTGAGTATAGTTTTTCAGAGTCAGTCACACATTCCATCACTGTCTTCTGGGGTGTTTCAGTGTGTCAGGTGTGGCACAGTGAATTGTGTCTGTGTTGGGCCTGTTGGGTACAGTTCTGTTGTGGGCTTATTTGCAAGTTGCATTTATTACACCCATAGTTACATGTAGTTACATACCATAACACAAATAAAAATATTTGCCTGTGTTGTTAATTAATCATAGCACTTCTACTGATTGTAACATTAACCAGCAGCAGTATCATGTATCATGTCTAGTGATAAGCAAACTCCTAAAAGGACTTAGTCTAGCCCCAGCAAGTCCACAGCCCTGCCTGTACCAAGAATGGCAAGCAGCAGTGATGCTGAATCAGAAGGTACTGTACGTTCATCTGGATGCATTTGGTGTCCCAAAATATTTTTTTTCACCTCGCAAGGCGGTAAGCTCACATAGTACGTTGGGTGGAGAAAGAAGCACTGGTAGTAGTAACCTAATTGACAGCACTGTTACCACCACCAGTAGCAGCCACCCATTTTCTGCCCCAGCCTTCTATGGCAGTAGTAGGAGAGCATTACAGCTTAGCAGAGCTCCGATTGAGGAAGTAGCAGCCACAGCCACTGTCTTGAGTTACCCTGTAGCTTCTGCCACTCTTGCTGATGTTTCAACCCTTCCCACCACTAGCGTACTGCCAGTCCCTATGGCCACCTGTAGCACAAGCACATCAGTCAATGCCACCAGTGCCATCAGTACCATTTTTGCTGTCCCTGTCACTGTAACCCTGTCCCCCACTATAGCCACCAGCACCACTGCTTCAGCAAGTGCCTTCAGTGACAATGTTAAACCCATGGCTACTAGTTCTGTAACCACTACCAGTGCAGTCACTGTAAAAGTGGTTACTGCCATGACCCTGGATACTGCACCAACAGATATTTCCACAATGCCTGTGACAACAAGTACCCCTACCCCTAGGACACAATCCAAATGCAGCAGTTGTGCTGTTCAGGTGGTTGATGATGTATTACATGAGGAGGATGCAGAGTTTGCAGACCAGTCTTCTGGCTCCGAATATATTCCAGACCCTAGTGATCTACCATCACCATCATCATCAGCATCTGGCAATGACACAGACACCCACATGAACGACTTTGGGGATGAGTCAGAATATGCCTCATATCTCACTAGTAAAAACCTAAGAGCTGCAGAGTCTGCAGACAAATTAATGAAAGGTGCAAGGAGTACTGAGCAAAGTGAGCACAGGCATGGTCAGCAGGTCAAGCAAGGTGTTAAACCTCCATCTGTCAAAAAAACAAAGCAGTCCACATTAAGCTTCAGCAGGGTTGTGTCACCTCCATCCACACAAGATACGGAACGTTCTAATCAAGAAAGTCAGAAAGCTGTTGTGGAGGAAGATCAAGGTGCTGCTGTAGCACACAGTTCAGCTGGTGGTAAAAGTGGTAAAAAAAGGAGTAGCCATGGCCACCCTATTGGTAGGAAAAGTGCTGGCTCAAGTAAGGCTGTAAAAAGCGTTGTGTGGCTTCATTTTAGTTTATCCAAAAATGATCCAACTAAGGCAGTGTGTGGGCTGTGTCACACCGTAATTAGCAGGGGAAAAAATGTCTCTAACCTAACTACCACGGCAATGAATAATCATTTGAAGCTGAAGCATGCCAGTGCACTGCAGGGATCCAGTGTGTTGCCCCACAGTAAGCCAACAACACCCTCTTGTGGTACTGGTGGGGGTCCAGATTACGTTGATGATTCCCAGTCACAAAGCAGTGGTGATTGTCATCATGTCAGTGAGTCTGACACAGTTTCTTCATGCCCATCCTCACCAGTGACAGTTTGTCACAAAACTGTGTCAGGACAAACTGTGGATGCCTCTTTGCCTCCTGATGATTCATCTGCTGCACGGTCCACATCTCCCATTGAAAGGCATCAGACCCCATTACAGTCCCAGACTTCTTTGGCACCCATTATGCGATCCTTTCATGCAAGGACTATCACCCATCACACCCATGTGCACAACAGATCACCCAGTTAATTGGGGAAATGATTGCACTTGATCTTCAGCCATTTTCAATGGTAGAAAACCTTGGTTTTAGGTGGCTAATGCAACATTTGCACCCACGGTATCAGATACCATCAAATAGAAACATAGAAACATAGAGGTTGATGGCAGATAAGGACCGCAAGGCCCATCCAGTCTGCCCATTTCTTTTTCTACCTTATAAATGTGCCATCGGCCTTTGCTCTGTCAGTAGCCTATCTATTCATACTCATCTGTATTACTCCCTTATGCCTATCCCATGACTGTTTGAAGCCCTGCACTGTATTCATAGCCACCACTTCCTGAGGTAGGCTGTCCATGCATCCACCACTCTTCTGTGAAAATAATTTCCTCACATTCCCCTTAATCGGCCTCCTCTAATCTCATGCTGTGTCCTCTTGTCCTGCTATTTTTCTTATATTTAAACATGTTAGACTCTTTTCACCTTGTTAATGCCCTTAAGGTGTTTGAATGTTTCAATCATATCACCATCTCCTCCTTTGCTCAAGGGTATACATATTTAGCTCCATTAATCTGTCCTCTATATGTCCTCTGATGCAGTCCCTGCACCGTCTTGGTTGCCCTTCTCTGGACTGCCTCAATTTAGTTAATGTCCTTGTGAAGGTGTGGCCTCCAGTACTGCACGCAGTACTCCAGATGGGGCCTAACCAGTGTCTTGTAAAGAGGGATTATTACCTCCCTCTTACAACTTTTGATACCCCTACTAATACACCCTAACATCCCCCTAGCCTTACCTACTGCTTTAGAGGTCTGTTTGGATGATTTCAGGTCATCGGTGATGATGATGCCCAAGTCTCTTTCTTCCTTTGTGACTACTAGCAACTCCCCTCCCAGCCTATAGGTGGTTTTAGGGTTTCTCTTCCCTATGTGCATGATCTTGCACTTCTTTGCATTAAATCCCAGTTGCCATTCTTCTGACCATTTTGCTAGTTTATCCAGATCTCTTCTCATTCTGCCCACCCCATCTGGATCATCTACTCTGTTGCAGATCTTGGTGTCATCTGCAAACAGACAAGCCTTTACCTCTAGTCCATCTGCAATGTCACTATATGAAGATATTGAAGAGGACTGGCTCCAGGACTGATCCCTGAGGTACCCCTACTTGTGACTTGCATCTCTTCTGACTGTATACCATTTACCACCACTCTCTGTTTTCTGCCGTCAACCAGTTTGCCACCCAGTTGACCAACTTCTGACCCACCCCAAGCCTACCCAGCTTATTTATCATTCTTCTATGTTGAACAGTGTCGACAGCTTTGCTGAAGTCAAGGTAGGTGACATCAACTGCTCCCCCTTGGTCCACCACTCTGGTTACTCAGTCAAAGAAATCTATGAGATTAGTTTGACAGGACCTTCCTTTTGTAAACCCATGCTGTCTTGGATCCTGTGCCCCATGGATTCCAGATGTTGCACTATCCTTTCCTTAAGGAGTGCCTCCATAATCTTGCCCACTACTGAGGTAAGACTGACTGGTCTGTAGTTCCCTGCCTCCTCCCTGCTACCACTCTTGTGGAGTGAGATCACATGACCCCTTCTCCAGCCTTCTGGGACCTCTCCTGTGCTCAGAGACTCACTAAACAGTTCTGCTAATGGCTCTGCTAGTTCCACCCTTAGCTCCTTAAGTACCCCGGGATGTATGCCATCAGGTCTCATTGCCTTGTCCACTCTGAGCTTAGCGAGCTCTTCTAGGACCCTTTCTTTTATGAAGGGAGTAGTGCTCTCCTCCCTCCCCCCTGTGTCCATGATGCTGAGCTGTGGGCTCTGCCCTACCTTCTCTTCAGTAAATACTGAGCAAAAGTATCTATTTAGGATAGATGCTTTTACAGGGTCCTCCTCCTCACATGCCCACCTTTCTCCTTTGAACTTAGCAATACCCCCTCTGGACTTTCTCACGCACTTTCTCATGCACAACATTCTCCCGTACTGTTGTGCCCAACATTTATGAGGATGTGCGCAAGGCAGTCTTGCAGCAACTATCAAATGCAGTCGGGGATGTGTTCCATTGCACAACAGACATATGGAGTAGCACAAACTCCAACCATGCATACATGTCTCTGGCTGCACACTGGTGTGCAGCAGACCCAACTGGTACAGGCAGTGAAGGTGCAGCTCTCCATGCTTCCTGTCATTCCCCTGGTGTGGGCTCACAATGTCTCATAGCAGGACTGCACTTCTGAATGTGTCCGTTATGCCTGTGGATCACCGGTCTGCCAACATTTTGGCCTTCTTGCAAGACATGCTGCGTGTGTGGACTGAACGCATGTCGCTGCGTGTTGGTTTCATTGTGACTGACAATGCAGCAAATATGATAAAGGCCTTGTCTGATGGGCACTTTAAAGGCATCCGTTGTTATGTACACACTTTGAATCGAGTGGTGACAAAGTCCATCTGCAAGACACAAGAGGTTGATCAAACACTTAAGACAGCAAGAAAAATATGTGCCCATTTCCATCACTCGGTTAAGGCCACAAACCAACTGCAGCAGGTGCAAGAGCGCAATCAGATAGCACAGCACAGGCTGATACAAGATGTGTCAACACGGTGGAATTCAACATTCTACATGTTGCAAAGGCTACTGGAGCAGAAGCAAGTTCTCCATGAAATGAGTATAGAGACAGTTACTGGGGGAATTCTCAGCCACCAGGACTGGGCTGTTATTGAAGCAACAGTAAAGGTACTTGGTCCTTTTGAAAGAAGCACACGTGACATGAGTGCAGAATCTGCACTACTGGGTCAGGTCATCCCTGCAGTCCAGATACTGAAGAAGTTGCTGCAGAGATTTTCAGCCCATGCTGATCTTGCACCTGCAGTGATGGCTCTTGTACAAAATCTAACAACTGAATTAGTGAACAGGTTCATGGATATTTGTGCCACTAAGCCATATGTTTTTTCAATGATGCTGGACCTGAAGTTTAAGTGTGAGATACTGCACCTTGAAATGCCTGCCCACTATGTCAATGAGTTTAGTCAGCAGCTGTGCTCAGAGCTCACCTTTACAATGTGTGCCAAGGATGTGATGCCTACTGAAGTAGCCCTGGAAGAACAAGAACAGCAGGTGCAGGATGCCCCAGAAATGGATGAAGAAGACTGCTGGGCACAACTCAGTTCATCCCTACAGGTGGAGCAAAGAAAGAGAAATGAGCAGCACCCACTCTAGACCAGCACTGTTTTGAATTGCTTCTTGACGGAAGCTCTTGAACCCATCTCAGTTGACCCACTGGAGTACTGGACCAAAAAATTGAAATCATCCCCTCACTTAGCACAGCTGGCCATGAAATACCTGAGCTGCCCCTAACCAGTGTGCCATCAGACAGGTTGTTTAGCACAGCAGGTGACGTGGTGGAGCCTCACAGATCCTCATTAGACCTTGAATGTGTTGAGCAACTTGTGTTCATCAAGCTCAATTTACCACATCTCGATTACAAGTACAAGTCTTGAATAATTGAATTTCATAGCACTTTAATAACAATGCTATTTTTATGTGACACATGCCCCCTGTACTTATGCTGCTGGCCTGGGCCAACTTGTGGACTATGTGCACCAACACCCCATCTGGTATTATGTTAATGACACTCAATATATTGCTCTTTTTCCAAAAAAAAACATGACAGGTGATGCTGTCCTTTGTTGCAAAGTTATGCTGGGCACCCACCACCTCACATTTCACAGACACCATAAGTGGTTTACAAATTCATGTGCTTATTAAAAAAGCACAATGCCTGACGCATTTCAGATCCTAAAAGATCTGTTTTAAAGGCAATTACAGCAAGACTGAGCACTATTATATATATATAAGTGTCGTGGCATCGCAGTGACATCATAATACAAACAAACTTCAAATTCATAGGATATAATACACCCTGACAACATGATGTGCCCAAGTGAAACATCCATTACCCACCCTGAAGGGGTGGTGCTACATATTGTTAAACAGACAATTCCAAAGGTATTATAACACAGTGTTACAAAACTGCAGTGCACAACCATTGAAAGTGCAGATGTTGAAAACATATAATATCGTATATATGCAACAGCATAGCCAAATAATCATCTATATCATAATGTACAGAAAAGCAGTGGAAGGGAAAGGAGGAGAATAAAAGAGATAAGAAGGGGGAAAAGACAAAAACAAAAATTTAAAATGGAGAAAATAAAGGGGGAAGGGGAGGGAAAAATTTAAGATTTTCACTGTCAAAATTCAAAAGTAGTGTAGCAGCAGCCAGCAACCTATCAATGTGTAACACTTCATTTCCATTTTCTTTTCCTCAGTGGTCTGAGATCCAGCCCATAATTTAAGCCAGGGAATTTATAATCTCCTAATGTTACAATCCAAAACGTTGTTTTATTCAGCAGCACTATATCATTACTGTATTAGTATACTGCTCTCGTAGGGTGAAACAGCTTCTTGATGCCCTGAAATTCTAGTTTTTAGGCACCAGGTTGTTTTACCCCCATAGAAGGCCAGGACTGAACGTGTTGTCTGGTAAATAACCCGAGGTGTTAGAGGTAAGCAACTGTCTTACTGAATATTCCCTTTGAACATTACAGCTGGTGAATGTTTTACTAACTGCAACATTTTTGTGATGGACACATCTTTTGCACTGTACACAGCAATTCATTTGCTGATTTAACCAAGTTTTTTGAAACGTGGGTTCGGTGTAATCGATATGTACTGAAACGAATGTCCTTCAATGTTTTAACTCTTCTGCAGGACATTCTTGGTGGCAGTTCTGTGTCAATATAGTGCTGCTGAATAAAGAAAAGTTTTGGATTTTAACTTTGGCAGATAATAAGTTTCCTGGCTTAAATTATGGTTTTGATCTCGGACCATATTTGCAGAAAACAAAATGGAAATTAAGTGTTACACGTTGATGACTTGCTTGCTGCCGTTACGTTATTTTTGGATTCTGACAGTGAAAATGTTAAATTCCCCTTCCCCTTCCCCCTTTAGTTTCTCCATTTTTAATTTTATGTTCTGGTCCTTTTTCCCCCCTTCTTATTTCTTTCATTCCCCTCCTTTCCCTTCCACTGCTTTTCTGTATATTATGATATAGGCGATTATTTGGCTATGCTGTTGTATATATACAGGTACGATATATGTTTTCAACATCTGCACTTTCAATGGTTGTGCACTGCAGTTTTGTAACACTGTGTTATATCACCTTTGGAATTGTCTGTTTAACAATATGTAGCACCTAAGGGTGGGGAATGGATGTTTCACATGGGCACATCATGTGGTCAGGGTGTATTACATCCTATGAACTTGAAGGTTGTTTGTATTATGATGTCACTGTGATGTCACAACACTTATGTGTATATAATAGTGTTCAGTCTTGCTGTAATTGCCTTTGAAAAGGGATCTTTTGGGATCTGAAATGTGTCAGGCGTTGTGCTTTTTTTTAGTAATCACATGAATTTGTAAACCATTTATAGTGTCCATGAAATGTGAGGTGGTGGATGCTCAGCATAATTTTGCACAAATATTCCAAGTAGTTGCTTAGACTAGCACCAGCCAAGTGTAATATTGGTTTGTCATCATCAGTCTCCAGTCTCCAGTATTCCCCATGTCTGAAATTTGCCAGATACCAATGTGGCACCACCAGTCTCCAGCATTGCCCATGCCTGAAATTTTCTGAATACCATTGTGACATCACCAGTCTCCAGCATTGCCCATGCCTGAAATTTGCTGAATACCAATGTGGCACCACCAGTCTCCAGTATTGCCCATGCCTGAAATTTGCTGAATACCAATGTGGCATCACCAGTCTCCAGTATTCCCCATGACTGAAATTTGCCAGATACCAATGTGGCACCACCAGTCTCCAGCATTGCCCATGCCTGAAATTTGCTGAATACCAATGTGGCATCACCAGTCTCCAGTATTGCCCATGCCTGAAATTTTCTAAATACCGATGTGACATCACCAGTCTCCAGAACTGCCCATGCCTGAAATTTGCTGAATACCGATGTGGCATCACCAGTCTCCAGTACTGATCATGCCTGAGATTTGCTGAATACCGATGTGGCATCACCAGTCTTCAGTACTGCCCATGCCTGAGATTTGCTGAATACCGATGTGGCATCACCAGTCTCCAGTACTGCCCATGCCTGAAATTTGCTGAATACCGATGTGGCATCATTAGTCTCCAGTACTGCCCATGCCTGAAATTTGCTGAATACCGATGTGGCATCACCAGTCTCCAGTATTGCCCATGCCTGAAATTTGCTGAATACCGATGTAGCATCACCAGTCTCCAGTATTGCCCATGCCTGAAATTTGCTGAATACCAGTGTGGCATCACCAGTCTCCAGTACTGCCCATGCCTGAAATTTGCTGAATACCAGTGTGGCATCACCAGTCTCCAGTACTGCCCATGCCTGAGATTTGCTCTCCAGTATTCCCCATGACTGAAATATACCAGATACCAGTGTGGCCTCATCAGTCTCCAGTCCAGTATTCATTTACCATGTCAAATCACCAACAGTTATGAAGAAGAAGTCTGGATGATGATGGCCGCCCAAACCAGAGTGATGTTGCTCATCTTCAAGTACCACATTGTGTGCTACCAGCAAAAGTAAGTAAATTGTATGAAATCTTTTAATTGTTTTATGTTTGTTTGGGTGAAGGGGTTTGGGAATTATGATTGAACAATGCATCTGTATTTCTGTAATTCTGTATCTTGGATGGAAATGAATCATATTTATTTATTTATTTTTTTTTACCTTGCATGAATTTTATCACGAGTCTGATGGACTCTTTGAAAAACACTGTGTGTATGACTTGTGAAGGTAAGTAATCAGTCATTTCATTGTTTTCTTTCTGTTTGGTGGTGTTTGTGTGAGAATCACTGAAATAAAACAGTGTAGGCTGGCCCAGTGTCATGGAGGGCTGAGGTGCTGGACACCTTCCCTCATGCTGCACAGGTGACATGGGTTCAGGAACGACTCATGGTCACCACAGGGTACTGAGCTTGTGGGGGTGGGGGTGGGAGTAGGAATGAGCACCTGCTCTCTTCTCCTGGGTGGGGGGCTCCCATCTGTAGTCCTGCCATAGCTGTGTGAAGGCCCAGCAACAAGCGTAGGTGGAACCTGGTGACTGGCAGGGTGGGGGTGTCCCACAAGGTGTGCATCAGTGCATGCACATGTCTCCACATGTGCATGTCACATCAGGGGCATGTGGGCAGGGCATGGGATGGGAGAAAAAAAACCAAAAAGCAATACATAAAAAAAAGGGGAAGAAACAGAGCTGTCTGACCAGTGAGCACTGATTTTGAATCATCTGATGGCCACATGAGAAGGGAGATTTCATGGATGTGTACAGGCCATTTGGAAGCACTTCATTTCATTATGTGTCCCTAACAGGTAGCATTCATTAAAAGGCTACACATCATGGGCAGAATGAGTGTCATGCAAGAGCGTCGTCCTCACAGATGTCCCTCTCAGCTACAAAGGTAAGATTTGAATTTGTACGTTAGCCTGATGAAGTAAAGTTATAGTGTTCTATGGGCATAATTATGTTTTATTAGTTTTTTTAGGACAGAATTAGTTAACGATCTGACATGTTTTTCCTGTAATACCCAATCCCATTAAGAGGAGTGTGCCTATATGTAGATTGTCAATTAAATACCAGTATTGGAATGGTAATGGACCAGGAAGGTCCTGTCAAACTAATCTCATAGATTTCGTTGACTGGGTAACCAGAGTGGTGGACCAAGGGGGAGCAGTTGATGTCGCCTACCTTGACTTCATCAAAGCTTTTGACACTGTTCCACATAGAAGATTGATAAATAAGCTGGGTAGGCTCGGGGTGGGTCAGAAATTGGTCAACTGGGTGGCAAACTGGTTGACGGGCAGAAAACAGAGAGTGGTGATAAATGGTATA
The DNA here is from genome assembly GCA_016271365.2 of Neoceratodus forsteri. Classification (NCBI taxonomy): domain Eukaryota; kingdom Metazoa; phylum Chordata; order Ceratodontiformes; family Ceratodontidae; genus Neoceratodus; species Neoceratodus forsteri. The sequence continues at coordinate 30,478,864 of JADMNL010000035.1, forward strand.
CAGTCAGAAGAGATGCAAGTCACAAGTGGGGTACCTCAGGGATCAGTCCTGGGGCCAGTCCTCTTCAACATCTTCATTAGTGATCTTGCAGATGGACTAGAGGGTAAGGCTTGTCTGTTTGCAGATGACACCAAGATCTGCAACAGAGTAGATGATCCAGATGGGGTGGGCAGAATGAGAAGAGATCTGGATAAACTAGCTAAATGGTCAGAAGAGTGGCAACTGGGATTTAATGCAAAGAAGTGCAAGATCATGCATATAGGGAAGAGAAACCCTGAAGCCACCGATAGGCTGGGAGGGGAGTTGCTAGCAGTCGCAAAGGAAGAAAGAGACTTGGGCATCATCATCACTGATGACCTGAAATCATCCAAGCAGACCTCTAAAGCAGTAGGTAAGGCTAGGGGGTGTTAGGGTGTATTAGTAGGAGTATCACAAGTCATTAGAGGGAGGTAATAATCCCTCTTTACAAGACACTGGTTAGGCCCCATCTGGAGTACTGCGTGCAGTATTGGAGGCCACACCTTCACAAGGACATTAACCAAATTGAGGCAGTTCAGAGAAGGGCAACCAAAATGGTGCAGGGACTGCATCAGAAGACATATGAGGACAGATTAACGGAGCTCAATATGTATACCCTTGAGCAAAGGAGGGAGAGAGGTGATATGATCGAGGCATTCAAACACATTAAGGGCATTAACAAGGACAAAGAGTCTAACATGTTTAAATATAAGAAAAATAGCAGGACAAGAGGACACAGCATGAGATTAGAGGGGGGCCGATTAAGGGGGAATGTGAGGAAATTCTTTTTCACAGAAAGGGTGGTGGATGCATGGAATGGCCTACCTCAAGAAGTGGTGGCTATGAATACAGTACAGGGCTTCAAACAGGCATGGGATAGGCATAAGGGAGCAATACAAATGAGTATGAATAGATAGGCCACTGACAGAGCAAAGGCCGATGGCACATTTATAAGGTAGAAAAAGAAATGGGCAGACTGGATGGGCCTTGTGGTCCTTATCTGCCGTCAACTTCTATGTTTCTATATTGACCAAGTTAAGCCTATTGAAGTTATACTGTTGTCCTATGGGCATGATTATGTTTTAGTAGTTGTTTTTTTTAAAGGCCACAATTATTTAAGGGTGTGGCATATTTTATTCTTGTAGTGCACATTGTTTTTTTCACCCAAGTACAATAAATTACAGTTATGTCTTCTTATACTTCCAGTTGAATCCTATTGGAAACTGAACAGAATGCCCATGATGAACTATTTTTCTGTGCATCCTCCTCCAGATGCTGTGCATCCTCCTCCACAATCAGCAGCGGGACATGGTAGCCTGCCAACTGCAGCAGTGTACAAGCCAAAGTGACATGACATCTGCATCCTCCTCCTGAAGCATCAGCAGCGCAAGACAGCCTGTGGCAGTGGCACCAGTGTGCAAGCCAAAGTGCCGTGACATCTGAATCTTTCTCCTGAAGCATCAGCAGCACAACACAGCCTGTGGCACCAGTGTATGAGCCAAGGTGCCACGACATCTGCATCCTCCTCCACAACAGAACCGTACTCAACAAGACAGCCTGTGGCACCAGTGTACAAGCGAAGGTGACATGACATCTGTATCCTCCTCCTCCACAACAGAACCATACCTAACAAGACAGCCTGTGGCACCAGTGTACAAGCCAAAGTGCTGTAACATCTGAATCTTCCTCCTGAAGCATCAGCAGCACAACACAGCCTGTGGTACCAGTGTACAAGCCAAGGTGCCACAACATCTGCATCCTCCTCCACAACAGAATCATACCCAATAAGACAGGCTGTGGCACCAGTGTACAAGCCAAGGTGCCACAACATCTGCATCCTCCTCCACAACAGAATCATACCCAACAAAACAGCCTGTGGCACCAGTGTACAAGGCAAAGTGACATGGATTCTGCATCCTCCTCCTGATGCCTCAGTTGCACAAGATAGCCTATGTAGAAGTGGCACCAGTGTACAAGCCAAAGTGACATGACATCTGCATACTCCTCCAGAAGCAGCAATGGGACAAGGCAGCCTGTGGCACCAGTATACAAGATAAAGTGCCATGGCATCTGCATCATCCTCCTGAAACAGCAGCAGGGAAAGGCAGCCTGTGGCACCAGTGTACAAGCAAAGGTGTCACGACATCTGCATCCTTCTTCACAACAGAACCATACCCAACAAGACAGCCTGTAGCACCAGTGTACAAGCTAAAGTGCCACGACATCTGCATCTTCCTCCTGAAGCATCAGCAGCACAACATAGCCTGTGGCACCAGTGTACAAGCCAAAGTGCCACGACATCTGCATCCTCCTCCTGAAGCATCAGCAGCACAAGACAGCTTGTGTGGCAGTGGCACCAGTGTACAAGCCAAAGTGCCGTGACCTCTGCATCCTCCTCCTGAAGCAGCTGCGGGACACGGCAGCCTGTACCCTGGAGCACCAGTGTACAGTACAAAGTGCCACGACCTCTGCATCCTCCTAATGAAGCAGCGATGCCAAATGACAAGCTGTGGTACCAGTGAACAAGCCAAAGTGCCATCACAGCTCATCCTACTCTCCCTGAAGCCATTTGAAGGACTTGTATACCAGTTCTCTAAGAAGGCATTTTCGCTAGCTGAACACTGAATACCGAATATCTAGGAACCGAATACTGAATATTCGGCTGAATATTCAAAAAAAGGTATTCGCACAGCACTAATAGGGGGCAACACTGGTACCAGTGGGGGTGGGAACTGGGGAGTTTAGGCCTATGGGCCTGGTTATTGTTATGTGCACTAACCTCTTTCACAGCTATTCCTGTTCCAGGTATCCCTTTCCTTATCCTTCCCCTAAAATTAAGCTGTGTTTTGTTGTTTTAAATTGCTGTGTGATGGGTGCTTTGTGGAATTTAACTGTAAAGTGTATGGAGTTTATGGTAATGGGAAGCTGTTTGGTATCCAGTGTGTGGGGTGGTTGCAAGGGGTGGATGGGTAGCTACAGCATCCCATGGAGTTGTACCAGCCATACATCTGGCCCACTGCATTTTACTCTGGGTGGAGGTACCACGCTATTTTTATTCTTCTTCTGGGATAGAACCCCCAAGTGCCACCATAACAGGACCCAGGACCCATAACCTGTGTGCAGGTCAATAGGCAGGGTTAGTAGCCCATCACCTTATGGTGCCTGGGCTACATGTTTGGAGGCACTGCTGGGATCTCCTGTTTGCCAGCAATGTCCACCATGGAGGACCAAACTAAAGAGACCACTGTAATTTCCTCCACCCCCCAGCTGTACTAACCCCAGGCCTAAGGTTAGGCCAAAAGGGAAAGATAAGGTCAGGTTAGTGGAATGGAATGGGGGTATGAGGACAGACCCTCAGAAATCCCTTTTATTCTTAGGGGTACCCTCTGAAATGGAGGAAAAGGATATAGAGGGGTATTTATGTACAGTAAAGGTCAAAGTGTGTGGAAAAATGCTTGATTCTGTATTGGGGACCTTGACTGTGTTAGTGGAGTGCACCAGCATTATTGAAGCTGCCTGGATGCCTGAGGTGTTAGTGTCCGAGGGGCTGTTAGAGGCCTGGGACACTGTGGCCTCCTTTAGTGTGGTTACCTTTATTTATTTATTTAGAAAAGTTTCACCAGGAAAGACAACATGGGCTAGGAACAGTTTGTTTCCAGAAGCATCCCGGGGGTAGGGGTTACATAGAGACTGGACAGCAAAAACCAAAACAATAAAAACCAGTGTACAACACAAATTACATCCATTACAAGCCAAGGGGATGGAGAGTCTGAGCCCTTGCCGATCTCCTCCCTCTCAAAATGTGGGGACCAAACCCGGGTATGTACCTGCCTTTTCAGATTCACACAGAAAACTGAGAATGCTTTAAGGAGTGAAACCCACTCCCACAGGGGAAGAGGATTATGATTCTTGGGTGACCTATGTGATACCTTTGATACAGGATTGTGTAAAAAACTAATGGACAGTCTGTCAGGCACTGCTCTCGATACTATTTTGTCACTTCGGACCACAGACCATTGTAGTGGATTATATAGCCACCCTGGACAGTGCTTTTGGTAGCACCAAGACATGTGAAGATTTATGGTGGGGGTTCAGCGTGACCTGCCAGCAGAAGGGGAGCCTTTATCTGAGTATGTGCAGAGGTTGAAGAAAACCCTGCAAAAAGGGTACTGAAAAGGGGGCTTACAGGCCTCAGACCTGAATAAGACCAGGTTGGAGCAGGTGCTGGGGGGGGCCACCAGGTACTCAGAACTATTATTGTTAAAACTGAGACTAAAAGATAAGTTGGGTAATTCCCCCCCCCATGGGTCCTCCTCTGGGAGGTGAGGGAGGCTGAAGAAAGGGATGCTCAGTGGGGACCTCATCCCCCAACCATAGCTGTAGCTCAGGTTCAGGAGGCCACTCTCTCCTCTGAGGCTGCTGAGATCAAGTTGCTGTTAAAAGAATTCAGGGAAGCATTGGATAAGGTTAATATTGGTTCTATCAGGGTCCATGAAGTTTCCCCTGGCCAACGCAATCAGTCATCCCTAGCCACCCTCGCAGTGATTAGCCTGGGGGTACTGGCCCCCTTGCCCCCTTTGGTTCCCTAAATTGAGACCTGCCTTCAAGAGCTGTGACATGCTGTTAGTGAGCTAAATACCCAGGGGATCTTTAGGGCCGGGTATCCTGAACAAAGAGTGGCTATGGCTCAAGCAATTGCCCCTGTCTCAAACTCAGCTCTCTTAGGGTATACGGAGCCCCCAATCTATCCAGAGTCCCAGCCACCCCTTGCTGCCTACTGTCAACCATGGCCCAGGAAAGAAGATAACTTCTGTTACAGGTGTGTGAGGGATGGACATTATCAAAGAGGATGCCAGGCAAAGGAAGATCCCACTCGAGTGAGTGACCGGCTGTTGGCGGGAGAGCCAAAGCCACAGGGAAACTACAATGGAGCCTGGTAAAGAGGCATATTGGGGCCCTCAACAAGCCCAGCTCCATCGTCCTTGTGATGAAGTCTTCAGTCAAGGCCACTGCATCTGTGCCCATTAACATGGACAAACTAGTGGGGCCCTCAACAGAGACCACTGTCACCATAAATGGAGTAGCTACCCATGCCATTCTGGTTAGTGGCTCCCAGATGACAATCATCTTCAAGTCCTGGTATGACCAACATCTACCCCATGTACAGCTTCAGCCACTGGAGAAATTACATGTGTGGGGACTCAGTGATAAATCATTCCTCTACCTGGGTTATGTCAAGATTTGGATGGCCTTCCTGACCAAGGTTGCTGGAGTGGGAGATGCAGTTGAGACCCTGGCTTTAATCTGCCCAGAGACCGGTATATACGATGGGGTGCCTGTGCTGGTGTGTACAAATGCCCACATGTTTGTATGACTTACCCAACTTTGCCAAGCATGAGAAGTGGAACAACAAAGAAAAGAGCTGCCCATTCAGCCAGCAATTAAAGAGGCTCGCTGAAGAGTTGGATGAATCAGTGGGTATAATCTGGAGGCGGAACACAGAGGAAATAGTTTTGGCACCCAACAAGGAGTATAATATTAGCGGGGTAGTATGGCTGAAAAAGGAGGTAAAGAATCAGATTTTAATGTTGGATGCTCTGGAGGAACATGGGTTGTGGGCTGGCCTGTTAGTAAAGCTCAGTGTCTTACCGGCATGGGCACATGCTTACATCAGGACCTAATGTGACTGACAGAGTAGTGGTTGTCTGAAAAGGCTATATGTTAGCAAGAATCCACTGGGCTGACATAGTGGTGCAGTCGGCAGTGCCAGGAGGAGGTGCCCTGTCTAGTATAGACCCTGCATTGTTTGACCTGAGCAACTCCCCCATCCCTGAGGAATGGAAGGAATGGGTCAGGAAGAATCTGCCCACCAACACTCAGGTATTCTCTCTACGTGAGTGGGATGTCAGTTTAGGGAAAGATGTAGACATCTTACCCCCACAGAAATAGATGATGTGAGGAGGCATCTTCAAGAAATTAGGGCTGCCAACATAATTCGGGAATCCTGAAATCCATATGCCTCGCGCATCATGATTGTAAGGAAGAAAATGGGACCATTGGGATGTGCGTGGATTACCACATATTGAATAAGTGAACTGTTCTGGATCAATACATGATGCCATGGATACAGGATGCTCTAGACTGCTTAAGGGGAGGCAGTATAGCACAGTGGTTTAAGGCTCTGAACTGCAAATCTGGAGACCTAGGTTTGAATCCCACAGCCCCCACTTGCATACCGTGTGACCCTGAGCAAGTCACTTAACTTCCCTGTGCTCCCAGGTTGCACCTGTAAACAAGCTTTCAGCTTAGTGTACCACTCCTAGCTAAATAATTGAATGACTGAATGACAGCCAGAGGTTTTTGATATTGGACTTAAGAAGTGGTTACTGTCAAATTCCTATGGCTCCACAGAACCAGTAGAAGAATGCATTCATATGCCCATTAGGATTTTATGAGTTTATAAGGATGCCTCAGGGCATTTCAGGTGTCTCCACTACATTTCAGTGCATCATGGAAAAGGCAGCTTGGGATATGAATCTGCTTGAGTGCTTGGTATATTTAGACAATATTGTCTTTGGAAATACTTTGGAACAGCACGAAGCATAGCTGCTAAAAGTGTTGGACTGCCTGGAGGAATTTGGCATAAAGTTCTTCATCGACAAGTGCCAATTCTTCCAGGCATCAGTCAAATACTGTATGTTGGGCACATAGTGTCTGCCAAGGGCATTCAGACAGATTCCAGCAAGGTTGAGACCCTCACTGCCTGGCTAAACCTATGAACCGGAAGGAACTACAGTGGTTGCTGGGATTCTGTGGATACTACTGGAGGTTCATTAAGGACTACATCATGGTGGCTAAACCCCTCCTGAATGTGCTACAGGTGTACCCTCTGGTCAACAAGAACAAGAAGTATCCACCACCTGGGGCTTCCGCTGAGTCTTCCAAGTATTTGTGGCCATCTGAACCATTCGGCATCAGGTGGACTGAAGAATGTGACCGGGCATTCAAGGACATGTTATACTGCAGAGCCCATGCCTTGGTACTAGCTTACACAGACCCACAGAATCCCTATGTCATATATATATATATATATATATATATATATGTATGCAAGTTTCAGTGGTCTTGGGGCGGTCCTATATCAGGAATACCTGCAGGGAATGAATCCAGTAGCCTATGCGAGCAAGAGCTTAAATCCTGAAGAACATAAATACCCAGTACACTAGTTGGAATTCTTGGCATTGAAATGGGCTATCATGAACCAATTCCATGATTATCTGTATAGGGCGAAGATCACTGTTAAGTCAGATAACAGCCTTCTCACTTATATAGAAACATAGAAACATAGACTTTGACGGCAGATAAGGACCGCTTGGCCCACCTAGTCTGCCCATTTCCCTACCTACAGGATAAGCTGCAGATCCTAGTTAACCAACAGCCTATTTCTTCCTACACCCCACAAAAATTGCCTTATGTCTGTCCCATGAATTCTTGAATTTTCTCAGTTTTAGACCCCACAACCTCCTCAGGAAGGGTGTTCCATACGTCAGTCACCCTCTCTGTGACAAAATACTTCCTCATATTGCCCCTGAACCGCCTCCCCATCTTCAAATTGTGTCCCCTTGTTCTTGCACATCTCTTTTTCTGAAAGATGCTACCCTCTTGGACTTTGTTGATTCCACTGAGGTACTTAAAAGTTTCTATCATGTCCCCCCTCTCCTTCCTTTCCTCAAGGGTATACATATTAAGCTCCTTTAGTCTCTCTCTCATATGGCTTCTCTTGCTGACCCTCACCATTTTAGTTGCCTCCTCTGGACTGCCTCTATCCTGTCTATGTCCTCTGGAGATGAGGTCTCCAGAACTGGACATAGTACTCAAGATGGGGTCTCACCAACTGTCTGTACAGAGGGATAACAACTTCCTGTTTTCTGCTGCTGATGCCTCTCCCTATACATCCCAGTATACCCCCAGCCTCCCTACTGCCTTCTCACATTGATTGCTAACCTTAAGGTCATCTGATATGATTACCCCCAGGTCCCTTTCCTTTTTTGTTGTTGTTACTACCTCCCCACCCATTGTGTATTCTTCCCCTGGGTTCTTGTTTCCCAGGTGCATTATTTTGCACTTTTTGCATTGAATCTAGCTGCCATACTTCTGACCATTCCTCCAACCTTGCCAAGTCCCTTTTCATCCTTTCCACGCCTCCTTGTGTATCAACCCTGTTGCAGATCTTTGTGTCATCTGCAAAAAGGCATACTTTTTCTTCCAGTCCCTCTGCAATGTCACTTATAAAGACATTAAAAAGGACTGGACCCAGTACTGAACCATGCAGTACCCCACTAGTAACCCCTCTTTCTTCAGAGTGGACTCCGTTTACAATTACCTTCTGTGTCCTGTTGTCCAGCCAATGTTTTACCCAGGCTACCACCATGGGACCCACTCCCAGGCTGGTTAATTTGACTATAATCTTTTGTGTGGGACTGTGTCAAATGCCTTACAAAGTCTAGGTAGGCCTTGTCACAGTCCCTCCCTGGTCACTACTTTGGTCACCCAGTCAAAGAAATCAATTAGATTCATCTGACATGACCTTCCTGCTGTGAACCCATGCTGCCTTGGGTCCTGCGCCCCACTGGCTTCTAGGTACTCAATAATTCCTTCCTTCAGAAGTGATTCCACCACTTTCCTTACCACAGAGGTCAAGCTGACAGGTCTGTAGTTTCCTGCCTCTGTCTTGGTCCCACTTTTGTGAAGGAGAATCACATCCACTTTCCTCCAGTCCTCAAGTACCACACCATCATCCCAAGATTTGTTATAAAGGGTAGTCAGTGGTTGCACTAGTTCTCCCCTTAATTCTTTTAGAATTCTGGGGTGAATTCCATCAGGCCCCATTGCTTTGTTCACCTTCAGTTTTAGGAATTCTTTCAGAGCCCTTCTCTGAAAGGACTGGGATCGACCCCCCTACTCAGAGTGCTTCTGTTAACTGGATTAGGCAGCTCCCGCTCCTCCTCTTTTGTGAATACTGAGCAGAAGTATTCATTCAGTTTCTCTGCTTTTTCACTGTCCCTCTCTGCCCACCCTCCATCCATTCTATTCAGCCTCACTATCCCTCCCTTTGTCTTTCTACGCTCCCTGATGTACCTTTAAAAGGTTTTATTCCCCTTCTTAACCGAGTTGGCTATCTTTTCCTCAGTTTGGGCCTTTTCTATTCTGACTTACCTCCCTGCTTCCTTCTGCCTTAACTGGTACAGCTCTCTGTCCTGCTCCTTCTGTGTTTCCTTATACTTCCTGAATGCTGCCTTTTTCTCCCCGACTTTCCTTGCCACCTCTTTTGAGAACCATAGTGGCTTTTTCTTTCATTTTGATTTATTTGCTTCCTACAAAGGCTTTGTTGCCTCTGTGACGGCAGTTTTGATATGTCCATTGTTGCTCCACCCTCCTTCTAGCCTGTTAGCTAGTGCTTTTCTAAGGCACTCTCCCATCTTACATCACGAACATCTGAGAATTTGCCAGCAGATAAAGGCCTAGAGGTTCTATCAAGTCTGCTCAATGTGCAGCTAGCACCTCTTATCCTGCAGCTGCCTCCCTCCCACCCTTCCCCTTCATTAACCCCTCCCTTGTCCTGTCCCATCCTCGCTTAGCAGTCCACTGTCTCACTGCATACTACTCACAGGTAACCCATTCCACCCCAGCCACCACCCTCCTCTGTAAAAAGGTTCCTCATCTCCCTCCTGAACCTTCCTCACTCCAGTCTCATATCATGGCCCCCATTTGGCCCTCTCTCCTCCTTACTTTGAATAGCCCTCTGTAGCCCGTCTTTGTTTATTCTTTTGCATGTATTTAGAGTTGCTCTAATCATGTCACCCCTGTCTCTCCCTCTCCTCCAGTGAGTACATGTTCAACTCCTTCAACCTCCTCTCAGAGTAGGGTCCCCAGCGCCTTGATCATCTTTGTTTGCTCTGCGCCTGCACCCTCCAGTAACTTAACGTCCCTCTCAGATGAGTGGGACTCAGTACTGCACGCGGTACTCCAGGCAGGCCCAACTAGACCCATACAGTGGCAGAATCACCTCCTCCCTCCTCCCTCCTCGAGGATATACCCCTTGCAATACAACCCAGCATTTTGTTGGCCTTGCAGCTGCTTTCCTCACATTGTGCTGAGTTGTTCATTGACCTGTAATGAGCACACCCAGATCCTCTCCTCCTCCTCCTCTGTCTGGGCTAGCTGCACTCCCCCTAGCTGGTAACTCCTCCTTGGGTTCTTCATCCCAAAATGCAGCACCTTGCACTTTTTGGCATTAAAGCCCAGTTGCCAGATGTCTGACCAGGTTTCAAGCTTTGCCAGATCATCCTGCAACCCCTGCCATCCCCCTAGGTCATCCACCACCGCGCCTACCTTGGTATCATCAGCAAACAGACTGATCTTGCTCTTGATGTCCCATGATATGTCTGCAATGAATATCCCAAACAACACTGGTCCCAACACTGAGCCCTGTGGAACACTGCTCGTCACTGCCCTTGGGTGTGAAAGCTCCCCACCCACCACCACCCTCTGTTGCTCTCCTGCAGCAGTTTCCTACTCATCTCACCAGCTTTGCACCCGCCCTGTGCATACTAACTTCCTTCCCAGCCTTCCATGTGGCACTGAGTGAATGCTCTATTGAAGTCCAGATACAGGACATCCACTGCATGGCCCCTGTCCAGTTGCCTAGTTACCCAGTCATAGAACTCGACCAGGTTGGTTTGCAGGATCTGCTCCTATATGAAGCCATGCTGTCTGTTGTCCTGTAGTCCTTTGGCCTCTGGGAGGGCCACCAGCCCTCCTTCAGGATAGTCTCCATTAGCTTAATACCCACAGTGGATGTGAGCTCACTCATCTGTAGTTTCCGGTTCATCCTTGGGGCCACTCTTGTGGAGGGGCACCACATGAGTATCCTCCAGTCCTGAGGTATACACTTCAATGTAGTGAGGCATTAAATAGGTCTGCCAAAGGTCCTGTAAGTGACCTCTGCCAGCTCCTTCAGTACCCTGTGGATGCCATCTGGGCCCGGTGTTTGTCCACCCTCAGTGCCTTCAAACCTCTCTCTCTTTAACTCTGCTTTCCATGATTTCCCATCTGTCACCACTCCCCCTGCTTCTGCCATTTCCTCCCACCCCTGCTGCCATCCTCTTCTTCTTTAGTAAAATACTGAGCAGAAGTACTCATTTAGTACCTTATCGCACCCTGCTTCCACCCAACCCCTCCTTCCTAATCCTTACTATGTGGTCCTTACAGCTCCTTTTCTCCTGATGTCCTTAAAGAAGTCCTTCTCCCCTTCTTAATGTCTTGTGCCAGCCTGAGTTCTGTAGATGCTTTGGCTCCCTTACTGCCCTGTCACCTCCTTGATTCTGTCAAGTACTCCTCCCTGTCCTCCCCCTCCCTGTTTCTTTTGTACTTCCTAAAGCAGCTCTTTTTCCTCCTTACCTTTTCCATGACCTCCTTGCTCAACCAGATCGGTTTCTAGCCCAACCTTCTTGCTCTGAGCTTTGCAGCAGGTTTTGGTTGCCTCCACTATCCCCTGCTTTATGAGCTCCCACCTCTGGTTAGTGTCCATACTAGATTGAATTCTGGCCGGTACCCTTTTACCACTTCCCCATCCTCCCAAAGTTGGCACTCCTGAGTCCAGCACTACTTGTACCAGATTCCACTCCTTCTTGCCCATATCAATGTGAGCCATACTGAGGTGCGGTCACTCCCTGACAGTGGTTCCTCCACTGTAAGTTCTCTCACAAAGTCCCCATTTGCCAGCACAAGGTCAAGGGTATTTCCTAACCTGGTTGGTTCACTGACCATTTGCATCAGGAAGCTGTCCTGGAAGGCATCCAGCAGTACCTGCTCCCTTCTGTTCCTGGTTGTTGGGGTGCTCCAGTCCACTCCTGGCATGTTGAAGTCCCCCACAATCACCACAATCTTGCCAAAATCAGCCCTCCTGAAGTCCAGTACCCTCACTTTTGTATGGTTTGAATCTGTAGCTGAGTTTATCGTGAACCACACTGTTTGTGGTCACTTGTTCCCAGATGGCTACCCAATTCTAGATCCGAGATCCTCTCACTGTCCCCATTTGAGAGTACGAGGTCTAACATTGCTCCCTCATGAGTGGATTCCATAACTAGCTGTCTGATGCATGCCACCTGTAGGACATCGAGAATGGCTCTTCTCTTGGATGTGGCTGCAGCAAAGGTGCTCCAGTTAATATCTGGCATATTCAGGTCTCCCATCAATAGTATGTCCCCTTTCTCTTCTATCCTAAGGATGCCTTCTATCATATCCTTGTCCATTCCCAACCCCTGAAATGGGGGTCTGTATACAACCCCTGTGTGGATTGTGGTGCCATTTTTAGTCTCTAAGGTGACCCACAGTGCCTCCTCTCCTTCCTGTTTACTCTTTTGTTCAGTTGCCTTTATCCCTTCCCTTACATAGAGAGCTACCCCTCCCCCTCTTCTCCCCTTCTTGCCTCTCCTGCAGGTTATGTACCCTGGTATGTTAACATCCCAGTCATGGTTCTCTGTGTACCATGTTTTTGTGACTGCTACAATATCCAGGCATCCCTCTTCCATCAAGGCCACCAGTTCGGGAGTTTGTTGCCCAGACTATGGGTATTGGTACTCATTACCCTCCATTTCCTGATGACCTTACCCCTTTTTGCCCCATCCCTGTCCTTATTGCCTTTGTCACTTTCTCCATTTACCCCTGCCCTTTTCCCTATCAATATCTCTATCTTGGTGTTTACCTCAATTTCTACCCTGATTTTTTTTGGGGGGGCAAGGATTTCCCTACTCCTTTCCAGTGCCTCCCCCCCTTGGCTAGTTTAAATGCTTGCCAATGAAGCATTTAAACCTATCACCTAGGATCCTGGTTCCCCTCCTGGACAGATGCAGACCATCACGCCAGTATAGGCCTGCATCACTCCAGGTGGACCCCCAGTCCCCAATGAAGCCAAATCCCTGAGCTCTACACCAGTTTTTCAACCACTGATTGAATCCCATGATGTGGAACACCCTAGCCTCACCTACACCATAGACAGGCAGCACCTCTGAAAAGGTTACTGTGCGTGCTACTTGTCTAAGGCCCCTCCCCAACTCCACAAACTCTTCCTGCACTGCTCTGATCCCTTTCTTAGCCAGGTCATTTGACCCTAGGCAGAAATAACATTCAGCTCCCTCTCCTGTGCAGCTGCTCCGGCGATCCTGAGGATTGGCTCCCTGTCCCTCCAAGCCATGGTGCCAGGCAGGCACCTTACCTCCCTCCCTCTCCCCTTCCTCCCCCATTTCTACCTTCTTAACAATGGAGTCCCCCACCAGGAGTTGTTTCCTTCCCCTGTGGGGTCCCATGCCACCCTCCTGTGGGTCTCCTTTGTGGAGGTTCCCAGCATCCTCCTTGGTCTCCACTACGGGTGCCTCCATAGAGGAACCACACTTTGCCAGAACAGCATATGAATTGTGGAGAGGTACAACTGGAGGGATGCGCCTCTGTTCCATCACCCTCACCCACCCTGAGCCCACTGTGGTCCAACCATTCCTCTTTCTTGGCAACCTCTGAGACAATGGCAGTGGCTCTGGTGGTTCCTGGATGGGAGAGGAGGTCCCACAAATCCTGGCCAACTCACCCTGGAGGTGAGCAACCTCCTCCCTCAGCCCAGTGAGGTGCCTGCAGATGGGATAATGCCGCATCTTCCAGAATGTCTCCAGGAAGACTGCTGCTCCACAGCCACTGCACTGCACTGCACCACTCCCATCATGTCTTATTTCTGGCCCCTACACTGTTGTTTGGAATACTTACTCTTTCCTCTGTTTATTTATTTAGTTTTTTCTCCCTACTTACTTACTGCCTCTATGCCCTTTAAGCTAATGATCTTCCTGTTCTGAGACAAGAAGATCTTGTATTTCTCAGTAGTCTCCTTTCTTGCTCAGAGGCAGACCTCCAGCAGCTGGGGGGGGGACAGAGAGCTACTCTTTTTCTTCTAGGATGGTGAGTCTTTGGTGGCTCCGTGATCATTCACTTCCTGCTCCCAAACAGAATGTTCCTGTTGTCAGTCAAATCCTGTGCCTATAAAAGCAGAAATGGCTTAGGGTGAGGGGGTGGAGGGCAATATAGTCCTAGTAGAGAAGTCCAGTCACAACAGCAGCTTTTTACCCTAAATTGAAGGTCCCAGTAGTAGAGTTCTACTTCTCGATTCCCAGTAGAGAAGTCCAGTCACAACATCAGCTCCTTCCTCCTGGTGTTCTCTGGCAGAATCTATCTAGAGTAGTGTTTAAATCTGGCTTTAACCTGGCTTCCTTCTAGCTAAGCCACTCCCCCTACTTAACAGATCTTTCTACACTTAGTTAAATTGCACAGATAACAATCTCCTTCAACCACCTGAGACAAACACCTAGATAACTGTACAGATAACAATTCACTTCAGCCAACTCAGACAAACACACTATTTTTTTTTACTGTACATTGAAGGTCCCAGTAGTAGAGTTCTACTTCTTTATTCCCAGTACAGAAGTACAGTCACAACAGCAGCTCCTTCCTCCTGATGTTCACTTTTATCCACCTATGACTACTGCATCGAATATCACCCTGGGCTGAATCACATAGACACTGATGCCTTGTTCTGACACCCACCAGTCCATCTAGAGGTGCACTCCAGCTGGGTAAAGATACCTGAGCAGGTTGTGAAAGCTCTGTGTAAAAAGTTTGATAATGAAGAGATCCCTTCTTCAGATGACATCCCGTGCCTGGTAGACAGCCTAGGAGCATCTGAGAGCTGCCTTCCTGTAACATACTGTCATTTAGCTGCATTGGATATGAGGTCCTTGCCACAGCTGATCACCCAGGATTTGATAAGAGAGCAGCAGGCCAGTATGGCCATGGGAGAGATTATACAAGGTTTACAGCTAGTGGGAGGACCGACACAGGTAACCACTAACGATTGAGATGCCAGGCTGTTGCTACGAGAGTGGCCAAAGCTAAGATTAAAGAAATGTTTGCTGCACAAAGAGGTACAGGACCAGCAGGGGGCATTCTGTGTACAGTTGGTGTTACAAGGCCGATTTCATTACACAGTACTGAAGGTGCTGCATGATTACATGGGCCACCTGGGCAGTGAATGTACCCTTGACCTAATTAGAAGCAGATTCTATTGGCCAAAGATAGGACAAAGGGTGGAGGAGTATTGCAAGTCTTGCTGGCGGTGCATACAATGAAAAGCACTTCCCCTGAGGGCCACCCCTCTAGTTAATATCAACACCAGCACTCCAATGGAATTAGTGTGCATTAATTTCCTCACCTTGGAACCAGACACCATAAATATTGCTAACGTACTGGTGGTCACTGATCATTTCACTTGATATGCCCAAGTTTTCCCCATTAAAGATCGGAAGGCATCTCAGTGTCCAAAGTGCTGGTCAAAAAGCTTTTAGTGCACTATGGAGCACCTCAATGAATTCATTCAGACCAGAGGCACGATTTTGAAAGTAGGTTGATTAAAGAACTTCTGTCTCTTTGGGGGTCAGAAAGTCTCGAACAACACCTTACCACCCTCAAGGCAACCCACAACCAGAAAGATTTAACAGAACATTGTTCAACATGTTTGGCACCTTGGACCCCAGAGACAAGCACACCTGGAGTCAACGAGTTAGTACCCTGATCCAGGCTTACAATTACACAAGGAATGATGCTACTGGGTTCTCTCCATACCATCATATATTCGGGAAGGAAGCCCATCTACCAGCAGATCTGTGCTATGGAGTGACAGCAGATGGCCTTCAAGAAGGTTACTACCTGCAGTATGTAGACAAATTGAAGCAAAACTTGAATTATGCTCATTGATTAGCCTCTGAAATGGTTACTAAGAAGAACTTGGCTAACACAGAAAGGCATGATAAGAAAGTGTGGGCAGAAGATCTCAAGGCAGGTGATAGAGTACTACTCTGGAGTTTGGGCATACCTGTAAAATACAAGATCGCTGATTGATTGGGAAGCATGCCATATGTAATTCTAGAGAAATTGAAGGAGCTGCCAGTGAACAAGATTTGGCCAGAAGGAGAGACTCGAGGCTGCAGAGTATTTCATAGGAACCATTTACTCCTCATCGGTGACAAGTTGGTTGGCTCCAAGCCCAACGCAGAAGATCCTCCCACACCTCCAACTACTCTGGCTGCTGCATACAGACGACAAAGGTGAGAAAATGGTGAAACCATGGGGGCTGGATCCACTCAGTGGGAAGAAGTGATGGATAGAGAAGAGCTGGCAGATGAGTTGGAGAGAGTATGATGGTCACCCCCCATCTGTTTTTATCCCACACCTGAGTTGGTGATACTGTTTCAGGGAACACCCCTGACATTAGAGACTGAGATCCAAGATAATAATGAGACTGAAGAAGTGGATTTACCTATACCTGAGGAGCAGGGTGATAAACAGGAAGCCACTCTCACTACACCCCTTGAAGGGACCACTCCGGACTTGAACACTAGTCCAGCTGAGCCTTTTGAGTGGCTCCAGAGCAGCTGTTCCAAATCAATGCCTTTTGGAGCATCCACTTCAGACTTGAATACTGGTCTGACTGGGCTTTCTGAATGGTCACAAGAAAGCCCCCTTGAACAAAGTGGTGAAAGGGGAGCAATGACAGAGCACCCTGCAATGGAAGAGGAATAGACAGGCACAGGGGCAAGTAAAGCTGAATCCACCTCTGAACAGGAGGTGGCCAATAGGACTGAGGTGCAAGAGACCTCAAGAAAGTCAGGAAGGACTGTGAAACCCATACTTAAACTGACCCTAGGGGCACCCACTGACCTACCCCTTTTTGTCATGTACAAAGGTGTAAATATTACTCCTAGGTCCCTGGAAAGGTATTTATGTGGGTATACCGTTATAACAGCAACTGAAAGTGAGTGACTCAAATATGAGCGACTTACTTTCAACACCTGGTATATGGGCTACCCTGCAAGCGTAGTGATGGTTACGTGGGCAACCCTGCAAGGGTAGCGATGGATACAGGAGGGTGACAGGAAGAAGAGGAGGGGGACAGGAAGAGAAGGGAGGGTATCTAAGGGGTAGTGCAGTGGAAGGCTGCCGAGCTGGCAGCTTGGCATACTGGTGAGGGTGGCTGGCAATAGTAGGGATGGTGCAGGGTTCAGGGCTGGGGAGGATGACAGAGTTTTACAGATTTTTTTCGACACTTTGTTTTTTTTCTATTTTCCGGCTTTTCATCCCCTCCCCGACATGCACTCTTCCCCCCGTAATTAGTAATCCATATGTAGAGAAAGTGGGGGGTGCTGAGCAGCTTTTTTGGTTGTTGCCCATTTTTGTCACAGTGAGTGTACATTGCCCTTTTTTTCAGTAATGTACACTCGTCATAATGGCAGTCTCTATTCCATGATCACCGTTATCACATAGAAACATTCATGTGCCCTGCAAGTGCTAAACCCCCCAGGTCCAGAGGTAATGTGGCAAAGAAAAAGAGGGGGAAATGAAAAGCACCCAAGTGAGATTAATGATAAAAGTGTATTGACATCAGGATGGTCTATCCAGCCAAATTACAATTGCTAGTGTCTGTGTGCTAGCTATCTTATGAAGAACCGGAGGCAGCATTGACTGGACTCAAGCTGCCCTCCCTGATCTATTCTGTGACCCTTGAATTGGGCATGGAGAACACAGGATATCAGCTCAATGAGGTACCAGAAAGTAAAGTGAAATGATTTTTGGTAACAGAAATATAGAGCCAAAAAGGTATTTCCTTTCTCAGAAGCTAATATCTGGTCTAGGTCTCCTAGATCCGAGTTTCTACCCAGCTTGGTTTTCATTACATTTGATCAGTGCTGATCTCTGTAATGCTTGGGACATAACAGAAACACTAGATGCTTGCTTAATATCAAAGGGATAGTCTGGGATCTATTATTAAAAGGATCTTCCTTTTCCTACAGTCACCTAAATCCCAGGCGAACTCTGGTTTTCCTCTACGAACATGCACACTAGCGAGCAGTTAATTATGCAAGAGCTCCTTGAAAGATACTGAAAGCCTTAAGCCACTAGGGGGAGCACGCAGTGCAATTTTTGTGGGGACTGTCTCAAAGAATAAACCCAAGTCAAAATTCAGCTTTCATTGTCCGTGGAGCAGCACAGAGACTTTTTCCTAACAAGTGCCGAAGGAACTATTATTTGGGTTAATCTGGTTTGTTATTCTCCTTAACCGAAAAAGACTGTTCAATTGAAGTTCTTGGAGTACAATTCCTGCTGTTCCTATATGCTTTGACAAGGGATATGAGACCTTTATTTGATCTTCATGACCAAACCGAGGATCCTTGTCCAAATAGCCCTTATTAGCCATGACTCTAATGGATGATCAACTTCCTAACCATAGGCTGGTTCTTCTGTTTTCTTTTGGAATCTTATTTTCACATTTGGGACTCATATGATATCGAATTTGATTATATGATGTTTTAGTACATTTTAAAGGAAGTATGTGCTGAATTTAAATAATGTTAATTGTACATAAACTGGGTATGCCTGCTGCCTAGTAAGTCTATGACTACGTGGGTAAGACTGTCAACAATCATTTATAACAGTTCAGAGCGAGCTAGTAGAAGTGCACAAGTCCCAAAAGGTCACATTTAAATCTCTGACTTATACAAATGAAGGGACCTGGTGCTTTTGGGCCTGTTAAGATGGGAACCCTTATTTTCATACTAGTAATAGATCAAGTAGACACAGCTCTAACCTGATAGAATAGATGCAGCAGACTTCCCTGATCTGTTAATTTGTTATTATAATAAGAAAGGGGAGTTTGTAACAACTGTTTCATTATTAATTGTTCAAACGAGAGTTCTTACCCGGTTACCATGGTACAGTTCAACTTGTCTGCAAAGATGTTAATGCACTTCTCGGTTCTTATTTTAGAGGGGTTAGTATCGGGTGGCTGGAGGGGGGGAGAGGTGATGAGGCATGCTGCAGAGCGAAGTTCAAAACAACAAGGGGGGATAGATGGGAGGGCTGGAGATTTCTTCAACATTAGGGAATTTGCTCATTTGATTACCGGTTTATGGGGTGGGGGAGGGGGCAGGGTGGTATCAGGGATTCTGGGAGGGGGCAGGGTAGAGGTGTGTGTGGGGATCTTGCATGGATAGACCCATTTCTATATTACTATGAGCAGGAGCTTATTTCACTCCACCCAGGGGTGCACAATCAAAAATAATCTGGGTCCATGGCTAGGGATTTAGTGTTTGCTATGTGGAACATTAAGGGAGCCCAAAATAAGTTGAAACAATACCAAATATTAAAGCATTTACATTTATTAAAGGTGAATATTACATTTATACAGGAATCCCACTTACTAATTCCAGAAGCACCAAAGTTGAGAAGGCAACAAGCAGGTCAGGTATTTGCCACTGAAGGAAGCACTCAGAGCTGTGTAGTAATGATTTTAGTAGCACGATCCGTTCCATTTTTTTACGATGAATGTTATTAGTGATCCCCATAGTAGATTTGTATTTGTTCATGGGAAGCTACATTCTACTGATATTCTGCTAGGCAGCATTTATGGTCCGAATAGTGACTCTCCTGGGTTTTTTATGCAGCTGGTTAATACTTCAGTTCCCTTTTTATCCATCCCAATGATTTTAGGCGGGGACCTAAATTATTTTTCCCCCCCTCCTACTGCTGCCACTGATCTCTCTCTCTCTCTCTCTCTCTCTCTCAGAGCTTCCCTCATAGATCCCAATTAGCAGCCCCAAGGAGTCTGCCCCAGAGTACTAACGCTACCCTCATACCTTCAGGGCCTCGGATTACCCTCTGGGCAGGGCGGCGGAGATCCCGCTCATCTCCCCCTGAGCAATGTTGTGAGTGCGCACAGTGGAGTCTGCTTCCTGGTTGCTGCCCTGGAACCAACGTTGAGGGTCGTCTCCTAGATCAGGGAAGGGTTTTTCCAGTGTTCTGTTATGGACTCCCGACGCTGGTGTGCAATGAGGAGCAAGGATACTGACGTGCACAGAGACGCACGTCAAATCCAGTCCTCTGCCAGCGTCGACCCTTACGTGTTTGGCGTCCCCCCAGCTGCATCAACGTCCCTGAGTTCCCCCAACAGGCAGCGATATAGCAGCAGAGAGTGCAACCCCTCCCACCCCGGAGAAGGAGAGCAGTCATTAGACGCTTAATCCTTCTCCTCCCGGCCAACCCCCAGTGGCCTGGGTCCGCTCCCGAACCTGGGTCGCCGGCGAGGTGTGGTGTGCAGCGCCTCAACCCTCAGTGTCACCAGGCCGGCGGTGGAGACCTAAATTTAACATTTGATCCGAACATCGACTGCTTGGGTAGTAAGTTTAAAGGTCTCTCTCCAGCTCAAAGGGCATTGACAGAAATGGTGGACCAGGTGGGTTTATATGATGTTTGGCGAGTCTTCACGCTTCTGATAGAAGTTACACATTTACCCCTCCAGTTCCCGGGACTTGCTCAAGAATTGACTATATCACGATTTCATATGGTTTACTCCCAGGGGTCTTGGACTCATCCATCCATCCAGGTCCTCCGTCCGATCACTCCCTTGTTGCATATTTACTCTCATTTTCTTCCCTTCCCAAAAGTGGGTGGTGGTGAAAGGTCAATAACCAGCTTGTAAAAGATCCAGGAACAGTACAGTGCATTACAGACCACATTACACAGTTTGTGGCTATCAATCACAATTTTACTGGTAAACCTGATGTATGTTACCCGTTTACCATGGTACAGCCTTAAAGGCTTATTTAAGAGGTTTCCTAATTGGCCTGGCTTCCAAATGGAAGAAAGTGAGAGAGAGTCAGATATTAAACCTTCTTTCTCAAATCAGAGCCATAGAGGCCAGAGTGTCCCTGACTACTCCAGAGCATGTTAAACAAGAGCTCATCAAGCTGAACAATACTTATTTAAACCGTTTGAGAGAGAAAGCAGAATTTATGATTCTAAAAACGAATGCCTCTTATATCGATCAAGGAGAGAAAGCAAGTTGCCTCCTTGCATTAAGAATTAAACAACAAGAATCTTCAAGGCTCATTGCTGCCATTCAGTCATCTATAGATGGCTCCTTGAAAAATACCCCGGCTGGGATTACGGCAGAGTTTAATATTTATTATCAACAATTCTAAGGTCCTATGCCAAATCCACCTTCCCTAGAACATCTGGACAAGTATCTTGCAGAATCTCACTTGCCTGCCCTCTCAGAAACAAAAGAACTCTTGTTATGTGCTCCTATCTCTCAAGGGGAACTTTTTAGAATCATAAAAGATCCCCCACAAAGAAGACCCTGGGGCCTGATGGCTTCTCTCCTAATTTTTATAATGTTTATGCAAAACAACTGGTACCTTTGCTTATCCCCCTATACCAGCATATTCTCTCTGGCTCTGACATAGATAAAACATTATTCGAGGCACTGATTGTTCTCCTACCCAAGCCCGGTAATTCTCTAGACCTAGTAACTAGCTACAGACCAATTTCTCTTCTTAATCAAGATATCAAAATTCTGACCAAGTTACTAGCTGACCATATCAATACTGTTCTTCCTGATCTCATAGGGTTGGAACAGGTCAGATTCATGAAGGGCAGGTCTTTGGTTAACCACCTACGCACTCTGGACCATGTCTTCTTGGTGTCCAGGGATGCAAAATATCCTGCTGCTCTTGTCTCCTTGGATGCCAAGAAAGCATTTGATAGGGTCAACTGGAACTTTCTATTCTGTACCTTACATGCTTTTGGCTTCCCCTTAGAATTTCAGAATTGGGTCCGAACACTTTATAAATCCCCTTCAGCTCGGGTGCTGAGTAACGGAGTTGTCTCAGATTTATTTCCTCTACAATCCAATACGAGACAGGGCTGCCCCTTGTCCCCTCTTCTTTTTGATTTATACTTGGAACCTCTTATATGTAGGCTTGTTAATTGTCCCAGGATTCAAGGTATTACTATACAAGACTGCAAAATCAAAGTTGCAGCTTATGCTGATGATCTTTTACTCCAGCTATCCTATCCTGTTTTATCCATCCCTCCTGTGCTGGAGATCATTAAAGAGTACAGTGACCTTTCTAATTATAAATTGAATGTGGACAACACCATCGTATTTCCCCTCGATTATAAAGTATTGGAGCAGGAAATTATGGCCCTGGGACTGTTCTGGGAAATGGAATCTTTGAGATACCTGGGAATTGATATCTCAAGAAGCCCAGCACTTCTCCAAAGAAGAACTTGGATTCTCTATTGCTCACTCTTACCCAAGATATAAAAAGATGATCCCTTCTCCCACTTTCTCTATGGGGTAAAATAACTCTGATTAAGATGAATGTTTTTCCCCATCTTTTCTATCCCCTTAACCTTTTAAATGTATGGCTTCCTCTTTCGTGGTTTAGGAAAGTGCACAGTCTCATTACTGATTTCATTTGGGCCAGAAAAAGACCTCATCTGGCCTTTTATAAATTAGCCACCCCCAAAGTTAAGGGCGGCCTCCGTCTCCCACATACTGGTCTCTACTATTAGGCCAGTCATGTCAGTAAAAATCTCAGATAGCTTGTTTCAGAGGATCTCAGAAATCCATCCCTTTATATACCACTCTGGCACAAAATAGAATCAGCTCAAATTCAACACCTCAGCCTTTTCCCTTCTGCAGTTTTGCACACAAAGACAAAATGTCTTCCTGTGCAACTCCATTATACTCCGATAGCTCTTTCTATCAAGTGCACTCAGAGCTCTGCACTTTCTTGAAATACAATCACTGTCTGGATTTGGCACAACCATTAATGGGTAATCCCAATCTCAAAATATATAGTAAAGTTCTCTCCTCCCTCTGGCTTCCACGGTTAAAAGAGCACACTCTCTCCTATTTTCTAAATGAAGTAAGTGGGTCCTGGTTATCTTCATCTGAGATTCTAGTTAAATCAAGCATCTTGAATTCCAAATCTTCCAACTACTCCCTCTGTTGGCTAAATCCATAGGGGTAGTTCCTTCACCATCCAAGGGCCCACCTTTTAGAACTGAGATGGTCCCTCTGGGTGGCCTCCCGCATGCTGTGTCCAAGATGTTTAGTGCCCTGTTTGATTAGATTTATCCAGAACATTTTGGCCCATTCACTTACTGGGCCTCTCTTTTCCCAGAGACAATCATAAATTTACCCATCCTGTGGCAGGGCTGCCACAAGTTTATCGCTCAGGATAGACTTCATCTTATGCAATTCTACATATTGCATAATTTATACTACACACCACAAAAGTTGGCCAAATATGGTATTGCTCCTTCCTCTACTTGCACAAGATGTGTACAGGATGAAGGCAACCTGCTCCACATTTTCTGGACTTGCCCCAAGATAACCCTTCTATAGATACTCATTAAACAAAGAGTAGACCCCCTCTTAGGACTTAATGATTTGTTTTCAGCAAAAGTCTGTCTCCTGAGGGATTTCTTTGAGATTCTGGTTCTTGCCACAGGTTCCATATGGCCTTAATATCAATGTCAGTCAAAAAATTGATATTGAAACATTGGAAGGACAGTGAAGACATTTCATACAAAACAGAAACGAACTTGGACAGTGCTCGATGTGCTAGGGGTTCACAGCAGAGGGGTGGCTACCCCAACCATAAAGCAAAAGGTTCCTGAACTGCTGCACTCCAACCATGTAAAAAAAGACCAAAACAACAGTTTAAACAACTAAATAGTTGTATTTAAAGATCCACCTTGTCATAGCCCCTAGCCCCTTGAAGGCACTAAGCTGAGGTGCCAGGGTCTCTCACAAGGTGGATCTTTAAATACAACTATTAAGATGTTTAAACTGTTGTTTTGGTGGTTTTTTATGTGGTTGGAGCACAGCAGTTCAGGAACTTATAGAAGATATTTCATATGTGGAATGGTTGAGAGAGTTATTAGCTAATTTCAGATCAGAGAGAACAATTGCAAGTCTCCAGAACCACACTGCCAGATTTAATAAACTGTGGGGCCCCTGCAAACTCTTTATTCCCTACAACCTGCCTAATACTAAGCTCATGACTAGAAATTCTATTATTACATATGTATCTACACTGTGCAAGATTTGGAGGGAGGGGGTTGAGGATGGGGCTGGGGGGAGGACACATCTGTCAGTCTGTCATATATTACTTTCATCCTGTATCATTTATGAAGATTTGTCCTCTGTATGGAAAATTTTAAACTCTGAATTGAAAAAAAAAGTGTATTGACAATGTGCTACTGAAATATCTGTAGTTCTGAAAACTCAAAAAAAGTATGGGTTGGTTGGCCTGGTGGCACAGAGAGCTGAGGCAGGCACTGTTGCCTTATCTCACACCATGCTGGCGACCCGGGTTCGAGAATGGACTTGGGTCGCTGGGGGTCGGCAGGTTGTGACAGGCTAGAGCATCTGTAGGACTGCTCTCCTCTCCTGGGGTGGGTAGCAGGGCCTCATCACTGTGCAGCAGCCCCCAGTGGAGACCAGGAGCACTGCATGAGCATCACAATGGAGAAAACACCAGAAAAGCAGAAACCACTTTGAGGATCAGCTGAATGATGGCTGCCTGTCTGCTGACACTTCTGAAACTCCCAAAGGAGCCATGTCTGCCTCAGCAGCACCAAGGGGTGAAGAGAAAGAGTATGCTGGCTGTCCCCCACCGGTGTCTTCCCCCTCGAAGGAGAGGGATCCACCCGGCAAAGGGTTGCACTGGATTACTCTGGGAAGGCTGCGATATGAGGTAAGGATTCTCAAGGGGGTAGTAGGAGGTTGTCAGGGACCATGGCAACATGAAGGAGTGGAGTGTCCCAAAGCATGTATTGGGGAAAATAAATAAGGTAAAAAAAAAGAAAAGGTATGGGTGCCATATATATCCATGGCAAAAAAACTCCATTTAATGCATCAGTTAGGGTTGTTCCACAGTGACAAAAGTGAGGAAATTCAATGTTAGGGTTCCTACCCCCCTTGCACCCCACCCCCACTCTGCTCCCACCAAGAGGCATCGGGATTTGTGATGGGGTCATCGGTCCTAACTCTCACCCCATCCCATGTGTAAACAAGCTGAGGTGGTGCAGTATAGGAAAATGGGGTGAGAGTTAGGACTGATGACCCCAACGCCCAACCCGATGCCTGTTGGTGGGGATATGGTGCAAGGGGTGGGAACCCTAACATCAAATTTCCTCACTTTTTTCGCTGTGGAACAACCCTAACTGATGCATTAAACTGAGTTTTTTGCCATGAATTTCCCTTCTTTTTGAGAATGTGCACTATAAATAATGAATGGAATGTGGTGGTTGGAGTGCAGGGCCCTCCCACTATGTGATTTTTTGTCACATAGTAACGCTAACAGTAATGCAAACGCAACCGCAAGTGGTAATGCACATGGTGATGCAAACATAAATGGTAATGCAAATGGTAAGAGAACCGCAAGTGCAAACATTAATGAAAACAGAAATGGTAACGCAAACGCTAACGGAAACAGAAACGCAAACATTAACGAAAACAGTAATGTAAATGGTAACGCCAATGGAAACGCAAACAGTAAGAAAAATGCAAACGGTAACAGAAATGCAAACAGAAATGCAAATGGTTAAGGCAATGGACCCACAGAAGGAAACAGTAACGCAATCGACAACGGAAACGCAACCGTAAATGCAAACGCTAATGGCAACAGAAATGCAAACAGTAACGGTAACACAATTGGAAACACAAACAGTTACTGTAACAGCAATTATGATGCCAAAGTGAACAGTAATGTAAACGGAAACACAATATGTATGGAAATGCAAATGGTAACACGCACGGTCACAGTACCGCAATTGGAAATGCAAATGCTAATGTTAACAGCAATAATGATGCCAAAGGAAACACAAACACAAACACAAATGAAAAACGGAAGTGTATACGCAAACGCAAGCGCAAATGAAAACGCAAAGGGTAATGTACACTGTGGCGAAGACGGGAACGGTAATGGAAACGGTTATGGAAATGCAAGTGGGAACGCTAACTGTGACAGTAATGAAAGCGCAAACCCTTTTTTTCACCAACAGCTGCATAAGAAAACATAGTGAATACAAAAACTGTATGCATAATAATGAACCTTGGAGCAGAAAATGAGCACTTGGAATACTAAATTGCTTATATCTCAGGAACTGTATGACGTAGAAAAAAAATTAAAATTCCATATAAATTATGACTTTCCTGGCTATTTTTGTACTTAGCCCCCTAGTGTGGGGGCTAAGCATTTTTCCAATGAAAAGTCCATATTTTGAAGCGTTTCCGAGATACGGGCCCCGAAAGGCATGGCGGACACCGTAATGTTAGTCTATAGGAAAAATCGTCAACTTCGGAGTACCATAATTTTGCATCTCTGTAATATTTTGTCACCAAACCACCAAAAGGCACATCTGTGGGATGTTGGCTTTCTTCCCTCCAAATTTCAGCCCAAAAGACCAAACCGTTCTTTTGCAGCAGGGTGGCAAAGAATTCCTGTTATTTTGGCCATAGTGTTGCAAAGTACTGTCGTGATCTGTGACACTTTCGCAAAAAAAATCATGAAAGTATCGAATGTGCAACACTACTTTGTGACACTACAGTTTACAAAAATTTCAAAAACATATTTCTGGGGTGTTTAACCCCCCCAAAAAGACATGGCTAGCATCCTAAGGGCTCGACTAGGTGAACACAAAAAGAATTGTGTCCCTAGAGGGTCCCAAATTTAAATGCCAAGCATTTCTGTGACCGTTAGCTGGAAAAAAATGGCTGACTCATGACACTACAGGGGTAATTTGTGACACTAAAAACTGCATGTGCAACACTGTGAAACTTTTTGTTAACTTTTCCCATTGACTATAATGAGAAACTTGTTTTTTGAATAACTTTTGAACTGTTTAATATTTTTTCACAAAATCTTCGAAAGACATGTCAGGGACCCTGGCTGCATGTTCCTTGAAGTTTTTGGACTGGTCACACAAACTGTGCCACCTGTAGGTGCGAGCAAAGAATGCACAAAAAAGTGTAAATGCGACATGGAATGTCACTTTATAGCTCCACAACCATATATCTGACCTGTACGAAGCTTGGCAGATCCAGAGATCTATGGTACTGCTCAGTGCCTGCCAAATTTCAGGCAACTCCGTCATACAGTGGCAAAGTCATTAACCTGACAAATTTCATATTTTAACCTTTAATGGGGTACTCAACCCTAACTATAGTGGCACTACCGTGCCACTATTTTATATATATATTATGGTAGAGTAGCACTTTAACGGTTAAAGAGTGAAACTTTGCACCTTAATAACTTTGCCACTGTTCAATGGATTTGCCTAAAATTTGGTATGCAAGATTAGACTTTCGTACCGGTCGGATATACGGCTGTGGAGTTATTAAGCGACAACCAAAAGTGCAATTATGTTTTTTTGCGAATTCTTTGCTCTCACCTACAGGTCGCACGGTTTGCATGACCAGTCTGAAAACTTCAGAGAATGTGCGGCTGGGGTCCCTGATGTGCCTTTTGAAGATTTCATTAAAAAATATTAAACAGTTCAAAAGTTATTCAAAAAACAAGTTCAAATTATAAGTCAAAGGGGAAAAGTTGACAAAAAGTTCGGAAGTGTCGCAAATGCACTATTTAGTGTTGCAAATGGCCATAGTAGTGTTGCAAATCCACCATTTTGTTTTCAGTTAGTGATCAGAAAAATGCTTGCCATTTAAAATCGGGACCCTCTAGGGACACAATTCATTCTGTGTTCAGCTAGTCGGACCCTGAGGATGCTAGCCATGCCTTTATTTTGGGGTTAAACACCCCAGAAATATGTTTTTCAAATTTCTGGAAACAGTAGTGTTGAAAAGTAGTGTCGCACCTGCGACACTTTCGAAAGTTTTTGCGAAAAGTGTCACAAATTGCGACACTACTTTTCCAGACTATGGCCAAAATGACAGGAGTTCTTTGCCACCCTGCTGCAAAAGAACAATTTGGTCTTTTGGGCTGAAATTTGGAGGGAAGGCAGCCAACATCACACAAATGTGCCTTTTCATGGCTTGGTGAAAACATATTGCATGACTGCTAAGTTACGGTACTCTGAATTTGATGTTTTTTTGCCATAGACTAACATGGTGGCGTACGCCGTGCCTTTCGGGGCTCGTATCTCGAAAACGGTGCAAGATACAGAATTTTCGTCGTGACAATGCATAGCCCTATGCATTCAGCAAAAATGTAGCCAGGAAAATCATGAATCATGGGAAATTTTTTTTTCTACGTCGTACGGTTACTGAGATATAAGCAATTTAGTATTCCAACACCTCATTTTCGGCTCTGAGGCCCATTATTATGCATACATTCCTTGTACACTCTGTGTTTCTCTATCACATGTGTAAAGAAGCAGAGGTATAGGAGAATGGGGTGAGAGTTAGGACCGATGACCTCAACGCATACCTGGCTATGCCAGGTTGGGGTGGGCTGGGGTCCAAGGGGGCTTTCAACCCCAACACCAAATTTCCTTGTTTTGTGGCTGTGGAACAACCTAACGGATGCATTAAATGGCTTTTGCCTCTAATATATATATATATATATATATATATATATATATATATATATACATACATATATATTATGGTAGCACAGTAGTGCTACCATAGTTAGGGTTGAGTAGCACTTTTAAGGTTAAATGGTGAAACTTTGCACCTTAATAATTTTTCCACCGTTCAACAGATTTGCCTGAAATTTGGTATGCACAGCTGGGCATGATAGGTCTTGGGATCTGCCAACTTTCATACCAGTCGGATATACGGCTGTGGAGTTTGTAAGCGACATCCGTGTGCGCAATTACGCTTTTTTGCACATTCTTTGCTCATGCCTACAGGTAGCACAGTTTGTGCGACTGGTCTGAAAACTTCAGGGAACGTGTGGCCAGAGTCCCCGATGTGCCGTTTGAAGATGTGGTGAAAAAATATTGAACGGTTTAAAAGTTATTCAAAAAACAAGTTCCCTTTATAAGTCAATGGGAATAGTTAACAAAAAGTTCAACACTTTCGCAAATGCACTTTTTAGTGTCACAAATGGCCCCAGTAGTGTCGAAAATCTGCCATTTTTTTATCAGTTACTGATCAGAAAAATGCTTGGCGTTTAAAATTGGGAACCTCTAGGAACACAATTCTGTTTGTGTTCACCTAGTCGGACCCTCAGGATGCTAGCCATGTCTTTATTTTGGGGTTAAACACCCCAGAAATATGTTTTTCAAGTTTCTGGAAAAAGTAGTGTCACACCTGCGACACTTTTGCAAACTTTTGCGAAAGCTTTCGCAAATTGCGACACTACTTTTCCAGACTATGGGCAAAATGACAGGAGTACTTTGCCACCTTGCTGCAAAAGAACAGTTTGGTCTATTGAGCTGAAATTTGGAGGGAAGGCAGCCAACATCTCTCAGATGTGCCTTTTGGTGGTTTGGTGACAAAATATTGCACGGATGCCAAGTTACGGTACTCTGAAGTTGACATTTTTTTCCCATAGCCTAACATGGTGGCGTTCGCTGCACATTTCGGGGCTTGTATCTCGGAAATGAAAACCTAGCCAGGAAACTCATGAATCATGTGAAATTTAAATTTTTTTTCTATGTCGCATGGTTTCTGAGATATAAGCAATTTAGTATTCCAACACCTCATTTTCGGCTCCGAGGCCTATTATTATGCATACATTCTTTGTACACACTATGTTTCTCTATGCAGCTGTTGGGCAAAAACAGGGTGTGTGCTTCCGTTACTGTAACAGTTAGCATTTCCACTTGCGTTTCTGTACCTGTTTGCGTAACCGTTCCCATGTACGCCTCCATGTGTGTTACCCTCTGCGTTCTCGTTTGCGCTTGCAGTTGTGTTACTGTTACCATTTGCATTTCCACTACTGTTTCTGTTTGCATTTTGGTTTGCATTTCTGGCACCTCTTTAATTTGTGTTTCTCTTTTGCTTTGCGTCTTCATTGCTGTTACTGTTACCATTTGCATTTCCAGTTGCATTACTGTGCCTGTGTGCATTACGGTTTGCCTTTCCGTACACGCTTCCATTTGCTTTTGCATTTCTGTTTCCTTTGGTGTTATTGTTGCTGTTACCATTACCACTTGCATTTACTAACGGTAACGACATTATTTCTCCTTATTCTGGTTTGCGTTCTGTACGCGCTTCCATTCCCATTTCCATTTCTGTTTCCTTCGTCATTATTGTTCATGTTAACTTTACAGTTTACGTTTACAATTACGGTACTGTGACTGTGCGTGTTACAGTTTGCGTTTCCGTGTGCGCTTGTGTTCGCGTTTCCATTTTGGTTCCCTTTGGCGTAATTTATGCTGTTAACGTTACCATTTGCATTTCCAATTGACGTACCGTTACCGTGTGTGTCACGGTTTGCGTATCCTTACACGGTTGTGTCTCCCTTTTGTGTCACTGTTCGCTTTGGTATCACTTTGCGCTTGCGTTTCTATTAACGTTTGCCTCACCATTTACGTTTCTGTCACCGTGTGCGCAGCCGTTAGCAGTTGCATTTCCCTTGCACTTACCATTACTATGTCACAAAACTTCATGTGGTTTGGGCCCCGCGCTCCCACCACCACATTCCATTCACTACTTCTACTGCAGATTCTCACAAAGAAGGGAAATTAGAGGCAAAAAAATCCATTTAATGCATCAGTCAGGGTTGTTCACAGTGACAAAAGTGAGGAAATTCGATATTGGGTTGAACCCCCTTGCACCACCCCACCCTGCCCCCAGCCAGCATCAGGGTGTACGCTGGGGTCATGGGTCCTAACTCTCACCCCATTCTCCTATAGTTCACCACCTCAGCTTCTTTACACATGTGATGGGATGAGAGTTAGGCCTATGACTCCAACGCACACCCTGATGCCAGCTGGGGGCAGGTAGGGTGAGGCAAGGAGGGGTTTCAACCCTAACATCGAATTTCTCGCTTTTGTCGCTGTGGAACAACCCTAAGTGATGCATTAAACAGAGTTTTTGCTCTAAATATATATATATATATATATATATATATATATATATATATATGATAGCACAGTAGTGCTACCATACTTTGGGTTGAGTACCACTTTTAAGGTTAAAGGGTGAAAGTTTGCACCTTAATAACTTTGCCACCGTTCAACAGATTTGCCTGAAATTTGGCAGGCATGGGGGGGGGCACCATAGATCTTGGGATCTGCCAAGTTTTGTACTGGTTGGATATACGGCTGCAGAGTTATTAAGCGACATCCGTGTGCACAATTACGCTTTTTTGCGAATTCTTTGC
Organism: Neoceratodus forsteri; assembly: GCA_016271365.2. Taxonomy (NCBI): domain Eukaryota; kingdom Metazoa; phylum Chordata; order Ceratodontiformes; family Ceratodontidae; genus Neoceratodus; species Neoceratodus forsteri. Next base: position 30,510,129 of record JADMNL010000035.1, read on the forward strand.
TTGCACCTACAGGTTGCACAGTTTGTGCAACTGGTCCAAAAACTTCAGGGATTGTGCGGCTGGGGTCCCCGATGTGCCTTTTTAAGATTTTGTGAAAAAATATTGAACGGTTCAAAAGTTATTCAAAAAACAAGTTCCCATTATAAGTCAATGGGAAAAGTTAACAAAAAGTTCCAACACTTTCGCAAATGCACTTTTTAATGTCACAAATGACCCTAGTAGTGTCTCAAATCCACCATTTCTTTTTCTGTTGGTGATCAGAAAAATGCTTGGCATTTAAAATTGGGACCATCTAGGAACACAATTCTTTTTGTGTTCACCTAGTTGGACCCCCAGGATGCTAGCCATGTCTTTATTTGGGGGTTAAACACCCCAGAAATATGCTTTCCAGATTTTTGGGAAAAGTAGTCACAAAGTAGAGTCGCACTTGCGACACTTTCGCAAATTTTTGTGAAAGCTTTCGCAAATTGCGACACTATTTTTCCAGACCATGGCCAAAATTACAGCAGTTCTTTGCTACCCTGTTGCAAAAGAATGGTTTGATCTTTTGGGCTCAGGTTTGGAGGGAAGGTAGCCAATATCTCACAGATGTGCCTTTTGGTGGTTTGGTGACAGAATATTGCATGGATGCCAAGTTATGGTACTCCAAAGTTGGTGTCTTTTTTCCATAGACTAACATGGTGGCGTACGTCATGCCTTTCGAGGCTCGTATCTTGAAAACGGTGCGAGTTACGGAATTTTCATCACAACAATGTGTTTAGTGAAAACCTAGCCCAGAAACTCATGAATCATGTTAAATTTAAATTTTTTTTCTACGTCGTACGGTTCATGAGATATAAGCAATTTAGTATTCCAGCTGCTCGTTTTTCCTGCTCCCAGGCCCATTATTATGCATACATTCTTTGTACACACTGGGCCAGATATTCAAAAGAGTTGAGCCATGCACAATAGGGTTGCACCTGCACAAGTCCGAATTTGTGCCATTCTGCAATATTCAGCAGGAGGCAGTTGCGCCCCCAAAATCATGCTGAGCAACAGCGCAATGATAATGAAGGCATGCACAACCGAAGGGGAAGGAACCATGCATAAATGGCACAGTGTGATATTCAAAGACTTGCACAATGCGCAACAGTGGAGCAAGCGAAAGTTACACCATAGCGGAAATGAGCCCAAAAAAAAAAAGGAGCAAGGAAGAGGCGCAAGAACGCTACAGGGAAGCCACATGAGGCAGAGGCAGAGGCACAGACAGGGCAAGTGGCAGGAACAGGGCAGGCCAGGGAAAGGCCACAGCAACAGACAGGCACAGGGAAGGTGTGGGGAGCCATACATCTCAGAGGCCAGCACAGGCAGGTGTACCCGGTGCAGGGGAGGTAGCAGCCAGGACAGCGGGGGGAATAAAGTAACAGGTGCCGGGGGGATGAACGCAAGCCAGGGACATGGCCAGTGATACCTTCCACATGGAGGCCGTAATGAGGGGGGTGAGAAGGCGGGCAGCAGGGGGACGTGGCCGTGGAAGGGCCCGTAGGTGGTATTCCCCCAACAGGCAGTACCGAGCCCGCACCAGCTTTGAGCTGTACACAGATACTGAGATTGTGGGCCAGTACCACCTGAACAGGGCAATACTGAGGTGGCTCTGTGAGCTGTGCAGTGATGTGATGCAGGCACCCACACGACGGAGCCATGCCCTGTCAGTGAATACCAAGGTAACAGTCTGTATGTGCTTGCTCGCCACGGGTACCTTCCAGAGACCAACTGGGGACACCACAGGCATAACCCAGTCGGCCACATCATGGCACCTCACCCAATTCCTCAGCGCACTGCTGCCACATGCTGAGGAGTACTTCCATTTCCCCAGCACAGCAGCGGAGCGCACAGCAAACATACAGGAGTTCCACAGGGTTGCAAGTATGCCTGGCGTGCGAGGGGCAATAGACTGCACCCATGTGGCCATACGCACACCACCTGGCCAGTGGGGGCCGCATACATGAATCGCAGGGCTATTCCACTGCCAGGTGGTGTGTGATGCCAGGGGGCGCATCATCAATGTCTGTGCCACGCATCCCGGGGAGCACACGATTCATTCATCTGGCACCAGTCGGCACTGTGCCACAGATTTGAGGTGGGACATCCCCACTGGACACCTAGTGGGTGAGTATGCAAACCAAATGGACAAATCTAGGGCCTGGGGGCATGGCCAGAGGTGCCATGGGTAGTGGCCTACATGGCCCGGGGCAGGGCGATGCTGATCACCAAACTAACCTCCACCCTCTACACACAGGTGACAGTGGATACCCACTCCATCCCTGGCTGCTCACACCCTACCGGTGGCCCACGACCCCAACGTAGCAACGCTACAATGAGGCATACGTCACCACACACAATGTCATCGAGCGGGTGTTCAGGATGCTGAAGGCACGTTTCCATTGCCTGGACACCTCTGGCAGTGCCCTACAGTACAGCCCCTCAAAGGCCTGTGGGATATTCCTGGCCTGTTGCATCCTGCACAACATGGCCAACAAATGTGGGATAGCTGTACAGGTCAAAGAGGGGGACAGCAATGGGGATGATGAGGACGCCGGTGATGATGGTGATGGGCAGCCCCTTGGCCGACAGGACCCCGACTGATCCAGCTGGCACAGCTGCACCGGGACACCATCACGGAGGAGCACTTCAGCCAACCCAGGTAAGTCATGGGGCCATGTGCAACCACCATTGGCTAAGGCACAACCCACAAACACGCATGGACACACACCAAGGGTGCATGCCATCAAGGGAAGTGGCAGGGCACAGAAGCACACACACAATCAGGGATGGGTGAGGATTAACATGCCACATGGACGGACACACACATGCACACACACAATGCACCAAACATGCATAGAGGACAGGAGGCACACCGACCCAGAATGCCAACCCTAGCAACACACATGTCCACAGGCCACCATGCCCACTGTCTGTCCATGTGCGTGTGTCAGATGCTGGACACCATTGCACTTTGGTGTACAGCACAATGCAGGCATCATCATGCACATATAACTGCGTACAGCAGCTGGGAGGGTGTGCAGGAGGACTGTGTGTCTGCGTGCAGGGCCGGGTACCCACCCATGCACTGCCCACTGAAACACACAATGCACACAGGGCAGCACCAGACAGTAGCCATGCTGGGAGACAGGTCAGTCTCGCAACACAGTGCCACGGCTGCCACGGATGCATGGGTGGCCCCGCTGAGACCCGCCAGCACTGGCAGGCTGACCACTGGCCTCATGGGGTGGCACCGATGGTCCCCCAGGGGTTCCACTGTGTGAACTCAACCGTGCCCGAGCAGGGGTCTGCAGCACACCAAACATGCCTGCACCAGGAGTGCTCGGGATGCCCACAGATGAACCCGGTGTCGACAGGGTGGGAGTCGCATGACGCTGGGAATGGGGGGTTGGGAGTGCACTGCGTGGTGTCCGCGATGCATGGGCACCTGGCTGTGTGCCCATTGTGGCCATGACAGCAATGAACGCCTGTGCATGCCTGTCAATGGCAGTGGTCACATTCTCCCGCAAACGGTCCATCCGGGCCAGGATCCATTCGGTGTCCCTGCTGCGATGCTCCTCTGCCCACTCCAGAGCCACACACAGTGCTTCCACGGATGTTGAAAGCTGCATCTGCTGCTGGACTGATGCTCGCAGTAGGTGGGTGTGCTCGTCCAAGAGGTCATCAGCCTCCTCGGCATCCTGTCCCTCAGGGTGTGCAAGGGCCTGATGTTCAGCACCCCTTGAATGTGGGTGCTGTGCACCAGGACCAGGTATGGGCATGTCCACAGGTGGTGCACAGATGCCGCCGCTGAACCCTGTACCCCCAGGCCCGGTGGGTGACTGCTGATGCTGCCCCTCTGGCTGCTGCACCCCAGGGCTCAGTGGTGCCGCCGCAGTGGCCGCAACAGTCCCACTGTCCTGAACAGACACCAGTGCTGCCCCACTGGTGCTGACAGGCACAGCTTGGGACTGTGCTGACAAGCAGGCCCCCACGGCAGCACCAGCCACAGCCATGGGCGCGAATTGCCCTGCTGTGTTTCCATCCTGTGGCATACACGTCACTGCCCATGATGGTCATGTCATCATCACTGGTGCCGAACTCTGCCCCGGCCACAGCCACAGTGTGCTGGCATCCATGGATGCCAGCACACTGGGACACAGGCAGGGCTTCCTCCACACCTGTCTCAATGACGTCAGTGTGGACAGACAGGCGGTCCCACTGTTGTACAGACCCACACATACCTGTGGAGTGGATGGTCCCACCTCGACTCTGTCAACTGTCCACAGTGGACAGGCCCACCACCGCTGACCTATGCAGATGCTCAGAATCTGTAAGGGAAAGCAAAGTCACGTTACTGTGTGTGACCTACCCGGCCCCCCCCAGACAGACCATGACTTACCATGCAGAGATGGGCCACCACCTGTCTGGAAGCCACTGCCAGGAACTCCCTCTATGGCACTCCGGTGCATGCTTGCAGCAAGCCTGTCCTCCACTGGGGTGAGCTGTACCACCTCCAGCTGTCCCCCACCTGTTGCAGCATGTGCCGCCCTGATGGCAGCCACCTTCTCCTTTACCCTCCTCCTGTCTGTACCCATCTTCTTCTTACACTCCTGCACAGAGCACTGGTGGCTGCCATGCAGGTTCACGGCACGTGCCACCTCCTCCCATGCAGCAGCACGGGCCTGAGTGGTGCCCCGCCGTCCACTGAACAGTGTCTCCTGAGCCAGGTAGGCCTTGAAAAGGGCCTCGGTTTTGGCCTTAGTAAAATTCAGCCTCCTTCTCCTCCCACCACTGTTGTCCTCCTCTCCAAGAACGTGCTCGGTCATTATGTAGCCTGTAAGAATGGCATTTGTTACCTGTGACTGTGCAGTCCCATGCATGTCCCAGAATCCACAGTCCACACTCCCACACAGCATGCAACTCACCAATAAACTGCAATAACTGACTATGGCCACTGCAGCACATTGTCGCACCTTTATAGTACAATCCATGCAAATGAGGCGAGGAGCAACTTTAATTAGATGCAAATTGCAGTGCTGCACCATTGAATGGCTGATTGGATGATTTGCATATGACGGCTGAATATCGCGCTGCTGTGCTTTGCGCAATTGTGATGCACGTGCTGAGCCAATGGCGCAGTTCTGTGGCATGTGTAGTACACCTCACTGCACATGCCCAGGTTGCTGACACAGGCGTCTGCCGCGCTGATGATGTGCTGTGCATGGTAGGCAATGCAGGGCATGGCCACCATTGTGCCAGTGGCACTAGAGCGAAGGTCACTACATGGCGCTGTGGCAATGGGCCTTCAAAGGCGCAATGGCCCAACTGCCTGATAGTCCGCTGTGGCACTGGCACACAGGCAGCCAGTCGCGCTACACACATTGTCGTCTGATGGCGCTGTGCATGGCCTTGCGCCAGGGACCTTGACCCTGTGCCCGACCTTTGCCCCTTGGTGCCGCGCGTCAGGTATAGCATTGCCATTCGCTGTTCGGTAACAGCACGATAGGGAATGGCAGCGCCAGGTCACGCGCAGCATCTGCATGTGGGATACCATGCTGCAGAGTGCCATATTGCCTACTATAGCAAACACAATGGCGCGGAGAAGGGCTGCTTCCTGGTCTGCCATTGAATTGGCCAATCTGGTGGCTACAGTCGAGCCACACCATGGGCCTCTCTTTGGGGAGGCCCCCCTGGATAGGGCAAGGTCCCAGGTGTGGCAAGAGGTGGCCACAGCCCTCGAGGCAGTGACAGGTGGGGCAGGACAGCAGAGCAGTCCAGGCACCGATATGGTGACCTGCAGAGGAGGGAGCAGGAGCTACTGGCCAGACTAAGGTCACGTGCCAAGAGGGGCACAGTACCACGTCCAGGTAGGGGTTCCATCAACACATTGTTATTGTCCATATGAGTCACATTGTTGTTTGTGTCCAGCACATAGGGGAGGGACCGTATGGGGTTGACCGTGGCGGTGTTCACAGGGTGTGGGGTGGGTGGGTCTGGCTGGGTGGAGGGGCACTCCTTGGGGCGGGGGACTTTGCTTCCGGGACTGCACTGATGTTCTTCTCACCTTTTTGTCCCCACAGGCCTGGGCCAATCGCCAAATGCGTCACGGAGGTGGTGGAAGCCACAGCCAGGCTGGCCGAGGTGCTACGCGGCCACCTGACCAGCCCGATGAGGGTGGTGACGAACATCCATGATTAATATTGCATGCTGTGTGGCAAGGTGGGCAGCGGGGCATGGCCACCATTCATTGACATCACTGCCATGCACGCCACTGGTTACAGTCAACACTGTCCAGTGGCAATGCATGTCTGGGTGTGCGTCACTGGTGGTGCATGCGCGCACTGGGTGCATGGCTGTGCCACTGCCTTTGCACCACATAGCCATGTCACTAGACAGCCACGGTGGTGCTGTGCTTGACTTGGCTGGTGGGTGTGTGCAGCGTTCCACATGGCTGTATGCGCCTGGGTGGGCAGGTCCTGTGGACGTGATCACTGCGGCTGGTCACACACCATCACAGTGGTATGTCCCATGGCTGTATGCCATGCACAGTGGGTGGGCTGTATGGGGTTGTGCATTCACACCTGTTGACTGTGCTCCCTTGTCCTAGGTGCGAGACATCTGAGGGAGATAAGAGACACCATGCAGCAGCTCCTGAATCTGGCCCGCGAGACGGTGGCAATACTACGGAGAATAGATGAGTCGGGGGTTCTGTGGCGACACAAAGCCAGAGGGAGCTAGAGCCAGGACCGGCGGAGCCTTCAGTAGTCCCTTGGTCCCTGACTTCCCCTACCCCTCTGGACCCACCCTCACACCCCTCCTATCCCATCCCATTTGTCCACCCCTTCCGTCTGCCCACCCCCACCTTTTTTGTGCTCCCACCACAAACTTGTAAATAGTTTTTATTCATGTACATAGTTGAGTTTTCTATTTTTATAATACATTTGACTTTTATATGAATACCGTGGTGGTCTCTGATTTGCAGTGGGCTATAGGTGCTCAGCTGCAGTGGTGTGCATGGCATCAGGGGTGGTGCAGTCATGGGTATGTGTGTGTGTCCATGTGGAGGTGTCTATGGTGTGGGGGTAGATATCAGTCAGTGTCTGTGTTGTGTGTGTTGTTCCCTGTGCACTGGATGACTGTGTGCAGTGGTCCATAGTGCATGCTCTGTGTCCATGGTGCACCATTGGCCCGTCCATGGCCTGTGCAGCTGACACATGCCTGTCTGTGACCTGTATGGGGTCTGCTGGCATGTCAGTGGTGGCATTCACACTGCAGGACGGACACTGTACCCATCGCTTTGCTGGGTTGCCCATGTCACTGGTGTGGTGCATGCCTGGCTCAGGTGGCACTGTGGGTGGCACGTCATTGTCCCACCTCCATGCTGTGGCTTGTGTGTGTGTTGCAGGGGATGTGCCCCACTGGCTGTGGCTTGTGCTCTGGATGACACATGGTGGGGTATTGGTCCATGGTGCCTGTGCAGGGTGGTTGGCACTCCAGTGCTATGGTGGACTGCAGGTTGTGTGTACACGGCTTACATGGGCCCACAATGGGGGCTTGGTTGCTCCACCACTGCGTCCCTGTGTTGTTGTACCCTTGGGTATGGGTGGGTGTCTGTCCAGACCCTGTGTGACATCTGGTGTGGTGCATGCTTCCATGCACCACTGTGGGTGTCTGCTTGCTGTTGTGGCCAGTGGTGGGCCAGGGTGTGTTACTGGAATACTGTGCAGAGCGCTGTACCACTGGGGGAGGTGTCAACTACACGATCATCCAATATGGGGTCACTCTTGTGCCAACGCATGGTCGGTCTCTCAGCAGTACCTCAGGGGAATGTGCGTGGTGGCACTTTGTCTGCCGTTGTTGCATTGCCGTGTGCTGCAACCTGCTGATGGGTGCTCATGGTGGGGCTGGCTTGCATGGTTCTGTGGTGCACAGGGTTGCATTGTCACTGTGGGGGTGGTGGCATGCATGGGGATTCCTGCAGTGGTGGTCACTGCTCATGGGAGGGTGTCTGGGGTCACGGTGCAGGGTGTGCTGTGCACTGGGGGGGATGGTGTGGCACAGGGTGGTCCGCCCTCCTTGTGTGCCAGTTCCAGCTTGCTGGTAGGTGTGATGGGGCACCATGGCCAGGCTGTGGGTTGGTTGCTTGTCTCCATGGACCAGTGGTTATTCCAGCCATCCCCTGGTTGTGCAGTGCTTGGGGTGTGGGGGGGCAATGTCTGTTCTGCTGTGTGTTCCTGTGTCCATCTGTGGCATGGGTGGTGGGCCCCTAGCTCCCTGATTGTGCTGTTACATTGCTCTGCAGCTGGGGGTCTCCCTGTTTGCGCTATGGTGCCTCTGGACTGCTCAGCTGAACATCCCTTGTTGCGCCATAGCGCATCATATCTGCTCAGCTTCCTCTCCCTAGTTGCGCTATGGCGCAGGTTGTGCAATATTTAGACGTTGGCTTTAGGCACAATTTGGCCTGCTCCTTTTTTGAATATTGTGTCTGTTGTGCATGGGCGCAATAGACTTGTACTTGCTTCTGCTATTGCGCACTTTTTGGGTGCAGTTTGAATATGTGGGCCACTGTGTTTCTTTATGCAGCTGTTGGGCAAAAACAGGGTGTGCACTTCCGTTTCTGTAACAGTTAGCATTTCCACTTGCGATTCCGTACCCGTTTGCGTTACCGTTCCCGTGTACGCCTCCATGTGCGTTACCCTTTGCGTTCTTGTTTGCGCTTGCGGTTGCATTACTGTTATCATTTGTGTTTCCACTACTGTTTCTGTTTGGGTTTCCGGCACCCCTTTCATTTGCATTTGCATTTGCGTTTCTCTTTCGGCTTGCGTCTTCGTTGCTGTTACTGTTACCATTTGCGTTTCCAATTGTGTTACTGTGCCCGTGAGCATTACGGTTTGCGTTTCCATATGCACTTGCATTTGGTTTTGCATTTCTGTTTTCTTGGCCGTTATTGTTGCTGTTACTGTTACCATTTGCGTTTACAACTGCGGTAACGTGAATGTGCACGTTACGGTTTGGGATTCCATACCTGCTTCCATTCGCGTTTCCGTTTCTGCTTCCTTTAGCATTATTGTTCATGTTAACTTTATCATTTCCATTTACAATTACGGTACCATGACCGTGCGTGTTACGGTTCGCGTTTCCTTGTGCGGTTTGCGTTTCCGTGTGCGCTTGCGTTCGCGTTTCCGTTTCTTTTTCCTTTGGCATTATTTATGCTGTTAACGTTTCTATTTGCATTTCCAATTGCCGTACCGTGCGTGGCACGGTTTGCATTTCCTTACGTGGCTGCATCTCCTTTTGCATCACTGCTCGCTTTGGTGTCACTTTGCGCTGGCTTTTCTATTAAAGTTTGCTTTACCATTTATGTTTCTATCACCATAGCATGCGAACTGCTAGCGGTTGCGCCTTTACACTCACCGCTACTATGTCACAAACATCGCTGGTAGGATCGCAGGGCCCAAAGGGCCACCTCCCCACCACATTCCATTCACTATTTCTACTGCAGATTCTCAAAAGAAGGAATTAACCCTCTTGCACCCACCCCACCCTGCCCCTCAGCTCCGGCATATCGGGGTGTGCGTTGAGGTCATCGGTCCTAACTCTCACCCCATTCTCCTATAGTTCACCACCTCAGCTTCTTTACACATGTGATGGGTGAGAGTTAGCTCGATGACCCCAATGCACACCCTGGCTACTGGCTGGGGTGTGGGATGGGTGCAAGGGGTTTCAACCCCAACATCTAATTCTTGCTTTTGTCACTGTGGAACAACCCTAACTGATGCATTAAACAGAGTTTTTTGCCTGTTTTATATATATATATATATATATATATATATATATATATATATATATATATATATATATATATATATATATATATATACAGTATCTAAAAGGGAACAGTGGTGAAACATACAAAGTATACATAATGTGTTTCATGTTTCTGATTGTTTACTCTTTAAGTAGACAAAAACCAGGTGCCTAAGTAGAAAAGTCTGTTATATGTCGAATGTTAATTTTTACTGTTTTGCATTTTTAGAAGGGTCCCACACATAGGCTTGGCATGGACACCAAGCATTTAAGGGGGGAGTGTAAACCTCCTTGTGGGGGCTTACCTGTTTGCCCTGTAACTCCCCCATTTAGCCTGGTTGGCTCCTGGCATCTCCTTTCTTTCCCTGCATTCCACTGTCCAACCGAGTCCTTAATCATGCTATTTGTGTGCCTTTGTACCCCTAAATAGCCACATTACTTTGGTTCAGCCTGTTTGGGCTTGAAACTTTAACCATGATCAGCTGAAGTTTTAATGTGCTCTCCGGAGCAAGCAGGTGATCACACATACGTGGAGAGCGCTTGATTTTACTGACCACTGTTTGCGGTAAAAGGAAAGGTGTTTTGGTGGTCCTGGTGCCCCTTTCTACCTATTTGGAGAGTGATGACCAGAAGAAGGTGGTGGAGATGCCTCAGTGAAGTGTCACAGATTACAGAGATTACACAGATTTGTGATGGCAGAAAAGGATCATACCAGCCTATCTAGTCTGCTCTTTATACCCCCCTGCCCCTCCTCCTTTTTTACCTACTCTGGACTTTCTCCCCTCCTCCCAACCCCATGTGTCTGTCCCATGCTCTCTTGAAACAACCCACAGATTCTGAACCCACCACCTCCTCTGGAAGCCTGTTTCAGGTCTCCACCAAATTCTGAAGAAGAACTGCCCCCTGACATTCCCTCTGTATTTCCCACCTTCTAATTTGAGGCTGTGTCCCTTCATGGTTGCTCCCTCCTTCTTTTTGAACAAGCTCCCCTCCTTCACCTTATTTATCCCCTTCAAGTACTTCAAAGTCTCAATCATATCCCCCCTCTCCCTTCTAGTCTCCAGTGAGTACAGATTCAGCTCCCTCCATCTCTGCTCATATGGCTTTCCCTGCAGCCCATGCACCATCTTTGTTGCTCTTCTCTGAACCCTCTCCACCATCTCAATATCCCTACATAGGTGCGGTCTCCAGAACTGCACCCCATACTCCAGGTGCAGCCTCACCATAGTTCTGTACAGTGGCATGAGCATCTCCCTTTTCCTGCTAGTAAAGCCCCTCACAATGCAGGCCTTACCCACTGCCTCACTGCACTGGTTCTCCACCTTAAGATTCCTTGATATAATAGTCTCCAGGTCCCTCACCTGTTCTGTTTCCTTGAGTTCTTCTCCCCAATGAAGTTACTTTCATGTTCTTCCACCCCAGGTGCATCACTGCACACTTTTTTACATTAAATTTTAGTTTCCAGGTTTCTGACCACCTCTCTAACTTCTCCAGGTCTCGCCTTATGGCCTCCACTCCCCCTTGTGAGTCCACCCTATTGCAGACCTTTGTATTGTCTGCGAATAGGCACATCCTACCCTCTAGTCCCTCTGCTAGATCTCTAATGTAGATGTCAAAGAGCAGTGGTCCCAGTACTGAACCCTGAGGCACTCTGCTGAGCACTACCCATTCCCAACAATGTACCCCATTTACCACCAGTTTAACATCTTCCTGTCAGCCAATTTTCTACCTGCCTAGTAACTCTCTGGCCCACCCACAGGTTCTCCAGCTTATTTACCAGGTTTTTGTGCGGGAAGGCATCGGAGGCAGTGCTGAAGTCCAGATAGGCCACATCCACCTCCCCCCCAGTCCAATACTTGCGTCACCCAATCAAAAAACTCTATCAGGTTAGACTGACATGACCTTCCATTTGTGAAGCCATGCTGCCTTTCATCTTGCATACCATTAGCTACCAGGTATTCCACCACCCTTTCTTTCAGCAACATCTCCATTACTTTCCCCACCACTAAGGTGAGGCTGACAGGGCAGTAGTTTTTGACCTCTTCCTTGCTTCCCCCTTTATGTAGTGCAACCACCTCCACTCTTCTCCAGTCCCCGGGTACCACATCTGTGTCCATGGACAAACTGAACAGTCTTGTCAGAGGTGGTGCCAGCTCCTCCCTCAGCTCCCTGAGTACCCTCGGGTGCAAGTCATCTGGCCCCATTGCCTTATTCACCCTTAGTCTGACCAGTTCTTCCCTTACTCTTTCTACAGTGAACTCCGTAGAATCCAGTTTCCTGCAGTTTGCTCCCTTTCCCTACTGCTCTGGCCCTCTCCCCTCACCCTCTTTCATGAAGATCTAACAGAAGTAGTTGTTTAATGCCTCCACTTTTTCCAAGTCCCTTCAGTTTTTTCGTCGTCCTCCCCCACCTCCCTATTCCTTGCTGTGCTTTTTTTCTCTCTCTCTCTTCCACATACCTAAAAAAGGTTTTATCACCCCTTCTGGTCTGGTTTGCTATCCTCTCCTCAGTGACCTCTTTAGCTCTCCTTATCTTTTGTCCTGACTCCTTTCTCTTTTCCCTATATGCCTCTCTATCCTCATTCCTCTGTGTCATCCTGTACCTCCTGAATGCCCTGTTTTTTTCCCTGATCACCCCACCACCTCTCTTGTAAACCAAAGAGGTCTCCTTCTTCATTTTTTTCTGACTTGCCTGATGCATGTGTCAGCGACTTTTAGCACCCATCCCTTACTAGCTGCCCATAATTCCTCTACATCTTCTATACTCCCCAACCTTGGCATTTCTTCCCCAATTACCCTCCTCATCCTGTTAAAGTCTGCTCTCCTGAAGTGCATTACCCTAGTTCTTGTCCTGTTTCTTTCCCTGCCCATTTTGACTCTGAACCTGACAGCTCTGTGGTCACTTGTGCCTATTTCTTCCCCAACCTCTGCCTCCTCCACACTGTTTCCATTAGTGAGGACTACATCAGCAGATTCCCCCCCCCCAGTTGGCTCCCTAACCTGCTGGTGCAGGAGTACACCTTGTAGTGCCTCTAAGATCCCCATGCTCCTAGTTGATGTTGCTGTTGGGATCTCCCACTCAATGTCAGAGAGATGTAGGTCCCCCACTAGTAGAATTTCCCCTTTTTGCACCATTTTTGTTACTAATTGTAATAGCTGTTTATCCCCTTCTTCTCCCTGCATAGGGGGTCTGTAAATTAACCCAATTCTCAATTGGTCCCCATTTCTCTAGTCTAAAGTGACCCACATTAACTCAGTTTCCCCTTCCTCAACCAGCTCTTTCGTGACCCCAATTTCTTCATTATGTGTCAATAAAGAGTTTTTAATCAGGGCATGATCAGGGCTCATGAAAAGGAATGAGAGCTTCATGAATATTAATGAGGAACCGCCTGCCATTTAGGGGGTCTGTATTTTGGTGGCAGCAATGGAGAAAGTACTAAAAATAAATGTGAAGGTATGTGAGGGCAGTAAAGGTGCTACATGTCTGTGAAGAAGTAAATAAAAAGTAAAAGACAAAGAACCTCAGTGTGCAAGCACTGAGGCAAGGGTTACCCCAAAGGGCATTGGCCAGGAAGCCAAGTTAAAAAAAAAAAAAATCACACAATATTATGTGGTGATTTGCATATTCAGCCCATGATGCTTTGCATTATGGGGTATGTGTGATTTTGCATTTCTTTAAATTAAAAGTTCCTCTACTGGCTGCAAGGACACTCAAATGCTAGGGAACTGCTTTTGAACTGTGTGGACTGAATGGCAGCAGCCATGTTATGATGCTTTGACCCCAGATAAACAGCCAATTAGTTTTCTAGACACCTAAAACTGTGTGAATGGGCTTATAGGAGGAGGTGTTAACTACTTTCGGGTGCCAAGAAACCTTTTCCAATCAGCAGAGAGGGCTAGTCACTATGGATATAAGTGATCGATTGATAATGCTGGGCAGCCAATCAGAAGGCAGGAATCACTGGAGCAATCCCAGAGACTTTGGGCAATTGAGTTAGTCTGTCCTGGGCTCTGCTCTAATTCAAGAGAAGAGAGACTATTAAGGCCTTTCACATGACTCAGACTGGGGTTTGGCTTTGAAGTAAGAAGAACAAATCCTGCCGTTGAGAGGAACTGTGCTTTTGTGGCAAGTGAACCAAGCATTTTTTCTGGACTTTGTTGAGTTTGGAGAAGAATTCTGCTGCAGCTATCCTGCACCAATTCAGAACTGGAGAGAGGCTGTTTTGCTGTGTCGTTGAGGCACAGATCAGGAAGCATAGGAAAAACCAGGAGCAGTTGTAAAATTCGCAAAAAATATTTATTTACACTAGCAGTAACATAAAAAAATAAACTTGTTCAGAATAACTATTTACAAAGGAAGAATAAACCGCAGATTCATCAGAATTTGCCTTCAGTCACTGTGTGTCTATGTCTGCACCAACTGTAGATCTGTCTTATAAGTCCCCCCCATTCTTAACAAGCATCTTCCAAAGTGTTCTTGCATATTTCAGGCAGGTGCTGGCAAGAACACAGTATGCCTGGGCTGAGGCCCCTTTTTCACAGCTCTTCTACAAAAAGGTTAAAAAATGAACTCAGGTAACCCCTTGAGTTTTTAATAGCTTTTTGCAATCATCTCAAACTATAATTATCTACATTTCAAAAACTAACACTATATAATTTCTAAACAAAGTGATCCCACTATCAGTTACATTTCCACATAATGAGTTGCATATATACCAGTAGATATGCAAGGGAGGAAAAAAGAAATAACAGCAAGTCAAGACTGAGAGACAGTGAGAGGAAAAGAATTGTGAGACTGTTGGGGTGAGCCATTTCTAGGTCCCACAGGATAATTTGGTTGCACAACCAGACAGACAAGAGACGGGAAAGAGAAGAATAGAACAGATCCTTGCATTTAAACACTTTCTATAACAACTGGGACAGGGTCCCATTCAACCCTGTCACATGTTAGGAAGAAGACTTGCTGGAATTGGGGTGCAAGCCAGAGTAAAAGTGAAAGCTGATTTGAAGCATACAGACTTCCTGAGAGCTGTGTCCAGCCAGAACCAAAGGTGGCTGCTGTTTGCATCTGAGAGACTGAAAAGGGAGAGTGAGCTGGTAGCCTATGCTTCAGGAATCTGTGGCTGATGCTGTGTTCCAGTTGTGGAAAAGAACTGTTGAACTGGACTGGGGAATCAGTTTCAAAATGGCACTGGCAAGTAGAGATTTTGTGAAACTGTCTGGCTGCACATTGGAGCTGAGTTTTCTTGGTGAGAGGAGTGGTGTTAAAAATTCCCTGCTGCATCTTCAGAGTGAGGTAAAGAACTTGTCAACCTCTATCAAGTGGAATCTGCTGGCCGAAGGGGATCACTGGTTTATTCCAAGAGTGCTAGGGTGCACTGACCTGTATGGCAACTTGGCTATGGAGCCACTACTACGTCTGGGTCCCCTGTGGCTTTGTGGGTCTTGCTCTGTAGGTATACAACAGGCCTGAACAGGCTTAATGTGACAAACGGTTAGACCTTCAATCAAGGGGACAACTGGCCAGGCCTTCAGTCAAGCCTAATTCTTCAGAACCTTTTTCTTCTGCCCATTTACTGCCCTCTTTAAAACTGAGACCTTTTCCCCCTGAAATTGGGCTGGTGGAAGCCCTCTGCTCTGGGAACTCTTCAGACTTTCAGGAACATGAGTACCCAGGGCCTGCCCAGGCAGTCAAGGGGGTAATTGTTTCATTACTTCTACCAGTTGCATCATTTCTAGGGCCCCAACAGCTGGCACTGGGCAGGCCTGCAATTCCTGGGTACCCAAAAAGGACAGACAGTAACACTGGTACCAGTGGGGGTGGGCACAGGGGTGTTTAGGCCTGCCTGATTATTGTTACTTGCACTAGCCTCTTTCTTTATCTTCACAGATATTCTTGTTCCAGGTATCCCTTCCCTAGTCCTTCCCCTAAAATAAAACTGTGTTTTGTTGTTTGAAATTGCTGTGCGATTGGTGTTTTGTGGAATCTAAGTGTAAAGTGTATGGGGTTTATGGTACTGGGAATCTGTTTGATATCCAGTGTGTGGGGCAGTTGGAAGGGGAGGTGGGTTGTACCAGCTATACACCTGGCCCACTGCACTTTACTCTGGGTGGAGGCACCACACTATTTTTATTCTTCTTCTGGGATAGAACCCCCAAGTACCACTGTAGCAGGACCCAGGACCCTTAACCTGTGTGCAGGCCAACAGGTAAGTGTAGCAGCCCATCGGCTTACAGTGCTTGGGCTACATTAGCATAGGAAGCTACTGACAATTGTGAGGTGGTGTCACAGAATTTAGCATAGGGAGCTGCTGAAAATTGTAGGATGGTGTTGTGGAATTTAGCTTAGAGGGCAACTGCTATTTATGTGGTGATGTCATAAAATTTAGTATAAGGAGCTACTGACAATTGTGGAACAGTGTTATGGAAGTTAACCTAGGGAGCTACTAACAATTGGGGGGGTATTGAGGTATATAGCATAGGAAGCTAATGACAACTGTTGGGTGGTGTCGAATTTAGCATAGGGAGCTGCTGACAATTGTGGGTTGGTGTTGAGGAATTTAACATGGAGCTACTGAAAATTGTAGGGCTGCGTTGTGGAATTTAGCATAGGGTGCTTCTGAAAATTGGGGGTGCTGTCTTGGAAGTTTGCATAAGGAGATGCTGACAATTGTGGTGGTGGGGTGTTGAGGAATTTATCATTAGAAGCTGCCGACAACTGTGGGGTAGTGTCAAGGAATTTAGCCTATGGAGCAGCCTACAATTGGGCTACAGCATCTAGGAGCTAAGCATATAGAGGTGCTAATGATGGGGTGGGGTCATCAAGAACCCATGCATAGGATGCTGATCACAGATTACTGTCCATTCACAAATTTTGTCAAAAACAAATGTGAAGGGTGGTTGGGGAGAGAGTTGTTCCTTACATACTTAGCCCTATGAATTTTCAGACTTTTCTATCACCAATGTATGAAATACTATTATTTATGTATTTTAATAAAAATAATTTAAAAGGCATAGGTTGTAAAAGTGCTGGTGCTAATCGCTGGTAATAAACGTGTGTATATATGTGTGTGTGTGTTTTCCATTGATAAACCTTCTTGCCAATGTGTTTATTCAGCCAGCAGTTCATGTCCCTATCCCAGCCAAATTTCCTTCTCCAATAAGAGCACCCCAAATTGGTGTGTTTGTTATTTTGTGGGTTTTTTTTTATGTTTCCTTCCATATGTGCAATAAACATCTTGCAGTAGAATTAAATTTGAAAGGTGTGTCAGGGACGAGTCCGATACAGAGCACTCTACAGTGACACTCTTCCATGACAGACCAATGAGAACACAACCAGACTATAACACTAGTTGTAGTTTCACAGCTGAAAGCCATTCTCTAGTTCAAAGAAATGAAGCACTCCAATGAGAGCGCTTCTGTTCTTTTATTTGTATAACGCTGCCCAGCAAGTTGTTTGTGGACCTCACCTCCCACTTCTGTCACTGTGGCCCTCACCCCCACCCATCACTCCTTATTGTTGCCAGTTGCTTGTCTGCCTTTGTGTCTGCCTGTTGCTACAGAGAGTAGGTCAGCAAGCCAGAAGGCTCTTGTATCCTAGCCACAGAGAGAGAGAGAGAGAGGTTTGGGACTTCTTGTACTAAAGTGTCCTCTCTCCTCTCTGCCTCTCTATGAATGTAATGCTGAATTACCCTGCTGAATTCCCATGGTGTTCTCCTTTGCCAGTGTAACTTGCTCCTTCAGTTGCCCCTCCCAACCTGCACTGACAGTGTCTGGTCCACCTTACAGCACTGAGAAACATTGTCGCAAGCGTTAATGTGTTCAACGCATGCAGCAGTACTGGCAGCAGTGCGACTGCAGAGAGAGCGTGCTGCAGTGCAAGCTGTTTCCCCCATCCAAGGATTTCTGCCCTTTCTGTTGCCCTCTCAGCTGTCCCAGGTGTCAGAAGGCACACAGCCATGTAAACCTGCACACTGTGTAGCACCAAGCAGCCCCTGTCGAAAGTGTGCCGTCAGTGATGTCTCTGTCCCAGTCGTCTGAGGCTTTCTCCCCTACCCACACATGATGTGAGCCGGTGAGGTTGGTCAAACAGCAATCCCAGACACTGCTGTTTGCCAGGGAGCAGTGATGCTTGGGTCACCATGGTTGGGTAGGTTGCCCCTTACATTGTTTATTACAGCGCTGCTTTTAGCACTCTGGTGGATGTTCAAAATTGTTTATTAAAGTGAAGTGATAGGAACATTTCTAATTTATACTCATGGTTCAAGTGTGTTCTTTGATGGTTATTGTTTATAAATCCTGTACTGAGCTCATTTCAAGCTATTTATTTGGAAACAGATTCATATTGCATGATGCAGGGGAGATCAATTTATTGACAACTTTACAAATCTGCATGTAACAGACAGTTTGTTCTTTGATGGGTATAGGAGATTTGCAAAGTGCAAGAAGGGGCTAATATAGTGGGCTTCTTTTCATTATGTTAAATTTCTCAGGAGCCCTTGCTGTTGCATTTGTTTGTTCTCCATACCTTTTAAAGTTGCATGTCTGTTTTCCCTTTGTACTATTTTCATGAGGATGTGAGCTATTATAGATGAAGAGGAGCCCTCATGGTACTAGCTAGCATGATTGCTCCGTCTTCATGCTTTTGCTAATTGCCTTGGAAATGTTTTGAAGGGTGAAAATGTCCAGGTGTCCCACTAGAGGATCTTGTGCCCTAAGGATGTAAGCAAGATATCTTATTCATTTTTATAAGGCAGAGCTTAGTGGGATAAGGTAGATCATAACCTTCATGGAAATAGTGCCTTATACGCTGGAGCTCAGAATGGATGGATACTTTGATGTAGAGGCACAGCAGATGGATTTGTTTTACTTTTCTCTTCAAACCACAAGATGGCATATAATAGGCAATACTCCTGGCTGTGGGGCAATTACCCAATGGAACAGAACCTCTGTCCTCCTGCTTGCCTGAAATGTTCTGCTTTTTTTCCTACCCTCAGGAAACATGACCCAGCTCCTGTGAGCATATGCATTCATGCTGGTGTGAGGACATGCTCAGTTGGCACCTTCCCTCCCATCCTCCTGCAGCTCCATCTTGCCCCTCCACCTGTGGTCACCCAGGTGGTGGTAACACAGCAGAGACTGGCAACCCTTCTTTCCTGAAGAGAAGCACGTCCCGATCCCGGGTCACCGGAGCCATGAGCTGTACTGCTATTGATGTGCCGATGTGCCAGCCTTGTTTTTTTATTTTAAAGTCTTTGCCATTCTCTATGTAGCTTTGAATTGTTTATTGCATTCTGGTATGCTTTATGTATTTATTTATTTTTTTTAAGTTACTTTTGTCCTGAGCCGACCAGATCTGAAACGGCCGCTATAAAAGCAGCTATTTATTTATTTATTTGAGTCTTGGATTACAAAGTACCTTTGAGCCAGGACTCTTTTGCAAAGGTTCCATGTCAGTGTGTACAGTCATACAGTTTTAATTACAGTACAGAACAATCAGTAATACTGATGGTCACAACATGTTATTACAAGGGTTACTACATGAAACACAAGGAAGTGGACACAGACAAGGGAAAGGAGAAATGAGAGGTGGGGAAAGGAGAGGGCGGGGTGTGAGACAGGGGCAGGGGTATAGCAGCCAAAGGGCTTTGTTAAAAGACGGACAGGGGTAAGTCCATCAGATGGGCAGTGGTGGAGGCACGTGCTGGGTGGAGGGGCAATAGCAGGCAGCAGAAAACAAAGAGCGGCTAGGTGGGAGTATTGATTAGTCACGGCAGTCACAGGAGCTGGAGGCAAGAAGAGCGAGGTGAAGCTTAGACTTGAAAACACCCATCGTGGGTGAGGCAGAGATGTCACTACTGAGACTATTTAGCCAGCTGGGTACCCTATATGCAAAGGACCTTTGGCCTTGGGATGTGCAACAGTGGGGGATTTGCAGGAGTTGAGGTTTAGCCCTCCTGGTGTTGCAGTTGTTGTTTCTGAGTTTAAGGAGAGAGCAGACACCAGGAGGGGCACTGCCCAACATTATTTTCTTTGCTGTGATGCAGGTTTGATATTTTAGTCGGCTGTTGAGTTGCAGCCACCCAGTTAGAGAGTAGAGGTCACAGGTATGGGTGAGATGGTGAGATCCAGTGACCAGTCAACAGGCTTTATTGAGGGAGGTAGAAACACGTTTGAGAGAGGAGGCAGTGGCGGAGCCATAAATAATGAGTCCATAATCAATAATACTAACAATGGAACTCTGGAGGACAATGGATAATGCTTCAGGGGTTAGATGTTTCCTGTGATGGAACAGTAGGCCCATCCTGATGTTAGCAGCTTTTGACACAGTATTAATGTGGGCAGCATAGGAAAGGTGGGAGTCGAGGGTGATGCCAAGGTATTTGAAGGATTGGACTTGTTCAAGAGTGACTCCTTGCTTGGTTTTGATGGAGAGGTGATACTGATTATTTTTGTTTTGAGAGCTGCTGAAGATCATGAACTTTGTTCTTTTTCTGGTTTAGGATCAGTTTGTGCTTTAGGAACCAGTTTTCGACTGATATGAAGCCACGCTGGAGGTTTTCTTGCAGTTGTTTTGGATCATGGTGGGAGGCTAGGATTACTACATCATCTGCGTAGAGTATGATGTGCTCTGGACAGGAATCTAGAAGCTAGCTTAGGAAGAGGCTAAAGAGGAGGGGGCCCAAAATAGAGCCCTGGGGGACACCAGAGTGGACTGGTCTGGTATCTGAGAGCGTGTCAGCCATTTTCACTCTTTGGACTGGTTGTCTAGGTAGCTTTTGAACCAGTTTACAGAGTTGAGTGAGAGCCCTGCTTTCCAAAGGTGGACAAGCAGGAGGCAGTGGTGGATGGTATCAAAGGCCTTTGTTAAACTGATGAAGGTAGAACCAGTTTGCTGCCCGTTATCCAATGAGTGGTGGATGGTGCCGGTGAATTCAAGTAGTGCTGTGGAGGTGCTATGAGGTGCTATGAGGTGCTATGATTCTTTCATACTGCCTGCACAGTATGTTGTGCTTGTCTAAGAAGTCAGTCAGCTGGTCTGTGACAATATGTTCCAGTGCCTTTGAGAGGGGAGGTAGGATGGAGATTGGCTGGAAATTCTCAAGGGCAGTTTTGACACCACTTTTGTGAATAGGAGTTACAGTGGCAGATTTCCATATGTCAGGGAACTGGCTGAGGCTGAGGGAGAGGTTAAAGATCCTGGTCAAAGGCCTGAGTACTTCTTCAAGGGTGAGGGATAGAAGTTTGAGGTCTAGTGAATCATTTCTGGTTCTGGATTTGCTAATGGCTTTGGTGACATAAGCGCGTACCTGGTACATCTTGACTGCTTTAAAGTAGAAGGGGGGGTGACTAGTGTGAGCAGTAGAGGTTGGGGACATAGAATCATCCACTTCTTTGAAAAAACCAGGGGGAAGTACAGTACTAAGATCAGTAAAGGCAGTGTTGAAGGTGTCCGCAATGATTTTATACTTGAAAGAGGCATTAAAGGGTATGGGGCAGGAATCAGGGGTTGAGGAACAGTGGGCAGTATTTAAAAATGGGGATTACAAGAGCAACAGAATTATGCATTAAGCAGGTTAGCAAGAGGAAAATGAAGAGGAGACCATTATGGTTTTCCAAAGAGGTAGCAAAGAAAGTGAAAGCCAAAAAGATTGCATTCAGGCAATACAAAAAGACACAGGCAGAAGGATAGGGAGAAGTACCAGGAGAAGCAAAGGAGGCAGAGAGGTCAGTAAGGAAGCCAAAGCTCAGACAGAAGAACACATTGCAAAATCAGTGGGAGAGGGGACAAACCTTTACAGGTACATAAGGAAAAAAAGAAAGGCAAAGGGATGAAGTAGTGAGACTGAAGGGGAGATGGGGCCATGTGGAGGATGACAACAGTAAAGCTGACATATTGAACAGGTATTTCTGCTCAGTCTTTACTGAGGAAGAGGAGGGTAATGGGTCTGAAGGAAGTACAAGGGGTGAGAATGGTGCAGAATGGACACAAGTCCCTTTACATGAGAAAGGGTCCTGAAGGAACTGGAAGCACAAGAGTTGATAAAGCAATGGGGCCAGATGGGTGCACCCAGGGTCCTTAGAGAACTAAGAGAGGTGGTGGCTGAACCTCTGGCCATCCTGTTTAGCCGATCACTGAAACAGGGAGGTACCCAAAGACTGGAGGACAGCAGATGTAGTCCCCTTATACAAAAGTGAGAACAAAGAGGAAGCGGGAACTACAGACCAGTCAGCCTCACCTCAGTGGGGGGAAGATCATGGAAGCATTACTGAAGGAGAGATTGGTGGAACATCTGGTTGTCAATGGACTACAGGACCCAAGACAGCATGGTTTCACCAGGGGGAGGTCATGTCAGACCAACCTCGTTGAATTTTTTGACTGGGTGACTAGGAAAGTGGATCGGGGAGGGCAGTGGACATGGCCTATCTGGACTTCAGCAAGGCCTTTGACACTGTGCCACATAGAAGACTATTACACAAACTGGGGAATATGGGTATGGGCAGGACAGTAGTGTGGTGGGTAGGTAACTGGCTAGGCGGCAGGACACAGAGGGTGGTGGTAAATGGCTGTCCTCCACAGAGGGAAGAGTGACCAGTGTGGTACCACAGGGATCAGTGCTGGGACCGGTCCTATTCAACATCTTCATCAGTGACATTGCGCAGGACCTAGAAGGCAGAATTTCACTGTTTTCTGATGACACAAAGCTCTGTAACAGAGTAGACACACCAGAGGGTGTAGACAGAATGAGAAGGGACCTGCAGAAACTTGAAGAATGGTCAGGGATTTGGCAGTTGAAGTTCAATGCAAAGAAGTGCAAGATAATGCATATGGGGCACAAAAACCCTGGCACAATATATCAGTTGGGGGGTGAGGATATAGCATGCACCAAGCAGGAAAGGGATCTTGGGGTTATCATCTCTGATGACCTCAAGGTAGGGAAACAGTGTGACAAGGCAGCAGGTAAAGCAAATAGGATGCTGGGATGCATAGGCAGGGGCATCACCAGCAGGAAAAGGGAGGTCATTATTTCACTATACAAGACACTAGTGAGGCCCCGCCTGGAGTACAGTGTACAGTTCTGGAGACCTTACCTACGTAAGGACATAGACAGGGTAGAGAAGGTTCAGAGGAGGGCAAAAAAAAGATGGTGCATGGATTGCATCACAGGTCCTATGAGGACAGGTTGAAGGAACTGAACATGTACTCCCTGGAGGAGAGGAGGGAGAGAGGGGATATGATAGAGACATACAAGTATCTTACAGGGAGGAACAGGGTAAGGGAATACACTATTTTTAAGCAAAAAAGATGTTCCAGGACTAGAGGGCATGGGATGAAGTTGGAGGGAGGACGATTGAGAAGAAACGTGAGGAAGAATTTCTTCACAGAACGCGTGGTGGACAAGTGGAACACCCTGCCAGAGGAAGTGGTGGGGGCTGAAACAATCACGGGATTTAAGAATGCATGGGATAGACATAAAAGAATTCTGGAGGTCAGGGGTAAGGGGCAACAGACTTCTAGGAAAACATAAACTGAACTTACAAGCTCAAATGGGCAGATTGGGTGGGCCATAGGCCCTTATCTGCCAACAGTGTCTATGTATCTATGTATCTATGATTTTCAGGTCGAGTGTAATATCTCCATTTATGCTGAGCACTGATGGGGTGTATTTTGACTGCTTCCCAGTGACTTCTTTTATGTTGTTCCAGAAGTCTCTTCCAGTCCCCCAGGAGTTAGTTAGAGCATTCTTGAAATAGACTGATTTCATTTGGCGAATAGATTTGGTGCAGTCATTCTGTGCACGTTTGTAGTTTGTGATGTCAATTTGCTTCCCAGTGGCTCTAGCAAGCTCCCAGAGGTGGTCCCTTGCCTTTAGCTGCCTTAGGACATCTCCTGAGATCCAGGGGTTACAGATGGCTTTTACTTTTCACCTAATAAGCTGGGCGAATTTGTTGCAGGCCTTGTTAAAGATTTTGATGAAGTGGTCCAGGGCGGTGTTCACATTAGTTGCTATGAGGATTGGTGACCAGTGCTGTTAGAGGAGGTGAGATTTGAGATGAATTAATTGGCCACAGGGTAGAACTCTACTGGTGATGGTTTTTGGGGGAGGTTTAATGAATTTGTTTGACCAGAAGCAGCTGACAGGGGAGTGGTCGCTGAGTGAGTCTGGGAGGACAGTGGTGTTAGAAATCAGGGTGGGGTGACTTGTAAGGATCCAGTCCAGAAGGGTGCTGGTGCCAGTTTTGCAGTTTTTTCTGGTTGTTGCATCTACCATCTGGGTGAGGTTGGACACTGCAATGGAGTCCCTATGTGCCCCTGCCTCGGCAGAGGGCCAGTTTATATTAAAGTCACCTAGAAAAATAGATTCAGTATCCGGTGGGAGTGACCTGACAAAGTCCACAACCACTGTAAGTCCATTTCCTTGCTCTTTAGGTGGAATGTACACTGTGACAACTGTGAGGACTTTGTTGTGAGCACCAAGGAGGATTCTGATGGGAAGAATCTGTGTCGTAGTCCTCAGGGTAGCAGTGTTGATGTGGTGTCCCAGGATAGACTTTTTAAGGTATAGGGCACAACCGCCACCTCTTTTAGTCCTCCGATCAAGCCTAAAAACGTTGTACCCAGGAAGGGTGATAGCCAGGTCAGGGACCGATGGGGAGAGCCAGGTTTCAACAACTGCTAGGATGTCCAGGCTATGCTGGCTAGTAAAGATCTGAAGGACATCCATTGAAAGGGCACCTGAGTGCTTGTTCTGGTTAGCGACCTTAGAGGGGGCTGGGCCAGGATTTGGATGAACAGTGCCAGACAGCAGCAGGAGGAGGAGGAGGAGCACTAGCTTTGGAGTGCACATACGAAGTTCCTTAATCATGCGCTTATGCTTTCTTGTCATGTATGAACATGTCATAGGGTGAGAGTGAAGGTTCAGGGACAGAGCAGTAAAAGGGGAAGAGGGGTGTACCCAACGTCCACAGGTGGAAGAGAACAGTTCCTTAGAGGTAGGCAGGGTCCAGGGCAGAAGGTTGAGTTCTAGAGGTAGGGTACCTAGGTGGTGATATGTGGAATCGAGTAGGTAGCGGGGGGGAGGGGAAGCAGACTCTGGGAGGGAGGAGTAGGGGAAAGAGAGGAACAAGGAAGAGGAGAAGGGGGAGCAAAGTACTGGAGGAATGCATGGTTAGATGGCAGGGAGGAGGCTGAGGGGTGCGGGCACTGGGATAGGCAAGGTGGAAAGAGAAAGTACGGAAGACAGATGAGACAAGGAGTGGAGCAGAGAGAAAGGCAGTTTCGCTGTGATTGTAAGTGAGGAGGCAGCACAGAGGTACAGTGAGACAGAAGTACAGAAGTTAAATTTCAAGAGGGTGGGGTAGTGGAGGGGGGAAGGAGGATGACCTAGTAAGGCACCCTATAGAAAAAGAGCAAAGAGGAGGGGCTACCTAAAGGGGCATGGATAGGGTCTATTTAATTCAGGTAGGAGGTGGGGGGGTGGGCGTAAAATTTTGGCCGATTCCACTGAAAGTCAATGGGCGCAGCAGCCCCGAGTCAAGGAAAGTTTCAGCAGGCGCAGATAGCCAATCTCATTATAGGAAGAAAGCAAGGGTCCAATCAGGGTGCAGCACAGTGAGCGACTGGCCAATGACAGCAGCTCACAGCAACCCTGGTCAGTCTATCAGACTTACCCGGCTTTCAGGATCCCGAGGGTGGCCAGGAGGTGTGTGGCTGGGTGGCAGGAGTCCCGAGCCA
This sequence comes from Neoceratodus forsteri, assembly GCA_016271365.2. Lineage (NCBI taxonomy): Eukaryota > Metazoa > Chordata > Ceratodontiformes > Ceratodontidae > Neoceratodus > Neoceratodus forsteri. The sequence continues at coordinate 30,535,695 of JADMNL010000035.1, forward strand.
CGGCCGTACCTACAGAAGGCTTGTGGGCCCGAGTCAATGGCAAGATCTGGAGATGGAAAGAGAAAATATGGGGTTAGGTGTGGGAGGGGGAGCTACGAAAAAGAGAGGTGACGAAGGTAGCTAAATCGGGGTGGGGAGCTGAGTGCCGGAGTTGGCAGACAGAGCAGAGGTGATAGTGTGAGGGGGTGGTAGCCAGGGACAAGTTGTTTTGTGAGAACAAAAGCCTTGTCTTGGCGCCATGGCGGGGGGTGAAGAAATGTCCAACATATCAGGGCACTCCCTATATTTCTGTCTTCTGCTATGTTTATTATCATATTCTACATCTAACAAAAAGGTTTTCTGTAGCTAACGTGCGATTTATATGGCTTTCAAAAGCATGCTGACATTTCCCACGTTTTATGAAATGTCAGTGCATGTGGGTGTGGTAGGACTGAGCTGCGTAGTAATGTTACATTGGTGGAATAAACAAAGCAAGCCTGAAGGCAAATGCTTTTCACATTATGTGACTCAAAACAGTTGATGTTTTTTACTGATTATAATAGTTTGATACATTACCAGATTTTTCTGATATGAACACAAGTGATACCACATAACTCAAACAAGCACAGGAACTGAAGGTATATTTTGGTGATTTAAAATGTTGAGTTGACCATCCTTCACAGATATTACCAAATCTCATCTTTATGTATGCACCACAGGATGAGCCCAAATATGAATGCTACTGTATGCCTTTAAACACCTTCATACATATACGTGTACCATGTTGGGCAGAGTACGCTGTGAACAAAGCAGGCAGCCATCAAAGAAGGAGCAGCCCACTCTGATACTTTCCCTGTTTTCCAAACACTCTGCAGGGTTGTCGGCTGAATGGGAAAAGGACTGACACAGACAAATCCTTCTGTGATGTAAACTACTTGAGTGCGGTGTAGGCTACTTGAGAAACTGCCCCACCAGAACCCAGCCCACAGGTAGGCCAATAGCATTTTTTTCCTGGTGCAATCAGGTCCACTCTTCCCACCTTTTGTTTTTTGTAAACTTTATTTCCTTCATTTTCAACACAATACACATAGCACAGCAGGTTGAGTTTAGACAATATATGGCAGTGAAGTTTTAGATATATATCACTAGCAAGGTAAGAACACAACTTCCCAGTCTTCATGAGAACATTGTCAGAGACCCTGCCTGAAGGTGATTATTTCCCACTAGCACTCATTAACTGCTATTCCACTGGGTCACCACCAGGCAGCATACCATCCTCCCTCTCCCTATAACCCTATATCATTCCTTGTTGAAATTACATAGCCTATATTTTAAAACGTTGCTAGACCCTGGATTTTTGTCCCCCAATGCCCTCATATCTGCTCACCCACCATTCTATTAAGTGCCAGTCTTCATTCTGTTAGGTGCCAGTCTCAGTCCTATTTTCGAACTCCATAGACAGCTTCTTATTAGGTGGTAAATAACAATTTCAGATGCATCCATTATTCACCACATTTCTATGTTTCATTCCTCTCGCACAAGAAATGCTTCACTGTAGCGAACAGCATTTCAGAAGTGTGTTTGATATGACCTCTCCCTCTGAGTCATGGTCACCCAGTCAAATAAGTCTGTCACACACACACTATGCAAGCAAACATTCGGCATTGACAAATTAAGCAATAATGCCCGACAGGGTGTGTGTCGTGCTGGGATAACGTCACGCCTCAGGTGGTTGGGTACGAGGCCACAGGCCGAGTGCGTCCAACAACTGAGGCGTGACGTTATCCCAAACAACACACACCCTGGAGGGCATTATTGCTATTATACAATGGCTCGTTGTTATATATAAAAATATTTTAAAGAATGTTTTTTAGTGTGGAAAAATATTTTTTGTTTCTTAAGAGGAGATGCAAAAAAACAGGTCATCTAGCTCATCTACAGGTTCACAGTGAGGCTGATACTAGACCCTTGATGTTGTGCTGGGATAACAGCATGGGTCCCCCCAAGATTGACCAATCAGAGACCAGGATTTTTTCTGGCCATTATATAATGCTTGTTATACTTGCTGCACTAACTACTTGTCCCAAAGCATTCAGTAGGTCATAGATTGGGCGTGACTTACTGGTAGAGGATCCGACACCAGCCCTCGGCCAAACTCACAGACAGGGCTGGTGGGGCGGCAGGCACAGGTAGCAGATTGCAATCTAGACAGACAGCTTTTCTTCTTGGAGTGTTTCTGTGCAAAATGAAGAGACGGTTCCGCATCCAACTTTTCTTCTGCTTTGCCCTGGCTGCGTGCTACATGCTTGGCATTGGGACCGGGATCATTCTCGATCTATCTAATACTTATTCTTCCAGGGCTGTAGAGAACAAAATGCTCACTCTGCCGTTGACCTTTTATGGGGCTGCAAGGACGAATTTCATGGAGTCCACCGACATCCACCCCCCACAGCCTCCGGGGATCTTCTTGGTGGAGTCCACGGATACCCTGACCCCGCAGCCCATGTCCATCTGCGCCGTGGAGTCGGCCGCCCGGGTTTACAAGGACCGGCCAGTCTACTTCTTCCTCAAGGGCTTCAAGAACCGAACCTGTCTGCAGAGCAAATCCGAATGTCCCGGGCTCAGCCTCCTGGCTGACATTCATAATGTGAAACTAGTGGCCTTCGACCCAAAAGTGGTTCTGGATGGTACTCCTTTTCTCGCTTGGTATGACAAGGTAAAAAGATAGACAGCTAGAGACCGGCAGACAGATTTGCGATGGACGTACTAACCAACACATTACACAAATAACTGATGCTCAAGATAAGGACTGTTCACCAATTAAAAGAAAATCCCGAGAAGGCAGCCGAAATATCCTTTATTAGTCCTTCCAGTGTGGGATGGGGAACTTTTGTTTTAGCCCAGGTTTTTTTTTTTATTGAAAAGTACAAGCAGAAGAAAACCTGTTTTGCTGAGGTCACTTTTTTATCGGGTTAATAGTTGCATTATTGTGAGTGCCTGATTTTACCTGAAGTTAATTGTTCAAAACCTCTATTTTCGGCTGGCCGTAAATTTTAACCTGATGTTCCCTAACACAGTTTTTTGAGGGGGTCATAACTCATGATGGCTCTTTAAAATATTTGACAGTAATAAATCATAGCCCTCTCACTGTCACCATCCAGTTATCTGACCCCGCAGCTGCTGCATTTGGGATATTCCGGGGCGCTGGGGTGGGGGGATCATAGGGATAACCGTGATTCCGACTAAGAAATTATGTTTTACAATCTTCACGGAAGAGAACGTACGAAAGAAAGGTTACAGCCAGTTACGTGATTTTGTAAAACACGTGGTGTTCTCTCGTTAAATATAATAGACGTGTTTTAATAAAGAAAAAAAAACATGTTTGCTCTGCAATAATTCTACAGGAATTCTTGTGGCAAAGTAAACGGTAGAAATCAACACTATCATTTCATTCACTCACATTATACTTTTCAGGGATGGTTAAGAAGTATTGTGTTTGGATATGTGTGTGTAACTTTAGATAGCCCAGTTGAGATGCAACATCTGTTTACTAGAGGCATCTTGCTTTCTACCCAATTCAATAGCTGGGTGGACTGGAGCTGGTGAAGGTTAAATTACTTGTCCAAGGTTAGGCAGTATTTGATGCTAGCGGGGTTTAAACCTGTGATCTCCAGGTACCCAAACTTGTGGTCTAACCAGTAGACAACATTGCCATAATATGTTATATAGTTATATCTCGAAGTCCCGACAACTTTTATTTTTGTTTTTAACTGTGATGCAATTTGCCTACATTCTCAAGACACCACCACCAAAACCCCCTTTAAAGTGGTTGCATTTTACTTGTCATTTAACAGACAATTAAGTAACAAAAAACATATGTTGTTAAAGACATTCCCTGGTGTTTCAGATTCACATTTTTCTAATTTGTTCTAAACGGTTTACAGTAAGTTATCCAACTGTGGCAGCAGGAGCAATAGCCCTTCTAACACCAGAGACTGGAGTTTGGCAATGAGCTAAGGCCAGGTGGGGGAGGAAAATGGAGCATTGCAGAGGAATCACTCTTCCTTTGCAGAGGGAGGGCTGCCATTGCTTTACTGCCACTTGACTGACCAGGTGGTACTCCAGTCAGCAGTCAGCTGGGGTCTGCGTGAGGTACACTTAAGTGATTCCAATTGCACTACCTGTGCATGCTGATGTCCTAAGCAGTGGGACCTGAAAATACAAAAATGTTTGAACTGAGTGATCTTGGCATGCTTGGCCCTGTCCACAGTCACTAGCCACTCCAGGAACCCTGGGAACATCTGCCCCCATATGCAGGATGGGGTGAGAGGTTGACTCCAATGGGAGATTGAACCTGTGAGGTTGAAAACCTGGAGGTAAGTGCCAGGGACACTGTGGGGTGGGGCATGGCCCAGCCAAGTAAGGGGCAGCTGATCTATGAGAAACAAATTATTAAAAAAAAAAATTACTTTTACAGGATGTTTTATGGCTCAACTATATTTCTGTTTGAATGAAACAACTACATTAATGCACCAGTTAGGGTTCAAATAAAGCCTCTAATGTAAGGAAATGTGGCATTAGGGTTCCCATCCCTAACTCCCCACCCTTACCACTCCAAAGTTAACAACAAAAAGAAAAAAAATCATCACGGTTTTGACTGTCCTGCATCTTGATGAATCAGGGGTAAGATCTTCCTTGGGATTTGCAGCAATAATGCTCACCCCATTTCGTGAGAAAATAATGTCAGTTGTGATCTGTTTACTTCAGGCAAGGCCCACAGGTTGTTGGCAACATGTGGAGAGACACAGTTCTGCATGTTTAAACACTATATCAGAATAGGGTGACTGTTAGGGTAGAAAATCCCAGGAAAGACCCCACCCCTGATTTACCAAGACTCATGACAGTCAAAATTATTACAATTATTTTTTCCTTTTGCTGCTTGGGGGGGTGAGGGGGGAGTTAGGGTTGGAAATCCTTACATCGCATTTCTGCTTCTGTGATGTTAAACTGAACCTAACTGGTGCATTAACACAGTTTTTTTTGCAAAGAATATAATATATACATATATATATATATATATATATATATATATGTGTATATATATATATATATATACACACATATATTTATATTCCTTTCATACATACATTTTTGTTCATCCCTGTATGCCCAGAGAATTTTCCTTATAGAAGGATTTGCCTTGGTGGATCCTATGCTGCCAGCTTTGGGGCTAGAGTGCAGTAGGATCTGTTGAGTTTGTGGCAGCTCTTGTTGCAGTACAAAGTCAGGATCGGAGGCAGAAATTTTTCACAAAAAGAAAGCATATCAGGACCCTCTGTGCCCTTGAGAAGTCCCCTGATATGGAGATTTCTTCTGGAGTTTGCAATTTCTTGTCTCGAGGGACTGATTGAGGTTTTACACTCCCTAGTCTCCCTTCCTGGTTTCACCCTTTTCCGGTCCAACTGTGTTGGGAGACGGGGCGGCGGCTGCGCTATTTATGTCAAGGAATCTCTCCCCGTACTAGCCCTGCCTACTCCCATCCTTGACTCCAGGGCCCAGGTGCTTACGCTGAAACTAATCCCTGACCCTTTAAAGGGACCCCTTTATCTGACTACTGCATACGTGCCCCCCAGGGACCAAATGCAGGCCATTGCCTCTCTTACAGAATACCTTACCTCTCTACCTCCTTCCGCTGATCAAATTCTGGTGGGTGACTTAAATGTCAACTGGCTCAGCCCCTTCTCCTCCTCTACCCGAGACTCTTTTCTGCAATAGACCTAGCCAACTAGTTACCCACCCTACCAGGACTAACCCCAAGAGAGGCTCCAGTACCCTGCTTGATGTGGTACTCACCAACCGCCCTAATCGGATCCCCAATGTACAAGTCCTCCCAGACTCTCTCAGTGATCACTCCCCATTCTATTCCACTGGTCAACCTCAGTCCCCAAACCCATAGCACAGTCCACATGCCGGCGGCGTCTAATACCTGGTGGACTGATAAAACTTAAGGAACTTCTGTCCCAAATTCACTGGTCTCCTATACAGGCAACTCCTGACATTGACACAGCTCTCTTCTTCTTTACCCAAACTTTTAATAATGCCTGTGATATCTTTGCCCCAGTGTTGACCCGCCGTTCTAAAAGGAAGAATGCCCCTAGGTTACCCCAGCTTTGATCCACCAGCTCAAACATAGGGACAACCTATGGCACCATGCCATTGAGACTGGCCGGCCCAATGACAGGCGGTTATATGCTGCCGCCCGAAACAAGTGCACTCGGGCCATCAGAAAGGTCAAGTCTGAGCACTATCGGTCCTCACTCACTGCCTCATGGGGGAATCCCAGAACCTTCTGGGATAACATTAAACAGTTAAATGGGAGTGCACACCCCCCCACCCACCCAGATCAACATTAATGGTGTGATGTCCTCAGACCCAGCCCTCATAGCCAACCACCTCAACACCTCATTCCACTGACCTTAGCCTATCCTCCTACAAATTTTTTTGACCCTCCTCCCCCGGCACCTGCCGTAAATCTTTCTCATCCTTATTTTCTCCTCCGCTGTGTTTCTGCCCAAGAACTTAGGCCGCACCTTGTCACTGCCCTCAAGAGTAATAGTACAGGCAGTGACACCCTGGATCCGTGTATCCTACAGCTGGTCTTAGACACAGTCCTTACCCCGATCACATGCCTCATCAACCACTCTCTATGCCTGGGAAGGTTCCAACTGCCTGAAAGTCACCACTGTCACCCCTATCTTTAAAGGTGGTGATAGGACTGTGGCTGGAAACTATCGACTGATCTCCATTCTCTCTCCTCTCTCAAGGCCTTGGAAAAAGTGGTGGCCTCTCAAATCTCGACTACCTCTCCACCTACAATGTCCTTTGTCCTGAGCAGCATGGCTTCCCGGCGGCCACGGTACCAACACAGCCCTCCTAGAGTTCTCCAACTTTCTCCACTCCTCCTTAGACACTGGTTCTCTGGCTGGTGCTGTCTTCATTGACCTCTCGAAAGCTTTCGACACTGTCTCCCACCCCCTCCTTCTTGATGCCCTTAGTCTCTCTGGTTTTGCTGCTGGGCCTATCTCCTGGTGCACCAGTTATCTGTCTGACCGCTCACAGTGTGTAAAAATTAATGGGACCTACTCAGACATCTGTCCCATCTTTTCTGGGGTTCCCCAGGGCTCCATTCTGGGCCCCTTACTATTCTCCCTTTACCTTAACACCCTTCCACGCTCTTGCTCGGGGAACATTCTATTGTACGCTGATGATGCAGTCATCTTTGCCTCAAATCGTAACCCTACTGCCCTCCAGGACTCGCTGCAGAAGTCCTTCACCGAAGCCGAGGGCTGGTTCAAGGAACATAGATTGGTGATAAATCTTAAAAAAACAAAAACCATGTTCTTCACTCATCCCCAAAACAAGTCCTGCAACTTCAAACTCCTCATTCACTCTGGGTACTCATTCCCACTAGAACAAGTTTGCTCCTATAAATACCTAGGGATCCATTTTGACCCCTCCCTCCCTCTCCTTCCATGGACACATTGCTGCCCTAGCCACTGCCACTAATATCGATTGGGCATCTTACGCCGGTATAAACACTGCCTCCCCAGAGGCTCTTGACCTAGCAGTCACCTCCTCTATCCTGTCCCTAGTGGACTATGGACTGCCGTGTATGGTGTTGCTGATCAGACCGCCGCCATAATTTTACTACTCTGCATAAGCCTGCAGGTTAATTACTGGAGCACCTAGGATGACACACACCTGTCTACTGTATGCTAAAGCGCTGGTACTTGATCTTGACAGAGTGCCTCAAATATCTTACCTGTACCCTTACAAAAAGACCCTCCTTGGGCTTTCCCACAGGATTGACCACCACCATCGCGCTCTGTCCCACTAGTTCATACTCGGGACCTCTGGGAAACCTCTCTTGTTATCCCTAGAGCTAGGACCTCTCACGGCCAAAGAGCCTTCAGCTTTAGGGCCCCTCCTGGTTCAACACACTGCCCCTCCATCTCTGAAGCTCCAACTATATGGGTAGCTCAAAACTTCCTTACGTAACCACCTGTAACACCCGATGCGCTAACTGCCACTAGTCAAAGCCGTACTCAATACTTATGACAAAGCTTATTACTAAGCTGCTAAGGACGATATAACTCTGGTATTGTTTGCATCCATCCTACCTGTACCAGCTTGTTTGTATCTATGTCTTAATTTACTGTTATACTTATGTGTTGTACTGCTATACTGTCTATTTTGGTTTGTCTTACTGTGACAAGGTACCTTTGTAAATGAGCCTATGGCTCAAAGGTTTTCCAAACTGCTGTTTAAATAAAATAAAAAATAAAAAATATTTTCAAGTCCCTGCAGTTTGGCAGGCATCACCTCTGTTCAGTCTTATAGGGTCAATACCTGCATTTTGACTTCTACCAGTTCTTATGTTAGCCCAAAAGCACTTTTTTTTTTTCAACTTATTTTTATCCTCCTGTGGTGGGTCAACTGCTGCATCTGCTGAGCCTACCGAGCTCAGGGTCCTTAGAAAACTTATAGTGTCATGTGTGCCCCAGCAGATCCCCAGAATCAGTCCGGGAGCATCACCCTCATTAACCCCCATGATTTTTCCTCCATTACTCCTGCGTGCCTACTACCCGAGACCCCCAGAAGTGGTGGCGCATGCACATGGAGACGCACATGTGCACCGCAGCTCCAAACCGGGTCTCTTCTGCCCTCCCCATCAACCTAGTATTGGTGCTCCTTTGGCACCATACCTCTGGCTTCCACCAGGGGGCAGCCAAGCTCCAAGAGAGCTGGAGAACTCCTCGAGGTGGAGCACTGCCAGCTGGCAGAGACTCACATCCTCTCCCTCCACCCCCCGCCGGCCTCCGACGACCCTGGCTCATTGCTGAACCCGGGTCGCTAGCATGGCATGAGGTGAGGTGTCCAGTACCTCAACCCTCAGCATCCCCAGGCCAGTTCTGAAAGCAGTTTAGATAGTGTTGTGAGCTTTCTAGAGTTGCTGTCCAGTGTGGGAGTTAGGACAGCCAGCACCTTGACCCAAACAAAGTGATCAAGTGCTACCATTGTCCCCTTTCAGACCTCCTGGCCTGCACAGGCCTCCAGTCTCTTCTTCCTGCTTCTGTGGCTTATGATCCCTCATGGGCATCGCTCAATGTTACCTCACTGATGCTTTCTAGAATTCATCCATAGTTTTGGATAATTATTAATGTTGCTTTCTTCGGAGTTACAGTTTTGCCAGTGCTGGTGGTCATATCTTGTAAAAATGTACATTTTTATGCTGTGAGTTGAAGAGCCTTGAGGAGACATGTTTACTCAGTTCAGCTGCTGATTAGCACCCCTTTGGTTGGATGTTTCTGACGTGATCACTGTTTGTCAGCATTAAGTCCAGGGTGGCCTGATCTAGTCAGCTTTATTGACCCTTGGGTTATAAACCTATTTTCAAATGCATCTAGGATTGCTTGGCTCATAGAAACATAGAATCTAATGGTAGGGAAGGAGCACTTGGTCCATCCAGTCTGCCCATTTCTTCCTACCTAAACTATTACTACATAATGTAGCTCTTGCTCCAACCTCCCCCTTCCTTTCCACTATGATTCCCTTCTACTTATCCCATTCATTCTTGAACCCCACTGTTTTCACCCACAAAACCTCCACCAGAAAGCCGTTCCAGGAATTTACCACTCTTTCTGTGAAGATGTATTTCCTCACATCTCTCCTGAATCTATCCCCTTCCTGCTTCATTGCATGCCCCCTTGTTCTTGAGCACCTTTTCTTCTGAAAAATACTTCCCTTCTGTACCTCATTTAACTGTGTGAGGTATTTAAAGGTCTGTATTATATCCCCGTTCCCTCTTTTGTTCCAGGGTGTACATACTGATGTCCTTTAGTATCTCCTCATAGGGCTTTTGATGCAGACCATGCACCATTTTAGTTGCCTTCCTATGGACTACCTCCACTCTGTCTATGTCCTTCCAGAGATGTGATTCGCAGAACTGGATGCAGCACAGTATAAATTGTTCCCCAGTTAGTTGGTTTAGGATTGTTTTTCACATAGTTTTGGTAATGAATTGGCAACTCAGATTGCATTGTTTTGAAACATTTAACCAGCTCATGAGCAATGTTTGTAAAATGTTTTTGCAACTCAGTTGGGATGTCTCTGCAGTACAGTCACAGTGCAATGCAGTACAAAACTGAGTTGCAACTCTTAAGCAGTTTGTGCAACATTTTGTACTGGATCCAGCAACACTTATGCAACTCAGTCAGAAATGCTAAAGTAGGCTGGCTCACTGGTGCAGCAGTAGTGCTACTACCTGCGGTGCCAACGAACCGGGGTTCACGAAATGCCACTGGTTGTCAGAAGGTCAGCTGGGGGGGCTGAGCATCCAGGGGACTACTTCCCTTCTCCAGGAAGGAAGGGGATCTGGTGTTCTGTGTCTTCTGACCTCTAGTGGTTACTTGGGGGGTTTGGCAGTTGGGACCATTTTATAGGGCCTGTTGGGGGTAGTCGGTGGACGTCTGAATGTTGGGGGTGGGAACATGCTCAGAGGTCATTGCATGACTGTCTCCATCCAGGAAGCCACAAGGTTTAAAGGGAAAAATCACCTCAGTGTGAGCCCTGTGATGCTTAGGATCTCTGGGACCCAACTGATGCAGGGGGAACCCCACCCAGCCACTGAGGGATAAAAATATACATTACAAAAAAAAAAGAAATGCTAAAGGAACTCAATGGAGGAACAGTTTAATGTGAATTGTATTGTACTCTAGGTGTGGTCTTATCAATAATCTGTAATAAGGTAACACCACCTTCTTTTTTCTACTGGTGATATCCCTCCCTATGCACTCCAGCATCTCACTAGCCCTCCCTATTGCCTTGCCGCATTGCTTAGCCACCTTTAGGTCATCTGATATCATCATCTCAGGTCTTTTTCCTGCTTGGTGGTCATCAATACCACTCCACCCATTTTTTACTCTGCCCCTGTGTTTCTGAGCCCTAAGTGCATTATTTTGCACTTTTTTACATTGAATCCTAGCTGCTATACCACTGACCACTGCTCTAGTTTTCTTAGGTCTTTGCTCATCCTTTCTAGCATCCCTGGATTATCCACCTTATTACAGATTATGTTGTCATCTGCAAAAGAGGCAGACTTTCCCTTCTAGCTCTTCCACAGTGTCACTTATAAAGACATTAAAGAGGACTGGTCCCAGCACTGATCCATTAAGGCACCCTGTTGGTCACCCTCCCTTCCTCGGATTGATCTCCATTTATCACCATCCTCTGTTGCCTATTTTCTAAACAATTTCTTGTCCAGTTTAACACCCTTGGACCCACTCCTAAACTATGCAGCTTGCTTACTAGTCTCCTATGTGGAACAGTGATGAAAGCCCTACTGAAATTTAGGTAGGCCACGTCAACAGATCCACCATTATTTAAATCTGTTGTCACTCAATCGAGCAAATCTATCAGATTCGTTTGACATATCCTCCCCTGTGAAGCAATGTTCCCTCAGGTCTTGTAACCCACTGGATTCAAAATATTTCACAACTCTTTACTTCAGAAGTGATTCCATTAAATTTCCCACCACCAATGTCAATGTCTGTAGTTTGTAATTGCCAGCCTCCTCTCTGCTACCACTTTTATGTAGTTGGACTACATCCACTCTCCTCTAGTCCTCCAGAACTACTCCTGTTTTCAGTGAGCTGTTCAATAGAACTGTCATAAGTACCACCAGTATTTCCCTGAGCTCCATCAATACCTTTAGATGCACCATTTCTGGCCCCATTACTTTGTCCACCTTCAAATTAGTGGGTTCCTCCAGGACTCCAGCCTTCAAAAAAAGACTAATGTCCACCTCCCACCCTCCAGAGCTTTTGTTATTTATTTGTGCTCCCTCCCCTTCTCGTTCCTCTGTGAACACTGAACAAAAGTATTTGTTTATGATGTCTGCCTTTTCCTGGTCCCCCTCTGCACAGTTTCCCCCCTTCCCTTTTTAACCTTACAATCCCACCCCAGTCTTCCTCTATACGCATACATATGTAAAATGTGTCTTGTTCCCTTTCATTACCTCCTGGGCTATTCTCTCTTCAGTTTGTGCCTTTGCATGCCTTACTGATTTCCCTGCTTCCCTCTGTTTCCCCTGATGCACATCCCTACTCCACTCCTTCTGGATCTCCTTACACCTTCTGAATGCTACCCTTTTAGCCTGTACCTTTTCAAACTCATCTTTTGAAAACCATAACAATCTTTTTCCTCTTGCTGTTGCTCACTTGTTTGAGGCAGAGGATTGTTGCCTTTACTATGCTCCCTTTTAGCTGTGTCCACTGTTCCTCCACCCCACCGAGGCCATCCCACTTGCCAGGTCATCCATGAGACATTAAGCCATCGTTATAAAATCTGCCCTCCTGAAGTTCAGGACCCTCACCCCTGCATTGTTTGATCCAGCAGCCATCCGATTACTGAGTCACACTGTAGGGTTTTCATTGGTCCACAGGTGGACTCCTATCTTGACATCTGCAATCCTGGCCCTCTTAGTGAGTACCCAGTCCAGTATTTCCCCATCACAAGTGGGTTGCCTGAGGAATGCCACCTGAGGAGAATCCAGGATGTCCCTGCTTTTAGCTGAAGCTGCTGCAGGGGGGATTTCATTCTACATCTGGCAGGTTGAAGTCACCCACCAGTAAACCTCCACCTTTTCTACCATCTTGCTAATGGCTTCCATCAGTACCTTATCTAATTCCTCCCCTGTGCTGGATTTCTGTAGATTACTGCAGTGTGAACAGTTGCTCCATTCTCTGTCTCCAGAATGACCCACAGTATCTCTGCCTCCTCATGTATTCCCTGTATCTCTGTCGCTCTTAAGCTTTCCCTCACATAAAGCACCACATCTCCCTTTCCTTTCCAAAAAGGTCCTTCCTGAACAGAGTATAGCCTGGTATGACTGTGTCCCAGTCATGGTTCTCAGTGCACCATGACTCGGTTGGTAATGGCCACAATATCTAGGTCAGCCTCTGCCACGGTGGCCTTTAGGTGTGGAATATTTGTATGTTTCTATGTTTCTGTGACTCTTATTTCCTAGACTTCTACCATTTTCATACATGGCCTTCCAGATTTTGTTTCCAGTTTGCTTGTTGATCCCATTTTTTTACTTTTTTTCCCCTCCGTCCTTCCCCCTCTCTTTTTAATTAATTTATTTTATTTATGACTTTGGTAATTGGGTAAGTGTACTGATCCCAGGAAACATTTTCAGGCTCGACCCGGGCCAGCATGCAAGTGGCACAGATTTACAATTTCAAATGCAGACTGCAGACATAAAGACAAATAAAAAATGAATACAGATAAATTACAGTTTACAAATACCCAGATACAAGGAGCACAACAATACAGGGTTACTTAAGGGCAGAGATTCCACAGTAATACAAAAGTTTGTGGTGACATTTATTTATCTATTTATTTATTTATTTACCAGTTTTACCAGGAAGGCATACTGAGCAGTGCTGCTCGATTCCAGATGCAACCTGGGGGTCAAGACCCAATATAGTAAAACAGTACTAGTTACAGAGACAATACAACAGTGAAATGGCCATCCGCCTTAGAGACGATTGGCTGATAGCAACAGACAGACATATAGATACAGACAGTAGGATGATTGAATTCATGATACATTTTTAGAAGATTCATCTGAGCTCAGGTACACAGTAGTACATTGTTAGCTAAAGCAAGAGCAGCTGGAGGAGAAGTGTGTGCTGAGTAGTCGGTTGTGATGGCTGGGATTTGGTGAGTGTCTTATAGCAGCTGGCAGGGCATTCCATATCTGTGGGATTCTGTAATTGAAAGTGGCCTGACCTTTGGTTGTGCACATAAAGGGGACGTGGAGGAGCCTGGGGTCAGTGCGTCTGAGGAAGTAAGGGCGGGGGGTTGTTGGGAGAGGGTAGATGCCAGGTAGGGGGTAGGGAGAGGGACCAAAATTTGGCTGCGAACCTAGCACAATGGTTTAATCTACAATCTTGGAGGGACGGCAGGTCTAGGGAGCTATATAAGGTGCAATAGAAGGTGGTTTGTGGGCAGTCGAGGATAAATCGACAAAATGAGTGGAACAGGGTGTCTAGGCTGGCCAAGGCAGAGGAGGGAGCGATAGTGTACATTATATCACCGTAGTCGAGAACTGGTAGTATCATCTTTTGGACAATAGCGTTCCTCGTGGGAGCGGGGAGGCAGCTTTTGTTCCTGTATAGGGTGCCAAATTTAGGGAGAAGCCTCATATGTAAGGAGTCGATATGAGTGGTGAAATCGAGGTGCCAGTCGAGCCACATGCCTAGGTATCTGAAGCCGGTGCATGCTTCAGAGGGGTCCCATCCAGGGTTTTGAAAGGGGGGCAGGGGGCTTGGCAGGAGAGTCTTTGCTGTGAGCTGAAGGTTAATGACATGTTTTTTTAGAGTTTAGGAACAGCTGGTTTGACCAGAACCATTCCTGGTAGGTGTTGAAATCCTCCTGCAGGAGAGTTGCCACTCTGCTTGTGGTAGGGCCTGAGGCATACAGTACTGTGTCGTCCACATTTGAATGGAGGAGTGGCGACATGCTGATGGGAGGTCATTAGGAATATGGAGAAGAGAACATGGATTGACTGAGTTTATAAAATAACACTAGTAGGGAAAAACAGCTCCCATTTCACTACCACTTTATCTATACCACCCTTCTTCCTTTATTGATTTGTACCCTGGGGATTCCTCTCCCCCCAGGTTCTCCTTACTCGCTAATTCAGCCTGTGGGGGGGGGCAAAGTTTCTGCCTTCCCATTTCCTTCTGTCACCCCTCAGCTAGTTTAAGTGTTTATCAAAGTAATGTTTAAACTATCCAGTGAGGATTGTAGTTCCACTCCAGGAAGGATGCTGGCCATCACCCCTGTATAGGCCCTTATCCTCCAAGGTGAGTCCTGCTGCTGGCCTGTGAGATACTCTAATCCACATCAGACATGTTAAAGCCCCCCCAATACCACTTCTCCTGCCTCCAAAGCCTTCATTATCCCATCCTCCAATCTGTGGTTTCACCTCTAGCTTGTCAGCCGATGCACTACCCCCACCCTTATTTTCCTCCCTGTCCCTGACTACATCTGTATTCATAGTCTGAGTATCCTCTCTGCCCATGTTTTCTCTTGTGCCTGTTACCCCCTCCCTTACATAGAGTACTTCCCCTCCCCACTTCTCTTTCTGTCCTTCCAATAGAGGGAGTATCCTGGAACAGACAGATTGCAGCCATAGTTTGAAGCTATTCAGGTTTCTGTGAAGTGTGCACCAAAGATGAGATGAGTTCTTGTAACCTGAAACTCAACCTGTCAGCCTGAACTCGGGTTAAGATGTGCTATTTTGGTCAGTTTAAGGGTAAGGCAGTTTAACCATTTGACTATGTGAAGGAAGTTTCATCAAAAAGAGATCAGTTTACTGAGCAACTGAACTTCAGAAATCAGAACAAGAAAAGGGGTGAATAGCAAAATGTTTCCTTCTAAACCACTCTGTTGTCTCTGTTAAACTACATAAGATCACTTTCTTTAATTGTAAGTGCTAAAACTACTGTCACTGTATAATTGTACTGTACGCTGTTGTAAAATTCTTTATGACTGTACTTGTGTACCGTTTCACCCCAGAGTTCATATGGATCCATTGGGTGCCATAGATGATATGCTGTAGATGAATGTAGACTGAGGAAGCTGTGCACTTTCCACTGTCTGGAATGAAGACCTGATTAAGAAAAAGAGATTTAGGCCACTGAGAATCAACGAAACCCAGGGGTAGGAACACACTTGTATTGAACAGAGTGCCTCTGGGCTGTCAAAATGGAATCTGGGGAAAAAAAAACAGAATTCAGTATTTCACCACTTTGAAGCTGCAGGCAAGAAAAACTTTATTAATAAAAGATTCCCTTGTTTTAAAGCCACGGCTACTAAATGACATATAGATGGACAAATAGGGTTTGGCAGTTCATAAGCATAGCAGAGCAGAGAAGGATGTTGACTATTCATTTCTATGTATAGCACTAGTTTTATTTCTGAGATTTAGCTAAGCTTTAGCTGTTTTATTTAAATAAAACTGGGATTCTACTTGGGATGCAAAGCTGAGATTCTGGCCCAAAACAATGCTGCAACCTCTATTACTTGTTTACTCCTGATGCAGCTTTCCAACCCTGTGCCTGTAGAGAAGATATCTACAGAACTGAATAACTGGGTGAGACCTTCAAGAACCTCTGGACCATCTCTGCTCACTGACCCTGGGAAGAAATCTACAGAACTGAAGAACAGGATGAAAAATTGAAGCACCTCCGGGCCATCACCACTGACCCCGGAAAGAAATCTGAAGAACTGGACAGCTGGACAAAACTGAAAATTTGAAATACATCTGGGCTCTTGACCTTGGGAGAATTGTTAAAGAACGTGAAACAAAAACCTCAACCCCATTGAGAGTCAGATCCCTATCTGTGAACCGGTGTGGTTCTCGGTCACCACTCTTATGTACCGGGGCCACTATAGCGGCTTTCCATTGAGAGAGGAATTGCCCAAGGCAGAGTGCTTTGTTCAGGCTTATGGTAAAGATCAATATGACCCTTCCAATGTCATGTGCAGCAGCTTCAAATCAAGTGAGTCACTGCAAGTCACTGCTGTAACGCACTATGTTATTCCTTTTCTGATGACTGGCCCCAAACTGTCAGGATAGTTAGGTGGAACAGTCTGTGGATCAAGCAAGGGAAATAGTGAGCAAGCAAATAGGCAGAAATACAACTGAGTTTCTAAGTGTTCTGTTTTTTCACTTGGTGGTTGCTGGTTTTGGCAGTCTTTGGATCAAGCAGCCATCAAAGGGCAATTGGAAACATGAAAGGCAATTTGAGAATATGCAAACAATTAAAGATTATGCAGGGCAAGTCACAAATTATGAACAAGTGCCTTCAGTTCTGAAGAAGGCTCACAGCATGCAGGGCATCATTTCAGTCTCTAAGCATGCAGTGACCAACCAGGGCAACAAAGGGCAATGTAAACAGTACCAGAGCACAAAAAAGGCAAACTCATGGAAAATAGGGCACATTTGGTACATGTAGGTGTAACAGCCCCTTTTGGACTCTGCTTGGCTGTTCCTAGGCCCTTGGGTGTTCCCTGGACACACACTGAGGGGGGCCAGCCTAGGTTCTTTGGCAGGCAAGTGATGCTGGAACAGCAGGTGCATGTAATGCTTCCACCTGGGGTAGTGATAGGACATACCTAGAGATAAACTGCAGGTTAATACCCTCAAGTAAAATAGTGTAACTGCCCCCACTGTACCTTCTCCAAACAACAATAATTCCCTCTTTTCCCAATGAGGATGAAGAGCAGAATGTACCATTAAACAATTAACAGTTTTATTTAGGGGAAAGGTGAAACAGGGATAAAAATAGCTCAACAAATTTAATAACTGTTGCAACACTGTTACCTTCATCAATCTCCACCTCCCGCCTATGGGTGCACCCGGCTTCCCAATGGCAGCTGCCCACAAAGTCTATAAAGTCCCTTGGGTGGGTACAGCACCACCGTGTAGAAGATGCTGGGGATCTTTCATCAGTGGCCTACTCAAGCTCAATGCCCCCACAGTGAAACTTGAAAACAGAACATTTCAGTGACATTCGGTGTAATTGTCTGTTTTTGGCAATGCATTTTCCCAGTGTCCTGCCCCCTCCCTGAATCAACTGTGACCTGGAGTTGTTTATCAGTAAATGTGGGGGGTGTAGGGGCACAACCGCCCCCCACAGAAAACAGTCGGTTGCGAGGGAACAATACTGGTGTCAGTATTGTGCCATCACTGTTGGGGGCGTCAGGATCTTCACCCTTGGTGCTTCCATCTTTCATTGGTGCCCAATAAATTTAAATAGATGCAAAACATTAACCTTTTGCCTGGGCACAGCTTTGAACCTGGTGCAGTCTAGCCCAGAATTTAACCCCCTTAATACTGACTAGCAAGCTAGTTAGCTAAACAAAGACTTCCCCAAAGCTGCAGTCTGGGGTACTTACAGTTCAGAAATTTAAAGGGGGTGGCAGAAACTTGTTTTTCGGTATCATGTTGGTATTAGGAGTTGTTGTGGCAACACAACAGCAATTGCCTGTAGAAACAAAGAACGCTGGCCTTCACTTGCCAGGCCTTACCAGTCTTTGCCCCAGGGCCTTTGTATGCAATGTTCACCTGGCAGGCCTCTTGACTTCTTCCTATCTGGTGGTCTCGTCTTTGTTTTGGGTACAGAGCAGACTGATGGTTGCCCAGACTGACACTTGGTGCACCCTTTTCTCCACTGCAGATACCGTGGGATTAGGCTGCAACCTTTACAGTTTCTGCCTTTCACTGCTGAACTCTGCAGGCTCTTTATGCAGTGCAGGACAATCAGTTCTCTCTGGAAGCAGATTTCAAAAGTCTCTCACATTAGCGGTGGGGTCTAACTTTCCTGCACACAGCCGCAGGTTCAAATTTCTGCAGCAGCTTTCCAATCTCAACAACAAATTCACTCAGGTGCAGGTTCAGATCTCACCCTGGGAATATCTTACACACTCCTGTTCTTTTCCCAGGGGCTGTGTTCTTTTCTGCAGCTTGCCCAATACTGCGGCCAGACAAGGCCTTTGGCAAACAGGCAGGCCTTCAGGACTAGCAAGCTCTCAACACTCTCTCTCTTCTTGCACTCTTTGGCATGAATCTCTCACTTTTGGTGGGCAAAGCAGTCCCTTTTATCAGTTTTCCAGCAGCCCCCTCTCATTGGCTGCAGAAGTTGTCCAGCTGAACAAATTAGTATTCATTTGGCACACTTGATGACCTATTGGTCCTTTGTTTGGGTGCAGAGAGTTGCTCCAGTCTTTTATCCCACAAGTCCCTTAGCGTCCCAAATGCCCTCATTCAAATTCTTGGCTCTGGGTTGTCTGCAGTCCTTTCAGGCTCTCAGTCTATCATCTGACTGTATTCCCAGCATCCCCCTTGCTTTTGTAGTCCCATGGGGTCTACTATGTTTGTTAACATTTTTCCCCAAACCAACTGACACACTGCTTTTTAACTGAAGCCCTTTCAGGGGCAGACACTTATGTGTCCTGGCTCCAATTTGCCATAGGGAACTAGAACACACTTTGTTTACATCAGAAAGGGGCTCCTGATACATTTATGACTCTTTCACGCCGTTTTCTTGGCACTATGAGGAATAGGGCAGTGGCTGCTTTAATATTTTGATTCCTCGCTGACCAAGCATGTGCAGACGGCGCAGCACGTGCATATGTTTTGTTTACATGTCACCCGTCCACTTTCCTACAGCTTTCTGGACTGATAAACTTCTTCCACGGTGCCCAGAAGCACAAAACAAGAGTGGACCTCAGCTCAGATCAACTATAGAGCTGAGGAGTGGAAGATCGCTGACAGCAGCAGCCACAGATCTCCAAGGTGTGCACAGGCTTGAATCCCTCCAGAAACCACTGCTAGAAGCCCTCTGATCCTGATCTAGTGTCAATGGGCGCTGGATGCAGAACAGGGATTCCATGGGGCCGCAGCCCCAAAGGTAAGCCAGACCTGGTTTGGGGGCTTGCATAGGGCAATTTCACAGTCTTGGAGCATGTATTTACTTTGGGGCTGCCCCTTTAAATAGCAGTGTTGGAACAAAACAATTCTTGCTCACAACAATTTGGCCCTCTCCAAATAAATGCATTGACAGTTTAATTTTCAAATGTTTGTGAGATATTCACTTAAGTCACTCTAAATAACATTTACCCTTGCACTTCAAACTGTTTGTTCTAGTAACCAGGAGGAACTTTACCGATGCTACATGAGAGGAAACCTGGGATATGCTGGAATATACTGTGCCTAGCTAATGGGGGACCATGGGCTGTGCCCTCCCTTCCACAGGCATGCATTTAAGCTTCTAGAGTGAGACAGCAGTCCTGCCCTTCTGGCTGAGGGCCAGATAACTTGGCCTGTATGTTAGGCATCATTCACTAACTGTCCCTCCCTTGCTAGGGGCTCTGGATCAATTAAACACTTATAAAACAAAAAGTCACTAGCCCCTGGCTAGGGCTGTGACTTCTGTGTCACTGGGATGACAAACTGGGCTGTTCACTCCCCTTCCCTTGTTCCTGGCTTGAGCTGGTGTCACAGTACACTTAAATTATTTAACAATTGCAGTTAACTTGGGCTTCTGGTGGCTACCTGGGCTAATAACCTACTTCTGGCATTGGCCCAGCTGGTGCTATCTTTAGTTAAATGGTGTTTGCTCTTCCCTTATGCTGCCCACTGGGTACTGATTTATTTAAAACAAAATACAAACACAATATAGGTTTGCCTGCCACATACCTCTCAACCATCACACATTAGGAGGTATGTCACTCATTTTATCTCTCAGAAGCCCTCTGTCCTATATTGAGAAGGTGTCATTCCACGCTGACCACTGAGGCTTTTATGCAGAAATGTGACGCTATGCTATCGGCAAACACTATAAACATTAGTGCACTTATTTTCATGGTGTTCTGAGCTTGCAATGTCATGTTTGATAATGTGTCACACATTTTGTCAAATTGTCACACATTTGGATGATGAAAGGTTGAGGGATATAGCCTACCCTCTCTTTACCTCTTTTGTGCTGTCTTGTATTTAAATTGTGACCTTGCCTGCCCTCTTCTCCACCTATGGTAGCATAATTTACTTACTTATAATAGGGGGCCTGCTCTGCAAAATGCTCCACTCTCCAGAAGCTTCTACCACTTTAAATTTGGGCCTGCTGCCCACTTAGCCCACCCTCAGGGCGTCATTAACTCTGGGGCCATGCCTTCATCATCATCCAGCCTTGGCCACCACCTACTGCACTATTCAGAGCACAAGAAGCATTTTTTTCTTGAATAATCACTAGGCAGTCAGCACCTGCCGATTAGTGCTGCTGTCGACTCACTGCCCTGACCTGGGATGATGCTGTAGAGGTGGTTGGGGAGGATGATTGCTGGCTGTTCGCTGAGCTGTCAGTGGTGGAGATGCTTTCATGGGAGCCTCACTGTGGACGGTCCAGTTAACAGGCTTGCCCTGCCCCACATCCCAGAACTCCTTCTCACACTATGGCAGCTGCTCCCACACTCTCTCACGTTCACCACCATGGTGTGGTTACTCTGCCATTTATGAGGGACCAGATTGAAACTTTTTAAATAAAAAAACAAACAAGTGGGGCTATACAGAGCCTATATTACGGTCACTGCTCCTCTACTGCTTCCAACAGCGGACAGGTACCGCTGACACTTTGACCAGGCTGCTGACTCTGCTGCTGCTTTGGGGAACAAGAGGAGGAGAACTGGGCCAGCTGCTGGAGGAGGTAAATCTTCCATGCTTCCTCAGTCCCTCTGTCCTTCAGGTCCAATCACTGGCCCAACCACTCTGCCTTGCTGAGTTACTGATAGTACTCGATGGCCACTCGTCTAGATGAATGAACCTTAAACAGCCTTTCCAACAGCACTGGCCACTTTTATAGCTCCCTAACATTTGCAACATCAAGTTCCTGGCAACATGAGGGACAACCAATGGTTTGGCACAAACTGGACATTTCAAAGTTGGCAATGGCTCTTGCCACTGCTATGCTCATGCCAAGGGGTGGGAAATTGCTGCAGGGGAAGGCTGAGTGCTAAAAAAAGAAAAAAAAGTTTTAAACTTCAAGTAAGCAGTTTACTGTGTGAGGTCCATGTCACTGTATTTACTTCCCATCCTGCCACCTTACCTTTTTCAAGGACTCCTGAGCTGGGGCACTTTGCCTGTATTGGGGACACGGGAGCACATCTGTTTTTTACTGAGGCACTGGGGCACCACTGGTTTGGGGAATCACACAATTGACCTCCATCAGATCCGCTTGGCCCTCCATCATCATATCCTGAAGTTATCCATCTTATGCCCCAGACTCCTGGCATTTAATGATATCACCCTCCACAACCCATGTTTCCTGCCTCTTCTCCCATTCCATTTTCCAGTACTTCTACAGGCTGCCCTGTGGGTTTCTTCCCTTCTCTGTTCTGTCTTTCCCCCCTTCAATCTCCTCTATCCCCCCACTATGCTTCCCACACCCATCTTCACTACACCCTAAATCCCTTTTGTTTAACATGCCCTCTGCTTGGGGGAGGCCTTCCTGCCTCATCCTGCTGAGAACCCTGGGTTCTGTAACCCCTGGTTGTTTCCCACCACACTTAATCTGCCAATGATGTAATCTCCAGTCCTGTTTCTTGAACATCCTGGTTTGCCTCTGCTGAGCTTTAACCTGTTAAGACAGTACAGAGATTTCTCATCCAAGACTCTTCTCCAGTATTCCCACACATCACAAGTCCTCCTTCTTCCACCTATCCCTAAGCCACTGTTTGAACTTGGAGATCCTAATCTTCCAAACCAAACTGGCCCTAGGAACTGATAGCACATTTGAAAATGCCGCTGGCCTTGTCACCCTTAATTATCTGCCCAAGTTTCCTGAACCTCTCCTGTACCACTCTTTCCTCACACCTTGCCAGGTCATTTGTGCTCAGGTGGAGGGCCACACTGGGTTTCCCCCCTACCCACCCTGTACTAGCAGTATGAATGTTATGATATGTTCACCCATCATTCCTGAAAGGTACACTATGCTCCATCTAAGTGGTACTACTCTACCCTGTGGCCAGTCTTACTTCATTTACAATTAAGTCCCCTATGACCAGAACCCTACTATTTTCCATCTGCTTTTCTACCCTCTCCAGATGCCCCTGTCCCATATCCTTCCCTCTCACTCCTGCTCCTACTCCCACCTTCCTGTCTACTGTCCCCCATCCAGATGCTTACCCATTGCTTGGTCCCAGCCCAGCCTGTTCCCCATGCCTTATGTTGGACCACAGTGCCCCCCCATGGTGATACTTAGAGTTCCCCTCATTCAATAAAGTGAGCTTAATAAATAAAACAAAAAAACTACCCTCATTAGGCAGTGGTTCTTCCCTGCTGGTTTTCCCTCTGCTACCCCTTTTGGATCACCCCCTGTTCCCATTCCCTGGTCAGCTTTAGGTGTATCTTGATTTCCTCCTGCTTCCCCTTGCTGACTTTTCCTACTGAGTCATCTTCTATGCTAACCTTGATGCCATCTTCCTCTGGAAGACTGGTATTCAGGTACTAATTTTGCACTGACACTCTATGGGGTGCCGGTTTCCTTTGCTCCCCTGTCCCCTCATATCAACTGCCCTCATTTTATTTACATTTCTGGGGGGTTCTGTAAAACAGTGGTGCTAAAGCTTTTTATAACGTTGAGATACTAAGGGTAGGGAGCTCCTCTAGAACCAGTGGAGGTATCAGCAAACTAAGTACAGGAAGCAGCTCTTAATCAGTTGTGAGGCACTGAGGATCTAGCTTAGGGAGCTGCTGAGAATCAGCTGGGGCATCAAGGAACTTAGCATATGGAGCTGCTGAAATGTGTGGGGTCAAGAAATTAAGCATAGGGAGTTGCTGTCAATCAGGAGGAATACATTGAGGAACTAAGCACAGGGAGCTGCTGTCAATCAGGTGGGGGATGATGAGGAACTAAGCACAGGGAGCTGCTGTCAATCAGGTGGGGGATGATGAGGAACTAAGCACAGGGAGCAACTGTCAATCATGTGGGGTACATTGAGAAACCAAGCACAGGGAGCTGCTGTCAATCGGGTGGAGGATGTTGAGGAACTAAGCAGAGGGAGCTTTCAACCAGGTGGAAGATGTTCAAGAACTAAGCATCAGGAGCTGCTGTCAATCAGGTGGGGGACATTGAAGAACGAAGTATCGGGAGGTGCTGTCAATCATGTGGAGGACATTAAGGAACTAAGCATAAAGAGCCAATGAAAACCATCTTAGGATCATAGGATTATAGGATATATCAAGCATCATAGACTACAGTCCTTATAGCTTGTCAGTCCCTTATATTTTAGAACTCAATAGTTCTGTCCCTACAGAAAAGGTCAAATCTAGACTTAAAGGTATGCATATTAGAGCTCTCTACTACCAAAGCTGGAAGATCATTCCATGATGATATTACCCTCTGGCTAAACTGATTTTTCCTGGTGATTAAATTCCATCTGGATAAGAATAGTTGCTTGCTATACCTCTTACCACTACACTGACTGGTCTTGAGTGTAAATCCTAATTCTTCCCTCAGATTAATATCCCCCATGGCTTTAAACAGCATGCACACGTCCCCTCTATACCTCCTATAATGAAGTGAATAGAGGTTCAATGCTTCCAACCTTTCTTGTATGATCTAGTTTTAAGGTTGACAATAACTTTGGTGGCCCATCTCTGTACCCCCTCCACTCTGAGGATGTCCTCCCTTTTATATGGGACCACACTTGGACACAATACTCCAAACGAGGCCTAACCAAGACACTATTCAGTGGCATCAGAACCCCTTCTTCCCTGCTGGATATGTGTCTCAAGATGCAGTTGAGATTTTGGTTAGCCTTTTTTATCTGACCATTACAGTGTGTACTAAATTTAAGATCATTAGTAATCTTGACTCCCATCTGTCTTTCCTCCTGTGTTACTTTTAGTGGATCAGTTCCAAGTTTATAAACTACTTCATTATTATGCCTACCCAAGTGCGTTATCTTGCATTTAGATGTGTTCAACTCAAGTTTACTTGACTTGGTCCAATCTAAGATTTCATTTATTGCTCCTTGCAAGCGAGTCCCCTCTGCAGAGTTATTAAAAACTGACCCCACTCTGCAGTCATATGCAAACTGGTAGAGCCAGATATTTGTTTTTGTTTTTTTTTATTTTTAGGGTGGAAATATCAACAGGGCCCCATGTTTTCTGTGTTTCTGCAGTTGCAGCAGTGGCTGCAGAAATCAGAGCTGACCGCAGAAATCAGTGCTGGAAATTGGAAAAACAGCCACATAGCCACAGAAATGCTGGCTGTGCTCTGAGATCATACAAGGCAAGGGCATAGCTACTGGTATTTATGTATGCTATGGCACACACATTCACTAGAAGAGGCAACAAACTGATGCTGCCCATTACAAAGCCAAAAATCAGTGGCCACATGGCATCTTGACTCATGCTGGCTCTTGCTATGTAACTCTGTTCAGCCATTATTGGGGGAGACTGAAGCAAGAGTAGCAGAGCTTGATTAGGTTCACAGCAATCATGATTTGCTGCTGTGTATGTAGGTGTAGGTGTGGCTAGCTCAGGCGTATTCATTTGTCATTGTGAGGCTGCTCATGGTAGTACGCTGAATCCCTGGAAGATGAATTTGGAAGGAAGAACAAGAAGGCGAGCAGAAGTCAAGAAGTGAGAAAATTCAGTGGTGCCTGTGGAGGTGGCATCGATCTCGGTGTGGTGGCAGGGATTGGAGGAGATGCGGATTGCAGAAACATGTGGCTGGCAGCAGTCTGAGCAGAGGACTCTGTCCCCACTGGTGAACATCGACCACAGTTTTGATTTGTGGGCTGCAGATCTGTACCTGTAAGTGCGACAGTAATTTCTTGGCAGATTTGAACCTTCAGCTTAAGCGGTGGCATCAAGCTCAATTCTTAAGGAGGGTCAAGTTGCCCAGCTGCAGCAGGATTGGGGACCAGGGTATACTAGAACTGAAGCAAGTAGGCAAGGAAAAAAATTGGAATGGAGAGTTTGATTGCTGCTACACATACATGAAATGAGTTTCACTGACTAAAGAACACCACCACACCTGAGCTGCTAGGAGAAGAGAACATGTTTACCAAGGTTATTCCAGCTTAATAAGATTATTTTGCTTGCATTTTTTAGTTTGTCCCCCAAAAGAAAAATCAGGAGTCAACAAATCCTACAAATAATGCAAGTTACACCGTCCTTCACTGTTATAGGAACACAACCCCCCCCCCACCAACACACATATTTGCACACTGCACTCAACAAGTTTGTTGCAAGGCAGTTGGGGTATTCCTAGTTTAACAATATTATCTAAAAGAACATTGATCTAAATTAGAAAAAAAAAGGCTTTCAAGTTGGAGTCTCTTTATATCTGCTAACTGTAAATATATTTATTTATTTTTTATTTAGTTTTTGTTTACCGGGTAGGTGCACTAGCCATAGGAATGACTATTTTCAGGCACAACCCGGGAGGTTGCAGGGTAACATAACGGAGAATACAATTCGGTAACATTACAGAGAATACAACATAAGGTAGATACAGCAAGGTATACAAGGTATACACAGTGATAGTCTGATAGTAGGTTATACAGCATAAATAAGATACAAGATATTGAGAGCAGGTAACAGGACATATAAATACAGTCATAGCATTGGGATGAGGTATATTGGCAGTAGAGTAACAACTGTATTGTTGCAAAATACAAGGGATAACTCGGAGATACATGGTCACAAATTTAAGAAAACACAGACATATAGCCACTGTGACTCTGGAGGAAAAACACTTTTCAACAGACAAGGGAAATATGGGAAACAATAAACAAAAACAAAAGGCAAAAAACAAAAACCAAAGACCAAAAAACAAAAACAAAAAGCAAAGAACAAAAAATAAAAACATGAAGCATGCCTGTATGCTGATGTCTACAAAAGCAAACAAAAACAAAATAAATAAGTGCCAACGGATTAGATGTGGGGATAGGTAGAGGAGGTTATTCTTGTTTGAAGTAGGGTAAGTTGAAAGATAGGAGCCAGGCAAGTAGTGGGTGAGGCAGTGGAAACAAGGCGAGAGAAGATATACCTTGCGAGGATAAGTTAGCAAAAATTTACTGATGCAGAGGGCTGGGAACAGAACAAGTAAGGGCAAAAAGGGGGTTAGAAGCAGGGGATAGGCAAACTGAGATAGGTAGGTAAGGTACAGGGCGGCATTAGGGATGCAGGCCTGTAGGGTAGGGGGTGCATCTGCGGAGAGGCTTAAGAAATGGTATTTTAGCGGGAGCAGGTTAAGAACTGCAGTCAGGGATGGGGGCAGGGAGCTAAGGTGGTTTAAAGCAGGAGCATTGGTTAGATGAGATGAGGTAATGACAGAGAGCTTTTTTAAAGGTGTCATGAGTGGGTGCTAGGCAGATGTCTAGAGGGAGGGTGTTCCACAGCCAAGGAGCATAGTGGGCAAAAGCACTAGAACCTTTGGTGGTTGAGTATTTTGGCACACTAAAGAAGAATTTGTCAGTTGAGCACAACCCATAGTTGGAGGTCTGTGGCACAAGCAGTACCACCAGAGATTTAGGGGTTTGGGACCTCGTAATACTGTCTATAGTGGAGCCAAGGGAGTAGAGCCTGGAGGCATTAGGA
The DNA here is from genome assembly GCA_016271365.2 of Neoceratodus forsteri. Classification (NCBI taxonomy): domain Eukaryota; kingdom Metazoa; phylum Chordata; order Ceratodontiformes; family Ceratodontidae; genus Neoceratodus; species Neoceratodus forsteri. The sequence continues at coordinate 30,562,918 of JADMNL010000035.1, forward strand.
AATAACCAGTTAAGATCAGAATAGAGGAGGCAATGGTGTTTCCACCTGTGGGATAAGGCCATGTACCAACATATATTATTGTAGGCGACGTCCCATCTATGGAGATTTGTTTTAGGTGTAGTGGCATATGAAGATACCCCATAGGTTAGGGTTGGTAGGAGTATGCTTCAGGCAATGGCTAGTCTCGCTGATGGGGTTAAAACATAGCTAGTGTGGTAAGCTACACCTAGCTTGGAGTTAAGACTTGCATGTGTTCGAAATGAGAAGTTCAAAGTTTAAAGACTGATCCAAGGTGACACCTAGGTACTTAAATGGGGTAACTTAGCCAATGGGTGAGCCATTTAGGCAGGAGATCCTGAAGTTGTTTTCTGTTTGAATTGAGTTTTGAGGGGTGCCAAATAACACTGACTGAGTTTTGGTTTCATTAAGAACAAGTTTATGATCCAAGAGCCAGGATTGTATGCGTTGGAAGTAAGCAGAAAGCCAAAGATTGATGTTGGATACATTTTTCGCACTGGTATAGAGGACAATGTCATCCGCATAAAGTATGGAGGAGGAGGAAGTGAGGTTTGAGGTGATGTCGTTAATGAAAATTGAAGAAAGAAGTGGTCCCAGGATAGAGCCTTGGGGTACACCAATACTCATAGTAGCTTTATCAGAGTAGGATGAGTCGAACTTAACAACTTGAAACCTGTTAGATAGATAGCTGCTGAACCAGCTAACTACATTAGATGTAAAGCCCATAGATTGCAAGGTGGAGAGGAGAAGGAAGGGTTCACCAGGTCAAAAGCCTTCATCATGTCAATGAAAACCACCCCTGTTAGAAGACCCGAGTCCATAGTAGTGAGAGTGTCTGTGGAGAATTTAAGCAGGGCAGTAGAGGTGCTGTGACCTTTGCGAAAACCATGCTGGGAGGCTGTTAGAAGGTCATGTTTGAGGAGAAATTCTATGGTTTGTGTGGTGACTAGTTTTCCTAGGATTTTGCTTAGCACCTACAAGATGACTATAGGCCTATAGTTCGAAGGGTCGTTGGCATTACCCTTTTTGAGGATGGGGTGACTCTTGCTGTCTTCCAAATGTCAGGAAAGCTACTGTGACATAGGGAAAGAGTGAAAATGTTGGCCAGAGGAGCAGCTATGAGAGGGACAGCCATTTTAGAAGCCTGGGCTCAATACTTTCTGAGCCCCAGACTGCACTATCCGAGATCGAACTAAGAAGTTGTATAACCTCCTTCTAAGTAATGGACCTAAAGTGAAAGGAGGGGACAGCAGGAGCCATGCTAGAAGAAGCTGGATTCATTTGCTGTGAGGTGGGGAAGGAGGAAGTGAATTTAGTTAGGTCTGAGAACTGATTATTAAGGAAGTTAGCAATGGTCAGACTACTGTTACAGTGAGTTCCATTAAGGATCATTTCTTTAGGGGTAGATGACGGAGTGGATCCCAGGAAAGTTTTTATGTAGAACCAGAACTTTTTGGGATCATCCGAGGCATTGGTTAGCAGGTTTTTGCAGTAGGAGCTTCTTGCAGACCTTATAGCCTTTTGCAGGCATTCCTTTCCTCCTATAGGTGTTATAGTCCATTGGAAGTCTCAAGGACTTAAAGCAGCTCCAGCTCCTGTCTCTCTCTCTCTCTTTTAATTTAGCTAGCAAGTTCTTTTTGAGCCATCTAGCATGTTTTCCCTTGACACAGTGGGTAGTGAGAGGGGAGTGATCAGGGTTCGACCTTAACATTGTTTTACTCACCCTGAACCTAGTGCAAATTGGCCAGGGCTAGTGCAGCTAACCCTCTACTAGTCTGTCTTGACTAGTGCAGGTTTTTCATGGCCATTAATGAAGTTAATAAAGTTCCTGCTTTAGCAGGCCATAGTCTTTTTGCTAATCTCCCACAGTGTTCCAGGTGGCCTGGTGTGATTAGCAGCTCATTAAGAACTACAATTATCTTGCAGTTCAAGAGGGGATCCAAAAAAAGACTCAGTGTGAGTCATTATCACTCCGTTATTAGGACATTCAGCTAGTGTGCAGACTGTGATCAAAGGTAGAGTGGTCAAGTCACTAGCTTCCAGTTTGCTGAACTTGTCTTTGATTTGTCCCACAGTATTAAGACCAGTGTGCCTCATTTCCCAACCTTTTGAGCATCTGTATCCAACACTGCAGTGACATAATTCTATGATGTATACACTGTCTGCCCAGCCAGGTGGTCTGCCCATTCTATACTTTCTAGGGACACCACTGCAGACTAGGTAGATTCTGAAGTGGCCATCCATAGACCCATACAGTAGCTGCCATTACTGACTGGTGTAGGGGTCCACAGCTCCCCTTAATAGCTCACACCAGTCAATGCCATCCATGTAGTACCACCCTTATACCACTCAGCATGTCATTTCATCCTAAAATCAATGCTTTGGAGCATGTATGCCGCAAAGGTAAACCTTAGTAAAATCTACAATTTGAAAGGTTAAAAAAGGTATTCCTGGTGTGCATAGATCATCCTATATAGAAAGAGAGGTAGTATAGTACAACCTCAGAGATACGAACAGCATGGGAATGCATGGTGTTCATATCTCTGAAATTTCTTAACTCTGAAACTGACAAAGAAAGACTACAACATGACTTATTGCATTACCAAATCACTTTTTAATATATATACAGTGAAGATAAATAAGGTTAAGTTTAAGAATTAAAAAAAAAATTGGTTATTGCACTCTGTTTCAGTGAGTAGTGACATTTTTTAGCAGAGAGGTGCTGCAGCCACAGCTTATTCCAGGACCTACAGAGGGAGTCTGAGCTGATTTCACCCCATGCTTTTGCACTAAGGTAAACAGAATCCTTTACAGTCAGGGACTTACAAAACTCAGTGTAACACCTGTAGTCATTCATTCCTAGCAGAAGGCGACGAAGCAGATTGCTCTTATAATGGTGTTTCAAGTTTTCTAATACGCCCTGGTCCATGAGCTACAGAATGCTTGTTACATTTGGGGGCAAAAAGAGGCACTTAATGCTGCCATCTCTGGTGGTAGGATCTTCAACTGCAGGGTGTGAGAGGGCATTATCCATAAGCAAGACTGCCCTTGCTGGTAGAGATTTTGAATTAAAATATTCTTTAACCAGGGTGATGAAGTGTTTAAAAAAACAATCACTGAAAATGCTTTGGTCCATCCAAGAACTACGCTGGCTATAATAATGCACTGGAAGTGCTGACATTGTAACATTTGCAAAACATCTGGGCTTTGTGCTTTTGTGAATGAACAGTAGTGGAAGTTTAAAATTGCCACTAGCATTCACTGTTGCCATTAATGTTACTCTATCTTTGTTTGACTTAAAGTTCTTAACTTGTCTTTTGCTGCCATCTGCTAGTGTTTTATTGGGGAGCAGCCTCCAATATAGACCTGTCTCACTGCAGTTAAAGACTTGACCTCTTGGAAGCTGCTGCTGCTCCACTAGGTTTTGTAGGTTGCTCTTAAGACACTGAGATGCTTCACAATCAGCAGAAAGTGCCTCTCGTTGCATACTTATCTGTCATATGCCATGTCGGTTTTTGAAGCAATGTAACCACCCAGAGCTAGCCTTGAAATCGTCCTCAACACTGTCAGGGTACATTTGCTTGAATAAAAGTTTTGCTTTCTCGCTAACAATGACACTGCTGATCGGGGTACCTTTGAGGCGTTCTTGGGTGAACCACAAATGCAATGCATGGCACAGTCAAATTCTTCATTTGCTGCTTTTCAAACAATGCAACATGTTTGAGCAGACCCAGTATCTCGGGCTTTCTGGGAAAACTGTTTAATCTTGTCCTGTGACTTTTTTTAAACAAACACAGTAGATTTGCCAATTCCGTACTCCTCAGCAACAGTGCTCAGACTTGCATCGCGTTCTATTTAACTTATTATTTCAAGTTTTGTTTCAATACACAATGTTACCCGCTTTCGTTTGTTAGCCTGCTTTGCCATGTTGCTAGTGCTGACAGTGTTGAAGATGATTAACGGCTTTTGAGCACTCAAGGAAAATGATCTACAGGTGGCAATTACGGTGGCAATTACGATAATTGTTATCAGTGCTTAGCGCTTAGTGCTTTGGGGGGGGTTCGGTTAACCGGTCAGTCCGGTTCTTTGAGGTTCGGATCTTTGAGGTTGTACTGTACAAGCATCATGCCTATATACTGCTCTCCCTTTGACTGATGAAAGGACACTGTTGTGGAAAATCTGTTGTTAGGGCAGAGTATGTTAAATCAATACTTTTGTGCCTGGTATATATAAACAGATATGCCAAAGTTTCTTACATCCCAAGCCCCCTGTGTTTAACTCTCTCCAGAGAAATCCTAGAATGGCCCCAGACTCACTTTACAGTGTAAGAAAACTTCAAGAAGTGCAGGCCTTGTTAATCACAGGGTGTGGGATGTTAGTGTATTTCTCTGCCTGACTATGTACATTGCTCTGCAGGTCAGGTTGGGACTGTGGTGAGGTGCATGATGATGATGTTGGCTATTGTGTGTGCAGAGCCAGAACTGCTTGACTGAACATTTGCTATTATGGTATTCTCTGGTTTGGTGGGGAGGGGGTGAAGGAAGAGGAAGCAAGCGGCACAAGGTAAAAAAACAGTGGAGGTACACACTGCATGTGATTGTTTTGCAGTCTTTTTTTCTGTGGCAGGAAGCAATGTGGGAGCAGGATAAATATACAATAATTAGAGTATTTCTTGGCGTGCATCTTTCCTGTATAACTGATCAAAATGTATCATTATTATTGTGGGTTAGTGTAACCATCTGTGGGCTAGTGCAATTATTAATCAACTTGTCCGGCTGGCTAGTGCAAAAAAAAGTTAAGGTTGACCCCTGGGAGTGATGATCATGCAGTGCTGAGAATTTAGTGATGAAAATGTCCAGCGCAGACTGGATATCATGGGAGTCATAGAGCTCAGACCAGTCAATATTGGCCACATCTTGAAGAAAATTTTGCTGATCCAGGTTGGCATAGTTACGGAAGGTGATGAGGCATGGTTTTATGGGATGGGGGGAGATTGATCCCCAGATGTAAAAAATAGGGGAGTGATCAGAAATGGCATCTGCAAGTGTGCCAGAAGACTGGATATTCTCGAGGCGGTTTGTTAGTATCCAGTCTATGAGGGTGCAAGAGTTGGAGTGAGAAGCAGTCCTAGTGGGTTCAGTTATAAGCTGATGGAGGTTATGGCTCTGGATTTTGATGAGTAAGGTGGGCTGGCATTTCCCTAGCCAGTTTAGGTTGATGTCACCTAGGATGATCATTTCGTTTTTGCCATAGAGTAGGGCTGTCTGGTTTAATAGCTCATCCAGGCCAGTGAGACCACTGTTTGGGGGGGGTTGTAGGCACATATGATGTGAAGTTTTTTATCCCCAAGAGTAAGGAGCATATGCAGTGACTGTTAGTGCAGTAGAGAATCCGTGTTTAGAGCAGTGAGATTAAGGTGACTTTTAAAATAGATGGCTATGCCACCCCTCTTTTGGAGGATGGTCTGTCCTTTTGAAGAAGGCTATAGGAAGGTATCAAGCTATGAGAGTCAGACATAGAGGGTTTTAGCCACATTTCAGACAGGCACAGTATGTCTGGCTTGTAAAGGGAGACCCAGGCTTCAACTTCAGCAAAGTTACCCTTGCGGCTTCTTATGTTATGATGAGCTATCAGAAGACTTGTGGTGTTCCTTGGTAGCACATCCAAGTGAGAGAGATGGACTGCAGGGCCAAGGTTAGTCTCAATATCCCTGGATAGCAGGATAGCCAGGAGCAGGAGGTACCATAACTTACGCTGGGAGAAAGGGGAGAGGATTAGATGGCGGAGGAAGCAATTTTTAGGATTATAGACAGTTAGGTAGAGTATACCCTGGTTTTTCAGGAGTGGGGTTGAATCCCGTGGTGAGTCCTGGAGTAGAATATGAGGCAATATAGCGCAGTGGTCTAAGGCTCTGAGCTGCAAATCTGGTGACATCCAGCAGACCAGACCTGGGTTTGAATTCCATAGCTTCCACTTGCATACTGTGTGACCCTGAGCAAGTCACTTAACCTCCTTGTGCTCCCAGGTTGCTCCTGTAAAAAAGCTTTCAGCTTAGTGTGCTATACCTGGTTAAACAACCAAATAAAAAAAAAAGAAGGAGGTTAGAGAAGTGGAAGTCATCTGAAGATTGGGTGGTGGAGGAGTGGGCCGCATCAGCATGGTGGGCACTAGAGGATGCTACGTAAAGCAGTGATAGGACTACGGCTAAAGTGACCAGGTGCTTCAGGTGACCCGTAGCATAAGTTGATTTCTGTATCCCGAAGGAACCAGAGTAGAGGTTATTCAGAAGGCCCTGCTAGAGCACATAGCCTAGCAATCCCTGGAGTAAATAAAGAGGTCTGGGCAGAGTATGTTAGATCATTAGAGCAGCTCTTAGAAAATTTGGCACATGAGAGCCTCCTCTGGTTTGGGCTAGAGGGCAAAATAGAGGAAGTAATCATAGCTTGGGCTAGGGGAGAGACACAGAAAGGAGAAGGGTGAAAGGCTTCAGCGTGAGATGAAAGGAGACTGGGGTGGGAGGGAAGAGTAAGGGCACAGGGGGAAAGACAGAAGTGGAGAAATAAGTAAGTGCCACAAACTCAGGCAGTGATGTAGGATATTTGGATTGCAGTAGGCGTAACAGAGATACAGAGGGGCAGTAGGTCTCAAAAGAGCAGAAGCTGTATGAAGCCTGTGTCAGTCTATATAGGAGAAAGGATTGTGACCAATAGCTGTTGAGAATAGCTGGAAGGAGGGGGCGAGTGTGTATTTTATAGAGGCTGGGGTCGGGGTGGGCGGTGTGGGAAGAAAATATGCAATCATGTAGCACAGAGGAAGCTACAGAATGCACACAGTTTAAAACAAGCCATGCTCAGTCTAGTCTGCTGCATCCAATTACGGGCCAGGCCTGGAACACAGGAACCAATGGCAGAGGAGGCTGAGGCAGCAGGGTCCAATCCTGATGAGTACTTTCAATCCTCGAGGTGCCGTACCTGAATGCCGAGAATTTGGCAGCAGGTGCGAGTAGAGCGGGTGGCTGATGGAGCTCTGTGCCACAGCCGCTTGCAGTGGTGGATGCCCTTGGGGGCTTGGTCCTGAAATAGGGAGGAAAGGGCAGAGGTTAGTGACACATAAGGACTGCTCCACGGGCTGGTGCTTTAGGTAATCAGTGGGTGGGACAGACATACAGGCTCCTCTAGTGAGACAAAAGAGGAGGGAGGGCAAGAAATTTACAGCAGACAGAGGATAATTTTGGCTGGGGTGGGGTGCCAAATGATAGCAGGGCACAAAGACACAGAAGGAGAGATGTGCAGATAAAGAGTGAAGGAGAAGGAGAGATACTGAGGGGAGATGGGGAAGTCCGGGTTTAGATAATGAATACAGGGCGGCAGGATAAAATGAGAGTAGGGCTATAACAGGGTGGTGAAAGGAAGGTGATAGGAGGGAGGTACAAGATCAGAGGTAGAGGTTAAAATACAGTTTGTTAGACTCAGGCAGATTTCACGGCATAGCGGAAGTTTAGAAATGAAATAAAATAATTCTTGCACTTAAAGCTTAAGACTGAGAAGATGAAAAGAAAAATAAATATGTCAGATTATGCAATAACTTGGTACAGTAGTGCAAATAAGATCAGCTTGAGAGGCGTGATCTGCAGAAATGACATGCTAGCAGTCTGTATCGCAGTTAAGTAACAATTGGTGGTGTCACTAAATATATTCTATAAACCAGAGGGTTTAAACATTGCAAAGATAAAAGTAGGACCACAACAAAGTCCTTATAGCTAAATTTTTAGTTCTCTAGGTACAAATCAAACATATGCTATCACATAGCACAGAGGAAGCTACACAATGCACATAGTTTAAAACAAGCCGCGCTCAGTCCAGTCTGCTGCAGCCAATTACAGGCCAGGTCTGGAACACAGGAGCCAATGGCAGAGGAGGCAGAGGCAGCAGGGACCAATCCTGATGCGTACTTTTAATCCTAGAGGTGCCATACCTGAATGCCTAGAATTAGGCAACCAGTGCAAGTACAGCGGGTAGCCGATGGAGCTCCATGCCACAGCTGCTTGCAGGGGTGGATGCTCTTGGGGGCTTGGCCCTGAATGACAAGAATTTGGCGGCCAGTCCGTCCGAGTAGAGTGGGCAGCCGATGGAGCTCCATGCCGCAGCCACTTGCAGTTTTGCCTTCTGTGTTTTTTTAACTGAGTGTGTATGTCCTCCTCTGATTATAGCCTAGGAGAACAGAAAAGGCTACCAATTTTCAGCAGAACACATGGACCTTCAAATTCGGGGTGGGAGGGAAAAGTCATTAAAAGAGAACACTGAGGCCCATGGCTGCATCAGGTTTGGGTTATTGCACTTAAAAATTTGTGATAAGAAGACTACATACTGTTAAATGGCCTGCTGTTCCACTTTCAGTGTATCAGCGTGGTTACATGAAGGTAGTCAAAGGGTTAACTAAGACTTCATCCCCTTGATGGTATGCTGTTTAACCACAATTTATTTGCCGCAGAATGGCCACAGAATCAACAGTTGTTCACACTTGAAAGTATGTTCCTGCCTGCAGAACTTAGGTCCACATTGCCGCAGTAAACACGGGTCCTGAATATAAATATTAACTAGGCATGGACCCAAAACTGAACCCTGTGGGGTGCACTGAGGAAATAAGCACAAGGAGCTGCTGTCAGTCAGGTGGGGTACATTAAGGAACTAAGCACAGGGAGCTGTTGTCAATCAGGTAGGGTACATTGAGGAACTAACCATTGGGAGCTGTTGACAATCAGGTGGGGTACATTGAAGAACTAACCATCAGGAGCTGCTGTCAAGCAGGTGGCATACATTCAGAAACTAACCATCAGAAGTTGCTGACAAACAGGTGGGGTACATTGAGGAACTAACCATACAGAGCTGCTGTCAATCCAGTGGTGGATGTTGTGGAACTAAGCACAGGGAGCTGCTGTCAATCAGGTGTGAGACATTAAGGAACTAAGCAGAGGGAGGTGCTGTCATTTAGGTGGGAAATGTTGAAGAACTAAGCACAGGCAGCTGCTGTCAATTAGGTGGGACATGTTGAAGAACTAAGCACAGGGAGCTGCTGTTAATCAAGTGGGAGATATTGAGGAACTAAGCATAACAAGCTACTGTCAATCAGGTGAAGGATGTTGAGGCACTAAGCACAGGGAGCTGCTGTCAGTCAGGTGGGGGATGTGGAAGAACTAAGCACAGGGAGCTGCTGTCAATCAGGTGGGGGATGTTGAGGAACTAAGCACAGGGAGCTGCTGTCAATCAGGTGGGGGATGTTGAGGAACTAAGCACAGGGAGCTGCTGTCAATCAGGTGGAAGACATAGGGAGACAAAGCACAGGGAGCTACTGTCAATCAGGTGGTGATGTTGAGGAACTAAGCACAGGGAGCTGCTGTCAATCAGGTGGGCGATGTTGAGGAACTAAGCACAGGCAGCTGCTGTCAACTGGGGGAACATTGAAGCATAAGCACAAGGAGCTGCTGTGAATCAGGTGAGTGACATAGAGGAACTAAGCAGAGAGAGGAGTTGCTGTCAATCAGGTGGGGAATGTTGAGGAACTAAGCAGAGGGAGATGCTGTCAGTCAGGAGATGGATGTTGAGGAACTAAGCAGAGGGAGGAGTTGCTGTCAATCAGGTGGGGAAAGCTGAGGAACTAAGCAGAGGGAGCTGCTATCAATCAGGTGGGAGACATAGAGGAACTAAACACATGGAGCTGCTGTCAGTCAGGTGGGAGACATAGAGGAACTAAGCATAAGGAGCTGCTGTCAGTCAGGTGGGGGATCTTGAAGAACTAAGCAGAGGGAGATGTCAATCAGGTGGTGATGTTGAGGAACTAAGTGCAGGGAGCTGCTGTCAATCAGGTGGGAGACATAGAGGAACTAAACACATGGAGCTGCTGTCAATCAAGTGGTGGTTGTTGAGGAACTATGCACAGGGAGCTGCTGTCAATCAGGTGGTGATGTTGAGGAACTAAGCGCAGGGAGCTGCTGTCATTCAGGTGGGGGATGTTGAATAACTAAGCACAGGGAGCTGCTGTCAATCAGGTGGTGATGTTGAGGAACTAAGCGCAGGGAGCTGCTGTCATTCAAGTGGGGAATGTTGAAGAACTGTGCACAGGAAGCTGCTGTCAATCAGGTGGTGGATGTTGAGGAACTAAGCTCAGGGAGCTGCTGTCAGTCAGGAGGGGGATGTTGAGGAACTAAGCATAGGGAGCTGCTGTCAATCAGTAGAAAACAAAGGAACTAAGCAGAAGGAGTGGCTGTTAATCAGGTGGAAGACATAGGGAGACAAAGCACAGGGAGCTGGTGTCAGTTAGGAGGTAGATGTTGAGGAACTAAGCACAGGGAACTGATGTCAATCAGGTGGAGGATGTTGAGGAACTAAGCACAAGGAGCTGCTGTCAATCAGATGAGAGACATAGAGGAAATAAGCAGAAGGAGCTGCTCTCAATCAGGTGGAAGACATAGAGGAACTAAGCACAGGGAGCTGCTGTCAATCAGGTGGTGGATGTTGAGGAACTAAACACAGGGAGCTGCTGTCAATCAGGTGGGGGATGTTGAGGAACTAAGCACAGGGAGCTGCTGTCAACCAGGTGGAAGACATAGGGAGACAAAGCACAGGGAGCTGCTGTCAATCAGGAGTTGGATGTTGAGGAACTAAGCACAGGGAGCTGCTGTCAATCAGGTGGGAGACATAGAGGAACTAAGCACAGGGAGCTTCTATCAATCAGGAGAGGTACATTGAGGAACTAAGCACAGGGAGCTGCTGTCAATCAGGTGGGAGATGTTGAGAAACTAAGTATAGGGAGTTGTCAGGTGCACTTTTTTCCCTTCATTCTGTGGTTATCTACCTCAGGCACTTACCCTCTCTTTCTAGCACTTGTAGTATTGTTAATCCACCTAGGCTAGTTTTTAGACTGCACTTACATTTCTTGTTTCCCACTGTTACATTATATTATTGTTAAACCCTCATGGAATGCTGCGTGTCACCTTGTATTTGTTAATTCACCAATAGTAGTTCAGGGTTTGTTCTTTAGTCTATATTATCTTACATTTATGTACCATTTTATTAACCCTCACTGTTAGTTAAATGTTTAAGGCTTTGTCATGTCTCATGACTGTTATATGTAACTGGATGTTTGTGTAAATGGGCAGCAATGCTCACATTTCTTTCCAGTATAACCAATGAAAATGAAATGAAATGAGGTGGGGTACACTGAGGAACTAAGTATAGAAAGCTGCTGACTATGAGGTGAGGGACATCAAGGAAATAAGCATTGGGAGTTGCTGACAATGAGTTGGGGGAGGTTGAGGAACTAAATTTAGACTTGCTTTAAATGGGTTGGGGGCATCAAGTAATTTAGCATAGAGAGCTGCTAAAAATTGGGAGAAGGTGTTGGGGAGCTAAACATATGGAACTGCTCATGAGTGGATGGGGGTGCTGAGGAACTAAGTATAGGGAGTTCCTCTCAGTAGTGTGGGGTGTCAACAAGGTGGGACAAATAACTTTGTGAGCTGGTGGTCAATTTGGCCATTAGCTTTCAAAATCTGGTAGCCAAACCAATATTTGTAGTGGCCATCCTTTTTAAGGGCTCAAAAATCACTTTGTAGACAGGTTGCCAGTTGGCCAATAATATTCAAAATCTGGTAACCAAACTAATTTTTTAAGTAGCCATTGGCCACCTGCCTACCTGATTTGTCCCACCCTCGGTGTCAAGGAATTTAGCACATGGAACTGCTCTCAGTAAGGTGGGGGCATCAAGGAACTCAGCATAGTGAGCTGCTCTCAGTAGGGTGGGAAATCAATGAACTAAGCATAGGCAGCCACTCTCAATAGGGTGAGGGTATCAATGAACTAAGTATAGGCAGCTGTTCTTAGTTGGGTGGAAATATTAAGCAACTGTGCAACTGCACTTAGTAGGGTGGGGGCATTGAGAAACTTAACATAAAGAGCTGCTGACAACTGTGAGGAGTATGAAAGAGCTAAACTGAGGTAATGTAGCAACTCTCAATAGGGTGGGGTGTGGAGGAACTCAGTATAGGGTGCTGCTGACAATTGGTGGGAGGGAATTTCTCTCAGCAGGGTGGGGCAATTGAAGAACTAAGCTTAGGGAGCAACTGTCATTGAGAAACTAAACATTGTGAGCTAATGACAATTGAGAGGATCAAATAACTAATTTGAGGAAGCTACTCTCAACAGGGTTGAGGCATCACAAATTTAAGCATATGGAGCTGCTGACAATTGGCTGGTGGTGTTGAGAAAGTAAACACAAGGAACTGCTTACAATTGGGTGGTGGCACTGAGAAATTTAACATAGGGAGCTGCTGACAATTGTGTGTGGGGCACTGAGAAATTTAGCATAGGGTGCTGCTGACAATTGTATAGGGGCATTGAGAAATTCAGCATAATGAGCTGCTGACAATTGTGGGGAGGTGGCAAGGAATTTAGCATAGGGAGCTGCTGACAATTGTGGGGAGGTGACGAGGAATTCAGCACAATGAGCTGCTCACAATTATGTGGGGGTACTGATAAATTTAGCATAGGGAGCTGCTGACAGTTGTGGGAAGGTGACAAGAAATTTAGCATAGGGTGCTGCTGTCATTTGGACTGGAGCATCTCAGAGCTAAGTATAAAGAGTTGCTAACATTAATTCTCCATTCACACATTTTGTCAACAACTGTGAGGGTGGTTGGGACTCCATGGCAGGGTATTTTGTACATCCTTTGCCCTATCAGTTTTCAAACCAATTTTCCACCTGTGTGTTTGTTTATCTTATTTGTTTATTTATTGAAATCTTGGATTAAATACCTGTGTGTAGAAGCTCTTTACATAGGTTCCACATCAGAAGATAAGGGACCCAAGACCAGCCCTCAGCCAAGTTCATAGACAGGGCTGGTGGGGCACCCAGTAAAGGTAGTGGATTGCAATCTAGACAGACCACTTTCTTCTTGTATGGTTTCTACCCATAATAAACCAAGTGCTCCTCATCCCACTTTTCTTCTGCTTTGCCCTTGCTGTATTCTACAGGCTTAACAAATGGACAAATGGACTGGTATCATTCTCGTTCTACCTAATAATTATTCTCCCAGTCCTGTAGAGGAGAACAAAAGGGTCACTTTGCCACTGACCTCTCATCAGGCTGCAGGGATGAACTTTGTGGTGTCCACCAGCACCCAACCTCTACAGCCTCTGGGGGTCATCTTTGTGCAATCCATTGACAACCTCACACCGCAGTTCCTGGCCATCTGTGCCATGGAGTTGGCCACCTAGACGCCTACAAGGATAGGCTCATCTACTTCTTCCTAAAGGGCTTCAAGAAAGGCACCTGTGTGGAGAGCAAATCTGAATGTCCTAGGCTCAGCCTCTTGTCTGCTTTGCATTATGTGAAACTAATGGCCTCAGACCCCAGATTCATTCTGGATGGTACTCCTCTTCTCGCTTGGTATAATGAGGTAAGTGGTAATCATCCATAGACATACAGATAGATTGATTTGTGATTGAAGTGGGAGTTGGCGGACATACTGGCTGCACCCCTGGTGAAGCTCTTCAACAGGTCGCTTGAGACAGGGAGGGCACCTAGGGATTGATGAGAGGCACATGTGGTGCCAATCCATAAAGTGGGGTCGAGGGAAGTACCAGGTAACTATAGACCCATCAGTTTGACCTCGGTGGTGAGAAAATTAATGGAGAGTATACTAAAGGAACGATTGAGGGTGTACTTGGAGGAGGTGGGAGGTCTGGATAGTTGGCAACATGGGTTTGTGCCAAGTAGATCATGTCAAACCAATCTTGTGGAGTTCTACGAATGGGTAACATCAGAAATGGACAGGGAAAACTCTGTGTATGTATTATTCTTTGACTTCAGCAAGGCGTTTGACTCTGTCCCCCACAATGGCCTGGTGGAGAAACTGACAGGGTTGGGAGTAGGCTCTTTGATGGTCAGATGGATTGAAAACTGGCTAGCTGGATATATTTATTTATTTATTTAGTTTTTGTTGACCGGGTAAGTGCACTAGACAAATCCTGCCTATTTTCAGGCACGACCCGGGGGAGGGGGATAGGGATACAGATGAATGCCAACTCACCTTGAACCAGATGAAGCTGTTGGTGGTATTTTTAGTGAATGAAGGAAATTTGGCCAGGACATCAGGGAAATTCCCCTACTCTTTTCGATAAGTGCAATGGGATCTTTAACATCCACCTGAACTACCACCAATCCAGGCAGATGGGACCTCGGTTTAACGTCTCATCTGAAAGACGGCACCTCAGAAGTGCAGCACCCCTCTCATGCTGCACTACAGTGTCAGTACTGGGATATTAACCCAAGTGCCAGATGTGGGAACTGAACCTACAGCCCTCTGATCTCCCGGCCTCAGAGGTGAGTGTGCTACCTACTGAGCCACTGACACTGCACCCAGAGAGTAGTGATCGGTGGGGAGCTCTTGAACCCTACAGGGGTCGGAAATGTGGGGTACCACAGGGCTCGGTCCTGGGTCCGATCCTGTTTAATGCATTCATATTGGACATCAGGGAGGGTATAGGGTGTGAAATGAGTCTTTTCACTGATGACTCCAAGATGGGAGCAGTAGTTGAGAGGGAAGAGGGGAGGTTGGCCCTGCAAGGGGACCTGGACACTCTGGAAAGCTGGACTCACACATGGAAATTAAATTTCAACATCACCAAGTGCAAGGTGTTACATCTTGGGCAGGGAAACCCTAAACACAGGTACACCCTGGGAGGGGAGGTGCTGGAGGCCTCAACAGGGGAAAAAGACCTAGGGGTCATGGTGGATGTATGTATGAATAACTCTGAGCAGTGCAGGAGAGCGGCTAGCAAGGCAAACAGGATGTTGGGATGCATCATAAGGGAGATCACCTCTAGGAGCAGGGAAGTGATTCTGCCACTGTACAATGGACTGGTTAAACCACACCTTGAGTACTGTGTGCAGTACTGGAGACCACACTTGAAAAGGGACATACAGCTCGTGGAGAGGGTACAGAGGAAGGCAACTAAGATGATACGAGGACTAGGGGATTTGGTGTATGAGGACAGACTTGAGGAGCTCTGCCTGTTTTCATTGGAGGAGAGGAGAGACAGGGGGGACATGATTGAGGTCTTCAAGTACCTCATGGGAATAAATAGGGTAAGCATGGAGGGGATCTTTGGACTAAAGCAGGGAGGTATCACCAGAGGGCATGGTTTGAAGTTGGAAGGTGGAAGGGTGAGGGGGGGAAAAGAGGGTGAGGTTTTTCACTGAGAGGGTGGTGGACCCTTGGAATGTGCTGCCTGACAAGCTGGTTCAGAGATCCACAGTGGAGGGCTTCAAGAGAGGGTGGGACAGACACAGAAAGTGAATGTATCAGTTGATGGCCTGGCCCAGAGGAGTGGGGATGGATGATAGGGGTTTCTGGAACACAAGGTGGGGAGGGCCTCGGCACCCAACTAGGGATCTGAGGTTTGAGCAGACTCGATAGGCTGTAAGGCCTAATCTGCTGGCAATTAGTATGTTAGTAAGCACCAACACATCACACAAATAATGAGTACTGTTATCACAATAAGGGCTAGCCACCAATTAAAAAAAAAATTGAGAATTCTTTTAAATTCATATAAACCTTTTCTCAGTTTATTGAGAAGGCAAGAAAAAACCTTTAATTAGTCTTTCCAGTGTGGGATGGAGAACTTTCATATTAGCTCAATTTGTTTTACTGAAAAGTACAAGAGGAAGAAAACTTGCTTTGCTGAGGTTGCTTTTTATTGGGTTAAAAGTTGCATTTTTTTGAGTGCATGATTTTAGCTGAAGTTAATTATTCAAAACCTGTTTCCAGCCTGCCGTACATTTTCATCTGATGTTCCCTAAAATGCTTTTTGTTAGGAAGGGTCCGTCATATGATTGCTCTTTAAAATATGTAACCCCTAGGCATCTCTAGTCCAAGGGTTACTACTGCCTGTACCTCTAGCAACAGATTGAGGTGCCTGGGTTCAAAACTGATAAGAACTGAGGTGTCCATACCCTTAGTAAACAAAATAATTTGGTGCCTCCACCCAGAGTATGGTTTGCTTGAATATTTATCTGTACAGGTGCAGTCCTCTGGGAGCTATCACCCCCCCCCCCAACAATCCCACCTAGTGACCAATTGCCTAAATTTTGACACTGGCCGTTAACAGCATTCATTATACAGTTTGCAATATGCATTAACAATATGTTCACACTTGTCCCACTTACCAACAGGTCTCTATGTCCTGGTACACGCCCAGCAAACCTCCTGTAAAGACAGTTTGGCAATACAGAATGCACTTGCAACACATTCAGTACAGAGCCTATTACTTTAAGCCAAGTAATAATATGCTCACAAGCTAGATTCAAAGTAACACTCTATAGATCGGCTAACTGGCTTTACCTGGACAACAGTATCAAGTTTCACACTTGCCTCATGGCCAAAAAGATTGCCATCAGCCTCTCTCTCTCTCTCTCTCTCTCCCCTGGGCCTCATCTCAATAATCTATCCAGCAACGGCACAAAAAAACACTTGTAGCTCTGGAAAGCAGCTTCTCTCAGTTCCCTGCTGTCGTACCTCCCAATTTTAGAAATCCTTTAGCTACAAGGCCCCATCATGGATGAACGATTTGCCAAGCACCATTGCAAACGAAATGAGAATTGACCCCTTCAAAACCGACCTCAGGGACCATCTCCAGTCCTTTAACCCCTGTGACTGCTAGTGACCCCCCCCTTACTCCCTCCCCCCCCTCGACAATGGCCTATGGCCAGATTACCTACCCCCCGGCACTGCCAATATGAATTTGCCTGTTTGCCTGTATACTTAGTCCCTATAGACTGTTCAGCTTGAACCATGTTCTAAACTCCGTAGTGATGACTGTTAGCCTTTAGTGTATTCTTCTTTGTATCTGTTTGTTCTAGGATCGTGGGTATGTTGTTCATCCACTCTTCTTGGCATGTCCCTTTCCCTTTAAGGATTGGTGGAAAGTCTTCAAGCTGGCTCCTCCCACCCACCTGGGTGGTATATCCCTCGGCTCCACCCCATGATGCCAAATCTTCCTTTCCGCTGGAAGGTTCAGGTTGCCTCCTTCGTGCTCCAGCATTTTGTAGTCCCTGGCTTCTGTTCCTTCGGTTATTTCAAAACTTCATCCAGTTCACATTAGCGACTGCAACTCCTTTACCTCGATTATGGAAGACAAGTCTTCCCCTGGATTTTGCCAGTGTTCATGTGGCCAGAAAATGTCCCACACCGATCCCCATGTTGCATGCGTCTACTGCTTGGGTGTCGGCCATGACACCTCTAAGTGTGACTTCTGCCTTGCATTTCACCCTAACATCCTCGACGATCATCTCGCATGCTTGAAATTGGGGAGGCCAGAAAAAACGGAACCCTCCGGTGAAATCTAAGGAGGTTCAGTGGGCGGTCTCCATGGCTGCGAGATCCGCAGAGTAATTGGAATGGATGCAGGCCTTCGAGGAGGAAGCGGCTTGGGCCACAGAATCTTCCTCTCAGAGCTTCTTCGTCCCGCTCAGCCTAGGCTTCACCTTCTCGTGTACTTTCTGAGAGTTGTGCCAGTCTCTCCCTACTAAGGGGGAGGGTTCAGCGGGCACACACTCCTCTCGGTCCTGTAAGCAAAAAAAGGACCCAGGATTGTCTTCTTCTCGGCAAAGATGTTCTTGGAATCGGGAGAGATCCTTATCCCAGGAACCAGCAGTCTTGACTTCTGTCAAGATCGCCTCTTTGGCTGCTGGCTTCTCAGCCTCACCGTCTGGCCAGCCAACTGAGCCGTCGATCGATGAGGTCGAAATTGTCATCGGCCCATTGTTGCCAACTCTGTTCGATGACTCTCTTGATTGGACTCTGGTCCTTTCTTTTCCCAGCGGGGAGACCCAGCCCACTGGGAATCCCACAGAGGAAGTAATCCCTGACCCTGGGAAGACACTGGTCCCGCCAGTGTCTCCCGATCGACCAAGTCGGCGAGCCTGATCTCGATCGAGGTCCAGGACCCCCTCGACCAACAGGCCGAGGAAGAGCCACAAGCACTCTAAGAAGAGGTGACGCCATCAGTCATCCTCGTCTTCCTTGGATGAGGAGAGGCTCTGGCGGAAACTCTGTTGGTGCTATGAGGACCTCATGTGGCAACAGCTAATTTTGTCCTGGCATAAGCCAACTCCAGCTCCAACGCCGGCCATTATCTGGCTTTTGCCTCACAGGCTAAAGCTGACTCCTTCGAAGCTGATTAAGTTGGTTCCCCTAACTACAGAGCCGGCGAAACCTCCGGTTCAGCCTAAACCGGTCTCTCCACCGATCTTGGTGGAACTACCACCAAAGCAGCCTGTGGGAGGGGCTTCTTCCAAGGGAGATCAACCAGACACTGGGCTTCCTCGGTGTCTCTCGGTTGCCGTCACCCCAGACCACCCTTGACAGGTTGAAGGTGACCTCGGCGGTCGACCGTTGTATCCAGAGTCCTCGGATTTGGATGAGACTGGCCTACATTCTCATCCTGGGGATGACGAATTGGCTGGTAGGATAGAGATGGAGGGTGGTCCTTCATCCTTTCAGGGCATTCATTGCCTCATCTCTGAGTCTACAGGGATACCCATGGAACCTATCCAGAAAAAGGTGGAGTACCCTCTCACGGACATTATCCAGAGAGCGGATACCCCGACAGAGGCCTTTCCTGTGGCCAAGGCCACTGTTGGCCTGGCTCTAGAACTTTGGCGGCACCCAGCATCCTGTCCAGCTCCATCCGCTAGTTCAGCCTGTCATTGGCTCCATGGGTCTTCACCAAATGCATCACAGTGGTGGCAGCCCATCTCAGACAGTGGGGGGGGCAGGATTTACCCCTACCTTAATGATTGGCTCTTAGCAGGTCCCACCCAGCAGGAGGTGGAGAGGTCCAGGGACCTGACACTCCAGACCTGCTCCCAACTCAGTGGAAAATGCATTGTACAATAAAGGAAGGTTGAACAACAAGCTTAAAGGAAAGCTGTACAAAATGTGATCTCCCGCCCCCGAAAAGCTTACCCTCTGGTTTAGCTTTTAACAACATGAGCTATGCTTTTCTCACGCTGCAATTTGCTGTGTTTTAATTTTCAAAAGTCCAAAACCTGGAAGTATGGAGGATGCAGGGGATGCTTCATTTGCTAAAAAGGTGCAGCGCTGCACTGCTTGCTGCAGTACTTTTGTATTGAAGCGAACGGTGCTGTGTCACACCTCTTCAGCAAATAGAGCATCCCCTGCATCCTCCATACTTCTGTGTTTCGGACTTTTGAAAATTAAAATAAAGCAAATTGCAGTACTAGAAAAGTGTCTCTTTTGATGTTAAAAACAAAACTGGAGGGCGAGCTTTTTGGGGGCGGTAGACCATGTTTTTTGTACAGCTTTCCTTTAAGGACAGTAACTAATTAGAAGTAAATAACTGCAGTATCATGTAAGGCTGCCTCTGCCTTAGTATCGACAGCAGAATGGGACAGATTAGGGTGATGCCCAGCTGTTCATGAACTCCAGAATACTCAGACCCAGCCCAGGCCATTTACAGCATACGCTGGCTGTGGTACTTAAAGAGACAGGCACAGAGATACATTATGGCACTCTTATACAGATTTACAGAAGAAAACCAACCATTATGGATTTGCCATCTTTGCAGGACAACTGCCTAGCAGTGGGCATTACTGGGGAACCAAGGAATCACTTAAGGTAAGCTCCACAATTTGTGGGGGTTACAAATATTTCATATTAATAATTCATGAATCTGTCACTGTCATCCTCCAATTAACTGACCCTGCAGCTGCTGTGTGTGGCACATTCCAGGGCACAGTTGGGGGGCACAGGGATGTCTGTGATTCCAATAAAGGATTTAAGCAATAAGGCATGACAGGGCGTGTGTTAGTGTGTAATTACATCACTCCTGGTGTGGATTGAAGCACGAGGCAAAGCTGAGTGCTTCCGCCACCCCAGTAGTGACGTTATTACACAATAACACATACCCTGGAGTGTCTCATTGCTATTATACAATGGCTCATTTAATTTTTAGAAGAAGGAATGGAAAAATATGGTTAAAAAAGGCTTTTTTTGTTTACTTTTTAGTTGGGGCAGGTATACCTATTGAAAAAAGTCCATAATTTCTATCTTGTCTTGCAGGTGGTGCTGCCACTGCATGGTTACCTGTATTCTTTTGTAGGTGATCCTTGTGGCTCACTTGTGACCCCCCTGTGCCCCCTTATTCTGTTACTATTTCCCCCTCCTGTTACACAGACACAGTGTACAGACAGTGTCTGTGTTTGATGTTGAGTTTGCTCGTTCACTTGTCTTTTTTCTTCAGTGCAATGATGACAACATAGAACAATGCAATCAGATTGGGTGCCACTGGAGTGGGGACTGGGTGAAAATGAGGCTATCTGTAGGGCTATTTCTGTTAACTGTTTACATCGGAGTGGAGTAGAAGGCAAGAGCTATGAGAAGAATCCCAGTAAATAGAGAGCTGCAGCATTTTCTACCACTTCTGACAGCATGACAAATTTTGCCTGAATAGCACTTCTGTTTCTTGTTGCGAGTGAGCACTGTTTTCATCTTTGCATTTGCTTGCCATAATCACGGCACTGACTGTACACCGTGGAGCCGGTGAGCATTTCAGTTTTGTCTAAATATTCTCATGTAAAGACTAAAGAGACTGGAAAAAAATGAATCATGGACGCTGAATTCTGGGCAAAAAACTAATGGGGAAACTGTAAGACAGTGTAACTGAAAGGCTGAGCTGACTGTTACGTCTGTGAGTAAAGCTAGCTTCACAGCTTCAGAGTGACTTAAGTATGGAGTGATTTTTTCAGCTATGCAGTCATTTCACTATCTGCCCTAGATACAGTGATGTTATCATGAAATAACATCACTGTGTCTAGGGCTCATCAGACAATCAGCTTCTTTGCTTTTTTTATTGCCATTGTATAATTATGTTTTATAAACTTCAAGGAAAGGAACACATAAAAGAAAGGTTGCAACCAGTTATGCACAAACTGAAAGAATGTGCAACAATAAAAGATCTTTTTGTTCAATAAAAAGTCTAGGTCTGCCCTTGATATGAGTCTTCTCATTGTATTGCTGCATTTTGTCTGCAATGTACTGTGATTGTACCTCAAAGCTGTCAAGAATCTGCATTGCGTTGCTGTATTTTTGTCTGCTATGTATTGTGATTGTACCTAAAACTGTCATGTATTTGAAATGTTCTCTACCCAAACATTTCTCTGTAACTAATTCCGGGTTGCCCCTGAAAAAAGGACCTATTGGGCACAGTGGGCCTACCCGGTGAACAAAATTAAATACATGAATTAGTGATTTTAAAAAATATGGTGCTTTCTAGTTAATTGTAATAGCCACATGTTTTATAAAAAAAAAATGTAAAAACTACCTGCTCTACAATAATTCTGCAGGCAAATCAAATGATAGAAATCACCAATGCAATTAATTTATTTCCCCCTTTATATTCTTCAGCGATGATTAAGCGGTAGTGTTTTTTATTGGGGGGTGTAATTTTAGATAGCTCAGCTGAGATGCAACGTGCGTTTACCAGTGGGGTCCTGTTTTGTACCCATTTCCATAGCTGGGTGAACTGGAGCACAGGGAGGTTAAATGATTTGTCCAAGATTAGGCAGTATTTGGTGCTAGCAGGGCTTGAACCTGTGATCTCCAGGTTCCCAAACTTGTGGTCTAACAGTAGACAGCATTGCCATAATATGCTATATAGTTAAATCTCGAGGTCCTGACAACTTTTATTTTTTATTTTTGTTTTTAATTGTGATGCAATTTGCCTACATTCTCAAGCCACCACTACCAAAACCCCCTTGAAACTGGTTGCATTTTTCTGATATGCTCTAGTCTAGACGGTTTACAACAAGCCAATCAACTGGGGCAGCAGAAGCACTAGCAATCCCAATGCCAGAGACCAGAGTTCGGCAATGAGCTTAGGTCGGGTGGGGGAGGAAAACGGAGCATTGCAGAGGAATCACTCTTCTCTGGCAGAGGGAGGGCTGCCACTGCTTTACTGCCACTTGACTGGCCACAGGTGGTACTCCAGTCAGCAGTGTAAGTGGAAGGGAGGATGTCAGCTGGGGTCTGCGTGAGGTACACTTACGTGATTCCAATTGCACTACTTGTGCATGCTGATGTCCTAAGCAGTGGGACCTGAAAACACAAAAATGTTTGAATTGAGTGATCCTGGCATGTTTGGCCCCTTCCACAGTCACTGGCCACTCCAGGAACCCTGGGAGCGTCTGCCCCCATAAGCAGGATGGGGTGAGAGGTTGACTCCAATGGGAGATTGAACCTGTAGGGTTGAAAACCTGGAGGTAAATGCCAGGGGCACTGTGGGGTAGTTGATATATGAGAAACAAATTATTTAAAAATCTATTTTCCAGTGGGCGGGGAACAAGATGGCTGGTGGCAGTAGCAGCTTGTTTTGAACGCTCCGAACGATTGTAGGACAGACAGTGTATGTCAGTGTTGTTCCGCATCGGGAGCTTGAATTTTGACTCACCTTGCTTTTATTCTTCGTTTTCGAGGGAAATTAACTGTTCTTGATGGATTCAAGGAGGAGCAAAGGTGGAGGGTTGAAGTCGGAGTTTGTTTCTCTGAAGTTGGGCCCGCTCGAGTAATGGATGCTTCCAGTTAAACCCAGCCCGGAGAGTGGTAGTGGAGCAGGAGTTGGCTCACCAGTCACCCTGCAGGCTATGGAAATGGTGTATCCAGCTACCCCATTGAAAGAGTGCACAGAGTTAACCGAGGTGCAGATCTTGCAGCAATCTCAAATGAATTATCATCAGAGATAGACTGAGGTTCCTATACAATTGTCTCCTATCGAGGCAGGCGGTTACACACTGGAAAGACTGGGAGCAACTTTAGATAAAATATTTGCATGGACTGAGTGAAATGATCAACGGTATGAGGCAAAACTTAAGAAAACAGAACTTTTACAAGAGGAAGTAAACACACTTAAGGTTACAACGGAGGCAACAAAGAAAATTGTGCTGCAGAATGGTTGAATTAGAGAAACAGGCAGCAAAGATGGTCTTGGTAGAGGCAAATTGTGTGAGTCTTGTTAAGGAAAATTACAACATCAACAGGAAGGTGGAAAATGCTGAGAATTTATTACGATATAAAAATGTGCATATTCTACAGGTTCCAGATCAATTAGATGGCAATTTTGAGTCCACAAGAGATTTGGTGAAGGATATTCTTATAAAAACTTTTGATTTACCTCTGTAGAACCCTCCCTTAATTACAAAAGCATTTCATGTGGTTAAGCATCACAGAAATACCCGTTACTTGAACTAATCCATCTGCTTTAAAATCTACAATTTTCACTACTTTTGAATTTGATTCTGACTGAGATTACATCTTTAAGCTTGCCTGGCTTAGCGGGACGCTGGCGTATAATGGTTTAAGATACTATATACACCCTGATGTTTGTTACGCTACACAACAGCGAAGGGGGAGCAGCAAGACCTGAGCCCCACATCCTACCAGAGGCTAGAGGAGGCCCTGGAAGGGACAACACCATCACCGGAGGAGGAGAGGCCATGGACCCCTACAGACTACACAGGGTTCTACAAGACCCTGGTGACCACCCACTCAGAACAGTCTAAGACGCTGGGCTGCATAAGACTCAGCACGGTCCCTCATCAAGCAGCACAGCAGGAGCAGATGGCCACACTCATAGGGATGCTGGAGACTGGGGTGCAGACCACTGGTTCCGCCATGGAATGTTTTGTGGAAGCCATGGCTGCCACACAGGCCTGTGCACAGGCATAGATGTGTGCCATCACTTGCCTGGCCATGGCCGTCAAGGGGTCAATGGCGCAACAGGCTAGGCAGGCCAATGCACTTGTGGCCCTGCTGCAGGCCACACAAGCAGGCCTTTGCCCACGGGTCACTGCTGGGTGGAACACAGCCACACAGGTGGCACAGGAGGAGCAGCCGGCATCAGACCAACCAACAGTACCAGGAACAGTCACAGAGTCCACAGTGCCACTGCCAGGGGCAGCTGCAAAGACTGTGCTGCCAACACCCCCACCGCTGCCACCTACACCAACACTGTCGCCACCACTAACACCACCACCAACACCACTGCCACCCGCACTGCCGCCACCACCCCCCCTGCAGCCAGGACAGAGCAAGTTGCCTCAGCTCTGCAACCACTAGCACCAGTGCCACTGGCCACACCAGAGGCACTGCAGCCCCCATGCCACCAACACCAACAGCACTGGAACAACATCAGCCACTGACGGCAACTGGACATGCACAGGGGGCACCACAAGCTGTAGGAATGACAGGCAAGAAGGCAGCAGCAGTGCCTGCTGCCAGGGGCATGGAGCAGAAGGCGCTGCTTCCTGGATGCAGGACCAGTGGCTCATGGCAGGAGGTGGCACAGGTGGTGGCACGGAGGAAGGCCACGGACAGCAGTGCACCCAAGGGGACTGGCCAAGGGACAGCCCCACAGCGTGCAACACCAGCACCCTGGAGACACAGCAGGACCTGGAAGATAGTGCACAGTGGCACCCAGTGACAGTGGTGGCACAACAGGGGTGCAGTGTGTGCAGGGTGGGCTGAGTACCACCACACAGACCGCAAAGCAGAAGAGGACTGGGCACTAGTGACAGGTGCATGACAGATGTGCTCCCATGGCACGATGCTGCTAGTGGTGGGCTGTGGGGGCAGGATGCACACAGGGTGGGCACAGGGTGAATCTGGCAGCTATATGTGTGGGGTGTGCAGGTGTGTGTATGTGAGTGTGTGGGGGTATGGGGGCACTGTGTGGGGTCATGTATGTGCACTGCATGGGCACTGGGTGATGGTATGTGTGTACAGAACTGTATTGCACTGTGTCACCCATGTATATCCCACCTGTCACAAGTAAACACCTTTGCGCCATACCTCTCTGTGATGTTACTCTTTACCAAATGCATCCATAACGTGTAGGCCACATGTGAATCATGCATTTGTGCAAACCTGTGCCACAGACTTCAACTGTGCATTTGCAACCTGCAATGCACGAGCTGTGTGTACGTGCACCACGTGCATGTTGCAGTACTTCGGAGGAAGCTAAGTCACAGCACCATGTTGTGAGTTGCAAGCTGGAGAGCAGGCTGCAGTGCTGAGGGACAGGAGAGACACTAGACCGGAGGTCCAGGTGGGACTGATACAGCACACTGGTAGGTACTGGGACACAGCACCCACGGGCAGCAGGTCAATGACACAATGCCAGCCATGTGCTAATCCATTTGTTATCCCCCTGTAGCACCATAGACGACACACCCAGGCCACAGGTGAGTACTAGACATTGCACAGCATGCACTGTTCATATGCTTGTACTACACTGTGGATCTAACATTGCTGTACCTTTCCCCATGTGTAGGAGACAGCGACCATGTACAGGAGCAAGTAGGTGGACACTGCCACAACACATCTGCTGTTGTCACTGTTTGTACCGCTAGCTAATACTGACCTTCACATTGTCCATCCAGGTGTGCCACGTAGCCATCAGTGCCAGCCACATGTGCTCACATAGTGCACAGACCAGGTAGGTGTATGTCACATGTCACACTGTCAACATGGGTGGGCCATGGGACTGCAACCTGGGCACAGGTCAATGGGCACAGCAGGGTGAGCCCTGTGAAAGTGGACATGCAGACATGTGACAGGGCGGTATACAGTGCTGTCTGACCACACCCACACTCTACAGATCCCTGCTGCGATGTGCTACGGGGTCGATGGATGACAGGTGCACGGCAGTGGCTGGCCATGTGCTAGCCTGGCACCATCTGGTTGGCATCCATGAGGGCACAGCTCTGCATGGGACTGGCAGTACACCACTCGGGTGATGTGTGGCAGTGTGGGGCAATGCGTGCACATGGCACCGCACTGCCAGGCCGTGCTGGCTGCAGTGCATGTTGGCGGTGAGGGTACCTGGGGTTGGGGGTATCGTGCAGTGGCGTGACCTGTAACTGTGCCCCATCCCCATACACCGTGCATGCTGGTGAATGTCTCACTGGGCAGGAGGGGGGCTGTCAACACAGCTGCCTGTCCAATGTATATCGACACGTGTGCTATTCCTTCCTCCCACCCATGCAGGTCTTACTGCATGTCCACTGGACCCCGTGCCACACACACACCACAGACATGTCCAGGGGATTGGGTCTCAGGCTGAGAAGGTGGTCACCAAATTTTACACCTCAGGAGACCGCCATGCTCTTAAACTGTGTGCAGCAGTGGGCTGGATGCTGCTACCGCCAGGGTGCAGGTGGCACACCGCTGCCAAGCAGGAACGGGCATGGTGTGCCATTGGAGCATGGCTGGGTGCCAGCAGTGGTGTGCACAGCATGGTCCACCAACTGCAACACCAGTAGCAGGACACAGTGGGGAGGGACCCAGGACTACTGGAGAGGCTGCTGAGAATGATGCAACACAGGGACACAGAGATGAGGTAGGGCCAGGATGCAGGTGCAGGTGGGTATGTCTATGGCTGTCCATATGGGGGTGCAGCTGACACATAGACCATGGCATGCTGAGGTGCACACATGTCACCATACTCCCCTTCCCCAGAGGTGCATCGGGAGGAGCCCAGGTCCATCAGGTTGCCCATGTCAGTAGCCTCAGGCAGGAGGCATTACAGTGGAGGGTGGGTAAGTGCATGCATTGTGTGCCATGTACAGTGCCCATGGTGGGCTGCACCATGGTGGCATCTTCTGTGATCGTGTGTGTCCTGTGTGTGTGTGTGTGTGTGTGTGTGTGTGTGTGTGTGTGTGTGTGTGCCACATGGCTAGGCCCTGCACTGACTGCATCCTTTGCATCCCAACAGGTGTGCATAACTGACTGACACCACAGCAGAGGGCCCTGCTGTGGGTCATGGCAGAAGTGAAGGCAGCCAATGCTGTGGAGTACCGCCAATGCACACAGCGCAGAGAGCAAAGGGTGAGGGTCCTCCCTCCCACATCATCCTCAGAGGTGGGGGTCTAGGTGGAGGAGGAGGTGGATGTGAGTGTGGTACAGGAGCTGGTGGTGCAGGACCCCAGTGATGGTGGGCAGCAAGAGCATGAGTCACAGCCTGGTGCTGGGGCGGACACAGCACAGGACAATGCAGGGAATGTGGCCCTGGCCCTGGACGCACCACCTATGGGGCCAGTGCTGTTGGATGTGGCAATGGTGCAGCGGGAGGATGCACTGCCTCCCGACCCTGTGACAGTGCAGGATGAAGAGGGACCAGCACCAGATGACCCTGGGCCCAGGCCAGTCAACAATGTCCAGGACCAGCAGCAGCCAGGTGGTCTGGACGGCAGTGCTGGGGTGCCTGGGGGTCTGGCCATCCATGGGGAGCAACGGATACACAGCGGCTGGTCACTCTGGTGTCAGCCATCTTGGAGGATATAGCACGGCTGCATGGCTCCATGGGTGCCCTGCTGGTGAAGCTGTGCCAGACCTAACACCACTACTGGTGGACTGTGTTGTCGGGGGGCTGTATATATGGGGTGGGGACATGTGTATAGCTGTTGGCGGGTGCGGGTGGGCGTATGGAACTGTTGAGGGGATATGCATGGGGTGGCTTCTGTTGCTCTGTTGTGTTTGATGTACCTTGTTCCTGCTGTTCACCCCTTTCCCCATTGCTGTTTACCTTGTGTCCCTGTTTTGCCATTGTGTTCATTAAAAGCATTTTCTACAACCCTGGCTCTGTGTGTCTATCTCAGGTATGCATGGGCGTGTGTGCGTGCATTTCACTGTGTGCATGGGGGCCCACCTGTGGTGGTTGCTATTGTCCCTGGTGTATCCTTACTGTGCATCTGGTCTGTGTGCCGGCTGTGCAGCTCACAACCTTTGACACACTCCAGTGGCTGTGTCCATTTGGTGTCCTGTGTGCTGCGGCACACTGTGCCTGGTCCGGCCGCCATGCCACCACACATTGCATGTCCTGGCTGTATAGCAGCCTAAGGCCTGTACGTCTCTCTTCCACCCAGGTGCCAATGGACCCTGTGGGTGGCACCAGTGGCACAGGCAGTGGTGTGTCTCACTGCAATATGTCTACTGTTTACATGTATCAGTGGCCATGTTAGGGGCATTGTGCCTGGTGGTGCCATTGTCCCAGCTTTGTGTCTGTGGCCTGTGTGCACTCTCTGCCTCCCGTGCTACTGGTGCCCCTGGCACGAGCATTGCTGCCCCTTTCACTCTGTCCTGTGTGTCCTGGGTGCGTTGGCTTGTGTGTTCCACTGTTTGCACTGTGATCCACCTTGGGGCACTGCTGTTTGTGTGGTGTGCTTCTGTCTGGCTGTGGGGGGGGATCCAGTGGCCTGTGCACTGTTTAAGGCAACTCTTGCCTGTTCTGTTTTACGTGGCTTTCCCATGGCATGATGCTGCTAGTGGTGGGCTGTGGGGGAGGGATACACACAGGGTGGGCATGGGGTGCGTCCGGTAGCTGTGTGTATGGGGTGTGCATGTGCATGTCTGTGAGTGTGTGGGGGCATGGGGGCATTGTGTTGGGTCATGTATGTGCACTGCACGGGCACTGGGTGATGGTATGTGTGGGGGTTGTCACCTGTACAGATCTTTTATTGTACTGTGTCACCCATGTATGTCCCACCAGTAACAGTTAACACCTTTGTACCACACCCCTGCATGATGCCAATTATTACCCCCACCTGTACCTCTCAACCTGTTATTGCCAAACTGTGTGGCATGATGTGTGATGAATGTGCACAGTGTGTGACATATCATCTGACGTGGCACTGCAAGCCAAGAGCACTATGGCTATCAGTGCACTAGTGTCAGTAGTGTTTGCTAGTAAGACATGCATGACTGATGAGTATGAGTGCCACTGTTTTTTGGTTTTTACCAGAAAATCCTGTAAAATTCCAGAATTAGGGCTGCCTGAAGACCAGTAACAACACAGATTTAATGGAATCTGGCATTTTATATCAGATCAGTAAATCTACAAAACTTGTGTTTTTCTTTTAATTCCTTCCTGTACTATTTTCAGTTTGCTTTATTTAATGCTCTGTATATTAAGCCTTCTTTAATTCTGACTATTTATGCACATACTAAAAGAATGATAGCAGAATCCCGGTGAAATCCAGAAATTAGAGTAACAATCACCGGTACAATTCCGGAATCTGAAGTCTTTAAAATGGAATTTCATTGTTTTAATCACCGTAAATCAGTGGCCTTGAGTATGACTATCTGATATATTGTCCTGTTGTGACATGTGTAATATCACCTCCTTCACATAGGACAGAGGATCTCTGAGAGGTATGAGTGGTGTACCTTGCAAGATGAGACATCGAGAGGTATGCCACTGCCGTGACTGGCCACATGTCACTTCGCAGACCGCACAACGCATGATACAGCTGCACTCTGGATGCATAGGCTGCAGATGCTTACAGGCCGCATGTGCATGCTGCTGCTATGCGATCTGCACTAAGGCGTCACCTATGACGACATTCGCAGTAGTACTGTATACTACACGCATGTGATAAGTATGTGCTAGCCCATTGTGTTGGCAATTGCTAGGCTGCAAAACATGCTTCGCTGGAACAGTGGAGATCCTGGCAGCTGTGAAAAGGGGACAGGGCATTAGCGGAGTAAAAGACCAGCCTGACAACAATGCTCACCTTACACAGCCTTTTGATAGGTGAGTACATGGGCATTGCTCATCCTGAACATATATAGCACTCTGTGCCCCATACATTTGTTACTGTACTGTACAAGTATATAACACCAGGTGAGCCACACATTGGCAGTTGGTAGGTAGTGTGACAGTGCAGTACCTGCACCTCTGAAATTGGTGAGGGAAATTGAACATTCAAATGTACTGCACAGGATGCATCCACCATGCTGTACATGCAGTTGATAATGCAGTCTCCCATCTGTCCTCCCAGGTGTGGCACACACGGAACAGTGGGAGGTAGGGGGCCTGAGCAGCACCACCACTCATGTTGTGGTCACTGTTGACACCTGTTATCATTACCATGCTTCCATTTCCCCATCCAACTGCCACACATCAGTCTGCAGGCCTGCCAACAGGGGTGTACTGGGAGCACAGGGAAGGTAGATGCCTTGCTCAGGGTGATTGCACCATACCACGTGTATAGCCACAGCTGGTACTCCTGTCATGGTTATGTTGCAGGTCACAGATCACCAGTGCCATGTGATGTAGCAGGTACGTGAGCCTAAGTGGATGGGTGCCAAACTGCATGCCAGAGGAGATGGTGCAGCTGGTCAACCAAGTGCAGCAGTGGCACACCATACTGTTGCCATCCCGGATGCAGGTTCTGCACCACTGCAGAACGGAAGAGGGCATGACGTGCCCTAGCGGCTCACATCAGTGTGGTCCATGGCGTGTCCTGTAGCACACGCCAGCTGCAACACAGGTGGCAGGACCTAGCCAGATGGGAACCACAGATCCTGACACGCCTGCTTGACATGGCAGCACAGAGGGACCAGGAGATGAGGACCAGCAGTAGCTGCTCTGAAGGTGGGTACAATGACATATTGCATGCCAGCTCCACTGACATGCAACATGTGCACATCCCTGCAGTGGCGTACCTGAGTCACAGTGTTCCTCCCCCACCACACAGGTGCAAGTCCAAGCCAACACAGAGAGTGGGTGCATCCAGCCCTGGTACCAGTGCATGGCCACCAATGGCGGGGACACATGGCCACAGGAGGTCAGGTAGGTGCCTTCACGACCCAACGTATGTCACGTCCACAACATGGTGGCTGCGGGGGGAGTGCCTATGTCGCATGGCCATGGTCACAAGTGCAGTGGCAGGCAACTGCGCTCCACCATGTAAGCCCAAGTTTAGCCATGTGCACCTGTAGTGCCTGTGGACATTGTGCACTGCCAGTGAGCCTGCTACCGTGCACCATGTGGCAGATGGTGTGTGTGTGTGTCTGGCACTGCTTGCAGGGTGCGCTGTGGTATGCACGGATGTTTGCCATTCTGTAGCAGGAGTCCCTTTCCTGCTGAGACCTCTGACCTTCTCCCTTGCAGGTGTTGGCAGCCGCCTTACCCCATGGCAGCAGGCACTGCTGAGAGCTATGGCCGACCTGAAGGCCAGGGATGCGGCTAAGTACCACTGGTGCACACGCTGCCGCAACAAGGTATGGTCAGTACCACCTTCGATGGATGAATACGTGGAGGAGGAGGTGTTGCCTGTAGAGTACACCAGCAACAATGGGCCACAGGGGTCCATGGGGCATGATGTGGTGGTGCCCATGGAGGAATAGGCAGCAAAGGGGCCAGGTGCAGCGGAGGTGCTGGTGGCAGACATACAGGTGGAGGAGTGCCTGGCAGAGGATGTTCACTCTACAGGGGACCCAGAGGTGGCGGTGCTGGATGGAGAGGTGCTGGGGGTGGAGTCAGACAGTGCGGCAGTGCAGGGGGTGGAGGTGCAGTGCCCTGCAGTTGGGCAGGTGGTGGAGCAGCACCTGGTGGTGGAGAGGATGGTGGATGCTGCTCCATCAAATGTGCATCCCCACCGTGCACATGGTTGCTGTGCGCCGGCTGTGCACCTCATGGCCATGGGTGTGTACAGGTGTTCATGGCTACATGGTGCCCTGTGTGCAACAGTGCAGCATGCCAGGTCCAGACCACGTGCTGCCACACATTGCATGTCCTTGCTGATTGGTAGCCTCGGGCCTGTATGGCACCCTTCCACCCGGGGGTCCAGTGTACCCTGTGGGTGACACCAATGGCACGGGCAATGGTGTGTCTCACCACCATATGTCTATAGGTCTGTTCCACCCGGTGTTATGCCACTGTTGTGGTTGCACTGTTTACATGTATCAGTGGCTGTGGCAGGGGCTTTATGCCTGCTGGTGCCATCGTCCTAGCTTTGTGTCTGTGGTCTATGTGCACCCTTTGCCTCCTGTGCCATCCATGCCCATGGCAGGTGCGGTGCTGCCCCTTTTGCACTGTCCTGTGTGTCCTATGCATGTTGGCTTGGGTGTTGCACTGTTTGCACTGTGATCCACCATGGGGCACTGCTGTTTGTGTGGTGTGCTGCTGTCTGGCTGGAGGGGTGTTCCACTGGCCTGTGCACTGTTTATGACAGCTATTGCCTGTTCTAACTTATGTGACCTTCCTCTGCCATAGCTGTGTAAGCCATCTGTTTTGAAATACCAGTTCCATGGTGGTGGTGTATTACGCCTGTCGTAGGTCACATTACCTAGTGGTGTTTGCATTTTCTGCAGTAACTGCTTCGTATCTTGCGGTAATCGTAGCAGTGGTGGGGTGTGGTGTAAGTGTTCTTTTGAAATCGCGCATGTCGCAAATCACTGGCGTAACTTGCGATTTGCACTATCAGGAGTGACATACTGTTTACACCTGGCGTAACTGTCTTGGAATCAGGCCCAAAGTCCCTATGCATGCTGAGCAGGGTGTTGTTTTTTAGATTAGCAGCCAGGGGTGTGAGACCATTCTGAACATGAAAATCAGCTGAGGTCAAGGGATGACTGTGCTGGTAACACACAGTGGGACTGTCATATTCTCAGCTACTGGGGTGGCTGTTGGGGGAAGAGGAGGGTGATATGCGTGTACATGGTGGGTGAGGGTTGTGGATTGCTTTTATGTGGACTGTGTGTAGGAGGATGGTATGGGTGGTATGGGTATAAACAGTGATTGAGGGTTGGGGATTGCTTTTACATGGACTGGGTGGAGGAAGGTGGTATGGGTGTAGACACTGAATGAGAGTTTGGGGATTTTTTTTCATGGATTGGGTGCAGGATGTTGGAATGGATGTAAATGGTGGGTGAGGGCTAGGGATAGGTTTTACATGAATTGGGTAGAGGAAGGTGGTGTGAGTGAAGAAATAACTTCAGTTATGACATAGGAGCCATCACCTCAAAACTATGCCCTAAGCTGGATATGCTGTACCATAATAGAGACTCCCTCCCACTGCCAGTGAGTTGAGAATTACTAAAATAATCACACCTATTTTCAACTACGTAGATGTAAGATATTGCACGGTATTCGGTGATAACAGCGCAACTAAAATAGCGTAAGCATTTAACGCGTGTTCTTTATAGCATGGCATATTTCTGACCACGGCATTACAGCGCCTTACACGTTTGCCACAAGTGTGAGCTGCAAGGTGACAGTCCCTCTCACATCACCAAAACATTGCTAGAATTGATCCAGGATTTTCCCAGTGCAGTAATGAAAAAGAAGTTCCCTACATAGGGCATTTGAAGCAGGGCAAGTCATATTTAGTGGAGAACTGCTGTGGGAAGATGTTTATTGTACTTGAAGTTCCCAGCACAGCAATGAAAAAGAAATTCCCTGCTTAGAGCATTGAAGCAAGGCAAGTCATATTTAGTGTGGAACTGCTGAGGGAAACTCTGTTCATAGCCTGTGTGGTATTAACTTTGAATGCACGGTAACTGCTTTCATTTGTGAAATAATCCTTCTGCCGGTAGGTTGCCAGTGAACCTGTAGCTTGCAATTCCACATGAGGGTTTTGATTTTCCAAGTATACAGTTGTGAACTGGTAGAAAGATGTGCAGGTGGAAAAAGGCTGAGTTGTTGAGATATTCCGTCTGGGTGTGTACGAATGTAAGTAAATTTCACTGACAGTGAATAGACCTCAAGCGATGTTTATGCACCTGAGTGCTTATTGCAAGCATTGTATTTTATAAGCGCTGAACTATCAACGCTATAATGAACCATGCTATTAAGGTCACGAGGTACTGACAGTAACCTATTCTGCACAGCCCCTGCCTCTTCCTTAGCCAGGCTACACTCCCTCCTATATGTCTTCTGCCACTTTGCCACTAACTCCTCCCTCAAAACCCACCATTGCTCTCTCTTCTCCACCTTCAGTATATCACCCCTGTCGCACAGCTGCCACATCCACTCTGTCTCTTTAGTATCCAAATTTTGGTTTAAACTGCTAATGCCTTCCCTCTCAGAGAGGCTATCCCCTGTGGACCCATCATCATACATGTTATGTTCACGGGACACCAGCTCCTTCTTGCTGCCCAAACCATCCTTGACTGCTGGTAAATCTGCCTTCACTTACAGACTCCCTTTCTTATGGCATGAACTACCCTCTCACCTAAGAAACTCGCTCTCATACAACTCCCTCAAAAACTAACTTTGCTTGCTACCACCCTTACCTGCTCCTGCTTCTCACCTCCCCATCCTTACCTACAGAACTCCCAATCCTCCCCTCAAAAGGTTAAGCAGTGCAGGACTTCTGGCCTCTTGTCCTGGAAACAGTAAAGCTCTTCGCTTCTATATACAGTATTTTTGATCAATTGTACATTATGGGTTGGATATTCAGACTGTGCCAGGCAATGGCACAAGTGGCAGCGCAGCACAACCAAGATGAGCCGGGGGACAGAAAGGGGGATATTCTGGCACATCACCTTTGAATATGACACAGAATCTGCATGGCGCATATACAATGTGCTGGCGCAGTCCCCAGATATGGAGGACTGGGAATGCTCCAGTGCAACTGGTCCCGAGACATTCAGACTTTTGCATGCAGATGGGGCCATAATGTATGCAAGGCTCAAATGGGGTCATTTGCATATCATTATGGCTCCATTTGCATGAGATGAGCAGGGCAGCCCAGTGAAATGCCCCTGGCGCCCTGCACAGAATGGTGTGCAGAGTGATGGGGTCTTGGGGCACCCCTGCCCCGTAACCGTGATCATGGTACAAATGAATAAAGGTAAGTCCTGGTGATCTAGTGAGCCTCCCCCTGCCCATATCCCTATCATGGGAAATAGTATGATAATAGAAGCCCTGGTAGTCCAGCGGAACCCCCCTGCAATTGCAGCTATGGGCAGGAGGGGGGTACCACTGGACTACCAGGGATATTATTCACTTCAGTTTACCCGTGATTGGGCTAATGGGAGGGGTTTGGGAGCTTGTGGACAGTGTTCTTGTCGGGTGGGTGGCCACCCATAGGGCTAGCGGCTACTGTGTTGTGCCCTGCAATACAGCAACCTGCCTGTGGGTGGCCAGTATTTGAGTCAGGATTTTCTGGCTCAACTTTGTGCCCCGATATGCGGCGCATCTGGGGGTTGTGCCAGCAGATGTGCTGCACACCCAGGCTGAGTGTCAGGATGCACTGCATGATGCCGGCACACCCCCTTCAGATCGCTGCATACATTACCAATGCACCCCGCATCAGGACATGCGCTGTGCAAGTCCCCATTTTGAATATTGCAGCGGGCGCATTGGTAGGGTTGCGCTGAGAGATCCTGACAGCTAGCACAACCCCTTGAATATCTGGCCCTATGTAAATAACTGCACTGAGACATTTTCTGTATAGGTGTCATCCTCTCTAGCCAATTTACTGTGGCTATTTCATGTATCCGATTGTAAATATGTCTCTACTATGAAATGTTGCCTCTCTATGCCTATCTAGCCAAACCCTCATGGCTTTTATACAGTAGGTATCAATCTGTACACATCCTTTTGTATATGTGTTACCTGTATGTATATTTTTATCACGTACCTATTTTAACCCTGATACCCTTGGCCCCGGGTTGCACCTGGAAACGAGCCTTGGCTCAGTGTGCCTTTCTCAGTTACCAAATGTTTAAATAAAAAATAATAAATAAAATGACATTCACATGGTAAATTCAATATAGTGTATAGCAGAATGTTGTTATGGATAGAAATCCATAACTAGAATGGAGTAGAATGCTGCAGTAACTATGTCATCACAGCTGTTATGCTGCACTAGCTATGTCACTACTGCAGCATAACAACTTGGAATGCTGCCACATAGTTGTTTTCCTCAATCCAGTTAAACTAGAAGTTGCTGTTTTTTTTAAACTTGAGCTTGCAGAAACATCTGCAGCACAATGTCAGTTAAAAAAAAAGAAAATGTTAAAATTTCTATTTTCTGTTGTCTTCTCCAGCTGGCTTTGTTTGATTTTCTATGTTGTGACTGTTCATGCACTATAAAATATTAGGTATGAGCAATCATACACAAACAAGGAAATTTTTGTATCATGAGGTTCCCTTGGTAACAGAGGTCATCTGTTACCAAGGAAACCTCTCGATACAAGAATATCCTTGTTATGTATGACTGCTCATACATAATCCTCTATGTTTTCTTCAGAACAGCCTGAAACTCATTCAGTGTGTTCTTCGCTGTCACCTTATCTGATAATTCATTCCACAGGTTTGCCACACACATCAGCAGGGTCATATTACCCTATTTGTTGTACACACAAACACAGGCAAACAACTGACTTCCATTCTTAGTAAATGTCTTTCACTTTCGAGGATTTCAGGAATTATATGCAGCACTTCAGAGGATGTTTAATTTTAGACTTTAGCAGTTTGTAACTCCACATCAGCCAGCTGTAGTCTCTTATACTGCTAAGTAATTGAACCAATTGAAATTATTCGAAACTTTCATATAACTCACAATGGTAAGTATCAGTTCTTGGTGTTCTTGTTGTATTTCTAAAATGTCTGACCCTCCCCCACTCACCTAGTGAAACTAACACATTTTTATGTTGATTGCGTGCATGCGAAAGAAACATGTGGCAGCTTTCTCCACAAGCAGGTTGTGGAGGTGCGGCACTGTTGTAGCCAATGCCCCCACAGCCTGCAAAGGCTTGCCCTGCTTCCTCCAATGCCGTGGTAAGCTGCTGCTGACACTAGTTCAGCCAGCATGCCACAACCTTCTAAAAAAGTAGCCGCTGCAATCAGGGGCCGCCTCATCATTGCAGTGTCAGCCATCCACTGCAATGAGGGAGTGACCCATCATTGCAGGGTGGGATGTAAAAACCCTGATATTGTTTGTGAACATGGCGGCGGCTTGCCGCTGTGTTCACAAACAATGTAACCCCCCCCATGTTTAGTTGCCGACGGGGGCCCCAATAACCATTGGCTTCAGTGGCCCAATGTTGATTATGCCGACGGGGGAGCCCACTCCCTGCTGGCATTATGTCAACCCCCGCTGTTATTGTGTGCCGACGGGTGCCCATTCCCTGTCAGCATAATGTGACCCCCTTTAGTTGTGTGTCACGGAGGTGCCAATCCCCATTGGCTACTGGCCCCAAAAGAAGCAGTCGGTGGCGCTGCGGGAGCCCACCCCAGTGTGCCCAATGCCCTGTGAAGAAAAAAACTGTCCGCGATGTTTTTTTTTTTTAAACCTGTGAAATCAAAACTGTCCTCATGGTCTCCCCTGGTCCCCCCACCACCCACTGTGCACCCTGCCTCCCCACACCCCCTCACCCCATACTTACCTCCAGAGTCCGGCGCAACGATCTTCGGTGGACCAGGAACACGTCTGCACTCTTCAAGGCCGACCGCGAACTGAGGAAATGTCGATAAGCTGTATAATGGTAGAAATAAGGTTTTTTTCAACTTTAATGCACATCTCAGTAATTTTTTGGAATTTTGGCACCAGATTTTCAACATGGAGTTTTTGGGACCCCTCCTCATGAATTCTCGAACTGTCATGGCGCTAATCGGCCCCGAAAGGTGATTTTGCGGTCACCGAGCGGAATCACCTTTTGGTGCCGATTAATGAAACAACAGTGCCAGTGTTCATGAAGTGGGCTCTCAAAAAGTCTATGTTGCAAATTAGGTGGAAAAGATCCAAAAAATGACTGTTTTACGAGCGTGCATTGCACAGTTGCTACGCATGCTCGTAATTTCAAGAATTTGCAATATTTTCATGCCAGATTTTCAACACTGACATTTTTTCACACCTCCTTGTGAACAGTACAGCTGTCATTGTTCACATCCTGGTGGAAATGTGTTTTCACACTTCTGGCGCAGAATAGCGGGGTCGCTGTGGGAAATCAGTGTTCGGGACAGATTAAGAAAACAACAGTGACACTGTTAATGAGTAGAGGTCCTAAAATGCCTATGTTGAAAATTGGTAATGATACTCCATAAAATGACTGTGTTATGAACGTTACTCTGCACAGTTTGCATGCCTGTTTGTAACTTCGCAAATTTATAATGTTTTCACTCCAGATTTTCAACGTTGCCATTTTCCCACACCTACTTATGAACAGCACAGCTGTCATTTTTCCCATCCTGGATGAAATGTGTTTTCGCACTTCCGGCGCAGAATAGAACGGTCGGTGTGGGAAATCACTGTCTCGGACAGATTAAAGAAAATGAGAGTGATACTGTTCGTGAGCAGAGGTCCTAAAATGCCTATGTTGGAAATTTGGTGGTGATAGCCCATCAAATGACTGTGTTACAAGTGTGCGTTACACTCTTTCCATGCACCCTAGTAACCTCGCAAATTTGTAATATCGTCACTCCAGATTTTCAACAGTGGCATTTTTTTCACACCTCCTTATGAGCAGTACAACTGTCATTTTTCATATCCCAACCGAAATGTGTTTTCACAGCTCCAGTGCAGAATAACACGGTCACTGTGTGAAATCACTGTTTGGGACAGATTAAGAAAATTACAGTGGCACTGTTCATGAGCAGAGGTCCTAAAATGCCTATGTTGAAAATTTGGTGATGAAACTCCATAACATAACTGTGTTACAAGCGTGCATTAAACTGTTTCCACGCACCCTTGTAACTTCCCAATTTTGTAATATTTTTACACTACGTTTTCAACAGTGGCATTTTTCCACACCTCCTTATGAACAGTACAGCTGTCATTTTTCACATCCTGGCTAAAATATGTTTTTGCACTCCTGCTGGAGAATAGCATGGTCGCTGTGGGAAATCACAGTTTGGGACAGATTAAGATCGAACAACTGGGAGTGACCGAGCTCAAATGAGCTCTGTCGGGACTGCTGCAGATTTGTTTGTGGGCAGAAAAAGGCCCCAGTGCAAGTACAAAGGGCAGCCTGCAGCACTGGGAGAAACAAAGAAGAGAGGCAAGTGATGGAGGTGACGGGCTCCACAGGAAGCGCTGTCAGGACTACTTTGGTTCTTTGTGGGCAGAAAAGGTGTCAGTGCAGGCAGGGGCCCACTACAAAAGGCCAGCCTGCAACGATGGAAGAAACAGTACGAGCAAGTGAGACAGGGGTACTGAGTGAGCTCAACGGAGCTCTATCAGGACTGCTGTGGATTTCTTTGTGGGCAGAAAAAGGCACCAATGCAGGCAGGAGCCCCGTACAAAAGGTCCACTTGCAGCGCCAGGACAAACAGAATGAGCGCGTGAGAGAGGGAGACTGAGCGACCTTAACAGAGCTCTGTTGGGACAGCTGTGGATTTCTTTGTGGACAGACAAAGGTGCCAGTGCAGCCATGAGCCCTGTACACAAGCGCAGCGCCAAGAGAAACAGAACGATTGAATGACAAAGTGGTAGTGAGCGAGCTCAACGGAGCTTTATTGTGACTGCTGTGGATTTCTTTGTGGGCAGAAAATGTGGCAACGCAGGCAGGAGCCCAGTACAAAAGGCCAGCTTACAGCACCGGCTGAAACGGAATGAGTGAGTGAGAGAGTTCAATGAAGCTGTGTCGGGACTGCTTCAGATTTCTTTATGGCCAGAACTAGCCGCCAATGCAGGCAGGAGCCCAGTACAAAAGGGCAGCCTGCAGCAGCAGGAGACACAGAACAAGCGAGTGAGGGAGGTGGAGTGAGTGAGCTCAACGGAGCTCTGTTGGGACTGCTGCAGATTTCTTTGTGGGCAGAAAAAGCCAGCAATGCACGCAGGGGCCCAGTACAAATGGGCAGCCTGCAGTGGTAGGGAAACCAGAATGAACGAGTGAGAGAGGGGGAGTGAACGAGCTCAACGGAGCTCTGTTGTAACTGCTGCAAATTTTTTTGTGGGCAAAAGAAGGTGGCAACTCAGGCAGGATCCCAATAGAAAAGGGCAGCCTGCAGCGCTGGCAGAAACGGAATGAGCGAGTGAGAGAAGAGGAGTGAGCAAGCTTAATGGAGCTTTGTTGGGACTGCTGCAGATTTCTTTGTGGACAGACAAAGGTGCCAACAGAGTCAGGAGCCCAATACAAAAGGGCAGCCTGCAGCGCCAGGAGAAACAGAATGAGTGAGTGACACAGGGGGAGTAAGCAACCTCAACTGAGCTCTGTCAGGACAGCTGTAGATTTCTTTGTTGGCAGAAAAAGGCAGCAATGCAGGCAGGAGCCCAGTACAAAAGGCCAGCCTGCAGCGCTGGCAGAAACAGAATGAGTGAGTGAGAGAGGGGGAGTCAGCAGGCTCAACAGACCTGTGTCAGGACTGCTGCAGATTTCTTTGTGGGCAGAAAAAGCCACCAACAGAGGCAGGAGCCCAGTACAATAGGGCAGCCTGCAGCACCACGAGAAACAGAATGAGTGAGGGAGAGAACCACCTCAATGGAGCTCTGTCGGGACAGCTGCAGATTTCTTAGTGGGCAGAACAAGGTCCCAGCGCAGGCAGGAACCCAGTATAAAAGAGTAGCCTGCAGCACCGGGAGAAACAGACTGAGTGACTGACAGAGGGCCAGTGAGCGTGCTCAACAGACCAATGCAATCAACATTCGGCATTGACAAATGCTTGTTTTTTTTTTGGCATTTGACAGAAGGCCCAGAATGGCAAACCCTCTCCTTCCACTGTATTAAGATCTAACTGTGCTTTATGTTCTAGTTCAGTCTGACTGTATGCAGAGGCTGCCCATACTGTGTCATCCACATACAGTAAGACTTCACTGCTCATGAGCAGGCCTGGAGGATTGTTTTCATAAACATTAACAAGCATTTGTCAATGCCGAATGTTGCTTGCTTGCTTGTATGTGCTGTTTAGGTATTTGGAAGTGATAGTTCCATGCCTTTCTCCCAAGTTATCCACTGTGTCTTTCCGCTCAGTATTCACAGAAGAGTGGGAGGGGCAAGGGCCACAGCAGTACAGCAGTTGCCAAGGGGGTGAAGAGGTGGACAATAGTCTATTCAAAGGCAAAAGAGTCCTGCAGGAGCTCACTAAATTGAAGGTGGACAAAGCGATGGAACCAGATGGCATACGCCCAAGGATATTAAGAGAACTGCGAAGGGAGATAGCAGTACCTCTGGCAGCCATATTCACTGAGTCATTCAACATGAGTGAATTGGAGAAGGGCACATGTGGTCCCTCTACACAAATGCAGCAGCAGGGAGGAGGCAGGGAACAATAGGCCATTCAGCCTCACCTCAGTAGTGAGGAAGATCATGGAGGTATTGCTTAAAGAAAGGATAGTGGGGCATCTAGAAGCCATCGGAGCCCAGGACCATAGACAGCATGGATTCACAGTGGGGACATCATGTCAGACAAATCTGGTTGATTTCTTTGACTGGGTGACAAAGGAAGTGAGTCAGAGTGGGGCAGTGGACAACGCTTACCTTGATTTCAGCAAAGCTTTTGACACCATCCCACATAGGAGGCTGATAAACTAGCTGGGTAGGCTGGGCATGGGGGAAAGGGTGGTAAACTGGGTTAGAAACTGGCTAACAGACAGGAGGCAGAAAGTGGTGGTAAATGGGGTGCAGTCTAGGGAGAGAGGGTGACCAGTGGGGTGCTGCAGGGTCTTCATTAGTAACATTGCAGAATGGCTGAAGGGAATTTTTTCACCAAATTTTCAACATAGCCATTTTAAGACCTCTGCTCATGAACAGTGTCACTGTGATTTTCTTACCCATCTGTCCCAAACGTTGATTGGGCACACTGACTGCGCCATTGTGCGCTACATGGGTGGAAACACATTTTGGCGACATGTGAAAAGTGACAGCTGTACTGCTCATAAGGAGGTCTGGTAAAATGGCAATGTTGAAAATCTGGAGTGCAAATGTTAAAAATTTGAGAACTTACAAGCGTGGGTAGGAACCACGCAACGCACGCTTGTAAAACAGTCATTTTTAAGAATTTTTTCACCAAATTTTTAACATAGCCATTTTAAGACCTTTGCTCATGAATAGTATCACTGGGATTTTCTTAATCTGTCCCATATATTGATTTCGCACACCGACTGCGCCACTGTGCGTTACATGGGAGGAAACACGTTTTGGGTGAGATGTGAAAAATGACAGCTGTACTGCTCAAAAGGAGGTGTGGTAAAATGGTAATGTTGAAAATCTGGAGTGAAAATATTGAAAATTTGTGAACATACGAGAGTGCGTAGGAACTGTACAATACTGCGTTAGTAAAACAGTCATTTTAGGAATTTTTTCACCAAATTTTCAACATAGACTTTTTGAGAGCCCACCTTATGAACACTGGTAGTGTCATTTTGTTAACTAGTCCCGAAAGGTGATTTCACGCAGTGACCATAAAATCACCCTTCGGGCCTGATTAACACCATGACAGTGCAAGAATTCATGAGGAGGGATCCTAAAAACCCCATGTTGAAAATGTGGGCCCAAAATTCCCAAAAATGCCTGAGATATGCAACAAAGTTGAAAAACCCCTATTTATTCCATTATACAGCTTACCGGCATGTCCTCAGTTTGCGGTCGGCTTTGAAGAGTGTAGAGCGTGTTCCTGGTCCACGAACATCATCACGCTGAGCTCCGGAGTAAGTATGGGGGTGGGGGTTATGGGGAGGCAAGGGTGCACAGTGGGTGGGTGTGGGGTTGTGGGGGCAGGGGTGACTACGAGGCACCTTTTTGTTTACAGGTTGTTTTTTATTAAGGCGATGCAGGATGTTTGCCACGTTGGGTGGGCTCCCAGCGTGGCAGCTCGAAAAGGCTGTTTGGGGGCGCTGGAGCCGATGGGGATTGGGCACCCCGCCGGCGAGTAGAGCTTTGCCACAGCTGGGGTGGCTCCCAGAGTGGCACCTAGAAAGCTTTTGGGGGGGGTGCAGCCATGGAGCCAGTGGGGGATTGGGCACCCCCGTCGGCTATGACAAGCTTTGCCACACTGGGGTGGTCTCCCAGCGTGGCACATGGAAATCTTTTGGGGGGGCATGCAGCCGTGGAGCCAGCGGAGGATTGGGCACCCCTGTCGGCTATAACAGTTTTTGCCACATTGGGGTAGGCTCCCAGCGTGGCACCTGGACAACTTTGGGAGGCATGGAGCTGCAGGGTTGGACACCCCGTCACGCCACACAGTGTGTGTGTGGGGGGAGGGAGTGCATCAGCACACAGTATGCGTGCTTGCGTGTCTGTATGTGTGTGTGGGGGGGAGCTCTGCTCACTGAAGTGGAGCTCTCCCTTTCAACTGTATGACCACTGCACTTTCAACTGCTGTCATAGACAGATGCAGCAGTGATTGGGGAACTGGGGCCACGCCTGCAAACACACTGACTGAATTGGATGACGGGTGCCACACCTCTGAAAACTCGAATGATGGCACTATGTTTCTTGCACTTGCGTGCAAGCAACATAAAAAGCAGTGGGCCCAAGTTGGAGCCCTATGAAACTCTCCTATTTACTTCTCTGTGTACCGATGTTCATTACCTTGGGCTACACACTGCCTTCGATTGAACAAGTATGACTGGAACCACTTTGGAGGCTCATCATGTATACCCAGTTTTTGTATCTTTTTTTAAAAGGACCTGATGGTTCATTAAATCAGACTCTTTAGTGAAGTCCATGAAGGTGTGCCATCAGTGCAGTGAAACCATTACAGCAGCAGCAATGTGAGTGCTACAACTTGTGCGACGGTCATTCTGAAATCTTGCAGTGTCCACCATTGTTGCCACCCTAGGGGTGTTGTGCTCTTTACCTTCTACACCTCTGACCTGAAGGTACTTATAATATTTTCTGGGGGGAGTGGGGGGGCAAAGCCCTCTGCAAACAGCCAGGATGTGCCTTGGGTGCTTTGAGTGCAACAGCAGTCAGGAGGCACAATTGCCACATGGCATGGTCAATGTTGGCATTTTCATTTTGCTGTACTGTTGGTCGCCCATATGGGTATCAAACCGACATGGTAGAACCAGCCATCAACACAGCCCTCTTATACATTCTTTCATTCAAAGTCTCAGAAACCAAGATTTTAAAATCAACAAGTGTGTGCCGGGGGTCCTTCCTGCTCGAAAACTGTATTGATTTTCTGACAGTAAGACATACTTTTCTAAGTACTGATACAGCAGTCATTGTGCCAGCTGCTCCGTCACCTTAGAATGTATGGGCAGCAAAGCAGTGGGCTGATAATTTTTTTTTTTTAACGTTGTTTTTAATTTTCAAAAACAAAAGATAAATACAACTCAGTAAATTTTTACAAGTG
Organism: Neoceratodus forsteri; assembly: GCA_016271365.2. Classification (NCBI taxonomy): domain Eukaryota; kingdom Metazoa; phylum Chordata; order Ceratodontiformes; family Ceratodontidae; genus Neoceratodus; species Neoceratodus forsteri. The sequence continues at coordinate 30,607,038 of JADMNL010000035.1, forward strand.
CATATGACAGTTCATGGTTGACAAAGTAAAACATTAAGTAGGCTATATGGTTCTACCACACTTTGTATTACTTGGTACATGCTTATATAGTTGCTCTCACCTTTGTTAGGTCAAGCTTACATTTTACTATGTGCCCAAGAGCTCAGTCTGGGCTATGAGCAGCCCTCTTGTTGAGTCAGATTGCATTCCTGTTTTGGCTTTTTAATTATTAGGACTGTCCAATAGATATTGTTCAAGATAGCCTAAGAAAGTTAAGAATAAGATACAAATGGAGATAGGAAAGGAAAAGGCAAGGGTATCAAAGAATAAAAGTTAGGGAGGCATAGCATTCCCAGCAAGAATGAATGTAAGGTAAGGTATCCCCGCCTGTGGTACAAAATCTGGGAAGTTGTCTAGCTGGTGTAGTACCCACTTCCTCCCACTTCCTCCAGCATATCTCAGAATGGAGTTTATCCATATACACACATGTCAAGTGCTTTATGTTGTAGATATGTACTATTATGGATCTCCAGGTCTCCCCAGGTGGTATTTTCGGAGTATGCTAAAGCCGTGTAATAGCTTTTTATGCTGCTATGACAGAGATGAGAATTAAGTGAAGAGTGGCCCAGTCTGGTCCAGACCCTTTCGGGGGGGGGGAGAGGGTGTGATTAAATCCTTACAATCAAAAATAGCCTCTAACTCCTGGATAATGGTTTGCCGGAGTGACTGAATACTTGGGCAGAATCAGAAAATGTGTGTTGTGTCTGCCAATGACTGTCCACATCCCCTCTAGCACATAGCCATCCTCTCACATGCATATTTAGCCACTATATTTGGTGATATAAACAGCATGTTTTGAGAGGTTTGGTAGTTTAAGGCTGTCTCCATGTCTTGGAGGTTGTAGGGTTGAGAATCTAATGTGAGGGGGATTCCTGTTCCAATTGAAGTGAGAGATTAGCTTGTCCCGGGCTCTAAACTATGACTGGCCCAGCAGTATGGGTAGGGTTTGCAAATAATATACAATACGAGGCAATATGTTTTGGCGTATAGCTGTAGCTTCGATACACTGAAAAAAAAATAGGGAGAGATGTGACCATTTGGAAAGGTCTTCTGTGATTTGTATGGTTAGGGGCTCAAAATTCAGAAGCTCCAGGTGTTCTAGGTTTTTTGTGATTTTAATCCCCAAGTATCTGAATGCAGACTTGCTCCACCTACATGGGAATATGTTTTTTAATTGTGTAAATGGAGTGAAGTTAATAAGGATTAAGCCATGAGAAAGGATGGGTCTACTGTGAAATTAATCCATGGTTTGGTGGGCTGAGTGCCTCCAATGACCCAACCATGAATTAATTCCACAGTAGACCCATTCTTTTGAGTGGTTTAATCCTCTTGTAACATGGCAATGATTGTATGACTAGTAGTCTCTGAATAAATAAGAACAGTCAGACTGATTTAGTTTTAGAATGCTATATGTTGCGCTGTTAAACATGGTGTACATACAGTACAAAACAATTGGAACCAGGGTTACCACCTTTTAAGAAGCTCAATGTGGGACATTTCTTACTGAAACATGATTTTTCACAGGACAGTACATAACTTTGACCAAAGCAACAGGCTTGTTTTCTCTATATAATCAGAATTAAGTCCACGAATTGTCATTTCTTAGTTACTTCTAATGTTTCTTATCATTTTAAGGTATTTTAGTTAAGGTATTGTAGTTTTCTGCAACATTTAGTGGAAAGTTAGAAAATAGATTTCTACTATAAAATCAGGACATGCAGTATTTTTCATGTTTTTTTACAGGACTCAGCTGCCCAAATCAGGACTGTCCTGCAAAAATCAGGACAGGTGGTAACCCTAATTGGAACACACCTATTGGAAATATCATGGCTGCTATTTCACTTTTGTAAAAATAACTTTCATTACAAGCTTTAAGCTTTCTAACATCAAAACATATTTTACAACTTCTCAAAAACTTGCATTTAAACTTTCTACGCTAGGTGCTTTGATTTTCATCTGCGTGTATTACAAGATATGGGCTGCACTGCATGAAGGGAGTGTGCTAGGGTACATCTTCGTTTTCTTCCTGCAGTCCCTTTGCAGACCAATAGCTGGCTGTGAAACAATCCTTGTAGCACAGCACGGTTTTTCCAAATGTACTGAGTTAAGCCAATCTGAAAAAAACTTTATTGAACAAGCACTGTTTTTCTGAGTATTAACTTCACTTTTTTTCCCTCTAAACTAACCAAGCAGGAGATAGAATAACATAATGTTTACTGCTTTCACCTTTCAAATACTTGTTTTGACTAGTATTGTTAGTTCTTTTGATTTCTTTTTGTTTCTCTCACTTTATTTTTCTTTTCTCCCATAGAAGTAGCCTCTTTCTTTGATTTTGCTTTGTTTCTCTCACTGTCTGTGTTTATTTTGCTTTCGGTTATAGAAGGTGCATGCTCATCTTTACCACTGTGTATTCACCAAGAAGAGGCTAGGACACATAATTTTATTTAGTCATCCAGAATGCACTGCACCCAAAAATACTTAGAAAGCAGTAGATCACAACTGATTGTAACAGTATGTAACTGTTCACTTCTAAAGAAATATTGTTACAGCATAATTAACAGTATATATGGAGTTTAAATGTAAAATCTTTAGTAAGTGATGAAGTTATGTGGCAGTTACAACATACAACAATCTTGAAAATGTCAAAAACCCTGTGCCAGCAATAAACTGCCAGAAATAAGGTGGAACAAGTATAAACAGCAAACTATTTGCATATTAGTTTCACTTGTAACATGGCTCTGAAGATAGCAGGCAAATGGAGAGTGGAGATTGGTGCAAACCCATCATGTGATGGAAAACAAGCGGTGATTAAGCCACCAGTAGAGACCGCTTGTGTAGTACCTAAAGTGTCCACAGTAGTAATAGCCCATTAGAGCCTGCTTGTTTAGTACCTGCAGTGGCCAGAGTCTGCCGCGCTAACGGAAAGAGAGAGAGAGAGAGAGAGTGTGTGAAAGAACAGACACAGAGTCACATTCTGCTGTCAGGGAGTGGAACAGCGACAGAAGGAGATGGATAGTGCCTCTGAGGATGTGCCTGCCGCTTCACAGCAATAGAGAGATATTGACCCCCATCCAGCATGCACGATATGCATATCACATACGCCGTCACAGAAAGCGACCAGATGTCGGCAGTGAGTCGAACTCTTAATCTAATTACAAAGAAATGTACGGTTCTATGTAATTTTTTATCACAGTAGCACAGCAATCATTGACTGTGCTGCAATCCTGAACCAAGTTGTGTTATCCGCAGTAAAATAACTAAGTCTAATAAACACTATTTTACGAACGCAACATCTCCGGCTACATTTTCAACTGTTGTGAAGCTTTCTGAGCGAGAGACACCTGTAACAGAGGCTCACCACTCCTGTATCAAGCCCATGTTACAGGTGCATTAATCACCTCCAGTGTCAGGCTCCACCGGCAATTAATGCCCGCTGGGTGGTTGGAAGCACTCTGCCTTCGGCCTCGTGCACCAACCCCCGCCTCCCAGCCAGGCATTAATCCACCGGTAGCCCCTCATCGGTGTGATTAATGCTTACTTATATACTGCTTATGCCTGTAGTGGATTGCCAAGGTACTACATCACAAACTATGGTATTAGACCATAGTTGTTAGTTTACCACACGGTGTCTTTCGTCCTATCTGAATGCATAATTTTCTTTCAGTTTTATATGCCATGTTACAATATAGATTGTAACATGGCATAGAAAATGACAGGGAAATGGAGAGCATACAGTGGTCCAAATGCATCAGCTGACCAAACTGCAGTGGTGATTAATCCAGCAGTAGAGCCCGCTGTTGCACTACCCTCACAAGCCACTGTGATATCGCGCTGAGGGAAGTGAACAGAATAATCGGGGGCGTGCCAGAGAACAGTCGTACACAGAGAGATATGGTAGTAGTAGCTATGCGGGCGAGGCTGTAGATCGCGGTCTTGAGCAAAGACCAATGAAATCCTCAGCGGAATCGCACGGAGTGAGCCACCGACTCGGATGAGCTCGGACACAGTACAGAATCTGTTGAAGTGTGCCAGTAAGGCAAAGAAATATAGAACAGGGAGGTATCGTGGCACAGAAGTACACAAGCTACATAAGAACAATAAAGCTATAATCAGTTTCTCAACATGTGTTATTATAACTCAATACTTTTCCCACACTGCACTGCTTTGATGCCTAATCGGGGTATAACATCGAATGGCAAAGCATGCAAAGGGTCTGTAGTAATCCAAAAATTTGAACATTATTGTGTGTTTCACACAGTAATCTTCTCCTGGTGTCAGGTTAAAAATAGCCGACACTATATAAAAGAATGTGTAGCGCGCACTGTGATCGCTCACGTTGTCACTTCATGACACTGAGCTCAAAGCAAGCAAAGGTCACATACTTTCACAACAAACATTATCACTTTCAGCAAGTGCTGTGTATTTTCAACTGAACTACTAGTCACACAATATTTCCGTTGCACTTGCCATGTTACAAGCGCATTAATCTCCTCCAGAGTCGGGCTCTACCGGTAGATTAATGCCCGGTGGGTGGTTGGAAGCACTCGGCCTCGTGCACCAACCCCCCCCCACATGGGCATTAATCCACTGGTAGAGCCCTCCTCTGTTGGGGATTAATGCTTATATAACTTCTGTTTTAGAGGTATTCAGTTTGTACCCTGACAGCTTTCCAAATGTATTAAATAAATCCCAAAGTGCAGGGATTGATTCCTCTGGAGAGGTAAAAATTGAGAAGTAGGTCATCAGCAAACATAGGCATAGGAACCGGGGGGAGGGCCAAAGGGGCAGCTGCCCCCCACTTTTTTTTGAATGGCAAGAACTAGTTTAGAAAAAGTGCCCTTTTTACCATTATAAGTGCCCTTATGATCCTCCGCCCCCTCAGCTTTTATTATCTTCCAGCATCCTTGTCAGCAAATAATGAAAGTTTATAATCTCTTCCCCCGACTGGGATGTCTGAATCTGGGGTGTTAGTTGAATTTGAATGGAAAAGGGTTCTAAGTAAAGTGCAAAAAAAAAAAGGGTGATAAGAGGCAGCCTTGCCTGGTGCCTTGCTCCAGAGGGAATGAATCCAATAAGGAGTCATTTAGCTTAACATATGCTTGAGAAGCTGCATATATGTTTTGCAGAGCACAAATAAATGTACCTGGGAACTCATAAGCGGACAAGAGTGTCCCACAAGAATAGCCATGACACTCTGTTGAATGTTTTCCTGGTATCAAGACTTAGTAGTGCTACTGGGATTGTACGAACTGTGATATGATCTAACAATAAGAAAATTAATTTTAACCTATCATGTGCTTGATGTTTCCTTACAAAACCGAGCTGGTCTTGGTCAAGCAGAGTGGCTTCTATCATTTCGAGCTTGTGAGCCTGGATGGCCATGCATATTTTATAGTCATAGTTCAGTAGGAAGATAGGTCTGCAGGAAGGGGCGTATCTTGGATCCTTATTTGGTTTGGGTAGTGCACAGATCACCTTATGATTCCATGTGGGTGGGGGAGGGTCTCCATTTTGGACAGTGTGGAATACTGAAAGAAGGATCAGGAAAAGCAATGAGTTAAATTTTTATTTTTAATTCTGCTGGGTAAGCATCCAGTCCTGGGGATTTCTAAGCCTTTGAGCACCTAGTCACCCCTACAGTTATTTGGGAGTGACAGGTGCCACCAGCCTCTCAGTGGCTGCGTCATTTATTTAGGGATAGTGAGGGATTTCAGATATTTTTCCATGTCTTTTGGGGGTGCTTCTGAATTGGTGGTATAAAGCTTTTTATAGTAGTTGGTTAATCTTGCTCAAATGGCTGAAGGCTGCGAGGTGAGTATTCTGTTGCTGTGTCGAACATTTGAGACATACAGGCTAGGGCTTTTTGTGCAAGAAGTGCCTTCACTAGGTTTCACATGCCCTTGGCCCCTTTCTTGTAGTAATGATGTTTGACAGAAAGAGGGATTGTTTTACTTTAGAATCTAGGATTTTCTGCACATCTCATTTGGATTTGGTTCATTTGCAAGGAGATGGATTTGTCTCCCTGCATGAAAAATGACTGCAGGGTTGCTAGAGATTGCAGTTCCATGAGTTTTTCCTCCCTTCCCCATTTCTTGCATGTGGAATATGCTATGAGCTCCCCCCTTAGTACCATCTTGACAGTGTCCCATAGAATAGATGGCAAGACAGAAGGGTCCAAGTTATCATTTAATATCTGTGGTATCTTTTTGGGTCATTTGTATAAACTCAGGGTATTTTAATAGCATTAAATTAAGCTGTCAGCGGATCCTGGTAGTGGGTTTAACCAGACTTATTTTCGCTTGCACTAGAGCATGGTCAGATATTAATATTGGGCTGTGATCAATATCCTATATAGTGTCCAGATGTTCAGTCATTGTAGCCAGCTAGCCTAGTTGGGCAGATGATCCTGACCCGGGAGAGGTACAAGTAAAAACAGGGATTGATGGAAAAAAATGGCACCACTCATCAGTGAAGTTGAAGTTCAATTTTATTCGATCGACACAAAGTCATTACAAAACCTACAGAACACATTAAAACAACCTATACAACACAGTAAAAATGCACTGTATACATGCAGAGTTCCAAGCAATTCCATAAAACAGTGCCATAAGCTTAAATAACTTTTCTTTTAACCATGATCTTATATTAATTCAAATAGCCCCTGTAATTGCCATGCCAGTTAATAAATAATCACAAGCAACAGGTGGGGTGTCTCCAGAAAAAAAATATTCAAACTTAAATGGAGAAACCATAGAATCCACTGATTGTTACGAAAAGCACTTATTTCAGGCATTCTGGGAGAGAATCCATTCTTTGGTTTTTCCATATCCTGAGAGGACTCCACCAACGTTATATCCCGCTACTTGCCATCAAGTAATCATACTTAGGTTCATTTTATCATTATGTGCCATAATTTTATAACCACTTATTTGGGAATTAAGAACCCCCACAGAAACTCACTTAATGGCAAAATGCAGGAGGATAGCCGGTCCTGTCCCATCCCACATGACCCAAAATGTAATGGGTTCTTTCTCCCATACATGCCTTACTAAAGAGTGCAGTGGCACCCACAGTGTTAAACCATAGACTCCTAAATACTTCAAAGTTTCCAAGACCTCCACCACGGTACAAATAGCACCCATATAATAGTTGCATAAAAATGTAAACCATAAATGGCAGCTCATTAAATGACTAAGGGCATAATGAAGGTATTAATTCATGAATATCCCAATGATGGCAGATTGTGAGCTGCTTTAAATTTTAAATTCTACATATAGTAGAGCAAATGAATTTTAAATAATAAATCCCTGTAAAAAGCACTCTGGCTCTGTAAATAGCAAAAATAACTGCCCTGACACTCCATTAGATAGAGTCCCAAGTTAATTTTAAGAGAACAGCCTACCTAATAATGTAATAGCCTACCTAACAATCCCAAATGTTAACCATATATTAGAACTTTCTACGTATGTATCCTAAAATCCATAGAATCAAATGGTGAAGCTTGAAGAGATAAAATTATATTTTAAAAGGTTACTTTATTTTGGAGTCCAAGAAAAAGTAAAATAAGTGACTCTGCTCTCCGGAGGCCAATGCGTGCATCAATTGTCCACATGCTTAATTCATATTAAGCTGACACTCTTTTAACCTACTTAGGAGTGTTCAGAAATTTAAATATGAGTAAAACCTGTAGCGCTTTCAAATACACATAACCCTCATTTGTCCAGGCAGAGAACCACTTTGCCAAGTCTTACATCTTCTGTAATTAGCTCCATAGAAGTGACAAATATTACAGCAATCCTTGTTCATGTGGCACTGCCAGTTTGTATCCTAAAGAGATTATTTCACTCAGCAGTTCAGTTCCTTAAGCGAGTGTCCCAATTCCAATATGTACTTTACTAGTCAGTCCATAGCCACTATAGCTGTGAGCAAACAATAATAATTGCCAGCACGTTCAAACACAAACCCAAATCATGAATGCCACTGGGACCACGCTCACCAGGCACACTAAAAGAGTATCGAACAAGCTAGACATACCTCTGATAAGGTCACTTTTATCCAATGGTTACCTGTCACTGAACAGCATCTATAATAGTCAGGAAAAGGGGATATCTTAAATCAGCATGTGTTCTGGGTCTCCTTTCTTATCCAGTTGTCTCATCAGCTAAAAACTGACAAGTCCTTAAGACCGCATCATGGCGTGCATATAGTTTACAACAAATGTTATAATATGTAGGCTTCTCAGGAAGCAACCTCTCCGGTGAGCTCCAAGTGCTTCTCTTCTCAGCATGATTAATTATGAGGACCTAAAAGAAAGGAAAGAGAGATGCTCATCCAAGTGTAAAACACTTAAAACATCAAATATAAGGCTGGACCACCCCCCCCCCCATGTCCTAGGCAAGGGTAGCATTCCTTTTCATAATAAATTCAGGCATTCTAGCACATCCTGTGCTACTTCCATTCCCCAGCCTCTTGGGAAACCAGGAATCTTTTCTTAGAAGCCTCCACCATGGTCTCCAGTTCTTCTCTGGGTTTAAGTCCTGCTCCAGTGGCAGATTCAAATGAGCAAGCAAGCAATTTTGCAACCGACTGAAAACATACCAGCTCTTACTTTAAGATTCTAAGCTTCGGTACACCATAAAAACACCTGTTACCAATAATGTACTTTTAGAATATAGTATCGGTGGACAGGAAACAATACTGCATTAGCCAGGGTGGTCGAATTCAGGATGAGAGTTTCATTCATGAGTCCATCTTGACTCTAAAAATGTCTCTGATGATTCAGAGTCAAACCTCCTAGGTGTGTTACTCAGTTTACACACTATCAATGATAACAAGTCTTCATTGGGATAGTATCTCCTGGCAAAATGCAAATATCATGCTCGGTGCTGAGATTTCCACCTCAGAATAGTGGAAGTTTAATTCATAGTCTCCCAGAAAAAGCTAAGTAAAACCAAAAAAATAGAAATGTTAAGATGCTTAACGGCGAGGTGGCTTGTGGAGTGGAGCAGCAGTGTGGCCATCTTGTTGCTCCCTACAAGAGATCTTTGAAGCCTAGTGTGCCATAGTGGCACGTAAGTAATTTTGTCTGTGTGTCATTCTGTGGCATGGTGAACCAGTTGTGTCCAGTGCTGGGGTAAGAATGGTATTAAGGTCACTTCCCATAGTTAGCTGACCCTGGAGCATGAGCAGCAATTTGTTAAAAAGTTAGGTCACCATTTTGTCAGATTCTGGGGGAAAGTATACAATTGCCAGGGTGACCTGAGCTTAATGTAGCTTTCCAACTGCTATTGCAAAACACCCATCCAGATCAGAGTATTGCTCTTGCAAGCTAAAAGAGATATTGTGTGAGATTAAAATTGCCACTTTCTTTTTATGTCTCAATCTATGAGAGGCTGTTATTACAATCAGGTACCCCTGAATTAAAATTTATCATGTTCAGGGTGTGGCAGGTGGGTTTCCTGAAGGAAAACCACATCTGGCTTATCCCTTTTTATGTTGGCTCACGCATGCGCAGTCAACATATTGCGGTAGTAGCAAATTTGGAGGAGCGGTCACTGCTGGGCGAATGCAGGGCACGCATCAGTAGGTGAGTCCCTCATTCCCCAATAAGCCTGCATGCAGCGCCACACCATGCATACATAATGTGGTGAGCACATCTAAGGAAAGGTCCACTGCAATGCGAGCAAAGCTCGTCATACGCAGCAGACCTCCCGACGTGCTTTCTCTGGTGAAAAAAAAATTAACACGGCGGCACACTGCCTGCCATAATGCCGACTTCAGGGTGCCAATCCCCTGTTGGTATGCCCTACCCCAATGTATGTGCCAACGGGGGAGCCCAATCCCCCTTGGCTCTTATCCCCCCACTTTCATTGTGTACTGACGAGGGTGCCCAATCCCATATCGGCTACAGCATCCCCCCACAAAACACTTAGGTGGCACGCTGGGAACCCATCCCAGCATGCCAAATCCCCTGAAAAATAAAAACTGTCCCACAATGTTTTTTGTTGTGCAGTTTCTATGCATGCTCATGACTTCATCAATTTTTCATATTTTCACTCCTGATTTTCAACGTTGCCATTTTTTTATGCCTCCTCATGAACAATACAGTTGTCATTTTCCACATCCTGCCCAAAATGTGTTTCTGTCCATGTCGCCAAATGGCATAGCCGCTGTGCAAAACCACCTTTCAGCTAACAAACTGATTGTGCCACTCTTCATCCGGTGGGGTCACAAAAAGCCCATGTTGAAAATTTGGAGTGAAAATACCAACTCACACCTATGGTGTTAGGGTTTCCAACTGTAGCACCCCACTCTGTAGAGACTGACAGGCATCAGGGGTGTGACTTGGGATCATCGGCTGTAATTCTCATGCCATTTTACCCCCAACCCCCACCCTGCAGCCAGTGACAGGCATTGTGGTGTGCCTTGCAGTGTTCTGGCCACAAAGTTCACTCCATTTTCCTATACTGCACCCACCTCAGTGTATTTCCTTATGGAATGGGGTAAGTATAATGCCCAAAGACCCAAAAGCACACCACGACACTTGTCAGTGTCTACAGGGTAGGGTGAGGTAAAATGGCATGAGCGTTATAGTTGATGATCCAAAGGCACACCCCAATGCCTGTCAGTCTCTGCAGGGTGGGGATGGGTTGGCATCATTTCAGTACTTCACTGCCATTCCTATTATGCATCTCTAACTCCTGCACTATCAATGCCAATGCCAGTGAGACAACATTCAGCATTGACAAATGCTTATTCAGTTGTTGCAGTAGCCTGGTTTGTTTGATGGGGCTATGAATGCCATTAGCATCCCAAGATATATATTGAGAGTATTTATTCATTTTGACAGTTTTGTAGAGAAACCACTCCCCTTTTATGGGTCACAAGTCAGAAACCATACTACTCAGTGTATGTGTCACAAGTTGGAAACCATACTACTCAGTGATTTCAGCATCAACTGGTTCTCTAACAGTGCAAGCCATTATACGGATGCTCTAACAACTGCTAATGTCACACAGCTGGTACAGTCAGCCACTAGGGTGAACTACAAATCTGAGACCAGTACTCTGCTGGACTGGGTAGTCACCAACAGACCAGATCGTATTACCCCCCACTGAAGCCTTACTAAATTAAATTAGCGATCACTTGCCCGTCCTATGTACCTGGTCTAACAAATACATGAGACCTCCAGCTCAAACCACTAACAGCAATGTGCTCATCAGATGGCACCTAGAACCTCTAAAGACACAGCTCTAACAGGTGGACTTGTCGCAAATCGATGTGGCCCCGGATATCGATAAAGCCTTGGATTACTTTATTACTATCTTCAACACAGTGTGCGACCTCCGTGCCCTTCACAAAACAAGAGAGATCAAGGGTTACAACGATCCCTGGATTACATATGACCTACTCGAGCAAATGAAATCCCACAATCGCCTGTGATACTGAGCCAGGGCCACTGGCAACCAAGTGGATATATGGGTGTACAAAACAGTAAGGAATGACTGCACAAGAGCAATTTGGGACAAAAATCAAAATACTATTAGGAAGCTTTAATGCATTCCTGGAAAGATGGACACAAATTTTAGAACAACATCTCTGAGGTGACAGGGAAGGTTCCCAAAGAGTCCATGCTCAACATAAATGGCACTACAAGCGTTGATCCTCAAACCATAGCTGACATTTTCAATGAGGCTTTTACAGATATCAGTCATGTCCTGCCCCCTAACTTCTTTGACCCCACCCCCTCTTCCTGCAATTTGCAGTCAGCAGAAAATATGAGGTCACACACACCATTCCACTTTAAAGTGGTGAGCAAAGAAGAAGCAAATAAATATATTCTCAAAGTCCTTGGGAAAACTAGGCTAAGTGGGGGATTCACTTGACCTAAAGCTCATCACCCTTACCGCTGATGAGGTACTATCCCCCTTGACAAAGATCCTTAACCGCTCCCTCATGCTCTCCCAATTCTTACAAAAATGGAAAGCCACCTTAGTTACGCCAGTACACAAGTCTGGGGACATGGCATTGTACAGGAACTACAGGCCCATATCAATCCTCCCACTACTTTCCAAAGTGTTAGAGTGAATCGTGTCTGATCAATTGATAGAATACATGGAGAAGTATAATCTTTACTGTAGTCAGCAATTCAGGTTTCTCAAAGGGCACAGCACTACTACTGCCCTGCTCAAATTTTGACCTATATACGTTGTGCCTAGGATCAAGGTCAATTAGTTGGAGCAATGTTCATTGACCTTTCCAAGGTGTTTGATACTGTAAATCCCTCTCTATTTATTGAACAATTATCTAATCTAGCTTTATCCATGACACTGCCAATTGATTCAACAGCTACCTCAGCAGACGCACTCAAAAAGTCAGGGTCGGTGATACTCTCTCTGCAAAACAACCAGTTCACTCAGGTGTCCCACAAGGGTCTATCCTGGGCCCACTACTTTCCACCATATTCCTGAATCAGCTCTCAGACTCCTGTCGTGGTCAGATCCTACTCTACGCAGATGACCCGGTTCTTTACTCAAGTAATACTGATCTCATACTCCTGGCTAACCGGTTGCAGACTAGCTTTACCAATGCTGAGGCCTGGTTCCACTCACAGAAGCTAGTCCTTAACTACAGAAAAACAAAAATGATGTTGTTTCACAGTGCACGAAACAGGTTCTGCTCCCACCCAGCTGGAAATCAGAAATAGCTCCGCCATTATCCTAGAACAGACTCAACTTTTTAAGTATTTAGGAGTGACAATTGACAGCACTCTGTCCTTCTCCAGCCACATTAACAATGTTACCACAACAGTGAATACCCGTATTGGGCTGCTGTATAAACACAGACACTGCCTTACCCCGGAAGCCCTCAAGCTTGCTATTCATAGTTCAGTAGTCTCAGTAATTGATTATGGGCTTGTGATCTATGGATCCACCTCCAACACCACCCTGCACCATGTCACCACTGCCCTTAACAAGGCCTGCCATCTTCTTACTGGGGCCACTCACCTGAGACCACACATGCGACTTATATGAGCAAGCAAACTGAATTCAGCTCAGAGGCAGACTATCCTACCAGTCATGCCAAATAGCAAAAAAGGCCTCCCTCTGTCTCTTGCCTCCTGGTGAACAGTCAGTGTTTAGGTCACTAAACCACATCGACACCTTCAGAGCCTTAGAACTACACGCTCATAGTGCCTCACTGCGCATCACCCAAGGGCAACACTCATTTGCATACAGAGCAACACTGTGGTATAATTCATTCCACTGTGACATTACCAAAGACCAAACACTGGGCTCCTTCAAAAAAAAACTGTGCCAAGCACTAATCGTCAGTGCTGCCTGTGACTGCCATGCATAAAACAACTTGATCTGTTTCCTCTTCATCACCCACACCCTACCCCAACCTTCCTCCACCCTACCATCCTACCCTTGCTACTACCCTATAACTTACCTGCCTCCCTGAGGTCCCCATTAACCAATCCCAGCATCGAACTACGCTTGCTGCTTCATAGAGGGCATCATCAGTTCCTGCCCCACCATACCATCCTACCCTTGCTACTGCCTTATAACTTACCTGCCTCCCTGAGGTTTCCATTAACTAACCCCAGCATCAAACTCTGCTTGCTGCTCCATAGAGGGCATCATCAGTTCCTGCACTGATTGCCCCACTGGAGTGCACTCAAACTGAATGACACAGCCCAGATTTGTCTGCTGATATCCCCTCCCCTCCGCTCAGACAATGCCTTTGGCTGTATCCCTACTGTGGAACAATGTTAAGCCCTAGCCTTTAGTTCTGTCTATCCTGTAAGACCATGTCCCTAGTTGTTATCATTCCCTCATTTTATCTCTGACAATGCCACTTGGCTGCGTCCTTCTGTAGCTGGATCCCAACCCTAATGCCTTTTTTGCTAGTTAAGCTTACTCCCAATCACTGTTTGTCTGCAAAATACCTGTTTTTGTAACTTAAATCCATATGTGCTTATTTTATTGCTACCTTTACTCCTAGGGTCGCTATGTATTTTCTCACTACACTGTTTGTTCTGTTCGTTGATGTGATGTGGAGTCTATGTAAAAGAGCCTTTGGCTCAAAGGTATTAATCCCAAGACTGAAATAAATAAAGATAAATAAATAAATAAATAAATAGATAATGGGGCATGTCAGGGGGTTCACCTTCCCTCTGGGAAAAATAAAAGGGAAAGCAAGAGTAGTGAAAGTCACAAAGCAGAAAGAGACAGATAGTGCCAGGAAAGAAAAGTGCTAGGTACTGGGTGATATATCTAGAACAGGATAGTACATAAGTTAAGACACTCATTTTCAGAAACAATCGAAACTAAACCTTTAACAAATGCCAGCATGGCAGTTTTTAGGAATATTTGTAACAGTTACAAACCTTTGAGCTCATGCTACCTTCACTGGAGTGTGGGGTAAATTGAAACAAACTACTTCCAAGGTAGGTAGATACTGTGTTCTGCTGTACAGGGATAGGTACATTACCCCAGAGGGGAAGGTCACAGCATCCACTGTGGGCCCCTGTAATAGTAACTGCTACAAAATAGGAGGTGGTTGGAGGAATCCACCCTCCTTCAATCTCCTAGGATTACAGAATTAATTACGGATAACAGAATTTAAAAAAACCTTTTGAAGGTCCACAGAGTGGGCAGGCTAATAATGTTCTCATGGAGGGAGTTGAACCACAGCGGTGCCCGATAGGCAAAGGACCTTTGTCCTTGAGATGGCTGACATTTTGGAGTCAAGAAGGACTACAGTTCCAAATTTCAGGTGGGCCTGGGATTAGTGCTGGGAACTAGGAGTTGTTGGACCCCAGTCGGGAGCTGACTAAGGCAGATCTTTTTGGCCAGGAAGCAGGATTGATTATTTTAAGTGACCAAAGAGCGTTAGCCAGTGAGCCTTTGCATAGAGATCGCAGGTGTGGGTTAGTCGGTGTGCCCCTAAGGTGAGCCTGCAGGCATTGTTAAGGGCAGTTTTTATACATAGGAGGGCAGTATCTGTGGCAGAGCCATATATCGGCAGTCTATAGTCTTCTAGGGAACCCACTGAACTGTGCTATGCTGAGGGCTTCAGGGGTCAGGCTCTGCCTGTGGTGATAAAGTAGTCCTAAGCATTTGTTGATTGCTTTAGCTGTGATGTCTGTGTGGAGGGTGTAGGAGAGCGAGCTGTCAAGAGTGATTCTGAGATATCTGAAGTGATGAACACGTCCAAGAGGAACACCACCCCTATCACATATTGACAGCGGGTAGTTTTTGTGCTTGTTCTTAAGGCTGGTGAACAACATGTTTTTTGTAGTTCATTATCAATTTATGATTTTTGAACCACAACTCAACGCTGGTGAACTCACGTTGTAGCTGTGGCTCAAGAGCAGTGGGGTCAAATGTTTGAATAAAATATTGCATACCAATATTGAGATTGGGTTTAAGTTGATATCTGTCACACCTAACTGCTTACAGACTTTGTCTAAAAGATTCTAAAATGAATTTTCTCATATCAATCTTCCAAAAAGAAGTTGAGTTTGGACTTTCAGGTCTATCCAGACACAGTAAACATTTCATTGGATAATGATGACCTGAGTTCAAAGGTAATATTTCATACTCCTGTACATCAGTGCTTTCCAAGATAAATATCAAGTCCAGTATAGAGCCTTTTTTCACTGACTTTATGCAACAAGTAGGTTTTTATATTATTTGCCATAATCCTAACATGGCAAAACAGTCCTTTAGTTTATTTCCTCTGGCCTGGGGCCAAGCTGGGCCACAAGCTCCATTTTGCTTCAGTTTTTAGAAGCAGCAGTTAGCAGCTGAAAGGCAGCTAGCATTTACTTCTAGTAGCACCTCATTTTGGAGAGGAAGACGGGAATCAGCAAAAGCTCCCCCTTCCCCTATCATTTAACTGCTAATAGCTACTGTTAAGGGCTGGCAATAGTAGTATCCCCTCCCAACCACCCAGGTTCTTTCTACATTTACAGAAGCCCAATGGAACTTCCTGCAGGGCTCCCAAAGGAAGACAGCAGTGAGAACAGGAAGAGAGAACAGAGAAGATACAATGAAATAGAAAGAAACAGTGACACCTACAGGTCAGGAGGAAAACGGACATGGACATCCAGAGCTGTGGAGGGCTGGTAGTGGGGCAGACACTCTGGAGACTGAGGTGCTCTTTCTGCAGGACAGTTGCAGAACTACAAAGGGAACTATGACAGGCAAGAGAAGAGATCATGAGGCTGCAGAGGAGACTGGATTGGGGATGCCAACCCCCTCCTTACCCACCCACTCCCCTAAAGGCCCACAGATCTTGGGGAATAGAGGGTGGTTGGAGGGGCAGCAGGGCACCTAGAGCTAAGATGGGGCACCACCAGCCACACACTATCCACATGCAGAATCGTTTCACCCCCTTCCAAGCCAGGGGACAGAAGCCTGTTGAGGAAAAAGAAAGAATC
The DNA here is from genome assembly GCA_016271365.2 of Neoceratodus forsteri. Lineage (NCBI taxonomy): Eukaryota > Metazoa > Chordata > Ceratodontiformes > Ceratodontidae > Neoceratodus > Neoceratodus forsteri. Next base: position 30,623,527 of record JADMNL010000035.1, read on the forward strand.
AAGCAGGATAAACCTGATACAAGAAAGAAGGAAGGAGGTATAAAGAAGGAAAGGAAGAATACACAGAGCAACAGGAGGATTCTGGTCATGGGAGACTCTGTGTTGCGAGACGTGAAGGCACAATCCATCAGTGTGAAGGGAGCTGAAACCATGACGCAATGCATGCCAGGAGCATCTGCAAGGATAGCTAAGTACAGAACAGGACAGCTGGTGAGTAGAAATCAGGATTTTGCAGTGATCATTGTCCACTTTTGGACAAATTACATAGCAAACAGGACTGTGAAAGAAGCCAAGGCAGACATGAAGACCCTAGGGGAGAGCCTAAAGAAGTACACAACACATCTGGCCTTCTCAGAGGTGTTGATGGTTTGGAGGAAGGGTGAAAGTGAGGACAAGATCAGGAATGAAGAGATCAGGAAATTCAACCGGTGGCTCCAGGGTTGGTGCGCAGACAACAGGATGCACTACATTGGAGACTGGGGGATGTTCTGGGACAGGAAGCACTTCAAGCATGATGGTCTTCATCTCATCGGAGAAGGAGTGAGAGTGCTAAGGTAGAAGTTGGAGGTCTTCTTGGAGGGTTTAAACTGAGAGACCATCAGCACAGAAAAGAAGACCTAAATGAGGATGTAGCAGAAAGATACGAAGGTAAGAGGATTGGCGAATGGAAGGGAACCCCCTGACATCAGACAAAAGGAAACAGGCATGGCCATGAGCAAGGAGTGGCCATAGGTAAAAAAGGAGGGCCCTCATGTAAAGTACAGGAAGGGCAGACACAGAAAAGAAGAGATGGTACTGGGGTTATGGCAGGGGGGGGAGGCCATGATTGGAAGGCTATGTGCACCAATGCCAGCAGCCTGGGTAACAAAATTCCAGAACATGTGGCATTAATGGCCTCTGAGGACGTGGATATCATGGCAGTCACAGAGACGTGGTGCAACAGCAGCCATGCCTGGGAGCTAGCCATTCCAGAGTACACGCTGCACAGACAGGACAGGGAAGGCAAGAAGGGAGGGGTGGCACTGTATGTTAGGGAAGGGATGAAAGTGACAGTCCCACAAGACAAGGGGGGAAGCAGAGGTGCTGTGGGTAACTCTGGAGTTGGGGAGGGGAACAGTACTTAGAAGAGGAGTGATATATAGGCCCCCAGGGCTGGCAGATGATGTAGACAGAGAACTGCTGGAGACTATAAAGAACATGGAAACAAAGGGTGGATTGCTACTGATGGGTGACTTCAACGTGTCGGATGTGGACTGGAGCATTCTGGTGGCAGCCTGAGCGAGGAGTAAGGGATTTCTGCAATCTCTGCAATGGGAGGGTCTCACACAGATAGTGAGGGAGCCTACAAGGGAGAATGCAATTCTAGATCTTGTCCTAAGCAATAGAGACAGGATAAAGAAAGTCACAGTGGGGGAGAGCCTAAGGACTAGTAACCATCGAGCTGTGGGGTTCACCATAAGGACACTGCAGGAGGCTAGACACACAAGGACTAGAATCCTCGATTTCAGGAGGACAAACTTTGGTAAGATGAAGGACGAATTCAGGAAGGCTATGCAGGGGTACAATGACATAAGAGGAGTGGTGGAACAGTGGGATAAGATAAGGGAAGCCCTGCACCTCATAGCAAACCATTGTGCCAGGCCCTGCAGCAAGAGCAAAAGAAAGAGGAAACCACTGTGGTTCTCGATGGGAGTAGAAGAGCTAGTAAGAGGAAAAAATATGGCATTTCTGAGGAACAAGCCAACACAAAGCAAGGAGGACAGGCAAAAATACTTGAAAGAATGAAGGGAAGTGAACAAGGCAGTAAGGGCAGCAAAGGCCAAAACAGGGGAAAAGCTAGCTAAATCAGTGAAGGCAGGTGGGAAGGCATTCTTTAGCTATATTAGCGAGAGGAGGAAGATGGGGAGGGATTGCGAGACTTAGGGGAGAGGAAGGCAGGGTAGTGGAGAAAGACATTGACAAGGTGACCGTCCTCAACAAATACTTCTGCTCCATATTCACGGAAGAAGACAATGGGGACAGTCCCTCATAAATGCAGAAGGGCAAACAGGGAGAAGGGTGGGCATTAGACCTTTTTCAGAGGATAGAGTAAAATGAGCATCAGAATGGCTTAGGGTGGATAAAGCTATGCAGCCCAATGAAATACACCCAAGGATCCTTAAGGAGCTCTGGGAGGAACTGGCTAAACCTCTGGCTAAGCTGTTCAGTGGATCACTGGAAACAGGTATGGTTCCGGAGGAGTGGTGGAGGAGGGCATAAGTGGTACCCCTGCACAAAAATGGGAGCAAGGAGGAAGCAGGACACTACTGCCTAGTCAATTTAACCCTGATAGTAGGTAAAATTATGGAAACCCTGCTTAAGGAAAGGCTGTTGGACTACCTAGAGACAAGGGGGCTGCTGGACCCAAGGCAACAGTTCCACACAGGAGACTATTCCACAAACTGGCAAATCTGGGGGTGGGGACAGAGGTGGTGACATAGGTTAGAAACTGGTTGAGTAACAGAACACTAAGAGTGGTGGTAAATGGGGTTAGCTCACATTAGGAATGGGTAACAAGTGGCGTACCCCAGGGATCAGTGCTTGGACTAGTGCTCTTCAACGTCTTCATCAGCAATATTGCAGAGGGTCTAGAAGGGAGGGTTAGCCTGTTGGCAGATGATACAAAGCTATGTAACAGGGTAGCTACACAGGAGGTATAGAAAAATGAGGAGAGATCTGAAGATGCTAGAAAACTGGTCCAAGGAATGGCAGTTGATTTTCAATGCCAAAAAGTGCAAGATTATGCACCTAAGGAGACAGAATCAGAGAATCCTAGGGTCAAGTACGAACTAGACAGGTAACACTAGAGGCCACAACAGATGAATGAGATCTTGGGGTGGTCAAAAAAGACAACCTAAAAGTGGTTAAACAGTGTGACAAAGCAGTCAGAAAGGCTAACAAAATACTAGGGTGCATAGGGAAGGGTATAACAAGTAGAAGGAGAGAAGTGGCGGTACCATTGTACAGCTCCCTAGTAAGACCTCATCTGGAGTACTGTGTTCAGTTCTGGAGGCCCCCATCTCTAAAAAGACATAGACAGGATAGAGACAGTACAGAGGAGATTGACAAAAATGGTGTCCAGGATGAATCATAAGTCATATGAGGAGAGAATCACAGCTCTCAATATGTACTCCCTGGAAGAAGGGGGGGGGGCATCATAGAGACCTTCAAATATCAAATGGGGCTCAACAGGTTACCAGAGGGGAGCATCTCTGACATGATGGGAAATAGCAGAAGAACGGGGCATAGCATGAGACTAAAAGGGGAAAAAGTTAGGGGGAACTTGAAGGAATTCTACTTCACTGAAAGGGTGGTGGAGAGATGAGATAGTCTCCCCCAGGAAGTGGTCGGGATGGCCATGGTTCAGGGATTCAAGAATGTGTGGGATAGGCATGTGGGAATTATCAAGCTAGGGTGAAGGGGGGGGGCTTGTAGCATCTAGGGCACCTTAAGCATTAAAAAGAGGGATAGGGCAGACTGGATGGGCCACAAGGCCCTTATCTGCTGACAGCATCTATGTTTCTGCATTAAAGTCTCCAAACAGTACCTACTTTTTTTGTCTCCTACCACCTCTAAAATCTTATCTGCCATTCAATTACATATTTTTGTGTTCATTTTAGATGGTAACTATATTATCCCACCATCAAATTTAAAGAGGAAACTTGAACAATAAGTCTATGCCTTCCATGTTATCTGATATTTTATACTGCCCCAGACTACTTTTAGGAAACAATATACCCCCCCCCCAGCCTTTTTACCCCTGTCCTTTCTAATGGAAACAAATCCCTGCATTTGAATCGCAAAATATTTTATACCTGTATGACAGCCCTGTAATAGCCAACTTTTCATCCTTGGTCCAGACTCTTAGTAGGTCCATCTCTTTAATGATACTACAGGCATTCTCATTACCAGTGGCTAGATAGGTTTCAGTTTTAGGTCCAGGATTTGATTCTGTAGCAGCCTTTAAGTTGCATGCACACACAGTTCCACAATATGTGAATACAAAAAGGTTTAGTATAAATCCTCCATACATTTTTTAAACTATTTCTTCTGGTCATTAGATGGTTAAAAATTGAATGTACCACCACACAGACCAAAAGTCAACTGAGTTTCCTGTTTAGATTTCCCTACCCAACAAATAACTTAAATTTACTCAAAATACAAAAACTATCCCTTTTAAGACCTTCATTAAAAGCAACAGATAAACAGGTTTTCAAAAAAAATAATTTGGTATCTTGGCCATCAAGACAGTCTTTATATATGACTATTCCTGTACGCTGATGACAACAGCGGCTGGTGACATACATGGCGTTCCCCAGGATGAAATGCAATTCTGCAGCATTTTACAGCACTCTGCAGAATGCTGCAGAAGACCTGCTGAATAAAGCAATGTAATTTCAATGGTAATCAGTCCCCATTGTCATGCAGGGAAATGTAACACTGTCAGGGTGAAGTGAGTGCCACAGTTTCCTGCATGACAAAGGGGATGAATCTGCAAGGTATATCCGTGCACATTGAAGACTACATGGGCTTGAGATTCTGGGCAGGGTATATTCCTGTCTAGAGGGTATATTCTGCACATTGACAACAGGGGCTGGGGATATAATGGGCTAGGTCTCAGCAGGGTATATCCCTGCCTACATGACATATCTCTACATTTGTGACAACAGAGGTAGAGGAAATAGCGTCCTAGGTCTGAGCAGCGTATATTCTTGTCTACAGAGTATAACCCTGCGCATTGACAACAACAGGAGATGTTGATATGACAGACTAGGTCTGAGCAGGATATATCCATGTCTGTAAGGTATATGCTTGTACACTGATGACAGCAGGGGCTGGGGAGTATAACAGCCTAGATCTGAATAGGATATGGCCCTGTCTACAGGGTATATCCCTGAACAGTGATGACATCAGGGCATGGGATATTACTGCCAGGTCGGACCAGGGTATATCATTGTCTACATGATGTATCCTTTCATTCTGACAACAGGGGCTGGAGAAATAACAGACTAGGTCTGAGCAGGGTATATCCCTGCACATTGGCCACAACAAGGGCTGTGGATAAAAATGCACAAGTCTAAGCATAGTATAGCCCTATCTACAGGGTAGATCCCTGCACAGTGATGACAGCAAGGACTGGGGATATAGTGGCCTTGGTCTGAGCAGGGTGTATTCCTGAGTACAGCATATATCCCTCCACATTGAAGACAATAGATGGTGGGGATATAAGGGACTAGGTCTGAGTAGAGTATATCCCTGTCTACAGGGTAGGTCCCTGCACATAGACCACAACAGGGGCCAGGAATATAACAGCCTTGGTCTGAGCAGGTATGCTCTCATCTGCAGGATTTACCGCTGCACATTGGCCATAACAGGAACTGGGGATGTAACAGTCTAGGTTTGAGTAGGGTATATCCCTGCACATTGACAACCAGAGGGGCTGGGGATAGGCCTGATCACTGTATATCCATGTCTACTGGGCATATCCCTGCACATGCATGACAACAGATACAGAGGATACAACTACTTAGCTTTGAGCAAGGTAGATCCCTGTCTTCAGGACATAGCCCTCTATATTGCTGTATAACAGGTGCTGGGGATATAATGGCCTAGGACTGAGCATGATATATCCCTGTCTACAGATATATCCCTGCACCATGCATGACAACAGGGGCTGGGGATGTAATAGCCCAGGTCTGAGCAGTATATTATCCTCATCTACAGGATATATCCCTCCACACTGATGACAAAAGAAAGAGGCTGGAGCTATAATAACCTGATTCAGAGCAGGTTATATCTCTGCCTCTGGGGTACATCTCTGTACGTTGACCCCACAGGGGCTGGGGATATATCAGCCTATGTCTGAGCATTGTATATCCCTATCTACATGGTATATCCCTACACACTAATGACATGAGGGGCTAGGGGTATAATGGCCTGGGTCTGAGCATGATATATCCCTGTCTGCAAGGCATATCCCCGAACACTGATGATAATGTGGGCTTGTGATATAACTCTCTTTGTTTGATCAGGATATAATCCCATCAACAAGGTTTATCCCCGGATATTGTCTATAAAAGGGTCTGAGGAAATAGTGGCCAAAGAATGAGCAGGCTATACTGTACCTCTGTCTACAGGGTATATCCCTGCACATGGACGACAACAGGGGTTGAGTGTATAGCTATAGAATAAATGCTAGGCAACTGTGGAATACAAGGATATAGACTCATCTAGGGGCTTAATTGGGGCCATAAGCCATGAGCCTGAATGGTGAGTGTCATTATTGCCCTAATTAGCCCCTGAGATAGGCATGTAGCCCTGTATTTCACAGTTGCCTAGCATTTATTCTATATAATACCTCGGGGTGGTGCCTTTTATTGTACCTGGAGACTGTGTTTTTGTCAGTAGGTTTATTAGGGAAGGCTGTGTTTTTGTCAGGGAGCTTATTAGGTATGTTAAGTAGCACAGACTTTTCTTAACTGGTTCAGGTGGTGTGCTCATTGATATGTTTATTGATTTAATTGGTCATTAAGTTTGTTTCGGTGGTCATAATGTTGGTCTATGGGTGTTTTTTTCTCATTGTATACAGGTGTCGATGCGGAGGCATGCAGCTTTAATTGGGAGGTATGATGCTTTAGTTGTTTGGAATGTAGGTTTAATTGGTAAGGTATACAGGGACTTATGCAATAATGAGCTCCTATGAGGAAAAGGTCCCAGCTATGTATTATAATGGTATAAGTCTTAGCAGGTATATCCCTGCCTACAGGGCATGTCACTGGAGAGTGTCTATAACAGGGCTGGGGTTATAACGGCCTTGTACTGAGCAGAGTATATTCCTGGCTACATGGGGTATCCATGCACTCTAATGACAACAGGGGCTGTGGATTTAATGGCTTATGCATAATCAGAGTACATCCCTGCCTACAGGGGGAATCCCTGCACATTGACAAGAACAGTGGCTGAGGATATAATGGGCTAAGTCAGAGCAGGGTATATCCCTGTCTGCAGGGTCTAGCCCTGCACATTGATAACAACAGAAGCCATGGATATAATGGCTTAAGTATGAGTAGGGTGTCTCTGTGCAGGGGTTGGGGATATTTCAGGCAAGGTCTGAGCAGTGTATATCCCTGTCTACAGGGTATGTCTCTGCACACTGACAACAGGGGCTGAGGATATAATGGGCTTGGTTCTAGTAGGGTTTATCCCCATCTACAGGATATATCTCTGCACATTGATGACAGCAGGCATAGGGGAAATTGTGGCTTAGATCTGAGCAGGATATACAGTACCTCTGTTTACAGGATACATGCCTGCACAATGATTACAACAGGGGTTGGGGATATGACAGCCTAGGTCTGAGCAGGTATATCCCTGTCTACAACAGGGGCTGGGGATATAATGGCCTAGGCCTGAGCGGGGTAAATCCCAGTCTACAAGATGTATCTCTGCACATTGACAACAACAGCGGCTGCCAATATAACAACTAAGGTCTGAGCAGGGTATATCCCTGTCTGCAGGATATATGACTGCAAATTGATGACAACACAGGATGGGGATACAAAAGCCTAGATTTGAGCAGAATATATGCTTGGCTACAGGGTATATCCCTGAACAGTGATGATGCTAGGTGCTGGGGATATTACTGCCCAGGTCTGAGCAGGGTGTATCACTGCCTATGTCATATATCCTTCACACTGATGACAGCAGTGGCTGGGTATAACGGCCTGGGTCTGAGCAGGGTGTATTACTGCCTATGTGATATATCCTTCATAATGATGACAGCAGTGGCTAGGGTATATTGGCCTGGGTCTGAGCAGGGTGTATCACTGCCTGTGTGATATATCCCTTCACATTGATGACAGCAGTGGCTGGGGTATAATGGCCTGGGTCTGAGCAGGGTGTATCACTGCCTATGTGATATATCTTTCACATTGATGACAGCAGTGGCTGGGGTATAATGGCCTGGGTCTGAGCAGGGTGTATCACTGCCTATGTGATATATCTTTCACATTGATGACAGCAGTGGCTGGGGTATAATGGCCTGGGTCTGATCAGGGTATATATCTATCTACAAGATATATCCTTGCTCACCGACAACAAGGACTGAGGATATAATGGCCTAACTCAGAGCAGGGTATATCCTTGTCTAGAAGGTATATCCCTGCACACTGATGACAGCAGGGGCTGGGCATGTAATGGACTTATTCCTACAGTACATTCCTCATGAATCAAGTCATTATCTTTGGATTATATACACTTTTTCAGTTATACTTCCGATAGCACCCTGGTGAATAACACACTAAAAAACATTCCTCAACTCTGAACATGGCTTTCCACCTTTCTTTAAGCTCGGAGCAAGCCCTTGGGGAGATGTAACCTGTTAATCAGGTGTTTAGTTCTAATGCTCATATCCTTTTTTTTTTTACATGTTAAGAAAGAACTTTGATTTTCCTAGCCAGGATATTCCTGCACTCCCGTGTGGCTCCCCACATCCTACATTGGCAGAGCTCTCAATGGCTATGCAGGATCACTTTTTATAGCAGATACCTGCCAGAATCGGGTGGGACCATGTGTATCTCCCACAGCAATGTGCATGACATCACCTGTGTGGTGATATATGCACTTGAGCACCATTTGTATTCAGGTTCTTGTTCGCTCTGTATGATAGCGGCACCTATTGGAGCATTGTGAGATTGCACTTAGGTTTCTGGCTGGAAAATACTGAACAATTTTATCAGCATTCAAAAATTGCTCTGTAAGCAGTATATCATTTCAATTATACAATAGCAAGAAAAAATGCTGAATTCTGATTGGTCACCTGCCACTTTGAACAGTGATGTTATCCCAGTATAACATCACTGTATCAAGGTCAGGAACACAGGTGACCACACAGCAGTGAAACAAATCCCTTCCTCCCCAAGCAAGCCACCGTAAAGTGGACACTGCCTATCCACACACAACCCAACTAGTAGCAGCCCTGAAGCCTTCGCCTCACCCCCAACAGTATTTTAGTCCCTTGCCCCCACCTCCGCAACTCACAGGTAACATTACAGTTTCCTGGTCTGTTATGTGTGAAAAAAAAACAAAACTTTCCTTTTCCCCTGAACAGAGCAGCTTGGGTGAACCACGCAGACCATAACTGCCGGTTGCGCTGTTCATTGAGGCTGGACCACTCTGTCATTGTCACAGCACTGCTGAGAGATGCTCGTCCTTGCCTGGCTGTTTCTCCCTGAATCCCCAAACACAATTTCAGCTCAGTTTTCTTCCCCTTACTTCACAGTACTGAAGTGAAACAGAAGCACTTGCTCAGCCATTGCCATAGTAAGACGCATGCAGCAGCTGTGCAAAAACCTAACAAAGAACAACAAAACCCCTCTCCAGGTTCAGCAATGGAGCAAAAAAACCAAACAGAACATCTGCTCTGCTTAACCTGAGTCGGCAGCATACCAGAAAAACACAAGGAAACTAGAAACCTGTGGTCCTCTTGTGAACTGACTTTCAATGTGTGTCAGAATCGCACTCACATGTCAAAATTGCTACAGTAGACCTTTTCCGCCGAGTCCCCGGGTACTAACATCCCTCTTGCGTTCGATATCATCCGTCTAATCCAACAAGATGCGCATCTTCAGGGACATACTCACCGATGACGAGATGTTTTCCGACATCTACAAAATTGCAGAGACCCACGAGGGCATGTTTTACGTAGTAGAAGGCAAGACAGTCAGCAGAACAGAGGGGGAAATTGATGATGCACTTATTGGTGGAAATGCCTCTGCTGAAGGTGGATATGATGAGGGAGGAGAAAGTACAACAGTGTCCGGTGTTGATATTGTGCTGAATCACCATTTACAGGAGACTCCCTTCACAAAAGGGGCATTCAAAGACTACATTAAAGGTTATGTAAAAGCTGTCAAAAGCAAGCTTGGGAAGACAAACCCAGAAAGAGCAAAGGAGTTCACTGCACAAGCCCCAAATGTGGTCAAGAAACTTCTCTCTAACTTCAAAAACTACCAGTTTTTCACAGGTGAGACTATGAACCCAGAAGGCATGGTGGGTTATCTAGACTACCGTGAGGATGGTATTACACCATACATGATTTTCTTCAAGGATGGCTTAGAAATTGAGAAATGCTAACATAACTGCAAATATTACCCTTGTTTCATCTGTATTGGCTGCTGCTTCTGTCATCAGGAACTGAGATTTCTAACAATGGGACTGGCGTTGTGATGCGCTGTATTCATTTAGCAAGAAGAGGCGTTTATTTTAAACCTGTATTTTTGTCATTAAGTTCAAAATAAATGCAATTGAACTTCAAAATTATTCTTGGCCTGTGGTGCTAGATTCAGAATTGGATATTCTGATACCGGACTGTTCTGGTTTGAGTAACCTTTTTAGTGAATGGAGCACCTCCTACAAATACTGAGAGCTGCCTCTAATTGACCAGCATTCCTTGTCATCCAGAAAGCAACATGGAATTGCCTTTATTTTAACATACAATGTTTTCTAGGGAACTGCTGGCAGTGATGCACTCTAAATGCCGCTGGAACAACATATTGGGGAGAGGGTGGCTTATACAGATGCAGTGTTCCCCTTCAAGTGAAAGAACATGGTGCTAGTTACACATACTGGAATAACTGCAGTATTCTCATCCTATCCCACTACCAGGCTTACATAATGGTTGGGTGTGAAACTTCATTGATTTTCATTTTGTTCGCCTTTGTTACAGGGTTGCCACCAAGGCACCCATCTGTCCAGCGCTGCTGCTCCTCGGTTGGCAAGGAAATGCTGGGGAGCATCTGCAAGAGAACGATGCTTAGAGTCCCCAGTGTGCTTGCTCCTCAGTAGGCTGTAGTGTGGGATTAGAAGGCTTGCATGAAAACCCGTTTCTCCTGGCACACTTCTCTGCCTGCACAGTCTAGCATTGATCTAAGAATAAAGATTGGAATATGATTTTATGTACTGCCTTTCATGCAACTGTATCCAAAGCACTTGCACTCTAGAAGAAGAGAGGAGAGAATGTTGCTGTAGCTTTTCAACACGTGTCATCTCAGAGATTTGAATTGATTGGGGGGGGGGGTGAAGGTGTGCCCTAATCTTGGTTTAGCTGAACATGTAGCTAGGTACCTGCTAATAAACATGAAGTGTTAAAAAAAAAAAACTGCTACAGTAGTTTGCACTCACCTAATACATCGTATTCCCTTGATGGACACAAATATTCACACAGACCAAAAAATACTCAGACAACACACCAATGGTGACCGTGGTGTGTGTGTTTTGGGGGGAGGGGTGGAGGCTGCAACCCATTTAAGTGAGAAACACAGCCTCTCAACAGAAACCAATATGTGGAAACAGCACCACTGTCTGGACACAGTGGAAATTGTGGACTTTTTTTTAATTGATACACCTCCACATACAAAAAAATGAAAATGTAAAAAAAAAAATTTATTTGAATTTTTATTATTTTTACAAGTGAGCCATTGTATAATTGCAATAATGCACTCCAGGGTGTGTGTTGTGCTGGGATAACCTCACTTCTCATGTGTTGAATGCACTCGGCCTCCGGTCTCATGCTTCAACCACCTGAGGCATGACATTATCCCAGCATCACACACACCCTGTTGTGCATTATTGCTTAATTTTTGCTTTCATTTGGGTCTGTTCCTAGCATCATGAAAATACAAGCTGGGTAGTTAAGCTACAAATAAATAAATGAAAAAAAAATGTCATGTCTAAAACCACTTTGGCAGTCAACAGCGTAATCATAGAAATTTGTCAGCAGAAAAGGACTAACACCAGCCCATCTAGTCTGCCCTTGTTCCCTCATCATAAGTAGCTATGACTTTAGCACTCTACAACCCACCTCCATGGCCACCCCCCCCCCCGTACATTCCCGGACCCAATTTCCTATCAGGGTGTATATCCCTTCCTCTCTTGTTTAAACCAATGTAGTTACCCCATGCACTCTTGAATCCCCCCACTGTTGATGCCTTAACTACCCCCTCTGGTAGTCTTATTTCATGGGCCCACCACCCTCTCAGTGAAGTAGTGTCCTTTCTCATTACCTCTGAATTGACCACCCTCCAGCTTCAAGCTATGTGCCCTAGTTCTTGGATTGTCTGTCATCTTGAAGATACTCCCTTTCCTTGCCTTGTATAATATTTCTACAACATTGATTCCTTTTTTTGGCTAGCAGACCACATTGTTCTTATTGCCTGTTCACATCTTATTTCACAACTATATGCAAGCAATAACACACGACAAGGTGTGGGTTATCGCCTGATAAGAGCAAGCCTAGGGGTGTACTTAGACACGAGGTGCTTGCGCCTAGTGCCTTATGCCCGATAACCCACAACTTGGAGTGTGTTATTGTGCTTATAAAATGGGCTTATCTATTGATTATTTAATGAGTAAAAAGGAAAAGAGATAAAGTAAAAACTATAAAAAAGAAGGTTTAATACTTCAAATAGGAAAAATAGTCCACCTATGAAGTCACTTTAAAAAAGTGTTTCATTTGAAGTACTGGTTTTCTACGGCTTTCTTAGGTTATGTTTACCTGTTTTTAGTACTATATCTTGAGAGCTAGTATGTGTTTTCACTGACAGGTGCCACCGTGTCTGTCTATGTGGCTGCATCTCTGTGATCCAATATCGGCAGAAATAAATGTCGCGACCGTGTTCTTAGTTGGCCGCTGGGAGCGAGCGTGTCCGTTACTGGGTGCAGTACAATACCGCTTCCTGCTTCTGTGAGACTGCAGCGGTAAGCATTGGGAGAAATAACTACATGTGTTTTAGTTTTTGGAGATTTTTTTTTTTTATAGATAGTGAAGTCGCCGAATTGCGAGCAGTGTCAGGAGTGAGCATGTTCCTTGTTGGCCGCTGGGAGCGAGCGTGTCTATTACCGGGTGCTGTAGGATACCACTTCCTGCTTTTTTAAACCACGACGGACACTAAGAAAAATTAAACATTTTGATTTATAGCGAGAGGTATTCTGCTGCTAATGTTCTTTCTGTGTTGTGAAGAGTGCGATTTATAGGAAGTGATAAAGTGTGGGAGGAGGCGAGTGTGGACTACGGAGATCCGAGCGAGGATGACAGAGGATCGCCGGTGGAAATATAAGGAACAAAAGTTCTGTGAGTAAAAGAAAGGTACACCTTTACAGTTTGTGTCAGAAGGGGGATTTTGTGGCATCTGAGTGAGATATGCTGACTGTGTACTGTGATACTGTGCTGGTGCGAGTGCCTTTGTGGTGGATTGCTGCCGCTTCAGTGAGCTCTGCTAGTGAGAGTTTATGTTTAGGCTTGGCAGAGCTCACTGATTTATTGTCATTGTGGGGCATCATAGTGGGCAGTAGTCCCAGTTGGCTACTACATTATCTGAAAAGGACACGGCTCAGATGATGTAGTAGCCAATCAGAGACCTGGATTTCTTAAGCCCATTTTATAAGCTTCAGTAATTACTTCTTGCTTGAATTCCTAACTGTGTCTAGTTAATAAGGCAATATGGTGGTGGGGGGGGATGTTTTGTTCAGCTATTCAAACAAGTTCTAACCAGAGCTGATAGGGCTGTGAAGAGCTACCAAATGACCAAAATTACATTTGTGCGTAGAAATTATATAATATTTATTGTATTTATATGTAGCCTGGCCAATTTTTGGAGGTGTTCCACCAAATTTTCAACATGGCCTTTTTGGGACCCCTCCTCATAAAAACTGCCAGTGTAATTTTGTTCTTGTCCTGAAAGTTGATTTCGCAGAGCAAAAGCGCTATTCTGTGCCACTGGTGCGAAAGCATGTTTTGGGCAGGTTGTGGAACATGACAGCTGTACCATTTTGAAGGAGGTGTGCAGAAATGGCAATATTGAAAATGTGAAGTGAAAAACATTAAAAATTGGAGAAGTCAGGAAAGTGCATAGAAACTACGCAATGCATGCTCATAATGCAGTCAGTTTTTGGAACTTTTTCACCAAAATTGCAACATGGGCTTTTGGGACCCTACCTCATGAACAGTGGCACTGTCATTTCGTGAATCAGTCCCAAGTGTTGATTCCACGCAGCGACCACAAAATCACCTTTTGGGACCAAGTAACAAAATGACAGTGGCAATTTTCATGAGGTGGGGTCCCAAGAACCCCATGTTGAAACTTTTGGGCAAAAATTCAAAAAAGTGGCTACTTTATCAGCATAAGTTGAAAACCTCATTGAATGGCATTATAGCATGCTTACCTTTGATTCTTCAGTTTGCTGTTCAGCTTTAAAGAGTGCAGATGTGTCCGTCCAGAGAAGTAGGTGCTTACCTCTGGAGGTAAGTATGGGATGGGGGTGGGAAGGTGGGTGCTCAGAGGAGGGTGGGATGGGGGAGGGGACTGGAGCAATGATGAGGGACCTTTTTTTACAGGAAAAAGAAATATGACTGGAGCAACGATGAGGGACCATTTCTTTTTACAGAAAAAAAAAACAAACGTTGGGCACACTGGGTGGGCTTCCAGTGTCTCCACCTTACACAGGGGGTTACATGCTGCCGACATGGGGATTGGGCACCACATTGTTGGCAGAGGGAAGAAAAAAAACAGGCACACTGGGGTGGGTTCCCAGTATGCTGCATGAGTGTGGGTGGAGGGGGTGCACATAATGCTTACACAGAGATTGGGCACCCTGATGTCAGTGGGTACAATTAAACATCTTTGGGCACACTGGGGTGGGCTCCCGGTGTGCCACCTGACTGAGGGTTGTACATGATGCCAACACAGGGATTGGGCACCACGATGTTGGTGGGGGGAAGAAAAAAAAAACAGGCACACTGGAGTGGGTTCCCAGTGTGCCGCATGAGTGTGGGAGGGGGTGCACATAATGCCAACATGGAGACTGGGCACCCCAATGTCATCGAGTACAATTAAACATCTTTGGGCACACTGGGGTGGGCTCCCAGTGTGCCACATGAGTGAGGGGGCACAAAATGCCACGGACCTGTGGTGGCGCAACTACTATGTCACGGCACTGCATGCGCAGTTGCGATGAATAACATTGCCAATTCACAACACGACAGCACCAGCTAGACTGTGCATGCACATGAGTTGCACATGCGCAGTTTGTGCACTGGAATGTGGAAGTAACAGCTGAAATAGTGCAGCTGTTATTCCGTAGCGGTTGATCGTGGCGGAGGGTTTCATGCTCCGTTGGGCATTCGGAAGGATACTTCCAAATGTCCAATGGAAGGTTCCACAATCGGCCATTTTTAGAACTGCAATCCAATCCCAGTAGGGCTGTAGGCCTCACCCACAGCCCTAAAAACTACATATATAGATATTTCATAAGATAGGAAACCAGTCGGTACTCAGTTATTCCTATTTTGGGTCAGTAAATCTAAAGAGGTCTATATAGAATGCTTCCCTGGTGGAGTACTAGTGTGAACCCATTATTTTAAATCTTGAAAATATAATTTAATTTCTTCAAACACTGAAAGTCAGTTGCCTTCCTCATAATTTGTAACCCAGTGCACTGGTTCTCAGGGGCATAGAAAACAAGTTTGCATTTTATCTAATGCCTTTCATGCACTTTGGATCCTGAAGCACATTACAGGCAATGGATCCAAAGCATGACCTGGCTTGGTATGCACCACAGAGGGCATGTACTGAGCTGTGCAACAGTGTACCATGCAAATATCTCCAGATGGATATGTGAGGCAAGGATTCACTATCCCTACCTGGCCACATGCACAATTCTGTGCAAGGGGTGGGGCTAGCCAGGGGAATGGGCATGAGCTGGACACTGGGCTGCCAGGTGGAAAGTTTGGCCAGGCCACTGTATATCCCCCTGCTCTCTGGGGGAGAGAGAGTCATGGGTTATGGCAGAGTGCATAAGGACTGTCATGTCCCTCCACTACATAGGTGTATTTTTTCAGTGTGTTTCAAACTGTGCCCCACAGCCATCATCCTCTCACCAGACTTTGGTGGCACAGAGAAGGGCTGGAGTTCATGGCTGTGTGGTGGTGTCAGATCATCCAGATGCCTGTCAAGGGATGTGCATCCATTATGGCAGCCCTCAGGCTGATGTAATGAACCCCCCCCCCCGGAGCATACAGGACTTTAAGCATGTTGCACTTAGGCAGCCCTTAGCTGGCATTCCCACTCCCCACCCCAGCTCCAGCTGATCATACAGTTGCACAGATAGAGGCATGGTCATGTCCTTACAGGGATTCATGAGAAGATCAGGCTGTTCATGTATCCATGGGTGTCCATTGTACACCAGCGATATGCATATTCTGGCCCTGTGCACTGTGTATCATGGCACATCGTGCCACAGATATCTGATACATAGGAACCAGTGAGAGAGATTCGTAGTGAAGTGCCTATAAATGTACAGTGACAGCTTTTACACCCATCAAAATCTACACATGGCCTTGGACAATTGCATTAACCAGTTTTATGGGAAGAGGAATGTTGGTTAGGATGCTGGGACACATCCCCTACTCTTTAGTCACTGGAGGAATGGAGGGAGAGAGAAGGGACATGATAGAGAGTTTCAAGTACCTGGAATGGATACATACGATGAATAAGGAGGGTCTCTTTTAAGGTAAGTGGCAGGTAAAACATGAGGGGACACTGTCTTAAGTTGGAGGGGGGGATTAGGAGGGAGGGTAGCAAGCACTTCTTCATGGAGAGGGGGTGGTCAGTTAGAATGCACTGCCAGAAGAGGTGGTCTCAAGAAAGGCAGTGGGCATATTCAAGAGAGGCTGGGATAGGCATAAGGGGAAAGTAAGTGTCACGAGAGTGGCAGATGGAAAGGATGAGGAACTGGGGGGGGGGGAGTAAGGTCAGCACTGTAAACTGAAGATAACTTAAAAGACAAAATAGCACCCACGCTCCAGAGCCAGGAGCAGAAAGCTCTAGTGAAGACTACACAAGTTGTTGAAGTTGGAATTCAAAATCAAATGTAATTGCTCAATAGCAAATCAAAGCAGTCACAGTAATGTAAAGACACTGGCATATGGCAAAAAAGAGACCCCTGTGAGTCCATCAGCCCTGGCGCTTCGCCATGTAAGGCTGCATCAGGGGGCTGAGTACCCTGCAATATGAGCAGACTAGATAGACCTAATGGCCTTGTTCTCCTGACTTATTCATATGCTTGTATGTTCTTTTGAAAAGCGCCTTAGGTGCTTTTACTTCCATCAGGACACCCACCAGGGCAGCACTAGAGATAAACAAAAGGGACTTTAATTAAATGTCTCATTCAAATGATTTTACATCCCAACAGTACAACACTCTGGTGCCAGCATTAATGGTATGACCAATCCTGGTGTGATACTTGAACCCCTAACCTTTTTGGCTCAGAGGCAAATCTTCTACCAACTGGTGCACTCTGACACTTCATGGATTAATATGAACATATGAAATCACCAGCAGAAAACAGGCCCATAGGTCTATCAAGTGACAGAGTGTGCAGCTCACAGTGTAATACTACTGCAGCTGCCCCCCCATCCCCTCACTTCATCCCCCCTCCCGGGCCTATCCCCATTATGTTCCTGCTTATACTGCCAATGCTCCTGACCCTATCCCATCCCCACTTAAGGGAAAGGTGAAATTGTTTAACCAGGAAAGGCACACTAAGCTGAAGCTTGTTTCCAGGTGCAAACTGGGAGCACAAGTATGTTAAGTGACCTGCTCAAGGTCACACAGTATTCAAGTGGGGGTTGTGGGATTCACACCCAGGTCTCCAGGTTTGCAGCTCAGTGATCTTAACCACTGCGTTATACTGCCTTAAAGCTTAAAGCTTTCCACTGTCCTAAGTTCGATTAACTCCTCTGGCAGTGCATTCCATCCAGCCACCACTCACTTTGTGAAGTAGTGCCTCCTCATCTCCCTCCTAAACCTCCCCCCTTCCAACTTCAGACTGTGCCCCCTCATGACCCTTTCCCTCTTTAAGCAGAACAATTCTCCTATTCTGACTTTGCTTATGCCTTTTAAGTATTTAAAGGTCTCTATCATGTCCCTTCTCTTCCATTCTGTCCTCCAGTGAGTACATATTGAGCTCCCTCAATCTTTCCTAATATGGCATATCCCCTAGCCCCATGATAATTTTTGTCACCGTAGGCTGCACCCCTTCCAGGAATCTCACATCCTTCTTGTGGTAAAGGCACCAGTACTGCACACAGTACTCCAAGTGCAGCCTCACCAATGACTTATACAAGGGCAGGATGACCTCTTTCCTGGTGATGATTCCCTCTGGTAATGCACCCCAACATCTGTTTTTCCCTTGCTGCTGCCCTTCTACATTGGGCCGATACCTTCATTTTCCCTGTGACTAATACCCCAGGTCCCTCTCATCCTCCGCAATGGATAACTGCACTTCCCTTAGCCAGTAGCTGGTCCTGGGTTTTCTGGCTCTGAGGTGCATGATCTTATACTTCTCAATGTTGAACCCCAACTGCCACTCCTCCAACCAGTGTTTGTGTTTAGCTAGATCCTCCCTGAGTGCCTGCCTCCCTTCCTCACTGTCCACTTTTGCACAAATCTTTGTGTCATCAGCAAACAGGCTGATCTCACACTTGACCCCCTCTGCAATGTCCCCTATGAAAACATTGAATAGAACATGGCCACACACTGAACCCTGTGGTACCCCACTAGTTATGGGTCTTGGCTTGGATGTCTCCCCCCATACAACTACCCTCTGCTGTCTGCCCTGAAGCAAGCTTCTAACCCACCCCACTAGTTTCTTCCCTACCCCCAGGTCCCTCAGCTTGCCTAGTAACATTCTGTGTGGCACAGACATGAAATCTTTGAGGAAGTCCAGATACAAGAAATCAACAACATGGCCCTAATCACCCACCCTAGTGACCCAATCAAAGGATCGCAGCCCATGATAATGTATTTATAAAACCTATTTTGGGCACTCAGGAAAAGAGATATCGTAGGTGCCATCATACAAATTGCCTTTAGGGTCAGTGTCAGACAGATGGTGGTCCCCTCTCCCACCAGAAACATGATGCTGTATTCTGTATATTTAACACTGACTTAGTAGTGTGTAGTATACTGCATAGTATAGTTACAGAAACTACAATAATAAATATCGAGCAGTGATAATAATGGCAAATGTTATACAAGGTGCAATTGTGCATTATGAGACAGTGTGTAGTATTTTACTGGGGTACAGAAAAGCAGCCAAAACAATAATAGTAACAGCAAACATTCAACGCACAACTGTGCATTTTGCGACAATGTGTAATATACTACATAGGTACAGAAAGTGCACTAATAACAAACAGCAAATATTATATAAGGTGCAACTGTGTTCTCTTGGAGTGAAAGATCATAAATTAGAGCATAACTGGAGGAAGTCCGTCCTGGAGTCTGATGGTTTTGTCCTGCTTGGTCATTACAGAGCATGCCAGGAGGCAGTGATTGTCATGAGAAGCTCGTTCTTCTCATGCATCATTGCAACTGAGACAAACACACCCACCACCCTCTTTAGGGTAGTGGATGGAATTCTCCACTCTGAATTCTCACTCCTAAAATCTGGAGGAGATTTCTCAGGACAGGTATGATGGGTTTGGAAATTTCTTCTCAGTCAAGACTGCTGCCATAGGAGCTACGGTTTCCTCCATGGTCAAGAGTGGTGGTTAGCAGAAACTCAGGTTGTTGGGGATGAGTTTCACATGACTGATTTTATGAAGATTTGCCAGATGCTGTCAGAGCTGTACCCTAGCCACTATGTGCTGGATCCAATTCCCATTTCTCTAATAAAGACTGGAGAGGTGGTGATTGGTCCAACTGGAGTTGCCAATGTCTCTTTGAGGGAGGGTGTGTTTCCCACTGTCTGGAAAGATGTGCTGGTTTTTCCACTCCTATAGAAGGCTACTTTAAATCCCGATGATTTCACAAGTTTTAGACCCATTTCTAACTTACCTTTCTTGGGTTAACTTATTGAGAAAATGGAAAGGGGTGGTGGGACAGCTTAGAGAACATCTGAAGGAGTTCTTCTTCTATGAGCCATTCCAATCTGGTTTGTATTCTCAGCAAAGCACTGAGATGGCCCTGGTAAAGGTTTTAAATGATCTGTTCCTTGTGAGGGATTGTGGATAAGTTTCTTTCCTGGTTCTTTTGGATTTATTATCTGTATTTGACACAGTTGAATATGGGGAGATGGTCAAGCATATGAGCGTGGTTGAGGTGGTAGGACCAGCCCTGGACTGGTTCTAATCCTTCCTTAGTAAACTGGTAATTTGGGGGAATTTTTGGCTTTATTCCTCTATTGCTGACTGTGGTATCCCTCAGGGCTCCATCTTGTCTCCTCATATGTTTGCAATGTTCATACATCTGCTTGGAGATGTGACCCTGAAGTATAGCTTGGGTTTTTATTGTTGTACAGATGATACCCAGCTATATCTTTCATTTAACCCAGACAGGGCTCCTTGATGTCTGGCCTTCAGAATGCTCTAGCTGAGATTAGTGGGTGATGGCTCATATTGGGCTGAAGCTTAAGCTGAGCGAGACCAATTTGTTACTAGCGGGATCAGATCATTTTAGGTCTTCCATTTTGGAAAGCCTTGATCCTCGTAGTTTTGGGGGGAGATAAATGCCAGGCTAGGCAGGTTGTTCACAATCTAGGTGCCACTACCTGGCTGTTGTGCCTATTACCAAGTCACGGTACACTGACATTCATGACTGGAACATCATCATATCAGGCTACACAACATTCGAACAGGGGACAGTAGAAGGGAAAGGAGGGGGAGTGATGCTTTATGTGAAGGAAAGCATAAAAGCAAAAGAAGTACAGGAAATCGGGGGGGCAGAGGTGCTGTGGGTCACAGTCAAGTCAGATAACGGTACTACTATTCAGACAGTTGAGATCTACAGGCTGCTGGTACATGGGGAGGATTTAGACAAAGAAATATTAAAAACAATTAGCAACATGGCAGAAAAGAGAGAGGTGTTACTGTTGAGGACTTCAATCTGCTGGATGTAGACTAGAGCTTCTTTGCTGCAGCTTCAACCAGAAGCAGGGACATCCTGGACTCACTGCAGTGGGTGTTCCTCAGGCAACTAGTCAGTGAACCCACTCATGATGGGGCAAGGAAGAGGCAGGCAATTATAGACCTCTCAGCCTGACATCAGTGGTGGATAAGTTAATGGAACTACTACTTAAGGAAAGGATCGTGAAATATCTTTTTTTTTGTATATAAAGATTTTTATTTTTATCTATAACACAAACCAGACAGGTTGCAACACACATTAAAATACCTGTTGCAATAGTATAATACAACATACCAATATATCCAATATTGAAAATAAACTGTGAGAATAAACAGAGAAAAATAAAAACACTACAACAATAGGAAAACCCCAAAACTATCCATATCACAGGATGCTGGCACCCTCCCCCGTCCATAACCTACCACCAAAACCAGGTCAAAAGCAAAAACATTAAAAATCAGAAACAAGCCCAATGAGCTTCCCATTCTCAACACACCTAAGAATGATTGTGAAATATCTTGCACCCTATGGTCTACAGGGCCCGAGGCAGCATGGCTTTACAGATGGAAGTTCATAACCAGACAAATCTTATTGATTTCATTGACTGGGTAAGCAGGGAGTTGGATCAAGGAGGAGCAACAGACATGGCCTATCTGTACTTCAGCAAAACTTTTGACAACGTTCTACATAGGAGACTGGTAAGCAAGTTAGGTACATTGGGGGTGAGTAATAAGGTGGTAACCTGGGTAAGAAACTGGTTACTGCAGCAGACAAGACACAGAGGGCAGTGGTAAATGGAGTTCACTCTGAGGAAAGGAGAGTGACCAGCGAAGTACCTCAGGGATCAGTGCTGGGAATGGTTTTCTCCAAAGTCTTTATTTGTGACATAGCAAAGGAACAGGAAGGGAAGTCTGCCTCTTTGTGGATGACACCAAGATCAGGGAGGTGAGAGAATGGACAGGGATCTAAAAAGACCGGAAGAGTAGTCAAGGGTATGGCAGCTGGTTTTTAATGTACAGAAAGTACCAAATAATGCACTTGGGCCATAGAAATCTGGGAGCAGAGTATAAAATGGGAGGAGTGACAATGACAAATACCAAGCAGCAGCTAGTAACCTGGGGCTCTTCCCCGCTACTTCTGCTCCCTCAGATCCATTGGCCAAGGAGGGTGGATGATGGTGGGGAGGGATGGTGGGGGGAAGAAAAGGGATGGCTGTAGCAGCAAGGTTCCGGGCTTCAAAGCCCTGGTGCAGAATCATTATGAGACCCTGGTATGGAAGCAATTGCTTGTCTCAAAAAGGGAGGACCAAAGTCCGACCAGTGTATTAGGAGGGAGCCAAAAAGTGGCATCCACTGAGGGAAAGATCAATGAGAGAAGGAGAAAAAATAAAGTATTGGTGGTAGGGAGCTCTATGGTTAGGGGGGTGGAGGACAAATTGGAGGGGGAAAGTCATTTAAAGGTGTTAGTCATATGTCTCCCAGGTGCATCTGCTAAATGGGATGCAGAAAAGATAGGAAATTGATTGACAATGCAGGGGAGGGACTGGGGGTGACAATCCATTTAGGTACAAATGACCTAGCCCACCAACCAGTTGATGAGGTCAAGCACAGTCTGGTAAAGCTGGTAGAAAGACTGGAGGTAGGTGCATCATTCCTTGCCTTCTCAGAAGTCCTACCATTGTGGGGTAGGGAAGAGAAGAGAGACAGAATCAGACAGGATAAGATAGCAGAACTAAACAAACAGATGAAGGAATGGTGCCAAATAAGGTGGTACCACATCTTTGGTAACTGGGATGACTTTTGGGAAAGGAAGCTTTTTAAAGGAAATGGTCTTCACCTGACAAAAGAGGGGGTTAGCACGTTAGCACAGAAGTTGAATGTTTACATTAATCAAATAGGATGACAGAAGCAGGGAGTTGTACAACAGGAGGAAGGAAACAAGAAGAGAGATAATAGCAAATCAAAGGGAGGGGTCAAAAAGGAGAACTTGGGTGGGAGAAAGGCACAAGAAGGGTGGAAGGTAGTTGGGAAATATAGGGTCAACAGAAAGGAAGGACAGATTATAAGAGACAGTGCTCAGCAAGGGAAGGTTGGGGGACACTACAGAGGAGGGACAAAAAAGTAGATTTGAGGTAACACAGAAACAGAAATTGTCAGCAGATAAGGACCGCAAGGCCCATCCAGTCTGCCAGTAGGCCCTAAACATTGTATGAGACAACTGACCACATGTGATCAATGGCTTTTCATCACTCCCTCTCCTCTCAAGCTTCCCTTGTGACTGTCCCAGGCATGCTTAAACCCCTCCATTGTGCTTGCCCTCACTACCACATGTGGCAGACTCTTCCAACTGCCAACTACACTTTCTGTGTAGAAAAACTTCCTCACATTACCGCTTAATCTACTCGCTTCAAATTTCATATTGTGCTCCCTTGTTCTAGTACTTTTTCCACATTGGAGAAGGTCCCCACCTGCAGCTTGTTTATGCCCTTGAGGTGCTTGAATGTTTCAATCATGTTCCCTCACTCTCTCTCGCCTCGCCTCTCCTCTCCTCTCCTCTCTTCTCCTCTCCTCTCTTCTCCTCTCCTCCAGTGAGCACATATTGAGATCCCTTAGTCTCTCCTCATATATTTTGTGGTGCAAGCCCTGTACCATCTTTGTTGCCCCTCTCTGGATAGTCTCCACCTTATCTATGTCCTTGTGCAGGTGTGGCCTCCAGAACTGCATGTAAGACTCCAGGTGAGGCCTTAGGTACGATCAAGGCCCCAATTTTCTGTGAAAGTTTTGGTCTAAATTCTGCAGCACATCCCCCTGTTGCCACAGATGTTCTGTGGCACTAGTTTCCTATTTCTGCAGAAATTCTGCAGCAGAAGTTGGGGCTTTGGTAGCTGTCAGCAACACCGACTCCCCAAGCACCCAGGTAGGGGAAAAGTGTTAGGTTTTAGGCTGGGACCTACAAACCAGAAAAGGTTGTCAGTTAACTCCTTAGTTCTTAGTATTAGAAAGTAAAACATCCACTCAATCCATTTTTTTTACTGTATTATTTCTCTCCTCCTGGCAAGACCCATTCAGCCTGACTGCCCCACCCCCTTCCCAGCCCAGGAGCGGTGCCTGTGGAGGGTCGGGCAACATCCTGCCGCCGGGAGTTTTCTCTTCCAGTTTTCACCCCAATTACCCGGGGCCCCAGGAGTAGAGATGCATGTGCATGAAGGCGTGCATGCGCACTACAGGCCTGGTGACAGCCCCTTTCACCCACCCATTGTCCTAGCACCTGCACCCTGTAGCCTGTTCTGCAACCTGGCCTCCACCAGGAGACAGACAAGAGCTGAGGGATGCAACCAGTCCTCCCGGAGTGGAGAGCTGCCTTTCGGCTACTCTATCCAGCTCCGTACCCCCACACAGGCCTCTGATGGCCCATGCTCATTCCCGAACACGAATCATTGACGCGGTGTGAAATGAGGCATCCAGTGCCTCAACCCTCAGTGCCACTGGGCGAGAAATCACCCAATCCATTTTAGCCCAATCACCCTCCCTACTCTAGCCTGAGAGTCCCCAGGGCCACTGAATTTGAATGAGTAATATTTTTAGTAGCTACCGCACTGTACAGTGATCCTCATCCTTCTAGTTTTACCACTAGGCCAGAATGCTGGTTTCTCCTTCCAGTAGTGCTTTGTGCAGGTGTGCTCAAAGCACTTTTGGGACAAGAAACCAGAATTTGGGCCTGGTGGTGAGATTAGAAAGATGAGGATTGCAGCACAGTATGGGACCAGATAAAACTATATCTTCTTTAAATAAAGGGACTCAAGGAGGTTCTCAGGGTAGGGAGGAAGGGAGGTGGGGATGAGATGGATGGGGGGGGGATTTACCCGTTTTGATTTGTAAGGCTAAGCCCTAGCTGGCAAACTAGTGGGCATTGGCTGTTTCAAAATTCTTTTCAGATTTTGTTTTTATGTAACCCCCAGGTGGCACTATCCCAAGGGCTACTACCCCTGCCTGCCTGACTACTAACAGGTTGAGGGGCCTAGGTTCTATGGTGGGTGCCTCCACCCAGAGGTCAGGGTTTGCAGTAATTAGACTAACTTGGTCACAGCCCTCTGGGACACTGAGACACCCTTTTATTCCTATTAGTGGCCCACACAGTACACCATGAGTATCGTCACTTTTTACACTTACCTTCAGGACTGGCTCGGTCAGCTTTACTCTGGGGACCCCCGTAGAAAAAGATGATGCAATACAACAGCTACAGTACAATACTTTAACATAAATGAACACCTCAGTCAATGTAACTTTGCTGAAACAAACAGATCTGATTTATTTAAGGAACTGTAACAAGAAAAGGGGAAATCAGGTTAATTAGGTGAGACACATTAATAATCGCAGTACTGTGTGCATATTCAGAGTCCCAAATGTCACTCTACTGGGTACCCAGGATGGTGGGGGGCTAACCAGAATCGGTGCAGCTGGTTGGGCCCCTGTGATGGAAAAACACTTGCACAATACCCAATTGTAATCCAGAGCCAAATGGCTCAGTTCATGAAGATAGGAAGAAAGGAAAAGAAATCAGATGAAACACTTGCAATTTGATAAACCAATGGCAGGGAGCTACCCTGATTTGTACTCACAGATTCAATGCTGAAAACTGGATGGAATGCAGATTGTCCTGTGCTGCCAGGAGAAACAGAATAGCTGGCCCAGCCCTTGTGGCAGGGCTCACTTGCACTCAATGCAGGCAGATGCAGTCCAAGTGATGCTGGCTATGACTTCCAGCTCACTGCACATTTTATATGTACACAGAACACTACCAGGCAAGCAGATGGTCAATTCAGGAGATTGAGCCTGGCTACAGAGGCATTCTTCTCTGACTCAAACTCGGATTCAGTCCGAACCTTGCTAGGGAATCACACTCCCAGCACAGCACCCAGTTCACAACATGGGGAATTACTCAAATCTCAATCCCCACAAGCACTAAGCACATTTATATGTAAAGGTCACTTACTGTACCAGATCACAGAATCCTGACAGGCCGATTGCAATTCTGCACACTTTCAGTCTTCTTCAGGTTAAGTCTCGTCCCAAAATGACTTCTGCTTCTTCTATCATTCTGAAAGCTTGGATTCAGTCTGAATGACACTTACTAACAGCTGCAGGCCGACTTTGGAGCCTCATATGCGCTTCCCACGCAAACTGCTGCACAACAACGGCTGCACGAACACAGAGGGTGGTTTCCCTCTCAGCTTCCAACTGCAAAACAGTTATCTTCTGCCCCAAACCTCAGGGCACTTCAGCATTTGCTTCCTCTTCGGAATCACAGTCCAAAAATCAAGGTTCCTCTTCGGAGTCGCTGTCCGAAAATCAAGGTTCCTCTTCTTTACTTCTTCTCCACACATGGTTGCTCATGATCTAGGCCACAGCAACTGCTTTCCTTTTATACACAAAATTCAGATACTTGGTCTGAGAAAACACAGTCCTTTTCTCTCCCTTCAGGAGAGCTGATGACAGACAGGCCTTTTTTCAGGCCTCTCGAGCGGTTCCCACGCTGCCCCATGAGCAGCAACCCAATGAGCTGCTCATTCTTCTAGCTCCATGCTCAGACTGACTCTCTCAGCAGGCAGTCTGAGCATTTCCCCCAGGTCCAAAAGGTTTCAGTTGGCTGAGCCTCCTTATCAGTCACAACAGACTCCCTCTATTGGTGGAAAAAGGTGCCAAGGTCAAAACTACATTTCCCAGAGGCTCTCTTCATACAATCCCCTGGTGGCTGGTTCCACTTGAGAGTTCAAGTTCTGATTTGCCAGCAGGCTCCATTTTAAGGTACCCCTCTCCATTGATTGGACCCCTTTTAGCAGTTCAGATCCGAAATGGAGGGGCAAAACACACAGAGTCCCAGCTGCAAGAAAGGTAGGTTAGACAAACTGCATTTTACTTTACACTCTAACTGGTTTCAGGCAAACAGATATATGTTTTGAAAGGGCTCCCTCTGCGCATATAGCGACTACAGAAATGGAGCGATCTGCTCAGTGGCCCAGGTGGGACTCAAGCAGGGAAACACAAAGTCCCCCCAGTTCAAATTAATTATACTGCAGTTTGGCAGCTCTTAAAGTGACAGTACACAGAGGCATTAGGCATTCTCACTCAATTATTTTTTAATTCGGTTGAAATACAGGACACCAGCCAGACGGAGAGCATTTAGGCTCACCCAAGGAAGGCTTTTTAGTGACCCCCATTTGTAGGGGGTTTACACCCTTCCTGGCATGGGAAAACTTGGCATCTGTGCCAAGTAGATACCCTTACAATAACTCTAATGCAAATCAGTATACGTTTATACCATTACATTTTATACATCAGTCAGCACACTTAACCATTACTATCTTTATTCAGGTTACTCTAGCTATTTTTCTGTAATAACAACAGTTATATATTTTTCATACACTTGAAATTATTACACTCAGTTACATCATTGCTTCCTACACGCTTCCTATACTCTACATACAACTGGGGGCCCATCCCTATGACCCACTATAAGGGCACAAAACCCATTTGGCGCCAAAGTCATTGGCAACATTAAGCATTAGTCCTCCTAGCCACTAGAAGAAGCCAGAAGGGGAAGGAAACATATTCAATTCAGTGCTCTACAGTAACTGGTAATTGATATTTTTCTTTTAAACTTAGATTGTGGACTTTTAGTGACACTGTACTTTCTTTGTTGTCTTTACTTAGAATTGTTTTTGGGCTGTTGAAAATTTAAAACATAGTGGTGGTGTATTTCTTCGCTGTCTTTAATTGCTGCAGATTTAGTCTTGGCTTGTCTGACTTGCCCTGTAGTTTGGGTGAGGGGTGTTAATTGTCTGGACTCTGACCTCAGCTACGTGATAACTTGAGGTGGGGCTTAGTTAGAGTTGAGGTAGCAAGTGAGTTTTATTTTCTCAGAAGAAGCCAGAAGGGGAAGGAAACATATTCAATTTAGTGCTTTACAGTAACTGGTAATTGCTATTTTTCTTTTAAACTTAGATTGTGGGCTTTTAGTGACACTGTACTTTCTTTGTTGTCTTTACTTAGAATTGTTTTTGGGCTGTTGAAAATTTAAAACATAGTGGTTTAAAACATAGTGGTGGTGTATTTCTTTGCTGTCTTTAATTGCTGCAAATGTTCACCCCCTTCCCTTCCCCAACTCTTAATTATATGCCTTGTTAAGTCTGATTGACAGGAGCTAAACACAGGGTATAGTAAGGGGCGTAGAGTAGGAGGAGCATAAGGGGGAAGAAGCCCACCCTCAGCACGACAAGTGTTTTGACTCATTTATTTATTTATTGGTTTATTTTCTTTTTTTAAAAGAAAAGTATCTGAGGATCAGTGGCAGGATTTTTAGGACAGTAAATTAATAAAAAAGGAACTAAGAGAGCTTCAGTAGCAGACAAGTAGTGGAATAGCAGTATAATTGCAGTATAATGTGGGGAGTGGTGCAGTGCAGTGTCTGTGGGGCAGCCATATTCAGGCAGACCTCCTGGACACTGAGGTGCTGCCCTATCTGTATGCATCTCTCTGGACTGTGGGATGAGGTAGCCAGACTCAGAGTGGAAGTAAACTGGGTCAGGAGTACCATCACCCCTATCCAGAGACCACCCAGTCCAATGCAACTGCCTCAAAGGATGCCGAGAATGAGGAGCACTTGGATGACAGTGGGCTCAGGGAGGGTTAGAGTTGTCAGGCAGAGGCACATCCCAGATCCTATTCCACTCAAGAACTCATATGCCACACTGGCAAATGGGGACAACCAAATAGAGGTACCCAGAGAAGTGGAAGGAAAGGATATGGAGGTTAGCCAAGGAGGTGACCTCAGTGGGGAAAGCAGTGTACCCCAGAAGAGGAGGAAGCAAATCCTGGTGGGGGACTCCATCATAAGAGGGATCCAGCTAGGAACACAGGAGTGGGAGGACAGGGAGGGGAGGTGCCTACCAGGTGCCACGGCATGGAGGGATGGAAGGAAGATCCTGGGGATCACTGGGAAGGCAAGACGGAGGGTGAGCTGGATGTCATTATCCACCTAGGTACTAATGACCTGGAAAATGGGGAGCCAAAGGAAGTTCAGGAAGAGTTTAGGAAATTGGGGAGGGTCTCAAGCAAGTAGCTACTTCTGTCACTTCTCAGAAGTACTACTCGAAGAGGCAAGGGAGAGCATAGGAGTGCATGCACCAGGAACTTTAACTCATGGTTGAAGAACTGGTGCTGTGAGGAAGGGTTTGGATTCTTTGGTGACTGGGGACCCACCTGGAGGGATGGAGGTTTGTTCAAGCCTGATGGCCTGCATCCATCCTGGAGGGGAATCCAAGCACTCAATGATAAGTTTAAATGCTGCATTGACAAGCATTTAAACTAGCAAAGCGGGGTGGCAGGCCAGCAAGGAGGGTACCTACTTGCTCAGCCCCCCACAGCTAGCAGTGGAACCAATGAACCAGAGGAGTTGCTATCTTTACAAAGCAGTGTGCAAAAAATGGAGATTAACACCCAAGAGGTGGATAGGCAGAAAAGGGGCAAAATTCAGCAGAAGGGCAGACAGCAAGGAGAACCAGGGATAAAGGACAACCAAGGAAGGGGCCGGAGTAGAACAGTGAAACAGTCTAGGGAGGTCAAATCATGGAAAGCCATGTGTGCCAATGCCAGAAGCCTTAGCAACAAGATGGAAGATCTGGAGGCTGTCATGGTGCAGTCAGTCCTGGACATTGTGGCCATCACTGAAACCTGGTGTAATGATAACCATGACTGGGAGATGGCCATACCTGGCTACAACATATTCAGAAGAGACAGGGCAGGCAGGAAGGGAGGAGAAGGAGTGGCACTGTATGTGAAAAATGACATAAGGGCTACAGAGATCCAGGAGGAACAAAATGGGGGAGAGATACTGTGGGTTAAGCTGGAAAGGAAAATGGGGCCAGCCATCCACACAGGTGTGGTCTATAGACCACCAGCCCAGGAGGAAGAAACAGATAGGGAGCTGATGCTAGCCATCCAAAGGATGGCAGACAAGGGGGAGGTAGTACTGGTTGGAGACTTCAGTATTGTAGATGTGGACTTGAGCATCCCAGCAGCAGCATCAACTAGGAGCAGATTTATCCTGGACTCCCTTCAGGGTGCCTTCCTCAAGCAACTGGTCATGGAACCAACTCAGCAGAAGGCAATACTGGACCTTGTGCTCACAAACAGGGACAGTGTGATAGGGGTATCAATGGGGGAGCACCTGGGGAACAGTGACCACCAGTCATTGTGGTTTGAAATCACAGAAAGAACAGAACCAAACCACACAAAAATACATATCCTGGATTTTAGGAGGCCAGATTTTGGGAAAATGGGGATATACTTGAAAGAAGCATTAAGGGGAATACGGCAGGAATCAGGGGTTGAGGAACAGTGGGCAGTATTTAAAATGGGGATTACAAGAGCAACAGAATTATGCATTAAGCAGGTTAGCAAGAGGAAAAAGAAGAGGAGACTATTATGGTTTTCCAAAGAGGTAGCAAAGAAAGTGAAAGCCAAGAAGATTGCATTCAGGCAATACAAAAAGACACAGGCAGAAGGGGAGAGGGAGAAGTACCAGGAGAAGCAAAGGGAGGCAGGGAGGTTGGTAAGGGAAGCCAAAGCTCAGACAGAAGAACACATTACAAAATCAGTGGGTAGAGGGGACAAAACCTTTTACAGGTACATAAGTGAAAAAAGAAAGGCAAAGGGAGGGATAGTGAGACTGAAGGGGAGGATGGGGGCCACGTGGAGGATGACAACAGTAAAGCTGATATATTGAACAGGTATTTCTGCTCAGTCTTTACTGAGGAAGAGGAGGGTAATGGGTCTGAAGGGAGTACAAGGGGTGAGAATGGTGCAGAAATGGACACAAGTCCCTTTACACGAGAAAGGGTCCTGAAGGAACTGGAAGTAATAAGAGTTGATAAAGCAATGGGGCCAGATGGGGTGCACCTCAGGGTCCTTAAAGAACTAAGAGAGGTGGTGGCTGAACCTCTGGCTGTCCTGTTTAGCTGATCACTGGACACGGGAGGTACCCAAAGACTGGAGGACAGCAGATGTAGTCCCCTTATACAAAAGTGGGAACAAAGAGGAAGCAGGGAACTACTGACCAGTCAGCCTCACCTCGGTAGTGGGGAAGATCATGGAAGCACTACTGAAGGAGAGATTGGTGGAACATCTGGTTGTCAATGGACTACAGGACCCAAGGCAGCATGGTTTCACCAGGGGGAGGTCATGTCAGACCAACCTCATTGAATTTTTCAAATGGGTGACTAGGGAGGTGGATCAGGGGAGGGCAATGGACATGGCATATCTGGACTTCAGCAAGGCCTTTGACACTGTGCCACATAGAAGACTATTACACAAACTGGGGAATATGGGTGTGGGCAGGACAGTAGTGTGGTGGGTAGGTAATTGGCTGAGCGGCAGGATACAGAGGGTGGTGGTAAATGGCTGTCACTCCACAGAGGGAAGAGTGACCAGTGGGACACAGGGATCAGTGCTGGGACCGGTCCTATTCAACATCTTCATCAGTGACATTGCACAGGACCTAGAAGGCAGAATTTCACTGTTCAGCTGATGACACAAAGCTCTGTAACAGAGTAGACACACCAGAGGGTGTAGACAGAATGAGAAGGGACCTGCAGAAACTTGAAGAATGGTCAGGGATTTGGCAGTTGAAATTCAATGCAAAGAAGTGCAAGATAATGCATATGGGGCATAAAAACCCTGGCACAATATATCAGTTGGGGGGTGAGTATATAGCATGTACCAAGCAGGAAATGGATCTTGGGGTTATCATCTCTGATGACCTCAAGGTAGGGAAACAGTGTGACAAGGCAGCAGGTAAGGCAAATAGGATGCTGGGATGCATAGGCAGGGGCATCACCAGCAGGAAAAGGGAGGTCATAATTCCACTATACAAGACACTAGTGAGGCCCCACCTGGAGTACAATGTACAGTTCTGGAAACCTTACCTTTGTAAGGACATAGACAGGGTAGAGAAGGTTCAGAGAGGGCAACAAAGATGGTGCATGGATTGCATCACAAGTCCTATGAGGACAGGTTGAAGGACCTGAACATGTATTCCCTGAAGGAGAGGAGGGAGAGAGGGGATATGATAGAGATGTGCAAGTGTCTTACAGGGAGGAACAGGGTGCAGGAATACACTATTTTTAAGTGAAAAAGATGTTCCAGGACTAGAGGGCATGGAATGAAGTTGGAGGGAGGACTATTTAGAGAAAATCATGAGGAAGGATTTCTTCACAGAACGGGTGGTGGACAAGTGGAACACCCTGCCAGAGGAAGTGGTGGGGGCTGAAACAATCACAGGATATAAGAATGCATGTGATAGACATAAAGGAATTCTGGAAGTTAGGGGTAAGGGGCAGCAGACTTCTAGGAAAACATAAACTGAACTTACAAGCTCAAATGGGCAGACTGGGTGGGACATAGGCCCGTATCTGCCGACACTGTCTATGTATCTATGTATAATCCCAGTGGTGCCTCCAAAATGTAACTTCCAGGTGGCGCTATCCCAAGGGCTACTACCCCTGCCTGCCTGACTACTAACAGGTTGAGGGGCCCATGTTCTATGGTGGGCCTCCACCCAGAGGTCAGGGTTTGCAGTAATTAGACTAACTTGGTCACAGCCCTCTGGGACACTGAGACACCCTTTTATTCCTACTAGTGGCCCACACAGTACACCATGAGTATTGTCACTATTTACACTTACCTCCAGGACTGGCTTGGTCAGCTTAACTCTGGGGACCCCCTGTAAAACAAGATGATGCAATACAACAGCCACAGTACAATACTTTAACATAAACGAACACCACAGTCAATGTAACTTTGCTGAAACAAACAGATCTAATTTATTTAAGGAACTGTAACAAGAAAAGGGGAAATCAGGTTAATTAGGTGAGACACATTAATAATCACAATACTGTGCACATCTTCAGAGTCCCAAATGTCACTCTACTGGGTACCCAGGATGGTGGGGGGCTAACCAGAATCGGTGCAGCTGGTTGGGCCCTGTGATGGAAAAACACTTGCATATAATACCCAATTGTAATCCAGAGCCGAATGGCTCAGTTCATGAAGATAGGAAGGAAAAGAAATCAGATGAAACACTTGCAATTTGATAAACCAATGGCAGGGAGCTACCCTGATTTGTACTCACAGATTCAATGCTGAAAACTGGATGGAATGCAGATTGTCCTGTGCTGCCAGGAGAAACAGAATAGCTGGCCCAGCCCTTGTGGCAGGGCTCACTTGCACTCAATGCAGGCAGATGCAGTCCAAGTGATGCTGGCTATGACTTCCAGCTCACTGCACATTTTATATGTACACAGAACACTACCAGGCAAGCAGATGGTCAATTCAGGAGATTGAGCCTGGCTACAGAGGCATTCTTCTCTGACTCAAACTCGGATTCAGTCCGAACCTTGCTAGGGAATCACAGTCCCAGCACAGCACCCAGTTCACAACATGAGGAATTACTCAGAGCTCAATCCCCACAAGCACTAAGCAAATTTTTATGTAAAGGTCACTTACTGTACCAGACCACAGAGTCCTGACAGGCCAATCGCAATTCTGCACACTTTCGGTCTTCTTCAGGTTAAGTCTGGTCTCAAAATGACTTCTGCTTCTTCTATCATTCTGAAAGCTCGGATTCAGTCTGAATGACACTTATGAACGGCTGCAGGCCGACTTTGGGGCCTCACACGTGCTTCCTGCGCGAACTGCTGCACAACAATGGCTGCACGAACGCAGAGGGTGGTTTCCCTCTCAGCTTCCAACTGCAAAACAGTTCTCTTCTGCCCTAAACCTCAGGGCACTTCAGCATTTGCTTCCTCTTCGGAATCGCATTCCGAAAAATCAAGGTTCCTCTTCGGAGTCGCTGTCCGAAAATCAAGGTTCCTCTTCTTTACTTCTTCTCCACACATGGTTGCTCATGATCTAAGCCATAACAACTGCTTTCCTTTTACACACAAAATTCAGATACTTGGTCTGAGAAAACACAGTCCTTTTCTCTCCCTTCAGGAGAGCTGATGACAGACAGGCCTTTTTTCAGGCCTCCCACGCGATTCCCACGCTGCCCTGTGGGCAGCAGCCCCACGAGCTGCCCGCTCTTCCAGCTCCATGCTCAGACTGACTCTCTCAGCAGGCAGTCCAGGCATTTCCCCCAGGTCCAAAAGGTTTCAGTTGGCTGAGCCTCCTTGTCAGTCACAACAGGCTCCCTCTATTGGTGGAAAAAGGCACCAAGGTCAAAACTACATTTCCCAGAGGCTCTCTTCATACAATCCCCTGGTGGCTGGCTCCACTTGAGAGTTCAAGTTCTGATTTGCCAGCAGACTCCATTTTAAGGAACCCCTTCCCATTGATTGGACCCCTTTTAGCAGTTCAGATCCGAAATGGAGGGGCAAAACACACAGAGTCCTAGCTGCAAGAAAGGCAAGTTAGACAAACTGCATTTTACTTTACACTCTAACTGGTTCCAGGCAAACAGATACATCTTTTGAAAGGGCTCCTTCTGCGCATATAGCAACTGCAGAAATGGAGCGATCTGCTCAGTGGCCCAGGCAGGACTCAAGCAGGGAAACACACAGTCCCCCCAGTTCAAATTAATTATACTGCAGTTTGGCAGCTCTTAAAGCGACAGTACACGGAGGCATTAGGCACTCTCACTCAATAATTTTTTAAATCGGCTGAAATACAGGACACCAGCTGGGTGGAGAGCATTTAGACTCACCCAAGGAAGGCTTTTTAGTACCCCCATTTGTAGGGGGGTACATTTACATTCCACAGAATTCCAAAATGCATTCTGCAGAATGTAATATAAACTCCGGAATAGTTTTCCGGGGTTTGTATGATTTTTATTTCATTTCATTTCATTTGTATTTTGTTAGCCAGGATGAGGCATTGGAACAAGTCCATTTTCAGACCTGGCCCGATAAATATATGTATTATGACAGAAACATAAATAATAACTTACAAGAACAATGACAATTATCCATAGATGTTGAATATTGTTTGAGATTTGCTTTAAAATTTTGCAATAAAGTGCATGCGCGAATATTATCAGGTAAAACATTCCAAAACAAAGGAGCAGACACTGAAAATTATCTACAACTGCCTTGATTTTGTGTACAACAGTTTGTAAAAGTGTACCTTGAGAGGAACATAACAAAACTGAAAAACGATGAATGGACACAAAATCAGCTAAGGGAAATGTTAAAGTTGGAAAAACTGATTTGAAAATTTGACACGCCAAACAATAGGCACATCTTGATCTTGAAGATAACCAGTGTCACTGTGAATATAACCTAGAGTGGTGAGTACAAAATGAAGAACCTAAAATAAAATGACAAATGCTCTTGTAAGCAACTGTTAAGGTACTGAGTTACCTCTGTTCAAGATTAAAATATATATTAGCACAATAATCGAAATGTGGCATCAAAGACCTCAGAGCAATGGACCTTCGAATGTTAGACAAAAAATAATATTTAACATTATAAAGTAAGCCAAATTTCCATGGATCCATGGAATAATCACAATTTATATGATCCATAGAATAATTTTCCTTGGTCAGAAACAATGTAAACTGCAGATTTGTTTTACTCACAGTTTATACTGACTCTTCTTTTGTTATTATTTATTGTGCTTTATCTCCTCACCCACTGGCCCCCATCAGTCCAATCTACACACACTCAGCCCTGCCACACATCCTGGGACTTATCTCACTCCTGAACACCTCTGACTTACCCTCGAGGGGTGGGGATGCTGAGGGACCCTTACCCCAATAGAGACTGCATGGTTGAACAGGAGTGAGAGCCCAGTAGGTGATGCAAGGTCTGCACTGTGGGGGCTGACATCATCATGTGGCACCTGAACTTCCATTTTCCCATTTTCTCCCCAGGAGGCGTGTTGTCCAATGAAGTTGGGATGGCATGATGAACATCTGACATGCCTTTCACATGTAGTCATGTCACTGGGTGTGGGTATACTGGATAACATTAACCAGGCAGGCAATCATTCAGAAATGCATAAAAATGCCTGATGACAGTTGTCATTTTATTTTCTAATAAAAATTCAAAATAAAGAAATAAATTCAAAGAAAAATGCTACTTAACATCAGTAGCTCCTTACAACACAGTCCTGAATTTCAGAGATCCTAAGATCCACCTCATCTATATTACTGGCCTTCTACTGCAACAGCAGAACCTCTCACCTTCACACTCAAGGCTGATCTGCTGGAACTCCCTGCTAGGAGGGGTATTTATAGTAGGTAGTAGGGTCACCTGATCTGGCCTTTAACCTAGACATTCATTTGTCTAGTTCTACATTTACAAAATTAGGCAGGCTGACTCAACCATATAAATATTCTATTATGCTGCATAGAATGTAACAGTAGGAAAATAATACTATACATTCTGTAGTCTAAAAACAGCTTTGCATAGCTAATAGGGCTTTAATGAGTGAAAAGCCCTTTCTACTTCTCTAAGCGTGGCAGCTCTACATAATATAAAAACAGGCATGAGAGGGCGGTGTTTTCCCTATACCTGTATAGTTTTCTTGGCTCCTAGACGCAGGTAGGTCTGGCCCAGGGGCTCTGGTAAGGCATAGAAAAACAGGTACAAAATGTTTGCCTTGCTTTGCTTTCTTTAAAAGAAAGGAAGATACTAAATAAATCAAGGAACCTTTAATTTTGCTCTATTTATCATTAAGCATACTATGGACAGGCTAATCCATCAACAGAAGGCTCCTTTTATTTAATTCCAATCTTGTTTGTATGTTTAAATATGTTTTATATTGTTTTCTATTGAGCTGTATTTGATTTAGCCCTCTTAAGCTTAAATAGAACAGTGGGAGCAGTGAATATCACTTCATTTTTAGAGCTACAGGTAGGTGGAGCCTGCAGCCCTCTTGCATTAGCTCTAAAATTGAGCTACCGGATTCAGACCCTGGAACACTTCCTTTGGAGTTTTCGAATGACCCTTACATGACTTTGCAGCCCTTCAATTTAACCCTTGCAGTGCTGCAGATTGAACATATGTCCAGAGCTCAGTCAAATAGATTCATTCTAGTTCTTTCAGCAGCCTAGGGATTATGAAACAAATGTTCTGGACAATCAAATCTCCTCCCCAAACTTGTAGTGCTTCAGTGAATACAAGAAACACATGTTTTCTTTTGAATCCAACTTTATAAATAGCATGTTTAGAGCTATGCTAGAGGGCTGCATAGAACCATCTTGCTGTCTGTAGCTGGAAAAATGAAGTACCATGGCACACGTTTTGCGAGTTTTCAGTGTATCCTTCTCCAGATTGCCAGTTAAATAAAATGCTCTCTTGTCTCTGTTGAGTTGATCAATCCCAACACTATTTTCTCTGCTTTTTTTATTGCAATGTGACTTGCTATCTTTGGAGACTAATAATTTACTGACATGACTTTCAACAGATAACAGCAACTAACTGCAGAGTTGTTTCAAATTACATTTGTGGTAATCTCTCCCAATATGTGTGCATGTGTGTGTGTGTGTGTGTGTGTGTGTGTGTGTGTGTGTGTGTGTGTAGCAATTATTTAAAGTATTTCCTCTGAAAAGTTGATTTATGTTAACCCTTTCTGGACCTAATGAATGGCATTGGAAGTCCCATAGTTTTATACTTGTAGGAAGGGTAAATAATGCTAGGCAGCTAATGTTTTAGGGGTTTTCAGAGGTTGCAAGGGGCAGCCTAGAAAATTATAAAGAATGATAGTGGTGTCAACTGCAGTGTTCCCAGATTGAATAAAGCATTT
Source organism: Neoceratodus forsteri (assembly GCA_016271365.2). Taxonomy (NCBI): domain Eukaryota; kingdom Metazoa; phylum Chordata; order Ceratodontiformes; family Ceratodontidae; genus Neoceratodus; species Neoceratodus forsteri. The sequence continues at coordinate 30,661,331 of JADMNL010000035.1, forward strand.
CCCTGTAGGGCACCCTCCTTTTCCCTGTATTTTCCATATAAAACTGGGACAAAACTCCTGTACATTTTCCTGTATGCTCAAATCAATACATGTACACAACTGAATTCATTATGCCTGTCAGTAAAATCACTATAACAAATGTTAAGGCTTTTTTAATTTATTTTAAATGGCAAAACTCCCCTGCAACATATGGCAGAGGCTCTGGAAAAGTGTTGGAATCTCTCAAGCTTTGCTCTCAATGTACATATGTCTCCAGAACCTCTTGATGGTATTTTAGCATTGCTACAATGTACTGACACAGCCGGATAACCTGGCTGAGATGCAGTATGTCATATTCAGTGGGGTCATACTTTTATCCATTTTGGCAATGTACTAACAAAGGATAGCTTTGATGAGATGCAAGCTCTCATTTTCTGAGGGGTCCTAATATTATCCACTTCTACAGTGTACTAATACAGGTTAGCCTGACTAAGATGCAGTATCTTATTTTCAGTGAGGTATGACTTTTACTAGTGCAGACAAACTATGCTTATGTGAGTATGGTGCATATGTAGTCATGTCAGTGTTGCCATGTTGTGGCTGACTATGGGGCAGATTGCGCATGTGTGAGTATCACACATGCACAGTTCTGTGACTGCAGCAGTATCAGTTGCATCTGACTCCAGTGCGGCGAGAGCACCTCATATTCTTTTCAACACTCTTGCTGCTCCTAAAATCTCTCCACAGCCGTATTGGCTCAGTGCTGCAGAAGCTAAGGGATGGGCAACACTGGGAACTGCTCAATGGTCTTCATGTCCACAGTCTCTATTAGAAGGTCATCACCTTCTGGGACAAAATATGCTTCCTAATGTTACCTCTAAACTTGCCATCTGTGACCTTCAGAGCATGTTCTTGTGTCCTGCTGGAGAACATATACATATGTTCAATCCTATCAATACCCCTGAGAATGAGAAGACTGAGCCCATGTCCTATCTCGGCCTGCTGTTCCACAGGGACGAGCAAAAGAATGAGGAGCACCCACATATTTAGAAAACACCAGGACCACAAAAAATATCATTCAGAGTCTTTTATTTAGCTAAAGTGCATAGTGCACCCACACATAGTGAGCATAAAAAGTGGCAGCTGAGTCTTTCTGCAATTAATATTTGTCCTGACCCTGCAAGGCATTATCACAGTAATTCACTCTGATGATGCCTGGCAGGGTGCTAGGAGAAGCATTACTTTCAGAGTGTTTCAGCTGTCACTTTTTTATACTCACTATGTGTGGGTACATTATGCATTTTAGTCAAATAAAGAACTCTGAATAATATTTTTGCAATCCTGGTGCTTTCTACATATGTGGGTGCTACTCATCCTTTCACTTGTTTCAGTTTTTTCATTGCTGAGCACCACTCCAAATTCATTGTGCTTTGATCCACAGGGAGAAGACAGTAACAACTACTAGTAAACACAAATGTGGATATTATCTCTTAGATCCTTCCAGGTATTCCTGTCTTGAAAATGCGGCTTCCCCTTAACAGTGGTATCTAAGCAGGAAGTCCACCAGCAAATGTCTTTTTATTTTTAGTACTAAACACATTCTCTTTACTGTTACAGTAAATGTAAACACTGGAGGAAATATGAAGAAACTGATAGAGGGGATGGTTACAAAGGATGTCAGTTGGCATTTTATGAGACTGTAAAAATATGCAGACCTAAAAAATGCTATGTAAATTTACTGCCACTAAGAAAGTGGCAGATGGGGGTGGGGGATGATTTCTCTACACAAAAAGGGGGCTTGGTTTTCACTCAGAGAGAAGTGAGAGGGTCAGTTTTTCTATGTCAGACAGTGACCCACAAGGTGTAAAAAGTTGGGGTTATTGAAGATATGATGGTTCATAATGGTCTACTTAGCCCATTATCTTAAAGGAAACTCCATGTTAAAATCAGGAAAATAGATGTATCACTACCAGTTTTGAGTTCTCACTTCATTCTAGTGTTTTGTTTCTGCCTAGGCTGTGAGAGGAGTTTTTTTCTAATTTCCCTGGGTGTTTTATGATCTATGGGGGCTGCCATTCAGGTTTGTTTTATTGTATCTTCTCCAAGTTAGTCTTCCCAGAGTGCCATTTGGTTTGATGTCTAATAGCCCCTACAGCAGGCCATTGTCTTGTTTAGCTACAGCAGAGAAAGAACACTGCAGCCAGGATTCTCACTGCTATTCTCTGTGTAAGTATAATATGTTTCCTAAATATTGATACCTTATCCAGCTGTGTTCTGCTTAGGGAAGAGAGAGTGTGTGTCACAGTGGATCTCAAAATACTATTAGCCCAGCTTTTGACAGATCTAAATGTATGCAGTATATTATACTGAGTGGTGTGCATGCAAGCATTGTAGTTCAGACACACACAAATGCAGCAAAATGGTTCTGTTGTAAAGTTTGTTTAGCTGGGTGGAACAATAGAGTTTCATTGGTGGTGTGTGTAGAATTTGTAATGTTTGGGGGGTTGGTAACTCAAACTGACATCTCAGCCTGTCTCATTACATTCCAGTCCTCACTAATAACATCTGGATCCTGTATAATGTAAAATGCCATTGCACAATATACTACAGAAAGTTACATGTTTAAACACACACACACACACACACATACCACTAAGCAGAACACAGCTGAATAAGGTACCTATATTTAGGAAACATATCATACTTACCCAGAGTCTAGCAGTGTGAATCCTTTCTGCAGTGTTCTTTCTCTGCTGTGGCTATAAGACATTGTAACAAGACATTGGCCTGCTGTAGGGGCTATTAGCCTTCAAACCAAAGGGCACTCTGGGAAGACTCTCCTGGACAAGACGCAATAAAACAAACCTGAATGGCAGCCCCCAGAGGTCATAAAAAAAAACAGAGAAAGCAGGGAAAAGTTGGAAAAAACTCCTCTCACAGCCTAGGCAGAAACAAAACACTGGGATGAAGTAAGAACTCAAAACTGGTAGTAATACATCGATTTTTCCTGTTTTTAACATGGAGTTTTCCTTTAAAACAGCAGTTTTGTCATCAAAGATGAAAAAAGGTGGGTCAGAATTGACAACCATGTAACATTTTTTCCCCACTAAGAAATGAATATGGACACAATTTAACTTGCTGCACTATAAGACCACTCCGAAGAATTCAGCATCTATGCCAAGCTGGTGTCTCTCTGCTTTACATATGTGTTGCATTCTTTCAGCAGGATCTGTATAGAGTATAGTACCACAGTACATTTTCTTTACCTTATTCTCACTTCTATCTACATGCACCCTAAGCCCTTTTCTGCCCTGATATTATGATATTTAGGGCTTGATTAAGTAAAGCTGTATCCAAATCTCCTCCCTGCGGACCAAGTTAAACTTTTTCAATGCCCCCCCAAAAAAGACTAACAATGCATTCCCTGGCTTTGAATAAATTTAATATGGGGTGGTATTATATTTTGCACATTCTTGTGTTCTATGATTCTGACTTGTATGATACCCTTCTTTTCACAGTTTAGGTCTGCTTTAGTACTTTTTTCATGTCTGAAATAATAAAAGGAGCACTCCTTTTAACACTTGCTGTGCTGCGGACTGGTATATCAGTCCAATATTCCTATACATTCTAATTCTTTCAGCAGCCTAAGGGTTACTATGGTGCAGACCAGGTCTTCATCAGTATTTTCAACTGTTTCTGTCCATCTTTTATTTATATATATATATATATATATATATATATATATATCACTTCTGTTTCATTTCAACTTAGCCATTTTGGTACAGCGACTCATAAATGTGACAGCCATCATTTTTCAACTCCTGCCCAAAATGTGTGTTTGCAGCCCAAAAGTTGCTTTTGCAGTCCCTGCATGACATCACCTTTAGGCCAGGAGTTGAACATTTTCTCTGCCCTTCTTTATGAGGCAAGTTAATCACAAGACTGTGTTGAAAATTAGGTGTAAAAAATATATACAATATATATATATATATATATATATATATATATATATATATATATATATATATAAAGTCAATGTTTTAACCCAGATTCCTCTTCTTCAGCCCTATCAGCTTTGGACAGACCTTGTTCACAGTATGCATTTCCTCTGTAACTTATTTATCTGTTTCACCAACATTATATAAGTAAAAGTGCTACAAGGCTGTCATAAGCACTTTAAATCTATAAGTACTTTTGACCTAGGCTGCACATTTAATCGATTATGCAGTACAACCTCCTTAATACAGTTCTGCAGCTTCCTGTATTAATTATAGGTCTAATTTATTGAAGACCTATCAAATCATTCACATAGGTTCAAGGTATACCTCTAAATATAGTTTTATGTGGTTTCAGCCCTATTTGCAATAGGCACCATCTCTTTATTACATGATTACATGAGTGCACTATAAGTATTTCATTCCTTTCTAGCAATCTTGCACTTGAATTGTTTAACTGCACTTAATATAAATTATATATTTTACTTTGTAATTCCCTTCTGAGGCACACCATGGCACTCTATGCTATGAAAGCACCTTAAGCACCTTCTGCCAGTAAACACGCTGGACCTAACAGGATGTATTTTTTCTACTGCCCTTCAACATTATCTGGACAACCAGCCTTTAGCTCCAAATTGGGAAGGGGTAAGGAAACACATCAGTTTTCTTATCAGGGTACTATCCTAAGACAGGGATCAACCTGTCGCAAGTCAGTCTCAGCTATCAAAGCCCAAGATACCATAAGGGGTTATCCAAACACTGGCAATGTCCCAACCCTCCCCTCAGTAAGAGGAGAGCAGTCCACTGGACTTTCAATCCTCCTCCCCCTCCTCCCCCAGGCCGGCCCTCCAACCCCCCAGACTGATTTCTGAACCCGGGTCATTAGCATCGCCACCAATAACAGTACCTCTGCTCTGGCTGGCTGGCCAGATAAATACTGACTTTTAAGTGGAGGGGTGTGAAATTAGCAAACTCTGAGTAGGTGGAATTTTTGAGAAATTCTATGAATTTTCATGAAATGTGAAAATTGTCAGAATTGTCTGGCATTTTTAATTGGCCATAACTTGGTCAGTGTTACAGCTAGTTATCTGAAACTTAGCACACCTATTGCATGGGACTCTCCCTACACACATGCCAAGTGTCAAGATATTTGGATGAAGGGTATTCAACTTACAGGGGCTCAACAGCTAGTAATTTAGTATTGATGTGAACATTTCTGAAAATATTTCTGTGCTTAGAACATAGCCACCTTTGGAGTTAGATAATTGAAAACTTAGATGCATGGGGTCTGATTCTAGAAGGCATGGCACAAGTCACCAACAATTGTAACTTGTGCCAAATGCTGATGCACTGGGGACCCTGTGCCTGATTCCAGAACAGCCAGGGTCCCAGTGGCTACATCCTCAACTTGTGGCACCACAAGCATTGCACCAAAGGGAGGGCACACTTGAACAGGGTACTGCAAGATGCAGTAAATGCCCACTGACAGGGTGCAACCCCCCAAGCCCGATCCCCACAGATGTCATCTGTATGCCCTGCAGAACTATCAGAATTCCCCCCCACCCCAAGCCCTGATCCCGAAGTAATGCCCCACAGGCTGCTCATGTCCCATGTTCCCCAAGTAATGCCACACAGGGCTGCTCCTGTCCCCCCAATCCCCAATCCCCAATCACCAGCTCACCGGTAGTTGTAGAAATGCACATTCCATTATCCCTGGTAGTTAAGTGCCTCCCCACCCAGCAGTGCCAGTAAACCCCCACACGCATCTCCACTCAAAGATTGGCACATCTCACCTCTCACCTCCATGGCCAGCTGCTGACTGAGCTCCCTCTGAGTACAGTACGTGTTCAATTAATGAGCTGTCATTTGTTAAGTGCGTACTCAGTGTAGTGACTCATACGGAATCCAGTGGTGCTCAGAATCCGAGGCAACACAGATTCATCGCAGGAAGGTCATGTCAAATTTATCTTATAGATTTTTTTAATTGGGTGACTAGGGAACTAAACTAGGGCAGGGTGGTAGACATAACCTACCTAGATTTCAGCAAAGCCTTCGACACCATCCCACATAGAAGGCTGATTAACAAGATGGGTAATCTGAGCATGGGAGACAAGGTGGTGAACTGGGTTAGGCTCTGGTTAACAGACAGGAGACAGAGGGTGGTGGTAACTGGGGTACAATCTGGGGGGGTGACAAGTGGTGTGCCACAGGGATCAGTACTAGGACCAGTCCTGTTCAATGTCTTCATCAGCGACATTGCAGAGGGGCTGGGTGGAAAGGTCTGCCTGTTTGCAGATGACATCAAGATCTGCAAAAGGGTGTATATTCCAGAAGGGGTGCAGAAAATGAAGAGGGACCTGGATAAGCTTGAAAGATAGTTGGAGATGTGGCAGCTAAGGTTCAACCCAAAGAAGTGCAAAATAATGCACCTGGGTAGAGGGAACCCTGGGGAGAGCTACAGGTTGGGAGGGAGGAGCTGACTGTCACCAAAGAGGAAAGGGACCTAGGGGTTATCATCTCTGATGACCTAATGGTATTAAAGCAGTGTGCAAAGGTGGCAGGGAGGGCCAGTGGCATGTTGGGGTGCATAGGCAGGGGTATCACTAGCAGGAGGCAAGAGTTGGTGATTCCATTGTATGAAACATTGATAAGGCCTCACCTGGAGTACTGCGTGTAGTTCTGGAGACCACACCTACGCAAAGATATTAATAAATTGGAGACTAGCCAGAGAAGGGCAACAATGATGGTGCAGGGCTTACTCCACAAAACATATGAGGAGAGACTAAGGGACCTCACTATGTACTCACTGGAGGAGAGGAAATGGGGGGGCATGATTGAAACTTTCAAGTACCTCAAGGACATAAACAAGGTGCAGGTGAGGGACCTAGTCCAATGTAGAAAATGTACTAGAACAAGGGAGCACAATATGAAATTGGAGGGGGGTAGATTAAGAGGTAATGTGAGGCAATTTTTCTACACAGAAAGGGTAGTCGATGCTTGGAATAGTCTGCCACAGGAGGTAGTGAGGGCAAGCACTGTGGAGGGGTTTAAGCATGCCTAGGACAGGCACAAGGGAAGCCTGAGAAGGGAAGGAGTGATGAAAAGTCATTGATCACATAGGGTCAGTGGCCACATACAATGTATAGGGCCTATGGGCAGACTGGATAGGCCTAGCGGTCCTTATCTGCTGACAATTTCTATGTTTCTGTGGTACTGTATATAGCAGTATGTACTCGGAGGGAGCTCAATCGGTGGCTGGCCGTGGAGGTGAGAGGAGGGATGTGCCAGTCACCAACTTGGAATGGGTGTGGGGGTGGACTGGCACAGCCAGGTGGGGGGGTGGGGCCACTAGACTACCAGTGATAATGGGATGTACATTTCTACAATTACTGGTGAGCTGGCAATCCGGGATCAGGGCTTGGGGACCAGGGGGACAGGATCAGCCCTGTGGAGCTTTACTTAGGGATCAGGAGGGACATAAGCAGCCCTGCAGGGCATTACTTGGGGACCAGGGCTTGGGGGTGTCAGCATCCTGCCCAAGGTATGTATGTGTGGTCCATAATGGGGGATGAGTGGGTGGGGCTTATGTGGCTTTGTGGTGGGGTAGCTGTTGGGTGCACATGGCACAGAGGTGCACCCCCGGTGGATGCAGAGTATAATTAGACCAGCTAATAGCTGGTCTAACTGTACTTGGACCAATGTCCTGTGGGGAGTCTCCTGGAATAGCAACTGTGCTGTTCCAGCAGCCACCCTCCCAGAATAGGGTGCAACTGCTGCCATAAACCCCTTGCACTATGTCACATGGGGTTTATGGTGTACATTGAGGTGTAAGGCCACTTCAGTGCAGGTAGCCTGTGACATGTTGCAGTCTGCTTTTTGGAATACTGATTGTTGGAACTCATGGCACAAAGTGCTCCTTGCACCATTTGTTTTGGCACAAGACACTTTGAGCCATCTGCAACCATTTTGGAATCAGAACCATACTTTCTTGAAAGATTTATAGAAACTGCAAAATAGAGATAGTAAGGTTTAGCTATGACCTGCCTCCTGACATTACTTCCAGTAGCTCACTTCCAAACCTGGGTTGTCAGGATGGCATTCTGATGCTGGACTGTGGACTGCAGACGCTGAGAGGGAGAACAACTACCAGCTACCCTACAGCAAGGAGATGATTTACTGAGTACATTGAATTGAATTCTTAATTCAGGGGCCTGTAATAGTAAGTCATTGTTTTGGTTTTCTGTTTTTGGGGTTGTCTTAATTTAGTGTTACTTTAATTTGTCGGGGAGGTAATCTAGCTAGGAGAATATTTGCAGTCATTTGTGACTAAAGCTGTTAATTGTTACTGAAACTCTGTGAAAGAAGGTGTCTGATAATGGAAGGAGCTGAAGAAAGCTTGAGGGACTGTGAATTACAAACAGGAGTTGACTGTGGACTCTGCTGCAGAAACTGAGAGGGACAGCAGCTACCAGCTACCTTAAACTAGAGCTGGTTTTTTGCCCTGCAGTTTACAGCAAAAAGTATTTTTTCACCTGATTGTTTTTTTAGACACTAAGTACCAAAGGACTATAGGCAACATGGATTCACAGTGGGGAGATCATGTCAGACAAATCTGGTTGATTTATTTGACTGGGTGACAAAGGACATAAATCAAGGTGGGGCAGTGGACGTCACTTACCTTGATTTCAGCAAAACCTTTGTCACCGACCCACATAGGAGGCTGATAAACAAGTTGAGTAGTCTGGGCATGGGGGACAGGGTGGCAAACTGGGTTAGAAACTAGTTAACAGACAGGAGGCAGAGGGTGGTGGTAAATGGGGTGCAGTCTGGTGAGAAGGGATAAACAGTGAGGTGCCTCAGGGATCAGTTCTAGGGCCAGTCCTGTTCAATATCTTCATTAGCAATATTGCAGAAGGGCTGGAGGGAAGGGTCTGCCTGTTTGCAGATGACACCAAGATCTGTAATAGAGTGGATACCCCAGAGGGGTGGAGAAAATGAGGAGGGACATTGGGAAGCTTGAAAAATGGCCTGAGGACTGGCAACTGAAGTTTAATTCAAAAAAGTGCAAAGTTATGTACCTGGAAGACAGAAACTCTTGGGAAAGCTATAGGATGGGGGGGGGGAGTTGCTGACAGTCACAAAGGATGAAAGGGACCTGGGGGTTCTTATTTCAGATGACCCAAAAATGCCAAACCAGTGTGTTAGGGCAGCTGGGAGGGCCAGTGGCATGCTGGGGTAAGTATGCAGGTGTATCGCCAGAAGAAGGAGGGAGGGAAGGAGGCAGTAATGCCATTTTATAAAACCATGGTCAGGCGTCATATGGAGTACTATGTGCAGTTCTGGGGGCCATACCTTCATAAGGATATTAGCAGGCTGGAAATGGTTCAGAGAAGGGTGATTAAGATGGTACAGGGCTTGCAACACAAGACTTATCAGGAGAGATTAAGGGACCTCAATATGTGCTCGCTGGAAGAGAGGACAGAAAGAGAGGATATGATAGAAACATTCAAGTACCTCAAGGGTATAAACAAGGTGCAGGAGGGAGACATTTTCCAATACAGGAGGAGCACAAGAATGAGGAGGCATGACATGAAATTGGAAGGTGGGATGTTAAGAGGGAATGTGAGAAAGTTTGACTTCACAGAGAAGGTGATGGATGCATGGAATGGTCTGCTTCAGGAGGTGGTGGGAGCGAGTTCTGTGGATGGATTCAAGCATGCTTGTGACAGGCATAGGGGAACTATAGAGGTACAGCAGCGGGTGGGTCAGAAGCAATAATGCAGTACAAGGACTTACAGGCATACTAGATGGGCCAGGCAGTTCTTATCTGCCGGCAATTTCTCTGTTTCTATGGACCATAGTGGCTACCTTAAAGCCTAATATTTAGGGTCAATGATCCTAACAACACTGGTGATTTTCTGTTCTCTAGCTTTAAACTTATAGGGGCCTAAAATTCAGTAGTTTATGTAATTGCAAAATGTAATTTTAACATTTCTGTAAGTTCGGAGGCTTATACCTCAGTCACCTTTAAAGCTAGAGATATGAAACTTGGCACATATGTGTTTGGGCAAGGGTAATGTTACCATACCAAATTTGGTGCAATTTTCACAAATGCTTTTTAGATTACATAGTTATTAACTGTAATTTTAAAATGTATAAATGTTTGAAGGCTTATAAGTCAGTCAGTTTTAAATATAGAGAGCTGAATCTTGGCACACATTTATATGGGCACTGGGACAGACCGCATTCCACATGTGGTGTAATTTGGACAAACGCTTTTAAAATTAAAGAGAAATAACCAAAATCAAATTTTTGGCAAAATTTTATGAAATGTTTATGGAATTTCCATGACATTTTGAGGCAGCAAAATCAGCATTTCACCAGAAATCCATAGTCAGAAGAAAAAAGTCACCCATCTCTACTCGTTTGTATAAATTACAGAATAATATTTTGCATTTTATGCAAGCCAGTTCATGTAAACTGCGGAATAATATTCTAATGCAAAGTCAGACAGGAGCACCAGGAAAACATGATGGTGCTAAGCGAATAAAGTATGAACATAAAAATGAAAAATAAAGCACCCATCAATGTGGACTTAAAGAATGGCACAAAAAACATGAAGTGCCAAAAAAATCTCTTTATTTAACAGGCACACGAGGCTCAGCAGCCAATAACTTCAGTTGGAGAATAGCAGAATAAACCTTACATTTCACCCAGTGAACTACTGGGCTTCATCAGAGTAATGAAATAGCTAATGTTAAATTACATAAATACACCAAGTACTAAGTCATGTGATTTAAAATTGGAAAACTAGGACAATCAGCTTAGTTCATATACATCCAATAACATTTACTAGAAAACTACAAAAGTTCACTTAACTTAAATACCAATACTTAATTACAAAATGTCTGTTAGGCAAACAGCCCCGCTGATGTTAATAAGTATAAACACTTTCTGACAGAAACATACAATGTAACTATAATGTAACATCATTCAGGAGCATAAAACACTATATAAAGATATTTAACAAAGTAACTATATATATATATATATATATATATATATATATATAGATATATATACAAAAGGCTATAAAATACTAAAAAACAGTTACAAAATCTCAAAATACATACTGGAGATATGCTAGAAATAAATTAACTGAGCCCAGCAGTTAAAAAAAAATGTAATTGGTTTAAATTATCATTCCGACAGCAGAAGTGGAGACTAATAAGAAACACACAAATGAATGTCGAAAAGACATCAACATCTAAATCTGCTTAAAAAAGCAGATAATTTTATATTTTCATTTAAGCCCAGATTTTTCCTGGCACCCAGTTCAAAAATCCAATAGCTCTCATGTTGTCCTATACGTTTTTTGATGTCACCACCTCTGGGCCAGTCCTAACCAAGTCTGGCCCCACAAACTGTAAATTATGTACACCTGATGGATGAGAGGAGAGATGTTTAACTATGGCATAGCTGGTATCCATCTTTTGTACAGCCCGTATGTCCTCACTGATTCTTACCTTAAATGATCTGGTGGTCCTATCAATATAGTAAGCCCCACAAGCACACTGTACCATGTAAGCTACCCCACAACTACTACAAGTAATAAAATCTTTAATCTCTATATTTTTACCTGTTACTGGGTGGGTAATAGATTTACAAGTGTAAATGTATTTACAAAAAGCTTTTTGCAAATACATTTACACTTGTGGGGCTTACTACATTGGTAGGACCACCAGATTATTTAAGATAAGAATCAGTGAGCACATACGGGTGGTACAAAAGATGGATACCAGCAATGCCATAGTTAAACATCTCTCCTCTCATCCATCAGGTGTACATACTTTACACTTTGTGGGGCTAGACTTGGTTAGGACTGGACCCAGAGGTGGTGACATCAAAAAACGTATAGGACAACGTGAGAGCTCTTGGATTTTTGAACTGGGTGCCAGAAAAAAATCTGGGCTTAAATGAAAATATAGAATGGTCTGCTTTTTTAAGCAGATTTAGATGTTGATGTCTTTTTGACATTCATTTGGGTGTTTCTTATTAGTCTCCACCTCTGCTGTCAGAATAATAATTTAAACCAATTACATTTTTTTTAACTGCCGGGCTCAGTTAATTTATTTCTAGCATATCTCCAGTATTTTGAGATTTTGTAATTTTTTCTTTTAGTATTTTATAGCTTTTTGTGTATATATAGTTACTTTGTTGAATGTCTTTATGTAGTGTTTTATGCTCCTGAATGATGTTACATTATAGTTACATTGTATGTTTCTGTCAAAAAAGTGTTTATACTTATTAACATCAGCGGGGCTGTTTGCCTAACAGACATTTTGTAATTAAGTATTGGTATTTAAGTTAAGTGAACTTTTATAGTTTTCTAGTAAATGTTATTGGATGTATGTGAACTAAGCTGATTGTTCTAGTTTTCCAATTTTAAATCACATGACTTAGTACTTGGTGTATTTAAGTAATTTAACATTAGCTATTTCATTACTCTGATGAAGCCCAGTAGTTCACTGGGCTAAACGTAAGGTTTATTCTGCTATTCTCCAGCTGAAGTTATTGGTTGCTGAGCCTCGTGTGCCTGTTAAATAAAGAGATTTTTTTGGCACTTCATATGTTTCTTGTGCCATTCTTTAAGTCCATATTGATGGGTGCTTTATTTTTCATTTTTATGGGAATAATATTCTGCAGTTCCTGTAAACCATGGAATAATATTCCGTATATCATGTAAACTACAGAATAATATTCAATGGTTTTCTGTGGGTTACATTAAATTCTGTGGCTATTTCCATGGCTGTGGAATCATGGAAAAATTGGGGCCTTCGACATAAAGTCTGGAAAACAAGATCCCAGACCTGGCAGCAGTCATGACAGAAGCAAATCTAGATATCATGGCTATTACAGAGATGTGCAGCTGTGGCGGCCAGGACTGAGACTACTTGACTGTACCGAGATATGCTGTTTTCAGAAGGGATGACATAAAGGCTACAGAAGCAATGGCAAGTTGGGGTAGGGCAGAGGCTCTATGGGTTATCCTGGAGATGAAGAAAGGGGATATTGGCATAGGGATAATATATAGTACTCCATCACAAGAAGGGGGGTGGATAAAGCTATAATGGAGGAAATATAAAGGATGGCAAACAAAAGGGAGGTGCTGCTGTTGGGGGATTTCAGCCTACCATATTTGAAGTAGAGCACTGCAGCAGTGGCCTTTACCAGGAGCAGAGATATCACAGAGTCCCTACATGAGGCACTCTTGAGACAGCTAGTCGGGGAAGCTACTAGGGAAGGGGCAGTACTTTATCTGATCTGTACAAATGGACACAGAGTGAGGGGAGGTCTCAGTGGGGGGAAGCCTAGGCACAAGTAACCATAATACAGTATGGGTCACACTAAGTACAGCACCAGTAAGGAAACACTATAAGGTAAAAGTCCTAGATTTCAAGTGGGCAGACTTTAGGAGAATGGACGACTGCCTCGAGAAAACTCTGTTAGGAGTGGGGGATCCAAAGGGGGTGGAAGAAAAATAGGCAATAATAAAGGTAGACACAGTAGAAGCCACAAATCTCTGCATCAGACAGGTTAGCAAAAACAGGAAAAGAAGAAAACCTTTGTGGTTCAGCAGGGAGGTAGTAATAAAGGTCAGGGTGAAAAAAGGGCAGCATTCAAGAGATATAAGCAGATGCAGAGGGAGGAAGATAGAGAAGCGTATCAGGAAAGGCAAAAGGAGGGGGGAAATGGTGTCAGGAAAGCAAAGGTAAGGACTGAGGAGAAAATAGCTCAATCAGTTAAGAAAGGTGAGAAAACCTTTTACCAGTATGTGAGCGAAAGGAGGAAGACAAAGGGTGGGATAGTTCAGCTGAGGCAAAAGGGTGGGGAGATGGTGGAGGGGGACTAGGAGAAGGCAGCTGTCCTAAACATGTACTTTTGCTCTGTGTTCATGATGGAGGGGGAGGGGGAAAGCTGGGAAGGGGTGAACACCAGCCTATTCAAAGTTGTGAGGTCCTCAAGGAACTAGCAGGACTAAAAGTAGACAAAGCCATGGGACCTGCTGGGATACACCCAGAATACTGGGGGAGCTGAGGGAGTTGCTAGCAGTGCCATTAACTGGCCTGTTCAATAGATCAATAGAGAGAGAGATGGTTCCAGATGACTGGAAAAGAGCAGATGTGGTCCCTCTCCACAATGTAGGAAGCAAGGAAGAGGCAAGCAACTACAGGCCAGTCAGTCTGACATCAGTGGTGGGGAAGTTGATGGAGAAATTACTGAAAGAAAGAATTACCAAGTATCTTGATTCAGATGACCTGAAGGATCACAGACAGCATGAATTCCTGGAATAGAGGCCATGTCAAATGAACTTAATTGAGTTCTTTGACTGGGTCACCAGAGTGATATATCAGTGCAGGGCAGTCAGTGGATGTGGTTTACCTAGACTTCAGTAAATCATTTGACACCTTGCCACACAGAAGGCTTCTGCACAAACTGAGAGCCCTAGGGGTTGGGCCAGAAGTGGGCAGATGGGTGAAGAATTGGTTGGAGAGAAGAAGAAAAAGGGTGGTCACTAATGGAGTTCCAGCAGGGGATGGAAGGGTGACTAGCTGGGTACTCCAGGGATTGGTACTGGGACCGATCCTGTACAACATTTCCATAGGAGATTTTCGTAATGGCTTGAGGGAAGGTTTGTCTATTCACAGATGATACAAAGCTCTGCAGCAGAGTAAACACTTGGATGTGTTAGAGATTCACACAAATTAGAGGAGTGGCCAAAAGTGTGGGAATTGAACTTTAATACAAGAAAGTGCAAAACATGCACTTAGGGAGCAGAAATCAGGAAGTAGAGCACAGGATGGGTGGTCAGGTACTGGAAGCAACAGAGCAAGAGAGGGATCTTGGTATAATCATATCTAATAATCTCAAGGTGGCAAAGCAAGGTGAGAGGGCAGTAGTGAGTGCCAGTAGAATGCAAGGATTCATAGGCAGGGTTATAATGAGCAGGAGGAGGGAGCTGGTGATGCCATTACATGAGCAGCTGGTGAGGCCACAAATTGAATGCAGTGTCCAGTTCTGGAAACCATAATGCATCAGAGATGTGGTTTGGGTGGAGAGGGTCCAGAGGAGGGAAATGAAAAGGCTGTGGGGACTCAGCCGATTGACATATAAGGAGAGGCTAAAGGACCTCAGAATGTATACCCTGAACCAAAGGAGGGATAGAGGGACATGACAAAGACCTTCAAATACCAAAAGGGTATTAAAAGGGTTTCCAGATAGTAGCATTTTTCCAGAATAAGAGACTCTCAAAAACGAGGGGTCATGACATGAAGCTAGAAGGGGAAGATTCAAGAGAAACATTACGAAACACTACCTCACAGAAAGGGTGGTTGATGGTTAGAATGCACTCCCTGAGGAAGTGGTGGGGGCCAAAACTGTGACAGGATTCAAGACTGCTTCGGACAGGCACAAGGGAATTTTGGAGATGGGACAGTGGGGGAAATTACTTGGGACACCTAGGGTCTCTGGGTAACAGGTAGATAGAACTCTTGGGCAGACTCAGTGGGCCTGTAGTTTTTTTTATCTACTGACAACTTCTATGTTTCTATGTTTCAAGCAGGAAAGAGGCCTGGTGCAATCATATTAGATGATATTAAGATGGCCAGGCAGTGGGAAGAATAAGTGTGATGCTAAGGTGCATAGGAAGGGGTATCACAAGCAGGATGGGAGAGGTGGTGCTGTCCCTACAGAGATTGCTGGTAAGATCCCACCTTGAATAATGTGTCCAGTTCTGGAGACAACATCTTAGGAGGGATGTAGACAGATTGGAGGCATTCCAGAGAAGTGCTACCAAAATGGTGCAGAATCTGCATCAAAACTCCTATGAGGAGAGGATAAAGGAACTAAATATGCCCTGCCCCCCCCCCCAAGAGGAGGGAAGGTAGAGGGAGGATATGGTAGAGACCTTTAAATACTTCACAGAGGTAAATATGATACAGAAGGTGGTATTTTTCAGAGAAAATGGTGTGCTAGAACAAGGGGAATAATATGAAGTTAGAGGGGTTAAATTCAGGAGGGGCATAAATGGGGACTAAAAAACTCTAGGGGGACCCAAAATTACAACCTGCACTGGGGCCCATCTTTCTGTTCCTCCACCACTGCTATCTATCTATCCATCTTTCTCTTATACAACAGTATGCAGTATCTGTGGCAGAGGAACAGAAAGATGGGCCCCCAGTGCAGGCTGTAATTTTGGGCCCCCCATGATTTTTTTAGTCCCCATTTATGCCCCTCCATCTTCCCTCAAATATCAAGGAATATGACACTTATGTATACTCCCTACTCCCTTGCTACCATCAGTTGAACCACGCCTTCCCACCCCAAGAATCTCTTTATGAAAAAATGCTAAATGTACTGTGTACCTGTCTTAATACCTGTGAGCCTTGTGATACCTGCTGTCTCTGTGCCTAACGTTTGATACCTACTCCCCACTATGTATCAACTAAAACTACTGTACATTAATATCTATGTATGTATTCACTGTAACTAAATATGTATTCAGTTAAAACCACTGTATATTATACCTATGTATGTATTTACTGTAACTAATTCCTGAAAAAGGGACCTCTGGTCTCAATGGGCTTACCCGGTTACCAAAATCTAAATAAATAAATACATATTAAACATGTCATTGGCAAATCAAGTGCTCAATATCAATACTGCTGAACAGTCGATTATAATAGTAGCATCCAGGACTGTGGAATAGCATATGGCAACATGTAATAGTAGTATTTTCTACTCGTCTATTTTAATCACCTTTTACATGCTTTTTGGTCTGCAAATGCATGAATGGTTTTGCTTGCCCAAACTGCCTGTCCTACTCTGACACTCTGATTCATTCTTTAGTTTATAATCCCTTCACTTTTCTTAATCTGCTCTTTGTTTAGCCTCTAAATCTCTTTGTATAATATTTATGTTCCAGTGAATGCACTACTTGTATCAGTGTGTTTTTTATTTTTGTTTGGGGTTGGATGTTTGAGTTGAGTTGGGTTAGGGGTTAGCTTTTTTTTACTTTATTATTTAGAACAAGTTTTACGGATTACAGTTTTTTTACACAACACATTGTTACAACACACAGTGACACAGCTGCTGAAGCAGCACTGCTAAATTAAGTAATACAGTATGGCTGCAAAAATCCTATGCTTAGTGTGTGTGAGACTAGAGTTACGATGAGGTGAAGGGTGAAGAATGATGGATGATCTGATTTGAATGAATGAGCGGCGAGCAAGACAGGAGACACACATACACACACACACGAGGGAAGTCTCAATCACAAACAGACCTCTGGCCTTCCTGCCGAACTGCTACACTGTGGCTGCAGGCAGGTGGCTACCTATGGAGGAGCTTGCTCACCTCAGCTGCTAAAGATGGGTCATGGTGACTAACTGAACTGACTGGTGAGGGTCTGCACCGTGCCAAGCCCGAGTCCACTCCTAGAGACGAGTAGTTCAAGTCAGTCAGGCCACACAATATTCAATTTTTATTTTATTTTCTTAAATTTCTTTTCACTCTCTCTCTCTCTCTCTCTCATTCTGGCAGCTGGTGTGCCAACAACAAGACTATAGCCCGCAACAAAAGCCCAGTTGCTAGGATAGGATAGGATAAAATAGGATAGGATAGGAATTTTATTTATGTAGTGCTCTATATAGACTTGGAGCGCTTCACAAAAATAACAACATACATTATACAGTAATATGTACATATAAACATATACATATGAATATAATTACTGTATAATGTCGAGACTAATATTAAAACAGTTTTACCTATCGCACATTTAAGCAGTATTTTAGTAAAAACAAGTTAACAATAAAATAAATAAAATTAACCCATAATCAGTAAAGACAGGATAGTGTTCAGTAATCAGTTAATCAAGCACAGCAGTCCCATTAGCCAAGCAGACAGACATACTACTGCTTGCTGCATACACTAGGCTAGCCTTGCCTACCCCCAGACTGACTGACAGCATCCCTGTGCAATCGGGTGTCAGACAGCCCAGAAGGGCTCTGGCTGCCCTTTTCCTGCCTGTCTACAAATGCGCCACTGGCTGCAAGTCAGCTGATTTCCTCCTGACCCATCCCTAACTTGACCACCATCTCCTGGAAAGCTGCCAACCCACAACAGAGACTGCCCACCCACCACCAACAGCAAGTCAAATACTTTAAGTGGTATGTGCTTTCTGACCAGATCCAACTCCGACCATCCATGACACTTCACTGCTGCCTCCTGCAGTACAGACTGCCGTGGTGCTGCACAACTGTGTGGGCTGTAAACTTTGTACTTTGGGGGAGATTCTTAATGAGCCCCCTAAATGTGTGGGCCCCTGTGCCACTGCACTGACTGCATCTGCTATTCCTCCATCACTGTGTAGTATACTACATAAGCACAGAAAGTGCAGTGATAATAGCAAAAAACATTATACAAGGTGCAGTTGTACATTATGAGACCATGGGTAGGATACTACATTCAGTAGGTTGACATGGTGCAAGGAAAACAAACAGTGGTAGCAACAACAAACATTACAGAATGTGCAATTCTGTATTACAAGACAGGGTGTAGAATACTACATAGGTGCACACGGTTCAAGGATAACGTAACAACAACAACAACAAATATTACGCAAGGTGCAGCTGTGTACTGTGAGACACTGTCATGCACTGCACAGGAACATGAGGAGCAGTTGTGTATTATGGGACACTGTAGTGTAGTGCACAGAAATACCAAGTGCAGTCGTGTATTATGAGACACTGTAGTGTAGTGCACCGAAATACCATGTGCAGTTGTGTGTTATGAGATACTAACATACTAAAATGCCAGCAGAATAGGTCTAATGGTCTTTTGTGTCTGTTCGTTTGGTCAGCCTCCACCCTGGGAGCTGACCTTGCTGCCCCCCTCTCCCTCTCTGGCTTCTGCCTTCCCAGTCCCGGATATTCTCGCTGCACTGGTTTTTGCTTCCAGAACCCTTCCCCTGTACCTGTCCCACCCCCTCTTGAACCTCTCCACCGCTTTTGCCTCCACCTGCACCCTGGGCAGTGCATTCCATGGCTTCACCACCCTCTCAGTAAAGTAGCACCTCCTCCTTTCTCCCCTGAATCTCCCCCCCCTCCAGCTTCCACCCATGCCCTCTAGTTGCCCCTCCCTCCCTCCTTCCTTTGGAGCACCCTGACTGCTCTTCCCCTATTTACCCCCTTCATGTACCTGAAGACCTCTATCATGTCCACCCGGTCCCTTCTCTCTTCCAATGTGTACATGTTTAGCTCTTCAGTCTCTCCCATAGGTCCTATCCCCAAGCCCCAAATCATTTTGGTTGCCCTCCTCTGGACCCTCTCCAGGAGTTCAGTGTCCCTCTTTAAATGTGACTCCAAAACTGCACACACAGTACTTGAGGTGCGGCCTCACCAAGCAGTTATACAGTGGGAATATCACTTCCCTCCTTCTGGAGGTGAGCCCCCTAGTGATGCATCCAAGCATCCTGTTGGCCTTTGCCACTGCCCTTCTACAAGCCTCTGAATTGTTCATCTTGACATCCACCACCACCCCCAGGTCCCTCTCAGCCATCGAGACTTGTAGCATTCCCCCCAGGGTGTACACTTGGCCCAGGTTTCTGGCTCCCAGGTGCAGTACCTTGCATTTTCCTGCATTGAACCTCAGCTTCTGCTTTCTAGATCACCCTTCCAGAGCCTCCAGGTCCCCCTGTAGGGCCACCCTCCCCTCCTCCTCAACCACCACCACCCCCAGTTTTGAGTCATCCACAAAGAGACTCATCTCACTCCTGATACCCTTCCTTATGTCAAAGATGTAGGCGTTGAACAGCAGGGGCCCAAGGATTGATCCCTGAGGGACTCCACTAATGACCCTCCTTGGGGGAGAGACTCTCCCTCCAACCATGACCCTCTGGGTCCAGTTCTGGAGCCAATTTCCAATCCATCTGATCATCTGGTTCCCCAACCCCATTTCTCCCAGATTATCCAACAGGCCCCATGAGGAACAGAGTCAAATGCCTTGCTGAAGTCAAGAAAGAGGATGTCCACTGGTCTACCTAGGTCCAAGGCACTCATCACCCAGTCATAGAACTCCACAAGGCTTTTCTGACATGACTTCCCTGGGACAAATCTATGCTGTCTATCGTCCAGGCACCCCAACTTTTTCAGGTCCCCCCCAGTCTCTCCTTGACAATGCCCTCCATCACCTTGCCCACCACTGATATCAAGCTGACAGGCCTGTAGTTCCCTGCCACCTCCCTTGATTGCCCCTTGTGGATAGGCACTATATGCACCACCTTCCAGTCATGGGGCACCCCCCCGTCCTCAGAGAGAGAGAGATGCTGAAGAGCTCCGCCAGGGGTTTCGCCAGGACATCCGCCAGTTCCTTCAGCAATCTGGGATGTAATTTATCCGGCCCTGGTGCTTTCTCCATCTTAAGAAACCTGAGGGCTTCCTTCACTCACTCTCTCTGCCATGATTTCCACCTCCGCTACCTCGTCCCCCTGCTTTGCTTTCCCCCACCTGCCAGTGATGCCCCTCCTCCTAGACCGCCAATTGGTAGGGTCCCCCTTCTTCAATTTACCACCTCCTCCATGTATGATGCAGCCTCCATTTTCCTTGGTGAAAACTGAAGTGAAGTACTCATTTAGTACCTCAGCCTGCTCCCTCGGGTCTTGTGCCCATCCCTCCCCCGTGTTTTAATCCTGCTAATCTGCCTCTTCACCCTTCGTTTTTCCCCAATGTATCTAAAGAACCCCTTGTTCCCTCTCCTAATTTCCCTGGCCAGGTTCTGCTCCTTCCTTGCCTTAGCCATCCTCACCACCCTAGTGGCCCTTCTGGGCATCAGCTTGTACTCCCCTCAGTCCCTTTCACTCCTTGAGCACTTGAATTGCCTATAGGCTGCCTTCTTTCCCCTCACCACCTCCTGAACCTCCCTGGTCCACCAGCAGGGTTTTCAGGCCCTACCACATTTTTGTCTTACTCTTGTGCAGGTGCTGGTAGCTTCCTGCACCCCCCTCCTGATGATTTTCCACCTACTGTCAGCGTCCATGTCTGGCCCAATCATCCAAGTGCTCCTTAAGGATCCTTCCCATTTCCTTGAAATCTGCCCCCCTGAAGTCAGTTACCTTCGTCTTTGTGCAGCCTTCTATCCCTCCTAGGTTCAGGCAGAACCAGACCGTGGCATGGTCGCTCCCCACCAATGGGTCTCTTACCTCCAGGCCCCCAGTCTGGTCACTGTCTGCAAGGACCACATCCAGTATCCGCTCCTCCCTGGTCAGTTTCCCCACCTGCTGATTTAGAAACATATCCTGAAAGACATCCAACAACCTCTGTTCCCTGGCCACTGAGGATGTCATAGTCTCCCAGTCTGTTCCCGGCATGTTTAAGTCCCCCAACACCACCACCCTTCTCCTTCCCAATCTGCAGTGTCTCCCAACTTCTGCCACCAGACTCTCCTCCAGCTCCTCTGCCAGCGCAGGGGGTTTATACACCACTCCTATTTTTACTCTCTTGACCCCTCTTGTTATCAAGGTGACCCAAATTGCCTCCACAGTTTCCTCCTCCTCCTCCACTCCTCCCATGGCAATGCAGTTTTTGACTATTATTGCTATCCTTCCTGAACATGGTGTAACCCTTCAGGTTCAGGTCCCAGTCGTGCCCGGCAGTGGCCCAGGTCTCAGTGACCACTGCCACATCCCCCTCTCCCACAGTTAGCATCACCTGGAGCTCAGGCTTTTTATTGCCCAAGCTCCTGGCATTTAGCAGGACTACCTTCCACCCTTTCCCTATACTTCCATTTCCCCTGCTCATGTTACTGTGGGGATTCTGTATTCCCCTGGTCCGCACCTTACCAGTCGGCCTTTTCCTGCATTCCTCCAGCTCCCCAGGGTGGTGGAGACAGAGTCCCTCCTTTATCGGACCCCCCTCGAAAGCCTTTCTCCCATCCCTCCCCTTCACAAGTTTAAATCCCACCTTTCACAAATGAACCCCTCTATTTTCAACTTAAGGATTTCCTTGGCCTCCGAATTGAGATGGAGCCTATCTCTAGCATACAGACCCTTATCCTCCCAGATCTCCCCCAATCCCCCATCAACCCATACCCTCTGGCCCCACACCACTCCCTGAGCCACTGGTTTATCACCCTAATCTTCCTCTTGTGTTCCCCACTAGCCCTTAGCACCAGCAAGATTTCCGAGAAGAAAATTTTGCATCCTATATCATGACAGACCCTGGCAAGCTCCCTGAACCTTGCCTGTATCTCTAGCTCACTATTTCCCTCAATGTCATTGGTACCCAGGTGGACCAGTATGTCCAGGGAACCTCCACAATCCTTTGCCAGCTGATATACCTCATGCTTGGCCCTGTGCACCGTTAGTCCAGGGAAGCATTTTGTTCTAACTGGGCAGGCTTCTCCCTTCCTATCCCATTTGATCCCCTTGATCATGGAATCACCCAACAGGAGCACTCTGGCCACCCCTTTTCCTCCATTTCCCCCCCTTCCATGTCCCTCATCCTTTCTACCAGCCCCTTCCCCCAGCCGCCTCCTTGCTCCTCCCCCTATCTGGGTGCCACCTGCCATGCCCTCCTTATTTGACCTGGCCACCCTCTCCTCTCCGATCCTATGGTCCTTGTCCTCCTGGGTATCCTTCTGTACCTCGCTACCCCCACCGTTACTGCTCGTGACTGGTCCTTCCCCCCATCTGCTAAACTAGCCTGACTCATCCTCCCTTCCTTCCCGTTTCTGTTCAGCCCCTCCTTGCTTGTTGTGCTCCCCTAGCCTAAACCCTCAGCTCCCTTTACTGTATCCTCCTTGTACTTCTGGTCCTTCTCCTTGCCCTTTCCTTCCAACTGGTCTTTTTCCTTGTGCTTTGCTCCTGCTACCCCCTCCTCCTCCTGCTCTGCTCCCCTGCTCCCCCCGTTTTCCCACATTCCAAGTTCCCCCCATTCCTCCCACTATCCAGCCCCGGCCTCCTGCCCCCTACTCCCTTTCCATCTCTAACCGCCCCTGTCATGGCTACATCACCCCCTCATCCTCAAGAGAAGAAGAGAATTGAAGCTGTTACTGAGCTTAAGGTCTGATCCACCTTCCCCCATTTCTTCCTTTGGTCCAGCCCCAGCCATCTGCCTGCTTCCCTGAGAATGTGCTCCCTTTGGCCCCTGTCTGTGAGGGTTCCCAGTTACCTGCCAGCTTCCTTCGTAGTATCCTCCTTTTGGGCCCCATCTGCCAGGGTCCCTATGCAACCCCAGAGTACTCTCCTGCACTCCTTTCCCTATGCCCCCACCGCTAGTGTTTGGTGCAACCCCGTGGGAAAGACCCTGCCCTATTCCCCAACCATACCGCCCCCCTTCCCCCAGCTGTCTCCTAAGCCCCTCAACCTCCTCCCTAAGCTGTGCCAGCTGGTAGCACACTGGGCAACCACCGGACTTCCAAGCTCAGTCCAGTATCATGGCTGCCCCACACCCTGTGCACCCCACCACCCACCCGAAGATGCCGGCCCTAATGACATGTGGTCCCACCTCCCTCCAAGTAGGTTCCCTGGTGAGCCACTAAGTTCCCCACTAGTTCAAGACTTTTATACTTTCAACACTTGAGTGGCTGAACTTTTCTTCAGCTGATTGTTAGCCTTAAGAGTTTGCTCACAGGGGAAGTTTGCAACTCCCTAAGTTCCTCCCTCCCAGCATTTAAACTCAACCCCCAGTGACTCTTCTGCATTTAAGAAAGGCAAAGGCAAATGAAAGGGATGGGTGGGAGGGCTTTCTAGAGAGTTCTTAAGGAGTTAGGCCAATTTTAAAGCACAACTTACAAACAATAAAAACTTACAGAAACTTATGAGAAGTTAGCTTTCCAGAACCTCATCACAATTTCAAACTTCAACTGCTACCTCCCTCTGCCACAGCCAGAAGACTTAAAATGCCTCAGTGAAAATTTTAAACAGAGATTAACTGAAATGCAAACAACCTTGATTGGCTGGCTGTGTGTTACTGGCCAAAGACCCTCCCCCACTAGAAGAGTCTACAGCTAGCACAGAGAGATTTAAGTATTTGTGTCCCTCTGTTCCACAGAGTTCTTAAGGAGTTAGGACAATTTTAGAACACAACTTACAAACAATAAAAACTTAAGAAACTTATGAGAAGTTAGCTTTCCAGAACCTCACCACAATTTCAAACTTCAGCTGCTACCTCCCTCTGCCACAGCCAGAAGACTTAAAATGCCTCAGTGAGAATTTTAAACAGAGATTAATTAAAATGCAAACAACCTTGATTGGCTGGCTGTGTTACTGGCCAAAGACCCTCCCCCACAAGAACAGTCTACAGCTAGCACAGAGAGATTTAAGGATTTGTGTTCCTCTGTTCCAGAGAGTTCTTAAGGAGTTAGGCCAATTTTAAAACACAACTTACAAACAATAAAAACTTACAGAAACTTATGACAAGTTAGCTTTCCAGAACCTCACCACAATTTCAAACTTCAACTGCTACCTATCTCTGCCACAACCAGAAAGATCCTGTTGTATACTGCATAAAAACACAAGGTACAGGTGTGTATTATCAGGCACTGTAGTGTAGTGCACAGAAATACCAAGTGCAGTTGTGTGTTACGAGATCCTGTTGTATACTGCATAGAAACACAAGGTGCAGTTGTGTATTATGAGACACTGTAGTGTAGTGCATAGAAACACAAGGTGCAGTTGTGTATTATGAGACACTGTAGTGTAGTGTATGGGAACACAAGGTGCAGTTGTTTATTATGAGACACTGTAGTGTAGTGCATAGGAACACAAGGTGCAGTTGTTTATTGTGAGACACTGTAGTGCAGTGCATAGGAACACAAGGTTCAGTTGTTTATTGTGAGACACTGTAGTGCAGTGTTTAGGAACACAAAGTGCATTTCTGTATTATGAGACACTAGTATACTGCATAGGAATACAAGTTGCAGCTGTGGATTACCTAAGCAGTCCCAAGCTGCGGTCTCCCAATTTACATTATGCTGAGGTTGGGAGACTGCATTTCAAAATCCTGATGGGGATTTGCTATAAAATATCCAACTCAAGGGGGGAGTGGACCTCGGAGTTGAGTGTTAGCATCGGGGCATACAAAATATTTTTTTTAAAAGTTCTCACTGCAGGAACTGAACCCCATTTCTGATACCTTGCTGGCTGAGCTGTTGGAGCATTAGTGCTCCATGCCATGAGGCAGCTCAGCCAGGACCCCTCTCTCCACTGTCTCCAAATGTTTATGCCAGGCAAAATTATGCTTTGGGGTGTAACCCAGTATTTCTCTGGGCGAAATACAATTTTGCCTAGCCAAATGACATTTCGCTCAGCTAAATGATATTTTGCTGTTGGGTTGAAATGTCAGGCATCCCTAATTTCAGGATACCAATGCCAGGCCCCTACATTTCAGGACCCTCAGTGTTGGTATCCTGTAAGGCTACTGCAGCTGTATACTATAAGACACCTTAAACACAAAAAACAGGCACTCACCACCACAAATTGTACTGACACTGCATGAAGGATTTAAAAAGCTTTATTGCAGATAGTTGCTTGCCTCAGGCATTTCTACCTAACCCTTTCTCAAAAGCTAAAGCACACTCAATCACACAATTAATTTATACAATGAAACTTATGACATCATAATGACATAAATTTGAAACCACCAATAGAATCCAACACATTAAATCATATGGCTCAAGTTTAAAAAGGCAAACAAATCACATAAAACAGTACACCAACATGAAACATATTGCGCATCACTAAATAGTATTACAATCACATATTTAAGTATTGTATAGTAGAAATAACAAGGGAAAATTCAAAACATAAATTAAAAGAAACAATGATCCTGGAAATGGGGGTTATTTGTAGGGAAAAAGGAAATAAACCAGAAATGTGTGTGTGTGTTGGGGGGGGGGAGGATTTATACCTGAGACAAATAACCTTAAAACAACCAATAATGGTAAGACTGACTCTATATTATGTGCAACAAAACTTTAAATCCTTCATGTAGTGTCAGTACAATACGTGGTGGCGAGTGCCTGGTTTTTTTTGTGTGTGTGTTAAAATGTATATTTTTTTGCCAGTGCACCACAGCCTTGTACAAGCTCTTGTGTTTTTCATTATGAGACACTATAGGGTAGTGTATAGAAACACAAGGTATAGTTGTATATTACGAGACACTGTAGTATGGTGCATAGGAACACAAGGTGCAGCTGTGTGTTATGAGCCCCTGTAGTATATTGCATAGGAAAACGAAGTGCAGTTGTATATTATGAGACATTGTAGTGTACTGCATTTGAACACAAAGTGAAGTTCTGTACCACTATGAGATACAAGTATACTGTATAGTAAGAGAAGGTGCAGTTGTATATTATGAGACACTGTAGTGTACTGCATTTGAACACAAGGTGCAGTTCTGTGTTATGAGTCATTAGTATACTGCATAGAAACACATGGTGCAGTTGTATATTTTGAAACACTGTAGTATACTGCAAAGGAACACAAGTTGCAATTGTGTATTTTGAGACATTGTAGTATACTGCATAGGAATACAAGATGCAGTTGTGCATTATGAGACCCTGTAGCATAGTGCACAGGAACCTGCAGGTGCAGGTACAGTTATACATTATAAGACCCTGTAACATACTGCATAGAAACACAAGGTGCAGTTGAGTGTTATGAGACACTGTCGTCTACTGTATAGGAACATAAGGTGCAGCTGTGTGTTATGAGACCCTGTAGCATACTGCATAGAAACACAAGGTGCAGTTGCATAGTATGAAACACTGTAGTGTATTACATAGGAACACAAAGTGCAATTGTGTTTTATGAGACCCTGAGCATGCAGCATAGGAACACGTGCTGCAGTTGTGTGTTATGAGACAATGTAGAGTACTGCATAGGAACACAAGGTACAGTTGAGCATTTTGAGACCCTGTACCGTACTGCATAGAAACACGGGGTGCAGCTGCACATTATGAGATGCAACAGCATCCTGCATAGGAACACATGATGCAGTTATATAATATGAGACCCTGTAGCATACTGCATAGGATCACAAGGTACAGTTTCATGTTATGTGATCCTGCAAGGTACTGCATAGGAACACAATGTGCAGTTGCATGTTATGAGCCTCTGTAGTGTGCTGCATAGGAACACAAGGTGCAATTGTGCATTTTGAGACCCTGTAGCATATGTCATAGGAACACAAGGTGTAGTATTGTATTATGTAACCCTGTAGTGTACCGCATAGGAACACAAGGTGCAGTCGCGCATTATGAGACCTGTAGCATACTGCATAGGAACACACAATGTAGTTGGATGTTTTGAGACCCTGTAGCTTACTGCATAGAAACACAAGGTGCAGTTGTATATTACAAGACCCTATAATATACTGCATTTGAGCACAAGGTACAGTTCAGTGGCCCACACAACCAGAATATAAAGCTTGTGCAACTATATTACAGTGTTGTGGCTTTTCACACTCAGTATTCCATTAGGAATTATCACCATGTAGGGGTACTGAAGGCAAGGAATGCTGAAAGAGGGTTCCACTTCTAGAATTGTCACTGGATGGGTCCCTTGGCTAAAGGTACCTTAGGAAGAAACCCCCTGGGAGTAGAGAGGTGAGCCACTGGAGGAGGAGTGGAAGATGGTTGGGCAATGAGAAAGTGCTTCAGATGAGGGCTGAAAGGAACTGCTTATATAGCTCATGAAGTAGGTGTGGCTGGTTGCTCACTCATTGAACCACAGGCGTAGCCTTTTAATTCAATCGACCATGAAACCAGAATAATGTAATACTTGTGCAACTGTATTATGATGTTGTGGCCATTCGCACTTTCTATTCCATTAGGAATTACCACCCTGTAGGGATACTGAAGGCAAGGAATGCTGTACGAGGGTTCCCCCCCTAGAGGTGCCATGGGAAGGGTCCCTTGGCTAAAGGTACCTTAGGAAGGAACCCCCAAAGAATTGTAGCAATGATGGATGACTATGAGGTAGAGAAGCAGACTGACAGCAATAGGCAGCATAATAAAACATAGATAAGATATACAAGTAAGCAGGATAGCTCCAAAAATATGGTTTACACTTATAGCAGCAAGAAGCTTCCTAAGGAGATAGGGAACAGCCAGCAGGGCCACCATCCATCTCCATCCAACAGTGGAACCTACCCGAATAAGCTAAGAGTATTGCTAAAACTAAATATTGTGATCTGTGGCATAGAGGAGAGAAAAAAAAAACATTGAGGAGGAAATCTGGGGTGATCCAAGGCTGAGATCTCCTTCCCTCTAGGCTTGGGCTATTTTATTTAGTGATGGCTCAGCTGCTACATTCAAAATTCAATTCAGGGGGGTGGAAAATATTCTGATTTGGTAAAGGGCTCTCACTGTATTCCTGTAACAGGAACGCCGTGAAGGGTTGTGAGGGTTCTCCGCAACAAGCACCTCCGAGGTGGAAGGAGGAGAGCAACGACCACTGAGGCATCTAGCTGGCTTGCTAATCTAAAATACAAACAGGTTGAACCGGAGGCAGTTGTGGGGAGAAGCATTTAAGATGCAATGGTAGTAAATTAATACTACAGCTGAAGGGGGAGTGCACGGAACCACCCTTCATTGCTAGTCATAAATTCTACATCAAGAAGTGCCACTGTGCAGAAACAGCTAAAGCTCCACCTGGAGTAAGGACATTCCCACTATGGGCTAGAAAGGAAGGACCCCACTCAAGGCATCACACCCTCAGGATGCGGACTAGTGTGTAGGGTGAGACAGTTACCTGAGAGTATGCTCAGAGCCAGTAAATTGATGGGCATGGTCAGCTAATCTCTTCTAGAAATGGAGCAGGCCATACATGGTAATGCAGAGAAAATCAGGTAATATGTAGCAGGTAAAGTACGGTTACGTAAGAGCTTACCATATCAGTAGAGCTTTGGGAGCATCTCTTGCAGCAGGTCATAACACATGTGATATCAGCCAAAGGCATAATTTCCTCTAGGTGACTTCTCAGCAGTCAGCTCTGGACCTCACTCTAACGTTAACACGTGGTATAAGTATGCACGTTTAAAATGGGGAGGTCCCAGCTACTCTTCAGTTCTTTTCCATCCTAGCAACTGAATGAGAAACCATTTCTCCAGCCTCCAATGGGAACTGAGGAGGGAAATAAGGCAGCAGCTTGTGGAGTCATTGAAATACAGGAGCAAGGCACCCTTCTGAAGTAACAGCAGGGGGAAAGGCGGGTGGGGCAGCATGACCTGCTGCAAGAGATACTCTCAAAGATCTACTCTTATGGTAAGTTCTTATGCAACCATATTATCTTCTTCAAGCCAATCTCTTGCAGCAGTTCATAACACATGGAAAAATTCCCAGGCAATTATTATGCCACAGGGAGGAGGAAGTGAACCATTATGACTTAGGACAAGAGGCCTTGTAGACCGGCCCATCCAAAAGTGCCCTGCTTCTTGGAAGCAAAGTCTAGGCTGTAGTGTTTCTTGAATGTATGTACAGTAGATCACATGGTGGCTTTGCAAATTTCTAAGGTGGAGATGCCCCAGAAACATGCCAGAGAGGCAGCCATGCCTCTGGTAGAATGGGGTTTCACAACCCTGTGAGAGGTTTGTCATATTTTGTATAGATAGATGAAATGCAGTTGGCCAACCATGTGGACGAGCACTGCTTTGAAATCTGAATACCCTAGTTTCCTGGGACAAAAGAGACAAAAAGTTGCTAAGTGTTTCGCAACTGCGAAGTGCGGAGAAGATAAATTCTCAATGTTCTATGCACATTGAAAGTATGAAGCAGGGATTCCCCTGGATTTATAGGCTCTGCATATTACATTAGTACTGTATGTGGATAGACTGAAGTAAATTCAGCAACAACCTTTGGCACGTAAAGATTCCCTATCGTTATGAAATTGCAGGTAGGGAGGCTTGCATATTAGTGCCTGTAGCTCTGAAATACGTCTTCGTGATGTAATGGCAACTAAAAATATAATTTTCCAAGAAACATAACAGAGTTTGCTGGATTCATCAGGCTCAGAAGGACTCAGTCAAATTTTCAAGCACAAAATTAAAATCCCACACAGGGACTGGATCCCGGATAGAGGGATGAAGGTATAGAATATCTTTTAAAAAGGTTTGAATTAAAGGCAACTGGGAGAATGGTTTGTTGCTCACAGGTAAATGAAATACAGCAATGGCCAAAAGGTGAGCTTTTACAGAGGAATATTTCAGTCCACCCCCCCGACAAGCAGAGCAAACAGTCAAAGATGCTCTGAGGGGATCTTGGCCAGAATAGTGCTATGATAATCACAGAGGCCTTGTCCCAGACCAGTTTGAGTAGTACTCGCTGAATGAGTGGAAACGGTGCGAAGACTTAAAGAAATCTTCCTGTCTAGGAAAGAGATAATGTGTCCCACCACACAGTTCCAGGACCTCGCTCGAGAGACCAATAAGGAGGCAGTTTTGCATTTTGTGGAGAGGCAAATAGGTCCAACTCTGGTCAGTCTCATTGGTGGCAGACTTTGTATAGGACATCCAGTAGAATTTCTAACTCGTGGGCCAAGGGAGTGGATATGCTCAGGGCATCTGCCAGGGTGTTGACACTCTGTGGATGTGGACTACCCGAAGATGGATATTTCTCTGGATCACTCAATACTGGACTGTCATTGAATCTCTGCCGAAAGGGTATGAATGGATGCCTCCTTGCTTGTTTAGGTAGTGAACTACTGCAGAATTGTCTGAATGCACCTGAAGGCAACCAAGGGGAAGGAGAGTTTCAAATGCATGTAAGGTGTAGAGGACTTCCCTCATCTCCAAGACATTGATGCGGAAACGGGACTCCACCAGCATCCAAGATCCTTGGGATCGCATGTACAGGAGATGAGTGCCCCTCCCTGTCAAGGAGGCATCTGTAGTCAAAATGAGACATGGGGCAGGAGAACGAAATGGCATGCCTCGCATTAAGTTTTATTTATTTATTTACTTATGTCCGGTAACCGGGTGAGTGAGATGATCCAAGAAACTGATTTCAGCCACGGCCCAGTCCATGGATTTTCACCATTGTTGGACTCAAAGCGTTGGGGAAGACATCAGGAGCAGGGCATCAAAATCTTCTTCCTTCTGGTCCCATTGGACTCTCAGGGACCATTGAATGACTCTCATATTCAGACTTGCATGGGGGACTGTCCGAATTGCGGCCACCAAATGACCCAGGAGGCACAGGTGGTCTTGTGCCAAGACCAGTCTGCTGGACTCTAGTCTGTGCACCAAATCAATCAGGACATCCGCCCGAGACTGGGGCAAAGATGCTATCCGCAAGGAGGTGTCTAACATGGCTCCTCTGTACAGGAGGCATTATGCAGGATCTATCTTGTATTTCAGAAAGTTTACAGCTATCCCCACCTTGAGGAACAACTGAAGGACTCGAGAAAGTGTGCAGATGCTCGCAAGAAGGCAGTCATCTAAGTAAGGAAAGACACAGGCCTTCCCTGCAGAGGTCCGCTGTGACCACCACTAGGCATTTTGTGAACATTCTCATGGCTGAAGAAGGGCTGAATGGGAAGGCTCTGAACTGGTAATGATGACCCTGAAACAACAAATGGAGAAACTGTCTGTGAGCAGAGTACTTCTGGATATGGAGGTGCGTGATCATCATATTGAGAGAGCAGAAACAGTCTCCTGTGTTCAACAAGGGGAGAAGTGTAGAAAGAGACACCATCCTGAACTTTTGGTATTTGATATAGAGGTTGAGACACCTCAGATCCAAAATGGGGCATAAGTCCCCTGTCCATTTGTCAACCAGGAAGAAATGGTAGTAAAATCTCGCACCCTTCTGTGGAAAGTGGAACTACTTTGATGGCATATTTTGTGAGCAAAGCATCAATTTCATTCTGTAAGATCAATGCTTGGTCTAGGGGTTAATAAGAGACCCTTGGTGGCACAGAAGGGGGTATCTCTGTGAATTCCAGTGTGTGTCCTGATTCAATCAGTTGCAGGAACCACAGGTTGGAGGAGATGACTTGCTAACCTTGCAGGTGCAGGGGAAAACCTGCCTCTGATGGCTGTGGGAAGGGTCTCCAGTCCCATGACCAGAGGAAAACCTTCAGGCCAAAAGTAGGCCCTGCTGGAGAGCAGCAGGGACATAACAGGACATTTTCAGAGGATTTTGAGGACCAGCCAATATCAACTAAGGTTTATGCTTATTGGCAGGTGTTCTTTGAGTGTTGGAACATGACCTGTAGGGGTGGCCCCTAGCAGACCCGCTGTAGGCCGGTTTTGCTTTTGGACAGTACGAGGTACATATCGACTGAAGGGTATGACCTGAGTCCTGTAAATCCTTTAATATTTCTTGGATCTGTGGACCAAAAAGCTAATCACCCTTATCACTCAGCCCCAGAACTTAGATGTAGTCAAAATGTTCTATGCTTGACCTTATTCAAAATGGCCAACTGGGGCTCAGCAGGGAAGTTCAGAGCATTAAGGATAGATTGCTGCACATCCTATGAAAATCTTGACACTCTTAATCAGGCATGACATCTCAGACAAATGCCTGCAGGGGACATACTACCGCAGTGTCAAAAGCATTATAAGTGGCCCTGAGCAGGTGGTGGCAAACAGCTGCCGCTATAGACATCTTGGTCATCAGATCCTCCTGGGTAGGACCCACAGGGTGGGACTGGCCATTGCCTGGGAGGCTTTTAGGATTTTCTCCTAGTATTTTAGGAGGTGACCCATGTAACTCAGTATACGGAGCGACATAGTAGCCGAGGTATAAACCCAATTCCCCATAACATCCAGTTTCTTAGATTCCTTATCCGGGGGTTGAGCACTCATGTGTTGAGGTCTAGAGGCCCTATCGTGAGCAGCATTGCTCACCACAGAATCCGCCTGAGGTGGAGACATAAAGTAGGGATGATCAACTGGGGCTTGATAAATTCTATCAGCCTTAGGAAAATTGGAGGGAATTTTATAGGGTTGCTTCCAAGCAGACGAAATAGCCTCTTTAAAGGTGTCCACCAAAAGAGGGATGACCAGAGTGGGGCATTCTGGTACACCCAAATACTGAGCCAATGTGCTGGCTTGGTAGCACTGGAGGTTGAGATGCTGGTTGTTATACCTCACGCCATGCCAGCGACTCAAGTTCAGGAACAAGCTCGATCATAGGGGGTCAGCAGGGGATGAGAGAGGATTAAGCATCCTGAGAACTGATCTCCTCAATTGGGGGAGGAAGAGCCTGTCCTTTGACTGCCCTCTGGCAGTGGCTGGAGGGCGGTATGGGTCGGGAGGCATGTAACCCGTGTCCTTACATTGTTTATGAGGGAGGACAGAGAAAATATGAAAAGGGAGTTGGCAGGTTCCATGTTGGCCCTACATGTCCCACGGCCACCCTGATGTCTGGATTATGCTCCATGGTGGAGGAGAAAGTTGATGCTCCCCTTCATGGCCCCATCGCAGGGTGCAAGCCACAGGGGAATTATGGGATCAGTCAGGCATGGACGATAAGTCCCTCCAAGGAAGGGCCATAGCTGCCTGCCAGGCTCCAGGGGGATAAAAATCTCTATGGAAAAAAAATACAGGGTCAACTTCTTTCTCAAAGCATCTTGCTCAGTACCCTGGAACCAAAGTTTTTTTGGAGATGAATCATAATGTCTGAAAATGTCGGATCATCAGGTGGAGAACATGGTAGCTCAGGAGTAGGTTCACCCTGCACTGATGAAGTGGCCAAGGAGGACCATGGGAACTCCTCCAGGTCCATTCCTTCATCTGCATCCAGGTCAGACAAATCCCAGTCCTGCAGGAAAGGATCATCCATGTCCACATCTGGAGTTGGAAAATCCAGGGAGACAGGAAAAGAGCTGACCATCCTCTGGGTCAAAGAAGGCTGAGAGGGAGCAGAGACTGGAGCCGACCCTTCATTGAGGGGTGAGAGGTCTTCCTAAGGTTCAGGATAGTATTTACTTCGACTAGGACATCAATCATGGCCATCTGTTCAGTGGAAGTAGCCGATGTAAAAATGTACTGAATAAATAGGAACCACTGATGGGATTAAAGATGGCAGTGGAACCAAGTGAGTAGCTGTCAATGTGGTGTATGTATAAAACCCCAGGATCATCAATGAGGGCACTAGCATACAGCCCTGTGAGGTAAGTCTGGTCATCAATGAGAAGGTCATCGACAGGCCAGAAGCAATCATCGATGGACAATGGCTAGAAACCATAAAGGAGGGAAGCAGCGATGGAAGCTACAGATTCACCCCAGAACACACCATTGATGGAGAAGCTGTTGACAAGGTAAGAAAGGAGCCCACAATTGTCTACAGTTTAGAGGACAATGTTATAGCGGCACTCTTCTCAGTACTTACCTTTTCTGCATTGATCGGGGTACTCGTTGTCAATGACAGGGGCATGGCAGAAACGTGCTTTGTTTTTCTGGCATGATTATTACCAGGACCCTGTCCCATTGACAAGGAGGGCTCACCCACAGAGCAGTGAGACCACAAGGAGGATGTCGAAGATTCCTTGGGCTTGGAGCATTGCTGCTGCTCCAGAAGGGCAACCTTTTGCTCCTTATGGAAGCCTTCAACGCTTTGTGGCCTTGTTGAAGCAGTTGCAGAGGATGTAATCCCTGGTGTCATGTACAGGACTAAGGTACTGAATGCGGATATTGCTGAGGTCCTCTGTAGAGTTTCTGTGACCATAGATACACTTTCAAAATAAGGGATCTGAAGACATCAGTAGATGAGCCAATTTAGAATGAATGTTTGGTCTGTAGAACTCTTTGCCACCGACTGTTAAGCAGAGCTCTGAAGGAGGACTTGTTGTATGCAGGTCGCATTTAAAAAGGACTGAGGAATAGCTGGGACATCTGTTTTTTTATACATGCCATGCTGACACCACATGGTAGCGTTAAGGGGTGGTCCCAGGTCGACTGCTGAGAAGTCATCCTGAAGAAATGATGCCTGTAGCTGATATCCCATGTGTTATGACCGGCTGCAAGAGATTGGCTTGAATAAGATATACCTTTAGTAATGGTACAGGCCATACATGGTAATTCAGGGAGTAACAGGCAATGAGCAGCATGATAAATGCCTTTAGCAATGAAGCAGGCCATACATGATAATGCTGCAACAGGCAATGTGCAGCCTGGTAAACAAATAGTACAAAGAAGAATGATAGCAGTAGGAATTACACATGTAGCTCAGGATAACCTGGTACTTTAGTCAGCACGAGGCTAGTCAACTAGTCCATCAATAAGTGCCAATTAAAGATGACGTAAATACCTAGAGGATTTTAGCAGTGAAGGCAGTATATGAACCCAAAATAAATGAACCACAAGGGGCCACAACTCTGCCATAACCCCCCAGTCCTCTACTGCAGGTAAAACAAAGAAGCCATGGTAAAATGCTGTGATCCACATGCAGATTGTAAAACTAGTTTACAGTGACAGCTGTAGCTTAGCTGACCTTCACAGTGTAATGAAGCAATGTACAAACTGTGAATAATGTCCAGCAGTAGCTGAGCTTAACAAGCATGGGACTTTGTAGGCAAAGACAGTAATGCACTGAAACAACAAGAATAATCACTTGGTACAAATGCATTTGGGCAGGTTTGAATCATATGGTGAAGGTAATATATAATTGCATTAGACTCTGGTTTGAGTCCCAACAAGTACAAATAAACATGTTTGAGCAGATTACAAACCCCAAAAGGGCTGTACACATGGAGAAAGTAATATGGAATTGCAAGAGACTCAGGTTTGATTACCACTGAGTGCATATCCATGTTGACCAGACTTAAAGCCTCAAAAGGGCTGGCTAAAAGCTGATGATGAATGGAAAGCACAGTGAAGCACAAAACTGAAATGCTGAGGTAAATACGCAGGAAAGAACCATGGTGGAAAGGAAGGCATCTGGCAGAATCAGTGCGGAGTCAACACTGAGAACTAAAAACAAGCTGCAGCAAAGAGTGACAGCAGCTGAGAGCAGGAACCTAGGCCAAGTGCAGTGAATTAACAGAAGCAACTGCAGCAGAGAAGATGGAATGAGAGCTGAAACAAACAACAGCAGGAAAACTGAGGGTAGCACGTTGGGCAGGAAGCAACAGGCTGAGCTGAGCATACAAAGAACAATGCAGGAAACTGAGGGCTTGCAAAATCCAGTGAGCAAATGGGGCCAAAGCAGGCACAGGGCTACAGAAGGTAAGAAAACAACAATAAGCAAACTACAGCTCAAACAATGTAAACACAGGGCACTAGAAAACTAAAATCCCCAAAGAAACAGACGAAGCAAACACAAGTATAGGAGAGAGAGGAAGCAAGCACACAATGAAGCACTAGCAGTTGGAGGCAAGCAATACAAACCAAAAGCAGAAGAATAGGAAACAGAAGCAGCATACACCAAGCAGAGCCCAAAGCACAGTAACACTTGGGGAGGGGGGCATAGCCCCAACAGGCCCCAAGGGAGAAGACTGACTGACAGAGCCTCCGGCTGGCAAAGGGAAAGTGCTTCAGAGGGAGCCTGAAAGGAACTGCTTATATAACTCAGAAAGTAGGTGTGGCTGGTTGCTCATCCATTGAACCACAGGCATAGCCTTCAATCATGTATTATAAGACCCTGTAGTGTACTGCATAGGAACACAAAGTGCAGTTGTGGATTATGAGACCCTGTAGTATATTGCAAAGGAACAGAACTTACAGTTGTATATTATGAGACACTACAGTATACTGCATAGGAAAACAAGGCATAGTTGTGCATTAGACACTGTAGTATACTGTATAGGAACACAAGGTGTAGTTGTGTATTATGAGGACACTAGTATACTGCACTGGATCACAAGGTTCAATTGTATATTTCAAGACTGTGTAGTATTCTACTGAGATACACAACGAGCAAGTATAATAAACAGTGGAAGTATCAGAAAACATAAGAGGAGTCATGGATGATGAGACTGCGTGTAGTGTACAACATAGGCACAAAAGGTGCAAGTATAACAGTCATAATGTCTGGAAACTATTCACAAAGTGCAGTTGTAGAAAATGGCAATGTACCATGCAGCATTGGTATATGAGGTGTGAGTTGTGTATAATGGGGGCTATTTCCACTGTGCCTGATTTACTTGCAATATGCGCAGAAAGTGCCACCGCACCTACACAGCTGCGGACAGGTGCAGAGTGTGCGGATTCATGACTGAAAGCACCTGCAGGGCACCTGTCCATGGCCCTGCCCCTTTGGTGCACAGAACTGTGGGGGCACATGGGTGTGGAGTTGTGGACTCAAGCAGGCATCCAACTGGATGCCTGTCCTGGGTTCCAGAGTCAATCCCTTGTGCTGTGGGTGGGAGCATATGAGAGGGTGCAGGTCTGGGATCACTGAATGTAGGGCTAATTACCCCAACAGCTGCTCTAGCCCACCCTGGAGGCTCATTGTGCTGGGGCAGAAGTGTGGGGGGGCCCATTGCCACCACACAGCACCAGTGACCTTTCGGAGTTCATAGACACTTATGGCAGGGTCTCCAAGGTGTAACATTTCCCCCACTGTCCCAGCACTCCACGCCTTTGTGAATGGTGCTGAGTATGGGCACACCCCATGGCACACCCAATTGGTGCACACTGCTGAACCCCCACTGCGCAGGTATTTCACATAGGGCTGCCTACCCACAACAGATACGTGGCACATAGGCACTGTGCCCTTTTAATAATTGACCCCAATAGCAGGAACAGTGTATGGTATATCCAACCACAGTGGAGGGGAGGGAGCTTGCACTAATCAACAGTAACTACTACAGCCATAAATGACACATAAATAAAGCAGCCAATTCATATCACACAAATGTGCTTCAAGTAAATTACAAAATGTCTTCCCTGTTGTCTTATGAGGAGGGGAGAAAGCAAGACCAAGAATGCAATTATTGGTGAACACATGATAGGTTTCCTCTTGGTGCTCTGCTTATCTTTTTTTTTTTTTTATTTGTGCATCCAGACCCCTGGGCATCCTTCAGGATTGCCCACATGAGTATACCCTAACTCCCAGCCTGAACCCCCCCCCCACATCTCCCGGGCTCCCCTGAATGACCTAGGCAGGACCGACCCCGGATCACTTCCAGGATTAGTTCCACCCTCCACCTGGTGATCATCTCCTAAGTGTGAGATGCCTTCCCTTCAGTTGTCGGGTTGGCCTTGGAGAGACATGGGTGTGCTTGGGCTGGCATTTGGGATGTGGGTGTTCCACTTGGGCCACTGCCATCTCACCGGTAGTCTAGAGAAATTTTTTCTCTTTGTGCCCCCCCCCTGAGCACAGCCGTGCAATGATGTCAGCACGCAGCTGCCCTGTAGATGCCCACTGTGCTCATCCCCGATTCTTGTTCCCATGCTAATAGTACCCCCTGGCTCCACCAGGGCTCTCTACTGCACTGGCAAAACCCCAGATCCCTCCCCAGGGAGAGGAGAGCTGTCCTATGGACGTTCAATCCATCTCCGTCCCCTGCCAATCCCCAGCACCCGGGCTCGCTCCCAAACCAGGGTCACTGGTGTGGCACGAGGTGTGGTGTCCGGCACCTCAACCCTCAGTGCCACTGGACCTGCTTGCTCTGCTTATCTGATTGAAAATCTTTGCCATCTTCCTAAACTCAAAATAAAGTACAGGAAATGACCATTAATTAAAAAGCAGTTACTGTCTGTGAGCAAACTTTCTGCTTGTAAACAGACTCATTATAGTTTTAATCCCTTTAGTTCATTTTCAAAGTTTTCAAAATCTTCAGTTTATGTTTAACTATTCTTTTCTGATCTTTTTGTTCATGTTTAAACAGTATCTATATTTAGGATAATGGCACATCAGTTTTAGCGCACATGTGGAAAAACAAATTCCTTTAATATTTTCCACCTACTTGTTTCTCTTCCCTTTAGCCTTTTAGTTTCACTTCCCCAAACTATTGGGCTGCCCCCCCCCCCACCACTCATACTGCTACTTCACCAACTTACTCAAATTTCTCCTCCACAAATGCACTGCTCACTTCTACACTTACCTCTGATCCAGAGTTCTGGTTGTATTTCAGTGCCTTCCAATTATTTTCCTTTGGCCCTGTTCCTACCCTAACTCTGTTCCCTTCCTCCCAGATTCCACCACTCTTTCCTGCTTTATCCAAAAGCGCCTTTCTTGTTCTACAGTTTTGCTGCTTTTTGTACTATTTGCCGATCTCATTAATGCATTGTTCAATAGAGCTGTGCGGCACGGGAAAATTCCAATTTTGCAGAATGTCGATGAAATTTAGTGAAATTCCATGAAAGTTTGTGGACTTTCATCAGAATTTTGTGGAATTTTTTTGAATGTAGTAATTTGGTCATAAACTGACTGTCCTTTAAGCTAGATGCCTGAAATTTGGCATACACACGTTTTGGGTAGGGAGCCAATAACGTTTCAAGTATCACAACATTCAGATGGACAGTGTAAAAAATTATAGGTGCTCAAAATCTGTCATTTTATTTTTTATGTGAATTTCATGAAAATGTTTGTCTGCATTTACGTTAGCCATCTATTGGGTAAGAGAGCTTAGATTTGGCATGATTCCTTGATGACAGGTGTTATAATAATGTGCTAGATTTCATGACAATATGATGCAGCATCTCAAAATTATATGTGCTCAAAATCTGTCATTTTACTTTTTGCATGAAATTTCATGGACAAATTTCATCTGTATATAACTCGGGCACCTTTGGCACTAGGCATGTTTAAATTAGTTTGAATAACCTTTTTTTGTAATTTTTATAGAATGATCTAATTATAGAGATAATTGGATCAGAGATTTGTAAGTAACAGGGGTTCACATATTTGCTATGTAAAGATTTGCAAATTTTTGTGAAACTCTCAAAAATGAGAATGTTTGTAAATTCTATGCCCTTGCATGCATAGACTTAACATTTGACATGCATATCCATAGTCAGTGTATCCTGGAGTCTAACACAGCTACTGGGTAAATTGGTTTCGCAGTTTTAAATTTTCATTAGAAAAAAATATTAGTAACATTTTCTCACACGTTTACAGTAGCATACAGAAAAAAACATTCAGAATTCTTTTTTGTAGACTTTAACATTAACAATGCATGTATTGCTACTTCATTTGATTAGCTGAGCTGAGCTTTTTTCCATCCTGCTGTTCCTCTCCTGGTGACTACCCCCCTCTTTTTCTACATAGCCAGCTTGACTCAGTAGAACTACTGATCCCACTGATACCCTATTTGTTCTTTACAGTGACAAACTCCCTTAAAACATGAATTGCCTACTCCTTTTCTTATTGACTTATCCTGTTG
This sequence comes from Neoceratodus forsteri, assembly GCA_016271365.2. NCBI lineage: Eukaryota > Metazoa > Chordata > Ceratodontiformes > Ceratodontidae > Neoceratodus > Neoceratodus forsteri. Next base: position 30,701,639 of record JADMNL010000035.1, read on the forward strand.
GAATAGTCAGAATTCTTCCTTCCTGCTGCCCCAGACATTGTCTTTCCCCAATACTTCTTGAGTACCTCTAAGTCCCAGACTTGCATATTCATCAGGCTCCCTGGATCATAAATTAACTGGATGTGATCCTTAAATGTCTTGCATTCAGGTTGGAATTGTCGACACTGTGTGCTTCCTTGCTCTAACCTGGGGGTCTACCACTGTTGTGTTACTCAGCTCAGCTGCCCTTTTCTTGGTGATACTGTGCATGTAATTCCTAAACCTGTTGACATCCTGCACTACATCATCTCATACCCTATCTCTTAATTAGAATCCTCCAGATAAGGCTGAGTGAAATTAACAAATTCCAGTTGTATGAAAGTGTTCATGAAATTCTACAATTTTCACAAAGACTCATGAGATTTGACTCTACGTACAGATGTTATATATTTTGTAGTTTCTGGCAGCAAGCTATTATTAAAATTGATATGCACAGTCTCCTTGCAAGGTCTAAGAATCTGTCAAATTTCATGGTATTGCATTTTCTAGTTTTAAAGTTTCAGTGGCTTGAATTTGTAGTTTGCATTCTTGCAGAATTTAATTTTTAAGTGTGAAAGTTTGACTTCTTTTAATTCAATTCCACTTAAAGCTGCAAATATGAACTTTTTCAGAAATGATCATATGGTATGGTAGTTTAAGTGATTCAGCCCTGTTTACATTTGGATATGTTAAAATTAGAGGGAAATAACTGAAACTAAACTTGTTCAACATGTTTGGTAGACTATAACAGTCCCATTGGAAGCTAGAAATCTGAAACTATGTACATATACAAATGTAGGGACACCCTGTATACTTGTCAAATTTTATGACATTACAATGCATACTATCAAAATTATACTAAAATTACAGAAATCTAAACTTTGGCAAAATGTTTGGTTACCTACAACTCAGCTCCCACTGAAGCTTGAGGCTTACAATATGGCATATATACCCATGTTTGGTGCTTCTCTAAATCCAGACATTGTGGAGACATTTGGACGAGCTTTTTTTTAAATGATCTCAAAATAACTGCAAATTTAATTTTGATTAAATGTTTGGCCACACATACCTCCACTTTCAACCTACTAATCTGAAATTTTGCACACATTTGTATGTCATTGGGTACTGTTTATGATCCAAATATGGTGTTAATTAGACATGTACTTGTAAAATTATAGTAAAATAATTGAAAGTTAAAATTTGGCAGAACTCTGTGGAATTTTCATGATACATCTGCAAAATTCCACAGCACCAGAATGGTCATTCTGTAAGTATTCAACTGGTGGAATATTATATTCAGCAAGGCTCTGTTGTTCACCTCACAATTTTGCTATCTGCACTGTTATTTGCAGTCCCAGTAATGCATAGTTTGCCTTGCAAATTTGGTATCAGCAGTATTTGTCATTCCCAGTAATGTACTATTCTGCTTACAATTGTGCTACTATCTGTACTGTTATTTGCTGATCCCAGTAATGCACTGTTCACCTTACAATTTTGCTATCTGTACTGTTAGTTGCAGATCCCAGTAATGCACTGTTCACCTTACAATTCTGCTACTATCTGCACTATTTGCTAATCCCAGTAATGTACTGTTCACCTTACAATTTTGCTGCTATCTGCACTGTTATTTGTCAATCCCAGTAATGCACTGTTCGCCTTACAGTTTTACTATCTTCATTATTTGCTGATCCCAGTAATGCACTGTTCACCTTACAATTTTGCTGCCACTTGTACATTTGGGGGGAGATATTCAGAAATGTGCCAAATGGCAGTGCAAGTCCAGTGAAGTGCAAGTCAGATGTTCCATGGCACACCAGGAGCCATATTCAAAAGATGTGCCCCCGGAAATGCACCAGCGCAAGCCTGCTGAATATGGCAAAGATGCACCATGGTGCAACCAGAGATGTGCTGGTGCAACCATGGATGTGTGGAGCAGACCTGACTACAAATCCAGTGAGCAGGGCAAGAGCAACATGCCCAGGGACACACAGCCAAGGAAGCACAGGAACAAGGGGCACAGGACCCTACCAACAGGGTACACCCAGGTACACAGAAGCACTGATCTGGATGGAACACAGGGCACCAGGGGATGGTGCACAGCCACCATCAGAGGTGCTGTGCACTGCACCCACCACAGTTGGTCCATGGCCATGTGACAGGAACAGTCCCCAGAACTGCACCCCAGAATCCAATGGCGGCCTGACCAGCAGGTGAAAGATGGGGGCAATGGCCAATGCAAGCCCACCAGTGAAGTCCCCTGCCCATGCAGGCCACCAGCATGCCAGCCATTGGCAATGCCTGGCTGCAGTGTGTGTCAACCCCTGTGTCCCTGGACACAAACACACCCAGGTTCCCCACCCCCACAGGTAGCACTGGTGCCAGGCACCAAAGGATGCATGTCCCAAGCAGGTGGTCACTCCCCATGTGACTGGAATTGCAACAGTGTACGCAGACATCCAGTCCTCAGCAGGATGTCCAGACCCCCAGGACACCTAGGTCCATGTGCATATCCCCCCGTCTGTCCACCCCAGTCCAAATCCCCATGGTGACCATGAAGAGATACAACAAACCCTACTGAACCTGGGATACAGCCCCCACCACCATGTGAAACACCACTGGATACAACATGGAACCCTCGGGAACCCCACATGTGCCCCCCCGCACTGACACCATGGACTAACACCTAATATCTGCAGCATGGCTACACACGCCACCCACAAAGCAGACACGGACACAGGCATGTAGCAAAGTAAATGCTTTATAACAATATTAAAACAGCACTACAAACAATTGAGACAAGGGTCAGAGACAGGGAGGTAGAAATTAGGATGGGGACAGGAAACTGGGGCTGTACAACAGGATGGGGACTGCAGGGAAATAGGGAAAGCATGGGAAAGGGGGCTATCTACAGTGACAGCCTAGTGCCCTCCATGGCCAGATGGCCCAAGCCACTCCAAGGCCATCCAGATGGCTGCTGTCTCCTGCATGCTCCTCTGCAGGATTACCAGAACCCTCCACAGTACAAGCAGGATCCTGGTTCAGGTCAGCAACTGTGGCCTTGTTCCCCTCCGGTCCTCCATCTGTCATCCACCTAGGGGAAGGGACAGGACAGGCAATTAGTGCAATGTCCCAAAGATCCTTTCCCACCTACAGTGTACAGTGGACAGCAGGGGTACACACCTCCCCTGGAGAGACCACAATGGACCCTCGCATGGAGGCCCATGCCAGCCATCCACATGGCACACCACAATGGTGCAGACAGTTGGACGGTGCAGTGCAGCATGTACATGATCGCTGGGCATGGTCACATGGTACAGAGTGAAGGCACTATTGCAGCACACATGGTGGAAGCCATGCACACACCCCCCCACCAGCCAGAACATGGTGGCCAAGGGACATGCCACAGTGGCATGCACAATCGACAGTGTGCCAAACATGGCTGTGCAGGCATATGGCTGAGGCAACCATGGCCAGACCCTGTCCCTACTGCTATCCCACAGAGATACATACAAAGAATGTGAGAAAGCTTACCTGCCCTGCACTGTGCAGTGGGTGCTGCCTGCTGATCCCTACTGGGGTCCCCCCCGACAGCTGCTGCTGCCCTGGCCCGCCATTGTTCCCCTGACCCTGTTGAAGGAATGAAGAGAGGAGGACATCAGTACATAAGCACTTATGGAGAGCCCCCACCACCACCATGCAGTCCACATGGTGCTGGGTGTGTCCTTGTCTGTCCTGAGGCCCCCATACCAGCACAACTGCAATGTGCATAGCAGCCATGCACGATGTGCAGTGCCTGCCAGGACTGTGTCGTACCCCCACTGTGGACCATGCTGTGCATCCCTACAAACACTACGGTAGAGCACCTGGGCAAACATGCCACATGCACATACCTACCTGGCTGTGGCACTGCACCATGCTGGACACGCACCTGCATACAGCACAGTCACTCCGGGTCCCTCCTGCGCAGGTCCCTGCAGCTGTGGCAGCATTGTTCCGGGGTTCTGCCTGCCCCCCGTCCTCCTCTCCAGGGCCTCGGAGACCCACTGCCAGATGGCACCCCTGGCCTGCTGGAGGGATGCCTGCCCAAATAACTTCCCCTCAAATGGCTGCACCACAGCCACAAGGTTGAGCAACTCAAGGTCTGACCAGCTGGTTGCATGCCTGTCTCTCCTGTGCACCATGGCCTCAGAGTGCAGCAGCAATGCCTGTGCGAATGGCCATGGAAATGCACATGTGGTGGCCACATTTGCATGACGTGTGATCACAAATGCCAGGATGCAATCGTGCAGCATGGGGATGCATGATCACATTACGCAGTGTGGGTGAATAGCACAGTCATGGCCATGCACATCACGCTGTGGCCTAGTGGGTGCGCGAGGTCATGCATATGACCTGGTGCTCACAGGTCATCACCCTGCACACAGGCGCATGTGCGCAATAGCAGTCGCTGACAAGAAGCGCATGCATGCGTGATGCCATCCCAGTGCCGCATGCACAATGCCACAGCAAGTTGCACAATAGGCATGTGCTCTGTGTTGCGCACATGCACACTGCAGGCATGTGCACTGCTGATGCACCAGTAATGTGCTACAGAGTTGCTCTGGTGCATCCCGACTGTGCTTGGTGCAAATTTGCGATATTGAGCTGCTGCATGCAAATTACCTCATCAGCCAATGCGCGGTACAGTAGGGTCCATTAGCATATCATTACCATTGGGCACAGGCCCATTAGCATGCGATGTGCCTTATAAGCGCCACAGAACAGCACAGGTCCCAGACTGGTCTTGCAACCATTTAAGTAAGTGCCTGGCAATTTGGATGAACAGAGGCCTACTACAACTGTGACACAGGACTGCAAAGGGCCTTGCTGATACTGACCCACTGTGCTGTTTATGTTCACAGGTAGTGGAATGTCGGCTAATGACGGAGAGGAGGAGCATAGGCCTGCACACAAGCGGAGTCCCAACTTCATGGCAGCAGAGCAGAATGCCCTCTTTGAGGCATATTTAGTCAGGGAGGACCTGCTCAGTGGTGCCATGGGTACACTGCAGGAGTGGCCGGAAGGCTAAGAGGATGTGGCACAATATGTCAACACACACAGCAGGCACCAGCGCACTGTGCAGAAGTACTGGAAAAAGGTCGGCACAGACAAGAGGTGCATCAAAGAGAAGGTGATGACCATACGGGCATCCTGCAGGGTGACTGGTCATGGTCCACCCACAGTACCACCACTCATGGCCACAAAGGAGCTCATGGCAGCCACCATCAGCCACATGGTGCTGAAGGGTGTGCCTGGTGGTGGATTCCAGACAGGTGGCAGACCCTCACTGCATGGTGAGTATGCACTTAACAGAAAGGCCTGTCAGATGTGGGATGGACATGCAGGTGTGCCTGATGCCGTGCTGCATGCCACATGTGTGTATGCAGCCTTGCAGTGCGCCATGATGGCGAGCGGCAATGGCAACATGCACGGGGGGGGCACATGGTCAATGGAACACCACTGACTCTTCATTTCCGTCTTGCAGCACCATCACACCTCCAGGGGGAGGACCAGGCGGAGGCGTCCATGACCGTAGACATGGATGCCAGACCATCAACATCCACAGGCATCCAGAGCAGAGACAGGTCATTTCCTGGCAGTGTAGGTCACATGGATGTACTAGGCCATGTCACCCCAGCAGCTCAGCGGACAGGCCAGAAGGCCCAGGATGCCGAGCAGCTGGCAGAGCACACCCAGTTGCTGCAGGCATCTGTAGCGAACCAGGCAATGCTTGCCACTGAGGTGCATGCACTGTGGGCAGAGGTGTGCCAGCTGGCCGAGCAGCAGGACAGTGGCAATGCCAGGCTTATGGACGAACTCTGCCAAATGCGGGAGGCCATGACCACATCAATGGACTGCATGACTGGTGCAGTTGTGGCATCAGTGGCAGTCACTGGGCTTGGCCGTACACAGAGGACCCCCTGCAGTGCACTATCCACCCCATGGTCCGGCATTTGACAACTCCCTCACAGCAGACACCGGGCTTGGATGTAGGCATCCCAGGCACCCCAGGGGCTGGCCTGTTTTGCCCCCTCTACACCCCTGCAAGGACATGATTGCAGTCCTGGACATCAACCCCTTGGGAAAATCTGACACACCCCCAGTGGCCGATGTGCAGCCTGCATCTGCTGATTGGCCCCAGCGCAGCCACCCACGTGGCCGTGGCAGTCGGAGGACCATGCGGATGGCATGACATGTATGCTGCCCTGACCTGCTGTCCACTGCTGCTGCCCCATGCACACGTGTGCAGTGGTGGTGCAGCATGCATGTGGTGGTGTGCATGTGTGTTGTGCTGTATGCCCCCTGTGTGTGGTGACCATGCTGCTGGGATGTGTGGCATGGGTGTGATGATGGCAGCTCTGCACCAGTTGTGCCTGTGCACCAGTGCCATGCTTTTGGTCCATGCCATGTTCCTCAGCATGTGTGTGTGTATGTGTGCACATGCCTGTGTGTGTGTGTGTGTGTGTGTGTGTGCCTGTGTGCCAGTGACTTCGCCATGTGTGCTGTGAGCCCCTGTCCCTGCATGCATACTGCTGTGCACATCCATGCCACTGTGTGGTGTGCTGGTCGGTGTGACCCACACATGTGTGTCAGTGCACTTACCTACATTGTCCATAATGCTCCCGCGCAATGGTATCCCTATACCTCCTTGCCTCCTGCACCAGGCAGGGAGCCCTCCTTCCTGGGGGCAGCTGCCCACCACCCTCCGGACCATCACCACCACCATCGTCCCCACTACTGTTACCCTCATCAGCCTCGACAACTATTCCATGGTCAATGGCCATGTTGTACAGGATGCAGCAGGCCAGGAATATGCCACAGTTTCGATGGGTTGTATTGTAGGGCACCGCATGACCTGTCTAGGCAACAGAATCACATCTTTAGCATGCCAAAGACACACTCGATGACAATGTGCATGTTGGTGTGTGCCTCATTGTATCTGTCCTCCATGGGGGATGACGGCTGCAGGCGGGGGTGAGCAGCCACAGCCTAAGGGGATATGCACTGTCACCTGTTTGGGGAATGACAAGGTTATCCCTGTGCTGTGCTGTGCTGGCTCCTGCTCCCTGTCACCCACTGCCCACTCATCTACTCCTGCCCTGCCTGCCCTCCCTCACCCCAGGGCGGTGTCTCCCAGGCACCCTGGTGCATGCCCTACTCACCCACAAGGTGACCCATGGGGATGTCCCCACATTCAAACCTATTGCACAGAGCAGAGCTGTGCCAGATGAATGCATCATGTGCTCTCCCAGGGTTGGTATGGCACAGACATTGATGATGCTCCCCCTGGCATCGCACACCACCTGGCAGTTTATGGATGGGTAGCCCTTCCTGTTGAGGTATACAGGGCCCTCTGGGCCAGGTTGTGTGAGGATGCCCATGTGGGTGCAGTCTATGGCCCCAATCATGCCTAGCATGCATACAACCCTGTGGAAGTCCTGCATGTTTGCTGTATGCTCTGCCTGTGTGCTGCGGAAATGTATGAACTCCAAAGCACGTGGCACCAGAGCATTGAGGAACTGTGTGACGAGGTGGGATGCGGCTGACTGGGTGATGCCCGTGGTATCCCCAGTTGGTCTTTGGAAGATGCCTGTGGTGAGCAAGCACAGTCACCTTCATCTCCACTGTCATGGCATGACTACGTCTGGTTGGTGCCTGCATCTCCTCACTGCACAGCTCACAGAGCTGCCTCAGAATTGTCCTGTTCAGGTGGCACTGGCCCACTATTTCTGTGTCACTGTAGTTCTCATATGTGATACAGGCACGGTACCACCTACGTCAGGCATACCACCGCTGGGCCTTTTGTCAGCCATGTTGGTGTTCCTCCTGCCTCCTCACACCCCTCATTATCACTTCCATTAGGAATGGTGTACTTTCCATTGCTCTTTGTGGTGTCCCCCTCTGACTCTCTCTGTCTGTCTCTCTCTGGGCACAGAGTTGCGCATCTGCTGTCTGTGTGTTTGAGCCCATTTTTATAGGCTCAAGTCTGGCTGGCACATCTTGGGGTTTGCTCCAGACTTGCACCATGATTTCTGGTTGAATATACCGTTGCACCACTTATTCATGGGAATGCCCCCTACACTTGCACTGCATACATTATATTTGTGCCATGGCTCAATGAGACTTGCACTGTACAGCTGCTATCTTTGGATATCACTTGGCAACGCAAAACTGTGGTTGCTCCGGCGTAGCTCAGTTGCGCCATGTGCAACTGCTCTGAATATCTCCCTCTTGTTGTATTGTTGCTCTCAGATGATCTGTCTAGCACAACCTGTTAATTGTTGTATTACTTAGTTGTTTATTTTCTATTTCTGATTGTTGTAACCTTTTTTTTATCACTTATTTTTGTACTTTCCCCTTCCCCCAGGGTGCGTCTGAAAATGAACTATTTCAGTTCAGTATGTCTTCCCTGGTAACACTTTTGAATTAATTCAATAAATAAATTAAATAATAACTAAATAAATAAATGAACTAAATAAATAAATGAACTAAATAAACAAATGAACTAAATAAACAAATGAATCAATTAACTAAATAAATAAATGAAACAGACATAAATTGATAGATTAATGGCCCCAGGCAGTAGAGCAATATTAAAACAAAGAAGAAAGAAGTTGTATGTAACAGGTTTCTCACCCCCTACTTCTTAACACATTACAACAAATTGGGGTCTCTCATTGCCCACTCTCATGGTTCTCCAGCTATCTTTCATCTAGAACCTGATGTGTTAAAATTAATAATATCATCTCTTCTATGCTGCTTGTGTGCTTAGGAGTTCCCCAGGGATCTATCCTGGGTCCCCTGCTATTCAGCATCTACCTCAACGCCCTGCCTAAATCCTGCCCTGGCAACCTTCTCATCTATGCGGATGAAGCTGTTCTTTATGTCACACATCCTGATCCTGTCTCTCTCCAGCTTACCTTACAAAACTCCTTCTCTCAGATTGAACACTGGTTTGCTGAACACAGATCGGTGGTCAACATTAAAAAAAAACGAGATGATGCTCTATGCCCACCGCCAAAACAGATCAAAGGGTTCCCCCCTGGAAATACTCTCTGCCTCTCTCATCCCACTGGAACAGGTCCAAATGTATAAGTATTTCGGTATTACATTTAACTCTTCCATCTCATTCCACGAACATATAAAAATCTTCACCTCCACCACCAACACTCGCATTAGTTTCCTGTACAGAAATAATGACTACCTGCCAACTGAAGCACTTCATCTAGCCATTACCTCCTCAGTCTTATCGTTGGTGGACTATGGCCTCATAATCTATGCTGCCGCTGACCCTATGGTGCTTCATCAATTACAAGTAGTCATCAATAAGGCCTGCCAGCTCCTCTCTGGTGCCAACAGAAATACACATACCTGCACCCTATACGTGCTCACCAATATCCTCTCCCTTGAGGAAAGACTATTATACCAAACCTGTCTCTTCACTAAAAAAATCCACCTGGGTTTAACCCCAATAGGTGTCATGGCTTCTCTTCAGGCAGCCACCATCTCAGCGTCTATACGGGCTGCCCCAAAAACTATCTGGAAGGTGCCTACGGACGGTCAGAACCACCCTGGCCCAGCGATCCTTCCCCCTTAGAGCTCCATCCTGGTACAATGCCCTCCCACTGTCCATCACATCAATCACCAATTTAGGTCCTTTTAAAGCTGCCTTAAGGGCCCGTATCCTCTTCTCATGACAATGCCAGTGTAACCGATAACCTGTGGATCCTGCACCACGCTGTTAGGCCACACACCCGCCCGTGGCCTGGCAGTGGAAAGCCCTCACTATTTCTAGCCTACAGGCTCCTCACCTCCCTCAGTTACCGTATAGTTGTACTGTACTATGAATGCATTGTATTATGTATAAGACAAGGCCTCCCTGAGGCGGCTTACTACCAATTCATATCGTGCATTGCTTTAGCTACCAATTGTATAGGTTTTAACCGCTCATTAGGTAAATATGTCGATAGCTCTGCCCTGTTTTAGCTACCAAATGTATAGGCATTAACCAGTGCTTATTGTACTTATACTCTGTATGATTGCTCACCCACATTTATTCTATATATGTACTGTATGAATGTCTATGTTTTATTCTGACGTGGAGCCTTTGGAAACGAGACTATGACTCAAAGGTTGTAATTACAATTTCATAAATAAATAAATACTTCTTACACAAAATTCTACCTTTTAAAAGTTAAATTTACTTACCGACTACTTAGATTTATTAAAGGCTAGCTTGCCAATGTAGTGGTGGCATGGGGTACTGATGACCAGGGTTCAGGAAAGAGTCTATGGTGTCAGAGGGTTGGCCAGGAGATGGAGTGTTCAGTATCTAGAGGACAGATCTCCTCCCTCAGGGTGGGGGAGGGGCCTGATATCCCACTCAGCAGCTGCAACTTGGTGAAGGTCAGGTGGTAGCACAATAGGTTGTTGACAACACACAGGACACCCGAGATGCTTAGTGCATGCATTTGTGTAGGTAGGAACATGCATCGACTTCATTGCATCAGATCCTATGGGAGGGAGACAGACTGGAGGATGAAAACCAATCTGGTGGTGTGTTGATGCCCAACCCACTGTGGGACCCATACCACCACCGAGGCAAAGCTGCATCTGGCTATGGACACTGCAAGGGATGACAACTCAGGCGGACAACCCTTCCCCCTAGCCTTGTCATGGTGGGCAATTCATAGGGGATTGTTGGCTGGTAAGTCCTGGGGGAGATAGTTGCCAGCTGGGCAGGTTGGGGCCATAGGGGACAGACAGGACACGGGGATTAAAGCCTTGATTAAAACAGATTATGAAACCAATTGTTTTTCTATCACTTTAAAAGAATATCTCTTCACCTCATAACACTGAAATGTGTGACACTGGTCCTCATGATGTGGGACAGTTTCTCAAACATGGCAATACACAGTCACAGCATTGTGGAATGGGGTGCTGTTATTTGTGCAAATTTAATTAGGATTTGGATCCCTTGAGCATTTTCTTTCCTTTTTTCTGTAGAGATTTTTATCATCCCATCTCTCATATCATTCTGCACCAGCCTGTCAAGTCCCATCACCTACCTTCCCCAGGACTTATCTGCTCCAGTAGTCCTCCACAAATTTCCCTGTGGTGGGGCCAGGGAAGGGAGGGCCATCTACATCAAGATAGGGGGCAGAGCTTGGTCTGTTGTGTAGAGGCTGTCTTGGGTTGGTGACTCATACTGCCATGAGATTCTTTTCCTCCATTTCTCCCCAAACCACCCACCTCCCCTGAGGATGGTGTAGCCCACATCTAACCTCACATGCACTGGCATCTGTCTGCAGAAGAGGCAAAGTCTCCAGCCCACTGCAGAGGTTTCCAGTGCAGCATAAACATATACCACCAGTTCCTTAGCTGAGAACGCTGCCACACAGCAGCACCTCCCTGACAAAATCAGCGGCATCCTTCATCAAGGGGGCAGATGTAGAACACAACAATACTGAGAGGCAAAATCAGGGCTATCCTTCATCATGGGGACTGGTATAGAACATAGCAATATTAAGGGGCAAAATCAGTGGTGCCTTCATCATGGGGGTAGATACAGAACAGAGCAATACTGAAGGGAAAAATTAGGGATGTTCTTCATCATAGGGTACAGATGTACAACACAGCAATACTGAGGGGCAATATCAGGAGTGCCCTTCACCATGGGGGCAGATGTAGAACAGAGCAATATTGAGGGGTAAAAATCAGGGATGTCCTTCATCATGTGTAACTGATGTGTAACAGAGCAATACTGAGGGGCAAAATGAGGGGCATCATTCATGGGGGACAGTTGAGCGGTATGGACATTGGTATTCTAAGGAGTGAAATGAGGGACATCCTTCCTAATGTGGGATAGTTGACAGATATGGATAGATGGGTTCTGATCACTAAAATGAGGGATATCCCTCCTGATGTGGAACAGTTGGGTATGGAGTGAGGGTTCTGATCAGTACAATGAGGGATGTTTTAATGTGGGACAGATGAGAGATATGGGCAGAGCTGTTCTGAGGGATAAAATGAGGGACATCCTTCTTTTTTTTTATATTTTCTTTTTATTAGTTATTGGTTATTTCTTTCTGTACAGTTGGGTACATATTTTCATAAGAGATCATATTACAAGCATAGATCTTACTTCATTGAACCATTCTTCATTAATGTACCATACTTTAGTATTGTATTAGTGTAAAGAGACTTCCATTCTCTCTATCTTAAAAACCTTCCCTTAGGTCTTGGCTGACTTCCCCTATCTCTCTCTTTTCAATGTTCTGGGTTTCCTCTTATATTTGAAACATCTTTCAAAACACATAGTTAGCCTCAAAATACATCATCCATTTCTTTTTGTGTACTATAGAGTACCCATGGCCTCAAAAAGGGTTCTATTAAGAGATGCTTCTTGTGGATTTTAGCTGTTAAAATTTCCATCTGATAAATATCCATTACAAGCCTCCTCCACTCATGTACCGATGGGATAGCTGGAGAGTACCATCTTTTTGTAATAGCTTTTTTAGCTGCTAATATTAGAATCGGTAACAGAGTCCGATGCCATGAGGGACTATAATTGGGGTAAATTGAAAGTAGGACTAGCTCTGCTGTAAGTTCCACTGTCTCCCCCGAGGGACATCCTTCTTGATGTGGGACAGTTAAGAGGTATGGAAAGAGGGGTTCCGAGGGGTAAAATGAGGGATTCTCTTCCTAATGAGGGACAGTTGAGAGTTATAGGAAGTGGAGTTCTGAGGGGCAAATTGAGGGATGCCCCACCTATGTGGTGGGACAATTGAGAGGTATAGAGGGATCCTGAATGGTAAAATGAGGGACATCTCTTCTAATGAGGGACAGTTGAGCAGTATGGATGGAGTGGTTCTGTGTGGTGAAATGTGGGACACTCTCCTAATGTAGGACAGTTAAGAGGTATGAACAGAGGGGTTTTTAGGGGTAAAATGAGGGATGTCTCTCCCATGTGTGACAGTTCAGAGTTATGGACAAGAGGAGTTCTGAAGGATAAGATAAGGACATCCTCCTAACATGGGACAGTTGAGAGGTATGGACAGAGGAGTTCTGAGGGGTAAAATGAGAGATGTCTCTCCTGAAGTGGGACAGTTGAGCGGGATGGACAGAAAATATCTGAGAGATAAAATGATGGAAGTTATTATGTAGGACTGTTTTGAGTTATGTTCCTATAAGGTCAGGGAGCAGTGTCTGCTGCATACTAGTTTGTTATAGTCACATGAAAAGTTATCTTAAATGATGGGTGCCCAAAAACAACACAGAAAAAAGTACAGGTCAAAATGTTCAGCACTATCATTCACTGTGGCTTTAAGATGATGACTTATTTAATACAATTTGACAGTTTGACAGTACCTATATAGAACATGTGAAGATAATACTGTATTTCTGCAATCTTATACCAGAGCTTTATCCACACAGTGCTGGAACGTGAAAAGTCATACATCTCCAGTGGTATTGCCTGAAATCTTGGCTTGTGAGTGTGTAGTCTTCCACAATTCTGTAAATTGTTCAACTGGTTTGAAAATGTGCACATGCTGTGTGCTGATCCTCATGTCCACTATGTGCCACACACACTGCATGTCCTACTGAGATGGAAGATATCATTACAAAGTGGTAGCAAAAGAGGTGTTGGCCCAGTAAGGTGGTGGTAGAACTAACAGCTGCTATGCCAGTGACCCAGGTTCAACAGTGGGTGTAGGTCATTCCGGGGCCCAGAGGAGAGAGGCTTGAACATCCCTATGACAGCTCTCCTTAAGGAGGGCAACTGCTCTCTTCTTCAGGAGGAACTCTCATAGGGATACTCGGTGATGGCCTGCCTTTGAGGAGGGGAAAAATGCATCCCATTAGGCAGCTGCAAAGTGGAGAAAGCTGGGAGGCAGCACAGCGGGATGCAAGAGAAGAGGATCTCACCCACCTGATGTGGGGCCAGATGGAGTCTGGCCCATCATTCTGCCACAGTCAGGGTCTTTTCTGCTGTTTTCTCCTCTAGGGCCCACAGCGAATGCAGAGAGGCATGGTGCGTGCTCCACCTCTGCAGAGATGCTCCCCCCATATCCTGCAGGTGGGATCCCTATCCCTTGCATCCCACTGCACTGTCATCCAGCTTTCTTTAGGTAGCAGCTACAGAGCAGGGCACGTTTACCCCCACCCATGGGAGGAGAACTGTCCAAGAGATGCTCACTTCTCCCTTCCCCGAGCAGCCTGCATCTGTTCCAGAACCCTGGTTACCCATGTCATAGCTGGTGTGGCAGTCGGTGCCTCACCCTCCATGCCACTGGGCCAGCTTTGCACATCTATGTTCCTTGAGAACTTTATGTAGGGATCATCAGAAATGCATTAATGGTTTCTCTTTTTCCCTCAGGGTAAAGCACAAAATGAAGCCTTCTGGATTCGGATCACATCAAATGCCTACCGACTGGCACTCATCTGGAAACATGGAGGATTGTATTTTGACACTGATGTTATCACCATCAGGCCGGTACCTGAAGAAATCTTTGTGGTTATTCAGGCAAACAGGGTCCTAGGCAATTCAGTGTTTGGGTTCTATCAGCACCATCAGTTTGTCATGGACTGCATGATAGATTTTGTTCAGAATTACAATGGTAGCATCTGGGGACATCAGGGCCCTCGCTTATTTACGCGTGTTCTGGTAAAGTCATGCCCAGTTCCGCAATTTGACAAAGTACAAGATTTTCCATGCCCTGCCCAAAACCTGACTTTTATGCACCCATCCCGCTTTTACCCAATTGACTGGTTAGAGTGGGAAAAGTATTTCAAGGTGTGGAAGGAAATCCCGACTTTTGAGGACTCCTATGGCCTACATTTATGGAATTACATGAACAAAAAGAAAAAGATGATTGTTCCAGGAAGCAATACCTTAGCAGAAAATCTGTTCATAAAATACTGCCCAAGTACTTATGATATTCTTTTGAAGCATGGTCAGAGTTAAGAGTAACTGAATATTTGATTTACAGTGCAACTGTTCAGTTAGGGGGAAATGAGAAATTGTTTAACCAGGAAAGGCACACTAACCCGAAGCTTGTTTCAAGGTGCAACCTGGGAGCATGAGTAAGTTAATTGACTTGCTCAGGGCCACACAGTATGTAAGTGGGGGCTGTGGGATTCAAACTCAGGTTTCCAGGTTTGCAGCTCAGTGCCCTTAACCACTACGCTATACTACCTCCTGTTCGGGGACCAAATAATCTTTCCTTAATATTGAAGACCTAAACATTTAATTTAATTCATTTATTTATTTACTTAAAACTGGCTAACTGGGAAAGGCTTCCAGGTGTGAGCTGGGGAAGGGGAAGATGGAGAAAAACATCAGCAGGCAATAGCAAAACAACATCTGGACTGACAGACTAGCAATGTTTTATAATAATAGAATAAATAAAGAACAATGTGCACAGACTGCAATTAGACTAAGTGCCGTGAACTTTGGCAGTGCATAGAACCACGACCAATAACATGTATGGGTTACAATAAAGTCTTCTGGAGTAACCAGAAGAAGGGTAGCAGGAGCAAGTTGGGGGGGGGGTGAAGTTTCAGCAGGCATTTGAAGTGGTTAAAGAATGGGGAGAGCTGGAGGGAGGAGGGGAGTTAGTTTAAAAGAGAGAGAAACCTATAGGTGAATGCAGATTGCACAGCAGTGGAGCATGGATAAGGCATGGCAAAAGGGTGATGGTCCCTAGAGCAGATGGAGCAGGAAGTGGGAGGATGCAGGATAGGAGTGAGGAGAGGTAGTAGGGAAGGGTGTTGAACCAATATTTGAAGATGAACAAAGCACAATGGGCCTTGAGGTGAGAGAGCAAAAGGAGGATGGATATGGAGGAATATAACAAGCAATGATATGTGTGCATGTAGGAGAGTTGGATACAAAATTGCAGAAGGAGTCGAGGAGGGTATCTGGTTTGGTGAGGGAAGTGGAGGGGGCAGAGCCTTAGACTACATCTGCATAGTCGAAGACAGGGAGCAGCTCCCTGCGGACATGTGGAGTTGGCAGTCTTTGTAACAATAGAGGGCAACAAGCTTGGAATGGAGCTTGGCATAGATGGCATCGATGTGGGCTGCAAAGTCAAGCTTACTGTCAAGCCACACCCCCAGGTACTTAAAGGACTAAACCACTTCAAGTGGGGTGCCATCCAGAGTGGTGAAATGGGGGGGAATGAGACTGGCTAGTTTCTAACTGGCATCAGATGTCATTTGGACTGTCTTTTTTGTGTTAACTCTAAGTTGCTTAGAATGGAACCAGTGAAGGACATTGTTGAAGTCCCACTGGAGCAAGTTTTCCACAGTTGCAGAGGAAGGACCAGAGGTGAGAATGACTATGTCAT
Organism: Neoceratodus forsteri; assembly: GCA_016271365.2. NCBI lineage: Eukaryota > Metazoa > Chordata > Ceratodontiformes > Ceratodontidae > Neoceratodus > Neoceratodus forsteri. The sequence goes on from JADMNL010000035.1 coordinate 30,718,048, forward strand.
TTGCATACATGTGTATATTTGAGTTGACACAGGCAGAGGGGAGGTAATTGAGGAAGAATGAAAAATATGCAGGTTGAATAGTATGGAACAGTATGGGAAAAAATAAAGTAGCTAGGAGAACACGGGATGGATGAACTTAAATATTATGATGACTTAATAAGTAATGCCTTAATAGGCTGTTTTCACTGAACTGTACTTCCAGTGTTAATGGGACAATTAATGCCCGTTGGCCATCACAGTTTGAAAGCTCAGGAAAAGCTCTTTTGAACAAGGTACTGCGTTTACAGTAGCTGTAGCTGGTCACATTCTAGATACAGTATATAGACGACTGAGCCTCTTCGACATTAATTTCACATTGCAGCCATTTTTCAAACACCGTGAGGTCATCAAGAAACAAGCAATACCAAACCACATTGAGTCAAGCACAGCTTATTCCTCAATTCCAATGATCTACAAATGACTGCAATGTAGTATTAAAGAGTACCTTTTGTGCCCTGTTGAAAAATGCCCCACTGAAGAGGCAGACTAGATGGGCTGAGAAGTCCTTTTCTGCCAATAGATTCTGTTTCTATGTTTCTAAAGCACACAAAGGACCCTTACTATCCCTGGATTTCAAGGATGCCAAAATAAAAAAAAAAAAACAATAATTCCAGGGTTTTGGGGAAGGAAGGGATTGGTGATTGGGGTGGCGAAAGGGTGAGCAGTCACCAGGAGAGGGGGTCTTTTGGGTCTCCCCCAAAACCTAGGCAGGCGAAGAATAGGAGAGGGGATGGGGGAGTGGAAGGTCACTGAAGGGAGAGGTTCACATTGGAGGGTGGTGTCATTGAATGCTAGGAGCCTGGCAAACAAGACAGCAGAGTTGCAGGAAATGATGGTGGATGGGGAGGTGGACACAGACACTATCACTGAGACATGAGCAACCCAATACCATGACTAGGACCTAGCTATCCCAGGATTTAAACTATACCACAGGGACAGAGAAAAAGGGAAAGGGGGAGGAGTGGACATCTATGTTAGGGAAGGGATAATGTGTAGCAGGGAGGAGGGGGAGGAAGGCAGGGCAGAAGCCTTATGGGTGCAGCTCCACAGCTCAAAGGGTAGAAGGGTAAGGTTGGGGGTTGTATACAGGCCCCAGATTCAAAAGGAGGAGATTGATAGGGAGCTGGGAGAACAGTTAAGGAGGCTTTGTGGCAAAGGTAGCACTGTGGTGACTGAGGGCTTTAACCTGCCAGGGTTGATTGCAACATCCCAGCTACACCATGTGCCAGGGAGCAGATACTCCTGGAGGCCTTCCAGGACAGCTTCCTGACACAGAAGGTAACAAGAGTCAACAGAGGGAGACATTCTGGACCTGGTGCTGACAGATGGCAAACAAGTACAAGGCATTGGGGTAGAGGACCCCCTGGTGGGGAGCCACCACCACATGCTGTGGTTCTCCCTCAATCTAGGAAAGGAGGCAGCCACAACAAAGACTAAGGTCCTGGACTTTAAAAGAGATGACTTTGGCAGGATAAGTATACTGGAAGGGCACATAGCTATCATCTGCCCACACATGGATGCCAAGCTAAAATGGGCAATCATCAAGCTGGGCCTGGCTGAGGCCACTAACACATGTGCAAACAGCCAGAGTGTAAAAAAAAAAATCTAGGATCAAGAAGCCAAACTGTCTGAACAGGGAGGTTGAGGAGAGTGTGGGGAAAAAGAAATCTGCCTTTAGGAACAATAAAAGATCCAACTGTGAGGAGGACGGGGAGGTATACGTGAGGAAATCCAGGGAGGTGAGTAGAATAGTAAGGACAGCCAAGGCATCAAGGGAACTAAGGCTAGCACAGGGCATTAGAGAAAGGGAAAAGGATTTCTTCAGGTATATACAGGAGAAGAGAAAGAACAAGGATCAGATTGTTAGGATCAAGACTGGCAGTGGATGGACGGAAAAGGGGGCAGAGCAGGCAGAAGTTCTCGAGTACTTCTGATTATTATTTATCAGCAAGACAGAAGGACCCATGCCGGAGAGGAAGGGTGGGGTGGGAGTGGGGGGTTATGAATGGGGAGATACCAGCGGGTGATGTGATGGAGGGCCTTAAGTCCCTGAGGGTAGATAAGGCACCTGGCCAGATGGAGTTCACCCTAGAGTCCTGAGAGTCTAAAGAGCTTGCTGATGTCCTGGCATGCCACTGGTTGACCTATTCATCACCTCCCTTGATACTGGGAGCATACCCAGGGACTGAAGGATGGTGCATGTGGTGCCCCTCCACAAGAGTGAGCCCAGGGATGAACCAGGAAAATACAGACTGGTGAACTTACCGCCATTGAAGGAACGCTAATGGAGACTATCCTCAAAGAGATGCTAGTGAAATTTCTGGAGAATAATAGTCTCCAGGACAACAAGCAGCATGGGTTTGTCTCATGTAGATCCTGACAGACAAACCTGGTAGACTTTTTTGATTGGGCAATGCCAGCACTGGGTATGGGTCATGTGGGAGATGTCCTTTACCTGGACTTCAGTAAGGCCTTTGACTCAGTACCTCATGAAAGGTTAACAAGCAAGTTGGGCAACCTAGGGGTGGGGAGGAAACTGGTTAGATGGGTCTAGAACTGGTTACAGGCTAGGCAGCAGAGGGTAGTTATTGGAGGTGAACTATTGAAGCCCAAAGCTGTAACAAGTGGGGTCCCACAGGGCTTGGTGCTGGGACCAGTGCTGTTTAACATTTTCATTGCTGATATATCAGACAGGATAAAAAGTATGATCAACCTCTTCACTGACGACACTAAGATCTGGGCAGACGTGGATGGGGGAAGAGGTGGTATAGTACTCCAGGAGGATTTAGCAAGACTGGAGGGCTGGTCAAACACATGACAACTGGGGTTCAATGCCAAAAAATGTAAAGTCATGCACCTGGGGGGCCAGAAATCCTGGAAATAGCTAGTGGTTGGGGAGAGTGCAGTTATCCATGTCAATGGAGGAGAAGGATCTGGGAGTACAAGTAACAGGGGAAATGAACCGCTCAGCCCAGTGCAGGAGGGCACCAACCAAGGCCAATAGAATGCTGAGGTGATGAAGGGTATCACCTCTAGAAGAGGGGATGTCATCTTGCCCCTGTACAAGTTCCGGGTGAGTCAGCACTTGGAGTACTGCAAGCAGTACTGGTACCCCTACTTAAAAAAGGACATCAAACTTCTGGAGGGGGTACAACGTAGGGCAACAAAAATTATACTGGGACTGGGAGATAAGCCATATAAAAAGAGAATAAGGGAGCTCAATATATACTCCCTGGAGGACAGAAGGGAGAAAGGGGATATGACTGATACTTTTAAGTACCTGAAGGGCATGAAAAGAGTAAACACAGAGAGTATGTTCAAATTAAATGGTGGGAGAGAAACCCAGGAGCACAGTCTGAAATTGGAAGGAGGAAGTTTCAGGAGGGAAATGAGGCATTACTTCACAGAAAGGCTGGTTACAGGGTGGAATACACTGCCAGAGGAGGTGGTATCATTGAGGTCAGTGAGCAGCTTTGAGAGGGGGTGGGACAGGATCAAAGAGAGGATCCAAACTGAAGGTGTACAGGTGTGTATGTGAAAGAAGCAGGAGGAAATACAGAGTTGGGACAAGGAGAGGGGGGCAGCTGCAGTCTAGCTGAAGTGCCACATACTTGAGCAGACTAGGCAGACCGTAAGGCCTGTATCTGCTGGCAATTTTGTATGTTTGTATGTTCGTATTATTGTATTTAGACCCATGGAGCTGAGACCCAATTCCATCACACTTCCAAATTCAGAGCGCCATCCCTGTGTTCACATGATTTATGCTGTAATCATCTGTAGATGATGGGTGTTATGCTCTATAGATTTCTCTAGGGCCATGTTTTCATATTTTTTTATCTTTTTTATTTTGGGAGGCAGTATGGTATAGTGGTAAGAGCAGTGCGTTGCAAACTTGGAAAACTAGGTTTGAATCCCACAGCCACCACTTGCATACTGTGTGGCTATGAGCAAGTCACAACTTCCCTGTGCTCCCAGGATGCACCAGGAAGCAAGCCTTGAATTAATGTGTCTTCCCTGCCCAAAAATTGTAAAATACATAAAAGAAAACAGCTTACAAAAATATGTATTTTCAAAAAGCTTTTTTTCCAGCTACAGTTAAAAATATTAGCAATCATGCTTAATTTGTTTTCCTAGGTGTTGCCTATTCTGAGCAATATATGTATATGTTTTTTTTTTTATTTTCATGATTCTGAGTCTTGTAATGTCAACTGTGTAATTTCTAAGCAAAACAAGGTGGCCAACTTTTTTTTCCTGAGAAAAGGATTATTTAATACAATTAAATGCTTAAATTCAGAAGGAAATGGGATTTTTGTTTTCAACCAAAAAATGTAATTGAAAGATGTTTGGAATGATATACAGGAAAAAATGTAGGGTGACATTTTTGGCCAAGCTTTAATGTACTGCTGGTTTAATAGTTTTTTCTTGGGAAGCAATGTGAGATATAGGCAACAAAAATAAATACAATTTGGTAACATTCATAATTGTTTCATGCAATAGGTCAACTAGCTACTAACTTGCTGTTCCAATCTCAACTATAGCTGAAAATATTTGTGTCCATAAAGTTTCTCTCAAAACTCTTTAAAATTACATGTTTGTTTACCAGATTGGTGTTGTAGACTATACTGTAAGTCCCCTTTTACTGGAAATATATATATGTGGTATAAATTAAGTTTATCTGTTTGAAAGGAATTTTATCTTTTGCAATTGTATCATACCACTAATACATACTGTATGAGCAAAAAATAAATAAAAAAAACACTTCACTGTAGTAATTTAGTTATTGACTGATAATTTTCTTCTTCATTGGATGTGTGTTAAGGAATTAAATTGTATCTGTATCTGTGGAAGTATATGCAGATATACATTCTTATCATTTGGTGGGTATTCTGAACATGATTACAGTTGTAAGATTATGGGTAGTGTGAGCGGTATTTCTTACAGTTTCACAAGTAGAGATGTTGCGGAATAAAATTTCGCTGGCAAAATTGTAATGACATTGGCAATTTTGGCGTGTGAAATTTTTCACGAAATTGCAGTAAAATGGTGAAATTTCACCAAAATTTCACCCACCACAAATGGTATCTCCAGTGGTGTCCACAGTGGTTCCTCGCCTCCGCCACCACTGTCCCAAATTTAAAAAGAAAATCTTCTTCCTGGTGTCTAGTGGCCTCCCCAATCCAATCATGGCCGAAACTGAATAAAGCCCTCTCCCTTCCCTTCGAGTTACACTGAGTAATAATTATTTCTACAGTATAGAGAAAAGCAGTTTTCTTTATATGGATATCAAGGTGTGTGTCCAACAGCAAAACACAAAACTAGGGGTTCAGTGGAACAAAAATTGCACTTTACACAGGTGACCTAGCACAAGCAAGGTGTGTGTTTTGGTGTATCCAACAAAACAAGTTTGAAAGTGACCAAGGAGTTGCTACTCTCAAATCTGCGAGGCGGGTACTACTTTTTGCCACACAATGCCTGTGGGCACCACAATAATGCAATAAAATCAGTACTGCCATCCCATAAATTATATTCTGCATAGCTGCCCTGGGCATCAGTAAAGGTTTCATGGTAAATCAGAAATGAATCAAGCATCACATTTGTCCTGTAACTTTTATTTATTTAAAGGTTGGTAACCGGGAAAAGCACACTGTGCCGAAGCTCGTTTCCAGATGCGACCCAGGGAAGGGGGAGAGAGTAAGATATGCACAAAAATATAATTATACATTTATATACATTCATGAGATGAGCAAGAGTACAAAAAATATAGTAATAAATAACAAACACAGAAGTAGGTCCTAACAATATAACTGCCAGAGGGCATACCTAGGAGTAACTATGCATAAGATAGTAAACAAGGCGTAATAGTACAGGTCTTTTACAGCAGTTATACAAAATATGGATATGTATTTATACAGTATACTGCCCATTCATGAGATGAGCTGGATTATTTATGGCAATTATAGGTGTAGAGCAGGTACAGCAGGGGAAGGATAAGGGAAAAGAGTGAGAATAGATGTAGCGTAGCATTCAAGGAGGGTGGAAACAAAGGCAAAGGGGGAAGGGGAGATGCTTGAAATAGTTTTTGATGGATGGCGCAGTAGGTAGACCTCATACAATAAAGGGAAGGGAGTTCCTTAAGGCAGGGAACCTGTGGGCGAAGGCTAATGTACCGGTGTGTGTGAGCCGGGTGTGTTCAAAGCAAAGGAACGGTGGTGACGGGAGCGCGCAGGGAGTAGCCTGTACTAGGGGCGGGGGCTAGTAAGGAGGAGAGGTAGGAGGAAGGGTATTGAACCAGTACTTGGTGATGAAGGTAGCACAATGTGCCAGGTGGCATTCATTATGAGATGGTAAGGAGACAGATTGGTAGAGAACACAGTGGTGGGTGTGGTATGGGAGGTTTGAGGCAAATCTGCAAAAGACGTCAAAAAGTGGGTCTAATTTGGTGAGGGAGGATTGCGGTGCACAACTATAAACCACACTGGTATAATCAAATGAGGGGAGGATAAGCTTAGAGAATAACTCCCTCCTGATGGGGAGGGAGAGACTGTTCTTGTGTCTAGAAAGCATTCCTAATTTTGGACGTAGTTTATTGTGAATATTTTCCAGATGTAGGGAGAAATCTAATTTGGGATCCAGCCAGTCTCTGAGATATTTATATGACTCGGCTACAGTAATTTTGGACCCATCGAGGGTGTATATGCTGAGCTGAGTTGTTATTTTGGCTAATTTCTGGGTGAAGCCAAAAGCCATGGCGACCATTTTCTTAGTGTTACATTTAAGCAACTTGTCCTTCAACCACTTTAGGGTGTTCATGATGTCAGCTTGGAGGATGAGTTCAACCTGAGCCAGGGAGGTGCTGGATGCAAAGATAATGATATCATCGGTGTACATTTGAACGTGAGAGACTGAGCTGGCAGTGGGGAGGTTGTTTACTAAAATTGAGAATAGGGTAGGATCAAGGATTGACCCCTGAGGAACGCCAACCAAGATGGGAAGAGGAGCAGATTTAGTGTCCTCTAGCTGGACAAATTAGTACCTATCAGTTAAGTATGCCTTGAACCATTCAGTAGAGGTAGGGGATAGTCCTATGGCTAGGAGATCTTCAAGGTGAAGGTTGTGAGCCACAGAATCCAAGACTTTAGCTAGATCAATAAAAATGGCGAGCGTCAGATAGCCCTTGTCCATGGCAGAGAGGATGTGGTTGGTAAGATGAAGGAGGGAGGACATGTAACAATGAGAAAATTTCCATCAGTTGAACGTGGCTCAGCATGTACCAGCAATTGATCAGTCAAACTCCTTTTTATGTTTGCTTGCAAGTATGTGCAAGAAACATAGTGCGATGATCCAAAATGCAGTACCGTACAGTTGAAAGGGACAGCTCTGCTTCAGTGAGCAGCACTCCCCCCACACACACACGCACGCAAGCACGCATATTGCATGCTCATGTGCTCCTCCCCGTGCACACATTCTATGGACAATGGGGTGCCTTAATCCCCATCGCTTCCACGCCCAAAAAGTTTAGCAGGTGCCGCTGGGAGCCCACCCCAGCTGGCAAAAATTGTTATAATTTACTCCAGGGTGCCCAAATCCCCATCGGCTCCAGGCCCCACACAAAGCTTCCAGCTGCCATGCTGGGAGCCTACCCCAGCATGGCAAACGTCCGGCGACGTCTTCCTAAAATAAAACAAAAACCTGTTAACAAAAAAAGTTCCCTCAGCAGTCTCCCTGCCCACTCGCACCCACCCTCTGCACACTCTGCTTCCCCACACCCCCACCTCACCCCATACTTACCTCTGAAGCTCGGTGCAATGATCTTAGGTGGACCGGGAACACGTCTGCACTCTTCAAACCCAACCGCGAACTGAGGAAATGCCGGTAAGCTGTATAATGTAATAAATAGTTTTTTTTCAACTTTGCTGCATATCTCAGGCATTTTTTGGAATTTTGGCACCAAATTTTCAACATGGGTTTTTGGGACCCCTCCTCATGAATTCTGTCACTGTCATGGCGTTAATCGGGCCCAAAGCATGATTTTGTGGTCACTGTGCGAAATCACCTTTCAGGACTGATTAACGAAATGACAGTACCAGTGTTCATAAGGTGGGCTCTCAAAAAGCCTGTGTTGTAAATTTGGTGAAAAAATTCCTAAAAATGACTGTTTTACGAGCATGCCTTGCGGAGTTCCTACGCACACTCGTAAGTTCACGAATTTTTAATATTTGCACTCTGGATTTTCAACATTGCCATTTTACCACACCTCCTTATGAGCAGTATACCTGTCATTTTTCATGTCGCCCAAAATGTGTTTCTGTGCATGTAGCGCACAATGGCGCAGTCGGTGTGCGAAATCAATGTAAGGGACACATTAAGAAAATCACAGTGACACTGTTCATGAGCAGAGGTCTTAAAATGGCTATGTTGAAAATTTGGTGAAAAAATTCCTAAAAATGACTGTTTCACAAGCGTGCATTGCACAGTTCCTACGCACGCTCGAAAATTCATAAATTTTTAATATTTGCACTCCAGATTTTCAACATTGCCATTTTATTACACCTCCTTATGAGCAGTACAGCTGTCATTTTCACATCGCCCAAAATGTGTTTCCGTGCATGTGGCGACATAAATGGCGCAGTGTGTGCAATCAATGTTTGGGAAGATTAAAAAATCACAGTGACACTGTTCATGAGCAGAGGTCTTAAATGGCTATGTTGAAAATTGGTGAAAAATTCCCAAAATGACTGTTTTAGAGCTGCGTACATGAAGTTCTTACGCTCGCTCACAAGTTTCGACATTTAATATTTGCACACCTGATTTTCAACATTGCCATTTTACCACACCTCCTTATGAGCAGTACAGCTGCCATTTTTCACATCTCACCCAAAATGTGTTTCCGCACATGTAGCGTGCAATGGTGCAGTTGGTGTGCGAAAGCAATGTTTGGGACAGATTAAGAAAATCCCAGTGACACTGATCATGAGCAGAGGTCTTAAAATGGCTATGTTAAAAATTTGGTGACAAAAGTCCATAAAATGATTGTGTTATGAGTGAGCATTGTGCAGCTTCCACACATCCTCGTAAGTTCATGAATTTGTAATATTTTCACACCAGATTTTCACCAGTGGCATTTTTCCACACTTCTTTATGAACAGTACAGCTGTCATTTTTCACAACATGGCCGAAATGTGTTTTCACACTTTCAGCACAGAAATGCGTGGTCGCTGTGGGAAATCATTGTTCGGGATAGATAAAGAAAATCACAGTGACACTGTTCATGATCGGAGGTTCCAAAATGCCTGTGTTGACAATCAGCTGTAAAAAAATTCCCAAACTAATTACATTATGGGTGTGCGTTGCACAGTTTCTACACATGCTCGTGACTTCACCAGTTTTTTAAATATTTTCACTGCAGATTTTCAACATTGCCATTTTTTACACCTCCCCATGAACAGTACAGCTGTCATTTTTTACATCCTGTTCGGAATGTGTTTTTGCACCTGTGGTGACAAATGCTGTAGTCGCTATGCAAAAACATCTTTCAGCTAACAAACTGATATTGCCACTGTTCATGAGGTGGGGGTCACAAGAAAACCATGTTGAAAATTTGGAGTGAAGATACCAATGAATGCCTGAGGCGTTAGGGTTTCCGACCATAACGCCCCACCCTGTAAAGAATGACAGGCATCAGGGCTGTGACTTGGGATTGTCGCCTGCAATGCTCATACTATTTCACCCCCAACCACACCCTGCAGCCACTGAGAAGCATCGAGGTGTGCCTTGGACTCTTCGGCCCCAAAGTTTACCCCATTCTCCTATACCGCACCCATCTCACCATATTTCCTGATGGAATGGGGTGCGCATAAGGGCCAAAGACCCCAAGGCACACCGTGACACTTGTCGGTGTCTGCAGGGTAGGGTGTGGTGAAATGGCATGGCCATTATGCCTGATGACCCAAAGGCACACCCCAATGCTAGTCAGTCTCTGCAGGGTGCTGGTGGGGTTGGCTTCAGTTCAATACTTTGCTGCCATTCCTATTATGCAGCTCTATAACTCCTACACTACCAATGGCAATGCCAGCAAGCAAACATTCGGCATTGACAAATGCTTGTTTATGTAGGGACACTCTATTTTTGGAAAGAGAGCATGTTGTCAATGATAATTTGGGCTGTATTAATCAGCTAACTGTCAGCCTTGTCAACTTTAATGAATTAAGGAACTGACTGACTGATGCTGCTGTAGGAACAAGTTGTGTGTTATATTCTTATCCTAACTTGTTGACTGCTACTGGCGGATTCTTTTTTTTTCTTTATCATATCATATTTTATTCCTCCTTGCTGCGGCACACTCTGGGTTGGGGCATCCAGCCTCCGGCTCCACCCACCCGGAGAGCTGGGTAGCTCGAACTGCACCCAGGAGGATCTGGGATGGCTGTCATGCCATCCTGCTGGAGGGCTTCCCTCTGCCTCTACCAGCCAGAACAGCCCCGAACCCTCCTCAACAAGACTTCGCCAAAGTCCTCCAGGTGGCTTGGAGTGCAGCCATCAAGCTGCATGGCCATGCCTAGCCATTTTCCTCCTATTATCCCCTGGATCATGGACATGCAATGACATCCAGGTACGATGTGCCAAAGTCTGCCGCGCTCCCCCTCTGTTGTCACCGATGCTTGTAGTGCCCCCGGGCATCACCAGAGGCTGCTACAGCATGGTGAAATTCCCCAGCCCATCCCAGGACTAGGAGAGCAGTCTGCAGATGGTTGATCCCAGTCCTCCCCTGCCAACCCCCGATGGCTGACCCCCGATGGCCCGGGCTCATTCCCGAACCCGGGTTGCTGGCGTGGCATGAGATGTGGTGTCCAGTGCCTCAACCCTCAGTGCCACTGGGCCGGTGACTACTGGTGAATTCTCAATGGGAGTAGTATCCACAGTATGGACCTTCATTCTACTCCACTACTGCAACATTTTTTATGCTACAAAGCATTTAATGTGACATATGATCCAAAGCACCTATTTTGTTTTATTTCATTCTTGCAACATAAAAGTTGTGATTTCTTGGCTAAATAGGCAAGGCACAGAAGAGTGCTACTGCAGCTGGACTGACACCTGAAAATATATAGTTCATGGTTTCAACAAAATGAGCCAATGCACAAATCCAGAATTTGCCATGCAAGCTATGTCAATACAGTGACCTCCACTGCACCTCTGACAGAAAAAGAAAGATGTCATTGCAAAAATGTTTCATTACATCGTTTGTATGGATTCCCTCCCAAGTTCCAACTGAGTCCCCTCCCGAATCTGACCTTGTGTTAAAAAAAACAAATGCTTAACTAAATCCACAACTCCCTGGTGTCTAGTGGACCTCCCAACCTTGGCATCAGATAGCACCCACCCCACTCTCCCCTGTATCCCAATCAGGTCATTGTCACACCTTCACTATCTTCGGCCGGCAGCCTGAACTGAGCTTCAATAAATGAGCACGTGCTTCTGCCAAGCATGTGTTTATTCATTGAAGTGCTTAGTTGGGCTGCCAGCCATGGAGGTGAGTGGTGGCCAGGCCGGTGGCCCGATTGGGGTACTGGGGGGAGCAGGGGTGCAATCTGATGACAGGGTGGGGGGGTCCATTAGACACCAGGAAGTTGGGGGTTTAATTTATTATTGTTTTTTAATAATACAAGGTTGTATTTGGGAAGGAATTCAGTCAGGAGGGAGGGCAATAACTCTGAAACTTGGGGGGAGAGGGTTTTATTACATTTCGTCCATGCTCGGGATGGGGGGCCACTAGATACAAGTGACAAGATTTTTTTTTTATTTGGGCTGGTGAGCAGCCTGGGGGGACCACTAGACACCAGGGAAGAAAGCTGATGTGGTGAAATTACAGAATTTCACCCACGGGTTGTGAAATTTCACCCGTAACCAGTGAATTTTGCTGGTTGGCAGGTGAAAGTTTGCTCACTCCATGGGCGAAATTTTGCATTTCACCCAACAAAATATTCTGTGAAATGTGTGTATTCTGCAAAATATTTCACTGGGTGAAATTTTTCAATTTCGCACACTATTCTTAACCCTTAGGCTGCCAGAAGATTTAGAACATATAGGCTTTTAGGATGTGTATACATTCTGGTGGCACAGCAAGGGTTAAGTGTCTCTTGTGCTGATTGGGCAAGAGAACTGCAGTGTGAAGTTGAGTGATTCTGTCTGCCGAGCCAGTATGACAGACCCTTGTGAAACAGTTAGAAACACAACTTACTATACACATAATCCTATTACAGGGCAATGGATCACTGTAATAAGAGTATGGGTTACGTTAAAAATGTTTTTACATTGGCATTTAAAGTCATTTACTTTCTTTGCTCTCCCCTTTGGTGCAGTGGTTCCACAGATGTCTGCCTTTGTGGATCCACACAGTGTTGTGTGGCATCCATTGCACTTCAGTGTGGTGTTGTGTAGATGGGGGGGAATGTTGGCATGGTGCAATAGATGGGCACAGTTGAGTTAACCTGTTTTTGGGGGTGTTTTTGTTGGGTACACATTTTATTTTTCTTCTTTATTTTTGATCACTAACTCTTGTCTGAAGTTGGGGACTAGTATGTCAGGCACTCAGAGCGATGAGATGGCTGTATGTGGAGTAACAGGTATAGACATCCTCCTCATTGACTGGTGAGAAACGATCCATTGCCATATAGTGCCATTAATTATGTAGGTACATATTATCAGTAGTGTTCTGCAAAACTGAGAAATTTCATTATGTGAAATATTTCGTGAAATTCTTGCATTTTTGAAAAATATTTTGCTGGTGCCAAATGCTAAATTTTGCCCAAAAATTACAAAATTTCACCTGAAAAAGTTAACAGTTTTGGGGCAAAATTTCACAATTGTTGGGTGACATTTCACAATTTTCAGGTGAAATTTCACATTTTGCACCTACAAAATATTTTGCAAAATGTGCAAATTTCACACAATATTTTGCACAGCAAAATTGCTGATTTCACAGCAAGTTTGCTGGTGACATTTTATTTCACAACATCTCTAATTATCAGGAGACATGATATTCACCTAGCCACTGATTTATGGTGTTTGAGGTACTGTGATTCCGTTTTCAAGATTTGAAATTCCAGGATTACACTAATAGCTAGTCTTATATTGAGAGTTTATCAGGATTCTACCATCAAACCTGTAGTATGCATATAATTATTCAAAATAAAAGAAGGCTAAGTAAAAATCAGATTAAACGAAGTGAAATGAAAATAGTTCAGAAAATAATTTATAGAATGACACAGGTTCTGTAGATTCTCTGATCTGGTAATAAAGGCCAACTTTCATGACATTTTTGTTTGTACTGATGTGTAGAAAGTCCAAGTTTTGGAATTTTACCATATTTTCTGGTACACAAAATGAAGATCGGTGGCCATTATTATTCAGACTTCACTTTGAATCAGTGATGCTATATTCCTTTAAAAAGTACGTGAATGTAGGCAGCCTGTTGACACTGTGGCTGTTGTGCCAGCTGCTTACAGTGATGGTAACCCCATTTATGGCTGAGTCCAAGAAATTGGGTTCTGGTCAGAAGAGGGATCAAGCATTCCAGAGGAAACATTCCTCCTACAGGGGGAAAAAAAGGGCAGCAGACACTGTGGGGTACTGTGAACTGGATTACCCAGGTGATGGTGCAGTCAAAATGGGTTCAGAAGGTGCATGTTGCCTTGTGTCATGTGTGGGTACCTGGTTGCCTTGCTGCCACTTGAGAGCTGGAGAACCCAAAGGAGAAAAATCCTAGGTGGTGTGGCTGCATGGCACTGGCACCATTTGGCCACACTGATGCACCTGCCCATTGGTTTCCATACTTCATTTCTTTTATTTTTTTTTGCGATTAAATAAACTTTATTTTTTTGTGTGTATTGTATTTATGCCCCTCACTCCTGCTCAGATGCCCCCTCTCCTTCAGGGTCTCCTATGATCATCTTTGCCATACCTCCCTACTGCCTCACTCGAGTCCTGACCCCCCCCCTGCAAGCCCCAAATTGCAGCCCATCCCACGGTATCTCAGCGTTTGCTGTCACTGAGCCAAGTCCCCTCTAGAGAGATGAACTACTGGAGGGAACATCAGCACCTACCTTATAGGCCGTGGGATGCTGCTGAGGCCCGCGGGAAGCTGCTCCATGGAGGTTTGGAGGTGCAGAGGATCTGGAGGCTGTCATCTGGTGAGCACCCAGCCATTTTTCTCTTCTTTGTTCGGTGGTGTAGTGACGTAATGGCTAATGCCGATGTCCGCCCCTCCCCGATGATGTGTGTGATCCGGTGTCCTGTGATGCTCCCCAGCCTCTAGGAGCCAACAGGCACCGGAGTGTTCCTCACCCTTCCTCCAGAAAGGAGAGCTGTCCATGGGATGCTCCATCTTCTCCCCACTTGACCCTCCAGCGACCGGGCTTGCTTCCCGAACCCAGGTCGCGGCGTCCATGCAGAAATCCAACCACTGTGCCAACGGGCCAGCAATAAACTTTATTGAATAAAAGTTTAACATACTTAATTTCATTTTTCATTTTCATTTTTATGTTTTTTACTTGTAAGCTAATATGCATAAATGCCGTTTTCATTAGCAAAATGTTTAACAAAAACAAAAACATTATAACACAGTCAAATACAAGGCAGGTACAAACAAATACAACACACTCAATTGGGATCAGTGTTTGTATAGGTAATTTTTGAGTATATTTTATTCTTAAGTAAACTTTTAAAAGTCGAGACAGTACTAGCATACTTGATGAACCAGAGGGGGAGCTGTCTCGGCCACTGATGGTACCTACCATGGAGCCCAAGGAGGTGATGGAGAGACACTGTGAACCCCATGAAGGTGGTTAAGTGACAGAGATGGTAAGGGTTGTGTTAGAAGGTGTAGAAGGGGCTCTGTGGACCCCATAGTACTAGCAGTAGCTTTATTCATGGCACCCTTCCCCAGAGGCCCAGGGCACCAGTACAAAGAGGAAATAGACAACTGAATACTCAAATACATAATAATTGATAAATAATAAACAATAAATATAAATACAAATGACAGCTCTGCACCCAAAAATAAATAAGCCAACAGCAGGAGTGCACAACAAATAAGTTCTTCATAGAGGACATAATTCAGACACAAAAAGCCTGAGCAAAAAGAAAGGTATTATGTCATTTTTAAAGAATTCCAGTGAAGTGTCCTTCCTTAGGACCCTTGGTAGAGAATTCCATAGTAGGGATCCAGCTGCTTCAAAGGCTCTGTCCCCGGACATTTTGAGTCTGGTCCTGAGGACAGCTGGGAGACCCTCCTCAGTAGAATGGATGGATCCAGTGGGAAGATAATGATGAAGGAGCTCACACAGGTAGCTCAGACCCAGACCATGTAGGGCCTTATAGGTTAGCAAGTCAACCTTATAGGAGATACGCCACTTAACCATCAGCCAGTGCAATTCCCAAAGTGCTGGGGTAATATGACTCGTCCTTGAAAGGCAGGTCAACAACCTCACGGCTGCATTCTGCACCAGCTGCAGGTGCCTCAGCATACCACCCAAGGCATTACAGTAATCAAGCCGAGATGTCACAAAAGCATGTATTAGAGAGAGCAAATCCTCAGGGGGGATAAGGGAATGAGTCTGGCTAATACTCCTCAGATGGTTGAAGACATTCTGGACAACTGCAAAAATCTGTGCCTCAAATGTCAGTGCTTCATTCAGAATGACACCCAGATTTTCCTCCCTTTCAGCAGCATCAAGCCTAGAGGTACCAAGGCAAAGTCATGTTTCTCTCCCCTGACATGGCCAGTACACCCTACCAGGTTCAATCACCAGTACTTCAGTTTTGTCTGGGTTGAGTCTCAGACAGCTGAATGACATCCAGCACAGGAAATCAGCCACATACTGGTTCAGCACTTCCACCACTCCATGATCCTGAGGTGCAAAAGACAGATTGTGCTGAGTACCATCTGCAAAGCAGTGAAATCTAACTTCATACTGCCTGATGATCTTCCCCAGGGGCAGCATATACACCAAAAACAACATGGGGAAAAGGACTGACCCTTGGGGTACACCACAGTACAAGTCCATTGAGCATAATGAGAAGTTACCCATCACAACCCTTTGAGACCTGACAAAGACATAGGACTCAAACTAGCTAATAACTTTGCCTGTGAGTTCCACGCATTCCCTGAGTTAATCCAATAAAAGTCCATGGTCAATGGTTTCAAACACTGAGGAGAAATTCAGGAGAATAAGCATTGACCATTTGCATCTATCCCTCGCCCTGAGTAAGTCATTATGCATTCTGACCAGAGCAGTTTCAGTGCTGATCTTTGACCAAAATACATACAGGAGAGGCTCATATATTTTGAAGGTCACCAGGTGAGTATCTAGCAGCAATGATGCTTTTGCATTATAGGGGTATGTATGATTTCATATTTCTTTGAAACTTGGCTTTACTGCCAATGCCCTTTGGGGTAACCTTTGCCTTAGTGATTCTGCATTGAGGTTCTTTGTCTTTTAGCTTGTTTTTTTGTTTTTTGGGGGTCTCACCATGACCCAAACCCATAAGACCAACTTAGGGCTCTGGTTCATTTCCCCTGAGGTGTGATATATATGAGGTACACTGATGAGTCCTGGGTAGGATGAAATACGTGTCTGTGCCCTCTGTTTGCACCCTTTGCAGATTGTGTGAGAGGCCCTTTGGCACTATGCATTCTTGCTTAAAGCTGAACCAGCCTAAAAGTCATGGTAATGTGCATATACATCCTATGATACTTTGCATTATGGGAGTATGTGTGATTTTGTATTTCTCTAGCTGCAATGCAGCAACCTTCTCACCTACCTTGTCTAAGAAAGGCAGGTCAGAGACAGTCTAATAGTTTGCCAGGATATCTGAATCAGTGTCATGTTTTTCAAAAGGGTTCTCACTAGCGCAATTTTCAATGCCAAAGGGAAGACCCCCTCTGACAAGGAACACCAAATAATCCCGGGGAACAATGGGCCAGCTGCCCAGCACAGCTCCACAAGAGTCTTGTTAGGCCTGGGTCCGGATCACAATATGTTGGTCACAGCCACAAGACCACTTCTACAACCTCAATTGCTACTGATCAAGTCACCCCATAACCACTGATCGCTGTTGCAACATCCAGACCCGACACTGCTAGGCAGTGACTGCCCAGTTAAAGAGATCCTGGCCCTAATAGAGGACACTCTGTCTGAGAAGAACTGAGCACACACTTCACATCTTGCTGATGAAGCAGCCTTCATGGGCATGAGACAGGCCTGATAGAAAGGTTTTCCACCACCTGAAAAGCTGATCTGGTCAATTCCTTCTGGCCACAATCTCCCTGGACAGAAATTATGTCTTCTTATGACAGACTGCCCTTTGATACTTAACATAGTGAGTATTCAAGCCAGTTTGTCCTCCTGGGCCCAAGATCTTCTCCAACACTGCTCCAGCTTCTGCCCCTTTGCTTTCGTCACCCTCAGCTTGCTGTCAAACAATGGCAAGCTGAGGTGTGAAACTAATGAGTGAGCATGAACTGGTGCTACAGGATCGAAGACTGCACAGACAGCTATATTATAGGCCACCACTGCTTCCCCGTTCCCTCAGTGCATGCTGCCATCATACCCAAGGTGTCCAGAAGCACCAGAAGTTCAACAGGCCTCAGTCCTCTCAAAGATCAGCACCTGTCCACCTCCACAGGGGTAGACTACAAAGATGTGCCCTGAACTCAAACCTCATGGTGCAGTGATCTGACCACTGGACCAAATCAATCTTGAGGTGTTCCACCTCAATCCTCATGTGGAACACCAGGGTCAGTGCATGTCCATGTTGGTGAGTCGCAGTAGCAACTGTTTGTGCCAAGTCCAGTGCTGTCATATTCTGGAGGAAATCCTGTCCAAAGCATGAGACCTTGTCATCGACCCAAGCATTGAAATCAGCAAGAATGATCCAAATTGGCAATTCCAACACCCTGTCAGCGACGAACTTCATGATCTCCTGCAGGATGACCCCCTCCCTCCCAGGTGGCTAGTATATAAGGAGGACCCTAATCCCATCACCTGGAACCCCACGTATGGCCATGCACTCAAAAGACGAAGTGTCCCCCATTTGGTGCACCACCACGTTCAGCTCAGATCTTAAAATGATGGCTACCATAGGAGTTGGCAACCCTGAGTACCTGACTCTGATGTATGTGGATGACCTCCTTCTCCCCCTGACTGATGTCCAATATTCCTTGCCCCCCACTTACTAGCACTCCTTGATTCCTTCATTGCCTACTCTGGCCTGAAGCTCAGTCAGTCTAAGACTGAAATTCTTCCCCTTAACGAACACTGTCTGCAAGGTATAGCAGCTACATATGGGCTGTTATGGGCCCCATGGGGATCACATATCTGGGCATTACACTCACCCCCAAACTGGAACATCTCTGGCAGACTAATATACAACCCCTGCTAAATACTACTAAAACTGAATTTGACAGGTGGAAACAGCTCAAACTCACCTTAGCAGGTAAAATAGCTGCCTTAAAGATAGTGACTGCCCCTCTCTTCCTGTACCTCTTAGCCCATATACCCATCTCTTTGCCAAATTGTTGTCCTAACTAATAGACAAGTAATTTGCTGACTTCCTATGGGGGAGAGCCAAAACCCCTTCAGTCAATCTAAATTGAGGGCCCACTGGACACATGGGGCTGAGATCCCCCTTGGCTAGAAGAATATAAATGGGCATTTCAGGTGGCACAAACAGTTCACTGGTGCCATACTCCCTCTTCCTCTTCAAGGCCCCAATGGGTTCACATCGAACTAGCAATGTCTGACAAACACCTTGGTTCCCCTCTCTCTTCTGTTTATGACCAGAAGGTCCACTCTTCCACAGGCCTCCTTTCCAGAACAAGCCTCCATCTCCCCCACAGTGGAGATGTCTAGGTGAGCCTGGTACTATGTCCATACCAAATTGGTCATTGACCCACTTCCACTATCCTATGCCCCACTTTAGCAGAACCTCTGTATCATCATAGGTAAGGACAAGGTGACTTGGAAACACTGGCATGTTAAAGGCCTCCAAATGGTGGGAGACCTATATGATCAAGACCTTAACTGTGTCTCTACCTTCCACTACCTACAGAAGCAGTGGGACCTCCCCCACAGTGATTTCTGGTGGTATCTTCAGATCTGAGTGGCTGTTACACTCCTGTTGGGAAGCCCCAAACAATGGATTAATCCCTCAACCCTCCAAAGCTGGATACAACACCCAAAAGGCCTTGCAGGTAGAATATATGCCAAGCTGAGAGATACTCTGCCCTCCCAGTCAGGAGAGTCAAAGGTAAAGTGGGAAAAAATGTTACAGTGCACTATCACTAACATTCAATGGGGACAAGCATGGAGGGATGCCCACAAATGGCACCAGGATGCCTGATCCAGGTTGATACAGAACAAAGTCTTACACTTGTTGTATAAAAACCCTGTTGAGCTACACAAGGCCAGCCTCCTAGAATCTGACTGCTGTTGGAGATGTGAAGCAAAAGGGGGGGACTGGGTTCATATACTGTGGTCCTGTCCTAAGTTACACAATCTTTGGGCAGGGGTAAGCTCAATGGCATCCAAAGTACTCCACAAGCAGATCCCCCAAACACTGCTCTTCTTCCTCCTGGGGATTTGAACTGGCCTCCCATTGCTGACCCTACAAGAATACAGGTGGCTAGCCTTGCTGACCATACAAACAAAAAGGGCTCTACTATGTAAATGGCATACTACGGGTACCCCTACACTTGCTGAAGTGGAGGACTCCCTTTCAGCCTTGGCCAAACTAGATAGGATCACTTATCTTGAATCCTATCAAATGGCCAAATTCCAGCAATGCTGGGCCCCATACCTGAGATATGTACAACCCCTACAAGGTGTGGGATGATTTCCCTCCCCCAGACCACAGGCTGGACTCAGCAGAGACTTTAACTGATACAAGAATTGGATGAGGGATCAGGCTAACAAGTGACTCCTCCCAAGCTACGAAACTTTAGCTAAGCTACTAGTATTTGACTCTAACTAAGGCCCGCCAACTTGACTTGCTATGGCTCTCCTATTTAGATCTTCTTTACTATATGACCCTCTGATATCTCCAGATCTGGGAGTGCCCATCTGTTGATAGGACTATGTTATTATGTTATTATACTATTATAATATATGTTATTACAAGTACTACAGTAAATTTAGAACACTGATTCTTTGTGTATACTTCTGTTTTGTTTTCATGCCTTCTGATATGCTAGAATGAACCCACATATATCCGAATCACCAGATGCCTTGTCGTGATGCGACCCTCCCTTCAGAAGGATAGGTGTGTCTTCAGTCACATTTTACTCCCGTCTCGTATAGAATATAGATTGGTGAGTACCACATTTTGTTAATTCATTACGCTATTAACCTCTGCTTGGAGTTTTCTCATAGTTGTATAACCCTTGG
The DNA here is from genome assembly GCA_016271365.2 of Neoceratodus forsteri. NCBI lineage: Eukaryota > Metazoa > Chordata > Ceratodontiformes > Ceratodontidae > Neoceratodus > Neoceratodus forsteri. Next base: position 30,738,531 of record JADMNL010000035.1, read on the forward strand.
TTCATACCAGATGCAGTATAATGATTTGCACTCTGTAACAATGTGCAACTTGCGATTACATACTCCTCACTATACCCTTCCCTTAACCTCACCCTTTCCTTCCAACCCTTCCCTTGTCTTCCTCCTCCTTTTATAGTACTACTGCTTAATAGAACTATATACTATGTTGTACTGTACTATATTATTTTTGAAAAATAAAAAGTTTGACAAACAAATGATGGCTACCCCCAAGATCCTTCCTTAGGCAGCACGCCATGGAGAAACCAGCAGGGACAGCTTCCTCCAAATCTGGACTGGACTCATCACCAAACCAGGTCTCCATGAAGCATGCCAGATCGACCAAGGAATGTGTAACAAAGTACACAATAACAGCGATCTTATTCCTCATCAATCTGGAATTACACAGCACTCCCTGAAGGGGATGAGTAGTGGCAACCAGTCCATCAGCTGCCTGTCCACTTGGTTTGGTGCAAACCTGGGGGGTGAGTATTTAAACACCACTGGCCCTTCTCCAATCCCCATCTAATGGGGGTGTCTCCTATCCCTTAACATCCTGATCACCACCTGTCAGCCTCCACCTCTTTTCCACCTTCTGATAATACTCAACCCCCTACATCAACGGTATACCTCTGCAGAGAAGGGGAGGTCACAGAAGGGCACAACTCACACAGTAGGGATGGGGGGGGTCCTCTCAGTACAACACAATCTTTACAATCCTGCTAACCCTAACAATTTAAAAACTCTCCACTAGTCTACCTCAAACTCTGATAAACCTTTCAACTTCCCAACGATCACACCAAATACACACTCACACCTATTTAACAGTTAAATAAACCACACACACTGCAACTCACTCCAATAAAAACAACACTCAAATAATTCTAAAAATTCATAAATACCAAAATCAATAAACAGTGAATAAATAGATAAATTAATAAATTATAAGGCAAGCACCCTCAACTAAAAAGAGTGGATTCCAGTCCAGGCAATATAGTATATCAGTTCAGTTACTAGAATCATCTTGTTGTGCTGCAGTAGCAACATCACGATGTTGTTGTGCTGCACTAGATACATCACTGCAGTAAAACAAGATGGAAAGTCTTTACACATGCGCATTGCTGAAACCTCTGAACTTTATGAAGTGGCCATGATGGTGAGAGTTGGCCCATGAAGTCTTCGGCACTGGAAAAACCTGCTCCAATAAAGATACAGACTTGTATTATTGTTTGTCCATACACTATAAAAAATTGTGTATGAGTAATCATACACATACTGTACAAGGCTGTGTTTCAGTCTCAAGGTTTCTGTGGTAAGGAGACTTCTCGACCTACTCTCTCAAGGTTTCTTGTTGACACGGAAATCTCTCAATTGAAACACAACCTTGTTGTGTATGATTGCTCATACACAATCCTTTATATTGTGTCCAGCTTTAAATATTATAAAATTAGTCCTCTTCCCTCTGTTCACTGAAAAGGGTGATGCTCTGCACTCTCATTGCCTGCATTCCCCACTGTGAATTGCAGCACAAGATCATTTCTTCCTGGCTCAATCCTGGCATATAACAGGATTTAAACTGCCCAATTCAACAAATTCCATAGAGATGTAAATGTTCTTATATATGAAAAGTGTAGATAATAAAAATAGAATAATAGATAGATAAGTGTGTATTACAAGGCATCGAGAGGGTTTGGGGACATGGAACCTTGAGGTCGAAGCTCGAGAGGTCCTAAAGTCCTCCAAACCTCGAGATGGTATTACTGCCTTGTAAAACACTTATCTTTCTGTTACTTTTTTGTAATATATGGATCCATTGATAATACTACAGTTGGAGATGACCTTTGAACTGTAGTATTAGCAGCAAAAATTATAGTATTATCACTTTTCAGGATAGTATTATTAAGAGTAGTGATGTATTACTGGGAAATTTTTGTATAACTTAGTGTAGTATTAATGAGGTTTATCCATATATTACAGTACCAATAATAGAAAATATTGGAACACACTTTGTCACTCACTGCTCCCAATGAACTCCCAACGGTTCAAACCAGTTCAGACTAAGGAAGGCCTCGCCATTCTGTCCCCAGTCCCTGCAAGTTGGTCCCATCACTTTCACCAGCTAGAGTACGCAGTCCAGGCCTTCACTCTACCTGCTCACCACTAGCGTACCAGAGTACCAAGGCAGCTATCCCGACACTTCACTCTGATTCCTCATAGTCCAACTTCAGCTGCAACAATGGTCTCAACACCTCCACCAATCCCATGAAGTTAAGTAGGTCACATAGAAGGAAAGGAGAGGCTTTAATTGGAAGAAGGGAATATGTAGGCCCCATGAAGGTGGGTAAGTAAAAGATGAGGTAAGGGATGGGGCTGTGAGGGCTAGAAGGGACTCCATGGACCCAGTGAAGGGGACCACATGACAGAAGGGAAGGGCAAGGCCTGGAGGGGAAGGAGGTCCTCTGTTGACCCCATGATAGCTGGTAAGTGAAAGATAGGAGAATAACAGGGTTGGATAGCAAAGAGGGGATCTGTGGACCAAAAGAAGTGTAGTGATTGACGAAAAAGAGAAGTAGTGGGCTGGGAGGGGAAGGAGGGGCTCTGTGGTCCCATGAAGGTGGGAAAGGGACAGAGAAGGGAAGAATGGGGCTGGAAGGTGAAGAAGGGACATAGTGGAATCCATGATGGCAGATAAGTGACAGAAAAGGGAAGGGGTGGGAGGTGAAAGAGGGACTCCGTGGACCCCAAAAGGATGGGTAAGTGACAGGGAAGGGACATGCAGGGTTGGGAGTGAAGGATTTCTTGGATTACACAAAGGTGGGTAAGTGAAAGAGAAGGGAAAGGCTGGGCTGGGAGGTGAAGAAGACAACCCATGGGACTCATGAAGGTGGTCAAGTGACAGATGGGAAGAACAATATTGGGAGGTAAAGGAGGGTCTCCACCAAAAACATGAAGTTGGATAAGTAACTGAATGGAAGGGCTGGGATGGGAGGAGGAGAAGGGTCTCCATGGACCCCATGAAGGCAGGTAAGGTTCTGAGTAGGTAAGGGCATTGTTGGGAGGAGAGGGAGGAAGGAATTTCATGGACCCCCATCAAGCAGGGTAAGTGACAGAAAATGGAATGACAGGGCTGGGAGATAAAAGAGGGGCTCTGTGGACCCAGTGAAGGTGGTTGAGTTACAGAGAAAGTAAGGGTAGTGCTGGGAGTTGAAGGAGGATCTCCATGAATCTCATGAAGGCTGGTACTGAGATGGTAATGACAAGGCTGGGTGGGAAGGGACAGACTGCAGACTCCATGAATACAGGGAAATACAGTAATAAAGAAGGGAAGGACGGATCTGGGAGGTGAAGAAGGGACTCCGTGGACCCCATAGAGGTGGGTAAGTGACAGGGAAGGGACAGGCAGGGATTGTATGGGAGGTGAAAGACTTTGTGGACCCCCACAAAGGTGGGTAAGTGAAACAAAAGGGAAGGGCTAGGCCAGGAGGTGAAGTAGACACTTTTTGAACTGCATGAAGGCAACTAAGTGACAAAGAAGGGAAGGGGTGAGATGTGAAAGCTGGACTCTGTAGATTCTATAAAGGTTGTTAAATGATAGAGAAGGGAAAGGTAGTGTTGGGAGGTGAAGGAGGGCCTCTGTGGGCCCCATGAATTTGAATATGTGGCTAAATGGAAATGCAGGTCTGGAAGGTGAGTGAAGATTTCAGTGGAACCCATGAAGGTGGGTAAGGGTCAGTAATGGTAAGGGCAGTGTTAGAAAGTTAGGGAGGGTTTACATGGACCCCATGAAGGAGGGTAAGTGACTAAAAAGGGAAGGATGAGGGATACGAGGTGAAGTGGGGCTCCATGGACCCAATGAAGGTGGCTGAGTTACAAAGAAGATAAGGGTACGGTTGGGAGTTGAACCAGGGTCTTCTTAGATCCCACAAATTCTGGTACATGACAGAGATGGTAAGGTCGAGGCTGGGAGGGGAAGGAGGAACTATGTGGACCCCATGGAAGTAGGTAATAAGAGAGAAGGGAAGAACAGATTTGGGAGGTGAAGGAGGGACTCCATGGACCCCATAAAGGTGGGTAAGTGACAGGGAAGAGACAGGAAGGGCTGGAAGGTGAAGGCTCTGCAGCATTCTGCAGCAGATTTACTGCAGGAAACAATGCAGTTTCAATGGAACTTAATCCCTTTTTATCATGCAGGAAACTGACACTGCGATAGATCCTGGCAGACTTCACTATAGGTAAGTGAAACAGAAAGGAAAGACTGGGCCAGGAGGTGAAGAAAGCTCTCTATGAACCCCATAAAGGTGGGTAAGTGGCAGAAAAAGGAAGGGTAGTGTTAGGAGGTGAAGGAGGGGCCCTGTAGGCCCCATGAACATGAACACGTGACTGAATGGAAGGGCTGGGAGGAGAAGGAGAGTCTTGTTGGACCCCAAGAAGGTACAGTAGGTAAGTGTTATAGAATGCAAGTGCAGTATTGGGAAGTGATGTGAGGGATTCTGTGGACCCCATGATGCTGGGTAAGTAACAGAAAAGGGAAGGGCAGGACTGGGAGGTGAAGGAAAGGCTCAGTGCAACCCCATGAAGTTTGCTGAGTTACAAACAAGGTAAGGATAGTGTTGGGAGTTGATCCCATGAAGGCTGGTGCATGACAGAGAAGGTAAGGGTGGTGCTGGGAGGGGAACGAGGAACTCTGTGGACCCCATAAATGTGGGTAAGTGAGAGAGAAGGGAAGTGCAAGCCTGGGAGGTGAAGGAGGGACTCTGTTGACCCCATGAAAATGTGTGAGTCACAGAGAAGTGAAGAGTAAGAAAGAGCTGGGAGGTAAAGGAGGGACTCTGTGGACTCCATTAAGGCAGGGAAGTGACAGAGAAGGAAAGGACAGGGCTGTGAGGTGAAAAAGGGACTCTATTGACCCAATGAAGGTGGGAAAGTGATAGTTAAGGAGCGGAGAGAGATGGAAGTGAAGGATGGACTCTAGGGAACCCTTGAGGGTGGGTTAAGTGATAGAATGGGAAAGGACAATTCTAGTAGGGGAAGGATGGACTCTGTGGACCCCAGGAAGGCGGGGAAGTGACAGGGAAGGAAAGGGAAGTGCTGGGAGGAGTAGAAGGTACTCAGCAGACCCCATGAAGGGGATTAAATGACAGAAGGGAAGAGTGAGGCTGGGAGGTGAAGGAGGGACTCTGTGGACTCCATGAAGGTGGGTTAGTGACACAGAAGGGACTGCAGGGCTGGGAGGAGAAGGGACTTTGTGGCTCGCATGATGATGGGTGTGTCAGAGAAAGGAAAGGTAGTACTGGGATGTGAAGGAGGGACTCCATGAGCCCCATGAAGGTGCTTATCTAACAGGGAAGGTAAGGGCAGTGTTGGCTGGTGAAGGAAGGGCACTGTGGACCCAGGAATGGAAGCAAGTAAAAGAGAAGCAAAGGGTGGGGTTGGGAGGTGAAGGTGGGACTTTGTGGTCCACATGAAGGTAGGTAAGTGACAGAAAAGATAAGGGTAGCAGTGGGAGAGGAAGGAAGGACTTTGTAGACCCCAAGAAGGTGGGTAGGTGACGGAAGGGAAGGGAAGTTTTGGCAGGTAAAGGAGGGACCCTGAGGACTCCATGAAGGTGGATAAGTGAACAGAAGAACAGAGCAGGGAGGGAAGGAGGGTCTCTGTTGCCCCTGTAAAGGTAAGTGTTAGAGAAGGTAAGGGTGGTGTTGGGAGGTGGGGGAAGGATTCCAAGGACTCCATGAAGGTGGGTAAGTGACAGAAAAGGGAATGACAGGGCTTGGAGATGAAGGAAGGGCTCTGTGGACCCCATGAAGTTGGTTGAGTTACAGAGAAGGTAAGGGTAGTATTGGGAAGTGCACAAGGGTTTCTGTGAATCCCATGAAGGCTGGTATGTGAAAGAGAAGGTAAGGTGGTGCTGGTATGGTAAAGAGCGTCTCTGCGGACCCCATGATGGCTGTTAAATGATGAAGAAGAGAAAGACAGATCTGGGAGGGGAAGGAAGGATTCCATGAACCCAGTCAAGGTGGGTAAGTGACAGAGTTGGGATGGGTGATATTGGGAGGTGAAGGAGGGGCTCCATGGACTCCATGAAGGGGACTGAGTGACAAAGGGAGGCACAGGGCTTGGTGGTGAAGGAGGGTCTCTGTGGACCTCATAAAAGCAGGTTAGTGACAGAGAAGGGAAGGACAGGGAAGAACAGGGCAGGGAGGTGAAGGTTAGACACTCTGGACTCCAAGAAGCTGAGTAAGTGAAAGAGAAGAGAAGAGAAGTCTGGGGCTGGCAGATGAAGGAGGGGACTGGGAGGTGAAACAGGAACTTTGTAGACCTAAAGAAGGTGGGTAAGAAGTGAAGGCCAATGCCAGGAGGTGAAGGAGTGACTTTGTGGATACCATTAAGGCAGGTAAGTGACAGAGAAATGGATGGAAGTGTTGGTAGGTGAAGGAGGGTCTCTGTGGACCCATGAAGGTGGGTAACTGAGGAACAAGGTAAGGGCAGTGTTGGGAAGTGAATGTGTGGCTCCATGGACCCTACAGAAGGTAGCAAGTGAACAAGAAGGGAAGAGTGTGGCTGAGAGGTGAAGGAAGGGCTCTGTGGTCCCCATGAAGGTGGATAAGTGACAGAGAATGTGAAGTCATGGCTAGGAGGGAAAGAAGAGACTCCATGCACCCCAGGAAGGCAGGTAAGTGACAGAAGAGATGAGCAGGGCTGGGAGGTGAAAGATTGTTTCTGCAGACCCTATGAATGTGGCTAAGTGACAGAAAAGGTAAGGATAGTGTTGAAGATGAACGAAATTCTGTGGACCCATGAAGATGGGTAAATGAAAGAGACAGGAAGAATGGGACTGAGATGTGAAGTAGGTGCTCTGTGGACCCCATGAATTGGAATGAGTGTCAAAAAAGGTGGGGGTAGTTTTTGAAGGTGAAGGAGTGTCTCTGTGGATCCCATGAATGTGTGTAAGTGACAGAGATGATAAGGGTGGGGCTGTGGGAGGAAGGAGGTACTCTGTGGACCCCATAAATGTTGGTAAGTGACAGAGAAGTCAAGTGTGGGGCTTGGAGGGAAAGGATGGGCTCCATAGACCCCATGAAAGTGGTTAAGTGACAGAGAAGTGACAGATGGGGTTGGGAAATGAAGGAGGGTCTCCATAGATCCCCCAAAAGTAGTGCATGACAGAGAAGGACAGAGGCTGGTAGGAGAAGAAGGGACTCAGTGGACCCCATGAAGATGGATGACTGACAGAGAAGAAAGAGAAGGATGGGGCTGGGAGGTGAAGAAGGGACTCCATGGACCCCAGTAAGGCAGGTTAAGTGACACAGAGGGGAACGCCAGGGCTGTGAAGGTAAGGAGGTACTCTTTGGACCCCATGAAGGTAAATGAGTGATAGGGAAGGGTGGTGCTGGGATGGAAGGTAGGGCTTCAAGGTCTCTATGAAGAGGAGAAAGTGACATAGAGGGGAAGAGAAGGATAGGGCTGTGAGGTGTAGAAGGGAATCTGTAGAACCCATGAAGGTACATACTGTAAGTGACAGAGAATGTAAAAATGGGGCTAGGAGGGGAAGAAAACTCTGTAGACTACATGAAGATGGGTGAGTGATGGAAGGGAAGGGAAAGCTTTGAGGAACCAATGAAGGGTAATAAGTGAAAGAGAAAGAAAGGTGTGGCTGGGGGGAGAAGGAGAGCGCTTTGGACCCCACAATGGTAGGTAAGTAACAGTAAGGATGGGAAGGGCTGGGAGTTGATGTATTGCTTATGTGAACCCCAGTGAATAAAGTAAGTAACAGAAAAGGTTAGAGCAATATTTGAGGTAAGGGACTGATTCTCTGGACTCATGAAAGAACATAAGTGACGTAGAAACATAGTAACATATAAACATCAAAACTGACAGCAGATAAGGGCCACTGGGCCCACCCAGTCTGTCCATTTTTATTATCTTCATTTTGCTCAGACCCTACTTGATCTACGGGCTGTCTTTCCCCACCCACCCCACCCCACTTCTTACCTCATTGATTTTCTTGTGCCTATCACAGGCATTTTCTAACCCGCCACTGTTTTTGCCCCCACTATCTCCACTGGAAAGTTGTCAGGAATCCACCACCCCTTCTGTGAAGAAGTGCTTCCTCACATCTCTCCTTAACCTATCTCCTTCCAGCTTCACAGCATGTCCACTTGTTCTAGAGCACCTTTTACTCTAACAGATACACCCCAGCTGTACCATATTTACCCCTGTGAGGTATTTAAAGGTCTCTATCATATGTCCCGCTCCCTCCTCTTCTCCGGGGAGTGCATATTGAACTCTTTAGCCTCTCCTCATAGGGCTTTTGATTGAGACCCTGTACCATTTTTGTAGCTCTGTTCTGGACTGCCTCCACTCTGTCTTTGCTGTGATGTGGTCTCCAGAACTGGACATAGTACTCAAGGTGAGGTCTTACCGGTGATCCATATAAGGGAAACACCACTTACATCTTCCTGCTGGTGATACCCCTACCTGTGCACCTAGCATCCCACTAGCCCTCCTGACTGCCTTGCCACACTTCCTGGACACCTTTAGGTCAACCAATATGATTACCACCAGGGGTCTTTCCTGCTTACTCATTGTCAGTATCACTACCCCAAATTTTTACTGTGCCCTTGGGTTTCAATACTCAACTACAAACGAGCTTGTAATGAATGTACAAAATCCATCCACAAGACGAAAAGTATATATTACAACAAAGTTCTCACTAACACCTGGGGCAAGGGGAAATCCTTCTGGAGCAATCTTAAAGAAGTCACGGGAAAGACGTCGTGAACCTCTCCTACCATGTTGGATGTTGATGGGGACATAACCCTCAATCCAGTCTCTATTGCTAATACATTCAATACAGCGTTCTCAGACCTCAGTAGTCTTCTCCCACCGGACCTCTTCGATGATACTCTACCATCATTCTCCGCTACCACTTCCCCTCCTGCTAACCATCCTCCATTCTACTTCAAAGCAGTCAGGATGCCTGAAGTCTGCAAGTATATCAGTAAGGCAATTGCCAGATCCAGGACAAGTGGGGATTAATTCGACCTTAAGCTGCTGTCCCTTACTCTCGATGTAGTCCTATCACCTCTAACTATGATCTTCAATCTCTCCCTCTCCTTTGGTCAGTTTCCTGACTGACAGAAATCCGTCACTATCACACCTGTAACACAAGAGTGGGGACAGGGCTCTATACGCGAACTATCAACCTATATCCATACTACCCCTTCTTTCCAAGGCCCTCGAACGTATAGTAGCTGTCCAACTCTCCGAATATCTGGACAAGTACATCTTCAACATCTTGTGCACCCAACAGCATGGATTCAGAAAAGGTCACAGCACTACATCTGCCCTCCTTAAATTTACTGGTGCCATCCACAACTCTCATGATAATAGTCTCCTCACTGGGGCGGTCTTCATAGACCTATCCAAGGCTTTTGACACCATCCACCATCGCCTAGTAATCACACAGTTGCAAATCGCTGGACTGTCCCACGAATCCTTTTCCTGGTTCAAGAGCTACCTGGAAAACCACTCCCAATATGTGTGAAGAGTGCTAATGTCCACTCCGCAGATAGACCCGTTCACTCTGGAGTCCCCCAAGGTTTCATTCTTGGGCCACTCATTTTCAGCCTCTTCCTGAATAGTCTCCCAAAATCTTCTCCTCAACATATCCTTCTCTATGCAGACGATGCCGTCATTTACACCACCCACAAGGACCCCCTTCTTCTTCAAAACAATCTACAGCTTGGTTTCTCTGCAATCGAAAACTGGTTTTGCAAGCATAAATTAGTCCTCAACTATAAAAAAAAAGTCTATGCTTTTCTGTAGCTCTCACAATAAGCTCAGGTCTCAACCCCTCCTAATCACTAACAGCCTGGGTACAGCCCTCGAACAGGTTCAATCATTCAAATACTTTGGAGTTACCATTGACAGAAATCTATCATATGCCACCCACATAGACAATGTCTCAAAAGCTGCAAATACATGCATTGGCCTTCTTTACCGGCATAGGCAATGCCTTACCACAGATGCCTTAAGGGTCGCAGTTCAGAGCTTAGTGGTCTCACTAATCAACTATGGTCTGATCATCTATGGCTCGGCTTCTGCCTCCGCCCTTAGGTGCATATCCTTGATCTTGAACAACGCCTGTAGGCTGATCACTAGATCCCACCGTCTCACCCACATCTGCGACCTATACGCCCAAACCGGATGACTCCAATTGTCAAGCCGTATCAAGTACCAGACCCGCTTAATGGCCAAAAAAATAACACTGGGCCTAGCCCCCCCAGGTGTCCAAGCCCTCCTCCGTGAGACACAGAATCAGTGCCCAACCAGGGGCTCCGTATTTCAGCTTTGGCACATCCCACATTGCCATACCACCCAGGGGCAAAGATCCTTCGCTCCCAGAGCTCCTAGTTGGTTAAATGGCCTCAGCTACGACCTCTCCTCTCTGCCTAAGCTTGGCCTTTTCAAATCTAACCTCTGTCTCCTCCTCTCTGCCTCCAGCTCCTGTGATTGTCAACCTTAATCGGCTCCTCTTAATCCAGCACTTATTCCCCTCTACTTAAATCCTCTAACACTCCTCCCCCGTTCCCTCCACTCCACCCCTTATCCCTTCTAGCACTTTCTTGTTTACCTAACTAATGCCACTGGCTGCTAATGATTTTGTTGTCCCATCCTTGCTTCTTAATCCTGTATTCCTTCCTCTTCCTATGGCACCTAATACCACAGTATATGTATGTATGTACCTATCTGCTTGAAAATGACTGTAACCTGCTTGTTCTCCCTATTTCAATTTGCATTGTTCCTTCAAATTGTATTGTTTTCATATCGTCATATCTTCTACTGTCAGTCAAACCAACGTGGAACCTTTGTAAAAGAGTCTTGGCTCAAAGGTATTTGTATTCCTAGATCTAAATAAATCAATAAATCAATGCCTAAGTGCATTATTTTACATTTTTTTGCATTAAAATCCAGCTGTCAAACCGTTGACCACTTCTTCAGTTTTTTCAGCTCCCTGACCATCTTTTTCACTCCCTCTGGAATGTCCACTCTGTTGCAGTTCTTGGTGTCATCCACAAACAGGCAGACCTTCCCTTCCAGTTCCTCTACCATGCCACTTATAAAGATTTTAAAGAAGACCGGTCCCATCACTGATTCCTGAGGCACCCTGCTGGTCACTCTCCCTTCCTCAGAGTGAACTCTTTTTACCACTACATCTGTCTCCTATCTCCTAATCAGTTTCTTATCCAGGTTACCAACTTATTGTTCACCTCCATACTACCCAACTTGCTTACTAGTCTCCTATGTGGAATGGTGTTGAAAGCCTTGCTGAAATCGAGGTTGCTCCTCCTTGATAGAACATCTTGGTCACCAAGTCAAAGAAATCTACTCAGATTTGTTTGGCATGACCTTCCCTCTATGAATCCATGCTGTCTCAGATCCTGCAACCCCACTGGATTCAAGATGTTCCACAATCCTTTCCTTTAGTAGTGTTTCCATTAACTTGCCCACCACTGAAGTCAGGCTGATAGGCCTATAATTGTTCATCTCTTCGTGGTTACTATTTTTGTGAAGTGAGACTACATCTGCCCTTCTCCAGTCCTCCAGGACCACTCCAGTCTCAGTGATTTGTTAAATAGGGCTGTCAGAGGTACAGCTAGTACCTCCCTGAGCTCTCTCAGCACCCCTGGATGCACCCTGTCTGGCTCCATAGCTTTGTTCACCTTCAGGTTAGTGAGTGCTTTCCAGAATCTCTCCACAGAAAAAGCACTAGTGTCCATTTCCCTCCCATCAAAGCTCCTGGTGCCTTATCATGATCACTCCCTTTTCCCTTCTACTGTGAACACTGAGCAGAAGTTCAAGATGTCTGCCTTTTCTTGATCCCTCTCTATACAGATCTCCCCACCTCTTAAACCACAAAATCCCATCCTTTTACTTCCTTTTTTTGCTAATACACCTAAAAAATATCTTGTGTCCCTTTGATACTGCCTGAGCGATTTTTTTTTTCATTTTGCACCTTTGTGCGCCTTACTGCTTTCCCTGCCTCCCTCTGTTTTTCCTTATACACTTCCCTATCCTCCCCTCTCTGGGTCTCCTTGTACATTCTGAATGCCACTCTTTTAGTGTTTACTTTTTCTGCCACCTCTTTTGAGAACAATAATGGTACCTTCTTTCTTTTACTTTTGCGTACCTGCTTGACGCAGAGGTGTGTTGCCTTCACTATGCTTTCTTTTAGTTTGTCCCACTGTTTCTCCATGCCCCAGGTCATACACTCTACCAGGTCATTCCTGAGGCATTCACCTATCTTTATAAAATTAGCCTTTCTGAAGTCCAGGACTCTCGCCATTGTGTGGTTGGATTCTGTAACTGTTTCTATGTTGAACCACACTGTACAATGATCACTGGTCCCCAGCTGGCTTCCCACTTTGATATCTGTAATATTGTCCCTGTTAGTACTCACCAGGTCCAATATTGCCCCATCACAAGTGAGTTCACTGACTAGTTGCCTGAGGAATGCCCCCTGCAGGGAGTTCAGGATGTCTCTTCTTCAAACTGAAGCTGCAGCTGGAAGGCTCCAATCTCCATCCATCAGACTGAAGTCCACCACTAGCAACACTTACCCCTTTTCAGCCATTTTGCCAATTGTTTCTAATATTTTCTTAATCTAAGTTCTCTCCCTGTGTGGAGGCCTGTAGACCATACCTATCTGAACAGTGGCTGTTTCCGGATTCGATATTGACCCACAACACCTCTGCTGCCCCCGAAATTCCATGTCTGTCTGTTGTTTTTATGCTTTCCTTCACAAAAAGCATTACACCTCCTCCATTTCTTCCCACCCTATCCTTTCTGAGCATCATGTAACCTGGTATGAGCACATCCCAGTCATGGTTTTCAGTGCACCATGAATCAGTAATGACGGCAATATCCAGGTGGACCTCTGCCATGACAGCTTCTAGGTCTTGATTCTTTTGTCCTAGATTTCTAGTTTATCCCTCACTACAAATGGGGGTTCCTGGAAAGTCTTCTTAGAGCTTCCCTAAATGCTCACTGCCAGGTTGGTGTCCAGCGTTCTAGCCATTTAAATATTATTGCCAGAGAATGCCTTTATAGCCTCTGTGTACTGTCTCTTTAAGAGCTGCCTGGCCTGCAGTCATAAGTAATCTGAGAGGGAGCTCTGTTGAAATATGTAATTATTTGCTGAAAATCATTTAGAATGATAATGATAGTGTAGTTTGTCTAACCTGCCTTCTTTGCAACAAGGACTGTTTTGTTTATCTCCACTATCTTGGTCCTGGACTGCCAAATTGGACCAATCAGTACTGGTGGAACCTAAAATGGAGGAGCTGTCTGGAGTCAAAATCTGTAAGAATTGTAGTTTGGGGCTTTTGGCGCCTTTTTGCACCTGAAGGGGGAGCCTTTGTTGTGACTGACAGACAGATCAGCCAACCGAACCTTTTGGATTCTGAGGGAAATCCCCAAGCATGCTGGCAGTTGGGTCAGATCTAAGTTGGGAGTTGAAAAGGCAACAGCTCAATACAGTCTCTGTGGAAAGGCCTGAGTTTTGGCCTGCATGCTGCCCCTGAGAGAGAGAGAAGAGAATCAGTTCGGACTGAATCCGAGTTTGTGAGAAGGAAGTAAGCCACTGATTTTTTACGAGGCTCATACCTGAAGAAGACCGAAGATTTTGCTGAATGCGATTGGCCTGTCAGGATTTCCAGCTGCTTTTGGATCCCCGGTTTGTGCAGAGACTTTGCAATCGTGACCGGAGAACGATTTGCCTGGTACAGTAGAATTTTCTTACATATAAATGTGCTGTGTATTGAAAGTGGGTCTTGATTTGGTTCCCCACTATTTGAACTGTGTTCTGTTTGTTGGAAGCTGTATCCAGCCCAAAACGGACTGTATCTGAATTTGTCTTCATTTGGCTGGGGTGTTGCCACACTGGCTCATCCAGGCTACCCACTGCACAGAGAAAGCCATTGACGAGAGATCTGCCTAGGGATCAGCCCCCTGCTCCATGCCTGAACAGGAACAGTGCCTCTGCAAATCGTGTGGGCCCTGCTTCTCCTGGCACTCCAGATCAACCACCTGCAGTCTTAATTTTCGTCCAGCTTGTGTCCAGTCTTGGGTATCATGAGTAATCATCAGGGTAGCTCCCTGCAACAACAGCCTAATCTAAAAGTGTGTCATCTGAGTGTCTTGTTGTTTTCCTTTCATGAACTGAGCCCTCCGGCTCCGGATTACAATTGTTTTGTGTGGTGCATGTTGTTTTCTTCCATCACAGGGCCCCAACCAGCTGCAACATTCCTGGCTAGCCCACCTTTCTTCATCTGGGTACCCAGAGTGTGTGACTGTTTATAGACCCTGAAGTGCATGCATAACTGTTTGAATGATACAGTCTTTAAGCAAATTAACCTGATTACGCCCCTCCCTTGTTCAAGTCCCTTAAATAAATCAGATCTAACTCTTTTTTGCATTTACCCTGACTGCGGTTCCAGTTTGTGCAAGAGTACTGTACTGCTGTTATTTGCTGTGTATAACCTTGTTTTACGGGGAGGTCCCCAGGGCTGAGCCACAGGAAAGCCCTGGTGGTAAGTGCAAACAGTGTGAGTACTTGTGTGGTGTATCGGGGTACTGTGAAAGTGATTATTGTGTATTGTTCCAGCCACTTGTAAGGAAAGAGGGGGGTTACAGTGTCCCAGAGGGCTGTGCCCAGGTTAGCTTGACCACTACCAACCCTGACCTCCGGGTGGAGGCACCTGTTTCAGAACTCAGGCCCCTTAACCTGCTACTAGCCAAGCAGGCAGGGATAGTAGCCCTTGGGATAGCGCCACCTAGGGATTACACAAGCATTAGCCCACATGGCCTTTTAGATTTTATTAGCTCTTTCCTTGTCATTTTTCCCTTTTTCCTTTTGTTCCCCCTTCCTCCCTTTTCTCTTCTGACTGCTTCTTTTGCTCCATTCCTCCTTTGCTAACCCCCTGCTTCCTTGATTAACTTGTACTGCTGTTATGGGACTCTCACCCTTTGGGATCTTCCTACTTTCTATCTCAGACTGTGCATGTGAACATATGAACATATGAAGAAGCCAGCAGAAGAAGGCCATTTGGTCTATCAAGTCTGCTCATATTGCAGGGTCCACAGATTGAGCTAATATCCCTGCCCTCTCTCCCCACTCCTCAAACCCTCCCTACCCATGATCTTTACCTTCCCCATATGTCTATCCCAGCCTTTCTTAAAGCTTCCCACTGTCTTCAACAAGATTACTTATTCTGGCAGTGCATTCCAAGTGTCCACCACCCTCTCTGTGAAGAAGTGCTTCCTGACCTCCCTCCTAAACCTCCCACCCTCCAGCTTAAGACTATGCCCCCTCATGTTATGATTGCCTCTCAGCTTAAAGAGATTCTCCTTATCAACCTTATTTATCCTTTTCAGGTACTTGAAGGTCCCAATCATGTCCCCTCTCACTCTCCTGTCTTCCAGGGGGTACATGTTCATTGCCCTCAACATTTCCTCATATGCCTTACCCTGTTGACCAGCAATCATCTTTCTAGCCTTCCTCTGGACCTTCTCCAGCAGGTTAATGTCCTTTTTGAGATGTGGTCACCATTACTGAACTCTATGGGAGGGGGAGCCATTTCTGCCTCCACAATTTCTCCCAACACCCCCACAGCAACAATGTTGATTGTCATATTCCAGAATTATATTCCATCAGAAGTTTGACAAGATAAAAAAGAAACCTTATTTATAAACTAGACAACATTAACAGTCACAAATAAAAAAAAACAGAAAAACAAACTAGTTGGGACAATTCAAAGATTAAGGGTGAATAACTAAGCAATAAGGCAGCTATGAGCAAATATAAAAGGTCCTAGAACAAAACCAGAAGATCCACAGTGTATGACTGACATAACAGAACTTGCCGAACAGTTGACAAAACATGTCAGTGTGAGGCAGGGTGATTTACCACAAAATACAAGTAATTAGAGCAACTGACAGAAAAAGAGTGACCAGGGAGAGAAATGTCAATGATGTCCAATTAAGAAGATGGTAAAGATAAAAAGTGTATAATGCTTCCCACCATTTTGCGAAAGGGGATTCCACATGTCTCATACTAGTTAACATATGCTCCATACATACAGCTTCTAGAATGGATGCCAACCACTCTGTAAAGGAGGACGCTGCATCATCCATCCAGCATTAAGCAATAATCTTCCTGGCAACAGAGGTTAAAAGAGCCATATGGTACCTTTGCTGTCCAAGAAGATTTTCTCAGCCTAGCCAGTAAGGCAAAGTAAAGGACTAAAGGCATCCTGCAGATCTAAAAGTGAGTCTAAGCTATCTCTTAGCTGTTGCTGGAATGCCTGAGTTGTGGCATAGTCCCAAAAATATGCTTTAAGATTCCTCTACCCTGTTTACATTTCCTGGAAGTGTCATTGGATATTCAATTGCATTTTTTTAAGTTTGACTGGGGTATAATACATATTGTTTAAGTTATGAGTGGACTATAGTACAACTTCTCACATGTAATGAAGTAAATGTTGCCTGAGCCTGCCTGTTAATATGGACCTGGGGAGTGTCATTGTCACTTACAGTAGTTACTTAGAAAAGATAAAAAGGGCAGGTGGCCAATCAAGTCCATCTCCCACTCTTGTGGGTAATTGTTGTCAAGATGACTGACTCACAGACTACGAGCCAGGGATTGTTTTTTCTGGGGGAGGGGGGTACTTTAGAGCTGAAGTTGGAAAGGGGTTGTCAATCTGATGCCATGGGGGGGGGATGAAGTCACCATGCTTGCCAATCCTCTCTGCCTAGCATGCACACAGGACTGGATGACTCCTGAGTGGTCTGAAGAAGTTCCAAAACAGTATGGCTGATCATCCAACTCAATTGTAAATCATCCTCATCCCATCCAGACTTCGCTTATCCAGCATTCATCTCCTCAAGTAGTGACCAAGTGATGGAAAGCCCTGGAAAGCAGGCACTCAGATGCACTGAGCAAGGTGTCTGTTAGATGGGTGGTTACCCGGAAACATAGAAACTGTCGGCAGATAAGTACTGCCACGCCCATCCAGTCTTTCCAAAAGCCCTACACTGGTTTGTTTCCACTGATCTTACCTAGTCAATGGCTTTTCCAACATCCTTCCCACCACCAGTGTACCCTTATACCTGCCCCATGCATATTTAAAAAAAACACTGTGTGTGCCCCACCACCTCCTGTGGTAGTTTATTCCATGTGTCCACCACCCTTTCTGTGAAGAAAAACTTTCTCACATTCCCTCAGCCTGCCACCCTCCAATTTCATGTCATGCCCCCTTGTTCTTGTACACCTCTTATATTGGAAGATGTCACCTCCCTGCACCTTGTTTATGCCCTTAAGGTACTTGAATGTTTCTATCATGTCCCCACGATCCCTCCTTTCCTCCAGTGAGTTCATATTGAGGTCCTTTAGTCTCTCCTCATGTGTTTTCTGGTGCAATCCTTCTACCATCTTAGTCGCCCTTCTCTGGACTACCTCCACCCTGTCAATGTCCTTACGAATGAGTGGCATCCAGAACTGCACACAGTACTCTAGGTGGTGCCTCACTAGCATTTTGTACAATGACATAACCACCTCCCACTTTCAGCTTGTGATACCTCTACCTATGCATCCCAGCATGCCACTGGCCCTTTCTGCAGTCTTTTTACTCTTCTTAGACACCTTTAGGTTATCAGAAATGATAACCCCAGGTCCCTTTCTTCCTTTGTAATAGTCAGCAACTCTCCCCCCTATTCTGTCATTCAGTCAGCTACCCACCGTTTAGAGAGAGGGTGCTAGGTAAGGGGATGGGCTTGAAACATGTATTCAGAGTCAGGTACGGAATTAAAACTTCAGATTCCAAATCTAGTTTTGACTCCAATACCTTAGCAGGATTGGAATGGAACTGGAGTTGGAATTGGGTGTTCGAATTATTTGAAAAGTGAATGACAGAACCAGTGGATTCCGAGCAACCCTAGTTTGTACACTACTACATAACCGACTGTCACAACTGAAGTGTAAACCTTTCTCCTTATGCCATCCCTGAATGATTATTAGACAATGAAATCAGAAGGGGGGTTTATGCAAGTGGAGCATGCCCAAAGATGGCAACTGAGTGAGCTGTTGGAGTACGGTGTCCCACTGAAACTCCTGATGTGCGTCACCGCCACATTCCAAAATTGTGCACCACTGCCAAGTTCTGAACCTTCGCGTCATTGCCGCATTCTGAAATTATACATTACCTCCATATTCCAAAACTCTGTGTCACTGCCGCATTATAAAACTGTGCATCACTGTTGTACTCCAAAACTGTGCATCACCGCTGCATTCCTAAATTGTGCATCACCACTACATTCTAAACATATGCGTCACCACCACATTTCAAAATTGTGTGTCACTGCCACATTCCTAAATTGTGCATAACAGCCACATTCCAAACTCGTGTGTCACCACCGCATTCCAAAATTGTGCATCACTGCCACATTCTAAAATTGTGCATCACTGCTGCATTCCAAAATTATGCATCAGCACTACATTCCGAAATTGTGCATCACTGCCACGTTCCAAAATTGTGCATTACTGCCACATTCCTAAATTGTGCATCACCAACACATTCCAAACCTGTCACTGCCACATTCTGAAATTGTGTCACCGCTGCATTCTAAAATTCTGCATCACTGCTGCATTCCTAAATTGTGCATCACCACTGCATTCCAAACCTGCATTCCAAACCACCGCATTCTCAGCCTGTAAATCACAACATTCCAAACCTGTGCAACACTTGCACATTCCAAAATTGTGCGTCATCACTGCATTCTGAAATTGCTCGTCACCACCGCATTCTGAAATTGTGTCACCACCGCATTCTAAAATTGTGTCAATGCCACATTCTGAAATGTGCATCACCACTACTTTCCAAAACTGTGCGTCACTGCCACATTCCAAAATTCTGCAACACTGCCACGTTCTGAAATCATGTGTTCCAGCTACTGTCAGAGACTCTGTCATTGCTGCATTCCACAATTGCAACCTGGTGACATTTCAAAATCTCATACCTGCAGTATTTTAAAAATTGCACACAACTTTGTCATTCCAAAGCCATGTTTGCCCTTGCATTCCACACCCCCCCCCCGCCATGTCACATTCTGAAGTAATGTACCTTGCATTTACACATTATGGAAGTGCATGTGCTATCCCCTTCAGTGTCAGTTTTCCTTTTTCAGATGTTTAGTACACCTGCAGTTTTAAGTACCATAAGAGAAATAAATCATATAAGGTAGCTTGCAGGGAGGACTAGGTTGTGAGTTCAGGAGATGACTTCTTCAACAGCACTTCACTGAAACTGGCTTTTTTTAACAGGCAGTGAATTAAGGGTTACAAAATTACTTGTAACTTTTAAACAAAGTAACTTACAGATCTGATTTTTGGCACGAGACTGATTGAGGATATACTGATCCAAATTCTGAATTTATTGATGCCAGACATTTTGGCCTTAGCCCCTCTTTAAGGAAAGGTTGATAGAATATCTAAAGGAGCATGGTCTCCAGGATGTGATGCAGCATGGGTTCATGGGGTGGGATTGTGTCAAAGAAATCTGATTGATTTCTTTGACTTGGTCACTAAGACAGTAGACAGAGGTCAAGTGGTAGACATCCTCTATCTAGATTTTAGTAATGCCTTTGACTCTGTGCCGCACAAAAGGTTGATCAGGAAGGTGGTGGATCTCAAGGTTGAGGATATAATGGCCAAATGGGTGGAAAACTGACTGAGAGACAAAACCCAGAGGATGGTTGTGGGGGAAGAGTTATCCAACCCCAGAGAGTTCACCAGTGGGATCCCTCAGGGCTTGGTGCTGAAGCCGGTGTTGTTCAATGTCTTCATCAATGACATTGGGGATGGCATTAAGGGTGAACTGTGCCTCTTCATGGATGACACCAAGCTCTGTTAGGCAGTGACCACCACTCCACTGTCCCCCACCTAAACTGACCAGAGCCAGTGACTAGCACAGCTGACACACACCACCCCAGCCAGCCACCGACTGAACTACACAGTAGCATGTACAGTATACAGTACACACCCATTGATTAACCCAACCAATGGGTGTGTACTCTATACTGTATGTGCTCCTGTGCAGTTCAGTTGGCAGCTGGCCATGGTGGAGTGGGTGGGCTGGGCCAGTCACTGGCTCTGGCCAGTTTGGAGGGGAGCAGGGTGGTGGGTCACTACCAAATGGGGTGGGGGGGTCACTTGACAACCAGGGATCGGGGATGTTACAATTATTATACAGACTGGGTCTCAGGGAGGGGGGAACCATTAGACTACCAGGGACAGTGGGGATCAGATTTTATTTTATTATATCTGGGATTGGGGCTGCGAAGGGGGAAACACTAGACTACCAGTAAAATGAGGATCATGATTTATTTTATTATATCTGTGATTTGGGCTGGGGAGGGGAAAACCACTAGATTAGAGAATGGATGAAGTTAAAATTCACAGGGGAATTTGGTGTGAAGCAGCCGAAATTCACCTCCATGGTGCTCTGTGAAGTTTTTCCCACCTTCAGAAACTTCAAAATGGCAAAGTACCACTGCTAAGTGCAGAATTTCATCCTCAAAGTGTGGAAGTTTGGCAGAATTTCAGAGAAATTCCGTAATTCACGGCCGAAATTCCACAGTTCGCAGACACAATTCTGCACTTCATGGTGAGACTTCACCATGTGGAATTCATAAAATGCCACAGAATTTGTAGATGATTTATTTATTTAGTTTAGTTTTTGTTGACCGGGTAAGTGCACTAGACAAATCTTGCCTATTTTCAGGCACGACCCGAGGGAGGGGGATACAGATGAATGCCAACTGACCTTGAACCAGATTAAGCTGTTGGTGGTATTTTTTGTGAATGAGGGAAATTTGGCAAGGACACCGGGGAAATTCCCCACTCTTTTTCGATAAGTGCCATGGGATCTTTAACATCCACCTGAACTACCACCAATCCAGGCAGATGGGACTTCAGTTTAATGTCTCATCTGAAAGACGGCACCTCAGAAGTGCAGCACCCCTCTCATGCTGCACTGCAGTGTCAGTACTGGGATATTAACCCAAGTGCCAGATGTGGGAACTGAACCCACAGCCCTCTGATTTTCCGGCCTTAGAGGTGAGTGTGCTACCTACTGAGCCACTGACACTATTAATTCATGTAAAGAAAAAAAAAACAAATATGTTGCAGGTGATACCTTTTATTGGACTAACAAAATTATTTCTGAGACTAGCTTTTGAGAGCTAAAACTCTCTTCCTCAGGTCAAAATGAAAACAGCTGAACAGCATGACAGATATAGAGGTTGGATGTGGATTCAAGACACAGACTAGCAGTTTACACATCAAAGCATTACAGCCAATTCACACTCCTTACAAACAGGGAGACTCTAATTGTCATTGGAGTATGTTTATTAAATAGCTCAAATTGTGAGATCAAAGGGCAGCTTCCTTTTAGTCTGACTCTGGTCCATCAATTAACATTTGTAAAAAACCAAGACGGAAAAAATTACATACCATTGTCTTTAGAAGGTACCTGTTAAATGAGCCAGAGGGTGCTGATGTGAGGGTTTAAAAAGAAACTCTGAAGTACTGTTTTAAGCATAATCACTGGTAATGTGCTAAAAAAACAACATCTTTATTAAGTCCTTTTTCTTTAGTGTCAAAATATCGTATTATTTTTAGTTCAAATGTTTGCCGTTCCTGACTGTTTTTGAAGTTACCTTTTAACGCTCTGACAGTAAAATCACTGATGGAGTGGTCTAGTCTTGAAAAATGTTCCCCTACTGGTGTATTTTCATTTTTATGGGTAACTGTGAATCTTTGGTGATTCATTCTTGTTTTGAGTTCCGGTCCAGTTTCACCAATATAGCAGCCTTCCTCACATTTTTTACATTGTATCATATATACTACGTTGCTAGAAGAACAGGTATATGAGTTTTGGATTTTAATTGTTTCCATTACAAATGACATGTCTCAGGAGAGACATATGTACCTAGTTTGCAGTGAGGTGCTTTGCGTGGTTTTGAACCTTTGTCACCTAGCTGGAGCTCGGTAGGAAGTTTGCTTCGCACCAGTTTCTACTTCAGGCTTGGTGACTGGCGGAAGGCAAGCACTGGTGGAGTGGGAAATGTATTTTTTAGAGTTTCATCTTCAGACAGTAGTGGGTGTAGATCTTTAATTATTTTCTGTAGTTTATCCAGTTCTGGGTTGTAGGTTACTACCAGAGGTGTGCAATCAGTTGTTCTCTGTGGCATGTACCTTAGTAATTCTTCCCTAGGCCTAAGGAGTGCAGAATAGATATTCCTGTCAAGGGTGCTGGTTTTATATCCTTTCTGCCTGAAAGATTTTTTTAGTGTACTAAGATGTCTGTTTCTGTCATCTTGGTTTGAACAAATGCGGTGGTACCGGATGGCCTGGCTGTGTATAATGGATGTTTTGGTATGTGACGGATGGTAGCTCGAGCTGTGAAGGTAACTGTATCTGTCTGTAAGTTTTCTGTACACAGATGTTTATGGTGTTCCATTTTTTTAGTGTGACTGTAGTATCCAGGAAATGTACACACTTTTAGTAATTTATTTGTAATTTAATGGAAGGGTGGAATTTATTGAAGCTGTCAAAAAAATGTTTTAAGTTTTCCTCTCCTGCTGTCCATATCATAAAGATATCATCAATATATCGATAATATTTTAATGGCTTATGATGTTGTGTGCTAAGAAATTTTTCTTTTAGATCTGCCACGAAGAGGTTGGAGTACCATGATGCCATCTTGGTGCCCATAGCTGTCCCCATATTTTGAAAGTAAATGTCGGTGTTGAAGCTGAAATAATTGTGTGTAAGGATGTATTCCATAAGTCTGTCTATCACATCTGGTGGATATTTGCTCTCTGTGGTGGCTTTTTGCAGGTATTCATAGCATGCCATTATGCCATCTCTGTGAGGGATGTTGCTGTATAAGGATTCAACATCCATTGTGACCAAAACAGTCTCAGGTGGTAACTGGCCAATACCGTGCAGTTTGTTTAGGAAGTCTGTAGTATCCTGTATGAAGCTGTTTGTGTTTTGCACCAGTGGTTTGAGTATACATTCTATGAGTCCAGAAATCCCCTCAGTTAATGTGTTAATTCCAGATATAATTGGTCTTCCAGGGTTTCCAGATCTGTGAATTTTTGGTAATGTGTAGAAGGTTCCTAGTGCTGGCCTTCTTGGTATCAGATTTTCCAGTTCCTTATGTGTATGTTCTGGAAATGAGCTGATTAGTTGTTTCAATTCTTTTATGAATTTCTTTGTGGGGTCTGCTGTTAGCTTCCTGTAGTAGGTGTTGTCCAAACATTGTCTGTAGCCTTCCTGTATGTAGTTGGTTCTATCCATAATCACAACTGCACCCCCCTTATCAGCAAGTTTAATGGTGATGCTTTTTTATTGTTTTGGAATAAAAATGATACAATATTTTGACACTGAAGAAAAAGGACTTTATAAAGATGTTGTTTTTTAATACACTACCAGTGATTATGCTTAAAGCAGTTCTTCAGAGTTTCTTTTTAAACCCTCACATCAGCACCCTCTGGCTGTTTCAACAGGTACCTTCTTAAGACAATGGTATGTATTTTCTCTCTGTCTTGACTTTTTAGAAATGTTAATTAATGGTCCAGAGTCTGAGTAAAATTAGGCAGCCCTTTGATCTTACAAGTTGATCTCTCCAACAGATACACTCCAGTGAAAATTAGTCTTCCCATTTGTAAGAGGTGCAAATTGACTACAATGCTTTGATCTGTAAACTGCTAGTCTAGGGTTTGAATCCACATCCAACCTTTATATCTGTTATACTGCTCAGCTGTTTTCACTTTGACCTGAGGAAGAGAGTTTTATATCTCGAAAGCTCGTCTTAAAAATAATTTTGTTAGTCCAATAAAAGGTATCACCTGCAACATATTTGTTGTATTTTTTCTCTTTGGAAATAAATCCACAAGAAACAAATTCTGTATATACAGTAAATAGAAACTAAGACCTGGGTTTGATTCCCACAACCTCCACTTCCATACTGTTTGACTCTGAGAAAGTCACTTAACCTCCTCATTGCTCTTGGGTCACCCCTGAAAAAAGGCATCTGTGTCTGGTGGGTCTTACCTGGTTATCAAAAAATAAAACAAATAAAATAAAAAAAAAGATGCCTTTAGCTCATTACTCACTTGAGTCCAAGATATAAACTGTACAGTACAGTATGTTCTCCGTTTGAGAAAATATAAAGCCAAACCAAAAAATAACCCTACCCCCACCACTAACCATAAAAAACAGAGTAACTGGTGTAGAACAGAGCGATCAGTAGCAAGGCATTCATCTGTACTGTACAGTACCTACAGTACAATATGTCTGTTGTTATTTACAGTGGCAAACAATTATTAACTACTGTAGAGTAGAACATTTAAAACACAGCCAAGCCAAATAACAACACCCCCCCACCCAAAAAATGAAAATAGAGTGATTGTTGTAGAACAGAGAGGTCAGAGTTGATGGTATGATTGTTCTGTGATGTTCAGTAAAAAGGTCAAACCCATTTTGAAAGATTAAAGTTTGTTTGAACCTTTTTTTTCCCTTTTGTTTAGTAGAACCTGGTGCATCTGGTTGTTAGATACAGTGTGGTAAAATGGGAACATCCAGTTGTGCACTATCTCTCTGGAAGGAGTAAGCTTTCAGGGGGTCAATGGAGCAATAAAACTTGAAACATTTAAAATAATAATATTCATATATTCTTAGTTGCTTTTTTCCAAAGAACATTGTATAAACTAATCAAATGATACAGCTAAGTAGCACAAATGCCTTCAGTGAGCAGCTACAGTATCTAATATTCATATTTTTTGTACTTTAAACTTCAGTATCAGTACTGCATTATGTTCTCATTGTTTAAACTGATCCATTATTTTCTTAGATAATTTAAATCAGGATTGTTGTCTTACCATCTGTCGAGCTAACATGTTGCAATGTGAATATTTTTATGTTTAGTTTTTAACTAGTGTTTATTCCGTCTCCCTGCTCCCTTCCCCAACGATATTAAGGCATGAGTCTCCCCTAGTCTAACCCTCTGGTCAAAACATTTTTGCCCTTCGTCCCAATCTGACACTGAGTAGGAATGAGGACATTGTTGTGTGTGCATACTGTATCTTTCTCAAACTGACCCCGCAATTCCTCACAGAGGATCGCAGTAGGGAGCTTGGGCCAGCAGTGTAACTCAGCAGAGGGTCCCTGCCCAACTGCAGAATGCTGCGATTCTCGCTGGATGAAAGGGAGCAAGAAAACTTAAAAAAGAATAATATTCATACAGTACTGTACTGTATATCCTAAGCTGCATTTTTCCACAGAGCATGGTGAAAAATAATCAAATGATACAGCTGCTTAGTACAAATGCCTTTAGTAAGCAGCTATTAATGTTCACACAGTATTTACTGTATATACAGTACTTTAAACTTCAGTTATTAGTGCTGTATTGTATTCTCAGTGTTTAAGCTGATCCATTATTTCCCCTTAGTTAATTTTAAACAGGGTAGTAGTCCTACCATCTTTCAAGCTAACATGTACAGTAGCATTGTGAATATTTTTATACAGTGTTTATTTTTTTTTTAACTAGTGTTCATTCCATCACTCTGCTCCCACCCACTCCCCCATGACATTAAGGTACTGTACAGTACTGTATGTGTTTTTCCTAGTCTAATCCTCTGGTTCAGTCTTTATGGCAAATTCTAGGTATGAAAATTGTGTAACTGTTGGTTTGTACTGTAACTCCCCTGACCCCTTTCCCCCAGTCTCACCTAGACATGATCCTTGGCTCAGTGTGCCTCTACTGATCAACAACCTTAAATAAATAGATAATGGAATGGGACCATTGTTTAACCAGTAGCAGCACACTAAACCAAAGCTTGTTTCCAGATACGACCTGTGAGCATAAGGAAGTTAAGTGACCTGTTCAGGATCACACAGTATGCTGTAGGATTCAAACCCCGGTCTTTAGATCTGCCACTCAGAGCCTTAACCCACTGCACTATTCTGCCCCCTTTTAGTAATAAGTCAGCCTGCATAAACATTTCTGTATGCACACTGCAAACGGATGGGGAGGCATAAGCAGACTAATGATTTTTACCCACACAGCAGCCAAGACTGGCATGGATGAAACCAATGCAACACCTTGACTATCGCTAAGTTAGGACCATTCAAATCTAAACTCCTACAGTACATTATCTTATGGCAAGCAACTGCTATGTTTGCAGCCTATAAGTACTGTAAGACTGATCCCACTATCTACTACTGTCTCTTAAAGCTGCCTCACCCAGTGGTACACTGGTTTCACTCCCCATCACCCAGAATTCATCCCCCTCAATCTCCTTGCCCCCCCCTTGTTATTCCCTTTGGTCTTTGATTCAACTACTAATGGTGCCTCCTCTGTTCTCCCCTAGTTACAAAGCCCTTATTCATTGCATAATTCATGAATTCTCACTGTACCACCTTTGTATGGATGAATATGACGACAGCACTATGAATCAGAGAAGTGGCTGTCCAATCAGAACACCAGCAAAACACAAGCTTGATATCAAGAGCAGCATTTACACTTTCTGAACTGTTTAATTACAATTGTTTCCACAGTAATACATTATACTGTATATTTCTATACAGCAATTTAAAGGAACCTCAGAAATTGTGAGGTGGAAGATTATTAGGGACATTATTGACAATTAATTTGACATTGAGAACTGTATATATAATTCATTGAACTGTTCAAATCTTATGTCTTTTGCAGTTATTTTAACACCTGCTCGCCGCTTTTAATTTAGGAATCTAAAAAAATCAGCTGCTGGCAGTGACGTTCAAACCCAAGTTCATTGAGCACTCATTGTTCTAACCGGTGAGCCACAGTGCTGCCTCTTTCATGTGAATAGATACCTAGTGCATGGCTCAATGGCAGCACGTCATACTGCTGTGCTGATATACAGTACATGGATCATAATCAGCAAGGCACTTTTTTACACTCAGATTTCGTTTCATTTACCAAACCGAAAATGCATTTACCAAATACAGCAATTGAAAACCATTGAAATAAAAGCACATCACCTCATTCACTTAATTCAGAATGAATCCTATGATAGAGTTTATCAGTATGCTTGTGGTACAGACAAAAGATGGCACTGAAGCAAAAACAAGCACATGAGACAATTGAAGCATTCACTTCCTCAGTCTTGATACAGGTGTGTATAAGCAAATCTACAGTGAACTTTAGACCTTTAAAAATAATAAAGAAAACACACTAATTTTAAACCCACAAAAATACAGTACCAACTTTATTAAAAATAATGACAGTACACAGTTACTGAGTTCATTTAAAAATAGCAGAATTTATTTTTTGTCCTCATTAATCTTACGGACTAAAGTGGGGATGTGTATTTAAATATATAATGACAAAGACTAATTTTTGATGCGCTCAACTGAAAAGAAAAAAAAAATCAAAAATCTTTCCTGTCTGCCATGTGCTGTCAATTCATGAGTGAACTCCCAGAACTGAATATTAAGTTTGAAACCACGGAGTGGCACAGTATCTCAGACAGTGCAAAGGAGAGTGCAAGCAAGGAATCACTTTTAACAATGAGGCATCACATGCACTACAAGATTTAGATTTTCTCCAATTTAACATGATGCAGTATCTTCAGACAGAAAATTCAGCCTAAGTGCTATTGAAAAGTGGAACAGTATGTTGGCAAGCAAGGGTCATAAGGTGTATTGCCACCACCTGCTGGCCAATTTACAGAATGCATCCTCAGCAGCTAGTCTCTGTGATGTATCATTAAGCAATTTCGCAATGCATGACAAATGCAAGTTAACGCGCTTAATCCTGGTGGGCTGCATTGTAGGTACATTAGGGAGCATAGAAAGACAAAGGGAGAGAGAGTGAGGCTGAACAGAATGGATGGTGGGTGGGAAGAGAGGGACAGTGAAAAAGTAGGGATACTGAATGAATACTTCTGCTCAGTATTCACAAAAGAGGAGGAGGGGTGGGAGGTACCTAATCCAATTAACAGAAGCACTCTGGGTAGGAGGTCGATCCCAGACCTTTCACAGAAGAAAGGGTTCTGAAAGAACTCCTAAAACTGAAGGTGGACAAAGCAATGGGGCCTGACGGGATTCACCCCAGAATTCTAAAAGAATTAAAGGGAGAACTAGTGACACCACTACCTACCGTTTTTAACAAATCATGGGAGGATGGTGTGGTACCTGAGGACTGGAGGAGGGTGGATGTGATTCCAATTCACAAAAGGGGGAGCAACACAGAGGCAGGAAACTACAAACCTCTCAGATTGACCTCTGTGGTAGGGAAAATGATGGAATCACTTCTGAAGGAAAGAGTTGTTGACTACCTAGAGGCCAGTGGGGCACAGGACCAAAGGCGCATGGATTCACAGCGGGAAGGTCATGTCAGATGAATCTAATAGATTTCTTTGACTGGGTGACCAATGTAGTAGACCAGGGAGGGGCTGTGGACATAGCCTACCTAGACTTTAGCAATGCATTTGACGCAGTCCCACACAAAAGATTAATAAACAAATTAGCCAGCCTGGTACTGGGTCCCAGGGTGGTAACCTGGGTAAAACATTGGCAGGACAACAAAACACAGAAGCTAATAGTAAACGGAGTGCACTCTGAAGAAAGGGGGGTTACTAGTGGGGTACTGCAGGGTTCAGTACTGGGTCCAGTCCTTTTTAATGTCTTTAAGGGTGACATTGAAGATGGAAGGAAACATATGCCTCTTTGCAGATGACACAAAGATCTGCAACAGGGCTGATACACAAGGGGACATGGAAAGGATGAGAAGGGACTTGGCAAGCTTTGAGGAATGGTCAGAAGTATGGCAGCTTGGATTCAATGCAAAGAAGTGCAAAATAATGCACCTGGGAAACAAAAACCCAGGGGAAGAGTACACACTGGAGGGGAGGTAGTAACAACAACAAAAATGGAAAGGGACCTGAGGGTAATCATATCAGATGACCTTAAGGTTGTCAGGCAATGTGAGAAGGCAGTAGGGAGGGCTGGGGGAATACTGGGATGTAAAGGGAGAGGCATCACCAACAGAAAACAGAAAGCTGTTATCCCTCTGTACAGACAGTTGGTGAGACCCCATCTGGAGTGCTGCATCCAGTTCTGGAGACCTCATCTCTGCAAGGACATAGACAGGATGGAGGCAGTCCAGAGAAGGGCAACTAAAATGGTGCAGGGTCTGCAAGAGAAGCCATATGAGGAGAGACTAAAGGAGCTTAATATGTATACCATTGAGGAAAATGGGAGGGGGGGACATGATAGAAACTTTTAAGTACCTCAGTGGAATCAACAAAGTCCAAGAGGGTAGCAACTTTCAGAAAAAGAGATGTACAAGAACAAGGGGACACAATTTGAAGATAGAGGTGGAACAGCTCAGGGGTAATGTGAGGAAGTATTTTTTCACAGAGAGAGTGGTGGATTCATGGAACTGCCTTCCTGAGAAAGTTGTGGGTCTAAAACTGTGGGAGAATTCAAGAATGCATGGGACAGACATAAGGCAATTTTTCTGGGGGGTATGAAGAAATAGGCTGTTGGTTAACTAGGATCTGCAGCTTATCCAGTAGGTAGGGAAATGGGCAGACTAGGTGGGCCAAGCGGTCCTGATCTGCCATCAAAGTCTATGCTTCTATGTTTCTTGAAGAGGACACCACAGCTGAAGTTCAGTTCAAACATTTTATTAAATAAAAAATATAAAACCACAGTAGACATACTTGGCTCAGTAATATCCACTGCAATCACTGGTTTCCTGGATCCCCAAAAATATTTTATCAGTGTATTTTACAATTAAAAATCTTTTTTATTTACATTACTCTACTCTCAAAACAGACAAACTACAGCATTGAGTGCAGCACTTCCAGCAGTGTTTTGCCATCTACAACATGGCACTGCACTCAATGTACTTGTGTCTGGCAACTCCATGGGGCGTTGCCATTCTAGTCTTTCTTTCGAGCTCTGTGGCTATGTCCCTTGGAGTTGCCTGACAAGAGTATGCCGAACATGGTGCAGTGGTACATGTCATGTCTGTGAGGTGAATCCTAAAACAAGTATCTTTCAAAGTCGGGGTCAAAATACAAAAAAATTTTCACGTAGCATCAAACATTCAGCATAGATAAATGCTTGTTATGATTTTGATCCTGCTTCCCTTACAGGATTATCCCTCAAGCCATTAAAAGGGGTTTTAATGGTCCGGTGGCACAGAGAGTTGAGGAGTTAGATGCCACACCTCGCGCTATGCTGGTGACATGGGTTCAAGAACGAGCCCGGGTTCTCAGGGGTGGTTCTATGTGATAACTTGAGGATGAATGTACATCACTGAAAATAAAAATGACGAAGTACATTTGCAGCAAGAGAATTGCCCTCAACTGTTTACGCGAAGGCTTTGCCGCCTGCACACCTTTACTAAAAATAACAAACTCCAAGGGAGGGGGTGCATGTCGGAAGGGGGGGAGAACCATGAAGAAAAAAAAATGCACAGCAAAGGACAAGATATTGTGCTCCTCCCCAGCCCCCAACCCTGCACCCTCCCCAGCAAAGCCAGCAACCCTAACCACTGTGCGACTAAGCCAGCTCAGTGACTTCCCCCCTTGCCACCCTCCGCATACCTTCCGGTATCCTGTTGCTCCTTTCACCCTGCACTTCCCGGTCACTACTGTTTCAGAGTCACTCTCCTTACAGGCACTGAGGTTGAGTCACTCAAATCTGAGGTGCTCAATCTCACTTGCCCTTTTAATAGTATACTGTCATGGGTCAGCCAGGGAGGGAGGGAGCTGGATTAAGCAGCAGAAAGGCAGCTTTCCTCTCCCGGGGATGGATCTTATCACCCCCACAGTCCATCTGTCCCCAGGTGGAGGCCTGAGGGTAGTGTAGGCAAGTGGATGGAATGAATAGGGAGGGTGCTGTGGAACCATGGCGTGCACATGCCTCCACACACGTACACACGGCCATAGCATAGGGGTGGAAAAATGGAGCTGGCAAGCTCCATGAACAGAATGGAAAAAAAAGGGATTTTAACTTTGTGCTGCTGCTACTGCAAGGCTATGCCTCCCTGAGTAAAACCTCTTCATTTCATCATAATTTTTCCATGCTCAGTAAAGACATTAACTTTTGTAATGCTCCTGCTTTTTTCCTCTTCCTGATGCCATGTTTACCCACAGTGCCCATGCCACCAAGTTCTGCTCTCCCGGTGAAGTGAGGGGGCAGATATGGGAATATATTTCCATGTGGGAGTGTGCAAATTGGGAGACTCTTGTGTTTATGAGAAGACAATCTTATGTTGCACCAGCCAGGAGTGACATCTGCCATTACCGCAGAATCCACACACTGCGTACTTAGTGACATCCCTAACTCGGCATATGCAAACTAGTAGGATGCTGTGAAAAAAATGGTGAAGCACCTGAAATACAAATGTCTCTCACAGTGACCATGTGTATTGCTGAAGTATCATTGTTTGGTAATACGCTTGACAAGTTTTTGTTCTGTGCAGTCACTAAAATGAAAAAGCTGTGGCAGTCCACAGTACTTACTTTCTTCATTGCTTGTTCCCAAATTGAACTCTCCATCCAGTAGCATTTCTTCCAGTGAACGCCATTACACTGTGTGTCTGTTTATTTAGATCTTCTGCACGTGAGCAGCTCGCCCTCATGTTGGAGAGTTCAACTTTGTAGGCAAGCAACGCACAAATTAAGTACTGCCACAGTTTTCATCTTACTAACTGCACAGAGGTCAACCTTGTTAAACATACTACCAAACAATGACACTTCAGAAATACACGGTAATGCTGCATGAGACATTTGTATTTTGGGTACTTCACAGTTTCTCTTACAACATCCCACTAATTTGTGTAGCCAGAGTTATGAGTGTGAACGGTCCTTCCTGCAACTCACTATGGCAGCTGTTTGGGCGAACAGAGATACACCACCCCCCCAAAAAAGAGAAAAAGACAACCTGCAAATGCACTTTTTTTTTCTTTCCTACACACACACACAAAAAGGGGCTCCCATTTTACACAATCCCCATGAAGATGTATTCCCCTGTTTGCCTCCTCACGTCACCGGGAGAACAGAACTCTGAGTCGCATGGGCATTGTGGATAAACATGGCACATGAAGAGGTTTTACTTGGGGAGACATAATGCAATGGCACTGGAACCCTAGAGATGGCACATTTGTCTGTAGACCCGTGCTGCCACCCTGACCATCACTGTCCAACCTATACTGTGTCTCAGGTGGGGGGCGGTGGAAGGATGGCCCTTCCTTCACTGACCCCGCCATGGGGGGAATACAGGATGGTGCCCTTCTGTGAGTTAGGCCCCAGGGGAGGCAGGCGCCGGTCCCTAGGGAGAGCGACAGGGCTGAGAAGCCCCCCAAGTATCCCACTGAGGAGATAAATCAATTTAAAAAAGAAATGCTGGCTGTGGAGTGCAAGTGCTTATTTTGTCTGTGGAATTGTCTTTGGGCTTGTAGCCAGCACTCTCACCCTGCCCTGGTCCTAAGCACAGTGCCTTCTTGTTTGTCTACTGTTCCTCTCCTCCCCCCCTCAGAGAGCAGTCCTTGATCCTCCTCCTCCCCTTCCCCAGCTGGCACTCCATCATCGGCTTGCTTTCCGAACATGGGACGTTAGCATCACAAACAAAAGATCTATTGCCAGTAGGCCAGCAAAGTTCAGTTCTGAAGTGCTCAGCTGTGCTCTTCATTAATTTTGCAGGCTCCTGCATGACAGTAGTACACATGGCCCAATGCTGCAAGAGAGACCGAATATACTTGCCAGTGTGACTTATTTCGCAGCACATCTGCCTTTCAGTCAGAAGGGCATAGATTGGCTATCAGTGGCCCGTGGGTCTGAGATCATTCATTAACTTTCCAGTACCAGTGTGTGTAGCATAGGGAGATGGTGAAATACATACAGCACTTTGTAGTGTTAGCTGTACATCTGTGGTGTTAACTGCAGTGTCAGCACTGCACGAGGTACAGCGCAGAGTCAACTGCACACATGGAACTGTACAGTGAGAGCAGTGCATGTGGCAATACACAGTGACAGTGCATGTGGAGCTGTGTTGCTGGCAGCACATATAGCACATGGCAGAGTTGGCAGTACACATGGCACTGCACAGTTCTGGCAGTGCACGTGGCCCTGTAGGGTGTTAGCAGTGCACGATTCACAGTGTTTAGTTGGCAGTGCATGTGACAAAGTGTGGTGTCTAGTGCGTATGAGCACCAGGCACAACACTGGGGCAGCAGTGCACATGTGGAAGTTACCATCCTCCACTCACTTCTGCAGGTGGTCAGCATCCCACACAAGTATAGTTACTTGTGTTATACTTGATTCAATACAATGTACCACCAAAGTTACTTGTACAAAGCAAGTGACTACTTGCTGGAGATAGAGGCTGCAATGGAAAGTAAGCATTTGCTGCTGTCGTTAGGGGGGCTGTGTTTGTCAATGTCGGTGGTCAATAGTGTTTTGAGCTTCATTAAGTTACTATATGTCCTCCCCCTGCTTAACTTGGTATCCTCGATCAAAGAAAGTCCCCTGGTGCCAGTGTTTTTTTTTCCTGTTTTAATTGGTTGGTAGCACATTCACCGCTGAGACAAAAGGCCATGGGTTGACTATTGATAGACTGGGGTGTCTGGCCATTCATTAACACCTACAAGAGGAAATTTAAATTTAGGGAACTTGGGACCCCAGCTGCTGGACCCAGTTTAAAAAAAAAAATTCTAGTATGGTAGTCCAGTGGCAACTCCTTTTCCAACCGGTACTATCCTTAAAATATAACCCCTTGCAGCTGGACCCTTCACCACCAGCTGGACCAGCCTCTAACCCCTCCCTCCACCATAAGATCACCCTCCCTACTGGTAGACAACCCCAAGCAAACCACCCAGCCTACCTACATCTGGACAGCTACACCACACCAACCTGTCTATCCAGACAACCACAGTCCCTGTCACCAGACTACATTTCCATTTCTAGCACCACCATCTCAGTGCAGTGAGACATGCAGTGATGACACTACATGGAGGGCCAGGGAGCGGAAAATGTTACAAGTGCAATGAAACCCTGTGGAGAGGATTAGGGGTCACATGGAGGGGGGATCATACCCATCTATGTAAAATTCTGCATTTTGCTCCCCCGCACAAAGACCCAGGTCCCCCCCCAGCTGAGCACCTTCCCTGGACCACTGTACAGCCTCCACACCAACATCCCCTCAGTCCCCTCCACCATCTACCCTTCCCACTGTTCCTCCAGCTGACCACACTCCATGCACTGGCTACCGCAATGGCTGTGTTTCCAAAAGTTCCCACCTCCTACTACACCAGCAATGTACGTGATCCAGTCCGGAATCCGATTTGCAGTTTGGGGGAGGAAAAGCAGGCTATACAGGTGTTTTTTTTAGCCACAGCAACCACATGTTTCAGTTCTGAAATTCGGGAGAGGATTGGGCATAATATACATGCGGCTTTCAGCCACAGCAAATTCATTCTGGTTCTTCTTAAATGCTCCCTGAAAGTCGAGAGGGCCTGGAGAAAATGTATGAGCTGAATAGGTTATTACGCTAAATAAGTATTCCTCAGGGATTTTTATACGAGTATGTGCCCCAGTGTTAGCGAAAAATTTCGGAAGCAAATATTTTTTGCCCTCCAAAAGATGGCAGCGCATTTTATGTGCCTAAGAAGGGGGAGTTGCCATTCTAGTCTTTTTTCAAGTTCTGTGGGCATAAGGGAGCAATACAGATGAGTATGAATAGATAGGCCATTGACAGAGGAAAGGCCTATGGCACATTCATAAGGTAGAAAAAATGGACAGACTGGATGGGCCTTGCGGTCCTTATCTGCCGTCAACTTCTATGTTTCTATGTAACCATAACATCCCACCCTGTACAGACTGGCAAGCGTCTGGGGTGTGCCTTTGGATTGCCAGCTGTAATACTTATGCAATTCCACCCCCACCCCCACCCTGAAGCCAGTGCCAGGCATCGAGGTGTGTCTTGGACTCTTCGGACCCAGAGTTTGCCCCATTCTTCTATGCTGCACCCATTTCAGCATATGTCCCTATGACTGTAAAGCCAAATGCCCCAAGGCATACCTCAACACTTGACGGTGTCTGCAGGATAGGGTGAGGTGAAATGCCATGAGTATTGTGGGTAATGACCCAAAGGACCACTCCAATGCCTGTCCATCTCTGCAGGGTGGAGGTGGGATTGGCGTGAGTTCAATACTTCACTGCCACTCCTATTCTGCATCTGTCTGACTCCTGTACGTCCAATGCTAATATCAGCAAGCAAACATTCGACATTGACAAATGCTTGTTTACAAAGGTTCCATGTCAGTTAAATACATTGCAGGATATAACCAGGGCCACTGGAAAACTGCAGAAAATGTTACCCAAAAATGCAGAGACTTTTTACCAAAATTATGGGGGTTCACCATACATCCCCACTGCCCCCTAATAAATCTTGTGGTGTTTGCTGCAGGATGTATTGATCACAAAAATTGTTGGATAAGTGTATTACCACTTGTAAATGCTTTCAATATGAAGAAAGGTGCTTGTTTTCAAAATGCACTGCAAATGAGTCATTATTTTATTTACAGTACTTAGAAAATCAGAATTACAAAACCTTTGAGCTAAAAGCTCATTTACAGATGATCTTCATCAATAAGGGAGCGGAAACAAGGGGAAAGTACATTAGCAGCCAACAGGCCTTGTCAGTAACACATCAGAAACATATATACATTGGCATAAATATGAAAAGAAGAAACAGTGTTAGAGCAACATCCAAGTCAACATTACATTGTACAGTGGGAGGGAGATATATAGCATATCTTCTAAAAATCATAAGACATCTAAGTCATGCAGTGCTCACTAGATTTTATTTAATTCACAGTCAGTCCATATTGAATAAATCCTGAAACAACATTTTTTTGCCTGTTTCTAGATGTTAAATAATGAAGCCTGTTTAACAACTACTTGTTTTGGTACAAGAAAAAATAAACAGATAACCAGGGTGTCTAGTAAAAAATGTTTATTTAAAATAATTACTTTCCTTAATTAGCACTGTAAGTACATTTTAAAATCACATGATACAAGTATGAAATCATACCGATAGCTTTTCATTACATGATAGAATAGGTTTTAATACATGGCACTTTTGTTCTACTCGGTTTGCAGTGATTTTACTTGGGTTGCAACTATTTTGTCTATTTGAAGGTAACTGTTTAAATATACTTAACCTGTTCAGCATGTTTTCATAAAAGTTTGCTTTTCATAGGCTTTGTATGTGAGTATGCAGTTGTGACAGACTGACATGTAAGGGACCACTGTCATCAACTCCCTCAGAAGCACATAAGTTTATAATCAGCAGGGCCACCCAAACTCCTCACACATTTGAATTAAAATCCTTTCAGAATGAAAGTATTTATAGAAAAAGAACATACCGTACCATTCAAAAGCAAGCATTGTGGTCAATGCTTCATTTAGGGGAACGGGTCACTTTTCATCTCTTCTCACACCTACTGTTTCAGTCTTTGGGCAGGATTCACAAAAGGGATGCACCGGGGCATCCCCGACATGCACCGAAAGGTGATTCTGTAAGGGGTCTGATGCACCGGCACAGCCCCCAATGCGCCAGTGCATCACAGATGCATTGCACACTGCCGATAATGCTATGCAGCGCATCTGTAGGGGCTGTAAAGTGGGCATGCCCATGCATAACAGGCACAACCCCATTCACAGCCCAAACTGGTGGTGCATCCCCGGGGCAAGTTCAGGGATAAGCCACAGAAAGATAAGCCTGGTTCTTCCAGATTTAAGTGGGTGGTAGCCCACAGGCAGGCTGCCGTACTGCAGCCTGCACACTCTGGTATGCAGTACACACCCCACCCAGCCCATAGCAGGGGGGGCCATGCCTACTTATGATGGGAGGCAACTGGTCAGAGGGGCTGTGGAAGTGTAGCCAGGGGCTGGAAAGCTGACACACACAATGGCCTGCAATAGGAGGGCCCCTAAATGACACCCATGGCCCATAGCACTATACCACCTGTCACCCGGTGAGGTCCCAGGTGGTATAGTGGTACCCCCTTCCCACCCATTGCAGCACATCCCCAGGGGCCTTACATTACACTGTCCTGGTGGCAGAGTGGACCCCCCACACCCGTGGAACAGCAGCCCTGATCGGCTGCCCACCATCTCTGCCGTCTGTGCCAGACAGCCTACAGTACTGCTCACAGTGCAAGACCAATGTGCTGCAAGCAGTACCCTTCAGGGCTGCTGTACTAGGGATGTGGGGGGTTTCACTACGCCAACAGGGCATTATACTGCATGTCTGCCAGGGATGGGCTGCTAAGGGTGGGGAGGGGCCCCTCATACCACCAGGGCAGGTGCTCAGCTACATCTGCACTGCCAGCCCTGCAGGGTGTCCAGCACATTCCACCAGTACATCCCTGTTGTGCCTATGCAAATGAGGCCATAATGGCATGCTAATGGCCCCATTGCACCATGCATGCCTAATGGCCTCATTTGCATGACTCTGGCTGTGAATAGCGATTTTGGGCACAGCGCATCCTGAGATGTGCTGCCCCAATGGGTTCACAGCCTAACACGGGGGATGTGCAGGCGCAGCCTGGGATGTGCCAGTGTATCCTGGGCAGGGCACAACTGTGCTATTCACAAAGGGGATGTGCCGGGGCATCTCTCTGTACCTCCTCTGTGAATCATGCATTTTTCACTCAGTGCATCTCCCCTGCACCGAGGCAGCCGAGATGCACTGAGCGCAGCTTCTTTATGAATCCTACCCTTTGTGTTAGCAGAAAGTTCTCCCATAGTCTGCTTTAACACAGATTTTAAGTGCTCATGCATACATATGCATGGCCAGAGGATTCTGAAACCAAAAGCGGGAAGTGAATCACCTGAAAGCAGTCATATTGGACCTCTTCTCACCTCACACAATTGTTTTGGTCAAATCCAAGTCTGTGTTCTAAACTGTTGGCATATCTGTGTAGATTTCCTTGAGAATTTAAATATTTGTATACAATTTCATTCCAGAATTCAAAAAATGTAAGAAATTGCAGATTTTGTGCTGAGGAGGGTGAAAATTGCAGAAATTGTAGAAAAATTGCCAGCGCAGTTTTCCAGTGGCCTTGCAATTAAGCAATATAAATTGAGATACAAGTAAGTGCAGTCAGATGGTACATATAATTACATAAAAGTTACATCAGCAAGAAATAGGACTCTAGTTTTCCAGTTTTCCAGAGACTATTCAAATCAGCACTCCATAAGTGCAGTTTAAAATCTTGGTGAAGTGCTGAGAGACAGGTTGGGAGTATTGTAGCAAGGCATGTGAAAGCTCTGGAGACCTCTGTATTTTTTTCTTCTCTCTCTCTCTTAAGACTGTTGCAACAGCACCTACCGTTTGTTTCACTTGTCTCTTCTAGCTTTCTCTCTCTTCTCTGTCTACAGGCAGACCACCTGTAGGACATTTGCATTCTTTCCCTTTGTTTTCCCTGGTTTCTGGATGCCTTGTCCCTCCATATTGTATCCCGTTTAAGAACGGTCCCTGCACGAAGATGCGCACAAGTGCCAGCGCGAATGTGCATGACTTTACCTCGCGAATGTGCAAGCACATCAAGGAAAAAGAAATAAAACGCACTTTCAGTAAACTGTAACTAATTTGCAAGCTACTCTCTGTGTTTAGAGGGTACCTATGCATTTATGAAGTAGTCCAAGGGATAAATTAAGAAGCGCTAGCTGCAGTTGTTGCTGCAAGGCTGGAAGCGCGTTTGCAATGCTGTACAGCAAAGCTGAGACTAAAAGATGTTTACACAGTCTGTTTTGTATTATCTTTATTTCCCAAGAGAGTTCTGTTAGCCTGTGCACCTGAAATCCATTCTGGTTATGTATTTACTGGATAATATGGGACAAAGAAGGCCAAGGCCCATCGAGATTGTCCCCCCTCAATAGTGGGTTATTTATCTACACGTTGTGTCAATCAAATATCTATTTTTGATTTAAAAGTATCAAGAGTGTCAGAATTAATTATATACTGTGGCAGTAAATTCCATTGTTTTGGTGCCCTGATGCTGAAAAAAATATATTTTGTTTGTATTAGCCCATTCTATTTTTAATTGTTTATTATGGGATCTGCCTGCAATGCGTTTATTTGAGAAGGCCAAACCACATTGTTTCATCTGGGTCGGGCATTTTAATATCTTAAATAAAAACATAATGTAACCCCCGGACCTCTGCCTCTTTGCAAAATGACAGGTGGCATGCTATTGAAGCTGACAGCAGTACCTGGTGGGGACTGGGTTCAGGGAGGACTAGGTTACTCGGCACAGGGGGCCTAGGTTTGGCTACTCTGCACAGGGGCATCTAAGTAAATCCGAACACAGGAAGCAATAACTGTAATGTCCAAAACCAGGAATGGGATTCTACAGTGTGGCTTTTATTCCCATCCAAACTGAACAAACAAAGCATAGATGGACCCCCACGGGGCTACATTCCTGGTAATGCAGATTAGAGATAACAAAACACTTCTTCACTATTCCAGCCCTCAGGCTCTAAACCCACCAGGCACACAGCCCGGACTTGCATGCAGCTTTGGGTACACAGCCCAACCTGTACACTACTTGGGTTTTCACCATGGCCCGGCTCCCCCGCCGGCCACTTGATCCGCGGTCCATATGGGAATGAACTAGTTTTCCTGTTGGTGGCTCCCCAAACCACCTTAGAGCCTTTGACTCCTAAAGGGAATTTTCATTCCATCCCACGTCTGGGCACTTCCCTCATCACTGGCCAAGTGCATGAGGCAAAGTAGAAATCCACAGAGCAAATCTGTAGAGGTGGACCTGGTTACTAAAGATGGGGGTCTCCCACCTCCAGCTCCCACAGTCCATACCCGGCCATTTCTCTGGAAACTAAACAACTCTTTTGAAAGCTTGGCAATGTAGATTACTGGGTAGACGAATGTCACATCTCCTCTACATGTCTTGACTTCCCCTATGTGCTGGACTTGAACATACTTTTACTTTTGGCTAAGCCTATTACTCTAGGCCTCCCACTACTTCAGTAGTCCAATCCCCACTTTAACACAGTTCAGGATGAAACATGGGCCCTTTAGAAAGAGCAGAACTCACCCTTCAGTTGCAGGTGCCCCACAGCTGAATCACGAAATCTTCTTGTACCCCACACTCGTGGACAAAATAAGGCAGCTTCTTTCTCCAACAGTAGCCTGGGGGGTTGCCCCTGGAATTGCAGGCAAACCTTCCTGCCCCATCCCCTGAGGGATGGGGCACAGAGACCAGAATCAGCGGTCTCCACCACTAAAAAACAGCTTACTGTGTCTCTCTTTAAGTGGAAACACACACCTTTCCCTAAATGTAGCCCTATTTCAGGGCTGAGACTCCAAGAGCCTGAGCACAGAGCTGCTGTGCTCCTCTCACAACAATCTCCAAACTCCAACTGAACACAGACTGACTGTTCAAACCTCCCAACATTCTACTCTAACTCTCTTCTGCAGATTCCACTGTGGCTCATGCAGCTGCGATAGTTCTATGGTGATGTCATCCCTCAGTCTCAGCTGAGACTGAGAACAGAGTGAGACAGCGTGAAATCCTTTTAACTGGAGTTTCACAAGCTGCCTTCCTTGCCTACCACTAGGTCTTACTGGGATTCTAGTAACCCTGGGTAACAAGGGGGTTACACTCACCCTTGACCAGGAAAATGACTGTCCGCAGTCATTGTTTACCCAGCTTAGGCCATCCCACCCTATGTGCTACCTGCGGGGGGGTGATCAGGCCCCCTCC
The DNA here is from genome assembly GCA_016271365.2 of Neoceratodus forsteri. Taxonomy (NCBI): domain Eukaryota; kingdom Metazoa; phylum Chordata; order Ceratodontiformes; family Ceratodontidae; genus Neoceratodus; species Neoceratodus forsteri. The sequence continues at coordinate 30,779,444 of JADMNL010000035.1, forward strand.
TACCATGTGTGAGCACAGGCAGGCAACACTAAGGGCCTAGAGGCCTTTAGCTGACATATCAGCCTCTACTCTACCCACTTACTATGGCCGTCTAGTGGCTCTGGTAGAACTGTCCAGAGCATAGCCCTAATAGCTCAGCACTGCAGTCCCTATGGCCATTCAGGACCATAGCCTGTCTATTGCCCCCCCCCCAGCCTTCTAGGGAAAATCTGTCTGCCTCTAACTTAACACCCCAAAAGAACAACAACCCGGGGACCTCCCCGACCTTGGGCACCCTGCAACCACACACCAAGAAACTAGTACCACACCATTACATCACTTTACTGCCTCCCTACCCCCCACAACCACACCTGTGGAAGGAAAGGGGTTAATATAGTAACAACAACAATAACAACCACAGTACTTTAAATTACTGCACACTAAAGTACTAGTGAGGAACTCTGATGAGCCCCTCCTCCTCTTCTTGTCTTCTTTTCTATCTTCTTCAGGAACACCTGCAAGAAAAAGAAAGACAACACACACTCCTAATCTGCATACACAGTCTACCTAAACCCCTACCATCAAAACACTGAAGAATCCCAAAAACAGTTTTTTAGAAAAGGTAGAAAAACAGTATATACACTAGAAAACAGTAGAAAAACAATGACATTATTTACAATGCACATTTGAGGGGATGGAGTGCCCTAAAAGTCCTAACTAGTGACCACAGTGCCCAAAGGCTAGTCCATTAAAGAGTCTCTCCTGGGCCGGAGCCCAGTGAAGCACAGTCCTAGCAGGCCAAAATCCCAAAGGGGAGAGTCTTTGAGGACAGTTCACACATTCTGGAGTCTGCTAGTGTAGGGTGTGTACTGCAATGTCATAAGGATAGAAAAGTTCGGACTTACCAGCCCCTTGTAGAACGAATAAAGGAACTGACCTGCTCCTCAGCTGAAGACTCTCCCTGGCATCATTTCTTCCGATACAGCTGTGCGAACATCTTCCGGGAACTACAGGAGGGCACATCTGGGAACTGCTGGGCTGTTGTCATCTCTGGAGATGGAACCTTAGAACAGGAACAAAAAGGAAAACAACTGGTCTGACGTCATCTGATTACCAGGCGATGAAGCAGGATACAGCTGGGCTGGTGTCCTCTCTGGATCTGAAGTCATCTGGTGGGCCAGTCGATGGATTCTGGAAAGGCCAGTACACTGTAGAACTGATGAATGTGGGGCACCTGAGTCCTGGATGTCCATACTGGGGGATCAATAAAGGCACTGCACAGGCTGGTGTGGCAGTATTGACTACCACTGCTCGGCTTTCCTTCTGGCAGGCACGGGTACATTTGCTGGGAGGTCCTTGCACTGAGGCCAATAGTACAGGGAGTCAGGAGCTTGAATTATTACCCCGTCTGGATGCACATAATTCACACAGTGGAAGGTTTCACATCCCTCTCCATCCACTATTCGCACTCTGTCCATAAACAGTGTCCTGCCTCTCTTCCACTGGGTATATTTCTCATGAAACAGTCTGTTCTTTACATGCTTGTTTGCACCAGGATGCACACATTTCATTGCTTCGGCCCAGATCCCGGATTTCCTGCTGTTCTCAATCTCCTCCCAGACTCTCCGAGGAAAGGTAGGAAAGGTCATCCCATAGATCTCATTTGCCTTCCTACAAACCAGTCTCTCCTCTTTACTAGCTTTGGTCAACCTGAGACCGCTGGCCTGGCTTGTGGGTGGCCAGTCCTGGTTCTGCCAGCTACGCATCCTTAACGAGATAAAAAACGGATCCCTGACTTCTTCTTCTTGCATAGCCAGGGAAGTGGCATCACCACTCTCTTCCATGCATTCCTTCAAGGCAAGAGCTTGAGGCTGTGTACTCATTCCTTTTTCACAAGGCCACATAGGTTCCCCTTCATCTTCTTCCTCACTAAGGATCTGAGCCCAGCAGTGAGCAGTAGTCCTCACTCCTGAGACTATCCACTCATCACTAGGCGCGGAGGTCGACACCTCCCATTCAAATGCCTCCCACATCTCATCTTCTCCTATGAGACTTGGGCTAGGCCCCCCCCTTTCAGGGGTCTACTGATGCTTTTTCTGAACTTTCATTTTGAGATGCAGCATCTGAAACATCAACATCTGGTTCTATCGCTAAATCTGCACCCTCTAGCTTTGTGCCACACTCCCCCGTGGGGCCTTCTTCAACAGGCTCCACCTGGTGCTGTGTGCTGCCAGCTACAGATTCCTGAACTTTTGTCCATGTGGGAGCCAAACAAATCTGGGGCACTTTATACAACCCATATTTCTCTAGGCACCCAGCACAGTGAGGTATCATGAAGACGTCTCTTCCAGCGTTTAAGCAAATTTGACACACATGCACTGGATATCCAGGAATCGCCACGTGAGGAGGCAGTTTTCCTCCATAATGACACCTTTGAATCTCCCTTAATCTATTTACTACTGCTGTTACTGCAGCCCGGGCGTGATCCGCGTAGCGAGCTGGTCCTGAGGCCATAACTGCAGGGAAAACAAACAAAAGCTTACTGTTACTGAAAGTCCCACTTTACTGAACACCTTCTTACTTTTAAAATGGCTCATCCACTGCTGTATTTACTTTACTACCCCACCCTGTAATGGCGGTGGCAGCACTCCTGCGAATCAACATTCAGAAATTGGGTCAAGCCATTGCGCATCCGATTTACACACACTACTGATAACTTTTGCTCAAACTGCACAAACTTGCACTGTTCTTTTTCTAACACATTTACATGATTTTCCACGGACTTTTCAGTTGCTGTAAACATTTCTTTAACTCACAGTCCCTTAAAGCCTCAGGATTTTAAGCACAGGATTGCCTGTAAACTAGTGCTGCACATTTGGCTACAACTCACAGTCTCTCTCTGGCTTTAAAACTTTAAACTGATGCTGAACTCATAACTATGCACACAGTCAATGGCCTAGCAGACTTGCACTTGCTGGTAGAACTTGACACAGTCGTTACTTGCTAAGCGACTACACTGCTGCACACATATTTAGCTGGCTTTTGGCAGAAAATCACTGTTTGAGCAACTTTTACTGTTGGTACTCACTGTTATCAGTAGTTGTTAGCTGCGATGGAAAAATGGCCTGAAGCCAGTCTTGGAGGCCTCAGAAAGAAAACCGGTGGGCAGTCCTGCCGATCGTCTCCCCGATCACCACACTCACAATTCAGACGATCGAGATGCAGGTTAAGCCCGATTTTGAACAAAACAGTCTACTTTTAGAAGTTTTACAGTGCTTTTTAATCACTGCGATGCTCCTCCACTAGCCAGTACACGCACTCCACTCACACTCCCTCTCGAATGCTGGGCAGTCACTGTAGAACTGGCTGAAGGGCGGGACTGATTGCAGCCTCACCAATCACATGACACCATGCAAATGAGCCTCTTCTTTCTCGCGAGTGCTCTTCTCCTCACGGCGATCATCGAGCAGGCAAATTTAAACTGCAGAAACCACTTTTTTTTTTCTTCAACTGACTCCACGGCTGGAGCCCATTTCAGCCATTTAGCATGGCCATTCACACAGCAAGTTTCCCAGTTCATTCAAAAGCATTTCCAATGTCCAGGGCACAATTTTCCTGTTGCTACCCCTAGTCTTCCATACTTTTCTTTATCACAACACAACACAGTTCTTTTAAAAAGCATTTCCAATGTCCAGGGCACAATTTTCCTGTTGCTACCCCTAGTCTTCCACACTTTTCTTTATCACACACAGTTCTTTTACAAAGCAGGCAAAAACGCTGTAAACAATTGATGAAGGACAAGGGCACACTCATTTAGCTTTACTGCTCCTTGGTAAACAGTTGGCATTTGAACAGCAGCATAAGATCCACAGCACACAGCGACACACTAGTTAAATTGCTTCAGCTTTTGGGCTACCCACTGTCAGATAGCCAAAACGCTAGCCCCCTTGTCCGAGCACTCTTCATCCCAGAATTAAATTCAAAGCAGTGATTCCATTTTTGTAACCCCCGGACCCCTGCCTCTTTGCAAAATGACAGGTGGCATACTGTTGAAGCTGACAGCAGTACCTGGTGGGGACTGGGTTCGCAGAGGACTAGGTTACTCAGCATAGGGGGCCTAGGTTTGGCTACGCTGCACAGGGGCACCCAAGTAAATCCAAACACAGGAAGCAATAACTGTAATGTCCAAAACCAGGAATGGGACTCTACAGTGTGGCTTTTATTCCCATCCAAACTGAACAAACAAAGCATAGATGGACCCCCACGGGGCTACATTCCTGGTGATGCAGATTAGAGATAACAAAACACTTCTTCACTATTCCAGCCCTCAGGCTCTAAACCCACCAGGCACACAGTCTGGACTTGCATGCAGCTTTGAGTACACAGCCCAACCTGTACACTACTTGGGTTTTCACCATGGCCTGCTCCCCATGGCCGCCACTTCAGAACCATGTCCATATGGAATGAACTAGTTTCCTACAGTGGCTCCCCTCAAACCACCTTAGAGCCTTCGACTCCTAAAGGGAATTTTCCTTCCATCCCACGCCTGGGTACTTCCTCATCACTGGCCAAGTGCATGAGGCAAAGTAGAAATCCACAGAGCAACCGTAGAGGTGGACCTGGTTACTAAAGATGGGGTCTCCACCTCCAGCTCCCACAATCCATACCCGCCATTTCTCTGGAAACTAAACAACTCTTTGAAAGCTTAGCAATGTAGATTACTGGGTAGACATATGTCACATCTCCTCTACATGTCTTGACTTCCCCTATGTGCTGGACTTGAACATACTTTTACTTTTGGCTAAGCCTATTACTCTAGGCCTCCCACTGCTTCAGTAGTCCAATCCCCACTTTAACACAGTTCAGGATGAAACATGGGCCCTTTAGAAAGAGCAGAACTCACCCTTCGGTTGCAGGTGCCCCACAGCCGAATCATGAAATCTTCTTGTACCCCACACTCATGGACAAAATAAGGCAGCTTCTTTCTCCAGCAGTAGCCTGGGGGGTTACCCCTGGAATTGCAGGCAAACCTTCCTGCCCCATCCCCTGAGGGATGGGGCACAGAGACCAGAATCAGCGGTCTCCACCACTAAAAAATAGCTTACTGTGTCTCTCTTCAGGCGGAAACACACACCTTTCCCTAAATGTAGCCCTGTTTCAGGGCTGAGGCTCCAAGAGCCTGAGCACAAAGCTGCTGTGCTCCTCTCACAACAAGCTCCAAACTCCAACTGAACACAGACTGATTGTTCAAACCTCCCAGCATTCTACTGTAACTCCCTTCTGCAGATTCTATTGTGGTTCATGCAGCTGCGATAGTTCTATGGTGATGTCATCCCTCAGTCTCAGCTGAGACTGAGAACAGAGTGAGACAGTGTGACATCCATTTAACTGGAGTTTCACAAGCTGCCTTCCCTGCCTACCACTAGGTCTTACTGGGATTCTAGTATCCCTGGGTAACAAGGGGATTACAATGAAATCACCTCTGAAGCTCCTTTGTTGTAAAGAATGTTATCCGGTTTCTAGCAGGCGAACTTTATATGGCTCTTTTGTTAATCTAGGTATAATTTTGGTCACCCATCTCTGAACTTGTTCCAGTCAGTATGTAGATATCCCCCTTAAGATATGGACTCCAAAACGGAGAACCGTAGTCCAGATATGGTCTTACATATGACTTAAACAGTGGGACCAGACAGTGTTCTGATTTATTAATAAAGGTTTTTCTGGTTTGTTTTAATAGAATATTGGCAGTATTAGCCACTTTGTTACAATGTGGGCCAGATAGTAATCTGTTATTTACTAGTATACCTAGATCTCTTTCACAGTTTTATTGTTTCAATTGTTTGTTATTTAGAAAATAACTAGTCTTTGGGTTTTTTGTCCCAAAATAGAGAACCATGCACTTATCAATGTTGAAGGTCATGAGCTTAATTTTAGCCCATGACTCGATATTTTGAAGATCCTTTTAAAGAATGAAAACATTTTGAATTATATCCACATGAGCTCCTAATTTAGTATCATCAGCAAATTTAGAAATGTGGTTACTAGAGGATATAGTCAAATCACTTATAAATATATTGAACAGGATTGGTCCAAGGACTGAGCCCTGTGGAATACTGCTAGTTACCATACCTTTACCTGAAAATGAACTGTTTACTTTAACTACCTGCTATCTATGGTGTAGCCATTGAGATACCCAGTTTATCAAATATTGAGAAAAACCAGGAACACTTAAGCAGGTACAGGGCTTACTGTGCCCAAGACCTGCTACAGTCTGCTATATTTTCCTTTATTTTGTAAATAATTATGTCTAAAATGTGTAAATATTCTTGCTACACAGCGTTGTGCTGTATTAACTAAATAAGCATGCTTGAAAGATTTATGTTTAGCACAGTTAGACAATTGCTGTTAGTATTTGGTTATATGTTTTACCTTCAGGAGTCATTTGGGGAGTGTCCTTACTGCTCAGCACTCCACACTGACTCTACCTTTTATAGTGCTGGCTGGCCCTTCTCCTCTGTGTTAAATAGGTAGAAGACAGGTAGGAGTGGCCTGAGTAACATGTCCCTCCCCACCTCTGTCTTATTTCTTCATTTAGGCTATAAAATAAGGTGCTTGCAATTTTATATCATTCGTTATTGTGATTTCAGATTTCAGTGTTGTGTTATCATTAAAAATGTAAGTGTTCTTGCTAGTTAGGTTTCAAACAGGTATTAGGGGTGGTGCCTACCTACATCACATGACCATTACCTGTTATATAAAGAACTGTTAGACCTAGAGTCAGTAGAGTGGTGGACTCTCAGCAGTCCAGATCCTAGTGCTTCCTAGTGGTTGATTACTTACTGGAGAAAAAAAAAAAGGTTACCTGATTTGATTTGCTTTCTTTTATTTTGTGCCCTCTTATATTGTTTGGTCGTTCAGTTCGCTACTTTATATTAAGAATCCTGCCTTTTATTTTATTTTTGCTGAATAAAAGCTGTTCATGTTCTACGGATCCTGATGTTTGCCTCCATCCATACCCACAGCCTACTACAAGGATCCCTGTCAACAGTGGAGTTGTATGCAGTCGGAGTAGGCTTTGTCAGCGGATAAGACACTGGAGAAATGCAGCCAGAGTAGGCTTTGTTGGGCATACATGGAATGATGGGGTGTGGAGCTTGGGGAGAAGGGGGACGGGGCCGGGGGTTGTCTTCCTCCGTGCATAACCTTACATTCGTTTGGCATTGAACTTCAACTACTCAGTTCCCTGACCGTTCCTGTGCCCTGGCACTATTCTACTATGCACAAAATGATGATTTTTATTTTCTATGAACAAATGTGACAGGTTAATGTGTGTTGCAGTGGTCATGGTGGGAGTAGCACTTGAGAAACTACAAAACCATATTTTTTTTTCATTATTGGTCCCTAATGTATTGCATCTAAGAGTTCTAAAGGAACTAGGTCAGGTTCTGGTGGACCCACTGATTGACTTGATCAACAGCTGTCTGGACTCAGGTGTTGCACCAGAGTACTGAAAAAGTATGTATTATGTCTACCTACCTATACAAGAAGGGCCACATGTACAGTAAGAGCCAGTGAATTACAGGCCTGCCTAACCTCTGCGTTTGAGAAAATGATGGGGACCTACAGTAGTTTAAGGACAGATTCCCAGACAGTGACCAATTTGAGCTAACCGGTGGGGTTTGGTAAGCACATCAAAATAATTATTTTTACTTGGTGATAAGAGAGGGGGTGGATCTGTCAATGTGCCCTACTTGGACTTCAAGAAGACCTTTGGCACAGTACTGTGTATGAAGATTACAACTGAAGTTAAGAGGGCTATGGCTGGGGACAGAATAATCAAATGCAGTCCTTTTCTGCTGACCGGCTATATTGCTTTTTTTCTGCTATTAAAAAAGCAGTGTATGTACAACCCAGCAGAAGAAAGAAAGGGTTTCCATCTTTCCTTTTTTCGTTCTGTTTATTTTAAATGACCCCACCCAGGATAGCTCCATGAAGTACAGCATCTCGTTTTCATGGAGGTCCCATATAAGATGTCAGCAATCAACAGGTTAACATAGTCCTGTAAGAATAGTCATATACAGGTTAAAACATACACAGGAATGAATGTATTTATTTATTGAATTTTGGTGACCTGTTAGGCCCACTGAGACTAGAAGTCCCGTTTTTTTTTGGGGGGGGGTACAGATGGTAACCAACTGAAATTGAACCAAATTAAGCTGTTGGTGGTATTTTAAGTGAATGGGGGAAATTTGGCCAGGACACCAGGGAAATTCCCCTACTCTTTTTTTTTCGAGAAGTGCCATGGGATCGTTAACGTTCACCTGGACAACCACCTGAACAGGCAGATGGGACCTCGGTTTAACATGTCATCTGAAAGATGGAATGCAGATGTGCAAATGCAGAGGTGATCATAAATATAAACAAGGTGGGAAGGAACTGGAGATCAAGCAGGGTATGCAATGACTTTGATTGTATGTTACATATTTGTTATCTGTGCCATTGATGGTTAAAACAAATATCATGTGTGACTGTGGTTTCATTTATAGGGTTTTGTCCATATGTTCAATTTAATTTTACTCTGTATTTTGTCATTTTAATGTACCCATGCTGTAGGTTTGCTCCAATAATATGTGATATGAATAAGACAAAGCGTTTGGAACAGTCAAGGCAATGGTTGTCTGAGGAGGAAAACATTTGACAATTTCATTTTTTCTGATGAAAGCACCATTTCCCTTGAGAGTTTTTGCAATTTGTCATTTCATAAGATGGGCTGCCAAGTCTTCAAGCCAAGACCAAAACACCCATTGAAACTACATGTGTGGGGAGCAATATCGCGTTGAGGACCAGGAGAACTATTAATATTCAATGGTAAGTGCATTATTACAAAATGCCTTTTTCAATGGTTTGTAAAAAATGCAGATTTGACTACAGATAGGGTGAGGAGGCATACACTGTAAATACAAAGTGGGGAGGCACTGTATTTTAACACTAAAAACCACACATGGCAAACAATGTCATAAGTATATATTTAAGTAAATAATTGCCCAAGACCCATATTGTTATATGAAACATTTTAATGCAAGGATAAAAATGCTTTTCATCCACTGACCAGCAAGGCTGGTGTCTGGGGAACATGCTTCCACTAGCCATCCAGATTTCTCCACTGGCCTACTATTACAGTACTTCTGTATTTATTAAAATATTACCTTCTGAGATATAAGGCAACAGTCCTTCATTAGTTACATAAATGTTGTACTATCCTGTTATAGTACAAAATGTGTCAGCAGTTTGCTAATGTGCCAGTGTCAATGTAAACCCATGGAAAGATCCACTTTTATTCCTTGTAATAGCCTATGTGTTCTGTAATGTAAACATAGAAACACAGACTTTGTCAGCAGATAAGGACCGCTTGGCCCACCTAGTCTGCCCATTTTTCTACCTATTAGATAAGCTGCAGATTCTAGATAACCAGCAGCCTGCTTCCTCCTACCCCCCACTATAATTGCCTTATGTCTCTCTCATGCATTCTTGAATTTCCCCACTGTTTTTGACCCCACAATCAAGGAGGGATAGTAGGTTACTCTGTGCGATAGCAAGATGTGCTTCAGCAGATAGGTAATGTATGTGTTGGTATGCAAAGCCTAACTTTTGGTGGATTCTTCGCAAGGTATGATTGACATGTTCAGAGAAGGAGAGGGAGGGGTCGAGGATGACACCTACGTATTTAAAAGATGTGACATTTTCAAGGGGATGGCCAGCCGGGGTGAGTACCAGAATGGAGGAATTGGTTTTGGTGGCCTTGGTTGGAAAGGGTTTAGAGCTGAAGATCATGGACTTAGTCTTCTTTTCATTACCTAGGAGTTTGTTGGAGAGGAACCATTGGTGGGTGGAGCCAGGAGATGGAGTCAATTGATTTGTTGCTGTGATATATGACTAGATCATCGGCATAGAGAAAAGTTTTACAGCTAAGGCTGTCCCTGGACAGTGTGTTTATGAACATGAAGAAGAATTATTTTATTTGGTTTGTGGCTTAGTTTGAGTATTTGTGCAGTCCTGGAGCCTTCACCTTGGAAAGGGCACTGACAGGGTGGAGGCTGTGTGCATAGGAGGGCCACCAAGATGATGAATGGACAGCACTGGAAGACCTACAGTATGAGGAAAGACAGAGTGGCCCCAATACGTACTTCTTGGAGCTCAGAACAGCCTGGGGACATGCTTGAGTACTTCAGATAGCTACAGGGGATAAATAGTGTGGTGTACTTCTGAAAGTTCTGTCAATTAAATGAGACAATGAGTTACACTAACCCTCAAGATAAGGGACACATTCTCTAACATGGACTTACAAGCTCAGAAAACTCAGAAAAGCATTGTTTATAAGTTTATTTTTGATTTTACATCTTAGAATATTGTAAATGTCTGCTTTATAGTCTGTGGGCTGGATTTTTGATGCTCCTGAAATGATGCCTCTAGCCTCTGGTGCACACAACATATAAAGCACGGGGCTTGCGGCATTTCCCTGTCGGTGATCAGGATTTTCCCATACCTTGCGTTGATCACCGCATCTTATACCACAGTTTTGTGGTCTAGTGTGCACCACACCAGGGAGTCAAAGTAACAGTGCTTGCACCAGAGCATTGGCGAAAGCTGCCATAGAGCATGGAAACTGTGACAGCTGCACCCAAGAATGGAAATTCTGGTACAGTTGAGGCAAAGGGAGTTTGCACACTGCAGATTCCAATGTCACAGGAATAGATGCAAGCCCTGTGCCCCATCTGAAAATCTGGCCCTGAATTTACAGTACGTGCTCTGTGTGTACATTAACTTTTGACTGACACAGATGAGGGACAGAGCAATTTTGAGGGGTAAAATGATGGACATCACTCCTAATCAGGGGTAGTTAAGAGGCGTGTTGGGTGGAGTGTGTGGTACATTTTATGTTAAGCACAAAAGTGGTTACAGTAGGGAACACAATGAACTTAGTGGGGAAAAATTTCAGCAGGGAGGTTGGGAAGCATTTTGTTACTCAAAGAGTGGTGAACATATGGACCTGGTTCTCTAGGAAGATGGAGGGACAGAGTGAATCATTTACTGTAGGCATGTGTGGAACAGGCACATGGGTATTATTAAAAGGAAGAACATCTTACCTCTTTAAGCAGGTGTGACTGCTAATCCCCACCTTCCCATACATGTTAACCCCCTGTTCACAAATTTCTCCTCTGCCCCTTCCCCTCCACCCCTCTTGCCTAATCAGTTCCAAAACTTCCTTCCTCCCTGCCTTACATGATTATCCTGCTCCCCCTTCCCCCCTCCAACATTGCACTTATGTTATCCTCACCCCTCTCTTCACTACCTCTTCCTTCTATGACCCTAGACAAAGCTTGTTAATGTGGTTACTTCATTATATGTTTGTTAAAAATGTATCAACCTGTCTATTTATATCCTGTAAAACTGCACTTTTTCTGTTTTTCCATTGTTCTGTTTCTACATGTTCTGTGTATCTTTTGCTTGACTTGACGCTGAACCTTTGTAAACAAGCTTCCGGCTCAAAGGTGTAATCCCAAGACTTCAGATAAATACATAAATAAATAATGGACTCTAGATGGTGGGGAGAGTAGGAGACCACACTGTACCCTGCGTCGCCACATCGGGGATTTAAGATTAGGTCATACTGCATGGGCCTTGTGGTCCTTTTGTGCTGACACAATATATGTTTCCATGTGACCGTGCGTCAGGGACAACCACTGACGCAGCAGGAGTAGATTTCAGCCACAGAGTCTTTTTCACAGTGACATTTAGGGTATGATGGCTAACGGCACTGCGCTTTTATTTCCTGCAGATAATGACCCAAAGCACACAGCGTCAGCCTAGGAGAACATGGAGTGAACTGGGTTCACACATCACCTGAGTGAGTGCTATAACATAACATATATTACAGTACCCATATGATACATGCCTACACTATTTGGCAAACCACCTACAGTACCAACATTCCTTTACCCAGTTCACTCATCCCGCATGCCATCCCAAAGATGGCGAACAGCTCAGTTACATATACCTTCCACTCTTATATGTAAGGGGGTGAACATTCTGCCTCAGAACCTCTTTATTTATTTGTTTGTTTGTTTGTTTATTTATATTTTGATAACTGGGTAAGCTCACTGAGACCAGAGGTCCCTTTTTTTTTTCAGGAGCAACCTGGAATTAGTTACAATGGAGGTTACATACAATGGCAGGAGTATACAGTAGTTACATTCATTGGATTAGGCATAGAGTACTTACAGAGTGTGACAGCACAGACACAATCAATCAATCAGTCAATCAAATTTTTATTTAACCAGGCGGTCATCATTGAGCGAAGCTCATTTGCAAGATGGACCTGCGTGGAGCATAGACAAGTGTTTATACAGGGCAACACATATGTTTACAAGGCAACACAGATATTTAACAATCAGGTAAAAGGGAAGAACAATAGCTGCAAGTATAAAATAAGATAACACAGTAATTTATGTATACATGGAATTATACAGACATTGTACAATGTGTAAAGGCATCTACATGCACAAACATATCTGCAACCAATTATGGGGCATGGTTATATGAGGCAGTTGGGAGAATACACAAGGCAGAGGTGACAGTAGAAGAGGAGGGAGGGAGGGAGAAGAGAGACAAGGAGGGTGTGAGGCACAAAACAGAGTGGGGAAGATAGGGATGTATAGATGGGGGAAGGGAAAAAAGAGTGGGGGCACTAGGGTTGTAGGATATAAGAGTGAGGGTCATGTAGGTTGTCTCAGCCAGGGGGTAATGAAGCTCCTACCCAAAGTAGAGAGACTAGGAGGAGGTGGGGATATAGAGTCAGTAAGTCAAGGGATCTGGTAGATGGGACATTGAGGCTTAGGAGGGGGCCAAAAAGGTGTTGGTGCTTATGGTTGGGTCTAGGCGGCGCTGGTTACCAGTGCGGGCACAGGTACTGGACCTGAATGAGGGAAGCAGTTGCACGCTTCTTTGATTGTACAGAAATATAGTATCTTGAAAGCATTTAAACAGATTAAAACTGCTTAATTTGAGAGTTTTTTTGCAGATTGTTCCATAAGGTAGGCAGCATAAAGCTTATGGCTGCCCTACCAAATCGAGATTTTGCCTTGGGCACTTTAAGTGTTATAAATGAGTAATTTCTTAGCTCGTATTTTCCGACTAAACTTAGGGGTAGAAGGCAGGAGATATAGTGAGGCAGTTTGTCAGAGATAGCTCTATAGGTCCAGAGTGCTGCATTTCTGTGATGCCTGAGCTTGAGGGAGGTCCATCCCACAGCCGCATATAGGGCACAGTGATGCGTGGCAAAGGGAAATCCCATAATAAACCTCAGTGCTCGATGATAGAGCATGTCTAGCTTTCTCATGTATGAGCTGGGTCACTGGCTGTACAGGAAATCAGCGTAATCAACCAGCGATAGAAAAGTTGATTGGACCAGCCATAGCTTGGCATCTCTGGTGAGAAATCGGTTAATTCTAAAAAAAGACCTAGCCTTTGTCGGAGTTGTTTTAGCAGATCCTCGATATGTTCAATGAAGGAGAGTCTGTGGTCTAGCCATACCCCCAGAGACTTGAATTTTGTAACAAATTCTAATTTTTCTCCTAGAACTGTGGTAATGTGGGGAACAGCCCCACTAGACACAGGGTCTGCTGTATGGATGAATGGAGAGAGGAGCATCACTTTTGTTTTTTTGGCATTGAGGAGTAACTTATTGTGGAGAAGCTGGCTTTGCAGAAGGTTGAATTCAGACTGGAGATCGTTGCAGGTGGCTTCGGACGTTGGGCAACTCACATAGAGGACTGTATCATCTGCGAATAGATGAATGCTGGCATTTTTGATGCAGTGGTCGATATTATTAATGTAGATTGCAAATAGTAGGGGTCCTAATATAGATCCCTGGGGTACCCCTCTTTGAAGAGTTTTTAAAGGAGACAGACCTCCTTCAGCTTTAATTTGCTGGAGATGCCCTGTAAGATAGTCTGTGAATCAAAGCAGAGAGGGGGGTCCACACATATGTTTTGTAGGGAGGAGCGGAGCAGGCTATGGTCGACGGTGTCGAAAGCCTTGCTTAGATCTAGGAAAACAGCGCAAATAAAGCTTCTGTTCTCAAGATCACACTGCCAATCATTGGCTACTTTAGCGAGGGCAGTGATAGTGCTATGTTTAGCTCTGAATCCAGAGTGCATAGGATTTAGCAGTTTCATTGATTCAAGGTAAGCTCTCAGCTGTGCGTTTACAATTTTATCCATAAGTTTGGACAATACTGGAAGGCGAGAAATTGGCCTGTGGTTATTGAGATTGTATGGGTTACCCGATTTGAACAGTGGGATGACATGCACTGTCTTCCATATAGGTGGCAGGATGCTCTGGGACAGGGATAAATTAAATAGGTGGGTAATGGGTACTGTTAGGACATGGTAGGCAATTTGTAGGAAGTAAGGGTCTAGGGTGTCGGCCCCAGCACTTTTTCTAATGTCCAATTGTAGCAAGAGGTCCTTAACCTCTTTCAATGAGGCAGGCTGAAATGTAAATAGTGAGGAAGTGGTAGATGCTTCAGGAAGGTGGTTGGCAATCTGGGAGTGAAGTATGTTTGCAGGTGATTTATCAACTGCCAGGCCTGCAGTAGCAAAATGGTTATTAAATGAATCAAGTATATCCATCTTTTCAGTGATAGTTGAGTTGCCAGAGTTAATCTTGGTGGGGAGGGAGTTTCCTGGAGAGTGACCTAGCAGATAGTTAATAGTGTTCCAGAACTTACTGTAATTGGGCTCTTCGTGGCAGAGTCGAGTTCGGAGCTGAAGAAGGTAGCCTTTGATTCTCTGATTGCTTTGGTGCATAAATTTCGTAACCTCCTGAACTCATTCCAGTCCTTAGGGGAGTTCAGTCTGCGCGCTTTTTTCCAAAGCTTGTCCCTTTTTAGGAACAGAGACTTGATTTGAGGGGAGAACCATTTACAGGTATTGTTCCTAGCCCGAACTTTAATCAAGGGAGCGATTTATTAAGGCCCCGATAGGATTCCATGGAAGATATTGTGTCTGGTAACTGCTTTGGCCAGGTAGAAATCCTGCCATCGCGGGAGTGCTTGAGCTCGCTTTTAGATAGGTGGATTCATAGAAGTTAAGGCCTGATCTCTTCATAGAAAACTTAGTCATGGGTGACGAGTTATTGGTTGATCTTACTCCCGCAATAAAGCAATGGTCACTGACGTCTGATAAGAAGGTATCAGTGTGGGAAAAAGATGAGGTTTGCTCACCATGAGCACATCCAAAAGGGTACTTTTGCTAGGGTTCTTTATGTTTGGTTGCGTTGGTTCAGCAATAAGTTGAGTCAACCCGTAGGCATCACAGAGAAATGCAAGTGGGGCTGCTGCATTAGACAGCCAGTCAAGGTTAAAGTCTCCTAGGATAATAGTTTCTGGCAGCCCTTGTCCCAATTTGTCACTTAGATAAGACACAAGCTGCAAGCCAGTGGACGGTGGGTGATAGCATCCTATTACGCAGAGTGCACTAGTCTGTGTAATCTCCACTTTGAGTATTAGACATTCAAATTCATTGGCGACGGATGATGAGGACAAGCAGGAAGCTGTAAATTTGTCCTTAACATAGATAGCTACCCCTCTTCCTCTAGTTTGCCTGTCAGCTCTGAACAAGGCATAGCTGGGGACGTTTACTTCCCTATCTATGGTGCCAGGCCTGAGCCAGGTTTCAGAAATCACTAGTACATCAGGAGAGGTATGATTTACCCAGGCTTGGATCAAGGTGATCTTTTTAAGGAGGCTGCATACGTTAATAAGCAGGAAGCTCATTCCTTTTAGATTTGCTAGTTCTGCTGGGTATACGATAGCTTCTGGAGGACCAGGGTTAAGTTCTACATTGCCTGAGCATAGCAGAAGGATAAGTAGGATTTTTCTAAGTGTGCCAATTGTAAGCTTAAAGTTCCTGCTTTTTTTCCTGACTAGTACATTTGTTGCCTTTAGCGAGAGGAATGTTGCCACCATATGTAAGGTGGCCTGCTGTTGCGAGAACTAATACCCCAACTGCAAAATGTGGGGAAGGGATAGTAGTCTGCGTGATGGGAGGCGGGCCTTGTATTGAGGGCATGGTACAAGTACTGCTAGAGTGTGTAGGCCAAGAGCAGGGTTCGACGTATGGATGCTTGAATTCACAGAGGTAATTAAGGGATAAGTTGCCAGATGCCATACAGCATAAGGCACAGTTATAGTCTATGCATGACGGCAGCTCAGGTGGCAGGTTCTGGCCAACTGGTATCTCCAGAAGAAGGGGCAATGAAAGAAGCCATATAGATCCCCACATGATGGAACCTTGCAATAAAGTGGAGCCGCTAGATTAGCCCAGTGTCCAAAACGGATGCTAAATTATTATAGCTTATCAGTAGCCTACAACTGAGCCTACAGTTCCAGGTCAAATCAATTCTTTGGGCATTAAAAATTATTTAATGGGGGGGTAGACCCAGGGAGAACCTACTTGCTTGGGCAAGGCATGGTCCTATGAATTGGACCCTGAGAGTGGACGGACAAGAAAGAGACAGTGAGCTAAATCTCAATTGAGGGAGCACTACGCCAAGGGCGTGGAAAAAATTGGGTGGGAAGCTAGTGTATTTAATAATAGGTGGGGAGGAGGGTGGGTGGAAAGTTGTGGCAGTTGCTGTACCTTAGTGGGCTGAGAGTCCGAGTCTGCAGTCTCGTGCGATGGCTCTGGAGGCGCCGACCGCCCGGTAGCTGGGAATCCCGTGGCTTTGGAGCTGGGAGCCTGGACAGGTGTTCCTCAGCTGGGGGAGAGAAGGAGAGTGAGGATTCATATCAGGGGCTTGAACAAAAGGGCAGACAGAGCAGCAGGGAGTTCAAGATTTGTAATACAAAAGATGTGTATTACTTTGACGCCCGAAGGCCTAGGGCCAGTGCACGTAGACAGAAAAGGGCTGTAAACACAGATTTCCTTCCCAAGAGCACAATTTTAAGCCTCACAGTTACAGTCTGAGTATATTAGCAAACATTTTAACATTTTTTTCCAACACAGGCACTTAAAAAGGTCTAAATTCAGTGAACAGAAGCCGGCTTTCGCCAGGGACCAATCAGCGCGTAGCCTGAATGGGCTCTCGCAATCTGGTTGGTTGCGGCAGTTGCCGTACCTTAGAGGGCTGAGAGTCCAAGTCTGTGGTCTCGAGCGGCGGCTCTGGAGGCGCCGACCACCCGGTAGCCGGGAGTCCCGCAGCTTTGGAGCTGGGAGCCTGGACAGATGTTTCTCGGCTTAGAGGGCCGAGAGTCCGAGTCTGCAGTCTCAAGTGGCAGCTCTGGAGGTGCCGACTGGCCTGTAGCTGGGAGTCCCACGGCTTTGGAGCTGGGAGCCTGGACAGGTGTTTCTCAGCTCACAATAAGCACACAATAGGCTCACAATAGGCACACAATAGGCTGTAGCAGTACACAATACCTGTGACAACTTAATACAAGAGTTTAGAGGGTGAAGTAATAACAGCAGTAAGGTAGCAGGGTATTATAAACACACCATCTAGTTCACAAGCTGGGAGCTAGCAATTGCAGCCACAGAGACTAAGCTCCAGCAGGTACACTTTCAAGCCAGACTTAAATCCATGAAGAGTGGGACAGTTGGCCAGGTTCTCTGGGAGAGGGTTCCATGAGTGCAGAGCAGCACAACGAAAGGATCGCTTGCCTTGGTTAGTGCTTACTCGAGGGATGTCGAGGGGACGGCCTGTTGAGGATCGCAGGTCCCAGCCCCGGACTTTGGGATTGAGAAGACCATGCAGGTGGGGAGGAGGGCCTGCAATGGTAAATTTAAAGGTCAAATATAGAGAGGAGTAGGCCAGTTTGTGCCGTATGGTGGGCCAGTGGAGGTCTGCAAGGACCTCACAGTGGTGTCTCCTAGGAGGGGAGTTGGTAGTGAAATGAGCCACCCTGTAATATAGCACAGTTTTCTTAATTCTCCCTCCCTATGGAGCTGTAGCAAGGGAGCCACATAGAGGAGGGAGGGGAGTAGGGTGCAGTTGGCTATGGCATGCCAAGCCTCGACAGAAAGAGTTACCCAGCCTGTAGAGGAGTCCAATCTTCTGGTGGGTGGACTTTACTAAGGAGTCATTGTGAGGTTTGTAGGACATCTGGTCAAGGAGGATCCCGACATACTTGATCTTATCAGTGACCTCTACTCTGTTCCCTTTGGCAGTGTGAAGCTGAAGCAGGCCAAGCCTGTCAGCTCCAAGGCGTCTAGTCCTGAACATGATAGCCTTTTATCTTCATTCAGCACAAGTGAGGTGGTGGAGAACCAGGCCTCAAGTGCAGCATGACTGGTGTGAAGGTTGGCATTGATTATGCTTGGTAGCGGATCACTGCAGTAGATGACAGTGTCATCTGCACAGAGGATAAGGTTGTTCAGTCTACAGACCCCCTCAATGTCATTGACAAAGAGGATGAATAGCAGAGGGCCCAGGATCGAGCCCTGGGATACCCCCGAGATTACAGGCTTAGCACTAGACTGGGTTCCTCTCCACAGGACTTTTTTGGGTTTGGTTGAGCAAGTAGCTCTCGAACCAGGAAACAGCCTGTCCAGTCCTAATTGGTTGAGTTTTTTTGGAGAGGAGTAGTTCATGGCTGACCAAATCAAATGCCTTAGACAGGTCAATGAATACAGCCCCTGTCGGGGAGCCCCAATCCATGGCATTGAGGATGTCCGATGTGAGCCTGATAAGGGCTGAGTCGGTGACATGGCCTTTCCTAAAGCCATGTTGAATGTCGGCTAGGAATAGGTGCCTTTTAAGTCAATCCTGTATTTGGTTGTAGACCAATCTATCCTGCACCTTCACGAGACAGCAGAGAATAGAGATGGGCCTGTAGTTCCCCACTTTGTCCCAGGGCCTGTTTTTGTGAATGGGGACAATGGTCACAACCTTCCATTTACTTGGGGCTGTTCCTTCAAGGAAGGACCTGTTGATGAGCATAGTGACAGGATGGGAGATAGCTGGGGCAGCGGCCCTCAGAAGTCTTGGTTCGAGCAGGTCGTGTCCCGGAGAGGAGTCAGGGTTGATTTGAAGCAGAAGGGGAAGCATCTCAGTGGGTTTGACCAGTTTCAAGTGAAACTGGGGTCTAGCGTGATCCCAAGTAGTAACTCTGCTGTGGTGGATGCCAGAGGGCATAGGGGGTTTGAGTCCACTAGGGTTGGAAAAAGTGGTATTAAACACCTCAGCAATTAAAGAGGGGTCATTGGTTAGGGTATCACCAACCAGAAGCACTCCTTCTTGGGCACTAGAGGCTCCCTTTAGCAGCAAATTTATTTGGCCCCAGAATCTCTTGGGATCATGTAGGGTGTCTCGACTGGAGATCACACAGATATTTAGATTTAGCCTGTTTGGAAGCTTTCTTGCATTGATTCCTTGGCTCCCTATTCTTCTCCCAGTCAGATGTGCGGCTTGAGGATTTGTAATGTCCCCAGGCCCCATCATGGAGCAACATGCTTCATTTGAGGCTAGGGTTAAGCCATTTATGGCATTTCTCCTGTACCCGTAGTTTCTTATGGGGGCGTGTTCATTGGCCACAGATGTAAAAGAGTTTTGTAAAGTAATCAAGCGCCTCATCCAGGGTGGGAAGAGAGATTAGGGGATCCCAGTTTACAGCTCATAGGTCAGAGCAGAGTGCTTCTGGTAAGAGTCTGCTGTAGTTTCTGGCTTCTATTACCCTAGCAGGCAATTTGGGGAACTTATTGGACCAGATGTAGAAGACTGGCGAGTGATCACTCAATGAGTCTACCATGATCCCAGCAGTCAATATACGGTCCGGGCTAGATACTAGGTCCCAGTCAAGTAAGGAAGGGTTACCTGTCTTGGTGTTGTGCCTTGTGGGCAGGTCAATAACTTGGGTCAGATTGGTATCGAGTACTGGGTTCTTACTGATGGAGGCCCCCAGTGTGATCCACTTCAGGTTAAAATCCCCGAGGAGAATCATCTCCCCCGGGAGTGTTCTGCCATGGCATGAGTTAGAGATTCAAGGGAAGAGGCAGCCATTTGGGGCAGGAGGTAGACACACCCTATGTACAAGGGTTTAGTGTCTCCAAGGAGCACTTTCGTAAAAATGATATCATTCACAGAGGGGAGAGTGGTCAAGCTGTGTAACATTAAGACTAGTCCAGGTGTAGATGAGAACCCCCCCCACCTTTCTTTCCAGATCGATCCTTCCTAAATGCATTATAGCCAACCAGGTCAACGTCATGAGGAAGGATTTGGGGTTTGAGCCAGGTCTCTGTCACCATGAGTACATCGGGTTTGTAGAGTGCAGTCCAAGCTTCAAGGTCATGGACTTTATGCCTTAGGCTACTTATGTTCATATAAACCAGCTTGAGGCCCCTGGCATTGGTCCAGTGAGGGCTAGTAGGGTCACTGAGTATGGAATTTGAGGGGGTAGGGACCAGGGTCTGAGTCTACGTCCCCCCCCCCGTGCAAGTTTAAGCCTAGCAAAATGAATTCCTGTATTCCATATTTAAAAAATGGTCTATTGAATGTGTGGAAGGAAAGATAATTCTCACTTGGGAAACTATACTAGTTACCTTTAAGCAAGCAGTAACACACAACGGGGTGTGGGTTATCACCTGATAAGAGCACACTCATGTGTGTTATAAGGCACCAGGCACTTGCACAGGGTGCCTTATGCACTTGGGCGTGCTTTTATTAGGTGATGACCCATACCTCGGAGTGCGTTATTGCGTTTATAAAATGGGTCTCCCAGAATATGTAATTTTTAAAAAAAGCACATAAACATTGTATATAGAAATTATAAAATATGATCATATTGGTAGGAAAAAAAAATAGTCCCTGTCATTGTGTTGTGATGGAGTTGTTTTAGCATTTACTGTGATGTTTCTGGCTTCTTACCCCGCCCCCAAGATACTCAAATTCTTTTTTCTTTTAGATTTTTAAGTGTTTCTATCTTGTTAATGTTCACTGTGCTCTGTCTATCCACATTCTGTTAATTCTGGACTGCCGCAGCAAGCGGCTCATTTGAGAAGGGTGATAGTCTGACTAAGCTGGCCAGTGAAGAGTGACTTTCGGTCCATCCCCTCTGAGATTTTATTTGTTTCTGTGTGGTTTTCTGCTTCTTTTACAGTGTTATTTTTATGTTGTCTTGCACATGCGGATGCAACATCTTACAGTAGTAGTACATTCAGAGGTGTGTCAGTGTATGCCAATGCAGGCAGTACTTTAGTCGGTGCATCCCTAAGCCACCAGTTAGCAAGCATGCTAGCGATGACAGCAGTTACAAAGAGACCCTCAGAGGTGACAGAAATCTGCTGCTCCAATGAGGTGCAGTGTCAGCAGAAACAGACCACCCAGTCTATCTAAGTCTGCTCGAGTGTGCAGTTTCCTCATTGTTAATATTTTCACTCCAGATTTTCAATGCTAGCATTTTTTCACACCTCCTTATGAACAGTACAGCTGTAATTTTTCACATCCTGCCCAAAATGTGTTTTCGCACCTGTGGCGTCAAATGGCACAGTCGCTGTGCAAAATCACCTTTCAGCTAGCGAACATATAGTGCCACTGTTCATGACGAGGGTCACAAAAAGCTCCTGTTGAAAATTTGGAGTGAAAATTCCAACAAACACCCGGGGTGTTAGGGTTTCCAACCGTAATGTCCCACCCTGTAGAGACTGACGGGTGTCAGGGGTGTGACTTGGGATCATCTGCTGTAATGCTTATGCCATTACACCCCCATCCCCACCCTGCAGCCAGTGACAGGCATTAAGGTGTGCCTTGGAGTCTTTGGCCCCAAAGTGCACCCTATTCTCCTATACTGCACCCATCTCAGCATATTTCCTTATGGAATGGGGATAAGCATAAGGCTCTTACTACAGTATACTAAGGCATGCCACAACACTTGTCAGTGTCTACAGGGTAGGGTAGGGTGAGATGAGGTGAAATGGCATGAGCGTTATGGCCAATGACCCAAAGGCACACCCCAACACCTGTCTGTCTCTGCAGGGTGGGGGTTGGGCTGGCATCAGTTCCATACTTCATTGCCATTCCTATTATGCACCTCTCTAACTCCTGCACTACCAATGCCAATGCCAGCAGACAACATTTGTCATTGACAAATGCTTGTTTTCTTTTGGATGCCTGATTTCAAAGTGGGACACATTACTTTACTTTCGTTTGAGAGTTTTATTTAGGTTGCCTGAGCCAGCTGCTGAAGTGTTACTTCTGGTTTTCCTGTAACTTTTGAATATTGTGGTAAACAGTGTCATCAGGTTTCCAAAATCGCAATGATTTTGGTATGCTGTTGGTACTTGTTAGTTTTAACAGAAATGGTACGTGTGAAATATTTTGAACTGTTAGTACTGTAGATGAGGTGTGTGAGCCGACTGCTAAGAACTGACTTCCAGTTTTGCGGTTGGTTTGGAAAGTGTAGTTATCACGGTTAGCGCAGTTGCTGCTTAGAGATAGGCCAGCCAAAAAAGAAAAGATAAGTTAGTAAAGTTCTTTTGCTGCTTACAGGAGGGAAAGGAATAAAAAAAAAAGGTTTGCTTTTGGTGAAGTACTGCGTAAATGGTGGCATAAGTAAGGGATGTTGTTTTTGGGAACAGTGGGAGGTGTGTGCTTGTATGTGAAAGTGGTTTAAAGCTTCAGGAGGCTAGTAATATTTCACACTGAGTTTGGCCAGGGAAGAAAAGTGCCAGTTGATATGGATATCGGCTGATAAGGACATGGGTGAAAGGTCCTTTCAGCCAGTCAGTTTAAGGCATTTTCCTGACCCATTTTATAACAGTAGTTGTAGCACAGTATGGTTAAAAGTGATAAGCCAGTCTGTGGTGAATCTGGAGTCCAATCACAACTTGGTTTGATACCTACAACTACTCTTTGCATGTGGTGTGACCCCAAGCAATCCTTTAACCTTCCATTGTACCCAGGACACCTTGGGAAATTATTAGTCTTGGTTCAGTGTGCCTTTCACTGCCAAAGATTCTTGACAACAAAATAAACTACCTGTAGCAATTTAAAGTGTGCATTTGATTTTATTTGTTTTTTTAAGTTGTCTATGTTTACACATGGGCCCAGATATTCAAAAGAGTTGAACCATGCGCAATAGGGTTGTGCCTGCGTAAGTCCGAAAATGCGCCATTCTGCGATATTCAGCAGGAGACAGTTGCGCCCCCCCAAATCACACTGAGCAACAGCGCAATGATAATGAATGCATGCGCAACTGAAGGGGGAGGAACCATCCATGAATGGCGCAGTGCAATATTCAACAACATGCGCCATGTGCAATAGGGGAGCAAGTGGAAGTTGCACCATAGCGGAAATGAGCCAAAATAAAAGGAAGCAAGGGAGAGGCACAAGAACACTATAGGGAAGCCACATGAGAGCCAAAGATAGCAGGGAAAACTGGGCAGCAGGGACACACAGGGCCAGGCAGAAAAGGGCACCTGGAAGCAACAGGCACAGGGGAAGGTGTGGGGAGACAGTGCAGAAGGGGGAAGTACACCACACAGCAGTGAGGCCAGCACAGGCAGGTGTTCCCGGTGCAGGGGAAGTAGCAGTCAGGACAGCGGGGGGAATACAGAAACAGCTGCCGAGGGGGTGAACACAAGCCAGGGACATGGCCAGTGCCACCTTCCAGATGGAGGCCTTAATGAGGGGGGTGAGAAGGCGGGCAGCAGGGGGGCGTGGCCGTGGAAGGGCCCATCGGTGGTATGCCCCCAACAGGCAGTACCATGCCTGCACCAGCTTCGAGCTGTACAGTGAAACCGAGATTGTGGGCCGGTACTGCCTGAATCGGGCAATTCTGAGGTGGCTCTGTGAGCTGTGCAGTGATGTGATGCAGGCACCCACACGACGGAGCCATGCCCTGTCAGTGGAGATGAAAGTGACAGCTTGCATGTGCTTGCTCACCATGGGTACCTTCCAGAGATCAACTGGGGACACCACAGGCATAACCCAGTCGGCCATGTCATGCCACCCTCACCCACCTCAGCGACTGCTGCCACATACCGCGGAGTACATCCATTTCCCCAGCACACCGTGGAGTGCACAGCAAACATACAGGAGTTCCACAGGGTAGCACGTATGCCTGGCATGCTGGGGCAATAGACTGCACCCATGTGGCCATCCACACACCACCTAGCCCCGAGGAGGCCACATACATAAATTGCAAGGGCTATGCCAGCATCAACTGCCAGGTGGTGTGCGATGCCAGAGGGTGCATAATCAATGTCTGTGCCACACACCCTGGGGGAGCACATGATGCCTTCATCTGGCACCAGTCGGCACTGTGCACAGATTTGAGAGTGGGGATATCCCCATTGGCCACCTAGTGGGTGAGTATGCAAACCTTCATGGACAATCATAGGGCCTGGAGGGGCATGGTCAGAGGTGACATGGGTAGTGGCCTACATGGCCCGGGGCAGGGCAATGCTGATCACCAAACTAACCTCCACCCTCTACACACAGGTGACAGTGGATACCCACTCCGTCTCTGGCTGCTCACACCCTACCGGCGGCCCACGACCCCATTGCAGCAATGCTACAATGAGGCACATGCCACCACATGTAATGTCATCGAGCAGGTGTTCGGGATGCTGAAGGCACGTTTCCATTGCCTGGACACCTCCGGCTGTGCCCTACAGTTCAGCCCCTCAAAGACCTGTGGGCTATTCCTGGCCTGTTGCATCCTGCACAACATGGCCAACGAATGTGGGATAGCCGTACAGGTCGAAGAGGGGGACAGCGATGGGGACGATGAGGTCACTGGTGACAATGGTGATGGGCAGCCCCCCCCTTGGGCAACGGGACCCACGACTGCTCCGGCTGGCACAGCTGCACTGGGACCATCATGGAGGAGCACTTCAGCCAACCCAGGTAAGTCATGGGGCCATGTGCAACCAACAGTGGCTAAGGCACAAACCACAAACACGCATGGACACAAACCAGGGGTGCATTCCGTCAAGGGAAGTGGCCGGGCATGGAACCACACACACAACCAGGGATGGATGAGGTCTAACATGCCACATGGACGGACACACACACACGCACACACATAGAATGCAACAGACATGCACAAAGGGTAGGAAACACACTGACCCAGAACACCACCCCTAGCCACACACATGTCCACAGACCACCATGCCCACTGCCTGTCTATGTGTGCATGTGTCAGATGCTGAGTACCATTGCACATTGCAATGTAGGCATCATCATGCACATGCAACTGTGGACAGCAGCCGGGAGGGTGTGCAGATGGACTGTGTGTCTGCATGCAGGGCCGGGTACCCACCCGTGCAATGCCCGCTGAAAGACACAATGCACACAGGGCAGCACCAGACAGTAGCCACGTTGGGAGACAGATAAGTCATGCGACACAGTGCCCTGGCCACCACAGATGTGTGGGCGGCCCCACTGAGACCCTCCTGCACTGACAGGCTGACCACTGACCTCATGGGGTGGCACTGATGGTCCCCCAGGGGTTCCACTGCGTGAATGCGACTGTGCTCACGCAGGGGTCTGCAGCACACCAAACATGCCTGCACCAGGCAAGCTCCAGATGCCCACAGCTGAACCCGGTGTCAACAGGGAGGGTCTCGCACGATGCCAGGAATGGGGGGGTGGACAGTGGACTGCGTGGTGTCTGCGATGCATGGGCACATGACTGTGTGCCCATTGTGGCCATGACAGCAGTGAATGCCTGTGTCTGCCTGTCAATGGCAGCGGTCACATCCTCCCGCAACCGGTCCATCCCTGCCAGGATCAGAGCGGTGTCTCTGCTGCGATGATCCTCTGCCGGCTCCAGAGACGCACGCAGTGCATCCACCGACATCGCAAGCCACATCTGCTGGTGGACTGATGCTTGCAGTAGGCGGGTGTGCTCGTCCAAGAGGTCATCTGCCTCCTTGGCATCCTGTCCCTCAGGGTGTGTGTGGCCCTGATATTCAGCATCCCTTGAGGGTGGGCGCTGCACATCAGGACCAGGTCTGGGCATGTCCACAGGTGGTGCACAGATGCCACCCCTTGACCCTGTACCCCCAAGCCCATTGGCCGACTGCTGATGCTGCCCCTCCGGCTGCCACTCCCCATGGCTCACTGGTGCCACCACAGTGGCTGCAACAGTCCCACTGTCCTGTACACACACCAGTGCTGCCCCACTGGTGCTGACAGGCACAGGCTGGGACTATGATGACATGCAGGCCTCCACGGCAGCACCACCCACAGCCATGGCCACGATGTTACCTGCTATGTGGCCATCCAGTGGCACACACGTGTCACTGCCCATGCCGTTAGCAACATCATCATCGGTGACGGACCCGGCACCAGCCTGAGTCACAGCATGCTGGCATCCGTGGACACTGGCATGCTGGGACACGGGTAGGGCCTCCTCTGCACCTGTTCCAACAACATCAGTGTGGACAGCCAGGTGGGCTCACTGTCGCACTGAACCACGTATACCCATGGAGGTGGATGGGCCCTCCTCCATCTCCATCTGACTGTCCTCAGTTGACAGGCCCACCACCACTGACCCATGCAGATGCTCAGGATCTGTAAGGAAAAACAAAGTTGCGTTACTGCATGTGACCTACCCTGCCCCCCCCATAGACAGACCATGACCTACCATGCAGTGATGGGCTATCACCCATCTGGAGGCCACCACCTGGAACACCCTCAATGGCACAACGCTGCATGCTTCCAGCAACCCTCTCCTCCAGTGGGGTCAGGTGTACCACCTCCGGCTGTCCCCCACCTGTCGCAGCTCGTGTTGCCCTGATGGCAGCCACCTTCTCCTTTATCCTCCTCCTGTCTGTGCCCATCTTCTTCTTGCACTCCTGCATGGAGCGCTGGTGGCTGCCATGCAGGTTCAATGCACGTGCCACCTCCTCCCATGCAGCAGTACAGGCCTGAGGTATTCCCTGCCGTCTGCTGAGAAGTGGCTCCTGATCCAGGTAGGCCTCAAACAGGGTATCACTCTCGGCCTTGGTGAAATTAGGCCTCCTGCTCTCCCACAACTCGCTCAGTCATTATTTAGCCTGTAAGAATGACAGTTGTTACCTGTGACTGTGCAGTCCCATGCATGTCCCAAAATCCACAGTCCACACTCCCAAACAGCATGCAACTCACCAATAGACTGCAGTAACCGACTATAGCCAGTGCAGCCCAATGTCACACTTTTTATAGCGCAACACATGCAAATGAGGCGAGGCACAACTTTAAGTGGATGCAAATTGCAGTGCTGCTCCATTGAATGGCTGATTAGCTGTTTTGCATATGATGACTGAATATCGCGCTGTTGCGCTTTGCACAATAGTGTTGAACGTGCTGAGCCAAGGGCGCAGTTCTGTGACATGCGCAGTACACACCTCACTGTGCATGCCCGGGTTGCTGACGCAGGCGTCTGCCGCACTGCTGATGTGCTGTACATGAGAAGCAATGCAGGGCATGGCCACCATTGTGCCAGTGGTGCTACAGCGATGTTCACCTATATGGCGCTGTGGCACTGGGCCATCATAGGCGCACTGGGGCAACAGCGCGGGTAGGCCGCTACTGGAGATAGCACACAGGCATCCAATCGCACTACATGCATTGGGTTCCAATGGCACTGTGCCTGTCTGTGCGCCAGAGCCCCTTGACCCTGTGCCTGACCTTTGCCCCCTAGGCGCCATGCGTCAGGCATGGGTGCACCACTATCGTGCTGTTCTGTGACAGCGCTGTACTGCACAGCATCTGCACGTGGTGGAGCCGCACTGCAGAGTGCCATTTTGGCTGACTGAGCTAGTAGAATGGCACGAAGGAGGGCTGCACAGTGGAGCCAAGTAGAACTGGCCAACCTAGTGGCCATAGTAGAGTCACTCCATGGACCACTGTTTGGGGAGGCACCCCTGGACAGGTCCAGGAGCCAGGTGTGGGAGAAGGTGGCCACTGGACTGGAGGAGGCCACAGGAAGGGGGCAGACAGTGGAGCAGAGCCACCACAGGTATGGTGACCTGCGGAGGAGGGAACCAGACCTGCTTGCCTGCCTGTGGGCATGTGCCAGGAGGAGCATGGTGCCATGGCCAGGTAGGTGTTACATCCACACACTTATCTTACATATGGGTATCACGGTTGTATGTGTCCGCACATGGGGAGGGACCATCCGTGTTGGCTGTAGTGGTTTTATCAGGGTTTGGGGGTGGGTTTGGCTGGGTGGAGGGCACACACCTGTGGGCAGGGGGACTTTGCCACAGGATTGTACTGATGTTCCTCTCTCCATGTTTGCACCACAGGGCTGGAGGAGCGGCATCTAGCCCATGAGATGCGGCACCACCAGGAGGACAGGGACGCGAGGAGGGGTGATGGTCCACAGCGCCCGAGGGACCGGCCTGATGATGGTGAGTGCCATACCTCCATGATTACTATTGCATGCTGTGTAACAGGGTGGGCAGTGGGGCATTGCCACCATCCACTGACACCACTGCCATGCACTCAATTTGTTATAGTCAGCACTGTCCAATGGCACTGCATGTCTGGGAGTGCGTTGATGGTGGTCCATGCGTGCACCGGGTACATGGCTGTGCCACTGCCTTTGCACCACATAGCCATGTCACTAAACGGTCACGGTGGTGCTGTGCATGACTTGGCCAGTGGGTGTGTGCAGCATTCCACATGGCTGTATGTGCCTGGGTGGGCAGGTCTTGTGGACGTGATCACTGTGGGTGGTCACACACCATCACAGAGGCATGTCCCACGGCCGTATGCCATGCACATGCTGTATGGGGCTGTGCATTCAAACCTATTGACTGTGCTCCCTTGTCCTAGGTGTCTGCCAGCTGATGGAGATTTGGGAGGCCTTGCGGGAGATCCTGAATGTGGCAAGGGTGTCGTTGGAGATCCTACAATGGATCGACTAGCTTGGAGTCTGCAGGAGGCACCAGAGGTGGAGCAGCCAGAGCGGGGAGTGGGTCTCCCATTAACCATTCCTCTGCCCCTGTTATCCCCTACCCCCCTGGACCCACCCTCACACCCCTCCTTTCCTGTACCATTTGTTCACCCCTGCCCCTTACTCACCCCCACCTTGTTTGTGGCCCTCCCCTCCAACTTTGTATATAGTATTGTATATAGTTCATTTTGATATTGTTTTGGAATACAGATCTTTTGATATGAATACTGTGGTGGTCTCTGATTTGCAGTGGCTATAGGTGCTCAGCTGCAGTGGTGTGCATGGCGTCGGGGTGGTGCAGTCATGGGTATGTGTGTGTGTCCATGGGGAGGTTACTATGGTGTGGGGGTAGCTATCAGTCAGTGTCTGTGGTGTGTGTGTTGTGCCCTGTGCACTGGATGACTGTGTGCAGTGGTCCATGGTGCATGCTCTGTGTTCATGACCCCCCTGTCAGCCAGTCCATGGCCTGTGCAGCTGACACCCATGCATGTCTGTGACCTGCACGGTCTGCTGGCATGTCAGTGGTGGCTGTCCATGCAGGGCAGCCACTGTACCCGCTCACAATTCTGGTTGCCTCTGTCACTGGTGTGGTGCATGTCTGCCTAGGGTGACACTGTGGCCTCCACAGTTGTTGACCCACCTCCATGCTGTGGCTTGTATGTGTTGCAGGGGATATGCACCACTGTCTGTGACTTATGCTCCAGGTAAATGATGGTGGTGTACAGGTCCACAGTGCCTGCGCAGGGTGGCTGGCACTCCTGTGCCGTGGAGGACTGCAGGTTGTGTGTACATAGTTTACATGGGCTCATGCTGGGGGCTTGGTTGCTCCGCTACTGCATCCCTGTGTTGTGCCCTTGGGTATGGATGGGTGTCTGTCCATGCACTGTGTGGCATCCGGTGTGGTGCATGCTTCCACGCACCACTGTGGGTGTCTGCGCTGGCTGTTGTGGCCAGTGCTGGGTTGGGGTGTGTCCTTGGGAGAGTGTGCAGGGTGCTGTACCACTGGTGGTGGTGTCCGGAGCATGCCCTGTCCCATGTGGGGTACCTTGTGTGCCGACGCATGGTCAGTCTCTCAGCTGTACCTTGGGGGAGCTGTGTATGCCATTGTTGCATTGCTGTGTGCTGCCACCCGCTGATGGGTGCTCATGGTGGGGCTGCCTTGCATGGTTCTGTGGTGCACAGGGTTGCATTGTCACAGTGGGGGTGGTGACATGCATGGGGTTCCCTGCAGTGGTGGACACTGCTCCTGGGAAGGGTGTCTGGGGGTCATGGTGCAGGGTGTGCTCTGCATTCGGGGGGATGGTGTGGCATGGGGTGGTCAGCCCTCCTTATGTGCCAGTCACAGCTTTCCAGGGGGTGTGATGGGGCACCATTGCCTGGCTGTGGTTTGGTTGCTTGTCTCCATGGGCCAGTGGTTATTCCAGCCCTCTCCCAGTTGTGCAGTGCATGGGGTGTGGGGGGACGATGTCTGTTCTGTTGTGTGTTCCTCTGCCCATTTGTGGTATGGTTGGTGGGAACCTACCTCCCTGGTTGTGCAGTTGCATTGCCACCCTGCTGCTGGGGGGGCATCCCTGGTTGCGCTATGGCGCCTCTGGACTGCTCAGCTGACCATCCCTTGTTGCACTATGGCGCATCAGATATGCTCAGCTTCCCCTCCCTAGTTGCACTATGGCGCAGGTGGTGCAATATTCAGTCGTCGGCTGTAGGCGCAGGTTGGCTGGCTCAGTTTTTGAATATCATGCCTCTTGCGCATGGGCGTAATGGACTTGCACTTGCTCCTGCTATTGTGCACTTTTTGGGTGCAGTTTGAATATCTGGGCCATTGTCTCTTTTTTTTTTTCAGATCCCCTAATTTGAATCCCATTGAAATGGTATGGCATGCTATGAAACATTATATCCAACACATTGCAAAGCCCAAAAAAATGACTATTTTTGGAGCTGGCAATTAAAAGATTTTAGAAAAGGATACTAACCAAGGCAGACTGCAGCCAGGATATTGACCATCTACAAAAAGTGATACCTGTAATAATTGCAGACAATGGAGGGTACGCTGGGATGTGACAGTCTGCTATAAATGGATGTTCAGACTCTTACTACAGTATTCCCTTAATTGTCCATCACCTCAACATCTCTCCACTCAGTTCAGTTGGGGCTTATGTAAAGCTATACCCTTCAGTGCCTAATCCCCACGTGTGCTGTACAGTATGTACTATATTCACATTTTTTCCCCAATTTGCCTAAACTGAATGTTGCATTTTTTATCTAGCCCCCTGTATCACTTCACTCTGTTTATATTTTGTTCTGCTATGTAATGTTGTTTTAATTTCAATTTTTATGATTCAGCAACAATACTTGTATTGCAATTGTACATATTGTTTATTCCTATAACTTGGTTGTATATTGATTGAGCTGCAGCACGCAGTTTTTTTCATGCACAAAATATTTAAGAAAATAAAAGAAACTAAGAAACCACTTGACATGCTTGTTGTAGTACTGTATCCTGGTTACAGGTTTATGATTATCATGTTGAAATACAAAGGCTATTTTTTCCCTCTGAAATGCCAGGGAATGGCATTCTGTGTATTCTGTAACATCAGTGAGGATGACAAAAGGCACATTGGCACATCACAGCAGATTCTTGACTCTGAGCTAATTACCATGTCCTTTCATGTCCATTATTTTTTTTTTTATTTATTGTAAAATCAGAATTACAACCTTTGAGCTAAAAGCTCATTTACAAAGGATCCTCGTCGAACAGAGGGAGGAGGAACATCAAGCATGGACAGTGGAGAAAAACAAAAGCCGCTAGTAGGCATTGTCAGTTACACATCATTAAAAAGGCTATACAGAGTTACAAATAGAAGGATGGGGAGAGACAGAATACATTGCAAAAGCCATCGCTTACATACATAATACAGAGGAAAATAGTCCCATAACAGATTAGGTAAATAAAGTGAAGATCCCAACTATGTACAAAGTATGAGAATTCCCAGAATGTAGCTATACAGCTCAGATAGGTTCCTGGAGGGAACAATTAATGTGACCACCAACAAGCACAGCCATTAAGGGAGAGTAGGCTACAGGCTAGATGGGTGAGGGGGAGAGCACAACGGTGGATGATAGCTTAAGGGTCAGCGGGGCTAAGCGGGTGTGGAGGTGGGATTATGGAGGGTCGGGAGGGCTAAGAGGGTGAGGGTGTGGGGGGAATGGGGATCCAAGGGGTGGGTAGGTGGGGGATTAGTTGGAGATTCTTAGGAGCCACAGGTTGCTGCAGCCAAGCCATATTGTCACTGTACTGTTGTATCAGCACCACCCAGTGCCATATAACTTAACAATGCTGGTGACATTTTTCACACTGGCACTACAAGGTTACCCTTGGGCAACTATGGGTGATAACATCAATGACATCAGCTTGAAAAACAAGCAAACTTTTGGTAACTCTTGTGAAAAGGGACATCTGCACACACATGGTATAACCTGTTAACTGATTTTTATGTTTGTTTGCCTGCATGCACAAGAAACATATTGTGGCAGCTTGCTGTAGTAGTGAGTTGTGGAGGTGCGGCAGTGTTGTGGCCAATGCCAGCAGCCCATTTTGGGGCTGATCTCCATTGCTCTAATAGAAGAGCACACCGTTTGACAGCAGTATTGTAGCTTACCACCAACTTGAAAGAAACTGTCCGCTGCAATCAGGGAGCGCCCCATCATTAACAGTCAGCTGTTTTTGCTGCTGGGGCGGTCCCTGATTCCAGTGGCACATTACAGCTTGTCTTGTCTGGTGTCCCATTTCAATAAACATGATGGCGGCTGTTGCTGACCATCTCTCACAGTCCCCATGAAAGCCAACAGGGGTGCCCAATCCCCCTGTTGGCATGCCCTCTCCCAAGTTCAGTTGCAGATGGGGGAGCCCATTCCTTGTCAGCATAATGTCCCCCCCATTTGATGTGTGCCAAGGGGGGGTGCCCAACCACCCTCAGCTCCTGCACCTCCCCAAATACTCTGTATGTGCTGACAGGGTGCCCAATCCACATCAGCTACAGCCCCCCCAACAAACACCCAGGTGGCACGTTGGAAACCCACCTCAGCATGCCCATTGTCCCTGTAATAGAAAAACCATTCCGAAAAGTCTTTTTTTTTTAAACCCGGTTAAAACAGAAAACCATCCTTTGTTGCCTCTGGTGCCCCTTCCCCCAATCCACACCCACCCTCTGTGCACCCGACCTCCCCACACACCCTCTCACCCCATACTTGCCTCTGGAGCCAGGCGCGATGATCCTCGGTGGAGCGGGAACATGTCTGCACTCTTCAAAGCTGACCGCAAACTGAAGAAATGCCAGTAAGCTGTATAATGGCATAAATGGTGGGGGGGCTCAACTTGGGTGGTTATCTCGGACATTTTTGTGACTTTAGGCAACAAATTTTCAACATGGTGTTCTTGGGACCTCATCTCATGGATTAAGTAACTGTCATCTGGTTATTCGGTCCTGAAAGGTGATTTCAGTCACTGCACGGAATCACCTTTTGGAACTGATTAATGAAATGACAGTGTCACTGTTCATGAGGTGTGCTCCAAAAAAGACTACGTTGCAATTTTGGTGAAACAATTCCAAAAAATGACTGTGTTGCGAGCGTGCATTGCGCAGTTTCCACGCACACTCATAACTTCGCAAATTTATATTTTCACTTCAGATTTTTAACATTGCCATTTTTTCACACCTCCTTATGAACAGTACAGCTGTCATTCTTCAGATCCTGCTCAAAATGTGTTTTTTGCACATCTGCCGCACAATGGCACAGTCGCTGCAGGAAATCAATGTTTGAGACAGATTTAAGAAAATCATAGTAATGCTGTTCATGAGCAGATCACAAAATGCCTATGTTGAAAATTTGGTGAAATAATTCCACTAAATAATTGTTACGAGCGTGCACTATGCAGTTTCCATGTATGCTTGTAAATTCAAGCATTTTTAATATTTTCATTCCAGATTTTCAACATTGACATCTCTTCACACCTCCCAGTGAATGGTACAGCTGTCATTTTTCATATTCTGCCCGAACTGTTTTTGCACATCTGGCACAGAATAGCGTGGCCATTGTGGGAAATCAACATTTGGGACAGACTAACAAAATCACAGTGTCACTGTTCATGAGCAGAGGTCCCAAATGCTTTCACGAGGTGGGGGTCACAAAAAGGCCATGTGAGAATTTGTAGTGCAAATACCAACAAATGCCCAGGGTGTTAGGGTTTCTAACTATAATGTCCTACCCTGTACAGACTGACAGGCATCAGGGGTGTGCCTTTGGATTGCCGACTATAATGCTCATGCCATTCCACCCCCACCCTGAAGTCAGTGACAGGCATCGAGGTGTGCCTTGGACTCTTTGGCCCCAGATTTCACCCCATTCTTCTATACTGCACCCATTTCAGAATATGTCCTTATGAAATGGGGTGACTGTAAAGCCAACACCCCAAGGCACACCTCAACACTTGTCGATGTTTGCAGGATAGGGTGAGGTGAAATGCCGTGAGCGTTATGAGCGATGACCCAAAGGCATACCACAATGCCTGTCCATCTCTGCAGGGTGGAGGTGGGGTTGGCATGAGTTCAGTAGTTCACTGCCATTCCTATTCCGCATCTGTCTAACTCCTGCATGTCCAATACTAATATCAGCAAGCAAACATTCAGCATTGACAAATGCTTGTTAATATTGGTTCCAAATCCGTTACTGTCCCATGTCTACAGACTTTTTAGTTATCCTAGTGGCTGTTTCAGATTTACTTACTGGTAGTAAGTACCATATTAAAACTGTATGATGCAGTTTGTGTCCTTAATCAGCTGTTTCTTTGTTGGGTGTATAAATCAGAAACATCAACTGAGGATACTAAAAGGCCCCTATAGATGGGACAATAACATAATTTGAACCAGTATTTAAAAACAGCTTCTACTGGGAAACTTTCCAGTTCAGTGCTGTTCTTCTTTAATAAATGGACAAGGGGTGTAGGCTCACCTAAGCTCCCATTGTCTCCCTCCCTCTCTCCTATCCCCCCAATCTGGCCAAATGGTCTCTTACTACCCCCAGTGTTCTACATTACAATCAAAATATATCTGTGTTGAAGTGGTTTGTGTTTTTATTTATTTATTGAAATGTTTCACCAGGAAGGCACACTGAGCAACAAGTCACTCGTCTCCTAGTGTGACCTGCAGGGAAGGGGTACACTAGGAGTGAGACATTAAACATTCAAGTTACAAGATCAACATTAACATACAGTTGTAAGGCAGGTGTTACAAACAGTGTTACAACAGTGTTACACATAACCTGTAGAAAGAGTGGCCAATAGTATGTGCCGGGTTATAAGTAAACAAGTGCTTATTTGAAAGAAAAGGGGAGGGAGGGGTGAGGTGGGAGAGTAGTTGTGTCCCTGGAGACCACTGCAGGATGCGAGGAACACTGCAAGGGGACTGGTAGGACCAGAGAGAAGGGGATAAGGCAGTGTCCCAGAGAGACCCTTTTAGGATGGTGGTGGAAGGGAGTAGATTAGTGAGACAAGCCCCTTGGTGGGGTAGGAGAGGGACCCATTGAGAGTATTTGGGGGTATTTTACATTCTGTGAGAGATCAAAGGAGGTCAGTAAGGGTGAGCAATTTGGGGGAAGGAGGGTTTGAGATTTGAGGGGTGGGTGTACACAGGGTGAAATGAAGGTGAGGGTAGAGATGTAGGATTTGTCCAGGGCTCAGAGGAGGGAATTAGGGAGGGATATAGCAGGAGCAGTTAGGTGCAAGGTAATTATTGATGGCAGAGCTGATGGAGTAGGCAGATGAGTGCCAGATTTGAGGTGGAATGGAATTCCAAATTTTTGGGAGGCAGTAAGAGTAACTGGATTGGCCAATTTGGGTGGCTCTGCGGGGGACAACTAGGGTATGGGAGTCAGTTGATGTAAGGGAATGGGAGGGTGGGGGGTGTTATAAAGGAGGAGGTGAAGTAGGGAATTCACACAACCAGTGCTTGGAGATGAATTTAGCACAGTGGGAGAGTTGCCTATTTGTAAAACAGGGGAAGGATAGGGCATGATAAAGATCACAGTGATTGGTGCAAGGGAGGGCATCCAGGGCAAAGTGGCAGAAGGAATTGAAGAGGGTGTCTAGTCTGGTCATGGAGGACTTAGTGGTAGCACCATAGACTATGTCACAGTAGTTGAAAATAGGCAGTATCATCTTCTGAACAAGTTCACGCCTACCAGTAGGAGGGATGCAACTATGGTCCCTGAACAGGGCACCAAACTTGGGGTGCAGTTTTTTCTGGGTGGCATCAATATGTCCAGAGACATTTAGGTGTTGGCCCAACCAAACACCTAAGTACCTAAAGGAGGATGTGTTCTCAAGTAAAGTCCCATCAAGGGTGTGGAAAGTGGATAGGGAGGGAAGCCTAGAGAGTCTCTGCCTTGTGCCAAAATTCATATAGACAGTCTTCTTGGCATTGAGGAAAAGTTGATGGTTAGCAAACCAGAGCTGAACCTTGTTGAGGTCTTACTATAAGCTGGTTATAACCTCATCAGGACAGGAGCCAGATGCATACAGGACTGTATCAACAGCATAGATATGTATAGCAGAGGATGAGGAGCAAATGGAGGGAAGGTCATTTAAGAAGATGGAGAATAGATGGGGTCCTTATACCGAGCTCTGGGGTCTCCGGTGCTAATCAGGAGGGGAAGGGAAGTGGTGTCCAAGATATTAACTGACTGGGTTCTGCCAATAAGGCAGGCCTTGAACCAGTTTGTGGCAGTAGGAGATAGGTCAGCTGCCATGAGTGAGTTGAGGAGAAGGGAGTGAGAGACGGTTCTGAAGGCCTTGGCCAGGTCGACAGAAATGGCAGATGTAATTTGGCCATTATCCATCCCAGTTAGGATGGAGTGTCTGAGCCGTAGGAGGGAGGTGGTGGATAAATGTTTTTTCCTGAAACCAGACTGAAAGGGGTGAGAAAGGAGGTGTCCGATAGAAAAGAGGTGAGTTGGGAGAGGACAATGTGTTCTTGAAGCTTGGCAAGGATAGGGAGGAGAAAAATGGGACAATACTGTAGTTGCCAGGGGATGAGGGGGTCACCCCCTTTGGGTACAGGGAGGACCACAGCATGTTTCCATGAAGACAGGACTGAGGCAGTAGCAAATGAGAGATTTAAGATTATTGAGAGGGGGTAGACAATGGCAGAAGCGGAGAAGGAGAGGAGTTTTGGGTCAAGGCCATCAGGGGAGGCACCTTTTGAGGGGTTGATGGTGAGGAAGGCACTTAGGGCATTCTTTGGGGTTACAGTAGCAAAAGAGAAGAGAAAGTGGTAGGGTGGTGGAGGGGGCACACCGGTAGATGGTGGGGAAGGATTTCAGAAGCTCAGTGGTGCAGGAGGTATAGTAGGAGTTAGATTTCACAGCTACAGCTGGTGGGTCAGACATGAGTGCGTTATTTACTTTAAGTACCGGGGGTGGTGGGTGAGATGAGGGGGATAAATAGGGTGTGGACTACCTTCCAGAACTTTGAAGGGTAATTTATATTGGTGATGAGGACAGATGTGAAATATTCGACTTGGATAACCTTATTGCCCTGGTGCAAGCGTTTCTGAATATGCGGTAGTTCGCGAGGTCACTAGGATGCTGGGTAGCTTTATGACACTTCCAGGCTTAATCTCTAGACCTGAGGCAGGCCAGAAGTTCAGGGGTTATCCAAGGTAAGTGGTTACTTCTGACTCTGGTTTGTTTGAGTGGGGCAAAGGCATTCCAGTTTACAAGAAAGACTTCCTTGAAGTAGGCAAGGGCCTTATCAACTGAGGGGAAGGAGGTTAGGGGGAACCAGTTAGAAGTGGCAAGATTACTCGAGAGGTTCAAGGTCAAGAGACTTGAAAGAGCATAGTTGTATGATTTTGTATGGTGATTTAGTTCTGTGAACTTTCCCAACTATGAATATTGGGTTATGGTCACCGAACACATTGGGGAGGATGCCAGATGTGATGATGATGATGCAGTGGGGGTGAGAGATAAGGGCCCAGCTGAGTAGGGAGTGGTGTTGTGTCTTGTGGTTTGGGCAGGTGGGTTCAGAGATCAGTCGGGAGAGGTTTAGGGCTCCAATTTCATGTTTAGTTTTGGTAGTTTTAGGTGCCAACCAGTTTATATTGTTTGTGTCTATGTTTATAAGTATATCTCTATCTATCTATCTATCTATCTATCTATCTATCTATCTAGAGCCATAGTTTAAATGTATTTGGTTGTATATACAGACTTAGTTCTATGTATTTTATTTGGATCTATATCAAAAATGAAACTCCTTTTCCCTCTCCTCCAGGATGTATCAGGAAATGAACTAGTGTAGCTCAGCATGCCTTTCCTGGTGAAGCTTTTCAAAATAAATAAATTATACAATGTACTAAATCCAAAATCACAAACCCTGCAATCCAATTGGCTGGCTGCCACCTTTACCCCTTTACCACCATGATAAATCCTCCAGTATATCCACTGGAAACTGTGCCAGCCAGCCTCATCAGTGAAAAAAACACTCCGAGCCCCAAACATGAAGTCGAAATCTACCATGTTAGATCCCCACTTAAACACCGCTATCCCAACTGCTGTGGCTCCTGCTAAAACTGCAATCACAAAGTGGGATTTTCAAACAAATGACGACACCTCACCACTCCACATTGCAACTCCACATAAAACAAACCTTTTTTTCTAAATTATTTCTTCTCCCCGAAGTACAGCACTGCTCCACATTTGAAATTTGCAACCAGTCATAACGCTCCTCCTCAAACCACATTTCCACATCTTGCAGGTAACCAGACTGAGAAGAAGCCAGAAGGAGAAGGAAAGAAACATATTCAATTCAGTGCTTTAGCGTAACTGGTAATTGGTATTTTTCTTTTAAACTTAGATTGTGGACGTGTAGTGACACTATACTTTCTTTCTTTGTTGTCTTTACTTATAATTGTTTTTGGGCTGTTGAAAATTTAAAACATAGTGGTGGTGTAATTCTGTGCTATCTTTAATTGCTGCAGATTTTATCTTGGCTTGTCTGACTGTCCTGTAGCTGGGTGAAGGGTGATAATTGTCTGGCCTCTGACCTCAGCTACGTGATAACTGGAGGTGGGGCTTAGTCAGAGTTAAAGTAGCAAACAGAGGTTGATTTTCTCAGAAGAAGCCAGAAGGAGAAGGAAGGAAACATATTCAATTCGGTGCTTTAGAGTAACTGGTAATTGGTATTTTTCTTTTAAACTTAGATTGTGGGCTTGTAGTGACACTATACTTTCTTTCTTTGTTGTCTTTACTTATAATTGTTTTTGGGCTGTTGAAAATTTAAAACATAGTGGTGGTGTAATTCTGTGCTGTCTTTAATTGCTGCAATTTCGCTCCTCCCTTCCCCAACTCTTAATTATATGCCCTGATAAATCTGATTGACAGGAGCTAAACACAGGGTATAGTAAGAGGTGTGAAGTAGGGGCCTAAGGGGAAGAAGCCCACCCTCAGCATGACAAGTGTTTGACTCATTTATTTATATATTGGTTTCTTTTTCCTTAAAAAAATATCTGAGGATCAGTTACAGGATTTTAGTACTGTAAATTAATAAAGCGAGAACTAAGAGAGTTTCGTAGCAGACAAGTTGTGGAATTGCAGTATAATAACGGGAGTAGTGCAATGCAGTGGCTGTGGTGCAGCCATATTCAGGCAGATCTTCTGGACACTGAGGTGCTGCCCTATCTGCATGCATCTCTCTGGACTGCGGGATGAGGTAACCAGCCTCAGAGCAGATGTAAACTGGGTCAGGAGTACCATCACCCCTATCCAGGGACCACCCAGTCCAATGCAGCTGCCTCAAAGGATGCCGAGAACGAGGAGCACTTGGATGACAGTGGCTCAGGGAGGGTTAGAGCAGTCAGGCAGAGGCACATCCCAGATCCTATTCCTTCTCAAGAACTCATATGCCACACTGGCAAATGAGGACAACCAAATAGAGGTACCCAGAGAAGTGGAAGGAAAAGATGATGGAGGTTAGCCAAGGAGGTGACCTCAGTGGGAAAGCAGTGGACCCCAGAGGAGGAGGAGGAAGTGAATCCTGGTGGGGGACTCCATCATAAGAGGGATCCAGCTAGGAACACAGGAGGGAGAGGACAGGGAGGTGAGGTGCCTACCAGGTGCCACGGCATGGAGGGATGGAAGAAAGATACTGGGGATCACTGGGAAGGCAAGACGGGACGGTGAGCTGGATGTCATTATCCACCTAGGTACTAATGACTTGGCAAATGGGGAGCCAAAGGAAGTTCATGAAGAGTTTAGGAAACTGGGGAGGGTCTCAAGCAAGTAGCTACTTCTGTCACTTTCTCAGAAGTACTACCTGTGAGAGGCAAGGAGAGATAGGAGTGCATGCACCAGGAACTTTAACTCATGGTTGAAGAACTGGTGCTGTGAGGAAGGGTTTGGATTCATTGGTGACTGGGGACCCACCTGGAGGGGATGGAGGTTTGTCATGCCTGACGGCCTGCATCCATCCTGAGGGGAATCCAAGTACTCAATGATAAGTTTAAATGCTACATTGACAAGCATTTAAACTAGCAAAGGGGGGTGGCAGGCCAGCAAGGAGGGTACCTACTTGCTCACCCCCCACAGCTAGCAGTGGAACCAGTGAACCAGAGGAATGGCTATCTCTGCAAAGCGTGTGCAAAAGATGGAGATTAGTGTCCAAAAGGTGGATAAGCAGAAAAGGGAAAATTCAGCAGAAGGGCAGACAGCAAGGAGAACCAGGGATAAATGACAACCAAGGAAGGGCTGGAGTAGAACAGTGAAGCAGACTAGGAGGTCAAATCATGGAAAGCCATGTGTGCAAATGCCAGGAGCCTTAGCAACAAGATGGAAGATCTGGAGCTGTCATGGAACAGTCAGACTTGGACATTGTGGCCATCACTGAAACCTGGTGTAATGATAACCATGACTGGGAGATGGCCATACCTGGCTACAACATATTCAGAAGAGACAGAGCAGGCAGGAAGGGAGGAGGAGTGGCACTGTATGTGAAAAATGACATAAGGGCCACAGAGATCCAGGAGGAACAAAATGGGGGAGAGATACTGTGGGTTAAGCTGGAAAGGAAAATGGGGCCAGCCATCCATACAGGTGTGGTCTATAGACCACCAGCCCAGGAGGAAGAAACAGATAGGGAGCTGATGCTAGCCATCCAAAGGATGGCAGACAAAGGTGAGGTAGTACTGGTTGGAGACTTCAATATTCCAGACGTGGACTGGAGCATCCCAGCAGCAGCATCAACTAGGAGCAGATTTATCCTGGACTCCCTTCAGGGTGCCTTCCTCAAGCAACTGGTCATGGAACCAACTCGGCAGAAGGCAATACTGGACCTTCTACTCACAAACAGGGACAGTGTGATGGGGGTAACAGTGACCACCAGTCATTGTGGTTTGAAATCACAGAAAGAGCAGAACCAAACCACACAAAAACACATATCCTGGATTTTAGGGGGGCAGACTTTGGGAAAATGGGGAAATACTTGAAAGAGGCATTAAGGGGAATGGGACAGGAATCAGGGGTTGAGGAACAGTGCAGTTTTAAAATGGGGATTATAA
The DNA here is from genome assembly GCA_016271365.2 of Neoceratodus forsteri. NCBI lineage: Eukaryota > Metazoa > Chordata > Ceratodontiformes > Ceratodontidae > Neoceratodus > Neoceratodus forsteri. Next base: position 30,820,970 of record JADMNL010000035.1, read on the forward strand.
GAACAACAGAATTATGCATTAAGCAGGTTAGCAAGAGGAAAAGGAAGAGGAGACCATTATGGTTTTCCAAAGAGGTAGCAAAGAAAGTGAAAGCCAAAAGATAGCATTCAGGTAATACAAAAGACACAGGCAGAAGGGATAGGGAGAAGTACCAGGAGAAACAAAGGAGGCAGGGAAGTCAGTAAGGGAAGCCAAAGCTCAGACAGAAGAACACATTGCAAAATCAGTGGTTAAAGGGGACAAAACCTTTTACAGGTACATAAGTGAACAAAGAAAGACAAAGGGAGGGATAGTGAGACTGAAGGGGGAGGATGGGAGTCGCGTGGAGGATGACAACAGTAAAGCTGACATATTGAACAGGTATTTCTGCTCAGTCTTTACTGAGGAAGAGGGGGGTAACGGTCTGAAGGGAGTACAAGGGGTGAGAATGGTGTAGAAATGGACACAAGTCCCTTTACATGAGAAAGGGTCCTGAAGGAACTGGAAGTAATAAGAGTTGACAAAGCAATGGGGCCAGATGGGGTGCAACTTTGGTGGGTCCTTAAAGAACTAAGAGAGGTGGTGGCTGAACCTCTGGCTATCCTGTTTAGCCAATCTCTGGAAACAGGAGGTACCCAAAGACTGGAGGATAGCAGATGTAGTCCCCTTATACAAAAGCGGGAACAAAGAGGAAGCAGGGAACTACAGACCAGTCAGCCTCACCTCAGTAGTGGGAAAGATCATGGAAGCACTTCTGAGAAGGGAGAGATTGGTGGAACATCTGGTTGTCAATGGACTACAAGACCCAAGGCAGCATGGTTTCACCAGGGAAGGTCATGTCAGACCAATCTCATTGAATTTTTGACTGGGTGACTAGGGAGGTGGATCAGGGAGGGCAGTGGACATGGCCTATCTGGACTTCAGCAAGACCTTTGACACTGTGCCACATAGAAGACTATTACACAAACTGGGAATATGGGTGTGGGCAGGACAGTAGTGTGGTGGGTAGGTAACTGGCTGGGTGGCAGGACACAGAGGGTGGTGGTAAATGGCTGTCACTCCACAGAGGGAAGAGTGACCAGTGGGTACCATAGGGATCAGTGCTGGACCGGTCCTATTCAACATCTTCATCAGTGACATTGCGCAGGATCTAGAAGGCAGAATTTCACTGTTCGCTGATGACACAAAGCTCTGTAATAGAGTAGACACACCAGAGGGTGTAGACAGAATGAGAAGGGACCTACAGAAACTTGAAGAATGGTCAAGGGTTTGGCAGTTGAAATTCAATGCAAAGAAGTGCAAGATAATGCATATGGGGCACAAAACCCTGGCACAATATATCAGTTGGGGGTGAGGATATAGCATGCACCAAGCAGGAAAGGATCTTGAGGTTGTCATCTCTGATGACCTCAAGGTAGGAAACAGTGTGACAAGGCATCAGGTAAAGCAAATAAGATGCTGGGATGTATAGGCAGGGGCATCACCAGCAGGAAAAGGGAGGTCATAATTCCGCTATACAAGACACTAGTGAGGCCCCACCTGGAGTACAGTGTACAGTTCTGGAGACCATACCTACGTAAGGACATAGACAGGGTAGAGAAGGTTTTAGGAGGGCAACAAAGATGGTGCATGGATTGCATCACAAGTCCTATGAAGACAGGTTGAAGGAACTGAACATGTACTCCCTGGAGGAGAGGAGGAGAGGGGATATGATGAGACATACAAGTATCTTACAGGGAGAAACAGAGTGCAGGAAAACACTATTTTAAGCGAAAAAGATGTTCCAGGACTAGAGGGCATGGGATGAAGTTGGAGGGAGGACGATTCAGAGGAAACATGAGAAAAAATTTAGTCACAGAACGGGTGGTGGACAAGTGGAACACCCTGCCAGAGGAAGTGGTGGGAGCTGAAACAATCACGGGATTTAAGAATATATGGGATAGACATAAAGGAATTCTAGAGGTCAGGGGTAAGGGGAAACAGACTTCTAGGAAAACAAACTGAGCTTACAAGCTCAAATGGGCAGACTGGGTGGGCCATAGGCCCTTATCTGCCGATACTGTCTATGTATCTATGTATCTATGCAGTTGCTCTCTGCTACACTGTCATTCGCTCCTTCATAACTACAGTCCAATTCTCCCATAACATTAAAAAACACTGCATATTTAAAGTACGGGAAAAATTAAAAAACAAACTGCCCAGACTCACGACGTTCCTGCATAGTGACAAACTTCAACCCGCAACAAAATGCTGTCACTCACCAACAGCACGTTAGCACTGAGACTGAACACCCTAGCAAACACACTATTTTTCAGGCACACTAACAAATACTATAAATATAAATTAAAATACCCCCCCAAAAAACATTTTTTTTTATCTTCTTAAAAAAACGGAACATTGCATAATAGCAATATACCCCTCCAGGGAGTGGGTATATGGGTGGATTTACCACTTCTGGTGTGGTTACATAGAAACATAGAATTTGACAGCAGATGAGGACCGCTTGGCCCACCTAGTCTGCCCATTTTCCTACCTAACGGATAAGCTGCAGATCCTAGTTAACCAACAGCCTACTTCCTCCTACCCCCCACTAGGACTGCCTTATGTCAGTCCCATGCATTCTTGAATTCCCCCACTGTTCTTGACTCCACAACCTCCTCAGGAAGGCTGTTCCATGCATCCACAACCCTCTCTGTGAAAAAATACTTCCTCACATTACTTCTGAGCCATCCCCCCTCTATCTTCAAATTGTGCCCCCTTGTCCTTGCACATCTCTTTTTCTGAAAGATACTACCCTCTTGGACTTTGCTGATTCTCTTAAGGTACTTGAAAGTTTCTATCATGTCCCCCCTCTCCCTTCTTTCCTCAAGGGTATACATATTAAGCTCCTTTACTCTCTCTTCGTATGTCTTCTGGAGCAGACCCTGCACCATTTTGGTTGCCCTCCTCTGGACAGCCTCCACTCTGTCTATGTCTTTGCGGAGATGGGATCTCCAGAACTGCACACAGTACTCCAGATGGGGTCTCACCAACTGTCTGTACGAGGGATAACAACTTCCTGTTTTCTACTGTTGATGCCTCTCCCTATGCATCTCAGTATCCCCCCAGCCTTCCTTACTGCCTTCTCACATTGCTTGCCCACCTTTAGATCATTGGATATAATTACCCCCAGGTCCCTTTCCATTTTTATTGTTGTCAGTATCTCACCCCCCATTGTGTACTCTTCCCCTGGGTTTTTGTTTCCCAGGTGCAATACCTTGCACTTCATTTGACCATTCCTCTAACCTTGCCAAGTCCCTTCTCATCCTTTCCACTCCATCTTGTGTATCAACCCTGTTGCAGATCTTTGCGTCATCTGCAAAGAGACATACTTTTCCTTCCAGTTCCTTAGCAATGTCACTTATAAAGACATTTAAAAGGACCGGGCCCAGTACTGAACCCTGTGGTACCCCGCTAGTAACCCTCCTTTCTTCACTGGGGACTCCGTTTACTACTACCCTTTGTGTCCTGTTGTCCAGCCAATTTTTTATCCAGGCTACCACCTTGGGATCCACTCAAAGGCTGACCAACTTGTTTATTAATCATTTGTGTGGGACTGTATCAAATGCCTTGCTAAAATCTAGGTAGGCCATGTCCACAGCCCCTCCCTGGTCTACTACTCTGGTCACCCAGTCAAAGAAATTGATTAGATTCATCTGACACGATCTTCCCACTGTGAATCCATGCTGCCTTGGGTCCTGTGCCCCACTGGCCTCTAGGTACTCAACAATTCTTTCCTTCAGAAATGATTCCATCACTTTCCCTACCACTGAGGTCAAACTAACTGGTCTGTAGTTTCCTGCCATTGCCCTGCTCCCACTTTTGTGAAGAGGAATCACATCTGCCCTCCTCAGTCCTCAGGTACCACCCCATCCTCCCATGATTTGTTAAAGAGAGTAGTCAGCGATGTCACTAGTTCTACCCTTAGTTCTTTTAGGATTCTTGGGTGAATCCCATCAGGCCCCATTGCTTTGTCCATCTTCAATTTTATTAGTTCTTTCAGAACCCTTTCTTCTGTAAATGGACTGGTATGACCCCCCCATCTCCAGAGGGTTTCTCTTGTTTGGTTTAGGTACCTCCCCCTCCTCTTCCTTTGTGAATACTGAGCAGAAAGATTCGTTCGGTATCCCTGCTTTTTCACTGTGACCCTCTGCCCACATTCCCTCCCCTTTATTAAGCTTCACTATCCCTTCCTTGGTCTTTCTTCGCTCCCTAATATACCTATAAAAGATCTTATCCCCCTTCTTAACAGAGCTGGCTATCCTTTCCTCGGTTTGGGCCTTTGCTATTCTGACTGCCTTCCTTGCCTCTTTCTGCTTTAACTGATAAAGTTCTCTGTCCTGCTCCTTCTGTGTTTTCCTTATATTTCCTGAATGCTATCCTTTTCTTCTTTACCTTCCCTGCCACCTCTTTTGAGAACCATAGTGTTTTTTTCCTTCATTGTGTTTTGTTGATTTGCTTCACACAAAGGCTTGTTGCCTCTGTGATGGCTGTTTTGATTACTCCCCATTGTTCCTCCACCCCTCCTTTTTGCCTGTTTGCTAGTGCTTTTCTGAGGCACTCTCTCATTTTCCCAAAGTCAGCCCTCCTAAAGTCCAATACTCTTGCTTTTGTATGGCTTGACTCTATGCACCTCATGACCAAACCACACCAGGCATGGTAAATCTGCCGATATACCCACTCCCTGTCGTGGTGTATTGCTTTACTCTCCAAACAGTGGGAAACCTGAAAGGAGATATCAGCTATTGAAGTGATGCTGAGCTAACAGGGATTGCTCTGGTGTGCTGGTGTCTCAGTTTCATGCTATACCACATGATGTCAGGAGCAGAGCCCATCAGGCAGAGCTCAGAGTACATGATGGACACTCTCCCTCACCACTTGTGTGTGCTCATTTCACCACTCTTACTGCAGCATCTGGTAGTGGTGTCACTGATGGGTTTCATGACCAAATGCCATTAGTCACACAGATGTAACCGCACTATAAAAATGCATTCAATGTGACCATGTTAGTAGCTCCATGTGCCATTGAATAGCAGTTTGTGCCATTGAATAGCAGATGGCGGTTCGACAACTAAGTTGTTGACAGCCATCACAGTGATGGATTTATGTTGACTGCAAGTTGCGGTTGACATAAATCCAACTTGAAACCCCAGCAGTTTTTTTCATTGGGGGTTTCGCTCCCGAACCAACCCCATGCCGCACCACCCAATCTCTAGGATTCCAGCTCTGAGTCAGAGTTGGATCAGGGAAGGGTTGCAGGACTGGGAGAAATTGTACCAGGATCTCTGGCAGTCCATTACAGTGAAAACATTGATGTTGTCACTGTAATGGTGTTGCGGACTGTGGCACATACATGTGGCACCGTTTCAGTGCCCTGTTATATGTCATACATTGGAGACTAGAATGATCATCCCCAGAGCACCCTATTCACCATGTCACTGAAGACCTCTAATCCACTGCAGGGGTATGACATTCTGTGGATTTATTTGGACTAGCTCTGTGGCATAGGATAGAATGCTGCAGTTAGGCTGTTGTGCTGCCCATGGAGTCATGGGTGCTTATACCCCCACAAATTCCCATCCAAGTACTGTCTTTTGAATAAGCAGAGGGCTTTAAAAGTATAACTTATTTCTATCCCTTGATGAAATTCTGATTGTCTAATTTTCTCTGCATGATGTCACTGGCTGCAGAATATGCATAAATGGAACTACACATCTACTGTATATTTGTCTCACATCCATCAGCACCTGTGGAGTGATACTGAAGAGAGGAGCTTTTTATGGTAGTACTTTTACTGTACAGAATTTTTTTTTTATAGTCCTGAGTAGACAAATCAGTGTCAATATAAAAGTGTTTCCACCATTGTATGCTCAGTTTGTTTTATCTGTGAGAAATATTTTGCATTTGATAATCTGTGCCTTGGTTTGGGTGGTGATGTTAGGTGTTTCTGTGCAGCACTCAGTGGCCCAGATATTCAAACGGCGCCAGGCTGTGGCTCAAGCCTGGGCACAGTGCAACTTGGCTGTGCAGGGGTGTTGACTGGGTGATATTTAACGGAGCTCCGCCATGGCTCAGCATCGTTGAATATCACACCCTGTCCACCCGCAGTGCACAAAGGACAATGGCACTGTGCCAGCGCAAGTAGCCAGAGTGGATCAGGGGGATGCTCTAGCACAAGTTCCATTGCACTAGGTGCAGCAACCGCGATATTCAAAAGTGCACATGCAAATGGGGCCATAATGTATGCAAGGAGCAAATGGGGCCATTTGCATGTCATTATGACCCCATTTGCATGCAGGTGCGCCGATCCCCGATGACTTGTGCCTGGCACCCTGCCAGGAAGCAGCCATCAGGGACTGACGCCCCCTGCAGCACGGCAATGTGCCCCAAAGCCCGATTACGGGCATGTGTAAAATAAAAAGGATTCCAATATCGCTGGTGTTCCAGTGGACTGCTGTCAGCCCGATCGCGGGCATGTGTAAAATAAAAAGGATTCCAATAACCCTGGTGGTCCAGTGGACCACTGTCAGCCTGGTCACGGGCTTAAGTAAATTAAAAGAATCCTATATCCCTTGGTGGTCCAGTGGACTGCTGTCAGCCCAGTCGCTGGTTTGGTAACAAAGCATCTAATATTCTGGTGGTCTGGATTCTTCCACGCCGCCACTGATCTCACTGCCCCACCCCCGGTCAATGGCGGTGACAGCATTCCGCTTCGCCGCCGCCGCCGCGATCGACACCATCAGTAGGGTTGTGGTATCTGGTTCACAGTGTGAGCTATGGGCGTAGCCATACCGATACACATTCCAGATATGTGAATGGATCCATTCACATATCTGGAATGTAGTAGTATGATATTGCACGCCCATTGGCTCACGCTGTGGACCAATGGGCATACAGCCCTACTGACGGTAGCCGTTGGCGGTGGCAGGCAGCAGGCGGCAGGTGCTGCCGCTTGATCGGAGGGGAGCGAGGCGGTGGGGATCAGTGGCTGGTGGGAAGGGGGTCCACTGGACCACCAGGGATATTGGATTCTTTGTTATAATACTTTAGCCCATCGATCGGGCTGACAGCGGTCCACTGGACGACCAGGGACATTGGATTAACTTTTTTCATACCAATGCCCGCAATCGGGCATGGGAGGGCACCACAACGGAGGTGCAGCCAGAGCTCGGGTGGCCACCCACAGGTGGCAGCTGCTGTGTTGCACCCTGCAATATGGCAGCTCACCTGTGGGTGGCCGGCCGTTGCTCCTTTTTTTTTGGATCAACTTTGTGTGGTGCAAGTAGGGGTTGTGCATGCATGGCTCAGCACATCTCAGGCTGAATATCGGGCTGTGCAGGGTATGCATGGGCATGCCCCCCCACCTGCGCCACATACATTACTGATGTGCTCCGGTGGCGGGATTTGTGCCAGTGCAATTCCCGTTTGAATATCATGTCGGGGCGCATCAGTGGGTTGCGAATGGCGCAACACTATTGCGTCATGCACAACCCTTTTGAATATCTGGACTAGTATGTCTAGTGTTTACCGAAACTGTGTACTACCTAGTCAGTGTAAGTACAATAGGCCTACAGCAAGCCAACCAAATTGTTTGGGTTTATTGGACTGGGTTTGATAGCAGGAGAAAAGAGTTCATTCTACCTCTCTGCAGATAACTTTTCAAACCCCATCTGGCAAGGCCTTTGACACTGTGCTGCACGTAGGCTTATTAGAAAGTTGACTAGGTTAGGATTGGTAGAAATAAGTTAATGGATTGGAGGCAATGCATGGTGATAAATGCCACTCACTATAAAGATGGGAAAGTGACCAATGCATACCGCTCAGCCTATGATTGCCAAAATGTGTAGCAAGATGTGAAACAAATGGGCAAAATATGTGACATGACATTGCAAGCTGGCAACACTGTGGCTATCAGTGCACTAAATGTTTGCTGATATTCATATGAATATGCATAAACTGAGGGCAGAAGTCAGAAGGCAGTGTTGCAGGCACCATTGGTAGTGTTCAGTATAACATGGCTGCATAGTCTGCAAATAGGGTAACTATTGCATCTATTAAATATCCATGGACCAAGAGACCCTAAAGCGTGAGTGCCCACAAAGAATGAATGCCATGAAGTAGGAGTGTGGCATCTGATGTAGTGGCGTCTGGGAGCATTGCCAGGGCATCAGCAGGAAGAAGTTGAGAAGTGTGGGAACCTGCCATTTGACTGAGGTAAGGCACCCTGTTGTTGGATTCAGTACTGGAAGGGATGGAAGTTCAAAGACAGGCCCAAACTGGAATAATGACTAACACCTTATACAAGCTATGGGTACAAGCAGAATAACAAACAAAAAGGGTGGTAGCACTGTAGTTTACCCACATCAGAGGTAATGGGTATAAAAGGAATGAGTAAAGTAATAGGGATAGACAATAACAGGAATAGAAGCACTACCCTATCAATGGTAAGGTGTGTAGAGAGGTATCAAAAACAACATGGAAAGGATTTACAATGAGCACAGGGAGAACAGGGCAAGGGAATGTGGTGAATGGTGCAGTAGCTGCGGGGTGACAGTTTTTATAGAGACCTTCTGGAGACTGCAGTGCTGCCCCATCTATGTGCACCACTCTGTGTTGACATAGAAGGTTGCTAGACTAAAGGCCGAGTTAGCTCTGAGTTAGGGGAAAGTAAAGGAAGAGGAAAGGGAAAATTGTTTAATCAGGAGTAGCACACGGAGTTGAAGCTTGTTTCTAGATGCGATCAGGGAGCACAAAGAAGTTAAGTGACTTGCTCTGGATCACTCAGTATGCACCTAGGCAGCTGTGGGATTCAAACCCAGGTCTCCAGATCTGCAGCTCAGAGCCTTCACCTACTGCACTATAATGCCTCCTAATGAGTTAGGAGATCTATTCTCCCAGCCAGCGGCCACCAAGTCTGACACCATTACCGCAGAGGATGCCATTTAGGAAGAGAGGCTGGACTACAGTGGGTGTAGGGAGGGTAGGGGTGGTGAGCGCTGGAAGGCTGGTGATGGGACACAGGCACATTTCTCAACTGTTACAACAACAAAATTACTACACCACTTCGGTGGGGTTGAACTGTCTGGAAGAGGCACCCATAGTAGTCACCAGGGAAGATGCAGGGGCCCTCCACAGTGGTGACCCTAAGAGGGGTTGAGAACTCCATGGGGGGAAGTCCACTTCTAGTGGGGGAATCAGTTGTCAGGAAGATACATTCATGAATAGGAAAAGAAGCAGAGTGGGAGGTTTGGTGCCTGCTTGGCACCATGGCCCAGAGGGATGGGAAGCGCTTCCATGGGATGGCCAGGGCAGCAGAAAGGAGGGGGAGGTGGATGTCATTGTCCACCTAGGGGCAAATTAGGCTAGGGATGGGGTTGGTATAGTGCAGGTTTGTTTGGGAAATAGAAAGCAGTCTTTGGTATTGTAGCATACTCAGTAACTATTGCGTAGGTTCTGCCTGTCTACTACAGGGGTTAGGAGAGAGTTTCCCACACCACAGCTTTCAACTGATGTTTGAGGGAATAGTACAGAGAGGACGGTCAGCTATGTTTGGAACTGGGGACCTGCCTGGAAGGAAAAGGGTATATACTGTACATGGGGTGCTGGTCTGTATCCATCTGGCAGGGGGAATCGCAGTCCTCATGGGACACTTTAAATGTCACTTTGATGAACATTTAAAATGGCCAAGAAGTGGCAGAAGAATAATGGACCTTGTTCTCAGTAACAGGGCTAGTGTTGCCGATGTCAAGGTTGGAAGCTACCTGGGTACCAGTGTTCACTGTATAGTGTAGTTCACCATAAGGATAGCTATGGAATAAAACCACACTCAGGCAAGGGTCCTTGACTTCAGAAGGGCAGATTTCTTAAAGATGGGTGAATACTTCAGAGATAATCTGGCAAGGGGATATGACCTCGGGTGTGGAGGAACAATGGTCCAAACTACAATGAAAGAGGGTATTGTCAGGGTTGAACAAGGATATAGAGGGCCTGCCTGGGAATTTGGCACTGTATGCCACCTGGAAAATCAATAGGGGAAGGCCCGGGAGTGACACACTCATATCGTCATTCGACTTCAATTTTATAGACTAGCTCTGTGCTCACATCTTACATTTACTTGCAGGGCCCAAAACATCCCATTTAATTAGAATGGCGGTGGATGACGCAGTAGGGTGGCAAGGGCTGCAGGAAGACCTGCCTGAACTTGAGTGCCGGTCAGACACATACGAACTTACGAAATGCCAGCAGAAACAGGCCTCACGGTCTATTGAGTTTGCAGCTAGCACCTTGTAATGCTGCTGCCCCCCTCCCCCCCATCCTATTACCCCTTCCCCTATCTCAACCCCTCTTGAAGCTGTCTACAGTCTTGCAGACCACTACCTCACCCGGCAAGGCAGCTGGGGTTAATGCAAAGAAGTGCAAAGTCATGCATATGGGATCAAGGAACCCAAGGAGGTATTACCAGTTAGAAGGGGTGCAGATAGCCACTACGGAGGAGAAGAAAGATCTGGGGGTGATAATAACTGGGCAAATGAACCTCTGGGCAAATGAACCTCTCAGCAGAGTGCAGGAAAGCAGTAGCTAAAGCCAATAGGATGCTAGGGTGTATTGCTAAAGGTATCACCTCCAGGATAGGGGATGTAATCCTGCCACAGTACAGGTGATTGGTGAGGCCACACATGGAGTACTGCATACAGTATTGGTACCCATATTGGAGGAAGAATGTGAAATTACTGGAGGGGTCCGGCACAGAGCTACAAGGATTATCCTGAGCTTGGAGGACAAGTCCTACAAGGAAAGGCTATGGGAACTGAACATGTACTCCCTGGAGGAGAGGAGGGATAAGGGAGTTATGACAGAGACCTTTAAATATGTGAAGGGTTCAGTTGACTCCACTTATACTGCCCGCGGCTATGGCGGGTAATCGGTTTTAGTGGGCAAATTTAATTTACTGTTTGCCAAATCCATAGGCTGCAATGTTAAGAATAGTGGTTATAACGTTTCATGCCCGCCTTCTAGTGTGGGCAGATCAGCTGCTAAGTAGTGTCAGTTAGTGTCAGTTCACACTTCAGCATGCAGTTTGTCAAGCTAGCCAAAGTGTGAACTGACACTAATTAGCAGCTAACATGTCCAAAAACACTGCAGAAGGCGGGCATGGCTACATGCTGCAGTGTCACTTAATTGTAATTCAGCCACCCCCTGCTGCCGGTACGAATATAGTATGCCACAATCGCCAAAGAAGGAATCGGGGAATTGGAGCGAGATGTCTAAATGGAAGTCATTGCCGCAGATCTAAGAAAATGAAATGAAAACTGAATCCGAAAGTTCTGATGGTGAATAAACAAGTGCTGACATGCTCAACTATCCTTCCACACTTTTAAAATGATTTTCTGTACAGCACCTTAGTCTGCCATTGTTGCTAGGTCCCGGGTTGCTATGCATGTTGCTAAGTCCCAAGGTTGCTAGACATGTTGCTAGGTCCAGAGGTTGCTAGACATGTTGCTAGGTACTGCATTGGTGAGCGCTAAGATTAAAAGTCACCACCTGTAAAAAGAGGGAAGTGAAGTATATTACTAGACTGTAAATAAATAAATGCAGAAAATATCTGTCCACAAATACTGTTTGTCCCAAGGAGGGAAGTGAAGTGTCTGCTAATCATGACCACTGTGTCCGCGTTTTAATAAAAAAAATTTAAAAAGAAGCTTTTTGGTTATAACGCCCACTCCGTGTAACGGGCAAAATCATCTAGCATGGATGCACCCATTATAAAAGGCTTACTCTGTATTAACGAAACTGGTACTGGGAGGGGGGTTAGGTTAAAGGGAGGGAGGAACACAAGGGGGCATGGTCTGAGACTGGAGGGTGGAAAATTCAGGAGAGAAATGAGGAGGCACTTTTTCACGGAAATTGTGGTGTCTAGGTGGAATGCGCTGCCCGAGGAGGTGGTTTCTTGCAAACTGGTGGGCAGTTTTAAAATGTGTTGGGACAAAGTGAGGGGGATAGTCACCATTATGTGGGTCAGGGAGGGATGGGCAGCTGCTGAGGAAGGGGATGGCTAGCTGCACACTCGAGCAGACTTGATAGACTGTATGGCCTTAATCTGATGGCTGTTTCATATGTTTGTAAAGTATATGACAAAAACAAATATTCTTATAGTTTAGATGTTGGCCAGGTACTCAACAGAGGGTGGCCCACCTGTAGGGTTACCACCTTTTAAGATGCACAAAGTGGGACATTTCTTAGTGAAACGTGGTTTTTCACAGAACAATGTGAAATCTCGACCAAAGCAACAGTCTTGTTTTCTCTAAATAATCTAAATTAAGACTAATTGTTGGAGTTTTGGGTTGTCCATATTGTTTCTTATCATTTTAAGTTATTTCAGTTAAATTATAGATTTCTGCAACATTTAAAGGAAAGCAAGAACATACAGTATATTTTCCAGTTTAAGATTGGGACATGAAGCATTTTTCATGATTTTTGGCAAGATACAGCTGCCCAAATCAAGACAGTCAAGGACAGGTGGTAACCCTACCCACCTGGAAATTTCCAGGTATCCTGGTGGGCCAGTCTGACTATAGGAATAGTGAAGACAACAAACCACTGTGTCAGGCAAGTGAGCACGAGGAATAGGATACTGCTATTGTTCTAGAAAGAGGTGACGAAAAAGGCTAAAAGGATTGCATTGAGAAGGTACAAGGAGACACAGAGGGTGGAGGATTGGAAAGTGTATCAGGGGAAACAGAAGCAAGTAGGTGTAACCCCCAGGTGGCGCTATCCCAAGGGCTACTACTCCTGCCTGCTTGACTACTGGCAGGTTGAGGGGCCTAGATTCTATGGTGGGTGCCTCCACCTAGAGGTCAAGGTTTGTAGTGGTTAGACTAGCTTGATCACAGCCCTCTGGGACACCATGACCCCCTTTGGTTCCCTCTAGTGTCTCACACAGTACACAGGAGTTACAGCCCCAATACCCCACGTATACACACTGTTCACTCATTAAGCACCACTTACCATCGAGACTGATTCTGTAGCATGTCTGTGAGGACCCCCTGTAAAATAAGGTTAAACAACATACACAGCGAAATACAATACTGTTTCCATAAGTACACACACACCACAGACAGTATATAGTATAACAACAACAAATCTGATTTATTTAAGGGACAGTAACACAGGACGGGGAAATCGGGTTAATTGGTGGCATTAAATCACAGTACTGTGCATGCATACAGGGTCTGAAAAGTCACACTCTGGGTACCCAGGTTGGGGGGGGGCTAGCCAGGTCCATTGCCCGGGGTTGGCCAGCAGGTGCAGATGGATAGGGCCCTGTAGAAGAAAATATATGCACAATACCCAATTGTAATCTGGAGCCGGATGGCTCAGTCCGTGAAGCAGTGAAGCAACAAGAATTAGATGACACACTTGTAATTGAAAACAGGCTGCAGGGGATTACCCTGATTTGTACTCATAATACCCAAGCTGAGAACCGGATGGTGGATGTTCTCTGGGTTGTCAGAAACAACAGGGCATGGAGACAAGGTCCTTGTGACTGGACCCCACTGCAGTTTATAGCAAACGGATTTAGTCCAAGACAAGCTGGGGTTTGCTTCCAGCCTCAACACACAGCACACAGCACAGGGGATTGGAAATAGCGATTCCCCACAAGCACTACGCACATTCGTATGTGAAAGGAAAGTACTATACCAGGCAGGCTGCTCCTCGATCCTGATCGCACTTACTACAAAATACCCGGGAGCACACACAGCAGTTTCAGTTTCTGACAGACCAAGCATGATTCAGCAATTTCTCCAGTCTTCTACATGGTGAGCCTGATTTCCACACTCCTAGTGCTTCTTTCTCCTCACAACTCGGATTCAGTCCAAACTGGCACTCACAAAGGCTGCAGACCGAAACTCAGGGCCTCACACGTGCTTCCCGCATGAAACTATACACAGCAGATGCACAGAGCTCCTTCTCTCTTCACAGTCACAACTGATCTAATCTTTCTAGTCACAGAGCAGGGCATTTCCTTTAGCTCCACACCATTCTGTTGGCTGGTTCGGCTGTCACTCACAATAAGACTCCCTCTGTTGGTGGAAAAAGGCACCAAGGTTAAAACTACATTTCCCAGAGTCACTGCCCATACAATCCTCTTGTGGCTGGCTCAGAACTGAGAGTCCAAGTTCCGATTCATCCACAGGCTTCATTTTAGGGTCTCCCTATCATCCTGATTGGTCCAAGTCAGCTATTCAGAACCAAAATGAAAGAGCTACACTGAAACAGTTCGTGCTGAAATGAAGACAGGTTAGACAAACTACATTTTCTGTCACTCTAAAATGATTTCTGGCAAACAGTTATATTTTTCAACAAGGCTCCCTCTGCACATGTAGCAATGGCAGAAATGGAGCAAATTGACAGCAGCCCGGGCGGGATTCGGGCATTAGAACACACAGTCCCCCCATACAAACTAATTAAGTCTGCAGGCAGACAGCTCTTAAAGAGACAGTACGTGGAGGCTCAAATAGCACTCACTTGGTACCACATTTAAACAGCTCAGACACTGAACACCGCGCAGACTTGGAGCATTCAGGCAAGCTCCTGGAAGACTTTTGGGTGCCCCCATTTGCAGGGGGGTTACACAGGGAAACAGTAAGGCATCCAATGGTGCAAACTGAAGAAAGAAGAGCTCAGGCAGTATCAAAAGGGCCGAGAAATCTTTTGGAGGTATGTAATCAAAAAAGGGAAGACGGAGAGATTGTAAGGATAAAGGGAAGGGGGACTGTACAGAGGGTGACAGGAAAAGGCAGACATCTTGAACAAATACTTCTACTCAGTGTTCACAGTGGAAAGAGAATGACTGCAAAAAAAGCAGCAGGAGCTTTGGTTGGAGGGAAGTGGACACTGTTCCTTTTTCTGAGGAGAGTCTGAAAGCAATCGCTAATCTGAAAGTGGAAAAAGCTATGGGGGCAGAGGGGGTGCAACCAAGTGTGCTGGGGGAGCCCAGGGAGGTACTGGCTACACCTCTGACAGTCCTATTTAATAGATCACTGGATGCCATATAGGTCCAGAAGAACTGGATGAGGGCAAATGTACAGTAGTCCCATTACACAAAAATAGTACCAGGAAAGAGACTGCCATTTATATGCCTATCAGCCTTATAGTACATTGGTGGTGGGAAAATTAATGGAACCACTACTAAAGCATTGTGGAATATCTTGAATCAAATGGGTTACAAGATCAGAGGCAGCATGGAATCAAAGGGGGGAAGTCATACTAAATAAATTTGATAGATTTCTTTGAGTGGGTGGCCAAAGAATTATATCAGGGAGAAGAGGTGGACATGGCCTTACAGTACAAAGATTTCAGTAAGTCTTTGTTCCATATAGGAGACTGGAAAGTAAGAAAGTAGAAACCCGTGCAAGAAACTGGTTAGGTGACAGGAGACAGAGGGTAGTGGTAAATGGTATTGCTCCAAGGAAGAGAGGGTTACCAGCTGGATACCGCAGTGTTCAGTGCTGGTAATGGTCCTCTTTAATGTCTTTATAAGTGACACAGCAGAGGAACTGGAAGGGAAGATCTGTCTCTTTGCGGATGACACCAAGATCTGCAACAGGGTGGATCCTCAGGGAGTGGAATGGATGAGCAGAGATCTGTTAAAACTGCAGGAGTGGTCAGTGTTATGCCAACTGGGTTTTAATGCAAAAAATTGCAAAATAGTGCACTTGGGGCTAAGAAACACAGGACTGGAGTAAAAAATGCATGGAGTTACAAATGCCTACAGCCTGGAAAATAAAATCCCAGACTTGGACATAGCGGCAATAACAGAAACCTGGTTTTCCGCAAATCATGACTGGGTTGCAAATGTCCCGGGTTATGCCCTATTTAGGAGAGGTAGGGGGAATAGAAAGAAGTGGGGGAGAGGTCCTGTACTTAAGAGAGGGTATAAAAGCAACAGAGGTGCAGGGTAAACAGGGAGACAGAGGCACTGTGGGTGCCAGGCAATGGTACAGTAATTAGAACAGGGGAGATCTACAGACCTCAAGTGCAGGGGAGGACATGGACTGTGATTTAGTGGATTATATTCAGGAGACTTTGTGACTCACTCTCCTGCACCCCCCACCCCTCCTGTAAGCACCTAATCACTCGCTCCCATCTGCAATGAATTTGCTAAATTTTCCTTTTTTCTCCAACCCTCCCGGTAGCCATTTCCTGGCGCCATCCCCCACCTCTGCTTATCCATGCCCTGATTCACACTGTACTCCCAGACTTTTGTTCTACCTCTGCCTTAGTCACTGCCTCCTAATCTGTGAGGTGCAAACTGGGCCTATATCTCCTGATCTAATCCTTGACTCTCCCCTCTCTTCTAGCTATCCTCGGACGCTTACCAGCCCGCTCCAGGCTAGTGAACGCGGCAAAGACATGCCGCCGACCACCCACCATCCCAGGCCCGCTGAGCTGTACACTATCTCTGGGTTTACTTCCCACACGCCTCAACCCCAACCGCAATTAAATACACCTCCTCCCCCCCACTCTAACTGTGGTCATACCCACCTTACTGCCGGATTGTGTCTTCATATGGCCTGGACCTCCCTTGTCATCTACCTGTCACACCTGCTGGTGTTAGGCTATTCTTTCCAACACCCCCACAGATACGAATATACAAAGAAGCCAGCAGAAGAAGGCCATTTGGTCAATCAAGTCTGCTCGTAGTGCAGGGTCCACAACTTGAGCTAATGTCCCTGCCCTTCCTCCCCACTCCTCAAATCCTCCCTACCCATGATTCTTTCCTTCCCCCTATGCCTATTCCAACCTCTCTTTAAGCTGCCCACTGTCTTCAATGAGATAACCTCTTCTGGCAGTGCATTCCAAGTGTCCACCACTCTCTCTGTGGAGAAATGCTTTCTGACCTCCCTCCTAAACCTCCCACCCTCCAGCTTAAGACTGTGCCCCGTTGTGATATGGTTGCTACTCAGCTTAAAGAGACTCTCCTTATCAACCTTATTTATCCCTTTCAAGTACTTGAATGTCCCAATCATGTCCCTTCTCTCTCTCTCACTCTCCTGTCTTCCAGGGAGTACATGTGCAGTGCCCTCAACCTTTCCTCATATGCCTTGCCCTGCTGACCGGCTATCATCTTTTGTAGCCCTCCTCTGTACCTTCTTCAGGAGTTTAATGTCCTTTTTGAGGTATGGGTACCAGTACTGAACTCCATACTCTAGATACAGCCTTACCAGTGACCTATACAAGGGCAGTATAACATCCTCTCTCCTACTACTGATACCCCTAGCTATGCATTCCAGCATCTTGTTTGTCTTTGCTGCTGCTTTCTTGCACTGCATGGAGTGCTTCAGGTCACTAGTAATCATCACTCCCAGGTCCTTCTCCTCCTCTGATGCAGAT
The DNA here is from genome assembly GCA_016271365.2 of Neoceratodus forsteri. Classification (NCBI taxonomy): domain Eukaryota; kingdom Metazoa; phylum Chordata; order Ceratodontiformes; family Ceratodontidae; genus Neoceratodus; species Neoceratodus forsteri. The sequence goes on from JADMNL010000035.1 coordinate 30,838,382, forward strand.
ACTTGGACTCCACCCAGGTAATACTCTGTCTTGGGATAACACAAATAAAACAAAAACTAATATAAATAAAGGCACATAAAAACTCTTGACCAAACAAACCTCTGACACAGGCTTCTATCTGACCTTCTCCAGGAATAATGACTAAACTTACAAGCTTCCTGCCTCTCCATATCCTTCTCTTAGCACTGCGTACACTCACATGGCAGCCCAGCAGTGACCCCATAGATCCTACCCCCATTATCAATAAAAATATCTATGGCAGTACATACTGCACTGTAACCTCGGTACTAGACTCCAACCTGCCAGGCCCTTGCAGGCCTGTTGACTCAGCCTGGCATGACCAGTCGAGGCAGCACCGACCCCAGCCATGGCTTCCACCTCTAACACTCCTGCTCAAACTGATATCTGTCACTGGCAAGCCCACAGTCAGAAGCAACACTAGAAGGCAGCTCAAAGCAAACTGCAAATATTTCAAAAGTTATTTAGTTAGGCTAGTCCTCCTGTTACTACTACTGTCAGGAAACATTCATCATAAGGGCCACAGAGATCCAGGATGAACAAAATGGGGGAGAGATACTGTGGGTTAAGCTGGAAAGGAAAATGAGAACAGCCATCCGCACAGGTGTGGTCTATAGACCACCAGCCCAGGAGGAAGAAACAGATAGGGAGCTGATGCTAGCCATCCAAAGGATGGCAGACAAGGGTGAGATAGTACTGGTTGGAGACTTCAATATTCCAGACGTGGACTGGAGCATCCCAGCAGCAGCATCAACTAGGAGCAGATTTATCCTGGACTCCTTCAGGTGCCTTCCTCAAGCAACTGGCCATGGAACCAACTCGGCAGAAGGCAATACTGGACCTTGTGCTCACAAACAGGGACAGTGTGATGGGGTAAAAGTGGGGAGCACCTGGGGAACAGTGACCACCAGTCATTGTGGTTTGAAATCACAGAAAGAGCAGAACCAAACCACACAAAACACGATCCTGGATTTTAGGAGGCAGACTTTGGGAAAATGGGAGATGCATGAAAGATGCATTAAGGGGAATGGGACAGGAATCAGGGGTTGAGGAACAGTGGGCAGTATTTAAAATGGGGATTACAAGAGCAACAGAATTATGTATTAAGCAGTTTAGCAAAAGGAAAAGGAAGAGGAGACCATTATGGTTTTCCAAAGAGGTAGCACAGAAAGTGAAAGCCAAAAAGACTGCATTCAGGCAATACAAAAAGACACAGGCAGAAGGGGATAGGGAGAAGTACCAGGAGAAGCAAAGGGAGGCAGGGAGGTCAGTAAGGGAAGCCAAAGCTCAGGCAGAAGAACACATTGCAAAATCAGTGGGAAGAGGAGACAAAAACTTTTACAGGTACATAAGTGAAAAAAGAAAGACAAAGGGAGGGATAGTGAGACTGAAGGGGGGGGGAGGATGGGGGCTGCGTGGAGGATGACTAAAGTAAAGCTGACATATTGAGCAGGTATTTCTGCTCAGTCTTTACTGAGGAAGAGGAGGGTAATGGGTCTGAAGGGAGTACAAGGGGTGAGAATGGTGCAGAAATGGACACAAGTCCCTTTACACGAGAAAAAGTCCTGAAGGAACTGGAAGTAATAAAAGTTGATAAAGCAATGGGGCCAGATGGGGTGCACCCCAGGGTCCTTAAAGAACTAAGAGAGGTGGTGGCTGAACCTCTGGCTATCCTGTTTAGCCGATCACTGGAAACAGGGGAGGTACCCAAAGACTGGAGGATAGCAGATGTAGTCCCCTTATACAAAAGCGGGAACAAAGAGGAAGCAGGGAACTACAGACCAGTCAGCCTCACCTCGTAGTGGGGAAGATCATAGCACTACTGAAGGAGAGATTGGTGGAACATCTGGTTGTCAGTGGACTACAGGATCCAAGGCAGCATGGTTTCACCAGGGGGAGGTCATGTCAGACCAACCTCATTGAATTTTTTGTCTGGGTGACTAGAGAGGTGGATCAGGGGAAGGCAGTGGATATGGCCTATCTGGACTTCAGTAAGGCCTTTGACACTGTGCCACATAGAAGAGTATTATACAAACTGGGGAATATGGGTGTGGGCAGGACAGTAGTGTGGTGGGTAGGTAACTGGCTAGGTGGCAGGAGACAGAGGGTGGTGGTAAATGGCTGTCACTCCACAGAGGAAAGAGTGACCAGTGGGGTACCACAGGGGTCAGTGCTGGGACCGGTCCTATTCAACATCTTCATCAGTGACATTGCACAGGACCTAGAAGGCAGAAGTTCACTGTTCGCTGATGACACAAAGCTCTGTAACAGAGTAGACACACCAGAGGGTGTAGACAGAATGAGAAGGGACCTGCAGAAACTTGAAGAATGGTCAGGGGTTTGGCAGTTGAAATTCAATGCAAAGAAGTGCAAGATAATGCATATGGGGCACAAAAACCCTGGCACAATATATCAGTTGGGGGGTGAGGATATAGCATGCACCAAGCAGGAAAGGGATCTTGGGGTTATCATCTCTGATGACCTCAAGGTAGGAAACAGTGTGACAAGACAGCAGGTAAAGCAAATAGGATGCTGGGATGTATAGGCAGGGCATCACCAGCAGGAAAAGGAGGTCATAATTCCGCTTATACAAGACACTAGTGAGGCCCCACCTGGAGTACAGTGTACAGTTCTGGAGACCATACCTACGTAAGGACACAGACAGGGAGTAGAGAAGGTTCAGAGGAGGGCAACAAAGATGGTGCATGGATTGCTTCACAAGTCCTATGAAGACAGGTTGAAGGAACTGAACATGTACTCCCTGGAGGAGAGGAGGAGAGAGGGATATGATGAGACATACAAGTATCTCACAGGGAGGAACAGGGTGCAGGAATACACTATTTTTAAGCGAAAAGATGTTCCAGGACTAGAGAGCATGGGATGAAGTTGGAGGGAGGACGATTCAGAGGAAACATGAGGAAGAATTTCTTCACAGAACGGGTAGTGGACAAGTGGAACACCCTGCCAGAGGAAGTGGTGGGGGCTGAAACAATCACGGGATTTAAGAATGCATGGGATAGACATAAAGGAATTCTGGAGGTCAGGGGTTAGGGGCAACAGACTTCTAGGAAAACATTAACTGAATTTAGAAGCTTAAATGGGCAGACTGGGTGGGCCATAGGCCCTTATCTGCCGACACTGTCTATGTATCTCTATGTATCCCAGTCCTGGCCCCCTTCAAAAGGAGGGTGTGAGCATCCATAAAACTAGTACGTTAACCTTTGCATCTCTAAATATCTGCAGTTTGACAGCAAAACTGGATAATTTTCAAGCCTGGGCTGGCCTTCACAATTCTGATGTGCTGTCAGTCGTCGAGACATGGCTATCTCCTAGGATCACTGAAGGTACCATCAATCTCCTGGGCTATAGGATCTTTAGGCAAGATCGATTGTCCAAAAGAGGTGGGGGTTGCGCAGTCTACCTCAAGGACAGCTTGCAAGGCTTAGTCCTAAATCTTCCCAACCTAGGATTGTTCTTGCAAGCCCTTGCCATTAAGATCATCCTTGGTGCTCACAACAAAACTATTACTCTGCTCTCGGCTACAACCCCCCAAAGAACTCAGCGCAAGGTCTCCAAGCCATCATAGACTGCCTTGGTAGCCTAACCCTAAGCTCTGAGGTCATACTCCTCGGAGACTTCAATATTAACTGGCTTGCCCCTGAAGCTAGCTACTTCAAAGTTGCAATCCTGGCTGCACACTTTATGCAGCTTATTGAAGCCCCCACAAGGACTAACTACAGGATGGACACTAGTACTCTGCTCGACTGGGTGTTCACTAATTGTCCTGAGCATACTTCCAATGCCTCAGTTCTCCCAGATGCCATCTGTGACCACTCCCCTGTAATGTTCAGTTGGTCTAATAAATTCACCAAGCCCCCTCCTAGAACCATCACTAACAGAGTCCTCAAGCGAGGGCACTCTGACCACCTTAAAGCCGATCTCCTAAGTGCAGACTGGTCATCAGTCTATTTGGCCAGCGACACTAATAGTGCACTCAACTACTTCATCCTCCTTTTCAGCTTAATCTGTGACATTCATGCACCCATCAAGAGGCGTAAAATCAAAGGCCACTTCAACCCTTGGATGAGGTCTGACACTATCAAACTCATGAAAAATAGAGACCATCTCTGGCATGTAGCTAGGGCCACAGGGGAAACAGTCTGATATCCAGAACTAAAAGTGCGCCAGAGATAGCTGCACCAGGACAATCCGGGTTGCCAGAAACCTATACTATAAAGAGGTATTATGCAAGAGCTGGAATGATGACAGAAAATTCTGGTCAAACTTAAAAGAGGTCACCAGACAAGAGCCCAAAACTGCCCCCACCATGCTCAACGTTGATGGATCCCCCCTCCTTGACCCTAAAACCATGGCGAACACCTTCAACCATGCTTTTAACGATCTCCGTAATGTCCTCCCTGCAGACTTCTTCTCCCCCACCAGTCCAGCTGCACCTACACAGAACACAGCGCACCTCCCTTTTCGCTTTAAGGCCATCACAATAAGTGAAGTCAGGAAATACCTGCATAAGATGCTAGGTAAGGGGAGATGCAGTGGAGACTCTCTGAAATTAATTGCTCTCTCCTTGGAAAAAATCCTGTCTCCTCTCACGCACATCCTCAACCTATTGCTCCAGTCTGCAGAATTCCCTCAAAAATGGAAAGCCGTAGTAGTCACTCATGCCCTGCCTAGGAATTATAGACCAATCTCTATACTCCCGCCCCTCTCAAAGACACTTGAACATATAGTCATGGATCACCTCATCAAATACCTGGATAAACACCAACTTCTATGCCCTGAACAGCATAGTGTTTGGTTTGGGCACAGTACCACTACAGCCATACTTGAATTCACGGGCTTCATCCACAGATCTCTCTATCTTGGACAACTCACTGGAGCAGTCTTTATAGACTTAAAAAAGGCCTTCAATACGGTTAACCATGCTCTCCTTGCTGACCAACTAACTGCCACAGACCTTTCTCTAGATGCCGTTGCTTGGTTCCGCAGCAACCTAAACTGCCACTTTGAACAAGTTAGGATAGGTACTGTCCTCTCTGACAGCAAACCTGTCTACTCTGGCATTCCACAGGGATCAATTCTGGATCCCTTCCTATTCAGTCTGTTCCTGAATGGCCTCCCCCAAGCCAGCCAGTGCCATATACTCCTCTATGCTGATGATGCGGTTGTCTTCGCAAATGGCTGTGATCCATGTGCCCTGGAATGGAAACTTCAATGTGATTTCTCCAGCGTAGAGAAATGATTCAATGATCAAATGTTGATAATGAACTACAAGAAAACAAAAACCGTGCTTTTCACCAGTCCGCAAAACAAGTACAGAAAATATCCACTAACAATAAACAATGTCAGCGGGTCCTCCCTTGATCTTGTTCAACACTTTAAATACCTTGATATTACTATTAACAACACGCTTTCCTATACCCTCCACATTGATAACACGGCCAAAGCTAACAACAGGTGGTCAGGACTTCGTTATAGCCACAAGCATAGCTTGACCTCTGAAGCCCTAAGTTTAGCTGTTCACAGTTCTGTGGGCTCCCTAGTGGACTATGGACTACCCATATATGGCTCTGCCACTGCCTCTGCACTCCGGTACATAAAAACTGCACTCAGCAAAGCCTGTCGGCTCATAACAGGTGCGCACAGGTTGACTCATACCCGTGACCTCTATGTCAGGCATGCTTGCTCATGCTCAATGGAAGTTTAAAGTACCAAAACTGCCTCCTGGCCAAAAAGATCTACCTTGGTCTACTTCTACCTGGGGTTCAACAACTCCTCATTCCATGCATTAACCCACGACATACCTGGAATTCTGAGCATCAGTTCTTCCTAACCCCCAAATGCTGAATGTCCCTAGGTCAAAGGTCCTTTGCGTAACAAGCCCCACTATGGTTCAACTCCCTACAAGAAAGCGTTGAGCATCTACCCACACTGGGTGCTTTTAAAGTGAACCTCAAGATGAATATGGTTCATGAATTCCACTGCTACTGCCGTCGTTAGTCCCACCTTCCCATCCCTACACAAGTTGGCCTCCGTCAGCCTGCATGCTTTGTACTCCAACCCCCTGTTCTCCCCATGAGGTATTTCGCTCTCCGTTGAACTAATTTCTTACTGCTCTCTGTATGCTCACGGCACTTGGGGCCTCACATCCACCTTTTTTTAGTACTTAGTAACTTTTTTCTGACAACTAACATTTGCACCTTTGGCCTTGCATCTGTTTCTGTCTGTTGTTGCTCATTTCTCATTTGAAACCTGATTGTGTGTGTAACCTGCCCCAATGTATACCTTGTTTTTGAAATTCCTTGTATAATCTGCATACCTCACTTGTTGTAATATCCTGATGTGGAACCTATGTAAAGAGCTATTTAGCTCAAAGGTTTATCCTAGAAATCAATAAATAATAAATAAATAAAAAAATGGCAACAAAGGATGAGGTATTGCTGTTGGGTGATTTCAATATCCTAGACAACTGGACCATCCCAGCAGTGGCTTCAACCTGGAGCTAGGACATCCTGGATTACCTACAGACCTGACAGCTGTTGAGCGATCCCACAAGAGAAGAGTCAATTCTGGACCTGGTACTGACCATTTAGGACAGAATCTCAGATACCCAGACAGAAGGGCAGCTGGGAATCATTGACCACCACATAGTGTGGTTTAACATAAGGGCAGGGACACAGTCTAGTCACACTAATCAAGCGTCTTAGATTTTAGGAGGGCAGATTTTGCTAGTATGGGGTGGTGTATCTAAGAGGCCCTGGCAGGGAGGGAGCTAGAAAGGGGAGTTGGTGATCAATGGGAACACCTAAAGGGAGCCATACAGGAGGTGACGGACCAATGTATAAAGGTGGTAAGCAATGGCAAGAAAAGGAGGAAAACACTATGGTTGTCAAGGGATGTGGCAAGCAAGGTAAGTGCCAAAGGGTGCACTAGAAACACAGAAACACAGATTTTGATGGCAGATAAGGACTGCTTGGCCCACTCAGTCTGCCCATTTCCCTACCTATTGGATAAGCTGCAGATTCTAGTTTACCAACAGCCTATTTCCTCCTACCCCCCACTATAATTGCCTTATGGGACATGCATTCTTGAATTCCCCCACTGTTTTTGAAACCACAACCTCCTCAGGAAGTCGGTTCCATGTGTCCACCACTCTTTCTGTGACAAAATATTTCCTCACATTGTCCCGAGCCATTCTCCCCTCTATCTTTAAATTGTGCCCCCTTGTCCTTGCACATCTCTTCTTCTGAAAGATGCTACCTTCTTGGACTTTTTGATTCCCTTGAGGTACTTGAAAGTTTCTATCATGTCCCCCCTTCCACCTTTCCTCAAGGGTATATATGCAGTATTAAGCTCTCTTAGTCTCTCTTCATAGGGCTTCTGATACAGACCTTGCACCATTTTAGTTGCCCTCCTCTGGACTACCTCCATCCTGTCTATGTCCTTGCAGAGATGGGGTCTCCAAAACTGCATGTAGTACTCCAGATAAGGTCTCACCAACTGTCTGTACAGAGGGATAACAACTTCCTGTTTTCTACTGGTGATGCCTCTCCCTATGCATCCCAGTATCCCCCTGGCTCTCCTTATGGTTCTATGTGCTAATGACGAGTGCCGAAAGGTGACTCGCATTATCGCGACATCAGGACGGCAAAAAAAATTTCGCCACCCTGACAACCTCGGCGCATGGATGAACAGTGCCGGGGACTGAAAATACTTGCTTTCTGTGAGGGGGGCTGTGCACCTCCCCACATCCACCCCCATGTGGGGGGCTTTGCCCCGCACTCCCTACTTAAGGATTCTCAACTCCAGGGGGGTGCATGTGGGGGGGTGCGAAAGCAAAAAAAATTTTACGTCTTGAGCCAGGCACAGGAAAAGCACAGTAGTGCCCGGACCCAGACCCGAACCCAGAACCCCAGCACCACAAGCGGAGGCCAACCCCCGATGCCACGGTGCAGCTCAGTAGCTGACTGCAGGGCCACCCCCTACATCTCCTCTGCCCCCTTCCAGGCCATGCTCGCCATGTTTGCCCACCCGCGTGCGTGTACATGTAGCGACATCCTGTCATTAGGGTTGCCCATACCACCACATCCGGTCGCCCTTCCTGCCCCCTCGCCTTTTGGGCTTTCGCCCATATCGTGTCGCTATTTTGGATGGCACCATGATTCAGGCACCCACCTCATATGCTCTTTACTGCCTTCTCATGTTGCTTGTCTACCTTAAGGTCATCTGAAATGACTGCCCCTGGTCCCTTTCCATTTTTATGTTTGCTTGCACGCATGTGCAAGAAACATAGTGCCATCATCCAAGTTTCTGGAGGTGTGTCACCCCTCTTCCAATTCCCTCCATGTGTTTGCAGGCATGGCCACAGTTGCCCAATGCATGCTGCAGCTGTCTATGACAGCACTCAGAATGCAGTGGCTTACAGTTGAAAGGGAGAGAGCCGATTCAATGAGCATGATCAGATAAGGGAAGTGCTCACTGAAGTGCTCTCCCTCCCCCCAAACAGTCTTCCAGGTGCCATGCTGGGAGCCCACCCCAGTGTGGCAACAATGTGTTTGGCTGACTGGGGTGCCCAATCCCCAGTCAGCTCCACAGTTCCCCCCCCCAAAGAGATTACCAAGATCCACGCTGGGAGCCCACCCCAGCGTGGCAAAAGTCAGAATGGCTGACGGGGGTGCCCAATCCCCGTCGGCTCCACTGCCCCCCAAAAGCTTTCCAGCTGTCACGCTGGGAGCCCACCTCAGCATGGCAAACATCCTGTTGCATACATTGCTATGCTGGGAACCCACCCCAGCATGGCAACGCCCCTGCGCCATAATTAAAAAAAACAAAACCTGAAAACACAAAACGGTCCACCCCAGTCTCCCCTGCCCCTCCCCACCCGCACCACCCTCTGCGCACCCTGCCTCCCCACAACCCCACCTCCCCACAACCCCACCTCACTCCTCATACTGACCTCCTGAGCTCGGCCTGACGATCTTCGGTGGACCGGGAACACGTCTGCACTCTTCAAAACCAAGCGCGAACTGAGGAAATGCCGGTAAGCTGTATAATGTAATGAATAGGGTTTGTTTCAACTTTGCTGCATATCTCAGGCATTTTTTGGAATTTTGGCACCAAATTTTCAACATGGGGTTTTTGGGACCCCTCCTCATGAATTCTGTCACTGTCATGGCGTTAACCAGGCCCGAAGGGTGATTTTCGCAGTCACTGCATGAAATCATCTTTTGGGACTGATTAACGAAATGACAGTGCCAGTGTTCATAAGGCAGGCTCTCAAAAAGCCTATGGTAAAATTTGGTGAAAAAATTCCTTAAAATTACTGTTTTTACGAGCGTGCGTTGCACTGTTCCTATGCACGCTCGTAGGTTCGAGAATTTTCAATATTTTCACTCCGGATTTTCAACATTGCCATTTGACCATACCTCCTTATGAGTAGTACAGCTGTCATTTTTCACATCTCACCCAAAATGTGTTTCCACGCATGTCGCGCACAATGGCACAGTCGGTGTGCAAAATCAATGTTCGGGACACATTAAGAAAATCACAGTGACACTGTTCATGAGCACAGGTGTTAAAATGGCTATGTTAAACATTTGGTGTAAAAATTCCCACAAATGACTTTTTTATGAGCATGCATTGCACTGTTCCTATGCACGCTCATAAGTTTGCGAATTTTCAATATTTTCACTCCAGATTTCAACATTGCCATTTTACCATACCTTCTAATGAGCAGTACAGCTGTCATTTCTCACTTCTCACCCAAAATGTGTTTCCATGCATGTAGCGTACAATGGCGCAGTCGGTGTGCGAACTCAATGTATGGGACACATTAAGAAAATCACAGTTACACTGTTCATGAGCAGAAGTGTTAAAATGGCTATGTTAAAAATTCGGGACTGATTAACGAAATGACAGTGCCAGTGTTCATAAGGTGGGCTCTCAAAAAGCCTATGTTAAAAATTTGGTGAAAAAATTCCTAGTGAAAAAATTCCCAACAAGCATTTGTCAATGCCGAATGTTTACTTGCTGGCATTGGCAGTGGTAGTGTAGAAGTTACAGACCTGCGTAATAGGAATGGCAGTGAAGTATTGAACTGAAGCCAACCCCCCCACTACTCTGCAGAGAGTGACAGGCATTGGGGTGTGCCTTTGGGTCGTCAGGCATAACAGCCACGCCATTTCAGTATGCCCCACCCTGCAGACACTGGCAAGTGTCACGGTGTTCCTTGGGGTCTTTGGCCCTTATGCACACCCCATTCCATTAGGAAATACGGTGAGATGGGTGCGATATAGGAGAATGGGGTGAACTTTGGGGCTGAAGAGTCCAAGGCATACCTCGATGCCTCTCACTGGCTGCGGGGTGTGGAATGATATGAGCATCACAGGCAAGAATCCCAAGTCACACCCCTGATGCCTGTCATTCTCTACAGGGTTGGGCGTTATGGTTGGAAACCCTAACACCTCAGGCATTCGTTGGTATTTTCACTCCAAATTTTCAACATGTTTTTTTTGTGACCCCACCTCATGAACAGGGGGAATATCAGTTTCTTAGCCGAAAGCTGCTTATGCACAGCGACTACGGCATTTAGCACCACAGGTGCAAAAACATTCCAAACAGGATGTAAAAAATGACAGCTGTACTGTTCATGGCGCGGTGTAAAAAATGGCAATGTTGCAAATCTGCAGTAAAAATATTTAAAAAAATGGTGAAGTCACGAGCGTACATAGAAACTGTGCAATGCACAACCGTAATATAATTAGGTTGGGGATTTTTTTACAGCAGATTGTCAACTCAGGCATTTTGGTGCCTCCGATCATGAACAGTGTCACTGTGATTTTCTTTATCTGTCCTGAACAATGATTTCCCATAGCGATCATGCATCTCTGCGCTGAAAGTGTGAAAACACACTTTGGCAATGTTGTGAAAAATGACAACTGTACTGTAAATAAGGCAGTGTGGAAAAAATGACACTGGTGAAAATCTGGACATAAAATATTAAAAAGTCATGAACTTACGAGGGTGCGTGGAAACTGCGCAATGCTCACTCGTAACACAGTCATTTTATGGACTTTTGTCACCAAATTTTCAACATAGCCATTTTAAGACCTCTGCTCATGAACAGTGTCACTGTGATTTTCTTAATTTGTCACATACATTGATTTCGCACACTGACTGCGCCATTGTGCGCCTCATAGGTGGAAACACATTTTGGGCAGGATGTGAAAAATGACAGCTGTACTGCTCATAAGAAGGTGTAGTAAAATGGCAATGTTGAAAATCTGGAGTGAAAATATTGAAAATTCGCGAACTTACGAGAGGCGTGTATGACTCGCGCAATGCGCACGACAGAACAGATGTTGATTTTTCCACCAAATTTTCAAACTAGGCTTCTGGAGTGCCCACCTTATAAATATTTGGCAGTATATATTTGTTAATCGGTCCCAAAGGTGATTTCACGCAGTGACTCAGAAATCACCCTTCGGCCCGAATAACGCCATGACAGTGACATCATTCATGAGAAGGGGTCCCAAAAACCCCATGTTGAAAATTTGGTGCAAAAATTCCAAAAATGCCTGAGATATGCAACAAAGTTGAAAAACCCTATCTAGCCCATTATACAGCTTACCGGCATTTCCTCAGTTCACGGTCGGCTTTGAAGAGTGCAGACGTGTTCCCGGTCCACTGAAGATCGTCGCGCCGAGGTCCGGAGGTAAGTATGGGGTGAGGGGGGGTGTGGGGAGGCAGGGTGCGCAGTGGGTGGGTGCGGGTTGTGGGAGGGGGCCAGGGAGACTACGTGGGACCGTTTTTTCTTTACAGGTTTTCTTTTTTTTTCCCAATGACGATGCGAGATGTTTGCCATGCTGGGGTGGGCTCTCAGCATGGCACAAGGATGGTTGGGGGTGTTCAGCTGATGGGATTGGGCATCCCCGTCGACCAAGCATCTATTGCCACTGGGGTGGGCTCCCAGTGTGGCACCCGGTACTGGGAGAGCAGTGGAGCCGGACGGGATTGGGCACCTCCGTCAGCTAGATCGTGAGTTGCCACACTGGGGTGGGCACCCAGCGTGTGGCATTTGGAAACTTTGGGGGGTGGGGCACAGCACAGCCGATGGGGGATTGGGCACCCGTCGGCTATGCAATGTTCGCGTCTTGCGGGCGGCAGCGCGTGTGCGCATGTGTGTGTGTGTGGAGGGAGCGCATGAGCAGGCGATATCTATCACTGCCTCTCAGCGAGCTCCCTTTCGTTGTATGCCACTGCATTTTGGAGCTTGTCATAGACAGCTCCAGCATGCATTGGCTTACAGGCCGCGCCTGACAACACACTGACTGAAATGGAAGAGGGGGTGACACACCTCCGAAATCTCGGATGATGGCACTATGTTTCTTGCACATGTGTGCAAGCAAACATAAAAATGACTGTTTTACGAGTGTTTGTTGCGCTGATCCTACGCACGCTCATAAGTTCGCAAAATTTCAATATTTTCACTCCAGATTTTCAACATTGCCATTTTACCACACCTCCTTATGAGCAGTACAGCTGTCGTTTTTTCACATCTCGCCCAAAACATGTTTCCGCCCATGTAGCGCTCAATGGCGCAGTTGGTGTGCGAAATCAATGTATGGGACACATTAAGAAAATCACAGTGACACTGTTCATGAGCAGAGGTCTTAAAATGGCTAATTTGAAAATTTGGTGAAAAAATTCCTAAGCAGTTTCCTCGCACCCTCATAAGTTCATGAATTTGTAATATTTTAAGTTCAGATTTTCACCAGTGGCATTTTTCCACACTTCCTTATGAACAGTACAGCTGTCATTTTTCACAACATGGCCGAAATGTGTTTTCACACTTTCAGCACAGAAATGCGTGGTCGCTGTGGGAAATCATTGTTCGGGACAGATAAAGAAAATCACAGTGACACTGTTCATGACCGGAGGTCCCAAAATGCCTGTGTTGACAATCTGCTGTAAACAATTCCCAAACTAATTACATTATGGGTGCACATTGCACAGTTTCTACACATGCTTATGACTTCACCAGTTTTTTTAATATTTTCACTGCATATTTTCAGCATTGCTACTTTTTACACCTCCCCATGAACAGTACAGCTATCATTTTTCACATCCTGTTCAGAATCTGTTTTTGTACCTGTAGTGACAAATGCCATAGTCGCTGTGCAAAAGCAGCTTTCAGCTAACAAATTGATATTACCACTGTTCATGAGGTGGGGGGGGGGGTCATAAAAAACCCATGTTCCGTGTTCCCCATTCATTGTTTTAGGGCGGTGGGCCACCATCCTATATTTTTTACCACCGCTCTATATTTTTTACCACCACTCTATATTGTTTTGCCACCACCCTATATTTGTATCCATTTTTTTATAAAATCCTCCAAAATTGTCTTTTATTGACATCCTTTATTGCAATACTACCCATTTAATACCAGCACACTATATGTTACTTAAAAGCTACTTACGCACATGTACAGTCCATATAGGAGGTCCCGAAAAATAACGCACCATTTGACCCGATCACCACTGCCACTGCCCTATATTTTAAGAGAGTGGGGAACCCTGATGTTGAAAATTTGGAGTGAAAATACCAACGAATGCCTGAGGCGTTAGGGTTTCCGACCATAACACCCTACCCTGTAGAGAATGACAGGCATCAGGGCTGTGACTTGGGATTGTCACCTGCACTGCTCATACCATTCCACCCCACCCACACCCTGCAGCCACTGAGAAGCATCGAGGTGTGCCTAGGACTCTTCGGCCCCAAAGTTCACCCCATTCTCCCATACGCACCCATCTCACAATATTTCCTGGTGGAGATAGAGGTGCGCATAAGAGCAAAGACCCCAAGGCACACCGTGACACTTGTCGGTGTCTGCAGGGTAGGTGTGGTGAAATGGCATGGCCGTTATGCCTGATGACCCAAAGGCACACCCCAATGCCTGTCAATCTCTGCAGGGTGGTGGTGGAGTTGGCTTCAGTTCAATACTTTACTGCCATTCCTATTATGCAGCTCTCTAACTCCTACACTACCAATGCCAATGCCAGCAAGCAAACATTCGGCATTGACAAATGCTTGTTGTTGTTGTTACTACCACCTCCCCCATTGTGTACTCTTCACCTGTGTTTTTATTTTCCATGTGCATTACTTTGCACTTCTTTGCATTGAATCTAAGCTGCCATATTTTTGACCATTCCTCCAACCTTGCGAAGTCAAACATAGAAACATAGAATTTGATGGCAGATAAAGATCTCTTGGCCCACTTAGTCTGGCCATTTCCCTACCTAATGGATAAGCTGTAGAGATCCGAGTTAACCAACATCCTACTTCCCTCTACCCACCACTAGAATTGCCATATGTCTGTCTATTGCATTCTTGAATTCCCCCACTGTTTTTGACTGCACGACCTCCTCAGGAAGGCTGTTCCATGCATCTACAACTCTCTCTGTTAAGAAATACTTCCTCACATTACCTCTGAGCCGTCCCCCTCTATCTTTAAATTGTGCCCCCTTGTTCTTGCACATCTCTGTGTAACCCCCAGGTGGCACTATCCCAAGGGCTACTACCCCTGCCTGCGTAACTGCTAACAGGTTAAGGGACCTAGGTCCAATGGTAGGTGCCTCTACCCAGAGGTTGGGGTTAAGACAGTCTGGAATGACTTGGTCACAGCCCTCTGGGTCACTGCAACCCCCCTTTCTTCCCACTAGTGGCCCACACTAGTTACCAACAGTACCTTTACAATATACACTTAGCCCCAGGATTGGTCAATCAGCTTGACTCTGGGGACCCCCTATAAATTAAAATGCAGTAATACAATAGCCACTGTACAGTATTTCAGCACAAACATACAGTTCAGGCAGTATACTTTGCAAAACAACCAAATCTGATTTATTTAGGGGGAAATAACAAGGGCAGGGGAAATCTAGTTAATTAGCTTAATCACTCTACTGTTTCAGAGCACTGTGCACAGGCTCTGGTCCCTATGAGTCACTGTGACTGGGAACCCAGGCAATAAGGGGCTAGCCAAGTTCGGTGCAGTTGGTTGGGGCACTGAAGATGAAAAACAACTGTACAATGCCCAAATTTGTAATCCGGAGCCGTAGGCTCAGTTCGTGTAGCCAGAGAGGGAAACAGATGAACACTTGCAACTCAATAGATCAGTTGGCAGGGAGCTACCCTGATTTCTACTCACGACTCTTGTGGCAGGATCCCTTTCACACTGCCCAGGGACACAGGCCTGTGATCAGAACACTCCCCACACATTTATATGTAAAAGAAGGTTACCATGCCAGGCAGCTGCTTTATAGTCTGACCGCACTCACTGCTAACCCGGGAAGTCACAGCGCAGCTTCACTTTTCCTGACAGACCGAGCGAGATGAAGCAGATTCTCCAGTCCTCTACAGGGTGAGCCTGGTAGTTGGCTGCAAAACTGTACAGCCTCTTCTGATAGCAGCACACGGCGGATTCAGTCTGGATCACCTCGGCTAACGAGCCGCCCAACTTTTGGCCTTCCACACGTACTTCCCATGCGAAAACTTAATAGCGCAGAAGCCCGGAGCTCCTTCCTCACTCACAGCCACAACGACTCTGCCTTCTCAGCCGTTGGGCAGGGAATCAGACTTCGGGCGCCACCTGCCCCAATTGGAGGGCTTCAGATACCAGTCTCCTTTTCCTTCCCCTATTGGTGCGAAAAGGCACCACACTCCTGGACTTCACTTCTCAGAATCACTGGCCATACTCCTATTGGCAGCCGGCTCCCGAGAGAGAGTCCTAGTCCTGGTTGGCTGGTCAGTACTCCATTTTAAGCGCCCCTCCCTCCTGATTGGATCCAAGTGGCAGTTCTGATCCAAAATGGAGGGCCCAACACATAAAGTCCCAGCTACAAGGGAAGCAGGTTAGATAAAGCACATTTTCCAATACTAATTCAACATATATTACATCAACAAGTACAGCCCAAGGAAGTGCCTGCTCTGCCTGCTTAGTGACAGCAAAATGGGGCACATTATCAGCGGCTCGAGCAGGAGAACACACGGTCTCCCCCCCCAGCAGACTAATTGGGTCTGCGAGCTGGCAGCTCTTAAAAAGACAGTGCTAGAGGCATTTAGGAAACCCCCATTTGCAAGGGAGTTACACCCTTCCTGCCCTGAAAAGCTTGACATCCACATCAAGTAAATACCCCTAAGCCAGTGTTAAGTAGCACATTTAAACTGTCTTGCATTTTACTCTTTCAGATAGCAATCAACATATTTATCTTGGATAAAACAGTTGCAGTATATTATGCATAACAGTATCACTCATTTAATGATGCATATGGATATATATATATGTATATACACATGTACAACTAGTATAAATCTCAGGATACCATCTCCTGCATCTGGACCTGGGATAAAGGAAGCTTATCCCTATCATTCCCCTTGGGACTGGAAATAGTAGGGGCACCATATTCAGAGGGCAAAACAAGTAATCTGGAGGTTTTTCCCATGCTCAATTTGGGCAGAGAGCTCGGGGTCACATACACCCCCTTATGGACCACATTCAGGGGCAGATCCACAGGCTGGCCCAGAGACTCATAACTCAGTCTCACTACAGGCCTTACTTCTTGGCCAGTTCTTCTTGGGGTTTCTGGCACAATTTCTGAATGCTCAGATTCAATTCCAGCCCTGCTTGGGGTTGCTGAGGGGACCTCTATGGGTGCAGGGGAGCTAGAGTCCAGGGTAACTTCAGTGCCTTGGTCTACCATTTCTGAACTCACAAAATTTGGATCAGCTGTGGGAATTTCTGGTACTGGCAGAGAACTATCAGGGCACTCAAAATATTCTTCTTGCTCTGGCATATCACCAGCTTGCTCCCCCACATGACTTCCTCCTTCTGAAAGGTCGGGCAGTTCAGCCAGGCACAATGAACCCACATCTTCTGATCTGATGCTACATACTTCATCTTCCGGGAGCATTGGCTCTAGAGACAAAGCTGGGGACTCAAATAGTCCAGAAAGCCCAGCTTCATCCCCTGGGTTAATTAGGGGAATGCCCCAAAATAACTGACTCAATTCATAAAAGGGGTAGTACTCAGGATTACACTCACTGTCCTCGGACACAGACTGGCAATCGGGTTCAATTGAGAGGAGTGGAGGAGAGCCCTTTAACTCAATTTCTGTAGGGTCAGTCTGTCTTAGTTTTCTCTTGGCAGTGGCTCTAGTCACGGGCCCAGAGTGGGTGTTGTTTAGGAGTTCAGCTTCTATCAGGATCTGTCCGATTGGCAGCAAATTATTTCTGTGTATAGTTTTCACACCTTTCGAATTGTTCTCAGGTCGCACCTTGTATACAAGTAAATCATCTAGTTTGCCTAGTACAATATGAGGGAGGTGATGCCATCTGTCAGCAATCTTATGCTTGCCATGCAGCCCCAGATTCCTCAGTAACACTCGATCCCCTTCACTGAGTTCCATTGCTTTCACTTTCTTGTCATGCCTTTCTTTATTAGCTAGATTTCATTTGGCAGCCATGGTCTGGGCTAGTTGGTATGCATGGTTTAATTGGGCCTTCAGTTTCTGCACATACTGTAGATGAGTAGCTGCTTGGACCCCATCAGGAGAAACTCCAAAACAAACATCTACTGGCAATCTGGCTTCTCTTCCAAACATAAGTCTATAAGGGGAAAAATCCAGTGGCATCACTTTTGGTGCAGTTGTAAGCATGTACCAGGGTGCTAATCTGCTGGCTCCATCTGGGCTTGTCTTTTGGTTGCAAGGTGCCCAACATGTCAATCAAAGTGCGGTTAAACCGTTCAGGCTGGGGCTCTCCCTGTGGATGATAGGGGGTAGTTCTTGATTTCTGTATGCCCCACAAGGAAAGCATCTCTTTAATCAAACGGCTCTCAAAGTCTCACCCTTGATCAGAATGGATTCTTTGGGGGGCCCCATAGTAAACAAATTTTCAATAAGTACTTTAGCCACAGTAGTTGCTTTCTGGTCTTTAGTGGGGAAGGCTTGGGCATAACGAGTGAAGTAATCAGTGACTACCAATATATTACTGATATTTCTTTGATCTGGTTCTAGACTCAGGAAATCAATACAGACCAACTCCATGGGGCACTAGTGGTGATGTTAACCAGGGGGGCAACTGAGGCAGAGTTTTTCTCTGTAGGCATCAGCTACAAGTCCTAATATGTTGTTCCACATCAGCCCCCATTTTACTCCAATAAAACCTGGATCTCACTAGATCAAGGGTTCTGTCTATGCCGAGGTGTCCCATGTGATTATGCAGGGATCTCAACACCAGTTCTCGAAAAGCAGTGGGCAAAACTAACTGCTACTTGTCCCATTGGTCCCCTTTGTCCATAGTCTCTCTATACAACAATCCATTCCTCAGGTTCTGTTTAGGGCCTTCTTTTTATAGCAATGCTGTTCTCAAGTCAGGGGAGTGTAGTCTGGTAACATCTTTCCCAGCTTGCAGGGCCTCCAGAGCAGTTTTTATCATGGGGTCTTGGGATTTATCCCGACGAAGACTGTCATTATTGAATTGGGGCAAAGCACCAGTATCTAATGCAGAAAAGTGGCAGTAAGCAGCAGGTATACAGTTCTCAGAGGGCCCCAAACAATCCACCATGCAATCCACAGCATCAGGGGATACCTGTTCCTCCTTGTCAAACTTTTGGCAAAGTGCTCGAATATCAGGTTCTGACAGTCTGACCCAGTTATTCTGGGGAACAGGCCTCCGGAAGAGAGCATCATCATCTATGTGGTTCAGGCCTGCTCTGTATTCAACAGCATAGTCACATGTAGATAAAGCAGAAAGCCACCTATGTCCAGTGGCATCCAACTTAGCTGAAGTCTGCACATACAGTAGGTCAAAGGATTATTGTCAGTTTTTACCAATATCTTAGCATCATATAGATACTCATGAAATTCATCGACAATAGCTCACTTCAAGGCCAGGAACTCTAACTTGTCACTGGATAGTTATTTTCTGACAGGGTTAGGCTTCTGCTAGCAAAATCTACTGGTCTTAGTCCATTAGTGTGCTCTTGATACAACACAGCCCCCAACCCTTGTAAAGTGGCATCAGTACGAAGAACATACATTCTGGTAGGATCAGCATAGGCCAACACTGGGGCATGGGTAAGTTGATGTATGATCTCATGAAAAGCCGTCTCACAATCAGGAGTCCAGCAGGCGCCAAATATATAATTCGGGTGAAAATATATTTTTTCCATCTCAGTGGGCACTACTTTCTTATACTTTTTGTGGGTTGGAAGATACCCTTGAGTAAGGTTAAGTAAAGGGCAGATCACGCGAGAGTAGTCCTTGATAAAATGCCTATAATAACCACAGAAACCCAGGAACCTCTGAAGCTCTTTCAGATTTTTTGGCTGGGGCCAGGTAGTTACGGCCTCTACTTTACTGGGGTCAGTCTCTATGCCCTCGGTGGACACTATATGTCCCACATATTTCACAGATGTTTGTAAGAATTGACACTTATCGATGGACAGTTTGAGACCAAAGTCTTCCAATCGGTCCAGGACCTTGAATAATCTGCTTTCATGTTCCTCCAAGGAGCTGCCGAACACTATGACATCATCCAGGTGTACTCAGCACTCTAGCAAGTTCATATCCCCCACTGCACGCTCCATCAGGCGCTGAAAAGTGGCTGGGGAACCCGAAATCCCTTGAGGCATCCTCATGAACTCATAAAAACCAAGTGGGTAGATAAAAGCAGTTTTTTCGCGATCTTCTGGGGCCATCGGAATCTGATAGTACCCACTGCGGAGGTCCAGGACTGAGAACCATTTGCTACCATTTAGACAATCCAGTGCATCCTGAATGCGTGGTATGGTGTACTGATCTGGTATAGTTCGCTGGTTCAAAGGACGATAATCCACACACATCCTGACTGTTCCATTTTTCTTCCTTACTACCACAATAGGGGAGGCATAGGGGCTTCTGGATCTTGTATTACTCCAGCCACAAGCATCTCCTGCAGGTGTCATCTCACATCATCTATATCAGCAGGGGCCAGGCGTCGAGATCTCTCACGGAATGGTCTCCCATCATGCAGCCAGATGTGGTGCTCAGCTCCTTGCACACATCCTACATCCCACTCCTTCAAGAAAAACACCTGTTCCCTCTGGGCATGCTTTTCACTAATCCTTTTCTTCCATTCTGCCCGCAACAGGGAGTCGCCGAAATCAAACAGGTCAGGGGTCACTCAGTCATTCTTCCCTGAAGTCTTGTTGCTGTGCAGGACAGCAGTATCCACACAGTGCACAGTGGCCAGAGTGCAGCCTCGCTTTACTCCAGTCTCTCGATCAGACACATTGTGGACTTGAACCATTACTCTTCTGGCAAAAGCATGGGCTCTGGCTGGCAAAATACTAGGTTTGACCAGCAGTCCCTCTGGCAATTTTCCATCGCCTGGTGCATCCAGCATCAATATTTTATTCTTAACATCTTTTCTAATTCGGACTGCTCCTTGTAGAACACACTGTGCATTTGGTGCTAGCAGCAAAGACTCTGTATCCTTCTTCCAGACAACACCCACTACGTCTTCTGGTTCCATTCAGCTAGCCTTTCTCTGAGTTTCATAGGCCTTTTGGATTAAGGCCAGAATTCTGAGAGCTCGCCCAGTCTTGGACCTCTGTTTTTCAGAACACAGCTGCGCTAAGAAGCCAAACATATGAGCATTGGTTCCAATCAACAAGGGCACCTCATCATACAGTCCAGT
Source organism: Neoceratodus forsteri (assembly GCA_016271365.2). Taxonomy (NCBI): domain Eukaryota; kingdom Metazoa; phylum Chordata; order Ceratodontiformes; family Ceratodontidae; genus Neoceratodus; species Neoceratodus forsteri. Next base: position 30,859,154 of record JADMNL010000035.1, read on the forward strand.
GGGGGGACACACTAAGGCCAGAGTCTCCACTTGTTCGGCCACCCCAGCCACAGAATTAGGAAAAGTTAACCAAATACGGATATAACCAGAGTAGGGGTAGGCCTTCTGGCTCAGCCCCAGACATGTAGTCCCTCTAACGGTTGCAGGAGCACATCAGGCAAATGCTTCTGATACCAATCCTGTAACATGATGGTCACTTGAGAACCACTATCCAACACACCCCTGATGGACACTCCATTCACTTTCACTGTAGTTTCCATGGAGGGACCTACTACTTCAGACCATTCAGGAGGCATTGCTTAAGAGGCTGCTCGGACATTGGCCCTGGTGGCGAAACTCTTTCGAGGGGGGCCCCCCTTGTGACCAGGCACAGGCCTTATGATGCCAGGCCACTAGCTTGCTGGTGACTCTCCTTAGGTTCTCTGGCAACCGGCACTTAGTCTGGAAATGTCCATCTTCCCCACAATGGTAACAGAACTTAGTATCTCAGGGGTCTTTGGTGGGAGGGAGATATCTCATCTGACGGGATACTTCAGGGGTTCTACATGGCTCGTCTTGACCGGGTCGCTTACTCTTAGCTAATTCAGGTTCCCCAATTTTGGGGAGGGGGTGACAGCAGTCTGTTTCAACTCCCTCACCATCTCCCATAAATCTCTAATCTCTGCTCTCAAATTATTCTCCACCTGGGGATCAGAAGAAACAGCATGCACTCCCACTCCACTGTGGGGCTCAGGGAATGCTTGAAACAGGTCTGGCTCCCGATAAGTCTCTGTCATCCCCTTGATCAATCCTCTCAATGGATGGGTCTCATCTGGTTCACTGGGTTCAGGAGTCTGGCACAGATTCACAACCCCCGCATAGGACTCCCACCCCTCTTCATCAGTTTCAACTTCACAAATTTCTCTCATTAATTGACAATATTTGGGAGGGGCGGCCCGTTGGTTGTGCAATTTGAGTTTCAGCAATATCACACTGGGAAACCTGGCTGACATTAATATATGGTCTAGGTGGACCTGATTCAATGCTTGGGCAGTTACTCCCCCTTTTTGGTGGGCCTTTTGCAGGGCTCTTTCCATTCTGGTAACAAAGGCAGACCATTTCTCATTTCTCCACTGTTTAGCTGATTTGAATTTCCATAACAGGTCTTTCCCTGTCTCTGTACTACTAAACACTTCCTCTAAGGTGGAAAGGTACTCTACTGCAGAGGCCTCGGGACTAGTGGCCCACAGGAACCAAATGGCTTCCAAAGCTGGACCCCTTAGACTCTCCAGCAGCTTCTTTCTTTTCTCCCCCTCAGAGCACTGCCACTCTTGTACTAAGGGTGTGGCATAGTCCATCCAGGTCTCCAAATCATCTTCCCTTGAGGGCACAGGCACAGTATCAGAAAAGTGTCTCAATCTCTGATAGGAGTCTAATTGTATGGGAGGGAAAACTATAGGAGGTGGGTCCAGGATGGAGCTCTTGGATGACCTAGGAGATGTACCTGGGGACGGCAGAGGGGTGGGATCACTTGAGAGGTCTAACACCTGTAGTAATTCCTGAGCAATCCTCCCCTTTGTAGACAACAGATTAAGTAACTTGTCTTTAAAACTATTAGTTTTAGGGGACCCCCCTGGGGTGACCAAACCACTTTGGGCATGAATGACCCTCCATCCCTTTTGAGCACCTTCAGGGAAAATCACTGGGGGGGGGGCACCCTCTGTGGGTCTATCGTAACACTGCATAAGAGCAGTACCTGCAGGGTTTGGTCGAGCAAGTCAGCCATTTGCCCTTTTACCTCTACCTTGCCCAAACATTTAACACGCTCGACAGCAGAAACAAGGTCAGCGTTTTTGATCCCCAGAGGGACATCCAACAGTAACGCAGTCTTCTGGGAGTCCAATTCCTCAGCTTCACCCCATCAGGTTATGCAATATCATCTTAACAGGGTCGAGTTTTAGTTTGGACGTGATATCCCCCTCCAGTTTTTTTTTCCTTTAGTTTGGACATAATGTGGTACTTTGTCTACTTGGCCACTAGAGGATGCTAATCCCAGTGATGCCTCCAAGATGTAGCCCCCAAGCGGCGCTATCCCAAGGTCTACAACCCCTGCCTGCATAACTGCTAACAGGTTAAGGGGCCTAGGTCCAATGGTGGGAGCCTCCACCCAGAGGTTGGGGTTAAGACAGTCTGGAATGACTTGGTCACAGCCCTCTGGGTCACTGCAACACCCCTTTCTTCCCACTAGTGGCCCACACAAGTTACCAACAGTACCTTTACAATATACACTTACCCCCAGGATTGGTCAATCAGCTTGACTCTGGGGACCCCCTGTAAAGTAAGATGCAGTAATACAATAGCCACTGTACAGTATTTCAGCACAAACATGCAGTTCAGGCAGTATACTTTGCAAAACAACCAAATCTGATTTATTTAGGGGGAAATAACAAGGGCAGGGGGAAATCTAGTTAATTAGCTTAATCACTCTACTGTTTCAGAGCACTGTGCACAGGCTCAGGTCCCTATGAATCACTGTCAGTGGGTACCCAGGCAATAAGGGACTAGCCAAGTTCGGTGCAGTTGGTTGGGGCCCTGAAGATGAAAACAACTGTACAATAGCCACATTTGTAATCTGGAGCTGGTAGGCTCAGTTCGTGTAGCCAGAGAGGGAAACAGATGAACACTTGCAACTCAATAGATCAGTTGGCAGGGAGCTACCCTGATTTCTACTCACGACTCTTGTGGCAGGATCCCTTTCACACTGCCCAGGGAAACAGGCCTGTGATCAGAACACCCCCCCACACATTTATATGTAAAACAAGGTTACCAGGCAGCTGCTTTATATCCCAACCGCACTCACTGCTAACCCGGGAAGTCACAGCACAGCTTCACTTTTCCTGACAGACTGAGTGCGATGAAGCAGATTCTCCAGTCCTCTACAGGGTGAGCCTGGTAGTTGGCTGCAAAACTGTACAGCCTCTTCTGATAGCAGCACACGGCTGATTCAGTCCGGATCACCTCGGCTAACGAGCCACCCGAATTTTGGCCTTTCACAGACGTTTCCCGTGCGAAAACTCAACAGCGCAGAAGCCCGGAGCTCCTTCCTCACTCACAGCCACAACGACTTTGCCTTCTCGGCCATTGGGCAGGGAATCACACTTTGAGCGCCACCTGACCCAATTGGTGGGCTTCAGATGCCAGACTCCTTTTCCTTCCCCTATTGGTGCATAAAGACGCCACACTCCTGGACTTCACTTCCCAGAATCACTGGCCATACTCCCATCGGCAGCCGGTTCCCAAGAGAGTCAGTCCTGGTTGGCTGCTCAGTACTCCATTTTAAGCACCCCGCCCTCCTGATTGGATCCAAGCAGCAGTTCTGATCCAAAATGGAGGGGCCCAACACATAAAGTCCCAGCTGCAAGGGAAGCAGGTTAGATAAAGCACATTTTTCAATACCAATTTAACATATATTACATCAACAAGTTCAGCCCAAGGAAGTGCCTGCTTTGCCTGCTTAGCGACAGCAAAACGGGGCACATTATCAGCGGCTCGAGTGGGACTTGAGCAGGAAAACACACAATCCCCCTTCCTTAGCAGACTAATTGGGTCTGCAAGCTGGCAGCTCTTAAAGAGACAGTACTAGAGGCGTTTAGGAAACCCCCATTTGCAAGGTGGTTGCACCGGTTTCTGAAAGATGCTACCCTCTTGGGCTTTGTTGATTCCCTTGAGGTACTTGAAAGTTTCTATCATGTCCCCCCTCTTCCTCCTTTCCTCATGGCTATACATATCAAACTCCTTTAGTCTTTCTTCATATGTCTTCTGGTACAGACCCTGCAGCATTTTGGTTGCCCTCCTCTGGACAGCCTCTAGACTATCCATGTCTTTGCAGAGATGGGGTCTCCAGAATTGCATGCAGTACTCTAGGTGTGGTCTTACCAACTGTCTGTAAAAAGGGAAAACAACTTCCTGTTTTCTACTGGTAATGCCTCCCGCTATGCATCCCAGTCTCCCGCCAGCCCTCCTTACTGCCTTCTTACATTGCTTGCCCACCTTTAGGTCATCTGATATGACTATCCCAGGTCCCTTTCCATTTTTGTTGTTGTCAGTATCTCACCCCACATAGTATACTCTTTCTCTGGGTTTTTGTTTCCCAGGTGCATTACTTTGCACTTCTTTGCATTGAATCTAAGCTGCCATTAATTTGACTATTCCTCCAACCTTGCCAAGTCCCTTCCCATCCTTTCCACCCCACCTTGCATATCAACGCTGTTGCAGATCTTTGTCATCTGCAAAGAAACATACTTTTCCTTCCAGTACCTCTGCAATGTCAGTTATAAAGACATTAAAAAGGCCCAGCCCCAGTACTGAACCCTTCGGTACCCCACTAGTAACCCCCTTTTCTTCACTGTGGACTCCACTTACTATTACCCTCTGTATTCTGTTGTCCAACCAGTGTTTTACCCAGGCTACCACCCTGGGACTCACTCCCAGGCTGGCTAATTTGTTAATTAATCTTTTGTGCGGGACTGTGTCAAATGCCTTGCTAAAGTCTAGGTAGACCATGTCCACAGCCCCTCCCTAGTCTACTACTTTGGTTACCCAGTCAAAGAAATCAATTAGATTCATCTGACATGACCTTCCTGCTGTGAATCCATGCTGCCTTGGGTCCTGTGCCCCACTGGCCTCTAGGTACTCAACAGTTCTTTCCTTCAGAAGTTATTCCATAATTTTCCCTACCACTGAGGTCAAACTGACAGGTCTGCAGTTTCCTTCCTCTGTCTTGCTCCCACTTTTGTGAAAGGGAATCACATCTGCCCTCCTCCAGTCCTCAGGTACCACACCATCCTCCCACGATTTATTAAAAAGGGTAGTCAGTGGTGTTACTAGTTCTTCCCTTAGTTCTTTTAGAATTCTGGGATGAATCCCATCAGGCACCATTGCTTTATCCACCTTCAGTTTTAGGAATTAGTTCAGAACCCTTTCTTCTGTGAAAGGACTAATATGAACCCCCTATCCAGAGTGATTCTATTGACTGGATTAGGTATCTCCCCCACTCTTCCTTTGTGAATACTGAGCAGAACTATTTGTTCAGTGTCCCTGCTTTTTCACTGTCGCTCTCTGCCCAACCACCCTCCTCTTTATTCAGCCTCAGTATCCCTGTCTTAGTCTTTCTTTACTCCCTAATGTACCTATAAAAGGTGTTATCCTCCTTCTTAACCAAGCTGGCTATCTTTTCCTCAGTTTGAGCCTTTGCTATTCTGACTGCCTTCCCCACTTCCTTCTGCTTTAACTAGTACAGTTCTCTGTCCTGCTCCTTCTGTGTTTCCTTATACTTCCTAAATACTGTATTTTTCTCCCTAACCTTCCCTACCACTTCTTTTGAGAACCATAGTGTTTTTTTCCTTTCATTTTGATTTGTTTATTTGCTTCACACAAAGGCTTGATGCCTTTGTGATGGCAGTTTTGATGTTTCCCCATTATTGCTCCACCCCACCTTCTTGCCTGTTTGCTAGTGCTTTTCTGAGGCACTCCCCCATTTTGACAAAATCAGCCCTTTTGAAGTCCAGTACATTTTTTTATTTATTGAAGTCTAGGATAACACCACTTGAGCTCAAAGCTTTTTACATAGATTTCAATCAAGATAACAATACAGAACAGAGAGGTACAAATTACAAGGGCAGTGGATACAGGAGATGCAACAGGGTTGTACATGTTACAGAGGAAGTTAGGATATTGGGAGTGGGGGATAACAAAAAAACACTTACAAGTATAAGATACCTGAAAGGAAAACCAGTCAGTTGTCTGCAGGGACATAGGGTTAGCAGTAGAATAAGTGCTTGAAGAGGTGAGGAGGAGCCCTAATTGCCAAGTGAGCAGGAGTTATTGCAAGGGAGTAATCTGGGAGGGGGGTATGAGGATAGCAGGTAAAGGGGAGAGGGGAAGGTAAGGAGGCAAGGAGCATACTCAGGTGAGGAGTTGGGGAGGGTAGGGGTGAGAGGGTATGAGTGGAGAGGGGCTCAAGGGAGGAATTAGGGGAGGCGGGGAGGGAGAGGATGGGGTGAAAAGGCAAGGAGGGAAGGGAGGGAGGGGGAGGGCAGGGGAAGAGCAGGGAATACCAGTGCGGAGAAAGGGAGGTGAAGCTATGGGTGACAGTCGCAATGGGCTGCATTTAGCAGGAGCTGCTTGAGGTGGACTTTGAAAGCATCCAATGTAAACATATGAGCAAGATCCGCCTGAAGGGAGTTGAACCAGAGCAGGGCACGGTATACAAAAGATCTTTAGCCTAGGGAAGTGTGACATTTTGGTGTTATGAAGGTCTGTAGTTCAGAGTTACATGTGCGCCGCAGGTTAATGCTAGGCACCAGGAGTTGACTAACCCCAGTCGGAAGTGTTCCAAGGCTTACCCTTTTTGCCAGCAGGCAGGTTTGGAATTTAAGCCAAACACTGAGCGGGAGCCATTGTGCACTGGCATACAGGTCACAGGTATGAATCAGCCTAGGTGCCCCTATGGTAAGCCGGCATGCTTTGTTTAAGGCAGTTTTTAAGTGCCTGAAGGCAGTGTCAGTGGCTGTGCCATAGACAGGCAGGCCATAGTTAACGAGTGAGCCCACAGAGCTGTGGACAACTATTTTGAGGGCTTCGGCGGTTAGACTGTGCCTATGCCAGTAGAGCATCCAAATACATTTATGAATTGCTTTGGCCATATTGTCAATATGTACAGTGTAGGACAACAAGTTGTCAGTAGTGATCTCCAGATATTTAAAGTGTTGGACCAGGTCCAGGGAGGTCCCAGCAACATTATGAATTAATAATGGGTAGCCCCAATGCTTGTTTTGGGAGCTGGAGAACAGCATGGTTTTAGTTTTTTTTATAGTTCAAGATTAATTTATGATCTGTAAACCACTTCTCAAGATTGGTAAAGTCACTTTGGAGTTGTTGCTCAAGTTCAATAGGACTTGAGCCATGTGCAAATACAACAGCGTCATCGGCATAGAGTAGAAGGTGGCACTGGCTGGCTTGGGGGAGACTATTCAGGAATGAGCTGAATAGGAGGGGACCCGTATAGATCCCTGAGGGACACCCGAGCAGACAGGCTTGCTATCCGAGAGGGTTGAGCCGATTCTGACTTGCTGGGATCTACAGTCCAGGTAGCTGCAGAACCACAAAACCACCTCAGGGGCCAGGCCTGTTGTGGCAAGTTGCTTAGTTAGGAGGGCATAATTTACAGTATTGAATGCTTTGGTCAGATCGATAAAGATTGCCCTGGAAAGTTGTCCATCATCAAGAGAATTGTGTATGTGATCTTTGAACTCTAAAAGGGCTGTGGTGGTGCTATGCCCAGTTCTAAAGCCATGCTGCTCAGGGCAGAGGAGTTTGTATTTGTCAAGGTATTCAACCAATTGGTCTGCAACTATTCGTTCAAGGGCCTTCGACAGTGGTGGTAGCAAGAAGATGGGTCTATAGTTCTCTGTAAGGGCACAGTCCCCACTCTTGTGAACAGGAGTGACTATAGCAGCTTTCCATTTTTTTTTTCAATTCAACTTTTATTAAAGTTTACATAACAGAGAACGAACCACAATAGGCCGTACCAGAGTAATACAACAATCAACAGGATATACAGTGGTCCATTCCCCCCCATACCCCCCTCCCTCCAAACCCCACCTCCCCACCTCCACAGACCCAGCACAGCAATATACTAACAAGGGTGCAAGAAGATTAAGAAAAGGTAAAACCTAACAAGGGGTGCATAACGCAGCTTTATAAAGCATATAAAGTTTGAAAGGGGCCCCAGGTCTTGTTAAACTTGTCCATTTTATGTGAAAGACTTGCAATTGTCCTCTCCGTTCTAAGATTAGCCAAAAGCTCTTGTAACCATTCCACATAACTTAAACTCTCAGAATCTTTCCAATACTTAAGAACTACTTTTTTAACAGATGAGGAGATGAGCACCATATAATACCTTCTGCACACCACATTGATGGGTGAGAAATCTTCCAAAACACATATTTCGGGCGTAAAGCAATCTGAGATCCCTAATAGCGGATTCACTCTCTACTTAATCATGGACCAAAGTGTTGCCACTCTAGGGCATTCCCAGAAAATATGGAGGAGGTCACCCATCTGCATCCTACAGCTTGTACAAAGCGGAGAGGGCAGGAGGCCCAGTTTGGCAAGTTTCTGAGGGGAATAATAGATATTGTGTAAAATTTTAAATTGCATCAGCCTGAGTCAATCTTGTAACAGGTATTTATGGAAATCCCGCCAAATATGGGACCAGTCAAGTTCCATCCCAAGTAACAGGGCTTGCCAGTAATGGACTGGCATGCTGTTATCAGGGTATGCCCAGGCAAAGAACAAAGTATATAGTTTGGATACAGCATGAGGCAGGCCTACCACTTGGGTCATGGTGGGCAGGAATCGGGAAAGAGTTTCGGAGGGTGGAGTAGCCCCAAACACTTGCAACAGAAGGTGCCGTAGCTGGTGGACCTTGAATATGTGTTTACTGGGTATCTTTAATTGATGCATAATATCCTCTGAGGAGGCCCAGTACCCCTCAGCTAGGATAAAACTCTCTAACTGACACTGACCTAACTGAGGTAGCCAGGAGAGTGGCAACAGCTTATTATTTATTTGTATATTGGGGTTACCCTTGATGGGCTGAGAGGTATCCCTGCCATTATCATATTTGAGATATGCACATAATTGCGTATGGGACTTAATCAAGATTGCAATGGGAGAGTTCCTAATTGGCACCGGAAGAGAGCGTAACTTAGCATGCAGTATCCCCTTGGGAAAATTACCAAATTTTTTGATAAGGGCTGATTCAACCTTCAGCCATAGCAGGATGTACTCAGGAGTAACCAGTGGGTCTGATAACACCCATCTAAGATATTTAGCAGCCTGACAGGCCCAGTAATATAGTCTCAAATGTGGCAACCTTAAACCTCCTCTTTCCTTAGGGGCAGCTAGTTTATGGTATGCCAACCTTGCTTTTTTGTGTCCCCAAAACAAAATTGGAAAGTATGCTATGCACTCTTTTGAATGAGGACATCGGCAGTACAATGTTTAACATATTGATAGGATAGAGAAGACGGGGGGAAAACATTAATTTTCACCAGATTTATACTGCCCCAAAGAGAAAGAGGGAGAAGGAACCATCTTTGGAGGTCTTGCTCGATCTTCTGTACCAGCATATCTAAGTTTAATTGCTTCAGTCGGGACATGCTGTGTGACAAAGTGATACCTAGGTATTTAATAGAGTCGGCCTTCCATGCCAAACCGAAAGTGGTGATTTCATGTTTATAAGCTTTATGGTTAAGAGGGAAAACCTGGGATTTACCTATGTTAAGTTTATAATTCGAGACTTTACTGAATTCTCCTATGATCTTGAGAACCGAGGGGATAGATGTAACTGGGTTGGACAACTGGAGGAGGAGGTCATCTGCATATGCCCCGACTTTAACCTCATAATCATTTAGGGGAATACCAGGGATATTATTCGCCTTTATTAGCCTATGGATGAGGGGCTCTAGATAGATATTGAAGAGCAAAGGGGATAGTGGGCATCCCTGCCTAGTTCCCACGGATAACCTGATCAGATCGGAGACCAAACCATTGCAAGATATCCTGGCAGTGGGTAATGAGTACAATGAATGGACCCAGCCCTGAAATTCTCCAGGAAAACCAAAGGCTTCCATTGTTACAAATAAGTACCTCCAGTAAACTCTGTCGAAGGCCTTCTCTGCATCCAGAGATACCAAGGCCATTGGGAGAGAGGCGTCCCTGGAGGCAGAGAAGACATGAGCAAGGGTTCTGAGGTGATCACCTGAAGATCTGCCTTTCATGAATCCCCTATAATAAAAGGAAGGACTTGATTCAGTCAATCAGCGAGCAATTTAGCGAGAATCTTAATATCTTGATTGAGAAGAGAAATCAGTCTGTAACGAGGGACCTGGTCACATGGCTTGTCAGGTTTGGGCAATAAGATAATCAACGCCTCAAAAAGAGAAGCATCGGTTGCTTGACCCGAGAGAAGGAAGCAGAAAAGAGGAAGCAAAATGGGAACTAATTGTTTCAAAAACACTTTATAAAAATTGGAGGAAAACCCGTCCGGGCCAGGGGTTTTGTCTGACGGAAGGGATTGTATTACCCTTTCTATTTCAGCTTCAGTTATGGGGGAGGTTAGTGTGATTTGTTGAGACTCAACTAGAGTAAGAAGTTGCAAATCTTCCAGAAATCCTTGTAAATGTGCTTCTGAAGGGGGGGGGGTAGTCATGGGACCATATAATTCCTGAAAATAAGTAACAAATTCCTGTAAAGTCTCTGGGGGGGAGATTTTAAGTGAATTATCCACTAACGAATGGACAGCGGCAATGAACCTACTGGATTCCTGTTGTTTCACCCGCATGGCCAGCATCCGCCCTGCCTTCTCACCTTGATCTGTATAGACTGCATTTGTTTTTAAGATTGCAAATTCAGCTTGCTCTCTTAGCAAGCCCAAGTAGGCATCTTTTAGTTTAACTAGTTCTTGTCTAGTGGTCTCGGGGGAGGCCGGGGAGAGACTTGCCTCTAAGATCCTGATCTGGGATAGTAACTGAACAGCCTTGTTTTCCCTCTCTTTTTTCCTCTTGGATGTAATACCAATCAAAATCCCTCTCACATATGCTTTGAGGGCCCCCCACTCTATATCAGGTCGACCTGTGGAATTATTATTTATAGCTACAAACTGTTGAATTTGAGAGGCTATATAGGCAATCTTATCCAGTTCCTTCAGGATTTGGTTGTTAAGTTTCCATCTGCTACCCTTCCGGGGCAGTGCTGTTAACGAGAGTTGGCAAGTGATGGCCGAATGGTCTGAAAGTGGGGCTGAAACAATGTTGGAATCCAGAACCCCAGGTAAGATGTTGTGAGTTACCAAAATGTAGTCAATCCGGGAGGAGGTACCATGGACTTGCGAAACAAAAGTGTAATCTCTTTGGTTCGGGTGAAGTACCCGCCACACATCGCATAGTTCAGCGGAGTCCAATAAGTCCCTAAAAGCCCTCTGCACAGACAAGAGGCCGGATCAAGATTGACCCGATCTATCTACCCCCTGATCAAACACCAAATTAAGATCACCTCCTATTATAATGGGAAGATCAGGGAAGGAGTGCACCACTTCCAGGAGCTTGACAAAAAACCCAGGGGAATCTACGTTAGGGCCATAGACCATGCCCAAAAGAACATCTAGTGTATAAAGTGTCCCCCTTACGAATAGGAACCTCCCATCAGGGTCAGCAACCACATGGCGAGATTGAAAGGGAACAGATCTGTGTAACAAAATCATGACCCCTCTACTCTGGGAAGAGCCTTGTGCCATGAAAATTTGCCCCACCTGTTGACGCCTCATCTTAATAGCTTCGGCATTTAGAAGATGCGTCTCTTGCAGGAATATCATTTCTGCCTTGAGGTGACTCAAGAATTTTAAAATTGAGTACTATTTGACTTTATGCCTAGCCCCTTTAATGTTCCAGGTAATACACTTAAGAGTCCTAGCCATCTGCTGCAATGTACATAACATCTAACATAAAAATGCACCCATATCTCTTCACATTATCACTAACTCCCCCTGTTAAATATATGCTGTGCTGGCCCCACCCTTTCACCAGCCAACTATATCCCACCCATACTTCTATAACAGTCCCCCCCAATAACAGCCCCAATAGCAGAGAACAAGTCCCTACCCCCTCCCATATCCACCCACACATTGCTATGTACATGATGTACAGTTTACCAGAGCTTCCCCGTCTCCCACCCTCCACCCCGACCCCCATATTTGACTGCATAATACATAACAGTTAGAAAACAAAGTAATGCAGCTATAGTATTATAAGATCCAATAACATCTCAGTCCAAACTCAGAAACCCGGGCTAACTGCCCATGCTAAAACATAAAATTGAGAAGCCCCCAACCTGAGGATAAAGCAGGTACACGTACTATAAGAAACAACTATCGCTCTGGCAGGTACTTTCAAAAACTGGACACCACTAAACCAGAAAACGGTCCAGATTACTAAATAAAAGGAACAACCCCATTATCCCTTGCCAGGCAAAGAAAATGAATGTGGATTACTCTTTGAGCGGGATGCTTCTCGTCATGCAAGGTCTACCTAAATACTCGAGGAGACCAGTACCATAAACGGTAAGAAAGCAGCACACACCGCCTTTGGCGCCATCTAGTGCTGCGCAGCGCATACTGCTACATAAAATGGGCACCCAGGCTGGAGCAGCAACAAATTACAGTATGAATAAAAACATTGACCCCCCCCCCCTTGTAAATGCTATAAGGAGCATTGTCTAACCATTGTGGCATATTTAGCTGTGTATATAACTAAAATGGAAGTTGCAATTGAGAAATGAAGGGGCCAAAGTAAAATGTCCATAACAACGGAAAACTGCACAGCAAATCAGCCAAAAAGGCCATGGGATCGGGGCTCCCGCTATTGTTCAGTCATCCTTAGCGGTGCTGCTGGAGGAAATAACGACGATCACCAGTAGCCAGACCCCTTGGTGTTAAATCATCTTGCCTGGTGAGTACAGTCTTACAAACGAGCGCTGGCAAATCCAATACCAGAACCTGGAGGGCTTTACTCGCTTCCCTTGCCAATAGCTTTATGACAAGAAAATAAGGAAGCCCAAACCCTCAAATACGGAGAAAGTCCAGCCCAATGAACCAGTCTGAGTGAACAACCTCTTCAGAATACAGATTTATGGGGTACCGAAAAGATCTGGAAAGGCAGCCTTTAAACCAGAAGCCGCTTCTTCGGCATCTTCATAAGCATGCCAGGAGCCTGCAACAAGCACCTGCAGTTTAGCAGGGTAAGCCATTCTAAATTTAATAGCTGCAGCTATTAGTTTAACGACTTAGGGTGGTAAGAGGTGCGTTTTTGGCGTACTGACAGGGGTAGATCCTGAGCGACCCTGATTTTGGCACCCTCCCAGGTGATTTCTTTAGCTTCCCGGGCTTTAGTCAGAAAATGCTGCTTTTCTTGATAATTCAAAAAACGGAAGATAAAAGATCGAGGGGCAGCTTCTGGAGACGGTGCTGGATGGAGCGCTCTGTGCGCTCTTCCGATGATATAATCATTGCCAAATGGGGAAGGGCCAGCAATCTTGGCAACTAGTTTCTTCACGAATTTGATCAGGTCAGTTCCTTCTTCATGCTCTGGGAGGCAGATTAAAACCGCATTGTTGCGGTGACTTCTGCCCTCCAGGTCCTCGACTTTGGCTTCCAACCTGGTTATTTTTTGGCCGACGGCCACCAACTCTGAGCTTGCTTGATCTTGTCTGCACTCTAACAAGTGTATGCAGGCCTCATTATCGGAGGTCTTTTGAGCCAGGAATTCTACCTTGCTAGATACTGTTTTGAGTTCACCCAGGATCGATTGCAACTCCAACTTAAAGGGCTGAAATTCATCCAAAAATCTAGCCAGGGTGAGGGGCTCTGAGTCTGCATTCGTAGCGCCCGAAGGTTGCGGTGAGCTAGTAGCAGAGGCCTTGGACTTTTTCGGGGCCTTCTCGGGAGACGCAGGAGGAGTATTCCTAGGAAAATTCCTCTTCATTTCTACCTCCATTTAATTCCCGATAAAACGAGCATCGGTTCTGCAACAGGCTACTACCAAAAACCGTTTAAAGCTGCATTAAACAACGTAAATAAAAGATTTAAATTGGAGCAGAGGGTAGGAGCAAAGACAGGAGAATGTTACTCGGTGCGCTGCATCACGTGACCTGCAGCTTTCCATTTTTTAAGGAATACCGCCAGTCGAACTGACAAGTTGAGGATGTGGGTAAGAGGGGAGAGGACTTCTTCCAAGGAGAGAGAGATTAATTTAAGATCAAGGGTGTCCCCACTGCATCTCCCCTTACCGAGCACTGTCAAGAGGTATTTCCCTGCATCTCCAACAGAGATGGCCTTGAACCAAAAGAGGGGATTCACAGAGAGCTGTTGGCCTACAATAGGGTTGCCCAGATGGAAGTAATCAGGGGGAGGACATGACTGAGGTCCGTGAAGGCTAGATTGAACGTCTCGGCTATAGTTTTTGGGTCAAGAATGGAGGTACCATCAACACAGATCATATCCAGAGCAGTTCTGGGCTCCTTGCCAGTAACCTCTTTGAGTTTTGCCCAGAATTTATGGCCATCATTCCAGTGTTTGGACAGGGCAGCCTTGTAGTAGCAGTTCTTGGCTATACGGATGGCCTGTTGCAGCTATTTCTGGATTGTTTGTACTTTAGGATGTCTGACTATTTCCCTGTGGCTCTGGCTATACACCAGAGGTGATCTCGTTTTTTCATTAGACCCAAGATGTCAAGGCTCATTCAGGGGTTGTAAAGGCCCTTGACTATCTGCTTTTTTATGGGGGCATAGGTATTGCAGATAGTATTGAAGAGGAGGATGAAGTGGTCCAAAGCACTATCCACGTCAGTGTGTGGGGCATACACAGCTGACCAGTTGGCATGTCAGAGATCAGCTCTTAGACGGTCAGCTTGACCGGGCCTGAGGACTCTGTTAGTGACTGTTCTGGGAGGGGGTTTGGTGAAATTATTGGTCCAGCTGAACATGACAGGGGAGTGGTCACTGATATTGTCTGGGAGGACAGAGGCATTAGTGATGTGCTCTGGGCGGTTGGTGAGTACCCAATCAAGCAGAGTGCTATTGCCGGTCCAATAGTTAGTCTGGGTGGGGGCTTCTATTATCTGTGTGAAGTGAATTGCCTGGATAGCATCCTTGAACTGTTTTGCCATTGGGGCGAGCCAGTTAATATTAAACTCACCAAGTAGTATGAGCTTGGAGCTTAGGATTAGGCTACCTAGGCAGTCAATGATGGCTTGGAGACCCTGGAGTGAGTCCTTTGGGGGATATAGATGGACAGCAGTGTAAGAGACTTGCTGCGTGCCCCATGGAGGACCTTAGAGGCAAAAGCCTGTGCAGAGGTCATAGAATTTGACAGCAGATAAGGACCGCTTGGCCCACCTAGTCTTCCCATTTTCCTACCTAACAGATAAGCTGCAGATCCTAGTTAACCAACAGCTTACTTCCTCTTACCCCCCACTAGGACTGCCTTATGCCTGTCCCATGCATTCTTGAATTCCCCCACTGTTCTTGACTCCACGACCTCCTCAGGGAGGCTGTTCCATGTATCCACAACCCTCTCTGTGAAAAAATACTTCCTCAGATTACCTCTGAGCCGTCCCCCCTCTATCTTCAAATTGTGCCCCCTTGATCTTGCACATCTCTTTTTCTGGAAGATGCTACCCTCTTGGACTTTGTTGATTCCCTTGAGGTACTTGAAAGTTTCTATCATGTCCCCTCTCTCCCTTCTTTCCTCAAGGGTATACATATTAAGCTCCTTTAGTCTTTCTTCGTATATCTTTTGGTGCCGACCCTGCACCATTTTGGTTGCCCTCCTCTGGACAGCCTCCACTCTGTCTATGTCTTTGCGGAGATGGGATCTCCAGAACTGCACACAGTACTCCAGATGGGGTCTCACCAACTGTCTGTATGAGGGATAACAACTTCCTGTTTTCTACTATTGATGCCTGTTCCTATGCATCCCAGTATCCCCCAGCCTTCCTTACTGCCTTCTCACATTGCTTGCCCACCTTTAGGTCATCTGATATAATTACCCCAGGTCCCTTTCTATTTTTACTGTTGTCAGTATCTAACCCCCCATTGTGTAAGCTTCCTCTGGGTTTTTGTTTCCCAGATGCATTACCTTGCACATCTTTGCATTGAATCTGAGCTGCCATACATTTGACCATTCCTCCAACCTTTCCAAGTCCCTTCTCATCCTTTCCACTCCATCTTGTGTATCAACCCTGTTGCAAATCTTTGTGTCATCTGCAAAGAGACATACCTTTCCTTCCAGTTCCTCTGCAATGTCACTTATAAAGACATTAAAAAGGACCGGTCCCAGTACTGAACCCTGCGGTACCCTGCTAGTAACCCTCCTTTCTTCACTGTGTACTCCATTTACTACTACCCTTGTGTCCTGTTGTCTAGCCAATTTTTTATCCAGGCTGCCACCTTGGGACCCACTCCAAGGCTGGCTATCTTGTGTATTAATTTTTTGTGGGACTGTATCAAATGCCTTGCTAAAATCTAGGTAGGCCATGTCCACGGCCCCTCCCTGGTCTACTACTTTGGTCACCCAGTCAAAGAAATCTATTAGATTCATCTGACACGACCTTCCCATTGTGAATCCATGCTGCCTTGGGTCCTGTGCCCCACTGGCCTCTAGGTACTCAACAATTCTTTCCTTCAGAAGTGATTCCATCATTTTCCCTACCACTGAGGTCAAACAAAATGGTCTGTAGTTTCCTGCCTCTGTCCTGCTCCCACTTTTGTGAAGAGGAATCATATCTGCCCATCTCCAGTCCTCGGGTACCACCTCATCCTCCCATAATTTGTTAAAGAGAGTAGTCAGTGGTGTCACTAGTTCTGCCCTTAGTTCTTTTAGAATTCTTGGGTGAATCCCATCAGGCCCCATTGCTTTGTCCACCTTCAATTTTATTAGTTCTTTCAGAACCCTTTCTTCTGTAAATGGACTGGTATCGACCCCCGTCTTCAGAGTGTTTCTCTTGTTTGGTTTAGGTAACTCCCCCTCCTCTTCCTTTGTGAATACTGAGCAGAAATATTCGTTCAGTATCCCTGCTTTTTCACTGTCACCCTCTACCCACATTCCCTCCCCTTTTTTAAGCTTCAGTATCCCTCCTTTGGTCTTTCATCGCTCCCTAATGTACCTATAAAAGGTCTTATCTCCCTTCTTAACAGAATTGGCTATTCTTTCCTCAGTTTGGGCCTTTGCTATTCTGACTGCCTTCCCAGCCTCTTTCTGCTTTAACTGATAAAGTTCTCTTGTCCTGCTCCTTCTGTGTTTCTTTATATTTCCTGAATGCTGTCCTTTTCTCCTTAACCTTCCCTGCCACTTCTTTTGAGAACCATATCGTTTTTTTCCTTTGTTGTGTTTTATTGATTTGCTTTACACAAAGGCTTGTTGCCTCTGTGATGGCTGTTTTGATCACTCCCCATTGTTCCTCCACCCCTCCTTCTTGCCTGTTTGCTAGTGCTTTTCTGAGGCACTCTCTCATTTTCCCAAAGTCAGTCCTCCTAAAGTCCAGTACTCTTGCTTTTGTATGGCTTGATTGTATGGCTGTGTTTATCGTGAACCACACTGTTTGGCGGTTGCTTTTTCCCAGATGGCTGCCCACTTCTAAATCTGAGATTCTTTCTCCGTCCCCATTTGAAAGTACCAAAAGTACTTTTAAAGTACCATAAGTAGTAAGAAAGTACCATTTGAGGTCCCAAGACTGGGAAGATTATGTGATAAGCCCTGAAGGCCCTCCTTGAGATAGAATGCACAGCTCCACCTCTTTTAGTTAGGCGGTCCTGCCTAAAGAGCCTGTAGCCATGAAGGCTAACGTCTGCATCAGGAATCTTTGGAGAGAGCCACATTTCAAAATTGACAGTACATCGGGGTTATGGAGGGCTACCCAGGCCTGGAGGCTAGTGAAGTTAACAACTAGACTGTGGATATTTAGAGAGGCAATTGTGAGGATACCTGACTTATAGGCACACGTCCCCCCGGTTGTGTGGAGGGCCTGGATTGGGGTGTATGTTACCTGAGAGGAGAAGGAGCAGGAAGGCTAGTTTTTGCAGGTAACTTTTGAGGTGTTTAGCACTGACTTTGAGATGCTTCCTGGAGCATATAGTGGTGGGGTTTACATCAGCGATCAGGACAAGTTTGAATGGTAGTAAAGGTGAGGGTGGCCAAGGATGGGCCCTCAGTGTCCAGATCCTGGCATGCCAACTAGAATCGTGTGGCTTGCAGCTGGGAGGCAGGTCAGAGACGAGCACCGAAGTGATGGTGCAGTAGGCATAGCTGGAGGTGTGCCCGATCGTGTGGAGGACTGGCAACTTAGTGTCTGAGCGGGGATGGCCAGCAAGCCTGAAGATTCTGGGCAAGAGTAAGGAAAGTGGCATTACACTTGTGGACAGATACATACTTGGGGTGGGGGAGTCAGTCCAGTATATGCCTGGGGCAGGGTTCTGGAGAGAGGAGTGAATGAAGGGGAAGGAGGAGAGGGAGTAGGAATAGTTGGAAGGGGAGGGTAACTTCAAGAAAGAAGTTATTTGGGAGGCATTAGAAAGAAGGCAAGGACAGCAGGCAGTGAGTTCACAAATAGAAATTAGGCCAAAGGCTGGGTGCTTTTAATTTAGAAGCGAACGGAGGACAGCAAGAAGTATTGGCAGTGAGTGCCAAGTTGGATAGGCAGGGAGGGTGGAGCTGGATGGGAACTCGAAAAGGGAGGTCCAGAGAGGAGGAGGAATGAGTAAGACTGCAATAGGGGAGTGGTTTAACAGCAGAGTGGGGAAGGAGATGTATTTAATAGCGGTCAGGGTTGGGGTGGGTGGGCAAGAATAAAATACAGTGAGACAGTCAAAATTAAGACCATTAAAGCACAAAAGGAAAGTAAGCTAAAATCCAGATATTTGGGCATCAGAGTTGCAGGGCGAGAGCCCACCACCAGAGCTGACTTGAAATTGAGCCAATCCCGAATGTCCTGAGACTGAAAAGTCCAATCAGCACTTGGCTGGTGAGCGGATTAGCCAATCAGAGGTATAGCCATAGGAGAGAGGTTCCCGAAGACGTACCTAGCAGCTGCCGGGGGGATGCAGCCCTTAGGGCGGGTTAGAGTGAAGAGGGTTTTCCGCCTATGCGATGGTGCGGCCCCGGCCACACGGGCAAAAACTGAGACATGGGCTGGATCTGGGGAGAAGAATACAAAAGTTAGGAGGTTAAATGCAGCAGTGGGAGAGGGCACAGATTTAAGACAAAGGTAGGGAGGAGGAGGTGTAGAAATATGTAGACTAGGACTCGGACGAGGGGCGGGGGTTCACCAAGATAGTGGCACCACCACAGACTTTAAGAACAAAAGGGAAGAAATGCAGATTAGGCCGAGGAGAGCAAGCAGTACAGGATTTCAGGAACAGCAAAGGGGGGGGTGCGCGAGAGAGCGCTCAGAGAGGCAATAGATAGCAATTAGTGAGAGGGGGAGCTCAAACACTCAGAGAAGCAAAGAGGTAGGGTTTAGAGAGGAGGGGAGCTCTGTAGGCTCAGGGGGCCAAGATAGAAAATTAGTAAAGAGGGGACCCAGCACAGACTCAATTCACCAAGTGCACAGGTCAGCAGCAGAGTGTGGGGAGATACAGGCAGTGAGAACCGAGTAGGCAGGGAAATTGGTTAGAGTTAGTGGGGTGAGAGAAGTAAACTTATCCTGTGATTAAACAACTAAGCAATGCAACAACAGCTTATGGAGGCTAATCTAAATGTAAACCGGTAAGAAAACATTAGATGTATGCATGTGCTAGAAAGTATAACATTGATTTTTACAGTGTAGGACAGTACTGATTTTACACAGTTACAACTCTGGTTTGCACTAAAGGAAAATACAGTGAAACAGTCAAAATTAAGAACATTAAAGCACAGAGGAAAGTAGGCTGAAATCCAGATATTTGGGCACCAGAGTTGCAGGGCGAGAGCCCGCCGCCAGAGCTGATTTGAAATTGAGCCATTCTCGAATGTCCTGGGACTGGAAAGTCCAATCAGCACTTGACTGGTGAGCAGATTAGCCGATCAGAGGTACAGCTGTAGGAGAGAGGAGTCCTGAAGATGTACCTGGCGGCTGCTGGGAGGATGCAGCCCCTAGGGTGGGCTGGAGTGAAGAGGGTTCTCCGCCAGTGCAATGACGCGGCCCCTGCCACACAGGCAAGCTTTGAGACATGGTCTGGATCTGGCAGCTGCCAGAGGGATGCAGCCACTAGGGTGGGCTGGAGTGAAGAGGGTTATCTGCCTGTGCGATGGCGCGGCCCCGACAGCACGGGAAAGCCCTGAGACATGGTCTGGATCTGGCAGCTGCTGGGGGGGATGTAGCCCCTATTGCGGGTTGGAGTGAAGAGGGTTATCTGCCTGTGCGATGGCGTGGCCCTAGTCGCATGGGCAAGCCCTGAGACACAGGCTGGATCTCATTTACTGAAGTCCCTTCTCATCCTTTCCACCCCCCTTGTGTATCAGCTCTGTTTCAGATCTTTATGTCATCTGCAAAAAGGCATACTTTTCCTTCCAGACCCTCTGCAATGTCTCCTATAAAGACATTAAAGAGGACTGGTCCCAGAACTGAACACTGCAGTGCCCTGCTACAGGAAACATAATGAGACTCATGGGGAGGAAGACAGGGAGGTGTACCTAAAAAAAAATCTAAAGGAAGCGGAGGGAGGTGTACCTAAAAAAAATCTAAAGGAAGCGGAAAAAGCTGTAAGGAGAGCCAAGGCACAGACTGAAGAAAGATTAGTGCAGACAGTGAAGAAATGAGATAGAACAATCTGTAGGTACATCAGTGAAAGAAGCAAAACCGGAAGGGATTGTAAGGCTGAGTGGGGATGCAGGGGATGTCATGAGGGCTACCTGGAAAAGGTGGCAATACTGTACAACTACTTCTGTTCAGTATTCACTGAAGAGGGGGAGGGTCATGGACCACAGCTGAGTAGCAGATGCGAAGGAGGGGGAGAGACTAACACCAGTCCATTTACAGTGGAAAGAGTCCTAGAGGAGCTCACAAAACTGAAGGTGGACAAAGCAACAGGGCCAGATGTCATACATCCAAGGATATTAACGGAGCTGCAAGGGAGCTTGCAACACCCCTGGCAGCCTTGTTCACAGAGTCACTCATCACAGGAGTGGTTCCAGAGGACTGAAAGAGGGCAAATGTAGTCCATCTACACAAAAGTGGTAGTACAGAGGATGGAGGGAACTTTAGGCCAGTCGGCATCACCTCAGTAGTGGGGAAGATCATGGAAGTACTGCTGAAAGAAAGAATAGTGGCATACTTGGAATCATCGGTGCCTAGGATTAGAGGCAACGTAGAAGCATAGCAGGAAGGTTGTGTCAGACAAATCTGATAGATTTTTTTTACTGGGTTATGAAGGACATAAATTGGGGGGGGTGCAATGGATGTCACCTACCGCAATTTCAGCAAGGCCTACAAAACCACCCCATATAAAAGGCTGGTGAACAAGATAGGTAGCCTGGGCATGAGGTACTAGGTGGTAAACTGGGTTAGGAACTGGCTAATGTTCAGAAAGCAGATGGTGGTGGTAAATGGGATCCAATCTAGGGAGAGGGGATGACCAGTGGGGTGCCACAGGGATCAGTCCTCGGGCCATTCCTGTTAAATGTCTTCATCAATGACACTGTGGTAGGGCTGGAGGGGAAAGGTCTGCCTGTTTGTAGATGACACCAAGATCTGTAACAGGGCAGATACTTCAGATGGGGTGCAGAGAATGAGGAGGGACCTGGGGAATCTTGAAGAGTGGTCCTTAGATGGCAGCTGAGGTTCATTTCAAAGAAGTGCAAAGTAATGCATCTGGGATGAGGGAACCCTGGGGAGAGCTATAGAATGGGTTGGGGGGGTTGCTGATGACCACCATGGAGGAAAGGGAACCGAGAGGTATCATTTCAGATGGCATATAGGTGTCTAAATAGAGTACAAAGGCTGCCGGTGGGGCCACTGGCATGCTGGGATGCACTAGCAGAGGTATCACTAGCAGGACGCGGGAGGTGGTGATGCCACTGTATAAAACACTGGCAAGGCCTCATGTGGAGTATGGTATGCAGTTCTGGAGGCTGCACCTTCACAAGGACATTGACAGGGTGGAGGCAATCCAGAGAAGGGCAACTAAGACGGTACAGGGCTTGTGTCATCCAGGCACAGGTCAGGAAGCATAGGAAAACCAGGAGCAGTTGTAAAATTCGCAATGAGAGTTTTATTATTCTTAAATAACAGTAACATAAAGAATGATATTGTTCAGTATAACTATTTACAAAGGCAGTTTACAGAGAATACTGGATGGGCAACTATGCAGAACCAGTGTGTTCTGCCACAAGGGATTCTAATTCCCTCTGACCTCGAGAGCGAAGCTCGAGAGGTCCATGGGAATCAGAACACCGAGGTGGCAAAACACACTGGTTGTGCACAGAGTTGCTCATTCTGTATTTTATAGTGTATAGTACTGTGTGAAAAATGAGTTTTGTGAGTTCTTTTGCTTTCAGAATGAAACTGATCCATGCAGTCTCTAGAGGTTCTAGAATGCTGTTCTACCACAGTAGGGCACAACAGCATTCCATGACCTTGGAACTGTGGTAGAACAGCATTTTGAAAGGGATGGAATTCTGTACAGAACAACACTCCACTATGCACTATAATTTGTTTATTTTACTTATTTATGTTTTTGGTAACTTGGTAAATGAGCTGATCCAGAGGACCATTTGCAGTTATGGCCCAGGCTACAGAGTGGCAAAACAGTGAACAAAACATCATATAATATAGCAGACATCAGAAAGGAGTGCACATGATACAATAGGTACAATTCCATGTGTTGGTGGTTAAGCGCAAGATGAATATTACAGTTCTTACATATGGCAAGAAGGCAGAACAAGCAAACAAAATATCATATAATATATAGCAGACATTAGCAAGGAGTACATATGATACAATAGGTACTATTACATGTGTTGGTGGTTTAAGCACAAAATAAATATTAGAGTCCTTGCATAAGGCAAACAGGCAGGAAGTACAGGCTTAAAATGAGTAGAACAGATATAATATATAGCAAGAGCCAGATGGGAAGCTAAGACAGCACTGGACAATATAGTGGCTAAGAGTAAGCATTATTAAGCTGAGGTCTGGCAACAAATAAGCAATAGAAGTTGGAGGGGAAGGTGGAGGAGGAGGCAGCAGTATTCTGGAGTGCCCTGAGAAAGAGTAGGGTGGTGTGCAGATCCCAGCATTGACAAGGGAACAATTGCAAGTGGACTCTATCTGGAGACAGGCTCTCAGACTTGTTTTGATGGCCTGGTGGGATGTGAACAGGAGAATGGTTGACAGGAGTCTATTTCAGAGGGAGTGGGCCATGACAGAGAATGCTTTGCTGCCCATGACTGAGGTGACTCGGGGAACTACCAGGGGTGGAGTAGAGGAGGCCCTAAGAACAGAGGAAGTCCAGCTGGGTTTCTTCTCAATCTCCAATCTCACTCTGTCAGTCTCTGTGGGTCTGTCTCTCTCTCTCTCTCTCTCTCTTGCAAAACATTGCAGCTCTTTTTATGGCTGTGGGCAGAGCCTACAGCCATTTTGTTATCTGTAGCTTGAAAATGGAGTTTTTTGGAACTAATTTTTTGGACATTTCAATATATTCTTCCACATCTACAAATCACCATGACAACTAAAATAAAATAATCCCTTCTTTCTGTTTAGAATGTTGGAGACATAACTCCAAGCTGCTTATCTGAGGGCCATTAGGAAACTGAAATAGCTTGTTAAATATTGGTTGCCTATTAAACTGGAGATTTGTTTACCCCCTTCGAAAAGCAACAGCTTGCACATTTAAATGATTAGCATTTAAACATTTTTTACTACTAATTCAGTTGAGGATGAATATCTTTCATGAACGATTCATACCTCATAAATGTTACCCTTCCCCAGCAAATTTTGTAAAGAGTTACACTGTTTTTAACCTCTCAAGACTTATCTGATAAAATACCAGGTCTTCAGTCAAGTACCCATCATAAACACATACATTTATTTTTGAGATAAAGGGCTGCAGCCTACTTCCCAAACATAACAGATAAGAGCTACAGAGATCTCTTATAGAAAGAGTGAGTATGTGTGTGTGCGTGCATGAGTGTGTGTGTGTTTGGGGCAGGAGTGGAAAAACAGTCAGACTCTAGGCAAGGGAGACCTCATCTAATGAATTAACTGCTGACAAATTCATGAGTTATACAGAAGCAAATTATATGATACCTTTTATTGGACCAACATAGATGTGACATAAAGAACTTTTACCATTTATAAAATTCCCAATCAAACAACTGCAAACAGGAGAATTTTTTTTGTCATTTTATAATATGACCTACTGAGTGCGTATATACTGAGTTGCTGGATCAGGGTCTTGATATAGAGAATACTGGATGGGCAACTATGCAGAACCAGTGTGTTCTGCCACAGAGGGATTCAGATTCCCTCTGACCTCGAGAGCGAAGCTCGAGAGATCCATGGGAATCAGAATCCCGAGGTGGCAAAACACACTGGTTGTGCATAGAGTTGCTCATCCTGTATTTTGTATAGTGTATAGTACTGTGTGAAAAATGTGTTTTGTGAGTTCTTTTGCTTTCAAAATGAAATTGACTCATGCAGTCTCTAGAGGTTCTAGAATGCTGTTCTACCACAGTAGGGTAGAACAGCATTCCATGACCTTGTAACTGTGATAGAACAGCATTTTGAAAGGGGTGGAATTCTATACAGAACAACAGTCCACTATACACTATAAAATATTATACCATGGACATAAGTGAACAGCCAATGAAATGGTCAGACTGGTAGTTTACCACCGGTGTAAATCATCTGATAATCACTGGCTGATGATGTCCTAATGATAATCCTAATGATAACAATCTAAATCCCAATCATCTGCAGCACAGCAATAAATACAATAAAAATAAAAAACA
Organism: Neoceratodus forsteri; assembly: GCA_016271365.2. Classification (NCBI taxonomy): domain Eukaryota; kingdom Metazoa; phylum Chordata; order Ceratodontiformes; family Ceratodontidae; genus Neoceratodus; species Neoceratodus forsteri. Next base: position 30,883,731 of record JADMNL010000035.1, read on the forward strand.
AAACAAAGCAACCTCTTTAATATTTGTATTTTATTATAGTAAAAAAATTAACCTTGGTATAATCGTAATAAGCCACTCAGAGGATATGGGTTATCGGTGGATTTACCACAGCTGGCGAGGATTTACCCACTCAGCTGCACCTCATGGGCAAACCACTCCAGCCATGGTAAATTCCCCGATGACCCACACCCCCTCATGGCTTATTACTTAAATAACATTTACTTAACTCGTTCAAGATTCCATCAGGTGGACAGAAAAAAGTCTGTGTCTCAAAAATAATATGTGTGTGTGTGTGTATATATATATATATATATATATATATATATATATATATATATATATAAAATGAATAAAAGTTGGTGGTCCAAATCCAAACTTCTGATTGTATAAAACACATCACATGACGCGGTATATATCAGAGCGTGACTGCACACCTCACTTTTACCCCCATCAAAACAGTTTTGCCATTTTATAAGACAGATAACCCACTCTAGGATGCCAGTCGATGAAACACGCACGCCTTTGGTGGTTGACGCACTCGGCCTGCAGCCTTATGTGCAACAATGCACACCAAAGTGTGCATATATCAGAGCGTGACCGCACACCTCAGAGTGGGTTACCTATTACATATATATATATATGTCTCTAATTGCAATACATTTGTTTAAAGGCATTACTAATATCTTTTGAAAGATTGTCTAACTTGTGATTACTAATTCTGAGTACAGTTCATGAATTAATGAGCTTGATATTTGTTGTTTCATACAGTCCCCCATTATGCCTTATGCATAGCATATAAGTCCAAATCATTCCAAGGCCATCGTGGCATATAATATTAATACTGAGCAGCAAATCACAGCTCTTTTCTTAATAAAAGGCTGCTGATATAATAAAGAACAAAGTCATAAATAAAGAACCAGTGGCTTATGGAAAAATTTACAGGGACTTATACAGGGATTTGATTCTGCCTTTGTGGGGGAAACACAGGGAAAATGAGGGCTTCTTACAGAGTAATGGTTATTTGGATATGGGAGCACTAAATATTTCTTATCCAATATTTTATATCCTGGATAGTGCAGGGAAAATGCTGCATATCATTGTCACAGGGATGTTCCTTTACACATTTTTTACACTGTATTTACTCAGGCTGTCCCAGATTAGATCCAATATCTTGTTTTCAGTGGGGTCATGATTTTACCATTTTTATAATGTGTTCAGGCTAGGTAATCCAGGGCCCACATATTCAAAGGTGATATGCAGTGCATCCCAGTGGAAAAGGGAGATGTGCCACACACAACTTCAACAATGCACAACAGGGCGATATTCAAACATGCGGGATGTGCTGACCACAACGGAATGGGCTAGGGCACACACAAATGATATGCCATTCAAGTCGAGGGGACAATCCCATGCATATGCCGTGCTGCAGCATGTTCAGTAGGAATGTGCCCCTCACAGTCCAGAGAACTGCGGCCCACAGTTAGGCCATGAATGGCTGGCCTAACCCGGCCAGCCACCCACAGGCAGGCTACAAATGTGCACCCAGGTGCACAGCAGCCCAGCAGCCCTGGTAGACTAGAAGTGCCTCCTTTCCACCCCCAATCTAGCCAGCTCCATTCCTGATGAGCTCCATGGTGTAGGGTTCCCCAGGCCCGATTGCACCAGAGGAAACCATGGTCCATATCCATAGTCTAGAGGACTCCCATCCACTGCCCCTGTACACAGACACCCTCACTCCTCCCATACCCAACCTGTTGCAAAGACTAGCACTGCCTTCCACACCCTGTTATGGCCAGCTATTGAATGCACTGAACCTGGGCTAGGGACCTGCACTCTGGAATGACCCAACTGTCTGTACCGTGCATTGGGGCACTATGCCAGCTGCGGATCCACCAGTGTATGCAGCTCTGTGTATGTCCCTGGCAAATTAACGAGGGGAATTTACATACTTCCAATGCATGCCTTGCCAATGTTGTATCTTCCTGCTGTCATACACCACTGCAAGTCCACACTCTCCCCTATTCTCCTGTGTAACATGCCACCCTCTGGAACTCTGAAGTATTCTGGGTGCCATGGGGTGCTGTATCCTGTAATGTCATTTGCAGTGTACACGTCAGGCTATAGATAGTTCATCTGGTGTTCCCCAACTGTACAAACAAATGGAATATTGACTGTAACATGCCTGTTTTAGGACCTGTGTGAGTGGGTGCAGCATCGGCCATCACCTACACTGAGCAGTGCAATGGCACTGGGATGATGGATCCGCATGTGAGTGCCTGAGGAGTATGGCCACTGGGTGTTAACACCCACACACAGCTCATGCCTATGTATAACACATTCCAGCATCCTACAGCGAGTGCTCTGCCACCCGCCGATAGAGTGGTATGATCCCATTACAGAGCCAGTCATCACAATGGGATGGCCTGGGAGGGCAGGGTGGGGGCTGTCTGTGCACCATTGAAGGGGAAGCAGGGGCCACTACACTATGGACATGGACTGTGGGTGTATTCAGGTGCAATTAGGGATGGTATTGGGGTCCCCACAATATGGAACTGATAGAGCCTGGACTCTGGTACGATCAGGGCTGGTGGAACGGGTTGGGGGGCCACTATACCACTAGAGACTTCTGGGCCTGTTCCACATGGGAACTATCGGGGTCAGGGCTTGGGAGTGAGAGCTGCTCCGGTGCATTCACCCCCATGCCAGCATGCAAATGGGCTGGTAATGAGCATGCATAAGGCCCCTTTGCACCCTGCACGTTCAGTAAGTTCATTTGCATTCCTGGGGCTGAATATTGCCCATGGGGTCTGTGGTACACATTGGTATGTGCCACGCATTCCCCCTGGAAGGTATTCAGTCGGAGTCACCCTGGAAGCACCAGACTTGGCGGCCGCCTGCACCGCGACTCCCGTCCAGGGTCACATTTTCAACAGAAACAATGAAGCCCACCAGGATGAAATGCAGTGCCATGGGTTTACTGCATGACAAAAGGTATTAACTCCCTTTGAAACTGCATTGTTTGCTGCCGTAACTCTACTGCAGAATTCTGCAGTGCTGCACTTCATCCTGGTGGGCTTCACTGTATGCACACCCTGTACTGGTGGCGTATCCTCTTTGAATGTTGTATCAGTGCCAACTGGTGCACCCTCTTTGTGCAACACATTTTTCTGGTTGTGCATGAATCCGACACTTAAAATATTCCCCTAGATGTAAAATATTGTTTTTAGTGTGTTCTGATTTTATACAATGCAGCATAATATTGTGTAGATGTAGAGCCCCACTGAAAATAAGATGCCATTTCTTCTGTGAACTATCCAGATTAAATATATATAGCAAACAGTAAGCATATTCTAGGAAAACACATTGTAAAAATGTGTAAAAGGAAGACTGCATTGAAACTGCCTCTCCACAGATCTGCATTGTGCAACTTGATTAGAAATATTGGATAAAAGTATTCCAAAAGCTCTCCACAGCCATATTGGCTCTGACCAGAGTTTGTTATAAGTTGTTGCAACCCCTGCTTCTTAAGAGACATCCTGTTTTTCCTAAAATGTCCTTGTCAGTTTCATGCAGGTGCAGCAAAACAGAACATGGTGACCTACTGTAGAACTGAGCTCTTGTTTACAGCTTCTGTAGAGGCTTGCAAACTATAATTTCAGGTTAACATGTTGAATTCCAAATAACCTTTTGCAGTCATTTCAACAGTATAACTATATATATTTCAAACAAAGGGATCACAGTTTTACATAGTTTTACACATTCACTTTCACATATTTTTAAACCTATAGATATGCAAGGGGAGACGACAGAAACAGCAAGGGAAGACAGAGAGCTAGCGAGAGGCAGAGAATTGTGAGACCGTCAGGGTGATCAAGTTCTAGATCTCACAAGAAAATCTGTCTGTGCTACCAGACAGACACTAGACAGGAAATGAGAGACTAAAACAGATCCTTGCATTTAACTCTCATCTGCATAACAACTAGCACAGGGCCATAACCAACCATCACAGCTTGCACCCGAAAACATATGAGGAGAGGAAGGAGTGGTGGGACATGATACCTTAAGGACATAAACAAGGTGCAGGGGGAGACATCTTCCAGGATAGGATGAGTACAAGCGTGAGGGGGCATGATATGAGATTAGAAGGTGGCAAGTTAAGGGGAAGTGTGAGGAAGTTTTTCTTCACAGAGAGGGTGGTGAACACATGGAATAGTCTGCCACAGTAAGTGGGGGAGGGAGCACAGTGGAGGGATTTAGATATGCCTGGTAAGGGCATAAGGGAACCTTAGAGGTGGGAAGGATGGGTGAGAAGCCAATGGCAAGGTAGGGACTGAGGCTAGAAACTAGCATAGGGTTATGTGCAAACTGGATGGTCCTGGCGGTCTTTATCTGCTGACAGTTTTTATGTTTCTATAAGTGTTATTGACAGAGACCAAGCAGAAAAGGACCTGGGGTAATCATATTGGATATTGCTGTATATTAGTTGGATGCTGCAGAGGACTGGAAGAAGGGGCCTTCTGGGGAGAGTAATGGAAGTGTTGCTTTTGTAGTACAGTACTATACTTGAATATGTTTTTTTTTTCATTTTTAAACTGTGGTGTAGACAATGATTGTATGAACTGCTTATGGTGGGGACTGTGTGTGGGACAGGGAGGAGGAACAATGCCAACAGAGGGATCAAAAGGGAAGGGATACACCATTTGCCATGGCCCTACAGGCCATCCAATAGGGTGGCTGTAGTTTCTGGCTTTAAATCTGCACAACTCAGGAAGCCATCCCTAGTAAAACTCCACAGGGAACCTGAACAAAGGACCTTCCATGAAGAGTAAGGGAAGGGGTGGGGATTGTTTAACAAGGAAAGGCACATGAAGCTGAAGCTTGTTTCCAAGTGTAACATGGTATCACAAGGAAGTTAAGTGACTTACTCAGGGTCACACAGTTTGCAGGTGGGGGCTGTGGGTTTCAAACCCAAGTCTCCAGGTTGGCAGCTCAGAGCCCTAAACTACTGCACTATACTGCCTCCTAATGGGAGGTTCTTTTGTGTACTTGAATGTGTTTTTTTCAATGGGTGTGTGGAGAATGATTGTGTTGACCATGAATGTGCTTTTTTCACTTTGGGGTGCTAGAATGATTTTGTGAACTGCCACTGGTGGGGACTGTCAGGTGTAGGGGTCCCCAACTCTTCTTACTGGACCACGCCAGTCAATGCCATTCATGCAGTCCCACCCTTGTCCTATGCACTATGTCCTTTCATCCTAAAAATAATGCTTTGGAGCATGTGTGGTACAAAAATAGAAATAAAATGCATAACTTGAAAGGTTAAAGTAGTCATTCATGGGGTGTAAAGATCCTCCTAAACAGAAATAAAGGTGGTATAGCTTCATGCCTGGGTACAGTTTCTCATGGGCTAATGAAAGGACAATGTTTAAAAAAATCTGTTATTGTTGGGGCAGAGCATGTTAAAATCAAATTTTATTTATTTATTTCTCGACCAGGTGAGTGCACTGGCTCAGGTGCCTTTTTAGCCCCATCTACACCACCGTCTTTATAGCACATCAGTTCATGCGCTCTGGTTGATGCACTGCAAAGATGGTGGTGTGGACACTCACCACATTGCCATAAGAGTGCTTCAGCTCCAGTTTCTAAACTGATGAAAAAGAGGGGATGTGTACTGGATCAAGAGCATTACTCCGTGGTGTGAACGAATGATGCGCTCGATCCACTGCAATCCCCTAGTTCCCTGCCACAAGGCACTGGGATGTCATTTTCCAACAAGCCCCCAGACACTCCTCCCAGCACGATCTATGTTGCATCAAGCTTGGAAGTTTTAGACAGAAAAAATGCGAGGCAAGTTACATTGCAGCAAAAGGCAACAGATCGGTAAGTGAAGCACTGCTGCTGTGTAAACAGGGCATTTAAGTCACGACTTGGGTGCAATAGCACACACAATGGAGGTAGGATAATAACATTTCTGGTTCAAGGGGGAGTACAACAGTGTGGTAGAGTGTGGTTCCTCTATGGTGGCACCCGCAGTGGAGATCAAGGAAGATGCTGGGAACCTCCACAAAGGAGACCCACAGGAGGGTGGCATGGGACCCCACTGGGGAAGGAAACAACTCCTGGTGGGGGACTCCATGGATAGGAGGGTAGAACTGGGTGAGGGGGTAGAGGGAGGTAAGGTGCCTGCCTGGTGACATGGTTTGGAGGGACAGGGAGTTAATCCTCAGGATCGTGGGAGCAGCTGCACAGGGGAGGGAGCTGGATGTCGTTGTCCACCTAGGGACAAATGACCTAGCTGGGAAAGGGATCAGAGCAGTGCAGGAGGAGTTTTTTGGAGTTGGGAAGGGGCCCTTCAACAAGTAGCACATACTTCTTGGAGGTGCTGCCTGTCTATGGCATGGGTGAGGCTAGGGCACTCCGCATCATGGGATTTAATCAGTGGTTGAAAAACTGGTGAAGAGCTCAGGGTTTTGGCTTCATTGGGGACTGGGAATCCACCTGGAAGGACACAGGCCTATACTGGCATGATGGTCTGCATCTGTCTAGGAGGAGAACCAGAATCCTAGGTGATAGATTTAAATGTTTCATTGACAAGCATTTAAAACAACCAAGGGGAGGCACTGAAAAGGAGCAGGGAAATCCTAGCCCCACCCATAAAGATCAGGGTAGTTAGTGAGGTAAACACCAAGATAGAGAAGTCGATAGGGAGAAAGGCAGAAGAAAATGGAGAAAAAGGCAAAGGCAGTAAGGACAGGGATGGGGCAAAAAGGGGTAAGGCCATCAAAAAAATGGAGGGTATTGAGTATCAATGCCCATATTCTAGGTAACAAGCTCCCTGAATTGGTGGTCTTGATGGAAGAGGGACACCTGGATATTGTGGCAGTCACAGACACATGGTACACAAGAACCATGACTAGGATGTCAACATACCGGGATACACAATCTATAGGCGGGACAGAGAGGGTAGAAGAAGAAAAGGAGGAGGAGTAGCTCTTTACATAAGGGAAGGGATTAAAGCAATGAAACTAAAAGGTAAACAGGGAAGAGAGGCGGCATTGTGGGTCACCCTGGAGACCGGAAATGGCACCACAGTCTGCACGGGGTTGTATACAGACCCCTGTCTCAGGGGGAGGAAATGGACAAGAAAATTATAGAAGGCATCCTTGGGATGCCAGAAAAAGGAGAGATATTGTTGATGGGTGACCTAAATATGCCAGATATTAACTGGAGCACATTTGCTGCAGCCACATCCAAGAGCAGGGTCATTCTCGATACCCTACATGGGACATGCCTCAGACAGCTAGTGTTGGAACCCACTCAGGAGGGAGTAATCTTAGACCTGGTACTCTCAAATCAGGATGGAGAGAGGATCTCAGATCTAGAAGTGGGTAGCCATCTGGGAACAAGTGACTACCAAACAGTGTGGTTCAGGATAAACACAGCCACAGAGTAAAGCCATACAAAAGTGAGGGTACTGGACTTTAAGAGGGCTGACTTTGTCAAAATGGGAGAGTACCTCAAAAAGGCAGTAGCAAACAGGCAAGTGGGGGGGTGGCGGAACATAGACACATAGAAACATAGACATTGACGGCAGATAAGGACCGCAAGGCCCATCCAGTCTGCTCATTTTTTCTACCTTATGAATGTGCCATGGGCCTGTACTCTGTCAATGGCCTATCTATTCATACTCATCTGTATTGCTCCCTTATGCCTAGCCATGCCTGTTTGAAGCCCTGCATTGTATTCATATCCACCACTTCCTGAGGTAGGCCTTTCCATGCATCCACCACCCTTTCTGTGAAAAAGAACTTCCTCACATTACCCTTTATTCAACCTCTCTCTAGTCTCATGTTGTGTCCTCTTGTCCTGATATTTTTCTTATATTGAAACATGTTAGACTGTTTCACCTTGTGAAAGCCATTACGATGTTTGAATGTTTTGATCATATCACCTCCTTTGCTGTAGGGTATACATATTGAACTCTGTTACTCTGTCCTCATATGTCTTCTGATGCAGTCCCTGCACCATTTTGGTTGCTCTTCTCTGGACTGCCTCCATTTTGTTAATGTCCTTGTGAAGGTGTGGCCTCCAGTACTGCATGCAGTACTCCAGATGGGGCCTAACCAGTGTCTTGTAAAGAGGGATTACTACCTCCCTCTTACAACTTGTGATACCCCTACAAATACATCCCAACATCCCTCTAGCCTTACTTACTGCTTTAGTGGTCTGCTTGGATGATTTCAGGTCATCTGTGATGATGATGCCCAAGTCTGTTTCTTCCTTTGTGATTGCCAGCAACTCCCCTCCCAACCTACAGGTGGATTCAGGGTTTCTCTTCCCTATGTGCATGATCTTGCACTTCTTTGCATTAAACCCCAGTTGTCACTGTTCCGACCATTTTGCCAGTTTATCAAGATCTCTTCTCAATCTGCCCACCCCATCTGGATCATCTACCCTGTTGCTGATCTTGGTGTCATCTGCAAACAGACAAACCTTACCCACCAGTCCATCTGCAATGTCACTGATGAAGATATTGAAGAGGACTGGCCCCAGGACTGATCCCTGAGGTATCCCACTTGTGACTTGCATCTCTTCTGACTGTATACTGTTTACCATCACTCTCTGTTTTGAGTACTTTTGTACTTGAGGATGACCAATTCTAACATACATTATATATACACACACTACGGTGAATAAGGAGCAAGAAAGCTATAAGCTCATGAGCGCTCCTATACGATCACACAATTTAATAATATTTCAGGTTTGTATCTGTGAGCAGAAATGCCTCCAGGTGTTTTTTAAACTCCTGTTTAGTTTTACAGATAATTACTTCTTTGGGCAAATTGTTCCATGGTTTTATAATCTGAACAGTAAAAAATAATTTTCTGTTGTTATAATGAAAATACTTTCCCTATAATTGTAGTGGGTGTCCTTTAGTGTTGTACTTACTTTCCTTAAAGACTAGTCCAAGTTCAGACATTAGGTATGGATCAAATAGGAACAATAAATCCCCCCTAAGTTGTCGAGTCTCTAGCGACATCAAATTCAGGGTAATGAGTCTATCATTATATTGATGAGCTAGGGGAAAAATCTCACCTACACCTCACCAATTTATGAACCTAAGCTCTGTCTCACCAGCCTTAAGCTGCTTTAAGCAACTTCTCCGTGCATGCCTACCTGCCTACTATCCCGCCCAGCTCCTTGTCCTCTAGTCAGAAAAAACTTCCTCCCAGCTCCAGCACAACAGCTTTTAGGTAGGCTTACAAAGGATCTTCAGCCTTTATCTGTTTTCTCTAGGGTCAGTGGAGAGAATTGAATGGTTTTGAGTTCAAGACTGCTGGTTAGGCTTGCAGGCTGAGGGCTGGGTGAGAATGTTCTGGTTTACTGTTCTGATTATTTTGGAGCAAGAAGGCTTTTGTTTTGTGTGGGGAAAGTAGACTGATGTACTCCTTGTTGTTAACTAACACACCAGGCTCTAATGGTGCAGCTCCTTGGTCTTGATTTCATGGCAATTCTAGTTTAAATAAGCAGTAAGTTAGTAGCAAACCTCTCCAGACCCAGACAAAAATCAGTCCAGGCTAACATTCAAAATATGAAGACAAAAGGCTGAGATTTTGGCGAGGTGGCACCTTGTCGGATTAATCTGTCCCACCGAGTTTACCTTACCTGATCACATCCTGTCCCATCTATACCTACCTGGTACCCAGTTGGACACACTGAAACTGTAGGGCAACTCCATCAGGGTACCATGCCGCGCATGCTGCTCCATACCCCACAGACCACCTCATTAATCAGCCACTCCAGTCGGCCATTCCTGAGTTGCATAATATGACTACGTGTTATGAGAGAGTTCCATCTGATCACATCATGTCCCAGCTATGCCTACTTTATAGTTAGCAGGACATGCTGGCTATGGGAGGAATATCTTTGAGGGTCACCATGCAGCACATGCTGCTCTGTGTCCCGCAGACCGCCCCCTGTTCAGGTCACTCCAGTTAGCTACTATCAAGACATAGAGTGGAACTCCATGTTACAGTTAGGATCTATCCATTTACACTGTGTCCTATCTGCGGCTACCTGTTGGCCAATCAGACACTCCGGCATTGAGGCACATCCATAAGGGGACCGTGCGACGCATGCCACTCTGTGCCCCATTGGATTACCCTTGCTTCAGTCACTCCTGTTGGTGACTCCTGAGGCATGTAATGGGACTCTATGTCACAGGCAGAGCAACCCATTATGGGGCATTCTGTCCTAACAAACGATGCCGCCTCCAGGTTTGGAAATAAGGATACTGTATACAATATACCATAAATACTCAAATAAGATATTCTCTGCAATTCAGTAATGTTAAGGCCATATTAAATCACAACACGCAAACAACAATAAAAAAAAACTCTGTGTTTTAATATACAGGGCTCCAGGACATAGAATAACTCGTAGCATCTCTCAGTAGTGGGAGTTCATATTAGACACAAGTTAAGCACGTGCACAAGTGAGTCAGCAATAAATGTCTACCCTCCCACAGCTCATGAACTTGAAAGATGTACTGTAGGGAGAGAACAAACAGAGTATCAGAAAGCAGTTTTCTCTCCTTAATTTAAACCCTCCGGTCAGCGAAGTATAACACATTGAGAGTCATAACAAGTGTCCTCATTCTTGAGAAATAATAAAGTAACCCCTGTGTGTTTCAAACTACCCCTGCTCCATTAATCCATTACATTAGCACTCAAAGCTACCGACAATTTAAAACTCAGCGTTGCAATAACTGTTTCCAAATATTTCTGAAAAAGTGCTCCTGATGGAATCTATTGATTTTGAAGAGATCCTTAAAATCTTTTGGGCCTCTAGAAACACTCCTCCTGTAATACTAAACATTTAAAAATTACCAACCTAGAGGGCTATAATCACTTTAAAGGGACACTGTCAACCTCTTTTTCATCATATTATTTCTAGTTATAAACCTACATTTTACAATTGCTTATCTTCTCTAAAATTCATTGATGTTGCTGTTTGGGTTGTCCATCTCTTTGTTTAGTAGAACTGAAATGCATGCTAATGTAAATTTATAAACAACCTTGTTTTGTTTACAATCTTGGATCTGTTCTTACTGCATACTTCCTGAGCATTAGAAACACACTCAAACAGTGTAGTCACTCGTGAGGCAGTAGCCTCCTAAATTCCCATTGCATCATGAGTGGCTAGACGGTGTTGTGGGTGTTCCCAAGTCCAGGAAAGATGCAGTTGGAGCTGATCAAGGAATGTAAACAAACCTGTGTTTGTGTGGTAACACCAGTATGGTGGGCAGTCTGTTTTTCAGTTTTTTAAAGAAAATAAGAATCAGAATCAAACTACCAGCTGCATCAGCAGTCGCTATAGAATGTGAACAGTCATAAAATATGTTTTTTTTAAACTAGGGACATTTTGAGGCCCAATGTACTGAACATAAATCTGCATTCCAGACAATCTTAGCAGTTTGCAGTTCAAATCAGCCAAATTTCAGCAGCTTTTAACCCCCGTGATTCTTTCCGGTTCTCCAGTTTTTTCTTCAGTCCAAACAAAAGTAGAAATGCCTGTTCAGAGACACAAAAGAAGAATCAGTCTCTAAGCGCAGTAAAATGGAGCCAAGTTTAAAACTTCAATTCCCAAATCCCCCAGGCAAAGCTGGCTTACCTGTTGAAATTTTAAAAAGTGCACAACAGCACTTCACAGTGCAAGCAGTCCTGTATCCCCAAACCTGGATCCAAGTTCACAGGCTTCTCTCTGTCATCTGGAGCATAGTTCATTTCAACAAGTATCAGGATAGGAAAGGATAGACCATTTATCAGCATCCTCTCCGCCACATGCCTTAGTTGAATGCTCACCTCCAAACACTAACCACGCGGCGTTCTCTCGTTTGAATAACTTCACCAGGCTCAAATATTTCAATTCTGCCACTAAAATTATGTGTTTCATTCGTGGAGTTTTAAAACGCTTAAAGTCTATGAACATAGAAGCGCTCATTCAGGGTGGTGTGGAGCACAGCAGCAGCAATGCAGCCATCTTGCTGCTCCGCCCCCCTTGAAACCAGTTGTAGGCAGCACCATAGTTAAGTGTAAGAGTGGAGGAGATGTTTGTAAGTGACTTGTCATTGTGGTAAAAAACAAGGTCGTCTGCATAAAGGAGTCCCTCACAGGATAGACTCTTGGCTGGGAGAGCATTTATAAAAATGGAAAATAGTAAGGGCCATGGATGGAGCTTTGGGGGACCTCCATGGATACTGGCAGGGTGGGGGGGGGGCTGTACCAATTAAAACTGACTGGATCCTGCCCTCAAGATAGCTTCTAAACCATGCAGTTGTCTCGGAGGAGCAGCTGAGGTGGAGGAGAGTGGCATGGAGGAGGGGTGGTCAGTAAGGTCAAAGGCCATGGTCAGATCCACGAATACGGCACCTGTGGTCTTACCCGAGTCCATGTTTCTGAGGACATGGTTGGTGAAGTGGGTTAAGGCTGATGTGGTGCTTACGGAAACTGTGTCATTGGGGGCACAGCAGATTGTACTTTCTGAGGTGCTCAGAGAGCTGGAAGTGCACAATTTTCTCCAGTAGCTTGCTCAGGTGGGGGAAGAAGGAGATGGGCCTATAGTTATCAGGACAGAGGGGGTTACTGCTTTGAAAACAGGCACAGCATTAGAATGTTTCCAAGAGTCTGGCATGGTGGATGTGGAGCGGGCAAGGTTAAATATGAAAGTGAGGGGTTCAATGATTGCAGGAGAGATGAGCCTAAGGAATGAAGGGAAAAGCCCATCGCTGCCAGGCTACCCCTGGTGGGGAGGGACGTCAGGAAAATAATATTTGTAAGTCTGTGTAATACTCAAAATGTTTAATATATAGTGAAAAGACAGGGTAAAGCAGCCTGGGGATGGGAAAGGAAAGAGGAGAAGGAGGAGGAGGAGAAGGGAAGAAAGACCGGGGGGTGTAGTTAGCAGGGGGAGAAGGATTACTGAAACTATATTTCAACATGTATATAATTTATATTCCACCCTCCCTGCCTCCCTGAGGTTTTCCAAATTTATTAGGGGGGTGCTGCATTGGGATTGGTGGATTAGCACAGCCAGGTGCACCACTAATGCATCCTAATCAGCCTTGTGACTCAGAAGGGGAAAAATACATGTAAATGAAAAAAACAAAAAAACAATAATACATTGGATACTGATGGTGGGTGCAAACTAACATGAATTTATGTAGTAGGTGGGACAGACCTAGGGGATGGGGCAGGCAGCCCCAGGTGTAGGAGCAGGGGCAAGTTGGCTGGCCATTAGAGATATATGGAGGGTGGTAGGCTGCAATAGCTATGGGGCAGTTATCTTTTTAGGGGTGGCATGGAGAGCAGGAGGATGCTTGGTGTGCAGGCAGTTTGCACAGCTTAGGAATGAGATTCGTTGGTTAAAGACAGAGCTAAGGAAAGGGCTGGGGGAAGTGGGGAGGTACCGGCCAGGACCTGGGGCACATAGGAGTGCCCCAGAGGTTGACAGGCATCTCAGTCCAAGAGGAGGGAAGGAAAGTGGGGTAAATGGACCAATATTGCAACAGCCGCAGGAACCTAGTAGTAAAGAACCAGGGGACTGGAAGAGGATCTGGAATGGGGGCACTAATGGCCCGAAAGCAGGCAGCATATGGAAGTCTTGTAACAGTCCAACAGGGGTAGCTCAGGACAGAGTACTGGTGTCAGACAATAGCTTCTCAGTGCTGGCAGCAATGAGGGATATGGAAGGGGAGGAACTCGAGGATAGGGCAGAAAGAAAGGGGTGTACTGGCAACCCAGAGGGCAGCAGTGTGGCAGATGAAGGGACCAGGAATATGATGGGTAATGAGAAGAGGGAAACAGCTAGGAGGGTGGGCAGAGGGACCAACAGTAAGGAGGGGGAAGGGAAGCAAGAACTAGGGGGGATGAAAATGATAGCACACAAGCAGGGGTGCACTAAGGGGAGTTGAGGTCATGTCAAATAAGGGATGCAGTGGAAGGGGGAGACAAGGTGAGAGTAGGGACAGGGAAAGAGCCAGGGGGCATCAGGAATATGCAAGCTGGAGCAATGATTCAGAACAGAGGCCAGGAAGATGGGAAGAGATTGTGGCTAAAGCAGGGGAAAAAGGGAGGGGTCTTAGTTGTGGGTGACTCAATACTAAAAGGGCTGAGATGGGAAAGTAAAGAGAGACGGCATAGTCACATATGGGTGGAGTGCATGTCAGGTATGACTGTCAGGCATGACAGCAGGTAGGGTGGGACAGTTTATGCTTAAGTAAGCTATGAAGGGAAGGGCGAGACCTCATGTCGTAGTGCACTTGGGCATGAATGATTTAGCAAGGAACACAGTTGAGGAGGTGCAGCAGAGGTTCTTGGAGCTGGGGAAGTTGTGTGAGGAAGCAGGGAACTCGGTGGCTTTCTCAGAAGTGCTCCCAGTACCCAGAGCAAGTGCGGCAAGGAAACTGAGAATACAGGAGTTTAACTCTTGGATGGGTATCTGGTGTCATACAAAAGGGTACGGGCTGGTGGGGGGGATGAGGTAGAACTTGGGATAGTAGCACACAATATGCAGAGGACAGGTTGCACTTGAGCAAGGAGGGATTGGGAGGTTGAAACAGGAACTGGGGGAATACATAGCAACCACGGTGATTTTAAACTAGGTGTGGGGGGAGGCAAGTGGGTGGAAATCAGACAAGGTCTCCAGATCGGGGAACCAAATGGGCATAACTCCCCCATAACAATAGGGATGAAACAAAGGAGTGTTCTTACAGTGTTGATAATAACAGTGGGCATAGGGGAAAGAATGGGAAAGGCACGTATTGGAGGGTAGTCTCATTGTATGCAATGAGCCTGGGAGCAAAACAACAGAGTTACAGGCTCTCATGGCAGAGGGGTAGGTGAACATAGCTGCGATCACTGAAACATGGGCCACCCAATACCAGAACTACGACCTGGGGATCCCAGGATACAGGATATACAGCAGGGATAGGGAAAAAGGGAAAGGGGTGGGGTGGGGATTTATGTGAGGGAGAGGATAAGGTGTGCCAGGGAAGAGGGGGAGGACAATAGAACAGAGACGCTATGAATACAGTTCCAGGATTCAAGAAACAGGACCATTGGGATGGGGTGATGTATAGGCCACTATCTCAAGCAGAGGACTTGGACAGAGAGCTGGCAGAGCAGATAAGGAAGGTCAGTGGGAAGGGTAACACTGTGATCGTGGGGGACTTCAGTCTGCCAGGGGTGGACTGAAACATCCAGCCACCACAAGTACAAGGGAGCAGATTCTCCTGGAAGCGTTCCAGGACAGCTTCTTAGTACAGATGGTAAACGAGCCAGTTCTAGATCTTGTGCTGTCCAATGGGGAGTTTGTCAGGGAGCTGCGGGTAGAGGATCCACTGGCAGGAAGCAACCACCACACAGTGTGGTTCTTGCTTACTATGGGCAAGGAGCCTGAGGGAACAGGGATTACAGTGTTGGACTTCAGGAGAGCTGACTTTGGGAGGATGGGGGAAATACTGACCATGTACCTAGCCAGAATCCAACAACAAATGGATGCTAACCAGAAATGGGACGTTATTAAGTTAGGACTCACAGAGGCCACTATGTCCTGTATCAAGGCACAAAGCAAGAGGGCTAGGGCCAAGAAACCAAGTTGGCTAAGCAGGGAGGTGTTGAACAAGGTGAGGGAGAAAAGGGTAGCCTTCAGGAGATTCATGAGATCCAGGTGGGGGGGGAGGATAGAGAGGAATACATGAAGAAATGGAGGGAGGTGACCAGAGTAGTAAGGGCAGCCAAGGCTTCCATGGAACTGATGCTGGTACAGGGCATCAAGGATGGAGAAAAATACTTCTTCAGGTACATAAGGGAGAGGAGGGTCTGCAAGGATCAAATAGTAAGGATCAGGAAGGAGGGGGTGAACAGAGAAAGGGGCAGAGCAGGCAGAAGCGCTAAATGAATATGTTTGCTGTGTATTTACTAAAGAGAAGAATCAGTCACTGCCCAGGGATCAGGGAGGGTAGGCACGGGGGGGCTGTGAGGGAGGTGACAGATGGGGAATCACAGCGGGCAGAGTACTTGAGGGTTTAAACGTACTGAGGCTGGACAAGATGCCAGAAACAGATGGCGTACACCCCTGAGTTCTGAAGGAACTGGTGGAGATCCTGGCAAAGCCATTGGCAGACTTGTTCAGCAACTCTCTGGAAACAGGGTACACGCCCCAGGAATGGAGGACAGCTCACATGGTACCCCTCTACTAGAGCGGACCAAGGATGAACCAGCCAAATATAGACCAGTAAGCATCACGTTCATTGTTGGAAAGTTAATGGAGACAATCCTTAAAGAGAGGTTGGGGACCTTTCTGGATGATAATGGTCTGCAGGACAACAAGCAACATGGGTTTGTCTTGGGCAGATCATGCCAGACCAACCTAGTTGACTATTATGACTGGGTGACTAGGGAACTTGACAAGGCCATGCAGTGAATGTCCTGTACCTGGACTTCAACAAGGCTTTCGATTCAGTGCCATATGGGAGGCTGATTAGCAAGGTGGGATACCAGGGAACAGGAGTGAAGATAATAAACTGGATCAAGAACTGGCTGCAAGGGAGACAACAAAGGGTAGTGGTGGGAGGGGAACTCTCCACTCCAAGGGCTATAACAAGTGGGGTACTACCTCTGTGAAGGCCTGAGCGTTGGGCCGAGGTGCTAAAGGAAGTTCATGGAATAAAATGTTGTACCGTACCTGTACAGCATTTTCTTGCCTGGAGTGCTTCACTTTCTATATGTCTGTGTTATAATCAAGGATTCTAGCCTCCTTTGGTTTAGCAGCCTGGTTTCCTGAGTTGCATCCAGTAACCCTTTTTTTTGCATACCGCAGGGCTCAGTACTGGGTCTAGTGCTGTTTTGTATCTTTATCACCATCTTGCATGGCATTAAGAACAAGATAAGTCTCTTTGCTGATGACACCAAGATCAGGGCAGTGATGGATGATGTAGTAGGGCAGCAAGGTCTACAGGATAATCTGGCTACACTTGAGGAATGGTAGGACACATGGCAGTTGGGGTTCAATGCCAAAAAGTGCAAAGTCATGCATTTTGGGGCAAGGAACCCAAGGAGGTGTTATCAGTTGGGAGGGGTGCAGATAGCCACAAGAGAAGAGGAAAAGTATCTTGGGGTGGTTGTAACAGTACAAATGAACCACTCAGCACAGTGCAGGAAAGCAGCAGCTACAGCCAACAAGATGCTGAGGTGTATCACTAGAGGAATCACCTCCAGGAGGAGGGAGGTGATCCTGCCGCTGTACAGGTCGCTGGTGAGGCTACATCTGGAGTACTGCCTGCAGTACTGGCACCCACGCTTAAAGAAAGATGTTAGACTACTGGATGGGGGTCCAGCATAGAGCAACAAAAATGATCCTGGGAATGGAAGACAAGCCCTACGAGGTGAGACTGAGGGACCTTACTATGTACTCCCTGGAAGAGAGGAGAGATTGGGGAGATATGATTGAGACCTTTAAATACTGTACATGAAGGGTATAAATAGGACTTGTACTGAGGGCATATTTAAGTTGAGGGGAAGGAGGGACACAAGGGAGCATGGTCTGAGGTTGGAAAATGGAAGATTCAGGAGAGAAATGAGGAGGTATTTTTTTTTACGGAAAGGGTGGTATCTACGTGGAAAGCAGTGCCTGAAGAGGTGGTATCCTGCAAGTTTGTGGACAGTTTTAAAAGGGTATGGGACAAAGTGAGGGGCAGGGTCACTGTGAGGGGGAAGGGAGGGAAGGGCAGCTGCAGAATAAGGGATTACCCTTTGCAAACTGTGTGAGAGGCCTTTCGGCACCATGCAATTCTGCTTAAAGTTGGACCAGCATAACATTCTGTGGTGATTTGCATATGCAGCCCATGATGCTTTGCATTGTGGGGGCATGTGTGATTTTGTATTTTCTTGAAACTTGGCTTCCCAGCCAAATGCCCTTTGGGGTAACCCTTGCCTCAGTGTTTGCGCACAGAGGTTCTTTGTCTTTTGAATAAGGGATTGCTACCTGCACACTCGAGCAGACTTGATAGACTTTATGGCCCGTATCTTCTGGCAGTTTGTATGTAGTATTGCACATGTATTATCAGGAACACTCCTATTATGATATCCACTTAACGTTTTTAATCATGTGCATACTTTACATTTCTTTTAGGGTGGTTCAGACTATGGGAGTTCCTTACAGAAATATGGTTCTCTTTCTTAGGACCACATTAGCATCTTCTCAGATATGGTCTCACATCTAGGTCTGTGTTGAGTCCTGTAGTACTGGAAAGGTCAGCAAAGCTAGAGAAGAAGTAAGTAAAATATCAAGAGAAAGATTTTTGCAGGATAAAGAAATGGTAGCGAGGCAAGATGAACGATTTAATTTTGTGTTTCATCTAGAGGAGACCTTTAAAAACATTGGCATATTTTGGGAATTGATGTAGGGTTAGCAAAAGTCAGTCAGCAACCACCACGGATGTGCAATAGGAGAGCTCCCACATTAAAAGACTTGCTAGTACTTAGACACTTTCAGACAAAAAAATCAAACTACCTGGTTGAACCAAATGAGAGGACGTTTTCAGTGTAATAGATGTGTCTATTGTAGTCATATCCTGGTAGGAAAGGAATTCAGCAGCTACAATGCAGAGAAACCATACTATATTAAGCAACGCACAACTTACAACACTGAAGAAGTGATTTATTTGGCAGTATGCCCCAGCACAGCTTTTTATGTAGGGAAAATTAAAAGGAGATTTAAAAAAACATTTAGGTGAACATCTCAGAGCAATCACTAATAGAGATGAGACGTATGCCACAGCCGCCCATATTATGAGAGCCACAGGAAATGTAACACATACCTTTAAGTTTATGGCAATAGATTGAGTGTGTCACAATCCCAGGGGAAGGGATTATGGTAATTTGATGTTAGTTAGAGAGACTTTCTGGAGCAAATAAAATCTGGTCAGATCCACCACGACTACATAATGAAGTTAGTGAAATTGTGTGGAATTGTTAAGGAGGTATGGAGAAACAACACAATGATTTGTAAGTAGTAAGATTTATTTTAGCTTCTGTTCTAAAGAAGGCATACACATTATTAGGAAAATATATGGAGGTGTACATTTTAATGGAAGGAACAAGAAACAATATAGGTTTACAAAAGAACCCCAGAGCAAATACCACTGATGTATATGTTATCCCAGATGATATTGGCTGGACAGCCAAATTTTAAAGAAAACACAATTGCACATACCCCAATAATGCAAAGCATCATGGGAAACATATGCAAATCCCAATGATGGTACAGAAGATGGCAGTACATGAAAAAGTAATGGCTAGCATATGTTCAGCCTTGGGATTATTTACACATTTTTTTTTTTTTTTAAGAGAAACAGGGTTTTTGTCCATGAGGTGATGTAAGTTATATTTAAGCAATGTGTTGATGTCAGGAAGTCAGGTGTAATGATGGACTGTTAGAGAAAATGTGATAGTAACTTTCAGAGGGGTCGCTTTTGATCAGGGCAAGGTAGTTATGCTTGTGATAATGGGAATATTAGGAAAGTAGGAAAGTAGGAGGTCTATGCAGAAGTGGAGTACAAATATGCACAGTTTCATAAGCATGTGTTTAGAGTACAGGCAAATGTGATATGCAGGTTTGTTTTAGAAATAGGTAAAATAGTGATACATGCAATGATAGAAAGATAGATAATTACATATACATATATATATATATATATATATATATATATATATACATGTATATATATTATGGTAGCATGCTACCATAGTTAGAGTTGAGTACTCCATGTAAGGTTAAATGGTGAAACTTTGCACCTTAATAACTTTGCCACCATTCAACAGATTTGTCTGAAATTTAGCAGGCACAGGGCGTAACCATAGATCTTGGGATGTGCCAACTTTTGTACCAGTCAGGTATATGGCTGTGGAGTTATTAAATGACATTCGTGTGCGCATTTACGTTTTTTTGTGCATTCTTTGCTTGTGCCAACAGGTCGCACAGTTTATGCGACTGGTCCAAAAACTTCAGGGAACGTGCAGCAGGGGTCCCCAATGTGCCTTTTGAAGATTTCGTGAAAAAAAATTGAACAGTTCAAAAGTTATTCAAAAAACAAGTTCCCATTATAAGTCCATGGGAAAAGTTAACAAAAAGTTCAACTTTCGCAAATGCATTTTTTAGTGTCGCAAATGACCCTAGTAGTGTCGCAAATCCACCATTTTGTTTCAGTTACTGATCAGAAAAATGTTTGGTGTTTAAAACTAGGACCTTCTAGGAACACAATTCTTTTTGTTTTCACCTAGTCGGACCCTCAGGATGCTAGCCATGTCTTTATTTTTGGGGTTAAACATGTCAGAAATATGTTTTCCAAATTTTTGGAAAAAGTAGTGTCGCAAAGTAGTGTTGCACTTGCGACACTTTCGAAACTTTTTGCGAAAGGTGTCGTAAATCATGACACTACCTTTCTAGACTATGGCCAAAATGACAGGAATTCTTTGCCACCCTGCTGCAAAAGAATGGTTTGGTCTTTTGGGCTGAAATTTGGAAGGAAGGCAGCCAACATCTCATCTCAAAGATGTGCCTTTTGGTGGCTTGGTGGCAAAATATTGCACAGTTGCAAAGTTACAGTACTCTGAAGTTGATGTTTTTTCCCCATAGACTAACATGGTGACATCTGCCGTGTCTTTCGGGGCTCATATCTTGGAAACGATGCGAGATATGGAATCTGTCACAAAAATGTGTAGCCCTATGGGCTATGCATTCAGTGAAAACCTAGCCAGGAAACTCATGAATCATCTGACATTTTAATTTTTTTCTACACTGTACGGTTACTGAGATATTAGCAATTTAGTATTACAACTGCTCGTTTTCTGCTCCAAGACCCATTATTATGCATACAGTCTTTGTTTTCACTGTGTTTCTCAATGGAGCTTTTCGGGAAAAATAGGGTGTGCACTCCAGTTACTGTTACATGTAGGCTTTACACTTGTGTTTCTGTTCCTGTCTGCATTACTGTTCCCGTGTACGTCACCTGTGCGTTACCCTTTGAGTTTCCATTTGCGCTTGCGATACTATTACCATTTCTGTCTCCACTACTGTTTGTGTTTCTGTTTTGCTTAGCGTCACCATGCGCATTACCATTTCTGCTGGCAGCCGCCCTTCCATTTCCATTTGCATTTGTCTTTCGTTTTGCGTCATCGTTATTCTTACCGTTATCATTTGCGTTTCCAGTTGCGTTCCCGTGTGCATTACGGTTTGCATTTCCATACGCACTTCCATTAGCATTTCTGTTTTGTTTGGTGTTATTCTTCTTGTTACTGTTACCATTTGCATTTACAATCGCAGTACCATGACCGTGCGCGTTACGGGTTG
This sequence comes from Neoceratodus forsteri, assembly GCA_016271365.2. Lineage (NCBI taxonomy): Eukaryota > Metazoa > Chordata > Ceratodontiformes > Ceratodontidae > Neoceratodus > Neoceratodus forsteri. The sequence goes on from JADMNL010000035.1 coordinate 30,905,142, forward strand.
CGTTTCCGTATACGCTTGCATTTGCATTTTTGTTTCTGTTTCCTTTGACATTATTGTTGCTGTTACAGTTATCACTTGCATTTACAACAGCAGTATCATTACTGTCGCATTACCAGTTGCGTTTTTGTATGCGTTTGCATCTCTGCTTGCATCACTGCTCGGTTTGGCGTCACTTTGCGCCTGCGTTTCTATTAACATTTGCTTTACAATTTACGTTTGCGTCACCATGTGCATAACCATTAGTGCTTGCATTTGCACTTACCATTACTATGTCACAAAAAACACATGGTTTGGGCCCCGCACTCCCACCACCACATTCCTTTCACTATTTATAGTCCTTATTCTCAAAAAGAAGGGAAATTAGAGGCAAAAAACTCCATTTAATGCATCAGTTAGGGTTGTTCCACAGCGACAAAAGTGAGGAATTACAGTGTTAGGGTTGAAACCCCCCCTTGCACCCCCTCAGTCTGCCCCCCCAACCGGCATCAGGGTATGCGTTGTGGTCATCGGTACCAACTCTCACCCCATTCTCCGATGCCTCAGCTTGTTCACGCATGTGATGGGGTGAGAGTTAGGGCCAACGACCCCAATGCACACCCCGATGCTGGTTGGGGGGGGCGGGCTGAGGGGGTGCAAGGGGAGTTTTCAACCCTAACACTGAATTTCCTTACTTTTGACACTGTGGAACAACCCTAACTGATGCATTAAATGGATTTGTTTGCCTCTAATGTGTGTATATATATATATATATATATATATATATATATATATATATATATAGAGAGAGAGAGAGAGAGAGAGACAGAGAGGGAGAGACAGACAAACAGGTAGAATAGGAATGGCAGTGAAGTACTGAAGTGACACCAACCCCACCCCAGCCCACAGACATGGACAGGCATTGGGGTGTGCCTTCGGGTCATTGCCCATAATACTTACGCCATTTCACCTCACCCTACCCTGCAGACACAGACAAATGTAGAGGTGTGCTTTGGGGTGTTCAGACTTTACACTCACCCCATTCCATAAGGAAATATGCTGAAATAGGTACAGTACAAGAGAATGGAGTGGACTTCGGGGCTGAAGAGTCAAAGGCACACCTCGAAAACCTGTCACTGGCTGCAGGGTTGGGATAGGGGTGGAACAGCATGAGCATTACTGTTAACAATCCCAGGTCACACCCATGATGCCTGTTAGTCCCTACAGGGCAGGGTGTTATGGTCAGAAACCCTAATGCCCTGGGCGTTTCTTGGTATTTTCACTCCAAGTTTTCAGCATGGGCTTTTTGTGACCCCACCACATGAACAGTGGCACTATCAGTTCATTAGCTGAAAGATAATTTTGCACGGCGACTGTGCCATTTTGCACCACAGGTGCAAAAACACATCTTGAACAGGATGTAAAAAATGACAGCTGTACTGTTTATGAGGAGGTATAAAAAAATGGTAATGTTAAAAATCTAGAGTGAAACTATAAAAAAATTGGTGAAGTCATGGCACTGCCTCTGCTAATGTATACTGTTTTTCAAATTCCTATGCATCCCATTGTTTTCATCTCTATTGCTGTTATGTGATTTCTTAACCTAGCAACAGCATTTAATGCATTACATTATAAGGACAAGTAAATGTTGTAATACATTTACAGACAGTTACATAAACTTAATGTCCTTCATAGAATAATTTAAATTTAGTAACAGTGGTAGTATAAAGCAATTACTCAGACAACTTGAAAACTATAACTACTTTATAGTGTACATTGACACCCCATAAAGACCTCCTTGAAATTGAGATGCAAATGTCACATATGTATCAGTTTTCTAACAGGAATATTTTACTATCCTAAATACATTTCTTGCTTCAGTAACTGCTCAGCACATCTACTGCATTACCTACTTATTAACATTTTACATCTGCTATGCAATCTATTGCTGCTTACTACACCAACATCATGAACCATAAAACAGATGACTGCCATAACCCATATAGGTGGTCATTCATTGGATTTGGTGTTTCTCTTGGGTATGGAGATCACTGATTTGGGGGTGGAACCAGTCAGTTGGTCTGACCATTACACCATAAGGTTCAGCTTCAGGGACCCCTCCAATAGGTCTGCCCCTACGGAGATGGTTCAGTACCGCCCTTTAAGGGGTGTTAACCCCAATGACCTGATGGTAGTGCTGGATCTATCGAGTTTGTTGGGTGAACGCATGAGTCCAGATGATCTTGTATTGGCCTATAATAAGGCTATGGGAGATGCTCTGGACAAAATTGCTCCTGTCCGTGTTCGGCCTCTCACTCTCCATCCAAGAAGTCCATGGTTTGACGGCTCCTTGAAGGAGTTAAAGCGAGTAGGCCGAAGGCTGGAGAGAATCTGGCAGAAGTCAGGCCTTGATGCTGACAGACTTAGATTGATGGCTCATTATGATAGCTATCAATCAGAAATCAATCGTAAGAAGGCAGAATTCCTGTCCAGAGAGATTTCTGCCGCACAAAATCAACCGGCTCAGCTTTTCCGGACTGTGGACAGACTGTGCAATCCAGTCTGTCTTCAGTCTAGAGAAGCCTTTTCTCAGTTAAGATGTGAGGAGTTTGCTCGATTTTTTGCAGATAAGGTTGCTGGCATTAGGTCCGGCATCGGTCCGATCCCTCCTATGGGGGACTGCGGTGGTCGATTGGAAGTGGCCTGCCCTCAGTCTGTCTGGTTAGATTTTCACCGGCCGGAATTTGGGGACGTTGTGAAGATCATCCAAACAATGTGACCAACTAGTTGTAGTTTGGATCTGGGTCCTACACCACTTTTAGTAAGTTGTGTAGAAGTTATCTACCCAATCCTTGCAGACATTGACTGGATGTCTTTGGAGAGGGTTTTTTTCCCTGACCCCCTTAAGGAGGCGGTAGTTCGACCACTCCTTAAAAAATCCTCCTTGGATCCAGATTGTCTTGCTAACTACCAGCCTATCTCTAACCTGCCGTTCATTGGTAAGGTTATTGAAAAGGCAGTTGCGTTGCAATTGGATGATCACCTTATATGTCACAATGTCTATGATACTCTCCAGTCTGGTTTCAGGAAAAGGCATAGTACAGAGACTGCCCTTGTCCAGGTATTGAGCGACCTCCTAATGGTCAGAGATCAAAAGGCATGTACCATTCTGGTCCTTCTCGATATGTTTGCTGCATTTGACACTGTAGAACATGGAGTGCTATTGGAGCGCCTGTGGGTCTTTTGTGGGCTGTCTGGTACAGTCCTCAAATGGTTTTGTTCTTACCTCACGGGCAGGTTTCAGAGAGTTGTCACCGGAATTTATTCCTCTGGCGCTCACTCCCTGCCTTGTGGGGTACCACAGGGCTCCATTTTAGCTCCCATGTTGTTTGCAGTGTATATGCTGCCATTAGGAGAAATCATCAGGCGATACAGTCTGGGTTTTCACTGCTATGCAGATGATACTCAGCTGTATCTGTCCTTTCTTCCCAGTCAGGGTGATGCACTCTCAGTACTTAATAGTTGCCTTGATGAGATCAGACTGTGGATGAGTTTGAGCTGGTTGAGAATCCAGATAAGACTGAGGTGCTGGTTGTCGATCCAGGTCATCCGGGGATGGGTGTGGGAGTTGGGCAACCATCAGGTTTATTACTTGGTGGTGTACCACTCTCTACCTCTAAACAGCTGCAAAACCTGGGTGATATTTTTGATGATGGTTTGACCCTGAACTCTCAGGTGTCAGCTGTCTTGAAGTCCTCTTTTTACCATCTGAGGAATATCGCCCGGGTGAAACATCTGATTCCCCCGGAGGACCTTCCAACATTGGTCCACGCCTTTGTCACTACCTGTCTTGACTACTGCAACTCCCTCTACCTAGGGCTACCAGGGGTTGATATCCGCCACCTCCAGCTGGTGCAGAACGAGGCAGCCAGGCTATTGACTGGGACTTCTAGAACCAGTCATATTACACCTGTGCTCCGCGAACTGCACTGGCTGCCGGTTTGGTTGCGGATCACCTTTAAGGTTGGTTTGCTAACCTTTAAAACCCTACATGACCAGGGACCTGGTTACCTGAAAGATCTTCTGATTTCCTATTGCCCCCTCTGCTCTCTCCATTCTGCCAATGAGGGATTGCTGGAGATTCCCAGGGTTCGATTGAAGTCATCAGGATCTCGTGCCTTTGCTTTTTCAGCACCGACCCTGTGGAATTCTCTACCTCGTTGGTTGAGAGAATGTCCAACAATCGAAAACTTTAAAGTTGCTTTAAAAACATATCTTTTTGGATTAGCGTATCTCTGCTAGTTGTGGCTGACTTTTAAATGTTGTGATTTTATTATTTTAAAAATTTTGTACAGCGCCTTGGCCTTGAAAGGCGCTTTATAAATAAAATTGAATTGAATTGAATAACTAGGGAGGCAGTATAGCACAGAGGTTTAAGGCTCTGTGCTGCAAATTTGGAGATCTGGGTTTGAATCCCACAGCCCTACTTGCATACTGGGTGACTCGGGGCAAGTCACTTAACTTCCATGTGCTCCCAGGTTGCCCCTGTAAACAAGCTTTCAGCTTAGTGTGCCACTCCTGGTTAAACAATTGAAAGAAAAAAAAACAACACAATATATTAATTTTCTTGCTTTATTTTGCTACTACAAGCTTTGACTAATACATCCATCCTTAAATGTACTTTTTATAGCTTATGTGTCTGTGACCTAAACCGAACTACACTTAAAATCTTACACATAAATAAATCATCAAAATAACACTTATTTTGGTAGTATCTCCTTCCTTTTCAGGTGCCCATGACACTATGTGTGTGTGTGTGTATATATATTTTTTTTTTTAATTCAAAGCACTAAACCTATTCAAATGCAAAAAAATACAAGACTTTATTCTCTTCACACATTACTGTTAAACTTCAGATCCCAGGATGGCCAAGAAACAATTTAGACTTCACTCTTGCATGCCACTGTCACACCCACTTCTCATGCAGACAACAATCAATTACAGAAATCCTTTTGTTTCTGTGCTATGCACTCTTACATCAGAGAGACATAAATCTTACAGAACTGCTAAAAAACAAATTTATCAAGACTGGATTTCTGAATTAAAACCTGTCATTTACAGTACCTATGTAAATAATAGTTTACTGGCTACAAACGATGCTACAGACATGACATTAACAAAATGTCCATTTTACACGGAAAACATCCATATAATGAACTTGTCGTAGACCATGGTTGCTGATGTAGAACCAAATGAAACCACAGAAATGAAAAGCAGCTTGTCATACAGGATTTGTGACCTTCTGTCTGCATGTATCTGACAAAGGAAAAGGCACCTGTTTGATCTTTTTCTTTCTATTTTATTTTTATGCCCAACTTGTTCATATTGTTAGAGCCAAATATTGACATGCTTAGAGTTAAAAAAAATCATGATGTCTATGTGCATGTGTGTGTTGGGGGGGGATATGCCTAGATGCAGTTTCAAGCACTCCTTAATTACTTCCCCTGGCAGCTCTGATAATCAGTTGTTCCAACATGATAGATCCACCTCATGCCCCTCCCACATGAACCAAAAAAGGTGGAGGTGGATCTTTAGGAGCTTCTCGGGTGGAGGTGGGGGTGGATCTTACTCCCCCCAAAAAACTAATGCTGCCTCCCACTACTCAGGTTCCAGTTCTTGTACCTCCCACTTAAGAAAGAAAATAGTGCTCTGCAACCACTGATGAACATGAAAGTGTTATTTATTTGAGGGTGGAAAACATTTCTTGGAGGAGGGCAAGGCAGAGAAGACTACTTACACCTTCAGTCAGTTCCACGGACAGAAAACATGACATCACCCCTTTTGTACATGCAAAATGTCTGCAGGCTCCGCCCACTGCAGCCGTAAAAACCAGGACTCAGCACAAACCTAGATGTGAGACCATATCTGAGAAGACGTTGAGGTGGTCCTAAGAAAGAGAACTGTATTTCTGTAAGGAACTCCCAGTGTCTGAACCACCCTAAAAGAAATGTTAAGTATACAAGTGATTAAAAACATTAAGTGGATATCACAATAGGAGGGTTCCTGGTAACGCATGTGCAATAGTAATATCCAAGTGGAATATAAATTCTATACATGTTGAAATATATTTTAATGATCCATCTCTCTCCCCTTCCCCTGATTAAACCCCCCTTCCCCCTCTGCTCTTTCTTCCCTTGTGTTCTCCTTCTCCCCATCTTTTCACTATATATTTAACATTTTGAGTATTACACAGACTTATGAATATTGTCTGAAATACTGGCTATGAATTGGGATGGATTGCTTTTATTGGATATTTATTGATGTGTTTAGAATTATGTAAATACATGTATATTCTTTGGAAATTTCAGGGTTAAACACTTAGGGTGTTTGGAACTAATTAACTTACAGTATTAAATTGACCCTTGCTCCACCCCTTTCCTCAGCCTAGCAGCTGATTGGTCACGTCACTGCTGCACATTCTTATGGCTATTGGCCTCCCTGTAACTGACCCACTTTCTTACCGCCCCTTTTTAAATCAATCAATCTCACCCACAAAGTTGCACATTTGCTCTCAAGTTTCTCTTCAGCCACTCCAGTTAACTCCTCTCAATTACTTCTGTAACCTGCCCTATTGTTAGGGACCTCACCCTAATTCGTCTATATACCCTTTCAGTTCTTACACTGCCTATGGTGACATACCCAGCCACAGCCAAACCACTTCTCCATTAGCAGGTTATACTCTTCTGCCACTAGAGAGTACTCCCTGCACAGCCTTCCTATCCACTCTTAACCACTATACTCTCTACTGCTCTCCTACCTCTCTACCAACGTCAACTACTTTCACTGCCCTCTCTCCCATTCCTATTTAGCATGTTTACTACCCTATCCCCCAATGTGCTGCCATTTCAAACCTTTCCACCCCGCTGTTGCCCATTCCATGACCTTCTTTTATTCCCCTTGCAGCTACTAGGAGTCACTATTTCAACCCTCCATTCTAAGCCTGACCCAGTACACTCCAGCCTCCCAACTTCCTGGTTTACCATCTCTCCCAGGCCTTATGGACACCTGCTCCCCAGGGTATTTGAACCTTGTACCCTGTGCACCAAAGTCTGCAGCCCTACCACTACACCACAGTGGCAGTCACACAACTATAAGCATAGCCTAGACCCTTATTCTTCTCTACCACTCCATCAGCAAGAGGGACCGTGGGTGCCAATACTCCAATGCCACACCTGGTACTGGCCGTTCTCCAACCAGACAGCTGTCCTGGTACTGGCCTTTCTCCAACCAGACCACACTCCCAGCACTCATGGTACCACATCCCTCAACTTTAGCTTGGTCTCTCTGCCTCCACCCACACTGGACACAAACCCAGGGCCCCAGCATCCACCTTCTAGTCATTTGCCTAGCTTCTCTGCCTATCTGGAACCCTCTAGGACCCACCTCCTTACTACTATTCCTAACCTTCACACCCTACCCATTCCTTGCACCCCTGAGGTTGGACCCTCAGCCCGTAGACTGGTAAAGGAAGCCTCCTACCACCACCCATTGGTTAGAATTATCACTCTATTACTGCTACTCTCTGGAAATGTCCACCCCAATCCAGGTCCTACTCCCACAATCCCATCCAGGACTTTATCATTAGAGCTCCAGTTTGCCTCCCTGAAAATCAGCAGCTTGCTAAAAAAAATCTGCTGCACTCCAATGTTGGGTCATCCAACACCAATCCGATATTATTGCACTAGTGGAGATGTGGCTCTCCAAATTAGCCCCCGATTCCTTTGTCTCACTCCCCGGGTATACCCTCTATTGGGAAGATCGATTTGGCAAATGAGGGGGAGGATGTGCTGTCTACTTATGTGACTCCATTATTGGTCATGTGCTCCCTGCTCCCAAGCTCAATGGAGCCCAGGCCCTCACCCTTAAAATCATCCCTGGTCCCACCAGGGGCCCACTCTACATCATGGTCTCCTACGTGCCTCCTAGGAACCAAAACCCAGCTATCCTGTCACTCACTGAGTATCTTTCAACTCTCTCCCACAAAGCTGACCAAGTCTTATTAGGAGACCTCAATGTCAATTGGCTTGGCACCTCAGCTTCACAAGTGAAGGATTCACTTGCTGTCCTTGATGTGACCCAACTAGTCACTCAGCCCACAAGATTCAACTCCTCCAGAGGAACCAGCACCCTCCTGGATGTCATAGTCTCCAACTGCCCCCCTAAAATCTGAAATATTACAATCCTTTCGGACTCCTTAAGTGACCACTCCCCTATCCTCTGGTCCTCCACCACCCCCAAACCAGTCACCCAATCCACTCTTCGTAGGTGCCTCTGCCCGGGAGGCCTTAAAAAACTCAGGTGCTATCTGGCCCAAATTGACTGGTCACCCAGCAACCATGCCCCAAGCATTGATGCTGCACTTGACCTCTTCACACAGGCTTTCAACAAGGCATGTGATCTCTATGCCCTGCTCACCAGGCAACGCTCAAAAAAAACAAGCTGCACCATGGGTCACCCCATCCCTGCTTCAAAAACTCCGGATGAGGGATAACCTCTGGCACATTGCTGCGGAGTGAGGCAAAGTGTCGGATAGGCAAGCCTACAATGCTGCGTACAACCAGTGCACATGGGCAATCTGCAAGGCCAAAGTGGATCATTACTAGGCCATCCTCAAGTTATCATGGGGTTCAGCCTGGACCTTCTGTGATAACATAAAAGAGCTGAATGGGAAAACACGTTCCCCTTCCCCATCCCAGCTATCTATTGACAGCTCTATTACCATGGACCCCCTCAACATAGCTAACTGCCTTAACACCACCTTCACTGATCTAAGCTCTGTCCTCCCAAGTAGTTTCTTCAACCTCGTGCCAGAATCTCAACCACCTGTTCTACAATGCCCTCACTTCCACTTACACAAGATTTCCACCCAAGAGACCTGACTGTACCTGCAAAAAGCCCTGGGCAGCAATAGTCCCAGCAAAGACACTCTGGACACCAGGATCCTGTGCCTAGTCTTTGATGTTGTCTTTGTCCCGCTGACTAACTTACTGAATCGATCCCTCTGTCTAGGTCAGTTTCCCAGTGTCTGGAAAATGGCTATCATCACACCCATACACAAAAGTGGTGATAGGTCCTCCTCAAACAACTACAGGCCAATACCCATACTCCCCCCCTCCAAAGCCATCAAAAAAGTGGTGGCCACTGAGCTCACAGAGTACCTGACCAAATATGACATTATATGCCCTGAGCAGCACAGTTTCCACTCAGGACATAGCAATACCACAGCCCTCTTTGAATTCTCCAACTATCTGCACTCCTCCTTAGACTCTGGCAAGCTTGCTGGTGCTGTGTTCATAGACCTTTCCAAGGCCTTTGACACTGTCTGCATCCCCTCCTGCTTAACTCCCTCCACCAACTCGGTTTCTCCACTGGTCCTCTTGCCTGGTGCTCCAGCTACCTCTAAGCTCATTCCCAGTGCGTAAAAATTAATGGAACCTTATCCTGCACCCGACCTGTTCACACCGGGGTTCCCCAGGGCTCTATTCGGGGGCCCCTACTGTTCAGTCTCTACCTCAACACCCTGCCCAGTGCCTGCTCCAGCAAAATTCTTCTATATGCAGATGATGCTATTCTCTTTGCCTCTCACCATAAACCTGTCTCACTCCAGGACTCTCTCCAGCTCACCTTTAACCAAACTGAAAAATGGTTCAAGGATCATAGACTTATTATCAACCTAAAAAAGACCAAGCCAATGCTTTTCACTCACCACCAAAACAAATCCAGAAATGCACCCCCTTCTAATCCTCCCCAGCACACAGCAGCCCTTAGAGCAAGTGTCCACCTATAAATACCTAGGGATTACCTTTGACCCTGCTCTCACCTTCCACCACCACATCAATGCCCTCTCAGCAGCCATTAACTCTCAGCTAGGCCTTCTGTACCAGCACAAGGACTACCTTCCTCCCCATGCGCTCAGACTGGCCATCATATCCTCTGTCCTGTCCCTAGTGGTTTACGGCCTGCCTATATATGGTGCAGCTGTTAACACTGCTATCAGTAAAATCCAATTCTCTATAAACAAGGACTGCAGGCTCCTGACCGGGGCACCCAGACTCATCCATACTTGCCTACTCTATGCTACTGCAAACATCCTTAACCTAGAAAAAAGTCTCTGCTACCAAACCTGCCTACTATCCAAGAAAATTCTTCTCTGACTCCCCCCCCCGGGGTGACTGCATCCCTCCAACTTGCCACCCATAACACGGATAAGGCTACCCTACTGGTGCCCAGGACCAGGACCTCCCTAGCCCAGTGATCCTTCTGCTACAGGGCTCCTGCCTGGTTCAGCTCCCTCCCAGTTAACATCACCAAAATTCTCAAATTAGTCCCTTTAAAATCGCTCTTCGTGACCACCTTTACAACAGGCGTTGCTGTAAATATAACTAAATCCCTGCACCCTCTCCTTCAGGCATCCGAAGACTCATGCCAGCTAGCACAATCCAACCTTGACAAAGTCCTCTGGACTGCTCCACCCCCCTTTCTCCCTTAGAGCTCCTACCTGAAATTATTGTCTTTCTCTACCCTCATTGTAATTGCACTGCATGGGGCTTATGTAAATTGACTATACATATGCTCTGTACCACTGTAATGCTTTCATCACTGGAACCTATGTATTTTGTGTATCACTGTCTGTATTTAGAACGCTGTATTATTGTTTTGTCCTCATTGTGATGAGGTGCCTTTGTAAATGAGTCTCTGACTCAAAGGTTGCAAATCCGACTGTAGATTTAAAAATCTTATCAACCAGTACCAGGTGACACTGGGTATGATGTCATGAAGTTACATGTGTGTTTTTAAAGTATTTAAGTGCAATGATCTTATAAGTCCTCAGCCCTTGAGAAGGGACCACACAGGGTCCGAAACATGTCAGGCCGGACATGTGTTTCCAATAAAGTATGATTTTTAACAGAATTCTGACTTCTGGTGTCCCTCTATAGAGGTTGGTGTGTGCTTGAACCAGGACATAGATTGTTGGTGAAATCACTCAACTTGTAGGGGTGGGTAGAATGTATCCTTTACATTCTCAGCCCTACCACTTTGAAGACAATTCTACCCCTATGCTCTTGTCAGATATGTGCTGCAGTTCATAGATTCAAGTGACTAGACTGTCTGCATCCTGCAGCTACACAGCATATGGTCTGGTCCCTAGAGAGTGTATAACTGTCGGAGATCCATTACATATTGGATCTATATGGACTCAACTTGGCAGTGGCATGGGCTCAGGCAGCAGGCTCCACTGGACAGAAAGTGACTTGCTAATGCACATAGGAAAAAGCATTGTAAGTCATATTTATTTACATTCAGGTCTAATGCTGAATGATTCCAGGTTGTAGACCAGTATGCCAACCCCTAGCAATGCCCATGGTGGGTGGGTAAAATATCTGGTGCAGCCATAGGATCCAGGTTTGTAAAATGTTTGGTGGGGGTCAGGGGTCAAGGCCCCGCTCCCTGGTCCAGGGGTCATAGGTCAACCCACCATCACCAGGGGTATATGGAAGAAGAGCACCTCAGATCATAACATGAGGATCTGGGGGTTAAGCCCCTGGCCTCAGGTATGGGAAACGAATTGAAACAGCAATTAAAAGGCTTGTTTTTAAACTTTAACAGGAAGACATTTTTTGTGAGGGGCAGAGGCATTTGGGGGTTTGATTTCCCAAAGAAACTTGATATTTGGTTTGCTGCTGTGTGTGAATGTTAATAAATATTGTACTTACCATGTGGTGTCTTGTACTATGTTGTGTTCTTCTTTCTTCCTTAGGGGACAGGGATCAGAGCAGCATGTTCCTCTCTAGAAGGGGTTGGGAAGGGATCAGAGGGCAGGGTCTGTGGATGCATCACTACACACCAGCAACACATTCACTACTATATGTGAGTAGGCTTGGATGGGAGGGCATCAGCTGTACACCAGGGAGGTCATACCGTGTGATGTGCGTGGGGGGGGCCCAACTCTGTCAGGCACACTCCCTCCACCAAGTGCTACAATTGCAAAGTGAAGCATGCATTATAACCTACTTAAGAAACATGATGTGGCAACAGCATCCTAATACATCCACAGTATGAATGTAGCACATACATTTCACAGGAAACCTCTGCAAACAGAAAGCTTTAATATTTGCGTGAGGTCAGTGGAAGCTATCTTTAATGACATAAAAAGGTCTGAGAAAAACAGAAATATACTAAGCATGATCATAGATACCATGTCAGAAATATCATATCATGATTTCTTTGCCAGTACACACATACTGCCACAGTCAGTAAGAGTAATGGTAAGGCAACAGGCCTTTTGTTCCAAAATACACCATACTTTTCCTGAACGAACCACACATCCTCTATTCCACAATTCCATGAAAAGCATTTTCAGTTTACAACTTGTAAATGAATGTAGGTAGGTTATATAAATGTGATACAAGCTCAGCTGGTTCCCTTTGAAGGAACATACATTAACATTAGCCACGCTGTCAAAAACAAGTTAGAAGACCATAAATCTGCAGAGAGACACACACACACAGTATGCAACTAAGAGAATAAGTAGGGATGTCAACATATTCAGAAAAAGTTTAGAGATTTAAAACAAATACAGTTAGCCAACACAACACTATCCAGTGACCTCCCCACCCCTGAAGCCTGACCTCCCAAGTAGACTTCTTGAAAAAAAATAAAACATTAAGTGCCCACACAGACATTCACGGTGATGATCATCCTAAAACTTCACCAGCTGGCCTAGCAGCATACCAGACCCTGCTTAATGGTGCAATCTCATATTGGTGTGCGTTAACTTGACACACTACTCTCTCACATGCTTCATGAGCAAGCAGTGCGTTGTCACACACCAACATAAGAGGGCACAGCACTGCAACCACCAGGTTGCCTAGTTACAGCAGCAGAGTTTACGTGGGGGACTGCAATCGTCAGTAAGTGCAGGCACTTTACTTACAAACAAGTGTTTTCATACGAAAAGCTTAATCAGGTAGTCAGGCTTCGTAAGGTGGGGACTGGGGAGCATCACTTGTCCCATTAACTTCGATCCTTCCCCAGTCCCCCACTCAGCCACCAGCCAGCACAATCACCCGAGCCTGGAGCCCCCCCCCAGGGTCTGGACTGGTACTGCATGTCTGTGCACATCACATCAATGATGTGCCACTGGGGTGGTAGTCTGTCACCCTGGGACCTCCCCTCTTGATTTTCCAGAACTCCAGGGTGGGTGCATGGGACCATGAGCCAGACTGTGTCAATTTTCCAGTCCCTCCCACACCACCACCACCACCACCACGACCACCACCTCAGTGCAACTCTGGAGGCTAGTGCTCATTACCATAGGGGTTAAATACAGAGGAGCACCCTGGAACTCAGTTTCTGACTTCCACCACCACACCTCATGACTTACACAGTTTATGACACAGTTGACACTTAAAGGAGAACTGTGCTTAAGTTTTTTTCCCCAATAGAAGCTGTTTTTGTGTATTGGATGAAATTATGTTGTTATTCCATCTCTGCATGCCATTTAGAAACCTCAGTGGGTGTTTCTGTTTTGCATGGTGTTAAGCACCCCCTGCCATTTTAGAACTGTATGATGTAGCCGAAGTCCCTCTCAGCCACTGAGTTGGTTCTATAAAACATTAAAGTATTGTGCCAAGAATAGAAGAGTAGAACAGGACAGAAAGTATATCATACAGTTCAAAAATGGTTCTTAACAGCAGCATGTAAATTATAATACCCCAAAGGATAATTAAAAAGCCTGGATAGCTGAAGCAATAACAGAATTTGAAGAAATATTTGAGAACAGCCTCTAGGAAAAATGACTTACATGTTTAGTGCTGCAGTGCACTTATCCTTAACAGCAAGGCAGCACTCAAGCAGCAAGACTGGATGGATGTATGCCAATGTCTCCATCTCCAATCTCCGTGTTGAACCATCCAGCGGCAAATGCCATGGGAGGGTAATGTAAAACACAACCTCCCCCAAAGAAAAAATACCCACACTGCCACCACATCGACTTGTACAGTAAAACAGCATGGAGTAAGTATTGGGCACACTAACAATACAAGCACAACCAGGATGAAAGAGAAGGTGATGATCACCCAGGCTTTCCCTTCCCCTGCCCTCAAACCCAAACCCCACATCAATCATCAGGAAAATCCCAATTAAGAGCTGTAAAAGCATGTGCATATGTGGCGACAAGAAGGTAGTCTGGAAATGTAATGTTCCCCTATAATTACACAACCAGCTGTGATATACTGTATAGCCCTCAGAATCACAAAAAACTGTGTGGCCCAGCAGTGTCCCGAACCAGCCCCCAAACTTACATGGTGGCATTTCACCAGACATGCTCCCATTATAACACAACATACAAGGCCTGCACAGCAGACAAAGGTAATGCTGCAGGTCAGGGACATCCCCCGTTTGGCCACAAGGACCACAGTCATTGATTCATTTCTATTTCCTAACCACTAGATTCTGCCCCACACCCCTGGACATCAACATAAACAACAGTTCAGTTGCTTTGCTTTGGCTGGAGCTGGACACTGGGCACCCCAATAACCAGTTACCAATCAGCAAAGTCCAAAACAGAGCATGAAACACCAGGTTGTGTTATCTGTAAGCTAATAGAGGAGGCAGTAGACATGAGAGAAGACCTAACCCCCCCCCAAACATTCCAGGTTCCCCACATCAAGTCACTCACACATAATTTTTGAGCACAGTACACCCCCTTCCGGGCTGCCCTATGTCTTTAGCAGAGGTCGGGAGAGACAGAGCGTGACATAAATGGAGTCAGTACTGTATTTCACTGCATACCCATATACACTATTATCACCAGGTAGGTAGGTTACAGACAGAGAGTTGAAGAGTCTCTCTATGTGCCCATGGCCATGTCCAAAGCAAGTATAAAGTACTGTATCTCTCTGGGAAATATACTTTATATACACATTTTTAGACATGACCATGGGCACATAGAAGACCAGGGGTCAAAATTAAGTTTTGCAGCCACTAGCCAGCAGGGCTAGTGATTTAAAAGACACTGGCCCAACAGACACACATTTCCAGTGGCACATTTGTGTCCTAGCAATCCAAGAGCCATTATATACAATAAACCTGCTTTTCAGTAGCAACAGACCCACATAACAAGTGTGAAGAAGTAAGAACCCTAGACATAACTCAGCAGGCTGGCAGCTGTTGCTTTTTCATGCTTCCCTGTGCAGTTTAATGAGGAATGTGTCTGCCTATTCTTCATTTTATATTCTCATTATCTTACAATGCTCATACTCTCCACCTGGCCTTTTTCACCCCTCTCAGTCATATTTTTGGTAAAATGTTTGTCAATGTTGAGCAACAGAGATTTCGGGGGGGGGGGGGGATTAAGCTGCCTGAGAGAAGATTGCATGGAGATGAAGTGGGGGCACAAATGTTGTTTCCCCCAGCCCCACCTCATCACCGCGCCATCTTCTCTCGACTCCCATGTAGCTTAACCCCTCCCAGCCCCTTCGAAATCTCTGTTGGTCAACACAAATATCACTGAACTGGGATTTATTTCTTCTGACTAGCGTTTGTTACACTGGGAACAAGTCTGTAATGTTCAATTATAGCGTTAAGTGGATTCCCAAAATTTTGGTCACAATCTGAAACATGGGAAAGACTCGATTTTGATTCATGGTGGGCAAAAAACCCAAATTCCAATTCACAAACTGGGTATTCCTTTGTCAGGGGATACATATTTTAACATTTAACACATAAGCCCTTTAATTAGAATTTTGCAGTTTGTTTTATCCCCCATGAAACTGACACCTGGAAAAAATATTCTTCATTCCTTATTGCTTATAAGCATTTTTTCTTTTCCTCTCTGGTATTTTTAAGGACTTGATACACAAATACATTTAATTACGGTAGTGGCAATAATTTGTTAGCTGAATATGAGATCAGGCAGACAGATGCAAAACAATGATCTGATTAGGGCTATGATCACACTGGCAGGAAAGGTAAATGGCGCTCATATTTAAGAAACTAAGTACTAGTAATACATGACTTTGTTCTTGTATTTCCAGGAGGAGGAGGAAAGAAACATGTTTCAGCTGTGTTGCTGCTTACCCCTATGACGGCCTTTAGTATGGGAACCAAGAGCTAGCCTACTGGCTAGCTTACTAACTTGCTTGCTGAAGGCTTAAGCAAGACAGCAAGCAAGTTAGCAAGCTAGCCAGTAGGCTATCTCTCGGTTCCTGTCCTGAAGCTTCCCAGAGTTCAAGCGGCCCCCCCGCATCAGACACTGCAGAGCTGCCAGAGACAGAGTTCACCCCCATGCCCATAAGATTAGTCACATACTGCTGCAGAGACAGACCAGCATTCCACCCATCTCCACTGGCCACCACAGATACCTTATTACCTGTTTTGCTTACTGCAGTGCTTACCCCATGACAGGACCTTTAGGACGGGAAGGGAACAGAGACCTACCCTACTGGCTACTTGCTAACTGACTTGCTGATGGCTTCAGCAGAACAGCAAGCATGTTAGCAAGCTTGCCAGTAGACTAGCTCTTGATTCCCTTCCTGAAGCATTCCAGGGCCCAGCCAGGCTGTTCCCCCCATGCATCAGACACTGCAGAGCTGCCAGAGGCAGAGCCAGAGTCACAGTTCATCCACCCCATGGTCCCATCAAAGAATAGTTAGTATTATTCTCTGATGGGACTCCGTTGCCTGCCGCCACTGACTCCTCAAGTGCAGGAGCCCCACCTTGGGCACCCAAGGATTACACTGGCCATGGCTCTCCAGGCCACCCAGCTGAACCCTCCATTGCCTGCCGCTGCTGAAGCCTCAAGTGCAGGAGCCCCATCTTGGGCACCCAAGGATTGCACTGGCCATGGCTCTCCAGGCTGCCCAGCTGAACCCTCCATTGCCTGCCACTGCAGAAGTCTCAAGTGCAGAAGCCCCATCTTGGGCACCCAAGGACTGCACCAGCTGTGGCTTTCCAGGCCGCCCGGCTGAACCCTCCGTTGCCTGCCAACGCTGAAGCCTCAAGCGCAGATGAGACTCTTAACTTGCTCCAGGAAAGCTATTTGGAGCTACGATTGGTCAGAGCCAAAAATCTCCAGCCATGATTGGAGGACAAGCTTACGGCTTTCCTTCTCATTGGTTGGCACTTGTTCCCATACAGGCAGCTAGCTAGGACTTGGGACAGTGCGGCTGAGGGAAGGTTTTACTGCAAGAGATTTCTCCCACCCACCCGCCACACTTATTAAATAATCTTCCTCACCCTGCCTGTCTGCAACTGCTTTCTCATTGGCTCCCCAGTCAGCTCACGAAGACAGGGCATCACACCCCTTAAAGAGGAACACCGCTACTGGCTCTAACACCTCTCAAGGAACACGAGTCAACACCATCTTCTATCCTTACTTGGATAAGGCAACACATAGAAACAAACATGGTGCCCCAAATCATTACTTTACTGGGCCTTCTAGCCCCACTGGGCGAATACCCTGCCCTTCACCTAATCAGCCCTACTGGTGACCAGGCCAAGATGTTAATGTCTCTAACCTCATGCTCTGCAGATTCCACTGTACACTACCATTACTATTGTACTGCACACCTTCAAAGACAGGCATGTCTCAAATTCCTTGCCCAGTGATTCTGCCAAGCTCCGGTCAATACCTTACTGTACAGGGAAATATACCAAATGCCCAGAGTAGCACTGGGCCTTTTCCACAAAAGAGATTCATAAATCCTTGGCCGGCATCTTTTACCGTTATACACCCACTCTCACTCTCAGTAAGGGCACTCCTGTACCTTCATGCCTGCCCATGGTCAGCCAGTACTTCATCCTTGCCTCCTACTGAACTGGGACACCACAAGAGAGGCAAAAGGTGATTGTTAAGGCTACTCCTGGAAGCCATCATAAAACTTCTCTTATTTCTGCTTATCTGTGCAGGTAATGTCGACCTCAATCCTGGACCTCTACTCCCAATTTCCACCCCCTCCCAACCTGAACAGCTAAACGGATTGAGCCTAATCCACATCAATGTTTGCAGTTTGCTTAGAAAATGTGAGTCCATCCAAACATGGATTAACCACACCTGCCCACATGTGCTGGTGGTTACTGAAACCTGTCTCAAGTCTGTGACTCCAGAGCATGAAATTAACATCCCTCATATAATATGTTTAGAATGGACAGACCCACAAGAGGTGGAGGTGTAGCAATATACATCCAGGACAAATATTTTACCTCTATAGTAAATTCCACTACTCTGCCAAAGGAATCTGAATGCCTCACTTTAAAAGTGCAGCTTACTAGTGCACCTGCTATCTACATAATTAGATGTTACAGTCCCACTACTGCAGGTTCAAAACTATTAAACCACCTAAGTGAAGTCCTAGATGTCTTATCCAACCTCATTGCCCTACAGGGGGCATGCCTCAGACAGCTAGCTTTGGAACCCGCTCAGGAGGGAGCAATCTTAGACCCGGTACTCTCAAATGTGGACGGAGAGAGGATCTCTGATCTTGAAGTGGGTAGTCATCTGAGAACAAGTGACCACCAAACAGTGTGAGTCATGATAAACTTAGTTGTAGAGTCAAACCACACAAAAGTGAAGGTACTGGACTTCAGGAGGGCTGATTTTCTCAAAATGGGAGAGTGACTCAGAAAAGCACTAGCAAACAGGCAAGAAGGTGGGGTGGAGCAACAATGGGGACACATCAAAACCGCCATCACAGAGGAAACAAGCCTTTGTGTGAAGCAAATAAACAAATCAAAATGAAAGAAAAAAACACTATGGTTCTCAAAAGAAATGGTGGGGAAGGTAAAAGAGAAAAAAATAGCATTCAGGAAGTATAAGGTAACACAGAAAAAGCAGGACAGAGAACTGTACCAGTTAAAGCAGAAGGAAGCAGGGAAGGCAGTCAGAATAGCAAAGACCCAAACCAAGGAAAAGATAGCCAACTCAGTTAAGAAGGGGGATAAAACTTTTTATAGGTACATTAGGGAGCAAAGAAAGACAAAGGCAGGGATACTGAGCTTGAATAAAGAGGAAGGTGGTTGGGCAGAGAGCAACAGTGAAAAAGCAGAGGTACTGAATGAGTACTTCTGCTCAGTATTCACAATGGAAAAGCAGGGGGAAGATACCTAATCCAGTCAATAGAAACACTCTGGATAAGGGGGTTGATATTAGTCCTTTCACAGAAGAAAGGGTTCTGAAAGAACTCTTAAAACTGAAGGTGGATAAAGCAATGGGGCCTGATGGGATTCACCCCAGAATTCTAAAAGAACTAAGGGAAGAACTAGTAACACCACTGACTACCCTTTTTAATAAATCATGGAAGGATGGTGTGGTACCTGAGGACTGGAGGAGGGCGGATGTGATTCCCCTTCACAAAAGTGGGAGCAAGACAGAGGCAGGAAACTACAGATGTGTCAGTTTGACCTCAGTGGTGGGGAAAATGATGGAATCACTTCTGAAGGAAAAAATGTTGAGTACCTAGAGGCCAGTGGGGCACAGGACCCAAGGCAGCATGGATTCACAGTGGGAAGGTCATGTCAGACAAACCTAATTGATTTCTTTGACTGGGTGACCTAAGTAGTAGACCAGGGAGGGGCTGTGGACATGGCCTACCTAGACTTTAGCAAGGCATTTGACACAGTCCCACACAAAAGATTAATAAACAAATTAGCCAGCCTCGGGGTGGGTCCCAGGGTGGTAGCCTGGGTAAAACACTGGCTAGACAACAGGACATAGAGGGTAATAGTAAATGGAGTCCACAGTGAAGAAAGGAGGGTTACTAGTGGGGTACCGCAGGGTTCAAGCAGGGGCCGGTCCTTTTTAATGTCTTTATAAGTGACATTGCAGCGGGACCGGAAAGAAAAGTATGTCTCTTTGCAGATGACACAAAGATCTGCAACAGGGTTGATATGCAAGGTGGGGTGGAAAGGATGAAAAGGGACTTAGTAAGGTTAGAGGAATGGTCAAATGTATGGCAGCTTAGATTCAATGCAAAGAAGTTCAAAGTAATGCACATGAGAAACAAAAACCTAGGGAAGAGTACACAATGGTGAGTGAGATACTGACAACAACAAAAATGGAATGGGAACTGGGGTAGTCATATCAGATGACCTAAAGGTGGGCCAGCAATGTGAGAAGGCAGTAAGGAGGGCTGGGGGAATACTGGGATGCATAGGGAAAGGCATCACCAGTAGAAAATAGGAAGTTGTTGGCCCTCTATACAGACAGTTGGTAAGACCACATCTGGAGTACTGTGTACCGTTCTGGAAACCCCATCTCTGCAAAGACATAGACAGGATGGAGGCTGTCCAGAGGAGGACAACCAAAATGGTGCAGGGTCTGCACCAGAAAATATATGAAGAAAGACTAAAGGAGCTTAAGATGTATAGTCTCGAGGAAAGGGGGGGTACATGATAGAAGCTTTCAAATACCTCAAGGGAATCAACAAAGTCCAAGAGGGTAGCATCTTTCAGAAAAAGAGTTGTGCAAGAACAAGGGGGCACAATCTGAAGATAGAGGGGGGACGGCTCAAAGCTAATGTGAGGAAGTATTTCTTCACAGAGAGGGTTGTGGATGCATGGGACAGCCTTCCTGAGGAGGTCATAAAGTCAAAAACAGTAGGTTAATTCAAGAATGCATTGGACAAACATAAGGCAATTCTAGTGGGGGGGTAGGAGGAAGTAGGCTGTTGGTTACCTAGGATCTGCAGCTTATCCGTTAGGTAGGGAAATGGGAAGACTAGGTGGGACAAGCAGTCCTTATCTGCTGTCAAATTCTATGTTTCTATGTTACTGGGTGACCTCAACCTGGATTGGTTATCCGCAGAACCTAAACCTCTAAAAGAGTTATGAGACACCTTTAGTCTTACCCAAATCATATCTGAATTCACTTGGCCTAATGTTAAAAATCCAGAGAAGAATACCTTACTAGATATAATATTAGTCAACAAACCTCACCTATTTACCCATGCATGCACATTCTTCAATGATGTCAGTGATCATTGTGCAATAGTCTGTGTGAGGTCTATTCCTAAAACAGTGTCAACCTCCTGTGAGGTCTATCACTAAAGCAGTGTCAACCTCCAAGTATATCTAAAAAAGATGCTGGAGGAATTTTGATTCAGTAGCCTTCTGCTCAGACATTCAGCATGCAGGCTGGCAGGACTTTTACCTGGCCCAAACCGTGTGTAACCCCCTTGTCACCCAGGGTTACTAGAATCCCACTTAGAACTAGTGGCAGGCAGGGAAAGGCAGCTTGTGAGACACCAGTTAAATGGGTTTCACACTATCTCACTCTGTCCTCAGTCTCAGCTGAGCTGGAGGGATGACATCATAATAGAATTCTCGCAGCAGCATAAGCCACAGTGGAATGCTGCAGCCAGGGGTTAGGTTAAAACATTGGAGATTTTGAAGTCAGTCTGCAGAGGAGTGTTGAAGGAGGAGGAGGCGTGGTGCAGTTGGCAGCACCTCAGAGCTTAGCTTTGTAATAGAGTTACTGTACATAAGGTAGAGGGTGTGTGCTGTCGCCCTAGAGAAGGACACAGAAGAAACCTGAAACAGTGGTAGAGACCGTTCCCCAGCTTGTTCCAGTGCCCCATCCCAGGAGGGATGGGGGGAAGAGACCAGCAATTCAGGGGCAATCCCCTGGCCCTGCTGAAAGAGGGAAAGCTGCCTGATGTTTAGAGAACTAGTACTGAGGTACCAGAATTTGTGTTTTCTTTGCCAGAAGCCCTGGGGCACTTGCAAGCCATTTGGTGAGTCTACTCTGACACAGAGCCTATGTCTCACCGAGACAGTTGTTTAAAGTATCTGCTGCTGTGGGGTCAGGAAAGGACAGCCAAGTACAGTACTTCAAGATTTGTGCATGACTTAAAATGCATCTAAACAGTAGAGGTCTACAGGGATGGACATAGCCACTTAGAGAACAATGCAAGTCAGGACACCAGTTCATGGAAAGTAGAATGTTAAATGTGATATACATTTCGAGATAGCATTCTACAATAGAGAGTTTCACAGGAAAGGTGCTGACTCCGAATGAATGGCCGGGTATGGATTTGGGAGCGAGAGGTGGGAGACCCCCCCCATCTGGAATAACCAGATTCAAATTCACAGGTTCACTTTGGGCACCTATAGCTTTCTCCCCGGCACTTGGCCAGTGTCTGCAGAAAGTACCCAGATGTGGGATTAAGGATGAAGTTTTCCCTTTAGAGCTAGCAAGTGCTCATGGGTGGTAGAGGGAGCCACCACAGAATGTCCAGGCCATATGGAAAAATGTCCAAGTGCTGGCTGGAGTGCCGCACCAGGGAATCCAAGAGAAGATTACCAGTTCGGGCTGAGAGCCCAGTGTGTTCAGAACCTGAGGGTTACAGTGTTGTGAAGAAGATGTGTTCTAGCCTCAGTTAATCTGCTTTGCCAGGGAGTGTAGCCCTGTGGGGGTCCATCTTCACTTTGTTATTCTCTGTGTGATGTGAATAAAAGCCACACTTTAGAATCCCCTTTCTGATTTGGACATTCACAGTTATTGTTTCCAGTGTCCGGAGTTACTTGAGTACCCTGTTCAGAAGTGCAAACCTAGCATAATGCTGAGCAAATAAGTTTTCTCCCTGAACCCAGGCAGCCAGATAGTGGGTTACAAAATGGAGGCACCGTGCATAAAAACAAAAATAATATCTACCCACACCCTGGTTACACGTGGATACCGCTTTCGAGAAAATCCAAAAAATATTGCTCAAGGCCCTAGATAGTCATGCTCCCTTAGTAAAAGTCCGAACTGAGTCTGAGATCCTGCCAGTCTGGGAGAGGGGAGCAGATGGACGGAAGGTCAGAGAAGGGGAGATAGGGGAGCTAAACACGTGGCTCAAGGACTGGTGCCAGGAAAAAGGACACAGATTTGTAGGAAACTGGCAACAGTTCTGGGAGCGAAAGTTCTTTAAATTTGATGGACTGCATCTGACTAAAGAGGAGTCAGTGCATTGGGGCAGAAGTTTGACGTCTTTGCAGAATATTTAAACTAGCAAATGGGAGAGGGGTGCAGCACCCACACGTTCGAATGGGAAGAACACCTCCCCTCAGCTAGTGGTCAAACAGGAATTCAGCATGTTTGCCGTTCATTTGCATCACCAGGTAAGAAAAAAGGTTTGTCTCCCCATACGACGCACAGGAGTAATGCCAAACTTCACCCAACAACTAACACACCAAAATCTGGCCAATAGAAAATCATGTACACAAATGCTCACAGCCTGGGAAATAAGATTCCAGACCTGCAGGCAATAATGTCAGAGGCTAAACTGGACATAGTACCAATTAGTGAGACGTGGTTTACCAGTAACCACACTTGGGAGACTTCGGTACCTGGCTATGTATTGTTCAGAAGAGACAAGGTGCAAAAGGGGGAGGTGGCCCCTGTATGTTAATAGAAAATATCAAGCTCAGAAATTCAGAATACACATAAGGAGCCAGAAGAACTGTGGGTCACCCTGGAAACAGGAAATGGGACAGCCATAAGAACTGGGGTTGTCTACAGGCCCCTAGACCAGAGGGAGGACATAGACACATTACTGTTAGAAGATATACAAAACATGACAGCCAAAGGGAGAGTTCTGATAATGGGAGACTTCAACATGCCAGATACAGATTGGTCAATACCAGCAGGAACATCTGCCAGAACTAGACTCATAGTGGATTCCCTGCAGGGGGAGGGCCTCAAACAACTGGTACAGCAACCCACAAGAGACAGGGCTATCCTAGATCTAGTACTGACTAACAAAGAAGGGATCACAGATCTCCAGGTAGAAGGTCACCTGGGGGCCAGTGACCATCACATGGTATGGTTCAATTTGGCTACTACATCTAAATCATCCCATTCCAAGGCAAAAATATGGGACTTCAGAGGAGTTGACTTTGATAAGATGGCCAACAGAGTTAAGCTAGCCCTGGCAAAAAGAAACACAGGTGAGGGGGTACAGGCAAAGTGGGCAAGCATTAAGGATGCAATACTTGAAGCAACATCCCATTGTGTTAGACAGAAAAGGAAGTGCAAAAGAAGAAGGAAACCACTTTGGTTCTCAAATACAGTAGCAGAAAGGTCAGAGCCAAAGGCTGGCCTTCAGGAAATATAAGGGAACACAGCGGGATGAAGATAGGGAGGCATACCAAACTGCCCTAAGGGAAGCAGGTAAGGCAGTAAGGCAGGCAAAGTCCCAAACTGAGGAAACACTAGCACGAACAGTAAAAGAAGGTGACAAGACTTTCTATAGATACATTAGTGAAAGGAGAAAGTCCAGAGGGTGTTCTAAGCTTAATGGAGAAAAGGAGCATGTGAGGAGGAGGACCCTGTAAAGGCATCTATCCTAAATAGATACTTTGCTCAGTATTTACTGAAGAGAAGGTAGGGCAGGGCCCACAGCTCAGCATCATGGACACAGGGGAGGGAGGTGAGCACTACTCCTCACAAAAAGAAAGGGTCCTACAAGAGCCTACTAAGCTCAGGGTGGATAAGGCAATGGGACCTGATGGCATACATCCCAGGGTACTTAAGGAGCTAAAGGAGGAACTAGCAGAGCCATTAGCAGAATTGTTTAGTGAGTCTCTGAGCACAGGAGAGGTCCCAGAAGACTGGAGAAGGGCTCATGTGATCCCGTCCCACAAGAGTGGTAGCAGGAGGAGGCGGGAACTACAGACCAGTCAGTCTTACCTCAGTAGTGGGCAAGATTATGGAGGCACTCCTTAAGGAAAGGATAGTGCAACACCTGGAATCCATAGGGCACAGGATCCAAGACAGCATGGGTTTACAAAGGAAGGTCCTGTCAAACTAATCTCATAGATTTCTTTGACTGGGTAACCAGAGTGGTGGACCAAGGGGGCAGTTGATGTCGCCTACCTTGACTTCAGCAAAGCTTTTGACACTGTTCCACATAGAAGATTGATAAATAAGCTGGGTAGGCTCGGGGTGGGTCAGAAGTTGGTCAACTGGGTGGCAAACTGGTTGTGAGCAGAAAACAGAGAGTGGTGGTAAATGGTATACAGTCAGAAGAGATGCAAGTCACAAGTGGGGTACCTCAGGGATCAGTCCTGGGGCCAGTCCTCTTCAACATCTTCATTAGTGACCTTGCAGATGGACTAGAGGGTAAGGCTTGTCTGTTTGCAGATGACACCAAGATCTGCAACAGAGTAGATGATCCAGATGGGGTGGGCAGAATGAGAAGAGATCTGGATAAACTAGCAGAATGGTCAGAAGAGTGGCAACTGGGATTTAATGCAAAGAAGTGCAAAATCATGCATATGGGAAGAGAAACCCTGAAGCCACCTATAGGCTGGGAGGAGTTGCTAGCAGTCACAAAGGAAGAAAGAGACTTGGGCATCATCATCACTGATGACCAAAATCATCAAGCAGACCTCTAAAGCAGTAGGTAAGGATAGGGGTGTTAGGGTGTATTAGTAGGGGTATCACAAGTCGTGAGGGAGGTAATAATCCCTCTGTACAAGACACTGGTTAGGCCACATCTGGAGTACTGCGTGCAGTATTGGAGCCACACCTTCACAAGGACATTAACAAATTGAGGCAGTCCAGAAGAGGGCAGCCAAAATGGTGCAGGGACTGCATCAGAAGACATATGAGGACAGATTAGCAGAGCTCAATATGTATACCCTTGAGCAAAGGAGGGAGAGAGTGATTATGATTGAGGCATTCAAACACCTTAAGGGCATAAACAAGGTGAAAGAGTCTAACATGTTTAAATATAAGAAAAATAGCAGGACAAGAGGACACAGCATGAGATTAGAGGGAGGCCAATTAAGGGAGATGTGAGGAAATTCTTTTCACAGAAAGAGTGGTGAATGCATGGAATGGCTTACCACAAGAAGTGGTGGCTATGAATACAGTGCAGGACTTCAAACAGGCATGGGATAGGCATAAGGGAGCAATACAAATGACTATGAATAGATAGGCCACTGACAGAGCAAAGGCCGTTGGCACATTTATAAGGTAGAAAAAGAAATGGGCAGACTGGATGGGCCTTGCGGTCCTTATCTGCCGTCAACTTCTATGTTTCTATGAAAACGTGCCCATGGTTCATTGGCGGCTTGAAAGTAGCCTTACTGCACAGGGACTCTCTTTGGAGAAAAGCTAGGAAAACTAAATTCCCATATGACTGGTCAGCCTTCGGAGCAGCCAGAAAGAGGTGCACTAAGCTTACTAGATCTGAGAAAGCTAAGTATTTCCAGACAGAAATTGACAAGGCTTCTAATGATACTAAGAAATTTTGGAAAACTCTAAAGGTCATTGAAGGTTACTCCCTTGCCCACTCTCTCCCCCATAAAATCATTGTGGGTGGTGAATCTACCTTTGACAAACATTCAGTTCTCGAACTTTCAAACAACAATTTTGCCACAGCAGGATTAGCTTTCAACACCTCACCGGCCAACGTACTTCGATCTCAGCTATGAGCTCAAAATCCTGATTGGCTTAATCATAGCACAACAAACCATAAGGCAACATTCATCTTTCAACTAGTCACTGTAAAACAAGTTGAGGATCTCTTCATGATGCTAGACACTGGAAAAAGCCTTAGCGCAGATCAGATAGAGCCGTACTACCTAAAGATAGGATATTATGTTCTAGTTGTACCAATAGCTCATCTTTTTGTGTTGCTTGCATGCATGTGCAAGAAACACATTGTGTCAGCTTCCTTCACAAGTGGGTTGTGGAGGCACAGCAGTGTTGTGCTGAATGGCAGCAGTCCATTCTGGGGCTGGTCTCTGCCGCAGTGAATAGAGGAGCATGCTGTCGATGATGGCAGTTAATGAGAATGTCACTATGATTAAAGAAACTGGGCCTCTGCAATCAAGAAGTGCCCCATCACTATGCAATCAGATGTTTTTGCTGTATGGCATCCCTGACTGCAGCAGCCAAAAACAGCTGCATTGTGTGGTGTCCCCAAGGTGACAGCTTTTCCGTCCGCCTCTCACAGTCCCCATGAAGCCCACAGAAAGCCACCGCCCACATCTCCCAGTTCTAAAAGCCGATGAGGGGTACCCAATCCCCCTGTCAGTATACCCCCTTCCCAGTTCATTTGCCAATGGGGTAGCCCAATCCCTGTCAGCATGATGCCCCCTCCCGTTTGTTGTGTGCTGAGTGGGTGCCCAGTCCCATTCAGTTCATGTGTCCCCCCAACAGACTGTATGGCCAACGGTGTGCCCAATCCACATTGGCTTCACTCCCCCTTCCCCAACAAACATCCAGGTGGCATGCTAGGAGCCCATCCCCAGCATACCAATAGTCCCACAGTGTCCTTTTTCTGTATTTTTTGTTCAATCCTGTAAAAATAAAGAAAATGGTCCCTCACTGTCTGTGGCACTCCATCCCCTAGCCTGCACCCACTGTCTGCACACCCTACCTCCCCACACACCCTCACCCCATATTTACCTCTGGAGCCCGGCGCAATGATCTTTGATCAACCGGGAACATATCTGCACTCTTCAAAGCCGACCGCGAACTGAAGAAATGCCGGTAAGCTGTATAATGGCATAAATAGGGTTCTTTCAACTTAAGTGGATATTGCGCCCATTTTTACGAATTATTTCACCAAATTTTCAACATGGAGTTCTTGGGACCCCATCTCATGAACTCAGTTACAGTCATTTTGCTATTCAGTCCCGAAAGATGATTTCACGCTCACTGCATGGAACTACCTTTTGGGACTGATTAATGAAACAACTGTCACAGTTCATGAGGTAGGCCCCCAAGAACCCTATGTTGAAAATTTGGTGAAGAAATTCCCAAAAATGACTGTTTTATGAGTGTGCATTGCGCATTTTCTACACACATTCGTAACTGCTAGAATTTTTGATATTTTCACTCCAGATATTCAACATTGCCATTTTACCACACCTCCTTATGAACAGTACAGCTGTCATTTTTCACATCACCTGAAATGTGTTTTCACACATGTAGGACACAATGGTGCAGTCGGTGTGCAAAATCAATGTTTGGGACAGATTAATAAAAAAAAACAGTGACACTGTTCATGAATAGAGTTCTTAAAATGCCTATGCTGAAAATTTGGTGATAAAAGTCCATAAAGTGACTGTGTTACGAGTATACATTGCACAGTTTCCATGCACCCTCGTAACTTCACGAATTTGTAATATTTTCACTTCAAATTTTCAACATTGGCATTTTTCCAAACCTCCTTATGAACAGTACAGCTGTCACTTTTCATATCCTGGCCAAAATGTGTTTTCGCACTTCTAGCACAGAATAGCACGGTCGCTGTGGGAAGTCAGTGTTTGGGACAGATTAAGAAAATAACAGAGACACTCTTCATGAGCGTAGGTCCAAAAACACCTATGTTGAAAATCTAGTGTAAAAATATCCCCAAACTAATCACGGGTGTGCTTTGTACAGTTTCTATGCATGCTCGTGACTTCACCAGTTTTTTATATTTTTACTCCAGATTTTCAACATTACCATTTTTTTACACCTTCTCATGAACAGTACAGCTGTCATTTTTCACATCCTGTTCAAAATGTGTTTTCACACCTGTGGCACCAAATGGCACAGTCACTGTGCAGAATCACCTTTCACTAACGAACTGATAGTGTCACTGTTCATGCGATGGGGTGACAAAAAGTCCATGTTGAAAACCTGGAGTAAAAATACCAAGAAATACCCAGGGTGTTAGGGTTTATAACCATAACGCCCTACCCTGTAGGGACTTACAGGCATCAGGGGTGTGACTTGGGATTATCGACAATAATGCACATGCCATTCCACCCCCACCGCCACCCTGCAGCCAGTGACAGGCATTGAGATGCGCCTTGGACTCTTTGGCCCCAGAGTTCACCCCATTCCCCTATACTGCACCCATTTCAGCATTTTTCCTTATGGAATGAGGTGACTGTAAAGCCCGAACACCCCAAGGCACACCTCGACACTTGTAAGTGTCTGCAGGGTAGGGTGAGGTGAAATATCATGACCATTATGGGCGACGACCCAAAGGCACTTCCCAATGCCTGTCCATCTCTGAAGGGTGACGGTGGGGTTGGCGTCAGTTCAGTACTTCACAGCCATTCCTATACTGCATCTGTCTAACTCCTGCACTTCCGCTGCTAATGCCAGCAAGCAACCATTCGGCATTGACAAATGCTTGTGTTCATTTGCAAGGCAAGCAAACATACTGGTATCGGTCTGAACTGTGATGTGACTTCGGGGATGGGGGGCCTTCTCCTCCTCCACCTATCAAAGCTTCAGAATACTGAATCTACTCCCTAATTACACTACTGTTTGCCTTTCTCTTCCTTTTTACATTGCTTGCGCCTGCACAAGAAATGTTTTGGTACAGAGAATGGCATTGCAGAGGTGTGTCACTGACTAGCCCAGTGCAGATCAAGCTGCATCGGGCTCATCTTTGACAGACCAATTATCATGCAAGCTAAGTATGACAATGGTTTACAGTTTATGGGCAGAAACTTTGTGTACTTGAAACAAATGAAGCACTCCAATGAGAGAACACTTCTTCCATTTCATATACATAAAGTTGTCCCCCCTCCCTCTCCGTTTTCCTTGCTGTCTCTCCTTCATCTCCTGCACACACCTTTTGTCTTGTGTGTTCCCCGTACCTCACTTCCCCCTTGTTGTCCCTCTGACCCTCCTGTCTCCTCATGTTTTGCATTTCTTCGAGCCAGGCTCCACTGACCACGCTAACATGACTGGCTAAGCTGTGCTGCTATCAGCCTCACAAATTAAGGGAGAAGCTCTAGCTTAAATGATGCACCACAAAGCTGCCTAGTGCTCTGTGGGACAAGCATTACTGTAAGAGATGAAACCTGATATACTCCGAGAGCCAGAGTGGATGGCCGACTCCGAATGTGCATGCATTTTGTGAATAGCAGAATACTCTGGTAGTGCTCCAGATATTCCCGCGGCTCTAAGAATACTCTTTTTTCTTAAAGCGAATCCATACAATTCTTCTTTTGAATGGATTTGATTGACTGTGTGGCAGCACCTGACAGTTCGATAATGCAGACCTCCGTGCAACCAGAGCACAGTTAATAACTTCTGTGTACGCACTCAGCCACCCCGGGGACCACCAGGCACTGAGCCCACAGTGAAATCAGTACCATCCTGCACAGTTTGTAGCTTCTTATGCCCCAGTCCATGAGGTGTGCAGTCAGACTGCATTTTTAGACTGCAGTCCAGTGGCACAGACAGATTATGTCCCCAAGTTGGTGAAGTGCAATGGGGACAAGCCGGGTGAAGTGATCCCACTGTGCAGTCTGATGCAGAGAGAGAGAGAGCGACCAGGACAGAGACAATGTCAAGTAATGGTACGGCAATCTTGTGTCTATGTGACAAGTTATGGCTAAGGGACACAGAAACACCACACAGTGCAAGACAGCGAGATGCGCTTGGCAGCTGTGTAGCCTGTGAGCTCAGGAGACAGAGCGTCTGTGTGTTCTGCCTGCCACTACCCTGTCCAGTTTGCAGAAAATCAGCAGTCCAAGTGAGCAAGGAGGTAGTTGAGAGTGACAGCAGCCATGTGGTTTGGTGTGTAAGACAGAGAGAGAGACACACAGACAGTGGGAGACAGTAGGTATCAAAGTTGCAGCAATGTGCTGCATCTCTCTCTGTCTGTCTGTCTATGTGTCTGTCCGCAGAAACAGTGGAAACAATGGTCAGCAGTACAGAGCCCACTGACAGGCTGTAATACAGGAGAGTAGAGGAAAGAGTGAGCATGACAGTGGCCACCCAGTGTTTCTTTTCCTGGCAAACTGTGGCTGCCCCATTGCCCGTTCCCCACCCTCAGTGCACAGATGATAGAGAGTGTGAGGGGCAGCATCATCACTCTTCCACACCTGCATTATGGCTGAAATGTCCTGTGAGACAGCAAGAGAGAAAACATTGAGATGTTGTTGTCTGTGGCCTCCCCTTGCTTTCGGTACATAACAGTGCTACAGTTTGTGTGTAGGAGAGACCTGTGTATTCTCATTCTCTCTCTCATTCTCTCTCTTTCATTCTCTCTCTCTCTCAACCTCTGTGCTGCTTTCCCACCTCCCATACAACAAGTTCTCTGTGTCCCATTCTGCCACCCCCCCATCCCAGTGAGAGAGCGCAACTGAGTTCCCCCCCCAGATGTTCAAGGATGGAGCTCAGTTCTTAGAGAGAGAGAGAGAGAGAGAGAGAGACAGAGACACTGGAGGAGCAGCATTGAAGAGACAATGTGTGCTGTGTCCTTTCTCTGTGTCTGTAGATAGTAGTGTGTTAGGGAGGACATAGTGGGGAACAGCACATGCAAGCGGCATATGCTTGCGTGTCTCTGTCTGTAATTCATGAGAAAAAGAGACTGACATAGAAACATACAAATTGTCAGCAAATAAGAACTGCCTGGCCCATCTAGTCTGCCTGTAAGCCCTTGTACTGGATTACTGTTTCTTACCCCCTTGCTGCTGTACCTTTATGGTTCCCTATGCCTGTCCCAAGCTTGCTTGAATCCATCCATAGTGCTTGCTCCCACCACCTCCTGAGGCATGCCATTCCACACGTCCACCACCCTCTCTGTGAAGAACTTCCTCACAATCCCTTTTAACCTCCCACCTTGCAATTTCATGTCATGCCCCATCATTCTTGTGCTCCTCCTGCATTGGAAAATGTCTACCCCCTGCACCTTGTTTATACCCTTGAGGTACTTGAATGTTTCTATCATATCCCCTCTTTCCCCCTCTCTTCCAGTGAGTACATATTGAGGTCCCTTAATCTCTCCTCATAAATCTTGTGTTGCAAGCTGTTATTCGCCCTTCTCTGGACCATCTCCAGCCTGTTAATATCCTTACGAAGGTGCGACCTCCAGAACTGCACACAGTACTCCATGTGAGGCCTGACCATGGTTTTATATAATGGCATCACTACCTCCCTCCTTATGTTGGTGATACCCCTGCCTATGCACCCCAGCATGTCACTGGCCCTCCAAGCTGCCTTAGCACTTTACTTTGACATTTTCAGGTCATCGGAAATAAGAACCCCAGGTCCCTTTCCTTTTCTGTGACTGTCAGCAACTTCCCCTCTATTCTGTAGCTTTTCCTAGGGTTTCTGTGTCCCAGGTGCATCATTTTGCACTTTTTTGAATTAAACTTCAGTTGCCAGTCCTCAGACCATTTTTCAAGCTTCCCCAGGGTCCCTCCTCATTTTCTCCCCCCCCCGGGGTATCCACTGTATTACAGATCTTGGTGTCATTTGCAAACAGGCAGACCTTTCCCTTCAACCCTTCTGCAATGTCACTAATCAAGACATTGAACAGGACTGGCCCAAGGACCAATCCCTTCGGCACCCCACTGGTCACCACCTGCACCCCATTTACCACCACGCTTTGCCTCCTGTCTGTTAGCCAGTTTCTAACCCAGTTTACCACCCTTTCTCCCATGTGCAGCCTACTCAGCTAGTTTATCAGCCTTCTATGTGGGACGTGTCAGAGGCTTTGCTGGAATTAAGGTAAACGTTATCCACTGCCCCACCCTGATTTACTTCCTTTGTCACCCGGTCAAAGAAATCTACGAGATTTGTCTGACATGACCTCCCCACTGTGAATCCATGTTGCCTATGGTCCTGGGCTCCGATGGCTTCTAGATGCCCCACTATCCTTTCCTTAACCAATGTCTCCATGATCTTCCCCACTACTGAGGTGAGGTTGACCAGCCTATAGTTCCCCGCCTCCTCCCTGCTGTTGGATTTATGTAGAGGGACCACATGTGCCTTCCTCCAATTCTCTGGTGCCACCCCTGTGTTGAATGACTCAGTGAACATGTCTGCCAGAGGTACTGCTATCTCCCTTCACAGTTCTTAATATCCTTGGGTGTATGCCATCTGGTCCCATCCCTTTGTCCACCTTCGGTTTAGTGAGCTCCTGCAGGACTCTTTTGCCTGTGAATGGACTATTGTCCACCTTTTCACCCCCTTGGAAACTGCTGTACTGCTGTGGCCCTTGCCCTTCCCCCTCTTCTGTGAATACGGAACAGAAAGACACAGTGGATGTCTTGGGGGGAAGGGCACATGACAGTTCTTAGGCATGGTAATATCACTTCCAAATACCTAAAGAGCACATACAAGTAAGCAACATTTGGCATTGACAAATGCTTTTTAATCTGTCCCTTATGCATGGTTCAATCCAAGCATTATGGAAAATAGTGCAAGTAATCCCACTCTTCAAGTCAGGTAATACCAGTGACTTAAATAATCTCCCAATTTCCTTACTCCCTATCTTGTCAAAAGTTCTGAAGAAAATAGTGAACTCACAGCTCAGGTAGCACCTTGAAATGCATAATCTACTTAATGTGATCCAATCAGGTTTCAGACCTCTCCGCAGCACAATCTCCACACTTGCTAAAGTCTCTAACGACTGGCAGCTGGCCTTAGATAACAAAAATGATGTATGCTCCTTATTCCTAGATCTGAGCAAAGCCTTTGACACGGTGGATCATGACCTCCTTATCACCGCTCTACGTATCATAGGAGTAGACCTACTCTCAACCAAATAGCTTACTAGCTATCTCATCGGTCACCACCAACAAGTTAAAGCAGATGGCAATCTCTCCACATTAAAATCTGTACAAAGAGGAGTGCCTCAAGGGTCTATCTTAGGACCACTGCTGTTTGCAGTCTATATCAACAACTTAAATGATGGAATACCAGATGCTAGAATTCATCTATTTGCAGATGACACCATGCTATACGTAGATAGGCCCTCCATGGACCAGGCCAGCAATGAACTCCAGCTTGAATTTAACCATTTGCAGAAAAACCTGCTGCATCTGAAGCTGCTATTAAATGCCAAAAAAACAAGGCTATGCTCTTTGCTCCAAATCTAGGTACAAATAAAGCCAAGGATCCCTTCACAATCCCTACTATTCAGTTGCTATGGTTCCATGTCAAAATAGCTAATACAAAATAGCGAATGCCAAAGCACATAACAGCCACTGCTACCAGTTCTCTCAACAATTGTTCTTGGCATGATTACTTGTGACTTAAGTGGGGGGCTGTGCCTCCAACACCCCCCCATTTTAAATATTCTAACACCACTGCTCACTGATGTTGGAGAGAATGACATATTCGAAGCAGTGTAAATATGAGGCACTACTTTGTGTTATTTGCTATTTTGACATTTGCTATTGTGAATTTTGCTATTTCGTATTCGCTATTTTGACTGGCTACCCCTTTGCCTTTGGTTCCCATATCAAATATTTAGCTAAAAGACTAAGACAAAGACTTGGCAGCTTCTTTTGGATAAAGCATCTATTAACACAGGAGGCAAAGATCTGCCTAGCACAAACTGCATTCTTACCACTCCAAGACTATGCTGATATCCTGTATGGCCATGAGCCAAGTACTTACTTGGTTACTTGGTTTTTAGGACAAATGGAGGTCAACGGCCCATCGGGATTGTCCTCCACATTGGTGGATCATTTACCTGTGTCCCATTCATTCATCCATTTATCAAGTTTATATTTAAATGTTGTAATATTTTTAGAGTCGATGATTTCTTGAGGCAATTTATTCCATAGTCTAGCTGATCTAATGGAAAAAAAGTTTAACCTTTTATTATTTTTAACTTTCTGTACTTCAGGTTGTCTATTATGGAGCCTTGGTACAATTTTTCTTTCAGAATAAACAATGCCGCTTTGTTCCATTTGTTCCTGAGTGTTAAGAATTTTGAATAGTTGTAAAAGGTCTCCTCTGGCTCACCTACGCTCAAGAGAGTGTCATCCGGTTTCCCTCAATCTGCTATTATAATCCAAGTGAGTTAAGTGAGGTATTCATTTAGTAACTCTATGTTGAATTTGTTAGATTTTATCTATATCTGTTTTTAAATAAGGGTTCCAATATGGAGAACCATAGTCCAGATATGGTCTAATATGAGACCTATACAGAGTTAGAAGACATTCTTCTGTTTTGGAGATAAATATTTTATTTATTCTTCTCAGTAATGCATTTGTTTGATTTGCAACTTTTGAACAGTGTGAGGATGAAGATAATTTATCATTAATCATAATACCCAGATCTTTTTCCACTGAGGATATCCTAATAATGCTGTTGTTCAAGTAATACATTTGTTTGGGATTATTCTTTCCAAAATGGAGAACTGCACACTTAGCTACATTAAAGTACATTTTGTTCACTCTGGCCCATTGTTCAATTTGTCCCAGATCCTGTACCAATTTGTGACAGTTTTCAGGGGTGTTAACCTTACCTCCAAGTTTGGTATCATCCGGAAATTTGACCATTGTATTATTTGGTGAAACATACATATCACTGATGAACAAATTAAACAGTACTGGGCCCAGTACATTACCCTGTGGCACACCACTGGCCACATCTCCCACCTCTGATAGTACACCATTTACCCTAACTCTCTGTGTTCTGTCACTCAGCCAACTCCCTATCCAAGATATAATAAGTGCAGAAAAGCCTAGATGGTTAAGTTTATTAATTAAGATACTATGTGACACCTTGTTGAAGGCTTTGTTATAGTCCAACAGTATAACATCAGTAGGAATTTTGTTATCCAAATTAAAACTAATGTAGTTGTAAAAAGTGATCAAATTAGTTGTACATGAGAAACCTGTTCGAAAGCCATGTTGATACTTATTGTTAATTTTTAATGAGGACATTTCTTTTTCCAGTTGATTTTTTATTATTTTCTCCATGAGTTTACATGGTATTGAAGTGAGACTAATAGGTCTGTAGTTTTCAATTTTAGAATAAGAGCCACGTTTAAAGATTGGTTTGATAATGGCAGTGCGTCAGTCCATTGGAACTGTGGATTCGTAAAGTGATTTCTTAAAAATGATGGTCAGAGGGGGAGTTATTGTATCTTTTGCTTCCATAAGAAATCTAGAACTAATATTGTCAGGACCAGAACTAGTATGTTGTTTTAGTGTGTTGAAGACCCATTGTATGTCTTGGAAAATAGTTTCAAATGGTTCAAAATTGAAATCTGCTATGATGGGTATGGTATTTATAGTTTCAGGGGAAAAAACAGATGAGAAATACTTGTTTAGTTCAGAAGCCATTTCCATATCAGATGTTATAGTCTTATTATTGCAGACTAAGGGGCCTATTGTGTTATTATTGCCTTTTTACCATTTAGGTAATTATATAGTGCTTTATGGCAGTCCTTAGTGTGTACCATTTTAAATTCAAAATTACGTTTAGCCAATGTTATAGTTTTTTTTTAGTTGTCTTACTACCTCTCTGTATTTAAACAGAGTGCCGTTCTTTTGGTCAGGTAAGCATTTTTTTAGGGCTGAAAATAATGTATTTTTTTT
The DNA here is from genome assembly GCA_016271365.2 of Neoceratodus forsteri. Lineage (NCBI taxonomy): Eukaryota > Metazoa > Chordata > Ceratodontiformes > Ceratodontidae > Neoceratodus > Neoceratodus forsteri. The sequence continues at coordinate 30,941,469 of JADMNL010000035.1, forward strand.
AATTAATTAATGTTTTAATATTGCCATTAAGCCATGGTGGAATTTTTCCTTTGTTACTGTATTTCAATTTATCTGGAACATAGTTTTTTTCAAGATCTAAGATTTTTGCTTTCAGAAAGCCCCAAGCAGTCTCAGTGTTCATTGGATTCATTATTTGTTCCCAGTTGATGGATTTAATCTGATGATTGATGGTTTCAAAGTCAGCCTTATTATATTGTTTTATTTTTAGTTTGTTAATTTTTGGTAATATGGGTAATTGAATGGAAAAATGAAGAGATAAGTGATCACTGTTACCCAAGGGACTGAGAAGTTGAATATCTGATATGTGAACCTCCGGGTTAGTTATGACTAAGTCCAGTATATTATTTCCCCTTGTCGGTGCTTTGACACACTGCACCAATCCCATATTGATTATGATGGACAAAAATAGTTTGTCATGTTTATTGATTCCTGAGGGTATATCCCAGTTTATAGTGGGAAAGTTAAAGTCCCCTAGAACGAGTACTGGATCTTTGCTGGCAATTTGAGTAATTTCGTTACACAGTTGTTTAGTTTGATCAGTGTCAGATGAAGGGGCACGATAACAAGTGCCTACAAGAAGTTGCAAATCATTGATGGGTCGAATGCAGACCCAAAAACTTTCAGAATGTATAGTGGTTGTTAAGTTGCATGATGGAATATCATTACGAACATACAAACTAACCCCACCACCAATTTTTGTATCTGGTCTATTTTTGAAGTAATGCTTAAAATCAGGAATATCTACTCTCCATTCTTTATCAGTGTTATCTCAGGTTTCGGTGATTGCTATTATTGCCAAATTTAGAGTTCTGATTAAGATTTCAAGTTCAGCAAGTTTGGTAATAGTTAGTGATCATGCATTTAATGATAGTATGTTAAGGTTCGCCCAATAAGGTAGACATGGGCTGCTATTACGAGAGATAGAGAGGGGGGAGACGGGGAAAACCCCTATCAGTTTAAATGGTTATTTATGAAGTTTGCCATTTTTCATCCCAAAATCGCACTTCCCCTTCTACTGAGATATAAGCCATCCCAACAAAAGAGTGAGGGCCTATCTTCAAAGTCTTCCCAGTGAGTTAGGCAATTTATGCCCTGTCTATAAGTCCATTTATGAATCCACTCATTTAGTGCCTTAATTTTATTGTTAATATATCTGGTTGCTCTTGGGATAGGTAAAACCTCTGACAGACATATAGTACAGCCATGGTCAACTAGAATAGTTCCCCTAGAGAAACTTGACACTCTCTACCAACGGGCAATTAGATTCATTAGTAAGGTACCATACTCCACACATCATTGCACCCTTTACTCCATGCTTGGCTGGAACTCACTCAGTTACAGACGGCACAAAAATGCTATCCTATGGACACTCAGAGCATTAACAAACAAGCTCCCTAAATACATCACTGACTGCCTGCCTCTCTGTCAGTTAGGAAGTTACCTTCTCAGAAGTCTCTTGTACTCCTATCTTGTAATTCCCAAGATAAATACACATTTTGGCAAAGCAGCCATAAGTCACTTTCTCCCTGTCCTATGGAATAAAATCCAAAGAACTCTAAAAATTGCTCTTCCAGTGAAAATACCCTTTTTCAAAAGTATCTGTGCCAGAGCTTTTAAAGAACTTTGCAACTGCCCTCGCTAAATTAATTGTTATGGAGCTCCTCCCCCTTCTAGTCTACCAGTTACATTCTTTATTCTACTTGTAGGATGAATGTGTCTTCTGGGTGACTATTATACCATATGATTCATGTACCCTCTTGTGTTCCATGTATATGCTGTTCAGAATAACTTATTTGTAAGATTTCCTTATTATGCTTTGTATCATATGTTCTTATATATTTTCCTGTGGTCTGTTATACACCTGTACCTGACGCAGATCCACCTTGTAAATGAGCTGTCTCAATGGTGTTTCACCTGGATAAATGAAGACTGATTGATTGATTGACTGACTAGTCATAGACTGCTGGTTGCTGCAGAGTCAGACCACCACTTTTCCTCAGTCACCTGCTGGATTCAGTGTCCAACCCTCCCATCCCCACCACACCTTACCTGGTTTGCTGTGCTGTCTGGGCCTTGGGGGGTACATCACCACCCAGTGCTGCCTGCTGGCTGATGCTCCTGGCTGACTCCCCTACATCCCTCTGATGTGCTATTGCTGGGCTCACTCACTGGCCTGCTACCTGGGCTTTGCTGGCTGGCTGGTTTTTGCTGCTCTTCTCTCTGTCACCCTGTGCGCCGCTGTTGCACCTGCCACCCAGATCGAGGGAGCCCACCAGCTGACGAGGTCCTCTCTCATTTGCTGCTGTTGCTGGTTTGGTTGCCCCATGCCCACCGATGACCAGGTACTGCATCCACCGATCTTACTCCCCGCCCGGCCCCTCTCCCTCCCTCTCTCTCCTCGCTCAACTCCGAGTCAACTCCTGACTCCTCTCCAACACTGACTGGCCTGGCTGAGTTTGCTGGTGTCCCAGAGTCACTTCTGGCAGACTCCTGACTCTCACTGCATGCAGCGGCCTTTGGCTCAGTGGTTCACTGACTCTGCCTGGGCTGGCTGCTGGTGTGCTGGGCCTGTCACCTGCTTCCTTCTATCTTCCTTGGTCTTCCCCTGCCTCCACTCAGCTGGCTCCTCTGTTCGGACTGGCTTCTCTCTCCTGGCTGGGCCTGGACCATGATGATCACCTCCCTCTGGCTCTTTTTCTTCTTCTCTTGGCTACGCACTCTACTCTCCCTGCAGCTGCTGCACAAAACCGTTGCTGACTCACTCACCTCCTCACACAACAGAATCACCTCAATGCCCGAATGAGTATCGCACACAAAAAATAAGCCCTTCCCCAAGCCAATCACAGTGCAGCAACATGAAAAATACCACTGAACCACCAATGATTTTTGGTGGGAAGGGGTGACAAACCAAGGCGCAAAAGCACCAATTTAAAATAATGCCAGCCTGCCCAATGAGGAACCAAGGAGGAACAAAACAAAAATGCTTTGTCAGCCCAATTTTTCCAGCTCAATGAAGAACCGGGGGGGGGGGGCACGAAGTGGTGCCCGGTCACAGTCACCAGCAGGAAACCATTGAGAAAAAAAAAAGAAAAAAAGTGCATGATACACAACAAAAATTTGCTGGGGTCCATGCCCCATGGGCCCATACAACCTGGCACCCATGGATGCAGCACAGCAGCTTTATTGCAGACTCAGCACTGTAGGTATTTGTACTCCCTTGGTGGAGCTGGAAGGGGAAGGAGAGCAGATTTATGTTTATGCATTACAGTGCATAATTTATTTTTACTTTGCTTGTGTGCTGGATTATAAGCTAGTTATATGTTATTTGCCTATTTATACTCTGTAAGGGCGCATGAAAAATATAAAATCTACTACCACTACTACTACTGTGAGGTGACCTGACCAGGATACAGTCTCTGTTTCCACTGGCATCGATTCAGCAACTCTTTCATTCTCTGGAAGAATTTAGGCTCAGCCCCACTTTAACACTGAAGGGGTTCTCTAATAGACGCCACAGGTTTTCTTCTATAACAGTTCTGGACACTGGCAGCAGGCTCCCTCGAATAGCAGAAGATGAATCTTCCTCTCACAGGCAGATGCAGAAGTCACAGGCTGTGCAGACCCTGTGTCTCACTCTTGGTGCGCTCCCTCTCCTCAAAGAGTCTCTGCCAGAACTTCCCCAAGTTGTAACTGTCCTTGGGGTCTAAGGAAAAAATGGCAGCATCTGATTGGTTGCCACAATCATCCATCTTGAAAATTAATAAACATGAAGTCCCTTTCATGCCTGATTGGTTGCTTATTTGGGTGCCAAGGACATTGTCCTCTCCCCCTTCCCAGGAGCCATAGCTGCAGGTCCTTCAGCTGCTCGAATCCTGATTGGCTGGCTGGGGGTCAAAGGCTCACAAATATGCTACTGTATAACAGTCTACAGGGTCCCAGCTTTAAATGTCCTTGTGCAACCAGACTATTTAGTTTTATATTTATTTACCCCCATGGTCTAATAGATGCCCCTCTGTCCTGGTGTCCAGTGGCAGAATAGGGCTCGGCAGAATCTTCCACTGCCTGTCACGTGCGCCATAGCACTGACTCCCATAGGCGACAGGTAGAGCTAACATTAACCCAGCAGCCTTGGCTGCTCTTAAAGTTATGTGTGCCAATTTCTAGATACGGTGCTTAAAAGCACTCTTAAGGAAAGCTGTCATGAATGTGACAAAAGTATTTAAGTGAGTGGCGCAGCACTGCACCTTTTCGACAAATGGAACCTCACCTGCATCCGCCATACTTCCGGGTTTTGGACTTTTGTGAATTAAAATACAGTAAATTGCATCATGAGAAAAATGCCACTCTTACTGTAAAAAGCTTACCCAGCGGGTAAGATTTTCGGAGCTGGGAGCTCACATTCATGACAGCTTTCCTTTAAATCAGTACTCCCTCTGTTCCTCAAGTGCCTTCAGACCCCCAATTATATTGTTACAGTCCTGGGGGTCGGATCGTATGAGAGGAGCTAATAGGAGTTGACATAGTGACTCTTAACATGACAGCATTGTAGTGCTGGCTCCAACATTCGAGCTGGCTGCAGCTAGCTCACACAAAGCTCTACCCAGCACTTTGTCACACCACTAGCTGGTGCCTTTAACTATATTTTATTTTCCTCTTTGGTCACCTGGTTCCCCTGTTCAAGATAACATCATCAGGGCCATCAGGAGAGCACCAAAGGACTTCCGGTGACGTCGGCGGGAGGAATGGCAGCTTAACTTGAGAGGTCCCCCCAACAGTAGATAAAATCAAACGGCATCCCGGACATCAAGACATGCAATCCCCAGCAAAAAGCACTAGATCGAAGACGGGAAACGGCAGGAATAGTCCAACGCCAGCGAAAAAGCTACAAATAATGCTGCAAGGGGAACGGAGGGAAAAGACGATCGGGTCTGTGGAGGAAGAGAGAGCGATCTCGACAGGCCAGCCAACGAGGACCACTACTCTCAACTAGTAGAATCGATCCTGCAGACAGCAAAACAGTAAAGAAAATAGACCTCACCCTCACAGAATTAAAAACGGACATCAATAAAATAGAGCACAGAACGGACAAGCTAGAACTGGCCCTCACGAACACAATGGAGCAGACCGACCGGCATGACAGACTGATACTGTATTTGATGGCTCGGGAGAGAGAACTACAAGAAAAACTCGACGACTTAGAAGGACGTAGCAGGAGACAAAATATTAGAATATATGGCATCCCAGAAGGAGCGGAGAAAGACAGCCCAGACACAATTACCTTTATTCAGAAGCTCCTGTCTGAACTCTTGAATCTCCCGCCAGAATTGGATGTCTCCATGGATAGGGCGCACCGCCTCTGCTCCCCAGACCGACAGCTCCAAACGCAAGACCTCGCTCATTCATTGTCCGGATGGCAAAATACACCACTAAGGAGGAAATTTTGAAGAAAGCCTGGCAGAAAAAAGAAGTAATGTATGGGGCACATAGATTAATCCTGGATAATGATTACTCGACAGGAATACAAGAAGCAAGGCGGAACATGTGGTTGGTGGTGAAGCAGCTGAGGGCCCGAAATTTCAAGGCACAGATGTTATTTCCGGTGAGGCTTCGGGTGGAAACAAGACAAGGCATCAAGAATTTTGGTAACTTACTGGCGGCAAAACTGTTTCTGGAGGAAATCGGAATACCAGTCCCAGGGCTCGAAAAAGAAAGGTTGGAGAAGGAACTAAGGGAGACTGCGTGGTCGGTGGCACGGAGAGGAACGATGAGTCGAGGAGGAGCCAATGCCATGAGTCTCAGGAGAGATGTAGCAGGGCTGATTAGGCCATACGCCTCGGGGGCTCAACTAAACGGCCTAACTATAGATGAAGAGGCAACAGTGGACATTTGAAAAATAAAAATCAGGCTTTGTGGCGGCGAGAAGATTCCAGAGGTGACCAGCGGCTCAACATTTGGAAGGACTGCCGAAATCAAAATTGAACAGTGGGGTAAAGTACAAAATGAGACTTGGGCAGGGAAAGGGCTGGGAACTCCCAAAATAGAAAGGTTGAAAGGGTAAGGAGGAAGACAGATGGGATATTTGGGAAAAGGAAAAAAAAAGGGGGGAAGGGACGAATAACGGGTGACCTTACTGAAAGGGGATAAAAGGGGAGGTAAGAGGGACTGGAGGTTGTACAGGGGGCCATGGAGAGAGAGAGAGAGAGAGAGAGAAGAGGAGATGGGGATGGACAAAAGTAAATTGTTTAAAAAAAAAAAAAAAAAGTACCCGATGGAGTGCGGGGGTATGGAGAGGGAAAAGGCGGCTTGGAAAAGAGTGACTTGGCTGCCTCAGCTTCGATATCTAAGGGGAATACTAGTGGGAGGAACATAAGGACTTAGCTTAGAAATGGCTGAAAGAGAATAAGAGGACTTCCTAGAACATGTTGCGGATTTTGGGAGTCACGATACATGGAGAACAGGGGACTGGCAGGGAGGGTTAGGTTCCCCCTTTTTTTTTTTTTTTTTTTCTTTCTTTATGGGCTATAATAATCAGGATGTCAGGGTCTGCTCATATTACAGAAGAAACAGGACAAGAGCGGGGAGGGGGGGTTTACTCCCTCCTCAGGAGACAGAAGGAAAAGAATAAGGGAAGGAAGGAAAGCAAAGTAAGGATGAAGAGAGGAGGAGAGTGGGCTTGCCATTTGATCCTGCTGATGTTGTTGTGTGTAATACAGGACAGGCTTAGACCCAGAGAAAAGTCCTGGAGGAAATTGGCCCAAGACACCATCCAAGGCAAGGTGTCACAAGGGTGACACACTCCAGTCTGCAGAAGGGGGGCAGACTGACCTAGGAATCGAACTTTAAAGGTTTAACACTGGCTCCCCTTACGAGCAATGTTGGTGGAAGCAAAAACTATTGTATTTGGAGGAGTAAGGGACAGTCTTTTGGACTCCGGTTAGAGACATCATATAGACGTAGTAAATTAGTAATTAGATGTTCAATGTTTGAAAATGTTTACCTGGTTAAACAGTTTGAAGCCCCATTTAGAAGGGCAGTTAAGTGGAAATTGGTTATGAATGTAATAGAAAGTGTTTGGAATGGAGACAGCTATATGTTTATTTATAGACAACAGGTATGGCACAAAAACTATACTAAACTGAGGCACAGTGTGAAAGAGGGGAACAAATCAAAGGGGCAAGGGGACCTTATAAGAAGAGAATGGTTTGGGGAGGGGGAAGGAAAGAAATGTTTGGAAGTCATTCTAAAGTTAAGATCACTCAAAAAACCTGTAATATTGAAGATGGATAAACTGAAAACCAGAATACTTTCACTGAATGTAAATGGGATTAAAAACCCCATAAAAAGGAAGCATCTGCAGAAGTTTTTAAAGAGGCAGAAGTGTGAAATGCATTTCATTCAGGAAACACACCTCTCGCCTAAGGAAATTCTTAAATTGAGGAACAAAGATTTTCCAAACATTTTTCATGCATCCCTACCTACGGGTAGGAAAAGGGGAGTGGCTATTTTAGTCTCCAACGAATTCCCGCTTGTGGTGGAGGAGGTAATAAGAGATGAGGGAGCCGGTATGTACTGGTGGTGGGTCATGTCCAGGAACTCCCGATATCCTTATTGAATGTGTATGCCCTGCCAGAACACAGATGCCTTTTTGTAGTTTATTTAAACTAATAGCGGAAAAGGCAAAAGGAACCCTAATTGCTGGGGAGATTGGAATGTAGTACTAGATAGGGCCATGGATACCACTGGGCATACCGCCCCAAATCAAAGGTCTCGAGGTCTCTGAGGAGGCTCTTGAGAGATATGGCATAGCAGATGTTTGAGAGAGAAATATCAGAGGGCAAGGGACTATACATATTATTCACCAAGGTATGGCTTTTATTCAAGAATAGATATATTCTTTACATTATGGCAGGGACATTTCAGTATTTGATTAACTGTGGGTAGATACGAAACTATATCAGACCACAAGCCAGTGTTTGCTAGCCTGGATCTCCAACTTCCCAAAAATTTACACACTGGAGGTTGAACACAAGTTTACTTAGAGACGAAAAGGTTAAAGAAGAAGTAAAAGCAATAATAAAGAACACTATTCAGTTTAATGAATCTCCAAGATTACCCCTCAAATTCTATGGGATACGGTTAAGACACTAGTAAGAGGAAACTAATTTCAATAGCTTCCTATAAAAGAGGGAGAGAAAAAGCAAAAGAACAGATCCAAATGGAACTTCGAGGAGTGGAGAGGCAGCAGAAAGAAAAATCGAGGTGGAGAGGAAGGGAGATAAGGGATCTCACACAGAGACTACAACGGATGCAACTCACCAAAGCGGAGAGGACACTAATCATAAAACAGGCATACCATGAGGGGCCAAGAGCTACTCGCCTTCTATGGCCCTACTGAAACAACACACAGCTAGGGCAAATATTACAGGAATAAGACACCCGGGTACAGGGGAAATACGGCATAAGTGGGAACAAATAGCAGAGAGCTTTGTGGTATATTATAGAAAACTCTATCATCCTCAGCAGAACACAAGACCTACAGAGGCAGCTCAATTTTTGGAGGCCCTTCATCTGCCGGGGCTTACGGAGGCCCACAGGAAGACACTGGAACAACCAATCACAAGGGGGGAAGTAATTGACACCATAGGAAGGTTAAAAACAAATAAATGCCGAGGCGGTTTGGAGGAATTTTATAAGACATTTCAAGCAGATCTGAACCCTCTATACATACAGTATATAACCAAATATGGTTAGAGGGGTTAGTGTCCACCATCCTGGAACTATACTTCCATATCGGTAATACCAAAGGAGGAAGGATCACGGGATTGTGGATCGTATAGGCCGATCTCTACTTAATGTAGATTATAAGATTTTACTGCAATAATAGCGGCGTCTGCAAACCTTCTTGCAAGATATTATACATCCAGACCAAACGGGCTTCGTGGAGGGTAGGCAGGCACCAGAGGGAGTGAGGCGAACCATAAACATTATTGATATAATAAATAGGGGCAGGGTGCCAACCTGTCTTATGAGCCTTGATGCAGAGAAGGCGTTCGATAAAGTGGACTGGAACTTCCTTTTTCTGGTGTTGGGGAGGATGGGATTCCCAGGGACATTTATAGAAACAATCAAAACCCTGTATGCTGCCCCGCAGGCCTACGTCAAAGTTAATGGTGGGATCTCACAGAGATTCACACTTGGGCGAGGCACGAGACAGGGCTGCCCATTGTCCCCCCTACTATTTGATCTTTACATAGAGCCATTAGCCCAAGCTATAAGGGAATCGGAGGAGATAAGAGGGATAGACGTAGGTGGGGAGGAGCATAAAATATCCTTGTATGCAGATGATGTCCTTTTGTATATAACGAACTCGGAGGTTTCCATCCCAAAAGTGTGGAACTCATAGATAAATTTCACCAATACTCAGGGTATACACTAAATAAAAACAAGACGGATGTCTTGAGATTTTACTACCATCCCACAGAGAAGATACTCCAAACCCTGAAGGTACACTGGAACAAGGAAAGGATCAATTATTTAGGTATACAGATCCCTAAAAATCTTATGCTGTTGTATGCAAATAACCTGGAACATACAACAAATCTGACTAAACAGGACATTAAAAGATGGGAGTCATTAAACCTACCATTATACTCAAGGATACAGTCAGTATCGATGAATATACTCCCGAAATATCTTTATATGTTCCAGTGTCTTCCCATTAAAATACATAAGAACCAATTCCAGATTTGGCAAGGATGATAACAAAGTTCATTTGGAGTGGAAAAAGACCAAGAATAAAAGCGGGGTCCTACAATCAAATAGGAAAATGGGGGTCGAAAGCAGTGCGAACCTAGAGGATTACTTCTTGGCCACACAGCTGAAGTGGGCCTTCTCTGGTCAATTGGTTCTTGTAAGGCGAGATGGAAAGCAATAGAGGTAACTACTTAGGATGGCGTGCCGTTGGGAGCCAGAGTAATGGGAACTAAGGTGCAAGGTAGAGAGAAAGATATTAATTTATTAGCAGTCAGAAATACCCTAGGCTCGCTTAGAAGGCTATGGAATAAACACAAGGTGGATGGTGAGACCTGGTCATTGAGATGGTTTGCCTGGGATCCGGAATTCCTCCCAGCTAGGCTAGACCTCACCTTTGGGAACTGGAGAAGACTTGGATTGTACTCTCTGAGCCAGTTTCTTGAGGGAGAGGAGGTCATTGAATTTGCTCAGGTTAAAAGGACTCTCACTAAGACAGTCAGACTTCTTCAGGTATCTCCAATTAAGGTCACATATACAGACCCTACAAAGAAATACTTGAATCTGGCTCAAACAACGGAATTGAAAGATGTCATAATTGATATCTTGAATTACGATGAGTAAAGGGCATCATTTCAGCTATATATGGAGCTATGAGAGATCGGGAGGGGATCAAACTACACGTATTAGGAACAGATGGGAGAAGGAAATAGGGAACACCTGGAGGAAAGGACTTGGATGACTGCGTTGGCTGGGGCATCACGCTCCTCTCCCTATTGGAGGAATATGAATGGAAGGTCGGGTAAGGTACTTTCTTACTCCAGAAACACAAAGCAAATGGGAAAAGGAGCTATGCAGAGACGTGCTGAGGGATAATTAATAACACAATTACATATAACTTCTGGTCATGCTGTTCTTACACATTATTGGAAAGATGTAGAAGCAAAGATAAAGAGATCCTACATATACAATCGCATCTAGGTCCGAAAAACTTAATTCTAGGGATACTACCGCAGGAAATAAGAACAATCGAACCTATCTCTGGAATGTCTTGCTAGTGGCAGCCATAAAGGTGTGACCAGAAGATGGCTACCAATACCCCTCCGACAAAGCAGGACTGGGAATTAGTAGTAAAGAAAATCAAAGACATGGAAGAGCTGACATTTAGAATAAATTTGAGAGGGCAAACTTGGGTGGAGATGGACCCCTTGGTTTATAGGGACAGAAAATGAGGGAAAAGATTAGAGGAGTGGAAGGGAGGAGGAGAGAGCAGAAGGTGGAGGAAATAAATGAGCAAGCAACCGGTTTGAACTATTTTGGCCTCAATAGAGGGGATGAACTACACAGAAACATCTAATTGGCAGAAGGATTGACCTGAAAACAACAAGAAGAAAATAATAAGGTCTAAGGGGGGGGGGGTAAATAGAAAATGTTGATTGAGTACTGTTCTCTTACACTGTGCAATGTACTAAAAGAATGATGAAATGTCTTGTAATGAATGTATTTAAGTGCCAAATATGCAATAAACATGAATATAAAATAAAAAAAAGGAGAGCACCAAAGGAACAGGACTGGTGATGACTGGCAGGCTGGGACAAAGCCGAACTATGGGGAGGCAAATAAAGGTAAGCCTCACCAGTAAGGGGGGGTATACAATATTCAATGGGGGATGAAGCAAATAATATACTGGACTCATTTTGCTTAACAGATGGCCAGATGGGACAGTATGAAACAGTTAAGACTTATTTGAATAACATTTTATAGTTCTGCAGAATGTTATTTTTGAAAGAGCAAAATGTTATCAGGAGCATCAGGAAGCAGGGGAGACTATAGCTAGTTTCATCACCACTTTATATTACCCAGCTGTGGTGTTTGTCATTTACCTGATGATACTGCATGGCTCACTAGGCTCACTAATGGTACCACCACTTAGGGTTGTCAGAACTAGTTCTAAACAGATTAGAGCCTTTTTAGAACCCAGGGATTTGAGTTCTAATTTAGAACTAGAACACTTATGGGTTCTAAGTATTAGGGGTTCTAAGTACCAAATAACATCTTTTTGTTTTGCTCAGACATTTCAGAAATAGAAGAGGCCAGTCTGATAAACAAACAAATTATTTGGAATTACATCCTAACAAGTTTAAGTGAGAAACAATATGAGCATGTATTGCTTATATACAGACGTGCCAAATGCATGGCATTGTGACACTTGTGTAACCTCTAGGCAGCACTACTCCAAGGGCTACTACCCCTGCCTGTCTTCCTTACAATAGGTTGAGGGGCCTGGGTTCCAAATTAGCAAGTACTGGGGTACCCCTACCCTCAGTAAACTCAATGGATTGGTGCCTTCACCCAGAGTGTGGTTTGTGTGGATATCTTTCTAGACTGGTACTGCCCTCTGGGAAGCTATAACCACCCACAATCCCACCTAATGACCAAGTACCTATGAACTGACAATCACCATTAGCAGCATTCAATAGACAGTTTGCGATTGGCATTAATAATATGCTCACACACCTTACACTTACCATCAGAGTTTAGTCTTCTGGCAAAACACCCTGGAACCCCTGTAAAACAATATTAAATGCAAGCGTACACTTTGCAGTGCCTTTACCCAGGTCACAGTAAGCTTAAACCAAACAATGATATGCTCACAGCTAGCTTAACAGTAAACAGCAAATCTGGTTTCTTAAGGGGACGTGAATAAGGAGGGGGCATGAATTTAAGCAAATGATTACTGTTCTGCTTTGTACCAGGTTACTTTGCATGCAATCAATTTAGTCTATTTGTTAAACAGTCTCACAACTGCTGGGTACCCAGGATGTAATGCTGGCTGGCCAGAATCATTGCCCGGCGTTGCAAGCATTGCAGCTGTTGGTAGGGCCCATGATGAAAAGAAAATGAATACTTGTAATGCAAAGCAAATCAGTTGTATCTGTGGCTGGTTGGCCTAGTCTATTGAAACACTCAAACACTGGCTGAATACAGTCGGGTGGTACCATGTATAATTAAACACATTTGTTGCAGGGAACGACCCTGAATTTACTCACTGTTCCCAAAGAATTGATAAAGACCTGGCGAAATGAAGACCGATGGCTTGCAAGCTCCAAAACACTCAAACCCAGCCCAGGCCATTTACAGTATACACACTGGCTGTGGCACTTAAAGGGATAGAGCAGAGACACATCATGGCACTGTCACGCAAATCAACAGGACACCATCAAACAAGTATTCATTGTCTCTGTAGGACATCTGTCTAGCAGTGGGCATCACTGGAGCCCCCGGGAGACACTCACGGTAAGCCCCGATTTTTTTTTTTTCAATTCAAACTTTATTCACCACATTTTCCACAATATAGGAGGCAGTAATGCAAGTGTGAACAGCAAGTTTGTAGTACAATCCAACACTGCCCCCCAAGCCTCCCTACCCCCCCCGGCACAGCAGTTCTTTCATATGTTGTAGTAACAAGCTATCCATGTTAACCAAAAACAAGTTAAGGTAACAGATAACCAATTGCATTTTATACCCTAGCAGGGGTAATTAAAGTGTGAAGGGGATCCTAAATATGCTTGTACCTATGTAACCTATTATGGAGGCTTGCAATAGCCTTCTCTGTGTGAAGATTTGCTAGGATCTCATGGGTCCATTCCTGGTATGTTGGACAAGTCCCTTCTTTCCAATGCCTGAGAATACATTTTTTTAACCAAGAGTGCGATCATAGATATATGAAATCTCCAGATTTTGACCTTAATAGAGGACAAGTCTCCCAGGAGGGAGATGTCCGGTGTGAAACAGTCCTGTAATCCCAATAAAGGGTTCAGGTTGCTTTTAATTTGATCCCATAATGAAGCTATCCTGGGACATGACCAGAATATGTGAAAAAGCATCCCTGCTTCCTGGGAACACCTAGTGCACCTATCTCTATCAGGAGGTCCCATTTTGCCAATTTGACTGGAGTATAATACAAATTGTGCAAAATGTGAAATTGCATAAGGCATAATATATCTTGGGACACATATTTATGACAGTACATCCAGAGAGCCGACCAGTTAAAAGTATATTGGGGAAAAAATGGGTTCCAAAAAACTGGCAGAGCCATTACCACTCCCAAACCGCCATTGGTACAGTACTTGATATATCTTAGAGATAACACCTGAGGATTCGAGAAGAGAGGAAAGTTCAAGTACCAATGCAAAAGCCGATGGGCAGGGAGGGATGGTACCAAAAACCGTAATTAACAAATGCTTCAGTTGAATGACCCTGAATACCTGGGAAACCGGGATATTTAATTTATTGATAATCTCGGTGAACGGGTTCCAAACCCCGGACTCGTCCAGAAACGAGGAGACTATCCCCTCTCCTAACTGAGGCAACCATGTACAAGAAACTTTTTGCTTATTTATGGTAAAGGCCGGAGAATTCCAAATAGATTGAGGCAGGTCTTTACTTGGGTTGTATCTCAGGAAAGCACACAGTTGCGAGTGAACTTTAACTGAAGTCATGATAGTGGGAAACTTACTTGCATTCTTCAAATGAGAGACTTTAACAAAAAGCATGGTCGAGGGGTCCATGTTCATAGCTTGGATAAAGTCTAATTCAATGTTAAGCCAAACCGGTCTCAGGTTTTCCAGTCCCGGTCTTACCCATTTCAGGTACTTAGCAAGGTGACTAGCCCAGTAATTAATTGCCAAATGAGGAATTCACAGCCCCTCCTCATTTTTAGGGGCAGCTAACTTGTGATATGCCAACCTGAAATGCTTATTAAACCAGATGAACTTGGTAAAGAGTTTATGCATTTTCTGAAACCAGGATAAGGGGGACAAAAGAATTAAGATGTGACAGGGGGTAAAAGAGACGGGGAAATACATTCATCTTAATTATGTTAATGCGTCTCCATAAAGAGATCGGAAGCTTGTTCCATCTCTCTAAGTCCTGTATAATCATCTGAGAAAGAGGTTCTAAATTTTCTTTAAACCATAGGGAAGTGTTACGCGTTAACTTTATACCTAGATATTTAAGAACCTGGGGTGACCACCACAATCCCAAAGGGACATTGTCCATCTTGAAGACCTAGTGGTTAAGAGGAAAAAAGGACGTCTTATTAGTGTTTAACTTATAATTCGAAAAACGACTAAATTTAGTAATCTCCCTTAACATGTTTGGAACAGATGTTACCGGGGTGGGCCAAATGTAGGAGGAGATTGTCAGCATATGCTGTTATCTTCACCACTTCATTCCTGATGGGAATACCTTGTATTCCCATATTATTAAGAATATTTTGAATAAGAGATTCCAAATAAAGATTAAATAGTAAGGGGGAAAGGGGGCATCCCTGTCTCGTACCTGAATGTAACAAGAAAGGTTTAGAAAAGGCCCCATTACCTGAAATTCTCGCAGAGGGAGACCGATATAGAGCCTTGATCCAGTCTATGAACATGGAGGGAAATCCAAATACTCTAAGGACTTGAAATAAAAAATTCCAGTTTACCTGGTCAAATAACTTCTCGGCGTACAGGGAGACCAGTCCCGCGGGAAAGGTAGCATCCCTGGACTCCGAGAAGACATGCGAGAGAGTGCGTAGGTGATCTGAGGACGAACGTCCCCTCATAAACCCAACCTGTGACATACCAATCAGCTCTGGGAGGACCAGGATTAGCCTATCCGCCAATATCTTCGAAAAAATTTTGACATCCTGATTCAACAGGGATATTGGCCTGTAGCTTTGAACCGATTCTGGTTTGGGTAATATGACTATCAGGGCCTCAAACAAGTGGGTGTCTACTACCGCCCCAGAGAGAATGTGGAGATAGAGATGGTGTAACACAGGCAGTAACTGTTCTCTGAAAACTTTATAAAATAAAGCGGAAAACCCATCCGGTCCCGGAACTTTATCCGAGGGCAGGGCCATTATAACAGCTGAAATTTCCTCCTGCGATAAAGGAGAGGATATGAAAGTTTTTTGGGAGTTTGACAAAGAAGGAAGGTGAGCATCCCTGAGGTACACCTCCAACTCTTCTATAGAAGGAAGACTATCCATATCCCTATATAATTGCTTGTAATATATAGCAAATTCCTGCACTACCTCTGAGGGGGATACCCTCAGGGTCCCATCTACCTGTGCCCTAATTGGAGGTATAAATCTCGCAGACTCTTGCTGCCTTAAGTGTAAGGCAAGCAAGTGCCCGGCTTTTTCTCCTTGATCCATGAAACTGGCTTTAGTACGGATGATAGCCAACTCTGCTTTCTCCCTTAATATTCCTAAATATCTATCCTTAATTGCTAATAAATTCCATCTCTCTGCCTGAGAAATATTATTTGGTTGTTTAGCTTCCAATTCCTGTATTTAAGACAGTAATGACAATAACTCTGCTTCCTGCGCCCTCTTCCTCTTTGTAGCCAGACTAATGAGAATGCCTCTTATATAAGCCTTAAAGGCTCCCCATAAAATGTCTGGCTTAGTACTGTCTATTGGGTTAGTAGAAAAAAAGAAGTCAATCTGGTCCTTCACCAACCCACAATACTTCTCATCTTTCAATAACTGTTCATTTAATTTCCATCTGGTCTCTTTCTTGGGAATATTAAGGAAAGCCAAGTTGCACAACACCAGTGAGTGATCAGATACGGGACCTGGTTGGATCGAGGTGGACAACACACCCAGCAAGAGCTCGTGAGAGACTAATAGATAATCAATGCGAGACTGCGTTCTGTGTACTGGCGAACTAAAAGTATATTCCCTGGAGTTGGGGTGCAAGACTTGCCAGACGTCACACAGACCACATTGGTCCAACAATTCCTTAAAAGCCCTTTGTCCCGGGGACAGTCCCCTCGACCCATTACCTGACCTGTCTATATTATGGTCCGAGACCAAGTTAAAATCCAGCCCCCATGATAATGGGAATAGGGAGTATGGGAAGAATTGTGGTAATCAGCTTCATAAAAAAAGTGGGATCATCCACATTTGGCCAATAAATGCTGCCACCAAGCAGTAGCGGCATGGCCCAGAGAGTACCCTGAACTAAGAGGTACCTACCCTCTGCGTCCTTGAAAACCTGGGTGGGAATAAATGGGACATCTCTATTAACCAGCATCATGACCCCACAGCTGTTAGTAGACCCTGAGGCACTGAAAACCTGTCCCACCTGTTGTCTCCTGAGTTGCAGTGCCTCAGTGTCAAGCAGATGAGTTTCTTGCAAAAACATTATCTGAGCACGGAGCAAACTCAGGTGTTTAAGCACCTGATATTGCTTGGATTTTTTCCTAACCCCCTTCACATTCCACGTAGCTAAATTAACATTGCTAGCCATCTATATTGACTAATGTGAGCCCAGAATAAACGTATGGCAAATACTACCACCGTAGCCCACATACCCCTGTACCATTAAAACTGCTGTGCCATTCTCCCGTCCCCAAACCCTTCCATCTCTACCCAAACTATCCCCCTCACCCCAAATTACACCCAAACAGAACATAACATTAACAGACCTGAAAGAGTACCTTTAAACCCGCCCTCCCTATCCCCTCACTGTCACTAACAACGTTCAGCAACATACCGTTTCCTTCTCCCCCCAACATTACACCCCTAAACCTGAGAGAAGTATTTATAAACTCCCTATATAAAAGCAAGAAGGTGATGGGTGACTTGCATCGTTACGATCCATAACATCGCCAGGTTATCCACCCCTTAGAACCAGTGGGAGTGACCCTGTGTTAGGGAGGCATAGGCACTGGGAAGATCAAGAGTTTCCAAACTCTCGCACCTTGCCTGTTGAAGGGAACACAACTCGATGGGTGATAAGACCAGGCCAAAAGCGATGTGTCTGGTCTGCCATACGGGCCGCGCCCACAACAGGACTCGCTTGCCCCAAGGAAGCAGAACACACCACTCCTCCTCTAATCATAAAGCCCTTGTGCCAGAGAAACCCCCCAACCCTGATCATTAAAGCCGTTAGCCCTTGTTACAAGAATCTCGAGCTCCCTCTAGTGTTACCAGTGCAAAAGCGCATGGCAATGCTCAATGATAAGAAGACATCAACACACCCTCTTAATGTCTCACCAGATTGCAGGTAATGATACCCTGCAAGATATAAACCTTAGGCCTTAACAAAGCCATTCTCCCTCACATACCTGCTAGGAGGATACTAAATGGAGCTATTGCAAAAATTACTCTCCCCAAAACCGGAAAACAATAAAATTAAACAGTCAGTTTAAGTGAAGCAACAGTCCCAGACAAAACAAACATCAACAGCCATTCACAATCTGATTAACACTAAAGAAATAGTATCCCTTCAGCCCTCTGATCAGGCTTAGATAGGAGTCCAACATTTATTTAGTTATGCTTATCTCGAGAAGTCTTTCAAGTAACAGCCAACACATTTTAGACCGGAGCTCTTCCATTTAAGTATTAAATGGCTTCTCATGTACCCCTGAAGAGATCAGGCAGGGACATCTTTAAGCCAGCAAGTGCAGCCTCGGGATCCTCGTATGTGGCCCAGGAACTGGCCACTTGTACCTGTAACCTGGCCGGGTACCCCATGTGAAATTTAAGACCAGCAGCAATAATCTTGGAGACTACTGGGTGAAATGCAGAGTGTTTCAGATGGATAGAGCCCGGTAAATCTTGCACTATCCTGAGCTTGACTTGCTCCCATCGGACTTCCTGGAGTTCTTTGACTTTATATAGGTGTAACCCCCGTATAAATGGGGGTTCCTGAAAGCCTTCCTGGAGCTTGTCTAAATGCTCCCTACCTAACTGGTGTTTGGCTCAGCGCCACCTAAATGTGGGTGTTGTGAGTGCTTCTAAGGCCTCCAGTGCTGTCTCTTTGAGAGCTGCCTGCTCACAGGCTCCAGCGGCTGGTATGGGGGGGACTGGTGTTTCCCTGTTCGAATCCTGCCTGAGCTGCGGTGAAATCGCTTCCCTTTGGCAGTCACTGTAGGCACAGAGGGAGTCCTTTTAAATGATGTGGCTGTTTGGCCACAATTAGCTAGTATGTTGATGGAATGACAGTTTGTTTAACCTGCTTCTTTTGCAGTTAAGACTGTGTGTGCTGTGCTCCTCCATTTTGGACCAGGACTTGCTGAAGGGTCCAATAAGGGCAGGGGGTGTCCCAAATGGAGTAACTGGCAACCAACCAGAATTTGGACTCTCCAGGGAGCTGGTGGACCAATGACGATACAACTAGTGATTGTGGGAAGTGAAGTCTGGACCATGGTGCCTTTTCACACCACTGAGGGCACTATTAAGTGACTGGCATCTGTAGCCAGCCAATGAGATCGAGTGGCACCCAAGCAGAGAGGAAGGCCCCATGCTATCCAGGGGCAGAGGTGTTGTGGCTGTCGATGAGGAAGGAGCTCTGGGCTCCTGTGCCACTGAGTGTTCACATGGGAAGCACGTGAAAGGCCTGAGTCAGCCATTTGAATAGCCGGCGAGCGTCGGACTGAATCTGGGAAGCGGTGATCAGAGAAGGCTGTGTAAAAGCACAGCTACCTACCAGGCTCAACCTGTAGAGGACTGGAGAATCTGCTGAATTGCGCTCGGTCTGTCAGGAAAGTTGAAGCTGTGGTGAGACTCCCGATAGCTGTGAGTTCGGTTGGGCAAATGAAAAGCAGCTGCCTGGTATGGTACCCCTCTGTTATTTTCCATATAAATGTGTGAAGAAGTGTTTGGATCCCAAGCCCAGTCCTGTGAGTGGTGTGAGAGCGTTTTCCATCTGGAGTCATGAGTACTGAATCAGGGTAGCTCCCTGTCTAATGTTCCTAGTAGGGACAAGATCTTCTGGTTACTTTGCTGGCTACACAAACTGAGACTGCTGGCTCCATTAAATTTTCGTAGGGAGCTCATGTTGTTTCTGTGTCAGGGCCCCAACCAGTTGCATCGAGGAACTAGCCTTTAGGGCTCGGGTACCCATAGACAGTAATTTATAAGTTAGGCCTGTGCACAGAGCCATAGGTAGGTTGTCATATATTGTAGTGGTAAGCTAATCAACCTGATCCCCCCAGTCCTTGTTATCTTCCCTTAAATAAATCAGATTGCTTGTTTTGCAAAAGCATACTGGCTAGTTTGTGTGTTAATGGTGAAATACTGCACAGTGAATATTGTGTAACTGTACCTTACTTTTCAGAGGGTCTCCAGAGTGAGCTGAGTGGATCGAGCTGGGGGGTAAGTGTCTATGGTAAGGACACGGTGACTGAACTGTGTGGGCCACCAGTGGGAAGAAAGGGGAGTTGCAGCTACCCAGAAGGCTGTGACCAAGTCAGTCTTGACTGTTCTACCCCGACCTCTGGGTGGAGGCACCAGCCAACGGATCTGGGCCCCTCACCCTGTTACAGTTAAAGCAGGCAGGGGTAGTAGCCCTTGGGATAGCACCCCCTTGGGATTACACAAGAAATGTTGCCGCTCCAAAGAATTTAAGAATCGACATATTATAGGGCAAGGTGTTGCTCCAGGAGGGGGCTTCAGCCTTAGGGATCTGTGGGCTCTCTCGATTATATACTTCGCCCCAAAGGGAGAGGGGCCAGCGATCTTCTCCACCAACTTCTGGGCAAATGCTATGGTATTCTGGCCCTCTTCTCCCTCCGGCAGTCCAAGGATCACAACATTACTGTATTTCTCTGGCTACAAAATTCGAGGTCTTCAAGTTTAGCTTCAAACCATGCCAGTTTCTGCCGCATAGCTGCCATCCCAGGATCAAACTTTTCTACTTGTTTCTCCAAAGAGGAGATCCTGGCTGTGTTATCTGTAGTAGAGACCGTAACCTCTTCCAGTTTTCTAGTTAGCGATTTCATCTCTGATGCCACTTCTTTTATCTCTTCCCGAAATGGCTTATACTCCTCTAGGAATCTGCTTAATGTGAGCAGTTCCTGGACCATGCCCTGGTTCATAACCTCTGGCTTCTCAGCTCCACTCGAGGCCCGTGATTTCTTCGGGGCCTTCTCCGGGGTAACTGGCGGGGTGTGTCTTGGCAGCGCCTTTTTCATATACACCTCCATTCTTTCTCAAATTCACCCAGCGGGAGCACCAAATGATAGGAAGGCAGTATAACATGAAATTATAGGGTTTAAGGCAAAGTAAACACTCCAAAAAACACTTTTAAGGAGTTGGGAGGCTGGAGCTATGCAGAGGAGCGTCTACCCGGTACCTTGCATTACGTGGTCCCCACCCCAATTTTTCTTGGGGGGGAGCTACACTTGGCATCTGCATTTTGAAAGGTATAATAAGTTTCTCTTCTGTACATGTACAATGACACAATATTATTGCTGTGCTGAGAGCTCAGGGCTTTTATTTATATTTTTCTTCTGGTCTCAGTATCTTTATCTGTTTTTTCTATCCAGTCCTATACAGAAAAGGTGGGATATTCAGACTGGGCCGGGCAGGGGCGCAAGCCTGGGCGCAGCGTAACTGGGCTGCACCAGGGCATGGAACATGCGATATTCAACGGTGCTGTGCCATGGCCCAGCACCGTTGAATATGGCACTGAGGGCGCACTCACTGCGCATGGTGCAGTGGCACTGTGTGGCAGGAGGGGAGCCGGGGATGCGCCAGCGCAAGTGCAGTTGCGCTAGGTGCATAAACCATGATATTCAGCACTGGGCATGCAAATGAGGCCATTATGCATGCAAGGCGCAGATGGGGCCATTTGCATGTCATTATGGCCCCATTTGCATGCCGTGAACCGATTCCCGATGACTTGCACCTGGCATTCTGCCAGGCTGCAGCCACCGGGGACCGATGCCCTGCAGTCCCTTGGTGGATCCCGCACCCATATGCCCCATCATGGGCATATGTTGATATTATTCCTGGTGGTCCAGTGGACCATTCTCTATCGCCCGATCATGGGCATATGTAGTAAATGTCCCTGGTGGTCCAGTGGGGCCACTCAGCACCTGATCATGGGTGGAAATTGCAAATGCACCCTGGTGGTCCAGTGGTGCCCCTCACCCGCCCACTGTGGTCCCCCACCATCCAGCACCCCAGTCAGCGGCAGACAGTGGCACCCCTCCCACATGCCACCTGTCTGCCTGTTGACTGACAGCGATACAGTACTGTCAGTACACCTATTGGTCATTGCATTGACCAATGGGTGTACAGACCATACTGTACTACACAGGCCCGATATGTGAATGAACGCACACCGCAACTGACTGGGGGTGCTGAGTGGTGGGGACCACAGTGGCAGGTGGGGAGGGGGTACCACAGGACCACCAGGTGCGCTTTGCAATTTATGCCCTCGATCAGGCACTGGGGGACCCACCGGACCACCAGGGACACCATGCATATGCCCAAGGATTAAGACTAGGAGAGGTCCACTGGACCACCAGGGATATTCCTTACATATGCCCGCGATCGGGCAGGGGGACACAATGCTTCCAGGGCAGGGGGCTAATGGACAGTGTTCTGGGTGGGTGAGTGGTCACCCACGGCTGGTGACTGCCGTGTTGCACGCTGCAATATGGCAGCTCACCTATGGGTGGCCAGGACTTGCTCCTGGTTTTCCCAGGCACAACTTTGCGCCTCCCTGAGTGGCGCAAGGTGGGTTGTGCCAGCATATGTGCTGCACATCCCGGGCTGAATATCGGGATGTGCAGCATATGCATGGGCATGCCCCCCACACTTGCGCTGCATACATTACTGATGCACCCCAGCACCCGGGGAGTTCGTGGCGCAACTTGCCCTTTGAATATCGCTACTAGGCCCATTGGTGGGTTGCGCATGACACAACCCTGTTGCACCATGCGCAACCCTTTTGAATAACCCACCCAAATAGTTCAGGTCCTAAAGAAGATTAGAACCCTAGAGCTGTTTCCAAAGTTCTAGACTAGAACCAGAACCAGAACTTTGATGGGTTCTGACAACCTACTACATGGTACTGCATGGCTTGCTGATGAAAGTTGTCAGACAGGCTGTTCCTTTATCAGTGCACAAAGAGATCCTGAACAAGCTACATGAATGTAACCAGGGTATCTAAAAGTACAGAGAAAGGGCCAGTCTGTCTGGTTGCCTGGGATCCATAACCAGGGTATCACAAGGTGCAGAGAAAGGGCCAAACAGTCTGTCTGGTGGCCTCATAGAGTTCTATGTGTAAGCTTCTTGTAATGGAGGGGCTTATATTCCCGTCTTAGGCATCTCTTTCCTCCTCCTAACTCCCAAGCTAAGGAATATGTTAGTGCTCTGGGGAAAATTGCCGCTGGGTGCCTCAAGGTGGCAGCAGAGAGTGGGTTTTGGGAGTACAAAAAGGGACAGACAAGAAGTATTGGGGCCTTTTTCAGCCGGGGTGTTAGGCCTGGGGTTGGAGGCCAGAAGTATAGAGCTAGGCGCAAGTAGGTGGGCAGGTGAGGGAGCTCGGTGGTCCAGGAGGGCTTGTGGGGAAATCCCCCCAAAGAGTATAGTCAGGAGATTTTTTCCATGTGTTGGGATCAATGAGGAGTTGGGGGATGGAGCTCCATAGGAGATATGTAGCCAGGTCCCACATCATTGGGGGCAGGGTTGATAGGTGGCTTTATAGGCCAGGAAAGTGTAGGAGCCCTTAGAGATCCCTTGCAAAGAGTCCCCCCAGGTTGCTGGGGCTGGGAGAGCAGTGGCAGGGCCCTCCCAAAAGAGTAGCCGGTGGCAGTGTCTTACGTTGCACCCGGTGTAGCAGGGCAGCCTGTAGGTGTAAAAGGAGCCGGGGGGGACCTTTCACCCAATTTATGGGGGCTTGCTTTGGAGGGGCATGTCCTGGGGTACTGGTACATTGAGGTCTGGGCGGGTCACAGGCTGTGTGGTAGACCTTGGAGGGTAGCCCTCATGCTGGAGCTTAATTCAAGCTCAGGCTGTGAAAATGGGGATGTGGGACTGGCTGGGACTCCCAGTAAGAGCAGCGGAACTCGGTGTGAGTTGGGCCACCTGTGAGAAGGCAGGTGCTGAGGCAGAGCCGAGTGGAGGTGGTAGGTGTTACAGTAGCACTGGGTACAGTGCCAAACATTGCAAAAGGGTCGGGGGGCCTGGGTCACCAGGAAGAATTCCTGAAAGCCTCTGAGGCTTGATCCAGCACCCAGGGGTCCAGGTGGGGAAGGCAGCTTGGTTTCTCACACCAGAGTATGGGGGGGGACGACCAGTAACAGTGAGAGTAACCCAGGTGAAGAAGAAAGAAAAGAAAAGAAACCAAAGTGTTGCCTTACCGGATCCTAAGAAGCTAGGAGATTGCAGGGATCTGAACTCGAATAGGTATTGGGTAGAGCATCTGAGAGTTGGGAGAGGAAAAATAAATCCTTACTTGTGTCTGCCATTATCTATCATTTCTGCTGCCTTAGGATGTCTAGCCAGTTTTGTAAAAAGTTAAATAACCCCATGGAGCTGCTTATCTATTTAAAAGATGACGTATGTGACTCCTATATTACTGGAAATCATTTGCATTACAGGTGCAGAATAAAAGCCAGTTTTGGGGAGGAAATGGTGGTTGTGTGCATTATTTCAATCAATCAATCAATCTTTATTTTAACAAGTGAAACACCTTAGAGCAAAGCTCATTTACAAGGTGGGCCTGTGCATACACAATCAGTACAGCAATATAACAGTAACAAAATGTCATTACAGCAGTAAAACAGATCAACAAGGTTAGTAACTAGAGAATGGTGGTAATAGAAACTCAAAGGATACCAGCTTACAGGAATGCTGTACAGTATATACAACAAATCTCTCTTGTAAGGTCAATAATTTACAGAGTATGCACTATATAGGCATTAAAAGTGAAATCTGCAATGATGGATAACTGCATAATATGGGGAGGCATAGGAAAGGGAGGAAGGGGGAATGAGGAGCGAAAGGAGAGGAGAACGATAAGGAAGCAGGATATGCACTATATAGGCCTTGAAAATAACTGAGAGAGAAAGATAAATGAAATGAAATACTTATTTTCCCCTTTATCTGCAGTTTGATTAATTTTCCATGCATTACATTCCAGTTGCAGTATTCACCCAGCCTGGTTGGGACCATCAGGGCTCCCGAAACAGCCGAGGTACAGAGCGGAGGTCCTGGTCTGGTGGGCAGCTTCAGGGAGGAGAAAATCAAACACTGAGTGAGAAGGTAACATTGAAAGTGCATGTGTCTCAATGTTAGCGCTTGAGGTAGCCCCCCTCCCTTTGGCATCTGGAAACCACCAGATGTATATGCCCCTAGATGGGGGGGGGTTCATATATGTATATGGAGAGAGACTAGACTGTGGACTGACACTAACTCTATTGAAGCCACACATCTGCCATATGACTGGGGGATTGAGCTGTCACAATATAACAGGAACCGTATGACGTGCAGTGGGTGAGAATGAGAACACTGTGACCAGAACCTAGAGGTAGGCTGCTCCCGTGACTCACTCCTTCTCACTCAGATCCTCTAGAAATTGTATTAACTGATACTTCGGTGCCACTTAAAGGAGGTACCAACCTGTTTCCACTCAGTAACCCAGCTTACAAACTTATTGGTGATTATTTTTCTAAATCTATAGAAATATCATAGCTTGGGGTTAAATCAAAGGAGAGGAAGGTTATGAGTAGGATTCCACAGAGATCAGTCCTGGGTATGGTCCTCTTCAACATGTTCATTAGTGACCTTGGAGAAGGAATCCTGGGCAGGTTGTGATTCTTCGCAGATGAAACAAATCTATGAGGGAATAAGGAAAGTGCAGAGAGTTCTACAAAAGATAGGGGGGTGGTCAAAAGTCTGGCAGTTAAAATTCAATGCTAGAAAGTGCAAGGTAATGCACTTGGGGGGGAAGGGGACCAAGACAGAGTACTGGATGGGAGGAGAGAGACTTATCATGACATCTGAGGAACAGGATCTAGGAGTTATCATTAGCAACTCACTTAGGCAATCGAGTCAGTGCATCAAGGCCTATAGCAGGGCTAACCAGATGCTGGGCTGTATCGGCAGGGGTATTAATAGCAGAAGGAAAGGGGTAACATTTCCCCCCTCTATAGATCCTTGGTGAGGCCTCAGCTAGAGTACTGCACCCCCTTCTGGAGTCCTCACCTCAGAAAAGATAAGGATAGTTTGGAGACAGTGCAGCACAGAGTAACAACAAGCATTTGTCAATGCCGAATGTTGTTGCGCTGGCATTGGCTTTGGTTGTGCAGTGCGGGAAAACATTTTGGGCAGGATGTGAAAAATGACAGCTGTACAGTTCATAAGGAGGTGTAAAAAAAAAATGCCAGTGTTGAAAATGGTATGTAAACATAGCAAATTTATGGCTATAAGGGCAAGCGTGGGAAATGTGCAATGCACACTTAGAACACAGTAATTTTATGGGCGTTCGGCATCAAATTTTCAACATAGACAGTTTAGCACCTCTGCTCATGTACAGTGTCACTGTTATTTCCTCAAACAGTCCCAAAAAGTGATTTCGCACAGCGACTGCGCTATTTTGTGCCGGAAGTGCGAAAACACATTTTGGGCAGGATATGTGAAATGGCAGCTTTACTGTTCATCAAAAGCTGTGGAAAAATGGCAATGGTGAAAATCCAGAGTGAAAATATTACAAATGCACGATGTTACGAGCGTGCGTGCAGTCTGCCAACGCACGCTTGTAACACAGTCATTTTAAGAGATTATCATCAAATTTTCAACATAGGTATTTTAGGACCTCTGCTCATGAATTGTGTCACTGCAGTTCTATAATCTGCCTGAACACTGATTTCCTCATGACAGCGCATTGTGCACCGCAAGTGCGAAACACATTTTGGGTAGGATGTGGAAATGACAGCTATACTGTTCATAAGGAGGTACAAAAATGACAATGTTGAAAATCTGATGTGAAAATATGCGACCTCAGCGATTACAACCTGCATAGCAATTCACTAAGGCTCAAATAGTCATTTTTTCATTTGTCCACTAAATTTGCAAATAGATTTTTGAGAGGCCACCTCATGAACACTGGCACTGTCATTTCATTAACTGGTCCTGAAAGGTGATTCCACGCAGTGACTGCGAAATCACCTTTTGAGGCTGATTAACGCCATGACAGTGATAGAATTCATGAGGCGGGGTCCCAAAAAACCCATGTTGAAAATTTGGTGCCAAAATTCCAAAAAATGCCCGAGATATGCAGCAAAGTTGAAAAAACCCTATTCATTCCGTTATACAGCATTTCCTCAGTTCGTGGTCGGCTTTGAAGAGTGCAGACGTGTTCCCGGTCCACCGAAGATCATCGCGCCGGGCTCTGGAGGTAAGTATGGGGTGAGGGGGAGTGTGGGGAGGCAGGGTGCGCAGCGGGTGGGTGCTGGTTGTGGGAGGGGGCCAGGGAGACCGCTGAGGGACCTTTTCCTTCTTTACAAGGGGGAGGAGTAAAAGACATCGGGGGACCGTTTTCATTTTTAAAAGGTGCTTTGGCATGCTGGGGTGGGCTCCCAGCATGCCACCTGTGTGTGTGTGTGCTTAGCCGACGGGGATTGGGCACTCCCATCGCAAACAAGGAAGGGGGGCCGGGGGAGCTAAGGGGGATTGGGCACCGGCAATCAAAAAAAAAATGGAAGGGGACCACATTATGCTGATGGGGAGTGGGCTCCCCTGTTGGCAAAATTCAAGGGGAGGGAGGGATACATGCCGAGGGGAATTGGGCACCCCCATTGGCAAAGAGAAACTGTTGGAGGGGGTGCATGATGCTGAGGGGGATCGGACACCCCCTTGGCAATCAAAAAAGGGGGGGTTACATGATGCCAGCAAGGATTGGGCACCCCCGTCAGCAGACAATAAAGGAAGGGGGTTGATAGGCAACAGTGGCAGCCACTGCCACCATGTTGCCTACACGTAGGGAGAGGCATGTTGTGGTCACGCTGCATGAGAGCTTCACTCTCATTGCAGCGGACCTTTCATCAGATCTCTTCATCTCATTAGCCAGGGAGGGTGTCGGCCCTGCTGCTGGCTGATTGGGGAATGCGGGACGCACCTACTGGTGGGTGCCCTGCTTTCACCCAACAGCGACCGCACCTCAAATCTCCACTGCCATAAGATGTTGGATGCACAAGCACGCCAACATAAAAATGATTTAGGGCCAGCATGGCAGATCCTATGAGGTGTGCCTCAAGGCACTAAATACGTACTCATTTGAGATCAGAAGGTAGAGGGGAGATATGATACAGGCCTTCAAGTTCCTTAAAGGAATTAACAAAGTGAACTGTGGGGAACTTTTTAGCCTAAATATCAATTCACAATCATGTGTCCACGAATGGAAATTAACAGGAGGTAGGTTCAGGAGAGATGTGAGGAAGTATTACTTTATGGAAAGGGTCATGGAACCTTGGAACAGTCTGTCAGTTAAAATGTGGTGGGAGTGGAAACAGAGGATTCAAGGAGAGCTGGGAAATAATGAAGGGGTATAGAGGTTACTGGGGCCAACAGGAGCAAGGAGTGTGAAAGTGTGAGAGTGTGGGAGTGTGGGAGTGCGGGAGTGCGGGAGTGCGGGAGTGCGAGAGTGCGAGAGTGTATAGGTCCCTGGGAGGAAAGAAAAGGGTAGGGGTTAGACAGAAAAACAGAGGCTGTAATTCACAGTGGATTCTTTGCATACACCAGAACTAGAAAGTTATTGAAAGGGCTGTGACACACCAATTCTAAAATGCAGTAAGACTGAGCTGTAATTATTGAAAAGCAGATGGGCAAGTCTACGATTTAAACACACAGGGCTATGTAAGGAGCAGGTTACAGTCTACTACAGGCAAATACAACTAATTTAGAAAAAAATGAAAAAAATTGTAGCCAAGTTAAAAACTGGAGGCTCCGAGTGCAGCAGAGGGATTGCCCACACAGAAAAAGGCCTTCAAATTCAATTCAAGTATTCATTTTTTTTTTAAACTGATCGTTATTTTCATGTTTTTGAAGTAACTCAAATCGACTTCAATTGTACCTCAAACACCAGTTTTTATCCATTGAAAAACATCTCAATTTGTTCTCAAATGCCCTTCAAAATGTGCATGAAAAATGCTAATTAGCCTTCAAAAAGAAAACTGAAATACTGGTAATAAACTGTGAACAAGACCTTCAGCTGTACCAGAAATACCTTTTAAAGTACAGCAGTCCTGAAACATAAGAATCAAATGGCCATCAAATCAGAAAAATTGTCTGTCCCGATGGGACCCATTTTCTTCCACCCAGACCAGCCCCAGGACCTCTGACTAGCATCCCCTACCTACATATCCCCTCTCTGCTCACCCAGACCAGCAATGGGAACCCAGATCAGTCTTCCCCACCTACATTCTCCCAGTCCCCCACCCTGAATCAGCCATGGGACTGCTGCGCTGGCCTGCCTCACCTATGTCCCCATGGTATCCACAAATGAGTCAGCCTTGGGATGACTGGAATGGCCTCCCATGTCTACATTTTCATTGTCCACCCACTCAGACCGGCCCTGGGAGCAACGCAAGGCAATTTTATTTCTAAGGCACCTAATCCTAGAGGCTCTGGGTGCCGTACACAATCAAACCAGAAATAAGTGCAATAGCAGTACAGAAATCTTTAAAAAAAAAAAAAAAAAAAAAAATTTTTAAAAGCATAAATATAAAATATTAAATAGCTGTGGACAGGGTAGGGGGGAGATGGCTTAATACCCAAAAGCCTGGCAAGAGAGATGGGCCTTAAGTCTCTGCTTAAAGACACCAATCGAGGGGGCCTCCCAGACAGCAGCTGGAAGTGTGTTCCACAGGGTCAGCCCAGAGACTCTAAATGCTCAGTCACCAAAGGTATTGAGCCGAACCCTGGGAACAACCAGGAGGCACCTTGAAATGGAACGGAGGGAGCGGGCAGAGGTCACAGGCGACAGGAGCTCAGACAGGTAGCCAGGAACCAGCCCATATAGGGCCTTATAGGTGAGCAAGCCCAACTTGAAAAGGTCCTCCACCTGACCAGCAGCCATTGCAGAGCATGCAAAACTGGAGTCACATGGCACGACCGAGATAGTCCTGCCAGTTATCAGGCCACCGCATTCTGCAGCAGCTGCAGCCTGTGGAGGTTCCCTCCTATGACCCCGAAGTAAAGAGCACTACACTAGTAGAGTCTGGAGGTCACTAAGGCATGTACTAGGGCCGGCAGATCTTCCAGCAGAATGAGGGGCTTGATCCTGGTGATGTTCCGTACGTGGTAGAAACCACTCTTCACTACAGACAACCCTGATCTTCAAAGTTCAGTCTGCTGTCAAGGATCACACCTAGATTTTGCACCTTCGGGGAAGCGACCAATGGAGCAGACACAAGGAAAAGACCAGTGACCTCTCCAGGTAGCAACCCATCATGTCTGTGACCCAGCCACTAGCAGGTCTGTCTTGTCCGGGCTGAGTCGCAGCCAGCTGGATGCCATCCAGTCATCGATTTTAGCCAGACAGGTGATAAGCACATCAACCGCACCGGATGTCCCGGGTCAAATGACAAATACAGCTGGGTGTCATCTGCATAGTAGTGAAACTCCACTCTGTACTGTCGAATGATCTCACCTATGGGCAGCATATACACAGCAAACAGCATCAGCGACAAGATCAAGCCCTGTGGAATTCCACAAGACAGAACCATTGGAGAGGAGGAGAAATTCCCCATCACTACCCGTTGCACCCTGTTGGAGAGAGAGGACTCAAACCATCTGATGGCAACACCAGGGAGTCTGCAAAATTCAGAGAGCCAGTCAAGAATCGCAGTGTGTGCAATATGGATGGCGTCCGTCTAGATGGCTGCATGGCTTGGAGCGCTCTCCCATCAGCCGCTTTTACTAGTTTTTCTAGGTAAATAACGATCAGCTAACTATCTAGATTGTGACCGGAGGTGATTGTCTAATCTACGAAGCTTTGTTCCTCTCATTGGTCCTGGGAGTTAGCGTGATTTCTGGAGGAGATGGAGGCCGATATGAAGCAGGCCCCAGTCAAGCACACCCCTCCTGCCTCTCCGAACAAGGCCGAGAAAAAGCAGAGGAATCAAGGTCCGGGTAAACCTGAATGGACTGAAGAAAAGACACCAGCGGCCCTTCCCCTGACCGAGGACAAGTTTATGCAAGAGCTTAGCCCTATCAAGGATATCCTGAGGGATCTTGCAGCCGAGCTGAAATCGCTTTGAACGGACCTGTTGTCTGTTTCTACTAGGGTGGAGGATGTCGAGGCCAGGGTTTTCTCCATGGAGAAAAGGCAAGATAAATCTGAGGATACTATAGACGATCTGAGACAGCAAATCAGGAAATTGCAGAATAAAGCAGAGGACCTTGAGGGACGTAATCGCAGAAATAATCTGCTCATTTTTGGATTGCCTGAGATGGAGGAAGGGCCTGACCTCCTAGCTTTTCTACAGAAGTTCCTGGCGAAGGTGGTAGGGCCTCACATAAGTTCTTTATACCATCTGGAGAGCGTACACAGTCTCATTGCCCACCCCCATCAGGTCTTCTCCGCGGCCCATATAATTATGAAATTCCTGAGTTATATTGAGCGCTGTAGCATGTCTTTCTTAAAGCAAGAGAGCCAAGGAGATTTTATGGGCTCATCCATTACGTAATCACGCAAGACCTCCCGAAGGAAACAAGGGAGAAGAGGGCTGCCTTTCACCCGGTGATATCTAAGCTGATTGCTGCTTCAATCCCCTTCAAAATGGTCTACCCTGCAACCCTGAAGGTTACAATCGGAGGCTCTGTATCCAGTTATACATCACCGGAATTGGCCCTGAACGAGCTCGCCTCCAGGCTTCCAGACTTATTTAAGAGGGCTGGATGATAGACTTAATCTTCTCCTGCTGCTGACTAACGATGTTGTTGTTTGCATCTGCTTCTTAATAAGTTGATGGTGCTGTTTAGTTAGAGGGTGGGGGGGGGAGGCCTAGTCTGGTAGGGGATTTGGCTGCTCGTTTCCCCCTTTTCTTACGGGGTAAGCCCTTCGACTACTTTCCTGGTGGGCTGATTTCTCTGTGCCCTCTCCCTTCCCTCCCTTACATGTCCCTTTCCCTACCTGGTTCATTTCCCTCGGCTGCAGGGCTGGATGGGTGGCCATTGCTGGGCTGGGTGGAATCCTCGTGGCGGCGCTCC
Organism: Neoceratodus forsteri; assembly: GCA_016271365.2. Taxonomy (NCBI): domain Eukaryota; kingdom Metazoa; phylum Chordata; order Ceratodontiformes; family Ceratodontidae; genus Neoceratodus; species Neoceratodus forsteri. Next base: position 30,973,246 of record JADMNL010000035.1, read on the forward strand.
TAGTTAGAATGGTGGGGGGAACTGTGTTTCGGGTTGGCGTTTCCCTGGGGACTTCCGGGGGGAGGATGTTTTTGGTCCGTCCGCTTATTGATCCCCCTGGAAACAACGTCCCAGTGCCGAGATGACCATGATGTGAGTTTCCCCTCCTGAATACCCTCTTCCACTAGGAAATCCTGCTGAGGGGTAAGTCGGATTGTTTTTTTTTCAAAAGATGGTCTTTTCGATGAGTGAGGTGGAGGCACTCTTGTAATTGGGTGGGTGGGGGATCCTGTGCCTATCTTGATGATGCCTCCTGCTGTTGCTCACATCTGGGGTTTTTCTTGATATGGCTTGCTATAGCAGGCCTCGTTGCTTTTTCTTCTTTTAAAATGGCATTTGTATTGCTACAGATGGCGATTGGGGGGGGGACCTGAGCCTTTGGATGCCTGCTTGCTGGATGCCTTATTGCGAGCCTGAGGATGGGGGGTTGGCTAACCCCTCCCGGGTAAGAACACTGATTTGGGTATTAGCTCTGAGGGCATGGGTATATCTTTGTTGCTGGGAAGGCTGTTTGCAATGCTCACCTGGGACTAAGGGGTTCGCAATGGGATTTGGATGGCCAGAGTTGATCTATTATGTTTTGTTATTATGTTTATTCTGGCCTTCCCTTGTAAATAGTTATTTGGGGTGTTTTGAATTTTCTGTGGGTTTTGTGGGAGGCGGGGTCGGGGGGTTTGATTGGTTATTAATGTCATTTCTCAGGATCAGAGTTAGGGTGGGTGTTTGGATTTTACCACAGAGTGGCTCCTATGGGATACTTGGGGGACGGATTTTGGTGGGGGGGGGTTGGATGGGTTGTTGACTGTTTCTCCTTGTTGTGCTCAAGTTTCATTTCTCAGTGGTGTTTATGGTTACGGGGGTTTGAGCTCTATAAAGAAAGTGGGGTTGGGTTTGTTTTTGGGGATGGTCTGTTTTGGGTTTAAGTATACTGAATTTAATGGGTATAGCTTGGGGGGGTGCACCCTTTTTCTTCTTATAATTCTATGGTTATTTGGATATTTGTAATTTGTTTACAGTACTTTAAAATATTAAGATGTCTCTGAAAATTGCCTCTTGAATGTACGTGACTTCGGATCGGGTCAAACGCCTTCAGATGTTTCACACTGTTATTAATCGATTGACATTCTTTTTCTCCAGGAGACACACTCACTCAGTCCGATGTTAATTTACTATCTCGGTCAGGTTTCTCTTATCCTTATCTTGCTGGTAACTCCTGTTATAGTAGGGGATTGCAGTTCTCATTAAAAACAGGTTTTATTTACTATGGAGAAGACTGTGCGGATGTGGATGGGAGATTTATCTTGATTCAAGGAACTCTCAGCGGTGAGAATGTTGTCCTAGGATCTATATATGCCCAGTCAGAGGATATCTCGTTTTTTAGGTCTCTTACTGAGAAATTGATTAGTTCCTCCGGCTCAATTTATACTAGTGGCGATTGGAACCTTCCTTGCTCGTTGACTTTAGACAGAGAGCCCCAGGATAAACGCCCACCTTCTCCAGCCCACAGAGCTTTTTCAGATTTAAGAACACTACTAGGTTTGTGCGATCCCTGGAGGCTTGCTAACCCCTCTCTCCAGGCTTATACTTTTGTCTCTCAATCTCATGCTACCAAGTCTCGTCTGGATATGATTTTGATTAGTGTCTCTTTTCTTTCAAGTCTGGGCTTATCTGGTATTGACCCAATCATTCTTTCTGACCATGCGGTTGCCTGGATTAAACTCTCCCTTACCCCTGAATATTCTCGGGATTCAGTTTGGAGGCTGAACACACAGCTCTTAAAGTACCCGCAGACTGTCTCTAATATAAGCTTCTTGGTGTCAATATTCTTGCAGAGAATCTCAACTCAGTTTCTAGATTTGATTTGGTCTGGTCTACTCTTAAGTGTTTTCTCAGGGGCGAGTTTATCAAGACAGCTTCCTTTAAAAAGAAAAAAGGACTTGCTGACTCCTTAGTTTTGATGGGTAGAATTCAGGAGCTGGTGACTAAATACCTTTCAACTTCCTCCTTAACTGATCTTAAGCAGTTTCTGGCAGTTAAAGATGAATATATGGATTTCTTGAGGGAGAAAATGGAGTATGCTTTTCTTAAGACTCAAGCGAAGTATCTTGATCAGGGGGAAAGTCCGATAAGCTCTTGGCACAGCGTCTCCGGGCACTTGAGAGTTCTAGGCTTATTCCTTCTCTGGTTTCCCCTTCTGGGGAAGTTGTTACTGCGCCCCGGAAAATTGCCCACATTTTTAAGGAGTTCTATTTGGGTTTGTATAGTAAGCTGGAGGTGTCGCATTCTGCTTCTGATTTAGACAGCTATTTAGGAGAGATTGACATTCCCTGCTTATCCGAAACTCAACGGACTATTTTGTTAGCCCCCATTTCGGAGGAGGAAGTTGAGACGGCTATTGCTTCTTTCATTCCTGATAGCACGCCGGGGCCTGATGGGTTCCCAGCAAATTTTTATAAGACTTTTGTTAAGGATCTGGTACCCATCCTCCTCAAGCTGTACGATTATCTGGCTGTAGCCTCGGATGTAGACCCCTTGCTTTTTGAGGCAACTATTGTCTTAATTCCTAAGCCTGACAAGGTTCTTACTGACCCAGCTAGTTACAGACCTATCTCACTTCAGAATTACGATATGAAAGATCCTTGCAAAATCTTAGCTGAACATATTAAGAGAGTATGGTCTGAACTGCTGAGTCCTGAACAGGCTGGATTTGTGCCTGGCAGATCCATGACTGACCATCTGAGACCTCTCGCATATCTCACAGTATGCCCAATCCTTTCGTATCCGGTGGTTTTGGTTTCTCTTGATGCGAAAAGGCATTTGATCAGTGGACTGGGGGTTTCTTTGGGCTGTGCTTGAGAAGATGGGTTTCCGTCTGCTTTTGTTAATAGAATCCGGGTGTTTTACAGTTGTCCTTCTGCCAGAATATATTGTAATGGAGTATTTTCTTCTCTCTTCCGTTTATATGCAGGTACCAGACAAGGCTGCCCCCTCTCGCCCCTCTTATTCAATTTGTATCTGGAACCTCTACTCAGAAAGGTTAAGACTTCGGCCCGGATCAGAGGAATTACTCTGTACCAAAAAGAGTTGGTCCTCTCAGCATATGCTGATGACATCCTTCTGCATCTGATGGATCTGGCTGATTCTCTGAGGGTGGTGTTAGGTCTTATTGAGAGGTTTGGGGTCTTTTCGGGTTACAGGCTGAATGTTTCTAAATCTGAAATTTTCCCTCTTAATGTTCATACCAACAAGGCTGAGTTCTCCTCCTTTGGTATGAAGTGGGCCCCTAGATACATTAAATATTTAGGGATCTTTTTTTCCACTGATCCTTTGCTTTTGAAGGAGTTAAATTTGGACCGGCTCAAAGATTCGGTCTCGCAGGATCTGCAACGTTGGTCAGCCCTCCCCATGTCACTCTGGGGTCGGATTAACGTTCTTAAAATGAATGTCCTTCCCAGAGTGTTCTATCCACTGAATTTGGTTAATCTCAGGCTATTCATCTCTTATATTCAGCAGCTTCACCCGCTTTTCTCTCAATTTATTTGGTCTAAGAGGGCAGTTAGGCGTTCTTATGGTAAACTATCTCTTTCCAAAGATAGAGGAGGTCTCAGGCTACCCAACCTCCTGTTGTACTACTGGGCTGCACACCTCTCTAAGCTGGGAAGATGGTTCTCTGTCGAACCGGATGTATCTTGTCCTATTTGGCTTCAACTGGAACGTCTTTCCCTCTCTGCAATCAAATTCGATAAACATGCTCTCTTTTATCTACCCCCGAGATTACTTGCTAAGTGGATCCCGGATAGTGTTATAAGGACTGCTATTGCGGTCTTTTGGCAATGCTTAAAGCATTTTCATATTTCTCCCACTTCGGATTTGGGGCAGCCGGTTGTTGCTAATCCTAATATTAAACTGGGCAACTCATGGATTAGTCCAGACTGACTACCACAAATTAGGGAGGCTAGTTTGGGAAACTTCTTTAATATTAACTCCCTTCTTTTCTCTGGTGATATCCTTGAGAGGTTTCGCATACCTAGTAGGTTTATTTTCAAGGTTTACCAATTGAGGCACTTAATTAACCAGAGATTTGGTTCTACCCCTGGGGAGTCGGTAGTCTCTCCTTTTCTCTCTGAAGTGATTAGACTTGCTTCCCAGTCTCATTCTATTTCTTTGATATACTCCTTTCTTTTGGACTATAATTTACCTGAGGGTGTTGTCGGTTCGGATGTTTGGACTCATCTTTTGCCTGGGAATTCTTTTGACTGGCCTGGGGTTTGGAGTGACCTTCACAGATACCCTACTCAAGATAGGTTTCGGCTAACGCAGTATTACATTGTTAATAATTTATATTATACCCCAGCTAAGCTATTTCAGTTTAAGAAGGTTACTCATTCTAGCTGTTTCAGGTGTTTGCATGGGGACGGCAATATTGTTCATATATTCTGGGACTGTCCTAAAGTGGCTCTGTTGTGGTCTCAGGTTAAGAACTATCTTGATCCTTTACTAGGCCTGTCTGGCTTTTTCAGTCCTGAGGTGTGTGTTCTTGGGGATCTTTCTCGGGTTGACAGTGTTGAACGAAGATATCACATGGCTATGGTGGCTATGGCTGTAAAAAAATGGTGTTAAGACACTGGACGGATCAGTTGGTTCTGTCCTTTGCCGATTGGTTAACTGAAATGTTATCGTATCTCCAATCGGAAAAGCTAGCTGCTAGTCTTAGAGGGCATTTAGATCTGTTTCAGAGAAGATGGGGTAAGCTCCAGGCTTTGTGTCTGACGTAAATTGGGTTTCTTTTATTATGACCCGATCCCTTATGTCCACATATACTTTTGTTTTCTTCTTCTGTCAGTTTAAACACAATTAGTCTTTTTTTACCTGAAGTGGCTATACCTATGACTGTTATCTATTATGATTTCTGATCTATTGTTAGCCAATGTTTATTCTATAATTGTAGAGATGTATGGTGGGTGCACCCTGGGGGATGGGACTTGGGTTGGAGGGGTAGGGGGTTTTCAGGGGGATTTTTTATTAGGTTGTTACGTTCATGTTGTTGTTGGTCTTGTTGAAGGTCTTTTGGTGGGTGGGGTGGATGTGTTTTGTATACCTTTTTTGGGACATGCTTCTGGGGAGGGGTGGTGGGGATGTTGTTTTGTTGTTTGTTTATACTGTTTGTTTTATTGCAGAAATGTTTTTCCCGATATATTTGGATACTGTTTTTTTTCTTTGTATTCTTAAATCAATAAAATTTAAATTTCAAAAAAAAAAAAAAATTTGCAGTGTGGTCCATGGTGTCGAAAGCTGAAGAGAGATTGAGGAGCACAAGAACTGACCTGTCTCCTCTATCTGTAGCTCTGAGTAAGTCATTGTGTACTCGGACTAGTGCGGTTTCTGGGCTGCATCTAGCCTGAAAATGCAATTGAAATGGCTCATAGATGTTGAAGGACAGGAGCCGATCCTCGAGCTGCTGTGCTACCAGTTTCTCAACAACCTTGCTCAAAAAAAGGCAGGTTGGAGAAAGGACAGTAATTCACTAGGATGTCTGCATCGAGGGAAGATTTCTATAGGAGGGGTCTCACCAGTGCCTCTTTCAGTGGAGCTGGGAACACCCCTCCACCATCAAACACCTGGCTATGGCAGCGAACACTGGGCAAACAGACTCGGCTCATCCCATCAAGAAACACATCAGGGCTAGGCACAGTTCACAAGCTGTATACTTCAGCTCTAAGATCACCAGAGTCACCTCAGACACCTCCACTGGCCTAAACTCTTCCCAGGCAGGCAGAGTTCCTCTGATCCCAGCAGACCAGCAACTGTGAGGTAAAAGCCTACCTGATGGAATCCCTGACCAGGTAGCCGACACCCTGTCAGAGAAGAACACAGCAAACTCCTCACACAAAGCTGACGCAATGGCTTTTTTTTGGCTGAAGACAGGTCAGTTGAAGAAGCCTGTCCACAGTCCAAAAAAGCTAAGCAGGTCTGTTCCTCCCTGCTGCAATCTCCCTAGACAGGAACTCTGCCTTCTTACAGGAGATTACCTCCTGGCACTCACGATAATGGATGCGCAGGACCAGTTTATCATCATCTAGCCGAGATTTCCGCCAGCAGTGCTTCAACTTCCGACCCTTGGTCTTCATCACCTTGAGATCACCGTCAAATCACGGGGATCTCAAGTGAGATGATTTGGGTCATATATGAACTGGTGCTATGGCATCCAGAGCTTCAGACACCACCTTATTATAAGTGGCCACTGCCTCCCCGGTGCCAATTGTCACAAACCCACTCAGCAGGTCAGGCCCTCTACTCTCAAAGTGCCAACCTCTGAGTGCAGTCTTGTGAACAGTGTAACAGACAAGGTAACCCTCTTGACTGTTTTTTGTGAATTCGGATCAACCTTTGGTCTCCAGTCTTGGAGGGATTCAAACTGTTAACCTCTTGCTAGCATACCCAATGCACAGGCTCAGATATGTCTATCTTCAGGGGGGGGGCCAGATTATCTTTGCCTATGGGCACCTAACAAGGTATACAGAGATGAACCCTTAAAAACTTTAATAAAGACCTCCGATTTAAAACGCTTCTCTTTCCAGTTTGGTACCACTATCCAAGCGTATGCCTGCTGTTTGCTTTAACCATATACTTTTCTTACAATTAAAAAGAAGTCAAAGACAGACCAAGTAAGTTCTAAAAAATAATTTTACTACAATAGATAAAAATATGTAAAACACAAAATACAGAACTTGTATCACAAGTCATACAAATCTTTTAAAAGAACAAGGTTTAAACAGTGCAATTTCCTACTTATAGTATTTAGATTTAACTCTCTAAATACTTGTTTTAAAGTGCTCACCATTGTTTTCTTGGTCAGTGTCAGAAAAAAGTGTTTCTCTGTAGTAAAACTGAATAATTTTTATTCCTTAAAGATCATGTGCAATGGTTTTTACATATTTTTTATAAAAGCTTGAAAAGCTGAAATTCAAGTCACTGTGTCATGATTAGTGTTTCCTGAAAATTCCATGCTGTTTGGTTTTGTGGTTTTCTTTTAATCAGCATTTGTTAACTTGCTCTACAGTGGCTGAAAACAGTGGAGTTATTTCTGTTCTCTCAGTCAAACTTGGAGTGCGGTGACATCATTTTGGAGTAGCTTGCTGTTTCAGATTCCCAATCAGAGCAGCAGTTTGTAGAGTTAATGGTTTGATGAGCTCTCCAAATTTCTTACAAACCCACTCTTGTCTGATTTGTGTTTAGATAAATCAGCTTAAAATATATCATTATCTTCTCATAAAAAGCTGATCATTTCAGTTTCAATGCGAATTGAAGAAGTGGAAATCTTTCGCTGTGAGAAATAAGTTAGTCTGTTGCATCTCTTAGTTCTTTCTAATCAAAACTCTGATTTTTTTTCTAACTATATAACACTGGACTATTAAATGACTATAAAATAAATCTAAATTTTGTTTATTCACAGAAACAGTCTGTCTTTGATGTAGCCTTCATAAATACATTAATGTAAGAACAGTTTTTTCATGTCAGATTGACAAACAGTACATGTGCTTGAAATACTGTTGCAGAGTGTGACAGGCACCTGTCTGAACTCACAAATTTCAGTTCTTTGGTGGTTTCTGTGTGAAAATATATCATGTATGTGTATAACTAGAAACACTATGTGGCATCCCGATGTACCGTGTCTCTGCCCCACTGTTAAGGCAGCTGCAGTCTACTGCCACCTGTCCCTGCCTCACAAGCCCCCTGTCTTCTGCTCCACATTCGAGGCTGCTGCACCCTGCTGCCCACTGCCTTCTCACACAGTCAGGGACTGTGCACTCTGCTGCCTCCATCCCCTGCCTAAAGAATCAGGGCTGCTGCACCCTGCCGCCTCCTGCCCAAACAGTTGGGGTTGCTGCACCCTGCTACCCTCTCTCCATCACTCTCACAGGTAGGGAAGCGGTACCTGTTGCCCCTGTTCCTGTCTCAACAGACATGGCTGCTGTGCTGTGCTAAGTCCTAGAGTGCCAGGTTCCCTGCCTCCACAGCTGGGGCTGCTGTACCATGCTACCCTAGCCACCAGATGTGGGGCTTTTACTACACCCTGCTACCCATTTCCATTGCCCTAAATAGGCAGGGCTGCTGCACCAACTGTACCCCATCTCACAGTCAGAGCTGCTGTACCCTGATGCCCCATGTTCAGCACCACATTCAAGACTTCTGCATCATGCTGTCCTCTATCCCTGTCACCAGAGAGAAGGCTGCTGCACCCTGCTCCTTTCTACACAGTTGGGGTTGCTATGGCCTGCTGTGCTCTAGAGCCCCCTGTCTCTACAGTTAGGACTGCTGCACCATGCTGCCACTTTCCACGAGATTCAGGGCATTTGCTGCACCCTGTTGTGTGCCTCCACAGTTGAGGCAGCTGCAGCCTGCTGTCCCCCTGCCACCAGAATCAGATCCTTTGCTACACCCTGCTGCCCACATCCCTTGTCTCAAACAGGCATGGCTGCTGCACCTGTCCCACAGTTTGGGCTGCTGTATCCTGATGCCACCCCTATCTCCTGCCCGAACATTCAGGGTTGCTGCACCCTGCTGCCCTCTGTCCCCACCCCCACAGCCAAGGCCACTGCACCCTGTTGCCCCCTGTTCCTATCTCCACAGTCAGGGCTGCTGTGCTGTGCTACACCCTAGAGTCTTATGCTGCCTGCATCTACAGTTGGGCCTGCTGAACCCTGCTATGCACTTCCCTTGCCCCAAATGGGCTGGGTTGCTGCACAGTGTATACCCTGTGCCATGTCTGGGCTGCTGTACCTTGATGCCCACCCGTGTCCAGCCCCACAGTCAAGGCTTCTGCACCATGCTGTCCTTTGTCCCCTGTCACCATTGCGTCCTGCTGCACCACAGAGCCCCTTGCCTCCACAGACAGGGGACAGGGTGCAGCAAATGCCCTTACTTCTTGTGTTGCACCCTTCCTGAACAGTTGGGGTTGCTGCACTCTGCTACCCTCTCTCTCTCTCTCACAGTCAGGGACACTGCACATATTGCCCCCTGTTTCTGTCTCAGCAGGGAGTAGCAAAGGATCTGACTCTGGTGGCAAGGAGACAGCAGGGTGCAACTGCCTCAACTGTGGAGGCATGCAACAGAGAGCTGAAAATGCCCTGAATCTTGTGGCCAGTGGCAGCATGGTGCAGGAGCCCTAACTGCAGAGACAAGAGGCTCAAGGGCACAGCAGGCCACAGCAACCCCAACTGTGTAGAAAGGATAGGGTGCAGCAGCCCTGTCTGTGATGACAGGGGATAGAAGACAGCATGGTGCAGAAGCCTCAACTGTGAAGCAGAACATGAGGCATCAGGGTACATCAGCTCTGACTGTGTGATGGGGTACACGTGGTACAGCTGCCCTGACCATTTGGTGCAATGCAAGTGGGTAGTGAGCACAGCAAACACCCCATCTCTGGTGGCTAAAGCAGCATGGTGCAGCAGCCCCAGCTGTGGAGGCAGTGGACCTGGCACTCTAGGGATTAGCACAGCACAACAGCCCTGACTTTGGAGACAGGGACAAGGGGCAACAGGTGCAGCATTACTAACTGTGAGGGTAGGGGAGAGAGGGGAGCAGGATGCAGCAACCCCAGTTGTTTGGGCAGGGAGTGACAGGGTGCAGTAGTTCTGATTCTTTAGGCATGGGATGGAGGCAGCAGGGTGCACAATTCCTGACTGTGTGGGAGAACACAGTGGGCAGCAGGGTGCAGCAACCTTGAATATGGAGCAGAAGGCAGGGGGCTTGTAGGGCAGGGGACTGGTGGCAGTAGACTGCAGCTGCCTCAGCTGTGGGGCAGAGACATGTTGCATCAGGATGCCATCTAGTGTTTCTAGCTATACACATACATGATGTATTTTCACACAGAAACCACCAAAGAACTGACATTTGTTAGTTCTGATAGTACACGTGCTTGAAATACTTTAACAGTGTGACAAGCATCTGTTTGTCAATCTGACATGAAAAAAAAAGTTCTTACATGATTGTATTTATGAAGGATACATCAAAGAACTGTTTCTGTGAATGAACAAAATTTAGATTTATTTTATAACAATAATAATAATTTTATTTATATAGCGCCTTTCAATATATCAAGGCACTGAGCAAACTGATATCATAAATTCAACTTTCAATACAAAACATGAAAACATAAAAATACATCCTAAAATACATCCTAAAAACATAATAAATTACAATAAAATTCCAATCATATTACAGATAACTTAACTCTCCAAAAAGGCCATTTTCCATAAATAAGATTTTAATTCTTTCTTAAATATCTCCACGGAGGTGCACTCCCGTAACCGGCATGGTAGAGAATTCCAAAGAGTGGGTGCAGCATGAGAAAATGCTCTGCTACCTGAAGATTTTAAACTCACTCTTGGAATCTCCAACAACCCCATGTCAGCTGAGCGGAGCGATTGGCCAGGGCAGTAAGGAACCAGTAGGCCTTTCAGATAGGGTGGACCCTGATCGCGGAGGGCTTTAAAAGTCAATAAAATGACTTTAAAGGTGATCCGCCACCGTATAGGAAGCCGGTGCAGTTCACGTAGCACTGGGGTAATATGACAGGACCTATTTGTCCCAGTCAAAACCCGGGCTTCAACGTTCTGCACCAGCTGTAGGTGGCAGCTTTCAACCCCAGAAAGCCCAAAGTAAAGGGCGTTGCAGTAGTCTAGTCGCAAGGACACAAAGGCGTGGACCAACGTTGGTAAAGAGTCAGACGGAACAAGGTGCTTAACCCTGGCAATATTCCTAAGATGGTAAAAGGAAGTCCTGATGACAGCTGACACCTGAGATTGAAAAGTCAGCCTATCGTCAAGGATCACCCCAAGGTTACGCACCCATTCAGAGGTCGGTAGTGACACGCCGCCAAGAAAAATTCCAGAAGGCGAGCCAGTATATGACCTCTCAATCTGACCACCCAGGTCCACCACCAAAACCTCAGTCTTCTCAGAGTTCAACTTTAACCAACTAGAATCCATCCAATCTTGGATTTCCCCCAGACAATTGTTAAACACCGAGAGAGCTCCATCCTGGTCAGATGCGAAAGACAGGTATAGCTGGGTATCATCTGCATAGCAGTGAAACCTCAGCCCATACAGTCTTATGATATTTCCAAGGGGCAGCATATACACTGCAAATGACATGGGTGACAGCACAGAACCCTGAGGCACTCCACACAGCAAAGAAACTGGACCGAGGAGGAAAAAATTCCTGACATAACTCTTTGTGATCTCCCAGTAAGGAATGAAGTGAACCATTGCAAAACGGTTCCCGACATTCCACAGATTTGCCTCAGGCGTGTTAACAACACCACGTGATCCACAGTGTCGAAAGCTGAAGAGAGATCAAGGAGAACCAAGATGGAGCATCTCTTTTGATCCCTCGCCCTCAGAAGATCATTAAGCACCCAAACCAGCGCAGTCTCGGTGCTATGTCTTTTACAGAAACCAGACTGGAAGGATTTGTAGATACTATGGATGGTTAAATGGTCATCCAATTGGGCAGCTACAACCTTTTCAATAACCTTCCCAATAAAGGGAAGGTTAGAGATAGGTCTGTAGCTTGAAAAACAGTCTGGGTCTAAGGAAGCTTTCTTCAAGAGAGGTGTCACCACCACCTCTTTCAAGGAGCTAGAAAACTCACCTGACTTCAAGGAGCACCAGACTATTTGCACCAAAACTGGACCAATGATATCAACACAACCCAAAATTAGGGTAGTTGGTCCAGGGTCCAAGCTATAGCTTGTGGGGCGCACACTATGGATGATCTTCATAATATCCACGAACTCAGGTCGACAAAAGGAACTCCAAGAGAATCGAGGCACTGTGTCCTTGCACTCTCCTACAACATCACCCTTAGAGGTACTGTAGTCGGACACAAGTCCGCCCTGATGTCAGCCACCTTAGTTGCAAAGTATCGAGCGAGCTCATCGCACTCTATTTGCAAAAAGGCTTTCCGAACTTGCAGACAGACTGGGTTGCACAGTCTATCTACAGTTCAAAACAGCCGAGCCGGTCAATTCTGAGCAACTGCAATCTCCCTGGACAGGAATTCTGCCTTCTTATGGGTGATTGCAGATTGATAGCTAGCATAATGTTCTATCAATCTAAGGCGGTTTTATTTTCATTAAACAGCTCTGCATTATATAGTTAGAAAAAAAAATTGAGGTTTGATTACAAATAACAAGAGTTGTGATAGACAAGTTGATTTCTCACAGAAGATTTCCACTATTTCAATTCAGCGTTAAAAATTAAATGATCAGCTTTTTAAAGGAAAAGAATATATTTTAAGCAGATCTATATACAAACCAGAGACTGGGTTAGTAAGAAACCTGGAGAGCTCAACAAACCATAAACTCTGCAGAGTGCTGCTCTGATTGGGAATCTGAAACAGCAAGCTACTCCAAAATGATGTCATCGTGCTCTAAGCTTGACTGAGAGGACAGAAATAACTCCACTGTTTTCAGCCACTGTAGAGCAAGTTAACAAATGCTGATTTAAAGAAAACCACAAAACCAAACAGCATAAAATTTTCAAGAAACACTAATCATGACACAAGGACTTGAATTTCAGCTTTTTAAGTTTCTATAAAAAATATGTAAAAACAGTTGCACATGATCTTTAAACAACTGTCTTGGCCAACCCCTTTTTGTGTGAGGTCATCCAGCTCCTCCTCTGTCAAATATCCGAAAAATATATATTTCTATACAACCACAGGATGTATTTTCAAAGTATTTTCTGCAGCCTTAGCATAACTCAATTTCAAATGACACCTCTTTGATCCCAGGATAAGTTTCCTCCTTCCAGGACACGAAAGCAACTTTATGATTTTTGCACTCATACATCACAACCTGTTTTTCTTCCTGGAACGTTATAAAATGGATATGCTCAAAATTTTAGCAGCTAAAGCTATCATTAACTCAGACACACAGGAGATCCTTGATTAAGGCCTTCCATGTAACACATTGTCTCTAAAACTGTGTGTGAGTGATACACATGCTGTCAGCATTTCTCTTAACTTGCATCTGTCAGCTAAAATCTGGGGGGTGGGGGGGATGAGTGAGGTTAATCCTGATTTACCACATTTCCAGCAGAGACAATTCAGTAATACATTTTATATTAAAAAGAAATGATACAGCACTCAGATCTGGCTGTCTACATCACACCAATCACACAAGCCGCCTCAACCCTAGATAGATCAGCTACCGCCAAAAGCCCCTCTGGGTCTAGTCACCTTAAAGAGCGATAGCTAACCATCTCCACAGGGACAGGACTATCGGGGGGGCTCAAATGTGAACTCCACAATGCAGTGATCAGACCAAAAGACCAGATCAATCCTGAGGTTATCAACCCCAAGACCCAGCCAGAACACTAGGTTGAGTGTGTGACCATGCTGATGGGTCGTAGAAACAACTACTTGTGTCAGGCCCAGTGAAGACATTAACTAGAGGAGGTTATAACCAAAACCCAAGAATTCATCATTGTCCCAGGCATTGAAGTCCCCCAGAAATAAACATCTGGGTGACTCCAACACCTGGTTGACGATGAAGTCTGCTACCTCCTGCTGGAATTCTTCCCGCAGATCAGGCGGGTGATAAATGAGGAGAATCCTGCAGCCTGCACCTGGACCCCCACAAATGGCAACACACTCAAAAGGCCTGGTATTACCAACTGAATGTACTATGGAGCCCAGGTTGGCTCTAAAATGATGGCCACACCCCCGCCCCTGTGATCCTTCCTTGAGCAGTGCGCCACGGAGTACCTGGTGTGGATGGCAGTAAATACAGTAGTATAAAACTATCTGACAATATCAGCCCCATTATAAGTGAATGAGGTGCACTCACACAGCCTTTCCTTTTGTGACATCATAAAACAGGGCTGCATGGGCCGATGTGGGGGTGTGGTTTGCAGACTAGGAAGTTGGTGCTTTTTTTGTTTGCCGGTAGGCTCTATTTTAATTTCACAAGGCAAATAACTTTTAATACACAATGCCTTTTTATACCACACTTCATTGGGAGCTGTCTGTTGGGGTAAGTTATCGAATGGGTTGGGGCAGGCAGCTACTAGGAAGCTGCTCTTCAAGTTTGTTTTTGATGAGCCAATTACTGTTACAGAAAACACTGATGCATAGCAGTACCCATCAGCATGCAGTTCCCTTGAATATAGAGTCTGGATCATTATCTGATAACAACATTAATTGTGTTTTTAGCTGTTTACATTACAACTTCTTAAACTTCAATAGTGCAGATTGCAGTGTGGTTATAGTGTGTTTCACATAAGTCAGTCTTTATCTGTATGGTGTTACATAAACTATAAGTAGTATTTTATTTCATCAGCACTATCACAATTGATCTTTTTAAAGCTCATGTATAAGCTATTATCACGATGTAATAGAGCTACACAGCCCAGCATCTTGTTGGCTTTGACTGCTGCATTATTCCTGCACTGGGCTGAGTTGTTAATATTCCCCGTTATAGTTACCCCCAGGTTCTTTCCTCCTCTGCGCTCCCCAACTGTACCCCTCCCAGCAGATAGCTCCTTCTCTGCTTCTTGGCTCTGAAGTGCATTACCTTGCACTTCTTGGCATTGAACCTCAACTGCCATGTTTCCAACCACTCCTGTAGTTTGGTCAGGTCCCCCTACAGCCCTCTCCACCCCTCGATGTCATCCACCACAGCTCTCATCTTGGTATAGTCTGCGAACAGACTAATCTTACTCTAGGTCCCATGTGAAATATCTACTATGAATATCTCAGACAGCACTGGTCCCAGTACCAGTCCATGTGGCACCCCACTTGTTACTACTGGTGGCGATGAGAGTTTCACCACCATCACCGCTATTTGCTGCCTGCCCTTCAGACAGTTCGCGATCCATCTGACCATCTTAGTACCCACCCCTGCATCTTCTAGCTTCCCTCCTAGCCTCCCATGTGGCACTGAATTGAAGACCTTGTTGAAGACCAAGTATAGGACATCCACTGCATGGTCTTTGTACAGCTCCCTGGTTACCCAATCATAGACTCAATTAGGTTTGTCGGACAGGACCTGCCCGAGATAAACAAGTGCTGCTGCCTGTCCTGGAAAGCACTGTCCTCCAAAAAAGTCACCAATCTCTCCTTAAGGATTGTCTTCATGAGCTTACTCAAAATTGATGTGAGGCTCACTGGTCTGTAGTTGTCTAGATCATCCCTTGGGACACCTTTGTGAATTGGCATCACATGAGCTAGCCTCCAGTCCCATGGGATGCAACCTATGTGCAGAGAAGTATTGAACAGGTCAGCCAGTGGTCCTGTCAGGCTCCCTGGCAGTTACTTGAGCACCCTGCTCTGCTGTCTGGTCCCAGTGGCTTGTCCACCCACAGTGCCTTTAGTCCTTCCAGTACTCTGCCCTCTGTAATTTCTCCATCTGTCACTCCAACGCTGCCCCCACCCCATGAGGCCATCTGTCCCCCCCCACCATGAATACAGAGCAGAAGTACTCATTCAGTGCCTCATCCTGCTCCTCCCCTTCTCTACTCAACCCCTGTCTTTCTTAATTCTCACTATCTGGTCCCTGTTCTTCATTCTTTCACCTATGTATCCGAATAAGTCCTTCTCTCCATCCTTAATGCCCTGTGCCAGCCTCAGCTCTCTGGATGCCTTGGGGGCTCTGACTAGTTTTGTAACCTCCCTGGACTTCTTTGTATACTCCTCCCCATCTCCCCCGATATTTTGAAGCTTTGGAAAGCTCTCCTCTTGGCTCTCACCCCCTCCATTTCCTCCTTGGTCAGCCAGCTGGGCTTCTTTTCCCTTCCCCTTCTTGCTCTGTACCCTAGTACATGCCTTAGTAGCCTCTGCCAGCCCTGCTTTAATACCCCATTTGGATTGGCATCCATGGTGGGTTGGATTCCCTCCAGATGCCGTATCAGGATCCACCCCCCATCTTGTTGAAGTCTGCCCCTGAAATCAATCACCCTGGTACCTGAACCTCCAGTTTGCATCCCCATTGTCAGTGTGAACCACACTGAGTGGTGATCACTCCCAGCCAGTGGGCTGTCAACCTCCAGATCTCTTACAGCTTCCCTATTTGATAGTACTAGGTACAGAGTCCTTCTCAACCTAGTTGGCTCATACTCCAACTGCACCAGGAAGCCATCCTGGAATACCTCCAGTATAACCTGCTCCCTAGCATATGTGGTGCCTGGTGCACTCCAGTCCACTCCAGGTAGGTTGAAGTCCTCTACCACCACTGTGTTTCCCTTCCTGCAAACTCTCCTACTCTGATCCACCAACTCTCTGTCCAGCTCCTCCCCTTGAGTTAGTGCCCTATACACCACCTCTATCTTCAGTACGCTGCTCTTTTCATCCTGAAACTGCATCCACATGGCCTCTGCCCTGCCTTCTCCCCCCCTTCCCTTATGCACTGTATTTCTTCCCTTACATTGATCACCACCCCTCACCTTTCCTGTTTGCCCTCTCTTTCCTGAATAGCCTGTATCCAGGGATCATCCTATCCCAGTCCTGGTACTGGGTGGCCCAAGTTTTTGTTATGGCTGCAATGTCCACCTGCCCCACTGCCAAGAGAACTTGCAACTCAGTCAATTTGTTTCCCAGGTTACTCGCATTTAGCTACACTACCCTTCATCCTTCTATCCCTTCCCCACCCTGATTTATCCCCCCCCACTGTTTCTACCCGGATGCCCTCCCCTGTGACTTGGGGGGTAGGCTTATCTGGCTCCCCTCTTTGGAAACCTTGCCTACCAGCTTTCCACTTGCCACCCCATTTCTTAGTTTAAAGCTACCCTTTTTGCTATATACCCCTCCATCCCCTGCTTTTCAGCTGTACCATTCTCCCACTGCTACCCTCCTCCAACTGCCTGACCCCGGTGCCCTCTGTTACCCATCCCCCTGTCTCCCTCTCCCTCTCCTGGTGCTCCCCCAACTCCCCCTCTTCCACCATTGTTGCCAGCACTACAAGCCTGTTGCCTGCCACCACTGTATTGTCCTGAATTAGCCTCTTCCCCCTGTCTCTTGACCTGCCTTCAATGGTTGACCCCCTATCAGAGGTGAACCTGCTCTCCCACCCTGTACCTCCCTCTACCTAATGTCCTTCTCCTGATGTTCTCTCCTGTTACCCCTGGGAGAGGCCCTCCTGACCCCTTTCTCATTCTCTGCCAGCATCCTCTCCAGCTCTCTGCCAAGCCACTGCAGTCTTCCCTCCAGCCTCTTTAGCCTGTGGCAGATTGAACACCATCCTAGTCTCCAGCTTATAATAAGTAAAATATAGGGACTTACCTGCTCTAGGGCTCCATTGGTAGGAGTCCAAAGGGGTGATGTACACTGTACCTGTAAAATAAAAGATAAAAAAGGGTTACTAAAGATCTGCAGTTCTTTAGGGGGGGTTCAAAAGGGAGGAAGGGACAGGATGGACATAAAAATATACTTATCTGATAAGATTTAGGAGCCCTCGTCCTGTCAGACCTGTAAAATATAAAATAGAAAAACAGGATATAATAAAAAAGGAGTCATCATCCAACCTGTCAGACCTGTTAAAATAAAGACAGAAAAGGTTAATATGAGGAAAATACAGTAGCGAGGGCAAAGGCAAAGAGATATGAAAGGGGTATATGACAGCATAGGAGTAAAGAGAAAGAGAGCTTAAATAAAAAGTTACAGTTAGGAAAAAGCAAGAAGATAAATGCAAAGGAAATAAAGTCATAAGCAAATAAGAGATGTCCCACAGGCACAGCGGAGAGCTTGCACAGTCAGAGGACCAGCCCAGGAGAAAAGGACAGGATGCTTCTCTCCTACAGGGGGGTCTCTCATCCCACTGATCTAGCACCACCACAGGTGGTGATAGTGCCCGGAATCCACGAGTGATTGGCAGGGCCACTGGAGAGTGCCCACAGGTTGACTGTACCAGAAACATATAAAAATAGAGACTTTGATGGCAGATAAGGACCACTTGGCTCACATAGTCTGTTCATTTCCCTACTTACTGGATAAGCTACAGATCCTAGTTAACCAACAGCCTACAGTATTTCTTCCTACTCTGCACAAGAATTGCCTTATGTCTGTCCCATGCATTCTTGAATTCTCCCACAGTTTTAGACCCCACAACCTCCTCAGGAAGGCAGTTCCATGCATCCACCAGCCTCTCTTGCCGGCAACTAATCCTGATGTGTGCTCCCAGATTGGGGGGGCATGGAAACAGCATGCAAATGCCAGGCAGATGAAGCCCCTTCATCAGGCTACTCCTGCATAGAACTCTAGCTGCAGCACTCCTGGATCGGATTCACACCTTCACCCCACCCCCAACCCCTGCCAGATGACTGCAGTGAAGAAATTCCAAAAGCTGATGGCGTAACCAATACCAGGGAATAAGCTGGGGGCAGTACAGGGTTGATTCGCAGGTGGGTGCGACTAACAGCCAGGTCTCAGTAAGGAGGGTATAAGGCTTAGGAGAAAAAGGCCTGTAGGTTGTCAGGAAATGAGGGGGGTCTTTTTTGGCCCAGGTGGAAATGTGGGTGCCAGGCAGCACACATCTGGAGTGAGGAATCCTAAATTTGAGCTTGGGAGCAAATGGAAGCTCAAAGTAGTACAGTTGGGGATTAGATGAAGCTACACTAGCAAACACAAGAACTTAACTACAGGGATCTCTCATTTAATGTTCTGCCTAGCTGAGATGCAGTTCATTAATTTACAGTTCTGTACACATTTTTACAGGGGGCTTTAGCTTAGCACTGTACTTCCTTTCCACTTCCACAATGGTTGGTTCATGATCAAGCAAGCAGAAAAATAATGTTTTATGTGCTCATGAGCACAGGCCCCCGCGCCTAGGCACCACTGTCTCCCTACCTACTGAACCCGTCACCCCTCGCTCCTGCCCACCTCTGGGGCTCATTCCTCACTGGCCGCACTGGGCCACAGCTTCCAGCAACAGGCCAAAACAGAAGCATATGATTAGGTTGGAGATGAGGTCTCTCTTCCCCCTCTGGCAGTTACTGTCTCCCCAGGTCCACTCTACCCAGCAGCCACAGGACCCCTACAACCCAGCAGCCACAGGCCCCCTCCAACTCCCCTCACCCGCCCTCCAACACCCCCACCTGGCTCCCTCCAACCCTCACCAAAGGATTCTTCCAACCCCCCCAAGCTCTTCTGTATCCCACACATACTCCTGTGTTAAATGGGGAAGAGATACCCACAGATCAGATAGCTCTAAGTTTAATTTCAATACTGCACTCTCTAAACAAATCCAACCCCCTTCCCCAACTCAAGTTTAAATCAGTAGAGAACAGCTGAGAGCTTCAAATCTCTCCTCCCCCGGCCCCCAATCTCAGGTTTGAATTAGGGTGTAATTCTAAAGTCTGTTAAATAAAAATAAAATAAGGGAGTGAACAGTTCTTATTAAAGTCAGACCCCCCCAGTCAAAAGCAATCACCTACGGACTAGGAGAACTCACCTCAGAAGTCTGGTTCCAAGTTTATGAGAAACAGCAGTTTCTTTCTCCTGTGTGCAAAATTTACATCCTTTAGAGCACACTAGCAGAGACGGTTGGAGAAACTCTGCTGAACTAGAATGCGATTGGCTAGTGCCATTCAACTGGATGATGCTGTGTTAATTGGTTGATGTTACTGAGTTATGTAAAGGTTGCTGTGACTGGATGTTAGCTACGGCAGACAGAGAAAGAAGATGCCCGATTTGCAGGGGTCTACCTTAACATTCATTTACTAACCCAGGTACTAGTACAGATTGCTACGGGCTAGTGTAGAATCTCTGTTACTTGACTGCCTGGCCTAGTGCAATTCCTCCTGTGGAAAGCTGCAGTTCTATTCTCAACCCAGGTATCAAATAAATAAATAAATACATAAATATAACTGATTTAATTTAAAGCCAGGTCGTTTTCATGGAGGTTTAACTTTGTGCTGCTTTAGTATTTGTGAAATGAAAAAAATAGATGTGTGTGTGTAGTGCATTTACAAACTGTTTCATTTTATAACTGCTGCTTTTATTTTTTGCTGGTAAAAATCCTTTCTCCTTTTCCTTTCCTTGTTTAGCTCAGTACTCGTGACAGATAGATTTGGGACTGTGTCCAGGAGCAGCACAGTTCTAGGGTTGCCACCTGTCCAGTTGTAGACTGAATAATCCAGTTTTCAGGGTACTTATCTAGTCATCTGGTTTTGATTAAATGTAGTCCAGTTTTTGGACCATTTTGAGTGCTCAGATAGTATTAAAACTGACTGTATCAAATCATTTGCTGTTGCATGCATGCCCAGGTTACAAACAACTTCTGATGTCACTAGTCACAGGCCTTTGTTTGTAAAACTAGTCTGTCTAGGAGGTGTAAAGTATGGCCATTAAAACCATTAGCAGTAAATCAGCCTAATCTTTTCAACTCTGAATTTTAAGTATGGTCATTTACTGCCATGATAGGAAACCGTTTGTACACCTTTGTATGCTGTAATTGGTTCCTTTTAGTTTTTCCTATATTCTCATATGTTTTAGAACTACTTTTTATGTTGATTACACACATGCGCAAGAAACATGTTGCGTCAGTTTTCACAGCAGGTTGGTGGAGGCGTGGCACTGTTGTGCCCAAAGCCCCCACAACCTGCAAAGGCTTGTCCCCCATCCCCCAATGCCGTGGCATGCTGCTGCTGACAATAGTTCAGCTAGTGTGCCACAACTTTCTAAAAAATCAGCCGCTGCAATCAGGGATCGCCTCGTCATTACAGCGTCAGCCATCCGCTGCAATGAGGGAGTGACCCGTCATTGCAGGGCAGAATGTAGAATCTGTGATATTGTTTGTGAACATAGCAGCTGCTTGCCACCATATTCACAAACAATATGTAATTTCTACATGTTATTTGCCGACGGGAGCCCACCCCCCGCCGGGCATAATGTAACACCCCCAGTTTTATTGTTCTGCCGACGGGTGCCCAATCCCGTCATCAGAAATGAATTCCCCACCCCCCCTTTTGCTGTTTGTCAATGGGGGTGCCCAGTCCCCTGTCGGCTACAGCTGCCCCCCTCCAAAACAACTCTGGTGGCACGCTGGGAGCCCAGCCCAGCATACCACATGCCCCTTTTATTGTTTGACGGGGGTGCCCAATCCCTCATCGGCTACAGCTGCCCCCCCGAAACATGACCCCGGTGGCATGCTGGGAGCCCACCCCAGCATGCCACATGCCCTGTAAATTAAAATGGTCCGTGAAGTCTTTTGGGTTTGGTACCTGAAAAAGGAAACAGTCCCTCAAAGTCTCCCTCCCCACAACCCGCACCCACCCACTGCACACCCTGCCTCTCCACACCCCATACACCATACTTACCTCTGGAGCTCGGCGTGATGATTTTTGCTGGACCGGGAACACATCTGCACTCTTCAAAGTGACCGCCAACTGAGGAAATGCTGGTAAGCTGTATAATGTAATAAACAGAGTTTTTTCAGCTTTAGTGTATATCTCTGGCATTTTTGGGAATTTTTTCCCCAAATTTTCAACATGGGGTTTTTGGGACCCCTCCTCATGAATTCTTGACCTGTCATAGTGTTAATCGGCCCCGAAAGGTGGTTTCGTAGTCACTGCCGTAATCACCCTTCGGGGCCGAGTAACAAAATGACAGTGCCAGTGTTCATGAGGTGGGCTAACAAAAAGCCTATGTTGCAAATTTGGTGGAAAGAATCCAAAAAATGACTGTTTTACAAGCGTGCGTTGCGCAGTTGCTACATACGCTCGTAACTTCGCGTATTTACAATATTTTCATGCCAGACTTTCAAAATTGGCATTTTGTCACACCTTCTTGTGAGCAGTATAGCTGTCATTGTTCACATCCTGGCCAAAATATGTTTTCGCACTTCCAGCGCAGAATAGCGTGGTCGCTGTGGGAAATCAGTGTTCAGAACAGATTAAGAAAATGATAGTGACACTGTTCATGAGTAGAGGTCCTAAAATGCCTATTTTGAAAATTTGGTAATGATACTCCATAAAATGACTGTGTTACAAGCGTGCATTGTGCAGTTGGCATGCGCACTGGTAACTTTGCAAGTTTCTAATATTTTCACTCCAGATTTTCAACATTACCATTTTCCCAGACCTACTTATAAACAGTACAGCTGTCATTTTTCCCATCCTGGCCAAAATGTGTTTTCGCATATCCAGCATGGAATAGAGCGGTCGTTGTGGGAAATCACTGTTCGGGACAGATTAAGAAAATGACAATGGTACTGTTCATGAGCAGAGGTCCTAAAATGCCTATGTTGAAAATTTAGTGATGTTAGCCCATCGATTGACTGTGTTACAAGTGTGCATTGCGCACTTTCCACGCACACTTGTATCTTCACAGATTTGTAATATTGTCACACCACATTTTCAACAGTGCCATTTTTTCACACCTCCTTATAAGCAGTACAGCTGTCATTTTTCACATCCTGACCGAAATGTGTTTTCACAGTTACGGCGCAGAATAACATGGTCACTGTGGGAAATCAGTGTTCGGGACAGATTAAGAAAATGACAGTGGCACTGTTCATGAGCAGAGGTCCTAAAATCCCTATGTTGAAAATTTGGTGACGAAACCCCATAACATGACTGTGTTATAAGCGTGTATGCTGAACTGTTTCCATGCACCCTTGTAACTTTGCAAATTTAGTATACTGTCATGCCACATTTTCAACAGTGGCATTTTTCACAACTCCTACTTAACACTACAGCTGTCATTTTTCACATCCTGGCTAAAATATGTTTTGCTCTCCTGTGGACAATAGCTATGCATGGTCACTCTGGGAAATCAATATTTGGGACAGATTAAAATCGATCAGTGAGAGGAGTGACCGAGCTCAGCAGGCTCTTAACCGGGACTACTGCGGATTTGTTTGTAGCGACAAGAAACGCCCAACACAAGAGCCCAGTAAAAAGGGCAGCTCTGCAGCACTGGGAGAAACAGAACGAGAGAGCGAGGGAGGGAGGGGAGTTGCGTAAACTCACCAAAGCAAGCTTGTCAGAACTGCTGTGGATTTTTTGTGGGCAGAAAAGGTGTCGACACAGGCATAGGGGCCCAGCATAAAAAGGCCAGCCTGCAGCAATGGGAGAAACAGTACCAGTGAGTGAGACAAAGGGACTTAGTGAGCTCAATGGAGCTCTGTCAGGACTGCTGGGATTTCTCTGTGGGCAGAAAAAGGCATCAATGCAGGCAGGAGCCCCGTACAAAAGGGCAGCTTGCAGCACCAGGACAAACAGAGTGAGCGATGAGAGAGGGAGACTGAGCTACCTCAATGGAGCTCTGTCTGGACAGCTGTGGATTTCTTTGTGGACAGACAAAGTTGCCAACACAGCCAGGAGCTCCATGCAATAGCGCAGTCTGCGGCGCCAAGACACACAGAATGAGCGAGTGACAGAGCGGTAGTGAGCGAGCTCAAGGGAGCTCTAGTTTGACTGCTGCAGATTTCTTTGTGGGCAGAAAATGCGGCAACGCAGGCAGGAGCCCAGTACAAAAGGCCAGTTTGCAGCACCGGCAGAAACGGAATGCAAGAGTGACAGACGGGCAGTGAGCAAGCTCAGTGGAGCTGTGTCAGGACTGCTTTAGATTTCTTTCTGGCCAGAAAAAGCTGCCAATGCAGGCAGGAGCCCAATACAAAAGGGCAGCCTGCAGCGCCAGGAGACACAGAATGAGCGAGTGAGGGAAGGGGAGTCAGTGAGCTCAACGAGGCTTTGTTGGGAAAGCTGCAGATTTGTTTGTGGGCAGAGAAAGGCAGCAATGCATGCAGGGGCCCAGTACAAAAGGGCAGCCTGCAGTGGTAGGAAAACCAGGATGAGTGAGTGAGTGAGTGAGTGAGTGAGCTCAACAGAGCTGTATTGTAACCACTGCAAATTTCTTTATGGGCATAAGAAGGCAGCAACGCAGGCAGGAGCCCAGTAGAAAAGGGCAGCCTGCAGCGCCAGCAGAACAGAATGAGCCAGTGAGTGAGCTCAATGGAGCTTTGTCGGGACTGCTGCAGATTTCTTTGTGGGTAGAAAAAGCCACCAACACAGGCAGAAGACCAGTACAAAAGGGCAGCCTGCAGCGCCGGGAGAAACAGAATGAGCGAGTGAGACAGAGGGATTGAGCCACCTCAATGGAGCTCTATCGGGACAGCTGCGTATTTCTTCCTCAGCAGATCAAGGTGCCAATGCACACAGCAGCCCAGTACAAAACAGCAGCCTGCAGCACCGGGGTAAACAGACTGAGCCAGTGACAGAGGCCCACTGAGCGAGCTCAACAGACCAACGCAATCAACATTCGGCATTGACAAATGCTTGCTCAAAGTAGTTTTCACATTTTTATTGCCTTTGTCACTGTGTTGATTATTTCTCTCCTAAGTCCTAAACAGCTGCTACTCTTTTTATGTTTGCTTGTGTGCATGCGCAAGAAACATTATGTGGCAGCTTATCAGAGAAGCGGGTTGTGGAGGTGCAACACTGTGGCAACCAATGCCACGACTGCATCTCTGGGCTTGGCCGTCTGTAACGAATATAGTGGCATGCTGCTGCTGACACTAGTTCAGCAAGCATGCCACCAACTTGGAATAATTTGGCTGCAGCAATCAGGAAGCCCCTCATCATTGCAGCATCAGCCTTCCACCTCTCCTTTGGGTCTCAATAATGCAGAGGAGAAGCTGACGGTGCGATGGCAGGTGGTCCCTGTTTGTTGCAGCTGCCCGCTGTCCTACTCTTGTTTAATCACTCTCTCTATCTCAGGGTTTTTCTTTTCGTACAATAAGAAATTATTTCAGCTGTTCCACAGCACTTGCCCCGCTGCCAACCAACTGCCCTTCTTGGCCGACTCCAGCTTTGCCAGCTGAGCTGACATTTAATTTGTTGTTCTAACTTCTACTTCTTGTCCCCCCCGCCCCTGCCCATTGCCAATAAACCACAGTGTACCTGCCTGCTAGCTAGACTGCCAGTGCCACTGAAATTTCCCAGCAGGCGAATCCATGGCAACTGGATGGGTCTTTATCTGCCGTCAACTTCTATGCGAGCTCAGCCAGCTGAGGTCCCATCTCTCCACCTCGACTCAGAGTCCCGACTCTCCAGTCTCCAAGAACCAGTCTCTTCCCTCTCCTCTCTCTCTAGTCTGTCTGCCTCCCTCCTTTTTTTTTTTTAACTATACTTTTTTTGTCTGCAGGAGCCGCCGACATCTGCCATGGTCATGGACCTCCAGCTCCCACCTCCCGTCAATGGCTCTACTGCTCCCCATGGAACCCTTGTCTTACCCCTCAGAGGGTGGGGTCACGGCACCCCCTCCATGTAAATGGTGCCACATTTCTAGTGACCAACAGGGAAGCGAGCCATGGGAGGCTAATTGAAGCCGGAGGTAAGACTTTATAGAGGCAGCCCTGCAGGATTTTGTTCTTCCCCTTAGGCAGAGGGGTGGGGACGTGCAATGATGACCAGCGTCCACCCCACCCCTGAAAGATAGCCTGCATCGGTGTGTTGCAGGAGACCCAGCTTCTGCCAGGTGCCGTTGTTGCACCAAACACGATGCCCCCTCCCCCCAGAGAAGGGGAGCTATCTGAGGGATGCTCGATCCTTCTCCCCCCCGGCCAGCCCTCTAGCGATCCAAGTCTATTCCCGAACCCGGGTCACCGGCATCGCAAGTGGAAATCCCTCCACTGCACCGGCGGGCCAGTGCTAGTCTGTCTCCCTCCTGCACTGAACACTCACGATGCAAGTAAGAAGTCACTGCCAACTTAGAGTCCTCACACACAGATTCTTCATCTTCTCATCTCATCTGTTAGTCTGTCCCGAGTCCTCCTTCTAGCCCAGGCTGAGCCTGCAGTGCTGTGCATTCAAATTAATTATGAAAAAAAAAAAGAAAACTGCATTAGGGCTCACGCTGCTGCCTCGCTCATTACTAGCTGCTGGCTCACAGGTTCAGGCTCACTGACACACACTTCTGAGTCTCAGTCACACCGCTGGCCACTGGCCAAAAAACGAACGGAGCTCTGGTAGTCATGAACGGCCAGTAGTCAGTGGCAAAATAGGAGCTGGAGTGAGAATCCTAAGCAGAGGGCTGAGTGGCTGACTGGCAGCCATGTGGGGGGGGGGGAACAGTAACAGTTTTGTTCCCATCCCATGCAGTACAGAAGCCAAAGCTGAGCTCGAAGGGTGCATGATGCGAGGACTGGAGCAGCAGCACTACAGCCTTACAGCAAGGACTTGGAGTGCTTGAAAGGACTCTCGTGGACTGTGCACAGCAATAAAAAAAAAAGTCTACACTATTCTGGCTAAGTTACTGCAGCAGAAACAAGTAGATGCGGGCGCAGCTTCAGAATTTAAACAGAAACAGTATTTATTTATTTTTTCAGTGACAATGATTGGGGAGGATTTAACTTAGATTGGGATGGGGGGTTGTAACCTCCCCCAAATCAGCGTGGTGACACCAATGGGCCATGTGGCAAAGAGTAACAGGCAACAGAAAAAGCTTGTGATCGTAATTTTTTCCCCTGACTGGCTTCTTTTTAACTCTAGTCATGATTGGAATTCTATTGCATACTGATGTGAGGCAGGCTATTCGCATGAATATCCCAGTTGCTGAACCTCACAGGGCTATTCATGCAAGCAGCCTGAATCAATATGCAGTAGAATTCCAATCATGACTAGGGTTAAAAAGAAGCCAGTCGGGAAAGAGAATTACAATCTCAAACTTTCTTTCTATTGACTGTTGCTCTTTTCTGCATGCTTTACTGAAAGTAGTGTTCCTCCCCTGGGTTCCTCCTTAGGTTGTGCAGGTGTGGAAATCGGAATGCTTTGAAAAATGACTATCCAGATGTGGAACGGTACAGTCTCAGTTGGCATAGTTTAAACTTTCTAAAAACTACAAATCATCTGAAGTGCAATTCCTTCAACTGCATGGCTGCAGTTTACCTTACTCAGTGTTTGCTGAGAAACAGAAGCCATCCACATTAAATTCGCGTACATTGTCATAGTGAGATGGCTTCTGTTTCTCAGCAAGCACTGAGTCAGGTAAACTGCAGTCATGCAGCTGAAGGAATCGCACTAAAGCACTTCAGATGATTTGTAGTTACTAGAATGTTTAAGCCATGACAATTGAGACTGTACTGTTGTGGGTAGTAATTCTTCAAAGCATTCCAACCCTGGGGCCTGTACAACCTAAGGAGGGTGAGTGAACCAGTTTCCTTGTAAAGGCTTTTGGGCTTGATGTTTCAAAGTCACCATCTCAGTTTACTTGTACAAACTGCAGTGGCATGAGGAGCTCATGTTAGCTGGTTGGACTTTATTTATACTATGTATTGCATTTTTCCAAAAGCCCAGAGCATTTCATACAATTAATCAAAACAACAGGCACAGGGCAAAGTAAAAGACCTGGGAAACAAAATAAATATTGATTTAAAACAGAAGCTGTTCACAATCAGCTCTCAATAAATGCTTGCGCATGCTAATAGGTTTTCAGCTTTTTCCTAAAACTAGGCAAAGATAGAACTAAATGATGGGCACTGAGTTTCACAGGTGTGGCACAGCAACTGTGATCAGACTTAAAAGGGGCCACTAAAATGCAGAGAAGGCGATGCCTTACAGTTTGGCTGAGGGGGTCAACCAGATTGATTAACTTTAAGCATTAATTTGTCCTCTGTTCATAATGTTATTCTTTGTAATGTACTTGTACATTGTGGGATATTTTTATTGGCATGATTTATTTAATAGTAATTTGATTTCAATTTATGTGAACTCATTTGCTCCCGGTGGCCATTTTGGGTCAGATCCAGCGATGGATGCTTCCGACGCCATATGGTTTCTATGGGAACAAATGAACTGTTGCATTATATACAGGACACCACTGGAAATAAGCTTCTTTGTTAAAGCAGCACTGCAAAATTTTGACCTAAACTTTTGTATTCTGTTTTAGATAGCCCCTTCACTTCAGACTTGTATGACACCCTCTGTGCAACAATTTTGAACTGGCTTTACCCCAGAGGGAAGTGGAGTGCACACTTCCATCTTGAGTCTTATTTCTGTGTTATTTCAGTCCAGATTGACAAATCACTGCATTTCATCAGTGCACTGTTAATACACTGCATTGACTTTCTGCTACACTGTTGTACCACTGCTCAATCTTTCTTATTTTTTGATGCAGACTGTAAGAGCACTGCAAATAATTATTAGATTTTCATGCACACTTCTTTAGCACTGTATTTCCTTCACTAATTTTTGCTGCACACTGCAGTAGTACTGGCAACACTTTATAATTTTTATCACACTTCTTTAGCACTGGATTGTCTCAGCAATCTGGTTACCTAATTTGTCACAATGGCATTACAATGGTATAGCAATGGCAATACTGTGGTCAGCTGAAAAATCCACAATGGCACTACCCAGTGGTACTCTGGAATCACAGTGGTAGGTGATATATAGATTTTCCTCTGTGCACTGGCCAAATGGTATCCCTATAGCATTTTTTACCATTTTCTCTGTCTCTCACACATACACTGGTAATACAATGGTATCATGAAATTTTGAGAATTTTGCCGGCTCCCACAAATACTGGTATACTGTTAGCACTATGGTACTGCGTTATTTTGATATTTCAGTATTTGGTACCTCTCACAGCAACCCTAGACTCATGTGGTAGCACAGTGGTACCAGTATTAATCTCATTATACTCTGTACTCTAATGCATTGTTAAGATAAATTACATTATCAACCTCATGGAGAACAGTTTTCAATTCCATATTTTTATTTGTTCACTTGTCTTTATCTTACTGGTAATAGACTTTTATTGTTCACATTGACCAGAACATTCAAAGAGCATTTGCGATCGCTAAATGGGTAAGTGACTTTCAAACAATACTTTGCACCTCATAAACAGTGTAGGATCACAAAATGATGTCTTGAATAGCATAATTAGTGAGTCTCTGATCAGTTGGTGAATTGCTCTAAAAGATGTTGCCTCCCTAAACCAGGTATTATCACCTCTGCCTCCTACCCCTGCCCCTTTGAGCTCCCACCATCGGTAATATCACACTTCCCCTGGTGTTCAGTGGTGCTCCTGTCTATTCCATACATCGGAAACAGCCAATACCTACCTGCCCACCCAGTCCCACCGCTCCCACCATTCATGGCCCCCACCATATGTTTACGCAGTCTCCGCACAGTGGCAATTGGCAGAGACACTCTGCTAACCACTGTGACCAACTGAGGACAGAATGCCAGTTTTGTGCTCATGTGCCTACTGTATAAACAGCTGTGTACAGTTAGCACATGATTGTGAACTATCATCCATTTTATGCCTGATCAAAGAGCTGAGAGGATAGTCTGTGCCGAATGTGGAAGGGTGTCAAATATATAGTAAGCCTGGGGACCAGGAGGTAGTATTTGCTGTAAGAACTAACTGGCTCATGGTGGGGACTTTGGACATACAGGGGGCAAGGGCTTTCACTCAACATACCGCTGCTTACTCTATCAAGCCCTGGGCTGGCTTCCCCCATCAGTCCAATGGACCTATCTCCTGGCCAGCACAGTCAATAAGGCCATCCAAAACTGAGCTACCTCTCCACAATCCCACCTCCTTTGGCCAAAAGTGTTTGTTCGAGAGCTTTGCCTCACTGCTGGCCCCATGCTTGAGTGCCCCCTAGTCTCCACCTGTATGGGTAAACATGCATGTTCATCTGCAGCCCCTTTTCTTTGGAACAACCTGCCCACTCCACTTAGCACCACTGACTCTCTCCAGGACTCTTCCATATTCTCCTTGGATCTCACCTTCTGTCCTTCACCCTTTGCTCCTGCTTTCTCAACTTATTATCATGCCTCTACTTCCCTTCCCTCCTTTTCCTTCTTGGTCTATACCCACACTGCCGTGATGCACTTTTTCCTTTACTCATCTCAGATCATACCTAATTTGTATTACAACTTGGCTACTACTGTACCTGCTATTGTCATAAATGTTATTTATCCATTGTGCTGCAAGTTTATATATATTGTCATATAAATATCCTGTATATTTTTATTACTGTCTATTGTATGCCTTGTCCCATTCTCCTTTGTACTTGCTTGTATTCATGTGCCATCATCAATGACCCAGGTCATGCCTGAAAATGGTTCTCGGACCAGTGCACCTACTCAGTAAACGAATGAATGAATGAATGAATGAATGAATGAATGAATAAATAAATGGGAACCACTGGACATCAGGGATAGTAACAATCTACTGTATATCTGTGGGGTGATTGTAGGATGGAGTAGGACAGGAGAACAGGTAAATTAAGAACCTGGACATGTGGGATAATTAGGGGAGGGGGCCCAATGGAGACAGGCTGTTTCCCAGAAGGGTGCTTTAGTGCTGTAACTCCCAGGATACGTTATGTCTGGTGCTGTAATGTGGCCTGTGCTGTAATAGGCATCAGCAACATGGCTGTCACATTAGCATGTGTGAACCCTTTCTCCACACCCTCCTGAGTGTCCACCCTATAACAGGCTTTGGTGGCATCTGCAAAAAGACATACCTTCCCATTCAGTTCTTCTGCAATTTCACTTATGAAGACACTGAAGTGGCCCACTCCTAGTACTGAGCCCCACCCTGCACCATGCCTTTAACCAACTGTTGAAAGCCATGTGGAGAGTCCTATCGTCTCCCAAGATGTATATAGGCAACCTTTTGGCAAAAGCCACCATGCATGTTTGAGGACCCTCCCCGATCCCTGAAATTTCCTTGCACTACCCCTACCCCGTCCCTTGCTAGGTCATTTGTCCCCAGGTGGACAATGACATCTAGCTCCCTCTCATCTCCTGCTGCCTAATGATCCACTGTATCTGCTCTCATCCTCCAAGCCAAAGTACCTCTCAGGTATTTCACCTCCTCTCCTTTACCCCCTGCTCGCAAGTCTATCCCAATTAAGTCCCCCACCAGCAGTTGCTTCCTACTCAGCTGGGGGCCTCTTCCTCCCTCCTTGTAACTGTGAAATGGTCCATGGACAGTGCTTTCTTTGGGGAAGGTTTCTCCAGGGGCCAAAAGGGTGGTTCAGCTGCAGGGAGAGTGGTTGTCTGGGTAGGGCCCATTTCAGATGCAGGGAAAGTGGTTAGTGAACTGAAACTCTGACAAACAAACTGGCAGAGGGGCAGAAAATGCAAGCCCCATAGGAAAGAGCACAGTGAGGGCTACAATAGGTCATTTACCGCAGAAGTCACAGGTCGGGGAACTACAGCTGAAGAGAACATGGAGAACAGGTAGGCATCGGAAAATGATGCATGGGGGCAATGAATGGACATGCACTCATGATGGCATGCATGGGAACTACAGATACTGGGATGCCAATGCCTGGGGTGCAAAGGTCAGCTTAGGTAGGTGGACACTGACCTGTAGGTAGAGTGCACAACACACAGGGACCCCTGCATGCTGGACAGCAGGGAAGTGTGCCATGGAGCATAGCTCCGCTGCAGCACAGTAGCTGATGGGGGCCCAGGACACTGTGGACACAGAACTTGAATGTGACCATGGTGCACAGCACAGCCATGAAGCACTGGGACTGTGGGCAGACAGTGGCACTACAGTGCTGGTACAGACTGCCCACAGACAAGTAGCAGCTGCCACAGGTGTGGCCCATGGAGTGTGATGTGCAAACGAAGTGCAATCACACCCGCATGCCTGAGCTGGAACAAAAGCTGGTCAGTGTTGCACAGTCCTTGGCACAAAGGAGGACAGCGTGGAAGCCATGGACGGGCCAGGGTGCTCAACTGCAACTCCAACAACAGGGACAATCTGTAAGTTGTTACCATCCAAGAAGGGAAAGTCCAAGCTGAATGTGAATGGTTACCTCCTGGTCCATGAATGGACATGCAATGAGATAATGTACTATTTTTTTTATCATATCATATTTTTCACCTGCTGCAGCACACACTCCAGCTTGGGGCATCCAGTCACCAGCTCCACTGATCTGGAGAGCTGGGCAGCTCAAACTGCACCCAGGAGGATCAGGGACGGCCATCATGCCATCCTGCTGGAGGGCTCCCCCTCTGCCTCTACCAGCCAGGACAGCCCCAGACCGTCCCCGACAGGACTCCACCAAAGTCCTCCGGGTGGCTCGGAGCACAGCCATTGAGCTGCAATGTCATGCCCAGCCATTTTCCTTTGATTGGCCCCTGTAGCACGGACATGCAATGACAACCAGGTGCAATGTGCCGGCATCTGCTGTGCTCCCCATCTAGTGTCACTGACACTAGTAGTGTCCCTGGGCATCCCTAGGGGGCCGCTACAGCACGGTGAAATTCCCCAGCCCACCCCAGGACTGGAAGAGTAGTCTAGGGATGTTCTATCCCAGTCCTCCCCTACCCCCTGCTGACCCCCGATGGCCTGGGCTTGTTCCTGAACCCGGGTCACTGGAGTGGCACAAAGTGTGGTGTCCATTGCCTCAACCCTCAGCACCACCAGGCCAGCCTGAGACAGTGTACTGGTGCTGCCAACACCATTAGTCCAAGTCCTGACTCAGCCAGGCCATCACACTGCTCCAGGATGGCCAACACCACCTAAAGAAAAAGAATGAGCATAGTCATACTCTGGAGGTGACAGATGCTCTACTGGCACAGGCACTGGCTGGCATCAAGTAGAAGGCACACAGCACCATAGCTAGTCCTGCATAGCTACTGCAGAGTGAGGCAACTGCGATGACCACTGAGCTGCAGCAACAGTTGCCAAGCAAGAGGGACCTGCTGCAGATTGTGAACAGGACCCACTGCAAGGACCTCTCACCAGAACCAGTGACACTGGCTGACCTCATTATCCCCAAGCAGCTACAGTCAGTGACTGGAAGGCCATGGTACAGCAGGATTACCGGCAGCACCACCCACCAGGTCTTTCTACTCACCACAGAGGACAACATCAGGGACCTGGCACAGGCACCCTTCTGGGTGATGGATGGTATGTTCAAGACTATGCCACACCTGTTCACTCAGTTGTACACCATCCATGAACCCATGGGAATGGGCCCTAACAAACTCATCATGTCATTGGTGTATACGCTGATGACGACAAAGAGCTTGCAATGTTACTGCACCTTGTTTCAGGAGCTGAATAAATATGCCAGTATACAGTCCTGCACCCTCAAAGCACCTATGATCATCACTGACTTTGAGCAGGCTGCGATCAATGCCTGTAAGATGGAGTTTCCGCAAGCCATGAACAAGGGTTGCCTGTTCCACTTTGGGCAGATTGTGTGGCAGAAGGTCCAGAGCTTTGGTCTTACACCACAATACAGAAGTGACTCAGACTTCAGCCTGAAGATCCATGAACTCGTGGTCCTCACCCATCTCCTGTCACAGGACATTCCAGCAGCATTCAGCCTCCTGAAGCCAACCATTCCACCCAATGTCACCACACTCCTCTATTGTTTCGAGCAGACACATGTGCTGGGCAGGATATGGCTGTACAGTAGGGTGGCCAAGGTGCCCATGAGATACGACCCCATGTTCCCACCTCAGCTGTGGTTGGTTGCGGATCTCAATGAGCGAGGTATACCATGGACCAAAACAATGTCAAGACCTGACACTGCCATCTCCATGCCCTGCTCAAGAAGATGCATGTAGGGGTCATGACAATGCTAGCAGAGCTCCACAGGGAACAGCAATGGATCGATGTCACCAGGGAAGGCATTCATTGTGGACTGCCATGGACACCACCCAAGAAGAGCTATGAGGAGTGGATAAGGATGCTACTGACATCCAAGGAAAAGGGCAAGCTGCTGGAGTTCCTCTGTGGCATGGCGCACAACACCACCCTGTAGGGTTTCCATGGTGACATGGCACCTGACAGTTGTACACTCACAGTACAAATCATGCACAGCCACCAGGTTGCCACTGTGGCCCCCTACTGTTGAATAAAGTTTCACCCCCACATTTCACATGCACCCTAACCTGGTGGCCATGTCTCATCACAACACTACTGGGTACTGCCAAGCAGCCCACTGCCACATCTGCACTGTGTGCCACACATGGCACAGGCCTGAAGCTGTGTGAATGCCCCCCAATCCTTCCAGCTGTGCAACTGTGTGGTAACAGCATTCCCACAATGGGCCCTTGTGGAACCCCCCCACAATACACCTGGCAACTGTCATGCCTCAATGGGCTCCTGTGGCACTGGCACCCCCCAAACACCTCCAAACTTTTTTCTGTGTGGTTACTGCAAGCCCATAGTGGGCTAGCATGACACAGCCACCTGCACACATTGCATGGTTGGTGCGATGGCATGCTGCTCTGTGTCCCGGCATCCACATATGGTGTTGCTATGGACCATTTCCTGATGCAACTATCCATGCTCTCACTGAGCCGCTCTGCTGTGTGCTTGCAGTGTCATGCATGCACTGACCAACAGGCATGGTACTCCATTCCTTCACGCATGACCAGCTGGCTGGCTGTCAGCTGACATCATCATGCATGCAGGGATGCATGGACAGTCCACCATGCTGCCTGGGATGGCTGGTCAACACACTGGGCATGCACAGCTATTTTGTTTCATCCCTGTCCCATGGATGGCGAGACAGTCATAATTACTGGGGGTCTGTGATCAGGTCAGTGTGTCCTCGGAGGGTGCACCACATAGGGGGGTGGGTGTTTTTACATAGTCTGTGCTGTTCAGTAGTGGCTCAGGTCCTGGGATGGGTGGCATAGGTTGGGATTGGATGCTTCATGCATTTGTGGAAAATCCACTCAACAGCCGCAGAGCATCCCAACCTCCTTTGGCCTGACAGTGTGTCAGGTGCTGTCCCGGGTCAGGCCACTGTGTGTCAGGCTGCTGGGGCTGTTGGCTTGTTGTGTGTGGGATGTAGCATGTCAGACTAGTAAGCATCGGGATTATAAAAGGGTACCTAGCAGGGCAGGATTTTCTATGTGCAAGGAGAGTGGTCAGTGGTGGGATGTGCAACTGGTATGTGGGCAAGATGGGTAGTCTGGGTGGGTCCAGCTGCAGGAAGAGTTGTTATCTAGTTCAAGTTTCAAGTTCAAGTTTATTGCAGGAAAACTCCATTGAGCAAGCTCATTCACAAGGAGGTCCTGTGACATATAGACTTACACAACATACATACATAAATAATTAATAATAATATATACATAAATGCAAGCATCACATAATACAAGCAAGATAAACATTCAATGACACCGCATGGGGTGACTGCAGGTGGTAATAACTAAGGTAATACAGGTGGCGACTATAGATAGCATAATGATACTTGAAACATGGTACTGGTGTTTGCAATAAATACATTTTGGCAGATGAGTCGATCACAGAATAAAATGGATAGGGGAGGTAGGAATGGTTAGATAGTGTGATCAGAGAAGTATATATGTAGACAAGCCAGGAGTAGGGAGGAAGGGATATCAGGAATTAGATTGCTGCAGCAAGGTAGTAGATATGAGACAGGAGCTGGTGGGTGGGGTTATTTCTTAGTATAATAGAAGTGCGAACAATAGGTAGTTGGTATACACAAAGCAATTATGGTATTCCAAAGGATGCACATGGCACACATGGGGGGAAAGAGGCTTAATGACAGTTGCTGGTGCTGGTTGCAGGGGGTGCTGGTCCAGCTCTAAGGAGGGTGCTTTGTTTAGTGAGGCTGGGAGGTTGGTCCAGCTGCAGGGAAGGTGGTGTACTGAGGTGGGGAGGCAGGTCTGGGGGGTTCCATCTGCAGGGGGATCTTGTCTGAGGGTAGGAAGGATGGCCTGGAGCAGCCAGCTACAGGGAGGGTGATAGTTGATGGGGAGAGGCTGGTTTGGGTCTTGTAGGGTGGACTAGCTACAGACAAGGTACACAACTTGGGAGAGGTCTATTGGGATGTTGATATGGTTGTCCAGCTGGGTGGTCATCTGGACAGAGGGTGTTCAAGATGTGAGTGCTCATGGGGGTGCAGGCCCAAAGGGCTGTACTTGGGAACCCTCACTGAAGTAAAATACTACATTTAGTATTAAAGCATTCATTAATTTGCCTTCAAAGACTAGTTTTAGTCATTTTTAATAATCTTTAATCGTCATTCAAAAATACAACCTCTAAGAATGCTAAATTCTAAGAAGTACTTCAGCAGACTAGTTGTTCAAGAGTAAGTTATTGCTAAATGAGGATTAGAAATAGATCTGCAATGCTCTTAAAAGTACAATTTTTTTAATACTACTGAATCATAAATGAAGACTACAGTCAGTGGAGTAGTTTTAGGATTTAAATTAGCCAATCAAGGCTGGGTACATTACCATGCATTTCAGTTCTACTAAGCAAGGAGAAAGATTAAACAACCAGCAACACCAATGAATTCTAGAGAAGGTAAGCAATCATAATATGTGGGTTTTTACCTGGAAATAATATGGTGCAAAAAAATTTGCAGTGTCCCTTTAAAAGTCTATTCTAAACTACATTTTCCATAAGTCTACTCATTCAGTGAACTACATTTTTCCCAGCTCACTTCCTGTCTGTGTCCAGCTTGATGAAACTTCACGAGCACTCTGTGGTCTCCATTTTTGAACAGCTGGGGTTTTCTACAGCTAAGATTTACATAAAAACATATAGAAACATAGAATTTGATGGCAGATAAGGACCACTTGGCCCACCCAGTCTGCCCATTTCCCTACCTACTGGATAAGCTGCAGATCCTAGTTAACCAGCAGCCTACTTCTTCCTGTCCCCACCCCCCAGAACTGCCTTATGACTATCCCATGCATGCTTGAATTCCACCACTGATTTTGACTCCACAACCTCCTCTGGAAGGCCGTTCCATGCATCCACAACCCTCTCTGTGAAAAAATACTTCCTTAAATTACCTCTGAGCTGCCCCCATCTTCAAATTGTGCCCTCTTGTTCTTGCACACCTCTTTTTTTGAAAGATGCTACCCTCTTGGACTTTGTTGATTCCCTTGAGGTACTTGAAAGTTTCTATCATGTCCCCCCTCTCCCTCCTTTCCTCGAGGCTATACATATTAAGCTCCTTAAGTCTCTCTTCATATCTTCTGGTGCAGACCCTGCACCATTTTATTGCCCTTCTCTGGACAGCTTCCATCCTGTCTATGTCTTTTGGAGACTGGGTCTCCAGAACTGCACACAGTACTCCAGATGGGGTCTCACCAGCTGTCTGTACAGAGATAATAACTTCCTGTTTTCTACTGGTGATGCCTCTCCCTATGCATCCCAGTATCCCCAACCCTCCTTGCTGCCCTCTCACATTGCTTGCCTGTCTTTAGGTCATCTGATATGACTACCCCAGGTCCCTTTCCATTTTGTTGTTGTTAGTATCTCACCCCCATTGTGTACTCCCTGGGTTTTGTTTCCCAGGTGCATTACCTCACTTCTTAGCATTGAATCTAAGCTGCTATACATTTGACCATTCCTCTAACCTTGCCAAGTCCCTTCTCATCCTTTCCACCCCACCCTGTGCATCAACTCTGTTGC
The DNA here is from genome assembly GCA_016271365.2 of Neoceratodus forsteri. Classification (NCBI taxonomy): domain Eukaryota; kingdom Metazoa; phylum Chordata; order Ceratodontiformes; family Ceratodontidae; genus Neoceratodus; species Neoceratodus forsteri. The sequence goes on from JADMNL010000035.1 coordinate 31,010,677, forward strand.
AGATCTTAGTGTCATCTGCAAAGAGACATACTTTTCCTTCTAGTCCTTCTGCAATGTCGATTATAAAGACATTGAAGAGGACCGGTCCTAATACTGAACCCTGCAGTACCCCACTAGTAATCCTCCTTTCTTCTGAGTGGACTCCATTTACTATTACTCTCTGTGTCCTATTCTCCAGCCAATTCTTTACCCAGGCTGTCATCTTGGGACCCACTCCCAGGCTGGCTAACTTGTATATTAATCTTTTGTGTGGGACTGTGTCAGCTTATGTTTAAAAAGTACATCTCTTCAACTCCCTGAAATGTTAAATACAGTAAGGGAATTATCACTTGGGTGTTTTTTTTCTAAATGAAATGCTATACAGGTTTCACTATAAATGTTTTGTCATGAAAACATTTTCTCTTCTCTGAACTCATGGCTATACTTTGAAATACACTTTTTATTTTCAATCAACCCCCTTTAAAGTGTCTAGGATGCATCGTGCCTCTGGATTACTTATTTGTTGAATTTTTGCTGATTTAGTTACTTTAAAGAAGTTGGGGTGGGGGCAGGAGAATGAACAGCAGGAAGATTATACAACTGAGCAAATTCAGAATGCATTTTCTGCATGTATCCATTTAGTAACCTATTTAGCTATATTTACAGAGAAAAGATTACAACTTTTTTAATTTGAGAAAATCTGAAGTTACCTGCAGATAAAGGAAGAATTATTTACTGCAGATATTTGAGTGTGTTTGTGGGGGAACTGTTTTTTTGCATTTAATATTTGTATTTAACAGTTGCATGTGTTAATCCATTTTGTAATCTGGGGATCAGTGTATTTTTTTTTCTTTTGCTGAAGACTGCATTAATTTATATTTATTTTATTTTGTTTTTGTTGACCGGCTAAGTGCACTAGAGAGATTCTTGCCTATTTTCAGGCACGACCTGGAGGGAAGGGGACACAGATGAAAGCCAACTGACCTTGAACCAGATTAAGCTGTTGGTGGTATTTTAGTGAATGGGGGGAAATTTGGCCAGGCAGAGGAGAAAATTCCCCTGCTTTTTTCGAGAAGTGCCATGGGATCTTTAACATCCACCTGAACTACCACCAGAATGGGCAGATGGGACCTCTGTTTAACATCTCATCTGAAAGACAGTGCCTCAGGAATGTAGCCATCCCCCTCATGCTGCACTACAGCATCAGTATTGGGATATTAATCCAAGTGCCTGGTGTGGGAATAGAACCCACTGCCTTCTGAACTCCCAGCCTCAGAGGCGATTGTGCAACCTGCTGAGCCACTGACACTGCAAATGCAATATGTTAGTGTCACATATATTTTTTTTAATACTACATTGAGAAGTATGGGGTCCATGGTTGAGGAAAGGTGATCGGGGTGGGGTCTAGGTGTAGGGAGGTTCTGCTCTGGAAGGAGGATGTGTCCAGCTTTTGGAAAGGGTGTCCAGCTCTGGGGAGGAGGGCTGGTCTGTGGGTGGGAATGAACACAGGGGCCCAGCTTCAGGGAGGATTGTCTGCTGGGGGAGGCTAGTCCTGGACATGAAAGAGTGAGCCAGCAGCAGGGAGGGTGGCTGGTGGTGGTGGTGGGGCTAGTTCAAGGTTGGAAGTGAGGTCCAGCTGCAGGGTGGGTGGTTGGATGGTGAGGCTGGTATGGGGATTCTGGTGGATCTAGCTGTAGGTTGAGTGGTTGGGTGGGGGGCTGCTGGTCCAGGGGCTTGGAGAGACAGCTTCAGATATGTGGTCTGTTAGAGTGGAGGGTTTGGGGTGGTGCTCCAGCTACATGGAGGTTGTATAGAATGTAGTTGGAGGCTGGTCCAGATGTAGGAAGGGTGACTGGCTGGGTAAGCGGCTGGCCTGGAGCCTATGTGGTGCTCTAGCTCCAGTGCTCATCATGCGAAAGGCTAGGGCTAGAAGGGTTGTCCAGCTGCATGGAGGATAGTCTGGTGCCTGGAAGGGTGATCTAGCAGAGGGGAAGGTGGTTGACTATTGGGGGGGTTTGGGCAAGGCTAAAGAGATTGATCAGCCTAGAAGGGATCCAAAGTGGTGAAATTAATTAGAAACTGGTTAACATGTCTGCCCTTCAGCTCAACAGTAGGGCTATGACCTGCGGTGGAGGTGACCTTAGTTCAGGAATGAGCTTGCATCAGGGGCTCTCTGGGGAGAGGAGGAGGATCAATCAACTGTTATACGAGAGGATCTCTTCTGGGGAAGGAGGACAGCCAGCTCAGCTGTAGTACTGCAAACTGAGTGACCACAAATGGCAGTGCAGATGGGGGCAGCCCACAGGTGGGCCAAGACATTGACTGGTGCTGTGCCACACGTGGCTGTGCACGTATTTGTGCATCCTTGCCGCTTATGTCCTAGGGGATGGAAGAACATGCAAATGTATCCTGACTACTTAGGCAGCTCCTCCACATATTGGATTCATTTTATGGTGGAGCAAGTCCTGGTAGATGCCAGAGTGATAGTGTTGTGGTAGCTGAACAGAAGGGGGACAACCAGAGATGCAGGTTGGAAAACAGAGTAGTAGCTGGGGGTTGGGGTTAAGGTGTCAGAGGGTGATGGTTAATGGCACATTTTACAGTGACGGGACAGTGTGCAACTCAGCTCAGTACTGGCACAGATCCTCTTCAGTTCTTCATAAGTGACATTGCAGAAAACTGGCAAAGAAGGGAATGCCTTTTTGCAGACAATACCAAAATTTGTAGGGTGGGCATTAAGAAGGGAGCAGAGAGCATGTGCATGCCTCTTGGAGAAACTCAAAAAGTGGTCAAGATCGTGGCAGTTGGAGTTCAATGACAAAGTGCAGAATCATGCACCTAGGGCATAGGAAACCAGGAGCTGCTTTATAGGGTTGGGAGAGGTATTGATGATTACTAAGCAGAGGGGGACCTTGGGGTTATTATCATATTAAAGATACTCACCAAGATACTGCCCTGCACCATACCCATCGGTGCCTTGCTGCCAGAAGACCCCAAGGAAGTTAATATGTTCCTAAATTTATAAGCAGTTAAAAAGTTCTGTCCCTCATAAAAATATACAAACCCGGTCCCAAGGACTTCCTGTTTTCTTCACAAGCTCCACCCCATGCTCACTAGCAGGATGACGAGATGCCAGTGAGAGCGTGGGGACGCGCTCCATTATCTGTAATGGGCGGCAGCGTTTCTGTTGATTTTAAACAATATAGTGACTGCCTGGCAATGAAACGTGGGCACCGTTCAACTAACAAGGGCCTTGTTACTTGACCGATGCCCATGTTTCATTGCCAGGTGGCCACTAGATCATTTAAAATCAATGAACTGCCACCACGTCAGATAATGAAAACACCTGTGCTCTCACTGGCATCTCGTCATCCTAAAGTGTGATAACAGAACTGGGGTGGCAGCAAGCAACTAAGTCCCTGGGACCTGGTTTGCTATATTTTATAGAGACAAATTTAATAACTCAAAATTTGGGGACTTATTAACTTCCTTGGGGTCCTCTGGCAGCAAGGCACCGATGGATATGGTGCAGGAGCTGATTTAGTTACCTTGGTGAATCTCTTTAAAGTTGCTGGGCTGTGTGACAAAGCAGTGGATAGGGCTGGGAGGATGGTGGAGCTGCATAGGGAGGGGTATCTTCAGCAGGAGGAGGGAGGTGGTGCTGTTGCAAGTAATCCATTATTAGTGAGATCCGACTTAGAGTACTGTGTCCAGGTTTGGAGGCTGCACCTTAGAAAGGCCATAGGGTGGAGGCAGTATAAAGGGCAACTAAAATTGTACATGGGCTGTGGCAAAAGCCCTGTGAGGAGACTGGGATCTCAACATGTAAACCCTGAAAGAGAGGGGACATGATGGAGACCCACAAGTACCTTACAAGGATGAGCAGGGTGCTGGGGGGGGCTCCTTCAAATAGGAAAAAGGACCATGGGGCATGATGAAGCTTATGGTGGGGGTAAGATGGATGTGAGGAATTACTACTTCACTGAAAGGGTAGTAGACACCTGGAACAGACTGACAGCATTATAGTGTTGGAGGTCAGGAGTGGAAATGTGGTGGGGGGGCTTAAAACATGTGTGGTATATAGACACAGGGAAATCTCAGTAAATAAGCAGGGAAGAGGGAGGGCCATAAGGGCCACAAGAGACCATTTAGAGTTTGCAGAGAAGGACTTCGCAGCAGCCTCTGGTTGCAGTTGTAGCGAGGTCTGGGAACCACAGCAGAAGTGTGACCTAGAGTGAGAGCTCATCAGCAGTGAGGTTTGCGAGCAAGCAGTTTAAGGAAAAACAATCTGTTTCTTTGTGCTGGGGGAGCTCTGGTGGCAGTTGTAGCGAGGTGGGGAAACCAGAGTGGAAGAGTAAGAGTGAGGGCTTATCAGATTTTGAGGAAGCAGTAAAAAAAAAAGTCTGCTTTGTATATTGAGAGGTGCGGCGAGGACACGGCAGCAGCATGCAGAGGAGTGTGACAGCTGGAGCACAGCTTGGAGCAGCCAGTTGAAAAAGCTTTGGTAAAAAAGCAAAAAACTAAAACTGTTGAACAGAAACAAATGATCTCTATATGATAGGGGGAAGAACGGGGAGAAGTGTGACTAAATGGCAGGTGGCGTGGCTGAGGGACGGGCAACCCGGAAGAAAAAAAACTAGAAGCAAGATACCAGTAAGCAGTGCCAAACGGGGGTGAGGGATGGGGATGTGTGAAGCAGTCCATCATGCACATTAATCGAGGATGACATAACAACTATATGTATAAATGTAAGATTCTGCATACACGTACATGCTCAGATAAAATGGATTTATCACACTCCATTCATGTCGACCCCTATTGCATAAATTTACTTAATATTTATAACCCGTCAGGTTTCTTTCTCTTTACTGCTCTGTGTTTTTAAATGTGAGCTGTCCCGGACCTTATGCTGTTCTTTTCCTCCTCCAAATCCTTTTGTTAGTCCCTGGTATTTTGACATTAGCTGCTGTGCAACTCTACTGTATGCAGTGCTTGCTGCTTTCATGGTCCCACTGATTTCCCCAGCTTGCCTCCCACCCACAGCTACTTTTGCCAATTTAGGCATTGCCCTTCAGCTGCACTGGGGATTTTCCTTTGTGGTCCCTATCTTGTGCATTTGCTGTCCCAGTCCCTTTCTACCAGGCCCCTCAGGGCACCTACAGTCTGCCACCATGCAGCTTAGCTAAAGGTTCTTGCCACCTACTGCTGGCTGCCTACCCTCCAGACCCTCTTAACCTGCCCCTTGGGGGCTCTTCACATGCCACTTTGTGGCTGATGGGTAGAGGGAGGCATATTTGCTCTAGCCTCCTCCCCTTCCCAAAAATATCCCATCTTCATTCCCACACACATGGAGCAGGCTACAGCCTGAGCTCTGTGGGCTGAATCATAGACACATAGACCTTGATGGCAGATAAGGACTGCTTGGCCCACTCAGTCTGCCCATTTCCCTGTCTAGTGGATAAGCTGCAGATCCTAGTTATCCAACAACTGACTTCCTCCTACCCACCAATAGAATTGGTTCATGTCTGTCCCATGCATTCTTGATCCCCACTATTTTGGACCCCACAACCTCCTCAGGAAGGCCATTCCATGCATTCACCTCCCTCTCTGTGAAAAAAATACTTCCTCATGTTGCCCCTGTGCAGTCCCCTCTATCTTCAAATTCTGCCCCCTTGTTCTTGAGCATCTCTTTTTCTGAAAGATGCTACTCTCTTGGACTTTATTGATTCCCTTGAGGTGCTTGAAATTTCCTTTCATGTCCCCCCCTTTTCCTCAAGGACATACATATTCAGCTTGTCTCTCTTTGTATGGCTTCTGGTGCAGACCCTTCGCTATTTTAGTCGCCCTCCTCTGGGCTGGCAGTTGAAAGTGCCTGCCATTACTGTCACTGTAATTCAGTAGCACTAAACTGACTGCATAGCAACAGCTGCAGCATTTCTGGTCAGCAGTTTTCTGAACAGCCTCCTGCTGCTACATACAGTCTGAGCCCAAGGACATACCCCCCCACACTAGATTCCAGGGAAAGATAATAAAAAAATTCAAAAAATTGTCACTGTCCATGAGGGAGCAGCCCATTATATCACCAGAGCTATACCTTTCAAACCACTGGCCTCCTGGGACAACTCAAGACTCCTGAACCACCAGTGTCCCCTTTTTTAAATAATATAGGGGCCACTAGCCCAAACGCATCCCCACCTGCCCATCTGGACAACTTCTTAAATTTATTGGCTACCTGCAGGTCACCTAGGGGCGCTAAGGGGGGGGGGTTCTGCCAAGTTCCAAATACCACTTTATTCTCTGTTCTTAGCTGTCTGCATTTTTATTCCATCTCTAGTTTCCTTACTTTGACCTAGTTTGTCTTTTCCTCTAAAACTCCTCTTCCTTTACTCCTGTGCTATACTGTACCCTTCTGTATCTCTCTACTCTTGCCACTATAACTACCCAATACTGATCTGTTTTCCCTTATTTCTACAGGTCTGGCCAAACATACCAATCGGATAAGTATCTTTGTTTAATTCTAACACTCTAATCTCTCCTCTAGCACCTCCGACCCTTTATGTCTCCTCAACCTTCTCTGTTCTTCCCTTTCAGCTCCTACCAGAATACCCCGAACCAAGGACACCCCAACTTTGGTCTCCAACTCTGATGGGAGCAGGTAAGTCCTAATTACCCAACTGTCTTAGAATCCCAGAAATCTGGTGACAGAAAGGACCATTTTGGCCAATCAGGTCACCCTTACCCCCACTCATCATCTTTGTCAAGAGACACCCCTCTGCCCACTGGTCAGCTCCTGGTCTTTCCATGCCCCTTGAATCGTTTTCACTATTTTGCACACACCACCTCTTCTGGTAGTCTGTTCCAGGACTCCACCACCTTCTCAGTGATGTAATGCCCCTCACATTGCCCCAATCCTTCCTTCTTCTAATATTGTATGAGTCCTAGTTCTAACACTTATTTTCCTTGCAAATAAGCCCCACTCTCACCTTACTAGCCTCCAGTGGGTACCAGATCAGATTCCCTCCACATCTCCTCATGGGCTGCCTATGCATAGCGTGCACCATCTTGGTTACCCTTGTCTGAACCCTTTCAATCCTGTCTTATGTCCTTGTGTAGGTGAGGCCTCCAGAACTAACCCCATACTCCAGGTGAGGCCTCACCATGGATTTATTAAGGCACATCAGCACCTCCTCTTCGTTTATACCCTCCAGATGCACACCAGCATTCTGTTCACTTTGCCCACCACTGTGCTGCACTGGTTCTCTGCCTTCAGGTTATCTGAATTGTAATCCCAGATCTCCATTCCTGCTGGGTTTTCTTTACCCCCCGTGTGAAATGGTTTGCGAGGTTATTACACCCATAGCGTGCTGTACACTTTTGGCATTAAATTTCAGCTCTTAGGTTTCCTGACCACCTCTCCAGAATCTTCAGGCCCTCCTCACTGCCTCCAACTCCCCTACCATGGTGTCTACCCTATTGCAGATCTTAGTATCCTCTACAAATAAAGCTGCTTCCTCTGCAGTCTCTGCTATATCAAAACATACTAAGGCCAGCAGAATAGGCCTGATGGTCTGTTGTATCTGCTCAGTAGCCAGCCTCCTAATGCGTGCTTTCTCCCACCACCCCAGCCCACAGAGGCTCATCCTCTGCGTCAATTTACCCCGATCTGTCCCTCCCTGTTGAAGCCTTCCACTGCACCCCCCTCCACCAGACTCCTGGAAAGTGCATTCAGGCTCACGCCTACCCTCTCAATGAAGTAATATCTCTGCATTTCCCCTGTAACCCCTCTAGCTTCCCTCATGTCACCTGGTTGCCCCCATCTTCTTTAGTCTGAACATCTCTTTGGCACCGCTCCTGTTTATTCCTTTTACATATTTGAAGACCCCTATCATGTCTCTCCTCTCCTCCAGCAAGTGCAGCCCAAGCTCTTCCAGACTTTCCTCATAGGGCCTTCCTCCCATGCCCTGAATCATCCTGGTTGCTTTCCTCTGGACACTCTCCAGCAGTGTTACGTTCTTCTTGAAGTGAGGTCTCCAGAACTGCATGCAGTACTCGAGATGCAGTCTGATCAAGGCATTATACAGAGGGAGGATCACCTCCCTCCTCCTGGACGTAATCCCCCTGGCTATGCAGTATCCGGTTTGCTTTGGTTGCAGTGGTTCTGCAATTTTAAGTGTTATTTTTTATGTCTACCTGCATCTAGATCCCTCCCACTCATTGGCTTGCAGTATGACCCCCCCAGGGTGTATACATGGCCCAGATTTCTGACCCCCAGATGCAACACCCTACATTTCCCTGCATTAAACCTCAGTCTCCACCTCCTTGATCACCCCTCCAGGGTATCCAGGTCCCTCTGAACTATCTCTCTCACTTCGTCCCCGTCTGCCAGTGCTCCCAGTTTTGAGTCATCCGAAAAAAGACTCATCCTACTCTAACCACCTTCTCCCTCCCTCCCCATATCCAAGACATAGGCATTGAACAGGGCTGATCCACTGGAAACCTTAGGGGACCCCACTGGTGACCTTCCTGGGGGAGGACCCCACCTACTCTCTGTATTCGCCCTGTTAGCCAATTTTCTACCCATCTGGTGACTGTCCTCTAACCCCATTCCCCAATCCCAGACAACTGTCCTCACCCACCCCCAGCTTTATTAGCAGCCCATTTTTGAGTGCAGATCAAATGTGCCGCTGAAATCCAGGTATAGGATATCGGTCCATGCTGGTCAGGTTCCCAGTCATAAAAATCTGGAGTTGGTCTAACACGATCTCGTCGGATGAAACCATGCTAATTGTCATCCAGTTGCCCCAACCTTTCAGCTGCCTCCTGAGCCTATCATGATATGCCTCCATTACTTTGCCCACCACAGGCGTTAGGCTGACAGGCTTATAATTCCATCTCTCTCTAGACCCCCATTTGTGGATAGGCACCATGAGCCACCCTCAGTCTTGAAGCACCCACCCTGTCAGAGAGGTGTTGAAGATGCTGTAGCTCATCCACCAACTCGTTTATAACCCTCGGATGCAGCCATCCGGCAGTACATTATCAGTTTTAGTGTCAGGAGCCTCCCCCACCCTTTCCATGTGATTTCTCCTTCCAACCCACCCCTCACTTTAACCACCCATCCCTTCTGGACTGGCCGACAGTGCCCCAACTTCTTTCAGTCCTCTGAACTCCATCGACCCTCACCTCTGCTGGCTCCCCTTCCCTCCACCATTGGGCTGGAGCGATCCTCTGCCTCCCCATAAATATCAAGGCAAGTACTCATTGACACCTCTGCCTGATTCCCCTGCCTCCTAAGGCCATCCCTCCCCAGTCCTAATCGTGCTGATCTGTGCCCTCCCTTTTTTCTTCTCCCTTGTGCATCTATAGAATCCCTCGCCCCCCAGATATCCCTAGCCAGGTTTTACTCCCTCCTCACCTTGGCTCCCCTCACCACTGTGGTGACCATTCTAGCCATCAACTCATACCCCTCTCCCTATCCCCCCTAGAATGCTTAAAACATGCATAGGCAGCCTTTTTATCCCCTCCTGCCTCCTGCACCTCCTGGTCTACCAGCACAGCTTATTGGCTCTACCATGCTTCACACCTTACCTTTGTACAGGAGTTAGTAGTCTCCTGCACCCTTCTTAATGGCCTCCCATAAGCTGTCCCAGCATCCACATCTACCTAATCTTGTCCAGCTGCCCTGTAGAATCCTGCATGCCCAATGAAGTCTGCCCCAGAAGTCCTACTACTGTATTAGAACTGTTATCCTCCCCAGACAGCAGAAACCAGGACCGTAGTGTGGTCACCACCTGGCAGTGGGCTGCACACCTCCAGACCCTTTATCTGGTCACTGTCTGCTAGGACAACATCCAGTATCCGCCCCCCTAGTAGGTTCCCCCAACTGCTGGACCAGGAAGGCATCCTGGAACACATCCATCAGTCTCTGTTCTCTGGCCACAGAAGATGCCATAGTGTCCTAGTCTGCCCCTGGCATATTAAGGTCACCCATGACCACCACCATACCCTTTCCACGGTCACAGTGCCCCTTGATGTTCTCAACTAGTTTGTCCTCCAGGGCCTCTTCTATTGCAGGGGGTCTGTACACCACCCCTATTTTCAATTTTTTACCTCCCTTGTTTGTAGGGTTACCCAATTTCCTCCAACCCCCAGCATCCTCTTCTCCACTAACACTATGTCATTTTTAGCATCATCAGCTACACCCTCTCCTCTTCCCTCTCCTCTATCCTTCCTGAATATTTTGTAGCCCACCAAATTTAGGTTCCAATCATTTTTCTGAGTGGCCCATGTCTCAATAATTCAAACAACATGAAGTCTTGCTGTATTCTGACATATTGCAGTGATGTCCAACCTTTGAACTGCCCTGGAGATGAAAGAGTTAACTTTCCATGCCAGGCATGGAATGCTGAGCTCGAGCTCGGTTGAGACTCTGTCTGTTGCTGTTTGAACTCAAACCGTCAGATTCTTTACTCTGCGTCACTGAACAGTCGCTCCGGAGATTTTTCCTTTGCTCGGTTCACTTTTGTCAGTTAAAGTACCGTTTTCTCAGTTTAGGCCAATTTAAACCTAAACCTGCAGCGTTCAGCCTCTGTCTGTGGTTTCGGAGGTACTAGATAGGCTTATTTTAGTTGTTCTTCTGTGGGAACTAGGAACGGGATTTATTTGGTTTGAGCGATCAGGTTGTTCAAAAAGTTTTTTCTGCTTTAGAGGTGGTAACCGATACTTATCAGTTCTAAAAAAATGGATTTTATTCGTTTTTTCATGACCCGTAAAACAGTCAGGGAACCGATAAAGTATCTTGCCTGGTGGATTGCCGAAAAAATGGTAAGTTTTTGTTAGGACTGGCCATGTCTGAAAACCCAAAAGATAACCGGGCCCACTGGGTTTCAACACTGTAGTGTGTGTGAGAGTCTTTGCTAAGGCAGTCCCACACCACCTGTGTTGTATCACACGGTTTGAACAACTCAATTCAGACTGCCAGATTTGTAAAATTTTCCTGCAGCAACCCTGGAAAAGAGTTGGTAGGCTCAGAGAAAGGGAGGCAAGAATCCATGACCCAGATGGCCAGCCAAACCAGAAGGGTGCCCTCTGACCAGGAGAAATTTCTTTGGGCAAGGAAAACCGACTCCGAGGAGTTGGTTCCAGTTAAAAAAAAGAAGGATAAATCAGCAGTAGCGGATCCAAGTTCTTTCTCTGACCACTGATAGAAATAGCCAAAGCAATAAGGATTGTTCAAGTTGCTATCCAGTTCCGACGAACTGGCACCATCAGGAAGGCGCAAGTTCATCGTGGATCCCCGTTCCCTGGATTATAATTTGAGGAATTTTTATGAACCGGGAGGAGGAAGAAGAGAGAGGAGGATAGTGATGGTGATTATGGAAATCTGGATGTGCCTATTGACCAGGACATCTCCCAGACAGACCTTCAGGAGTGTCTTCTCTAGGCGTTCTGAGTCCCTCCCATTTTATGTTCTACAAAAGTGGTTGAAACTCTTCAGCTTCCTATGGAAGAAGCTGTGGATGACCAGAGAACTGACTCTGTTGAAATGATGGATATCCCAGAGTCAGGAGGCTGTCTATTCCCCTTCATAAGTCCTTTGGGAAACAGACAATAAAATTTTAAAGACTCCTAATTCTATACCTCCTGTGGACAACAGAATGGACAAGAGGTATACTCTCTGAGGCTCAAGATACGAGAGTTCCTTACTCAGCAATACGGCAGCCATCCCAGAGTGGTACAGGCTGCAGCTGTAATAAGGAAAATATACCCTTGACTACCCCCAGATAAGGACTCCGGTTGTTGCGAAAATAGTACAGGGCAGCATCCAGCAGGACTCAGGCAGAATCAATTATATAGCCTATACAGCTAGATATCAGAAATCTAGATGGGACACTGTAATGGCAAACTAAACAGGTCCCTGGACAGCTTGCCAAGGAGCTGGAGCAGGTAGCTGTGGATGGTATGAGGCATCCAAGGTGCAATTCTATGCCCCAATGGACTCCAATGATGTTTCATCTAGAGTCATGGCTACATCTGTGGCCCTTCGTAGGATGGCTTGGCTCAGATGTACTAACCTGTCTCAGGATACCCAGACTAAGGCCATGGATTTTCCTTTTGTGGGTAATTCTCTGTTTGGGGAGCAAACAGAGAACTACATAAAGAAAATGGATGAATATAGGACCACCTACAGGAGTGATCAGGCCAAGAAAGACAAGCTCCACAAAGGCAGCATTCCAGGGGCAGGGCAGTCCTTTTCATAGGCCTTTCTACAAGCCCAGGCCTTCTCTTCTGCTTATGCTCATAGGGGTTCTTTAGAGGGAGAGGCAGATCGGGCCACAAGCAGGCCTACTTCCACCCCTCAGCCTAAAGCCCCTGCCAAACAGGCACCCTGATAGGTTTGCAGGACCGATTCTCCACCACCTGTAGGGGCAGGCTGGATTACTTTGTCCAGGACTGGATGTCTTTAACATCAGACAAATGGGTCCTGGAAGTAATAAGTCAGGGACTGGTTCTCAGCTTAAAAAAAAGTTTCAAAGATGAACCAGATCTTTTCCACCAAATCCTAGAGGCACTTGCCCAAGAGGCAGGGGTCTCTTCCTCTTGACTGTCAGAGCTGTAGAAGGGTTCCACTTACCCTACACAAGGGAAAGGATTGTACTCCAGGTGCTTCTAACCCCAAAAAGACAGAGATAGTGGCCCATCCTGGATCTCAGATATTTAAACAAGCACCTTTTAAAGCCAAAGTTCAAAATGGTGACTCTGGGAGTAATTCTACCCTCTCTAAGGCCAGGGGACTGGCTAGTCTCCCTGGACCTCATGGATGCCTATTTCTGTATTCTCATCAGAAGCTCCCACCGAAAGTACCTCAGGTTCAAGCTGCCCTCAGGCCACTACCAATTCAGAGCAATGCCCTTCGGCCTAACTTCTGCTCCAAGGGTGTTCACAAAGTGCCTGGCAGTAGTAGTTGCCTTCCTAAGGAGAAGAAGGATCTCCTTCTTTCCATACCTGGATGACTGGCTCATAGTAGGCCAGTCTTCAGACCAAGTCAAGTTACACGTACAGATAACTCAGCAACTGCTCACTTCTCTAGGTTTCCTTCTGAATCTCTCAAAGTCAGTTCTAGAGCCCGTGCAGCTCCTCACCTTCATAGGGGCAGAGCTGAACACAGTAAAAGCAAGGCCTTCCTTCCCTGGACAGGGCAAGGACCCTTATCCCACAGCCTCTTGTTCACCCCTCAGGTGCCCTAGACCAGCAAGGCATTTTCTGCAGCTCCTGGGACACATGGCTGCCTCTACAGCTGTGATGCAGGAGCAAGAGTTCACATAAGGGATATTCAGTTCCACTTGAGAGCCTTTGGTCTCAGAAGGGACCCTCTGACCAAACTAATTCCAGTGACTCGAACCCTGATCCAGGTGTTACAGTGGTGGCTGGATCAGGACAATCTAAGACAGGGAGTTCCTTTTGTCACTCAATCTCATTCTCTAATCCTGACTACAGATGCCTCCCTCTTGGGATGGGGAGCACACTTGGGAGACCTGACCACCCAAGGGTTGTGGTCTCCTCAGGAATCTCTGCTTCACATCAATCTATTAGAATTCAGAGCAGTGTTTCTAGCACTTCGTGTTTTCCAAGTTTGTTCAAGAACAAAAGTAGTTCAGATCAGGACAGACAATACCACCACAATGTGGTATATCAACAAGCAAAGAAATTGCTCGGTCTCTGGCCTTGTGCACAGAGCAATGAAGCTATAGTCTCTGGCCTATTCCTGAACACCTCTCTTACAGCAATACACCTCCCAGGCAGGACAATGCCCTGGCAGATGCTCTTAGCAGGATATCTCAGGGCGACCACGAATGATCCCTGGATCCCCTGGTTTTGAAGGTGATCTTCTCCAGATGGAGCACCCCACAGATGGATCTTTTTGCAGCCCCAGACAGTCACCAACTTTCTCTCTTTTGCTGCAGGCCCCCAGTGTTGGGCTCAGTCCCCCTGGATGCCCTAGTTCTCAATTGGGAAGGGAAGTTCCTGTATGCTTTTCCTCCCTTCCCTCTCCTGTTCAAGGTGTTAGTCAAAATCAGGTCTCAACCCTGCAAGGTGATTCTGATTGCTCCAGACTGGGCCAGGCAGTCATGGTACCCTATCTTGTTATCCTTAGTAGTCCACCTTCCCCTGTCTCTTCCCAGGAATTACAACCTGTTATGTGCTCAGGGGAGGGTTTGTTATCCGAATCTCAATTATCTCAATCTCAAGGCCTGGCTCTTGAAGAGTTAAAGTTTGCTGATTTGCACCTCTCTCAAGGTGTTATAGATATCCTAAAGGCTTCTCCGAAGCATTCCACCAGAAACACTTACAACTCCAAGTAGAAAATATTTTCTATATGGTGCTCTGGGAGGCATATTTCCCCAGAGTCTGCTGGCCTGCCCACAGTCCTTGACTACATGGTTCATCTTAATAGCTTGGGACTCAGACCAGCTACACTAAGAGTGCATCTGGCAGCTGTTTCTGCTTTCCTTTCAGCAGGAAAGCACTCTTCTCTTTCAGCCCATCCTGTATTTTCTAAATTTTTCAAGGGATTGCTTCATACCAATCCTCCATTCAGAGACCCTGCCCCTGCTGGGGACCTCAATGTTTGCATTGCTTAGCTTATGCAGCCTTTCTTGAGCCTTGTCCTCAGCAGAGCTTAAGTACTTGACTTGGAAAACTGTGTTCTTGGTGGCCATCACTTCTGCGAGACGCATAAGTGAGTTACAGGCCCTGTCAGTGGAGCCTGATTGTATCTCTTTCCATAGAGATAAGGTGGTCCTCAGGACTAATAGGAAGTTTTTGCCTAAGGTGGTTTCAAATTTCCACCTTAACCAGTCTGCCACTTCCTGTTTTCTTCACTGACCATTCCTCCTCTGGGGAGAGGAGGCTACACAGTTTGGATGTGAAAAGGGCCCTTAGCTACTACATAGAGCACACCAAGGGTCACAGGTTTGACTCCCTCCAACTGTTCCTCAGTTATGGCGAGGTTGGTAAGGGAAAACCTGCCACTAAGAGATCTATTGCCAGGTGGATTGTCTCTTGCATTCAATTTTGTTATGAAAAACTAGGTAGGACTCCACCCTCAGGCCTGAGGGCTCACTATACCAGAGGTACAGCTGCTTCCCTGGCTGCTTCAGGATATTCCTATCTTAGAGATTTGTCAAGCAGCCACCTGGAAAACAGTACACATTTACCAAGTTCTGTCTGGATATCCAGGCTAGGAGTGATGCTCGGTTTGGCACAGCAGTGCTTCAGAGCCTATTTCTAAGTAGGTTCTGTCTCCCTCCATGGAGGTACTGGCAGTAGTCTGCAATATGTCAGAATACAGCAGGCTTCATGTTGTTTGAAGAAAAATTACCTTAGTAATGTTGTTTCTTCTAATGGAGTCTTGCTGTATTCTGACCTCCCCCTCCCCTCTCAGAACCTTGGTTTTGGGATGTGGGTGGGCAGTAGCAGTGTGGGACTCGGAGGTGCCCCACCTTATTTCTCACCCCTAGTTTGGGTGAGTGGGCATTACGTTTTGTTTATTTTTTGGGTTTCCTGACTTGAGTCTTTGTTTTGGGACCAAAAATCTGTTTATTATATTTAGTAGCCAGTTGGCTGGTGTAGGTTTACAGTTTCCACACAGGACACCCAGTGAGTATAGCTCATAAAGATCTGACGGTTTGAGTTCAAACAGCAACAGACAGAGTCTCAACCAAGCTCGAGCTCAGCGTTCCATGCCTGGCATGGAAAATTAACTCTTTCATCTCCGGGGCAGTTCAAAGGTTGGACATCACTGCAATATGTCAGAATACTGCATGACTCCATTAGAAGAAACAACATTACTAAGGTGAGTAATTTTTTCATGCTGCCATATCTGCTGATCCCTCAACCAGTATCGCCTGGAGCGTGGGCATTTTGTTGCCCATGCTCCTGGCAGTGATCAGGACCGTCCTCCAACCCGACCACTCTCTCTTCTCCAGTCGTCTTGGCCCTGAGCAATCCCTAGATGCCGTTTCCTGCACAACTCTGGTTGGATTTACATCGCAGTCACCTGCCATCTTTTCATGCCCTAGACCTGGACCCGGACCCTCAAGCAGCTCTCCTGGAGCCACTCTTTTACTTAACCCTTCCCCTTTACAAGTTCAGACTCCACCTCTCAACTATGAAGCCAGCAAGTTTTAGTTTCAAGATCTCCCTTCCCTCCAAGTTGAGGTGTTGCCTATCCCTGGCATATAACCCCTTGTCCTCCCATGTATCCCCCCAGTCCCCCTCCAGCCCTTACCCTTCTGCCCTGTGCCAGTCCCTGAGCCACTAGTTCACCCCTCTAAGTTTATGTTTGGTCTCCCTGGATGCCATAGGTACTGGCAGAATCTCAAAGAAGGAGACTGTGCTTCCTATAGAGTGGTAAACCCTGGCCAGTTCCCGGAATCTTGCCTGGATTTCTAGTTCACTGTTCCCCTCGAAGTCATTTGTTCCCAGATGTATTAGGAAGTCTGGGGATTCCCAACATTCCAATGCTATCGAGTATAGCTGGAATTTGGCCTTGTGTACGGATAGGCCTGGGATACATTTAGCCTTGACTGGGCTGCTTTTTCACTCCCCATACCCTCCCACTGGATGCCCCAGGTCATGGAGTCACCCAGCAGGATCACCTTCACCCCTCCCCACTTTACTGGCCCGTTTGATTCCATCCAGGCTCTTCCTTCTGTCATCAACCCCCAGCTTACTTCTCTTGCCCCCCCCCAGACTAGGGATCACAAGCCTGTGCTTGCCCTACCATTCTCAATCTTCTACCCGTAGCTCCCAGCTTGCTCCTTGCCCCCCCAACCTTCTGGGTGGCACAGATTGCCCTCCCAATCTCCCTGGACTCTCTTTCTGGGCTGGCATCCTCAGATCCCCCACTCAGGTTCCCTTCTACTGCTTCCCTCCTTGCCCCCCCAAGTTCTACATCCTCCACCCCATCTGCTGTGTTTCTCCCTACCCCCATCTCCCCTCCTCTCCACCTCATCTGATTTCTCCTGCCCCAAAGGCCTCTCTAGAGTACTCCTTATCCTTGGTTGACTTCCTAACCTGTTCTTGCCGACCCTAGTCCTCCTCCTCCCACCCTGGCTTCACTCTGCACTCCCCCATCCCCCTACCTCCCTCCCTCCCACCTAGGCTAATGTCTCCTCCCTCCCTTCTGGATCTGGCTCTCTCTCCTGCCCCATCCCCCAACTTACTGACCAAACCCTCTCTGTCTGCCTGCTCCCCTCCTCCCACCAGCCTCTCCACCTCATCTCCCATGTACAGCAAGGTGAATAGATTAGTAAGTGTGATACTTACCCCCGACTTGCTCTCTCCTGTCTCCCCCCCTCCTTTTGGTCAGCCACCTCCCTATGAAGTGATTTCTATACATTGCTAGTTTCGTGCCCCACCTCTCCTGAGTAACCATATGGTCCTTGTCCACCTGTTCCCTGGGTTATGCCATATTGACCTCATCTACTCTCATGAGGTCCTTTCCACACCTTTCCTCCCCACGCCTCCCACCTTCCAGCTGCCTTCTGATCCCCTCTACCTCCTCCCTAAGACCTGCCAACTGAAAACACACTGGGCACCCTCAGAACCTCCATGCCCAATTTAATATTATTGCTGCCCCGCACCCTGTACACCTAATCACTCTACCGAAGGTGCCCACTTTGGCCACCCCCAAGTTTACCCTCATTTTAGGTGAGCAATGCAGCCATCTAACAGAAATAATTCAGTCAGTGTTACACTAAAACCCAAGCAGTTTGCCCCCTCCCATTACAGCAATTTCCCCCTTTTCTTGACAGTAGCCAGTTTTCTAGCCCTAGCAGTAGACAGTTCACAAGCAAAATTAGCCCACCACAACACTAGACAGCTCAGAGGCCCTAGCAGTAATCAATTCACACACAGTTTGCCTACTTCCTCAGCTATAGTTAGCATACACAGTCAGTTATACAGTCTGCTTCATTATGCCTTTTCCTGGTAGTAGTCAATGTTGCCCAAGCAGCTCAGCATACAGGACCCTTTTCCCCCAATCATTAATCCAGTTTCCTAGTGTTCCAGTTCACCCAATCTCGACTTGTCCTCCTCCACGGCTCTACCCTCACAGACCATTTAATAGAGGTCAGGGCCAGGGTGGGTGGTGCGGGACAAAGAACAGCTCTCCTCCTCTGATTGCAACTGGACTATTTGCCTTTTATGGCCCAGTCATATAATCAAAGGTTTGCACCCTATTCGCTGATTGGCCACTCATTCCTGAGTCGCCGGCTTGCACAGTCATGGCCGATGTGGTTCCGGCATGCACGGCCTGTCCCCCGCCAACAAGAGCTTCCTTGTCAATCACCGATGTGATCCCATCCTCCCCCACTGCCGATGCAGCCCCAGAATGCCTACCCAGACCACTTCCAGCGACAAGCCCCAGTCTGGAAAAAACAGCTCTCCTCCCGATTGCAGCTGGGCTAATCATTGCTATAGATATTAAAAAGGGATGGGTCCCAGCACTGACCCCTTGGGCACACCACTCCCACCCTGGAATGTACCCCATTTGCCTTACCACCACCCTCTGGTTTCAGTCCTTCAACCAGTTCTCCACCCACCTTGTTGTTTTCTGTCCCACCCCTAAGCTTTCCAGCTCATTTACCAGCCTTCTATGTAGCAGAGTGTCAAAGGCATTGCTGAAATATGGGTAGGCCACATCCTCCTCCATCCACCTTCCTTGTTACCCAGTCAAAAAACTCAATTAAGTTTGTCGGGCACAATCTCTCTTCCATAAAACCAAACTGCCTTGGGTTCTGGAGGCAGTATAGCACATTGAGTAAAGGCTCTCTGCTACAGATCTGGAGACCTGGGTTTGAATCCAACAGCTGTCTAAGTGCATACTGTGTGATCCTGAGCAAGTTACTTAACTTCCTTGTGCTCCAGGTTGCATCTGGAAACAAGCTTCAGCTTAGTGTGCTACTCCTGGTTAAACAATGTTCCCTTCCCCCACTTCCCCTATAGACCATTGACGACCAGGTGTTCCACTATTCTTTCCTTCAGCAGTATTTCCATTACTTTTCCCACTGCTGCGGTCAGGCTGACCAGAATGTAGTTTCTGCATCCTCCCTGTTAACACTTTTGTATAGTGGGACCACATCAGCCCTCCTCCAATCCCTGGGCATGTCACCAGTTTACAAAGATAGGGTGAACAGGGTAGTTGGAGGCCCTACTAACACCTCCCTTAGCTCCCTCAGTGTCCAGGGGTGCATCTGTCTGGCCCATAGCCTTATTGCTGCCAGTTCCATGAGGATCCTTTCTTTTGCAAAGGGACCTATGTCCTCTACTGTGACCTCTCCATCCTTATTACTTAATGCTAGCCCATTTCCTGCCCCCTCCTTTGTAAAAACCGAACAGAAGTATTTGTTCAGTATTTCTGCTTTTTGGCTGTCATCTTTTACCCTCCCTCCATCCACCCTTTTCAGACACTCAATATCTCCCCTTGCCTTCCTTTTCTCCCTGATGTACCTGCATGTAAAAGGTTTTGTTCCTCCTTACCACAGTACCCACTGGCTGGCTTGTGCCAAGGGTCCCACACAAGTGTGGGTCTAGTGCCAATGTGCGCTTTGCATGTGGAGTCATTTTGGTTTGCCTGCTGTGTGCTGTAGTGTAGTGGATTATGGTGACTGGTTTTGCTAGATTCTGCACTGACTGCTTCATTTGCAGCAGATCCTGGAGTCCTTTGCAGTGGGAGATTGTCCTACAGTACATGTTAAGAGTTTATATAGGCTGTCATCTTTTGTTTACTGGCCCCACTGTACTCCCTGGGCTAAGTTCTGTCACGGACTGACTTATCCCCTGGAGAAGAGCAGAAGTGGAAAACATCTGATCAGAGATTGTGGAAGCTCAAATGTGCACTGCAGGCTATTGGAACTTATATTGCCTGTTGCTCTGGTGCCAACTGCAGGGAGTTCTTGGACTGGTTGTGGCTGCAGATATCTGCCGAGGGATGGTTACAGTTGGCCTGCTTCGGTGTGCTATACTGCAATGGATGGGAGTTGGAAATTCCAAATCAGTGTGTGGGGGAATTTAGAGGAAGGATTAGAAAGTACTTCTTCACTGAGAGGGTGGTGGACAGCTGGAATGGGCTGCTGAGGGAAATGGTAGGAGGGTTCATGAGGGCATGGGATAAGCACAGAGGGCAACTGGCACGGGGGGAGGACTACATAAAAGGCCTAGTGGATATCTATGCAAACTGTGCAGACTAGGTGGGCTTGCGGTCCCTTTCTGCTGTCACATATCTATGTTCCTATGTATTCTACAGGCAGATTGGGAAGAGGGAGGGGGGATCCACTACACCACCAGGGAAGCATTCATTGTGCCTTGAATATCTGTCTCTTGGTGTCTTTATCCTGCCCTGTGTTGGTTGATGTGTGGAGCAACATGACCTCCTACCCCAAAAGATCAGTTCTAGAGGCACGGGCAAGGAGTCCTCCTCCTCCCTTCCCCAACCATGACATCCCCTGAGTGACCGATTCCATTCTAAAAGCCAGGTTGATGGTGTGGTACAGGTCTGGTATCCCTCCCCCAACCCACTTTTTTTTATTTTAACCTCTACAGAGCCTTCCCAACTGATCCAGCTGATCAGTATGTTTATTTTTCATACTGACCCATTTTCCCTTTTATATCTACAGGTCTGGCAGGACATTGACCAGGAGTAGAAGGACACTGACCATATGTATCAGATAAGTATTTTTTTTTGTTTACCCTACATTGTTTGTCATACAGTAGTTCATAATGAGCTGCAAATCCTTTGTGAGCCCATTGCTGTTCTTGTTTTACAGGTACGAATGGCTGCTATGGGAGGCACTGGGTTGGAGCTGTACCTTGTGCTTTAGAAAGGAGGCTATGGGCTGGGGGGTATGGGATGGGCATTAAGGTTGGGAATGCCAGAGAACACCATACAACCAATTTGCCAAGACTCGTGAGGCTCAAACCCTGTTTTTCGTTTTCTTGCTTTGTGTGTTTTGCATTCTAATGCCTGCATTAATGTAGTGTTTTTGTTTTGCAACAAGTACTATCTCGTGTGTGTGTGTGTGTGTGTGTGTGTGTGTGTGTGTGCAATAGATAACCCACTGTAGGGTGTGCGGTCACACTCTGATATATGCCTTGTGGTGTCGCGTTATTTACAAGGCTAGCCGGCGAGTGCATCAACCACCCAAAGATGCGTATATCATTAAATGACACACACCCCACAGTGGGTTATCTATCTTACAAAATGGCAAAATTGTTTTGGAGGGTGGTAAAAGTGCAGGTGTGTGGTTGCGCTCTGATATACCCACAGTCACTTGATGGTGTTTGTCAAATGTGATTGATAATTTATATATATATATATATATTACACACACACACACACACACACACACACACACACACACACACACATTTCACTCGAACAGCCCCTTGATACCAAAAATCATTTTCCTCACCATGCAAGTGCTCCCCATCCAAAGAGGATCTCTTCTCCTTTTGAAGATAAACCTGGAAATACTCGTGAGGCCCTGCATGTCAGGGAGGCTCCCATACCATTTTCTGTAGACCAGGACCATCCATTTTTCACAAATCCATTTTCTGCAAACCAGAACCATTGGTGGTCATTCCTTTAACTAAATGTCCACCCCCTTCCTTGTGACTTTGAGTCAAACATGGGGTAACAGACTTTAGTACCTCCTATAGATCTCTGTCTTCTTTGGAATTCACAGATGACTTTCTCACTCAGGAACCCTTAAAGAGCTCCTGACACCGTTTGAAAACCTTGGGGAAAAATGTGAGATTTAGACAGTTCAGTTTATATTTCATGTATTTTCTATAAGTATTTACCTTTTTTCTTTTTTACTGAGAACAGCTGTATGAAAGAGGCTTATTGTCCCTTAGACTTTATCTGCTCTTTCTGCTTTCCTACATTTGACATCATAATCTGGGTTGCACCTGGAAATGAGCTTCAAGTTATGGTGTTTTTCCCGGTTACCAACTTTAAAATAAATAAATAAATAAAATAATCCCCCCTTTATGGCATCGTAATTATCCCCACAGCAACAGACTGTAATGTCATAAACATAACTGTGATGTCATATGTAGGCAAGCAGCCAGAACAGATAGGGCAGTGATCCTGTTTGCATGCAGATGTTCTTAGTATTAAAGAAGTATGAGAAGTACAGAAATAATATTAAAATATAAGCTTACTTGTGCTAAATATTACATTTTCTCAAAGCTGTCACAACAATGTCAGGGGCTTTTTAAGCAAAGCTTCTTCTGCTGAGGTTGCAGATACTTGCAGATGAATACTTGTGTTTTTGTTGAATTTTATGCGACGCCATCTTTAATGCAGCCTAATACACTGAAACAGAACTGCAACACTGCTGACAGGAGTGCTGCTAAAATCACACTGCACACTGAAGTGCACTACAGGTGTTGATGCAGTGCTAATTAACATAATTCGCACACACTGAAAAAGCAGTGCAACACTGCTTCTGGCAGTGTTGCTGACACAGCACTGCTTCAGCCAGTATTGCTACACCAACACTGCTTCAGGCAGTGTTGATGACAAAACACTGCTACTTGCAGTACTTTTGCAGTGTTAATTAACATAATTTGCACACACTGAAAAAGCAGTGCAAAACTGCTTAAGGCAATGTTGCTGATATAACACTGTTTCAGCCAGTATTGCTGCACCAACACTGCTTCAGGCAGTGTTGATGACAAAACACTGCTAATTGCAGTACTTTTGCAGTGTGATTGCAGTGCTAATTAACATAATTCGCACACACATTGTCAGCACTGCATGCACACCAACAGAGACCTGCAGGTGCACTAATTAATCACTGATGGACTGCACTATGAAATGAAGTGTGCAGAAAGTGTACACTGCTACCTTAACACTGAAATAACACCATATAGTGACTGTTTGAACACTTCACTTACGTCTGGGAAAACTTTTTTTTTTAGTTGAAATAATAAAAGGAATGCTCCTTTTAATATGGCTTGATGAAGGTTTTTATCAATATTCTATATTGTCTAACGTCACTTTACTTGCAACTATAATAACCTTCTGGGACAACACATGTACAGAAATAGCTGAGAATAGTGAGTTATATTAGAAAACACTCCTTTTATTACTTCAAATGTGAAAAAAGTACTAAAGCGGACTCGAGAGGTGGAAAAATGGGTATCATGTAAGTCAGGAGATGGGGTACTCTAAAACAGAATAAAAAAATATACATCAAAATGTTCATGGCTGTCATGCACTGCTGCCTGATTGTGAGGCTGTTCCCAGTTTGTACTTTGTGTGCAAAAATATTTTTTAAGCTTACTGTTTATGAATGTATAGTACATTGTATCAGACTGTCTCTGACTTGCAAGCTGACATTTTCTGTAACTACAAATGTTGCTGGTCCTGCTGTAATCCCTGGGCCAAGTACAGTTACAGAGGACTGTACTTAGCCCTGGGAGAACAGCAGGACTGGCAAACATCCGACTGGATTTATAAAATCTCTAACATGCACTGCAGGCTATTTAATCCTCACGGCTGCAGCCCCTCTCTGATGTCAGCAGTGGGAAAGTCTGAGATTTGTAGTTTCAGGAAAATGTCAATTTATAGATCAACAGAAATAATGTGATGCACTGTACTATACTGCAGGAAACATTAAAAAAAATATTTGCACACAAAGTGCAAATTGGGACCAGCCTCACACTTGGGTGTGGTGCTCTAAGTGTTGACAGTTCCCCTATAAATGTTATCAGAACCTTTGAAAGCACTCTAACAACTAACAGGCAAACAGTGCAATTTACAGAGCACAGGAGTAAAGTAGTGTGGTCTATGAACAGAGGTCAGAACACACAATACTGTACCATGCACCAAGTGTAGGCAGCAGTCTGTTTCACTTGATGGAGTGCATTTCAGTAGTCTAGCTGAGATGCATGTGACCAATGTGTGTACTAGCATTCTCATGTTGTTTGAACCCAGGTGAGTGTGCAACCTGGCAGTATGTTTGTCTTACTGTGACAAGGTACCTTTGTAAATGAGCCTATGGCTCAAAGGTTTTCCAAACTGCTGTCTAAATAAATAAAGTATTCCACAGATAACAAAAGCAACTCTAGAATCCAGAGGAAAACTGGGATTCCAGGGTTAAACTGGAATTAAGAGTCACTCTGGGATTTTGACCATGCCCCTAACCTCCAATTTAAAGTCCTCCATGTGAGACTTGGTTGTGCTTCCTCTGACACCTTGGCATTGTTTGGGCTTAACCAGTTTTAGATAATTCAGATACATTGATGTAAACACATTTTGAACAGTTCTCCATCAGGAGCGAATGAGAGGCAGAGTTGAATGTCATCCCCCCAGTAAAAAAACAGGATCTTGGATGTAAGGGGGACACCGTGCCATCTATTTGATGTGAATTACAAATACATAAATATATCAAAATATTTGTAGCCCAGGTTGGTACTTGTGGTTACGGAAAGGGTTAATGTCAGATTTATTGCCCAAATTATTGTAATAGTGAAAAGATCTCTGACTTTTTTCTTAGCTGTATATATTCACCAGAGAGAGGGGTTCAACTGCTATTTATGTACATGCATCAGTGCAAGGTCCTAGGCAGCACAGACACTGGTCTGTCAAATTTCAACCCTGGGCACCCAGATGGCACTATAGTAGGAGAAGGACACAGACTGATTCCTATAGAGAACAGTGTGGGGCTGTGGGGTGTCACAGGTAGGCGGATGGTACAGACGGGCCCATATTACCAGGGTGGTTGTGTTAATCTCATATAACATCACTGTGCTTCCTAGCTGATGTGCTAAGCACTATTTTCTCCTATAGGGTTTTGGTTGATAACTACATATTGTTGTTTGTATGTTTGGTGTCCATAGTTATCATTAGCTGAATGTGTGGAAATACATTGTTATTCTGAACTGCGGTGCTGGGTTGGTACTGCATCCCAGAAGAAAGTGCAATACTTCTAATGAGGCCCATTTTAATTCTCTGGGTGGAGGCACCGTGCTATTAGATTTAGATTATGAGCCTCCAGTTCATCAAGGAGTAAAGGCACAGCCCCCTCATTCTTTCTGAATCTTTGAGGCAAGGTGTGTCACCAGTTGACAACTTAGCAGCCCAGCAGTGATACACTAGGCAACCCAAAGAGATATTTATGAAGAACACACCTATCACATGTGGAATCAAAGTCATGTTACACACATCAGTTAAAAACCTGTTAAAAGCATATTACTACTTATTATACCCTAATAACATAAAAAAATCAGGATACCATTGACAACAAGATGTTGCATCTCTGCTGGGCTGTGGGGACTCATTGGAGGGGGCTAAAGTGCAACTTATTAAGCAAAGGAAATGGGGTTTCAGCATAGCAAATTATGTTTCAAATGACCCCCAAGATGCACCAGAGTGTGCCAAATTCTACACATTTTCTGGGGGCCAGACCCTCTGCCTTTTATTGTTGTCCTGAGCACCCATTGCATGCCATGCTAAAAAAGTCACTGCACGCCACTGTACCTGACCTAATCAGGACAGACTTCTTGGAATTATTGTACTGTATTTGGGTAAACATCTCAGACAGGCATTTTACCCATGTTACTACTGCAGTTACTGTGTGAGGATTATTTTAATCTTCATCATAGTAGCTGTGAGGTGGTAAGCAACAACAGGCATCACCCCTCTCCACCTCTACCCACCTTTAGACAACAAAAACAAACCATTCTGAACAGCAACAGAAAAAAAAAAAAAACAGTTTCGATTTTGCAACTGGACTGGATCAACCGAGTAGTGGCAGCTGAGTTGCACAAAAGACGCTCGTGATTTCCAGTGGAGTACTTCACCTGACACGTGGTCTAGCATCCACATAGTCTGAGTGTTAAGCCTGTGCATAGTAACCACCTGGTCACTCCCAATCTGCTGCTTTATTTTACTTATTTATTTTTTATTAGATGAGCTGCAAAGTTTCCCTTCCCTGCTCAAAAACTGCACCGTGATTCAGCATAGTTGACCCTTGGGGCTCCGGATGCCTAGCCCATTTGGTCTGGCTTCCTAGAGAAAGCTCTCCCAACAGTTGATGTCTCAGCATTGGGCACCATTCAGGCAGCAATTGGCCTTGTGGAACTGCTACTCACCCCCAGTGCAGTCTTGTGCCCCGCTGCCAGCACCTAGTAGAAGGCTCTCTAACCATGCTTAGGGGCCCATTAAGACCCAGATCAGGTCAGTGCAGGCTACTCGGTTTGAAATGAATGCCCCGGTCCCTGGGGGAAGAAAGAATTAATTCTTATTTGAGTCAGAGCCCATCTGAAACAATTTATGGCTCAGTGAGCTTGGCCACAGTGATGGTTGAATGGTAAATCCTCATATGATTCAGCCTCCACTACCACTTCTAAGGCATCAGTGTCTCCTCCAGTCTCTGCTACAAATATGCCTTTGGTCACTGACTTCATATCAAGGTTGAAGTAAAATCCTTCAGTGAGGTAACTTTTATATTTTAGAACATATTTGAAATAATCATTAACGTGGACAAAAACTAGAATCTTTAATGGATTGTACCACTTTGACACAATCTGTGTTGAAAATAACCAGTTCTGAATTTAACCAGAAATTCCAAGATCAGAAACTGACAATAGATTACAACAGACTGAAATTAAACTTTTGATGCTTGAAGCAATTGCTGTGGCAAACATATGTAAGCCCACCTCTCTAGTCTAGAGGTATAACTGATGACATAATGTTTTCATTTATTTATTTTTTATTTACTTAGTGATTCGGAAAAATCTTTGAGTGCAAGCTCTTTTACAAAGGTTCCATGTCATAGATTGCAAAACAAAGTACAATAGAGAAAGCAAAGGTACATTACAATGAACAATACAGCTTGGATTCATAACGTACAGAATAACTCAAAACATACGTACAAGTTAAAATAACAAGAAAAAAACACTTTATGGGGGGAATAAGCAGACACAAAGTGCTTTGTCAGTAGTTTAGAGAGACGGGGATAGCTGGCAGTGGGGTGAAGAAAGGAGGTACGAGAGAGAGGTAGGTACTGCAGTGGAGGCGAAGGGTGGGGGAAGAAGGGCAATATAGTATAGGGAGAAATGGGGGGTGAGGGGAAACTGAGCGAAGACGTGCTAGACTAAATGGTGGGGTGAGAGAGAGCATGGTCAGGCAGCTTGCATTAGTAGTGACTGTTAGGGAAACTCACGGGACTGGGAGTTGGGGGGGGGAAGCTGGGGTGGCAGGTGCCGAAGGAGCATGATGCGAACTGATTGCTGAGAAAAGTCATGAGAAGGGACAGAGGGAGGGGGGTACCTGAGGCCTGCCTAGTGCTTGCTGGTGGGCAGAGAGAGTCGGTATTTCGGAGTCTATTCCTGTACACTTACAAAGGAAGAGGAGGGGGAGGTACCTAATTCAGTTAATAGAAGCACTCTAGATGGGGGGGTGACATCAGTCCTTTCACAGAAGAAAGGGTTCTGAAAGAGCTCCTAAAACTGAAGGTGGATAAAGCAATGGAGCCTGATGGGATTCACCCCAGAATTCTAAAAGAACTAAGGAGAGAACTAGAAACATCACTGACTACCCATTTTAGCAAATCATGGGAGGATGGTGTGGAACCTGAGGACTGGAGGAGGGAGGATGTGATTCCCCTTCACAAAAGTGGGAGCAAGACAGAGGCAGGAAACTACAGACCTGTCAGTTTGATCTGAAGGAAAGAATTGTTGAGTACCCAGAGGCCAGTGGGGAACAGGACCCAAGGCAGCATGGATTCACAGCAGGAAGGTCATGTCAGATGAATCTAATCGATTTCTTTGACTGTGTGACCAAAGTAGTAGACCAGGGAGGGGCTGTGGACATGGCTTACCTAGACTTTAGCAAGGCATTCGACACAGTCCCACACAAAAGATTAATAAACAAATTAGTCAGCCTAGGAGTGGGTCCCAGGGTGGTAGCCTGGGTAAAACATTGGCTCGACAACAGGACACAGAGGGTAATAGTAAACGGAGTCCACAGTGAAGAAAGTGGGGTTACTAGTGGACTACCGAAGGGTTCAGTACTGGGGCTGGTCCTTTTTAATGTCTTCATAAGTGACATTGCAGAGGGACTGGAAGGAAAAGTATGTCTCTTTGCAGATGACACAAAGAAATGCAACAAGGTTGATACACAAAGTGGGGTGGAAATGATGAGAAGGGACATGACAAGGTTGGAGGAATGGACAAATGTATGGCAGTTTAGATTCATCGCAAAGAAGTGCAAAGTAATGCACCTGGGAAACAAAAACCCAAGGGAAGAGTACACAATGGGGGTTGAGATACTGAGAACACCAAAAATGGAAAGGGACCTGGGGGTAATCATATCAGATGACCTAAAGGTGGGCAAACAATGTGAGAAGGCACTAAGGAGGGTTGGATGGATACTGGGATTCATAGGGAGAGGCATCACCAGTAAAACAAGCATTTGTCAATGCCGAATGTTTGCTTACTGGCATTGGCAGTGGTAATGTAGAAGTTACAGAGCTGCGTAATAGGAATGGCAGTGAAGTATTGAACTGAAGCCAACCCCACCACCACCCTACAGAGAGTGACAGGCATTGGGGTGTGCATTTGGGTCGTCAGGCATAACGGCCACGCCATTTCACCACACCCCACTCTGCAGAGACTGACAAGTGTCACATGTTCCTTGGGGTCTTTGGCCTTATGACTCTCCCATTTCATTAGAAACACGGTGAGATGGTGCGATATAGAGAATGGGGTGAAGTTGGGGTCGAAGAGTCCAAGGCATACCTCGATGCCTCCCAGTGACTGCAGTGTGGAATGGTATGAGCATCACAGGCAAGAATCCCAAGTCACACCCTGATTCCTGTCATTCTCTATAGGGTTAGGCGATTTTAGTTGAAAAGCCTAATACCTCAGGCATTCATTGGTATTTTAACTCCAAATTTTCAACATGTTTGTTTTGTGACCCCCACCTCATGAACAGGGGGAATATCAGTTTGGTAGCCGAAAACTACTTATGCACAGTGACTACGGGATTTAGCACCACAGGTGCAAAAATGTTCCGAACAGGTTGTAAAAAATGACAACTGTACTCTTTCATGGGGAGGTGTAAAAATGGCTATGTTGCAAATGTAGTAAAATATTTAAAAAATGGTGAAGTCACGACAGACATAGAAACTGTGCAACGCACACCCGCTATAAGTAGGTTGGGGATATTTTATAGCAGATTGTGAACTCAGGCATTTTGGTGCCTCGATCATGAACAGTGTCACTGTGAGTTTTCTTTATCTGTGCCGAACAATGATTTCCCACAGCGACCACGCATCTCTGCACTGAAAGTGTGAAAACACATTTCGGCCATGTTGTGAAAAATGGCAGCTGTACAGTTCATAAGGAAGTGTTGAAAAATGCCACTAGTGAAAATCTGTACTGAAAATATTACAAAGTCATGAACTAACGAGGATGCGTGGAAACTGCACAATGCTCACTCGTAACACAGTCATTTTATGGACTTTTGTCACCAAATTTTCAACATAGCCATTTTAAGACCTCTGCTCATGAACAGTGTAACTGTGATTTTCTTAATCTGTCCTAAACATTGTTTTCGCACACCATCAGCACCATTGTGCGCTACATGTGCGATAACACATTTTGGGTGACATATGAAAAATTGCAGCTGTACTGTTCATAAGGAAGTTTAATAAAATGGACATGTTGAAAATCTAGAGTGAAAATATTAAATTTTCAAACTTACGAGCATGCATAGGAACTGTACAACACACGCTCGTAAAAGTAATTTTTAGGCATTTTTTCACCCAGTTTTCAACATAGCCATTTTAAGACCTCTGATCACGAACAGTGTCACTGTGGTTTTGTTAATGTGTCCCATACATTGAGCTTGCACACCGACTGCGCATTGTCTGCGCTACGAGTGAGTACGTTTGGGCAGGATGTGAAAAATGACAGCTGTACTGCTCATAAGGAGTGTGGAAAAATGGCAATGTTGGAAATCTGGAGTGGAAATATTGAAAATCGCAAACCTCTACGTAGCGTGGGAACTGTACAACGCACACTCGTAAAACAGTCATTTTTAAGAATTCTGTCACCAAATTTTCAACATTGCCATTTTAAGATCTCTGCTCATGAACAGTGACACTGTGATTTTCTTAATGTGCCCCATACACTGAGTTCGCACAACGACTGCGCCATTGTGCGCTACATGGGTGGAAACACGTTTTGGGTGAGATGTGAAAAATGACAGCTATACTACTCATAAGAAGGTGTGGAAAATGGCAATGTTGAAAATCTGGAGTGGAAATATTGAAATTCGCAAACCTATGAGCGTGCGTAGGAACTGCGCAACGCAAGCTTGTAAAACAGTCATTTTTAGGAATTTTTTCACCAGATTTTCAACATAGCCATTTCAAGACCTCTGCTCACGAACAGTGTCACTGTGATTTTCGTAATTTGTCCTGTACATTGATTTCGCGCACCGACTGCGCCATTCTGCACTACAAGGGCGGAAACACATTTTGGGTGAGATGTGAAAAATGACAGCTGTACTACTCATAAGACGGTGTGATGAAATGGCAATGTTGAAAATCTGGAGTGAAATATTGAAATTTTGCGAACTTACGAGCCTCTTGTGGGAA
This sequence comes from Neoceratodus forsteri, assembly GCA_016271365.2. Taxonomy (NCBI): domain Eukaryota; kingdom Metazoa; phylum Chordata; order Ceratodontiformes; family Ceratodontidae; genus Neoceratodus; species Neoceratodus forsteri. The sequence goes on from JADMNL010000035.1 coordinate 31,041,339, forward strand.
CTGCATAGCACTGCAGCTCGTTAAACAGTTATTGTTTGGAATTTTGGCACCAAATTTTTCAACAAGGGTTTGGGACCTTCTCATGAATGATGTCACTGTCATGGCGGTATTAAGTCGAAGGGTGATTTCGCAGTCACTCGCATAAAATCACCCGCCGAGCCAGATCGCCGCGGCGGTGACATCAATATGAAGAATCCTATGTTAATTTATGTCATTCAAAATACCTCAGATAACAATAAAGTTGAACCTCCTCCTATCTAGCCCATTATACAGCTTACGGCATTTCCTCAGTTGCGGTCGGCTATGAAGAGTGCAGGCGTGTTCCGGTCCACTGAAGATCATCGCACCAGAGTCCAGAGGTAAGTATGGGGTGAGGGGTTGTGGGGAGGCTGGAGTGCCCAGTGGGTGGGTGCGGGTTGTGGGAGGGGCTTGGAGGCAGCGCCACGGTACGTTTTTTTAGGTTAAAAAAGACATTGTGGGACCGCTTGCAATGCTGGGGTGGGCTCCCAGCGTGGCACAGAGACTTTGGGGCGTTCAGCCCGGCGGGATTGGGCACCCGTCGGCAAAAAAAACTATAAAAAACACCTCATGGGACGTTTGCCACGCTGGGTGGGCTCCCAGCGTGGCACAAAGGACTGGAGGCGTTCAGCCAGAGGGTTGGGCACCCTGCGGCAACATTGCTGATTGCCACTCTGGGTGGGCTCCCAGCGTGGCACCAACTACGAGGGGAGGGAGATGCAGCTCAGCCGGCGGAATTGGGCACCCGTCGGCTATACTCGCGTCGCAGGCGTGCATGCCTGCGGCTGGGGAGGGAGCTGTCGCGTGAGCAGCTTCTTATCGCTGCTCACTCAAGCGTAGTTCCCCCTTTCAACTGTATGCCACTGCATTTTGGAGCGTGTCATAGACAGCTCCAAAATGCATGGGCTTACAGGGGCCGCGCCTGCCAGCACAGTGCCTGCATTGGAGGAGGAGGTGACACACCTCCGAAATCTCTGATGATGGCACTATGTTTCTTGCACATGCGTGCAAGCAAACATAAAAACAGGAAGTTGTTATCCCTCTGTATAGACAGTTGGTAAGACCCCATCTGGAGTACTGTGTGCAGTTCTGGAGACCCCATCTCTGCAAAGACATAGACAGGGTGGAGGCTGTCCAGAGGAGGCCAACCAAAATGGTGCAGGGTCTGCAACAGAAGACGTATGAAGAAAGACTAAAGGAGCTTAATATGTATATCCTTGAGGAAAGGAGGGAGAGGGGGACATGATAGAAACTTTCAAGTACCTCAATGGAATCATCAAAGTCCAAGAGGGTAGCATCTTTCAGAAGAAGAGATGTGCGAGAACAAGAGGGCACAATTTGAAGATAGAGGGGGGACAGCTCAGAGGTAATGTGAGGAAGTATTTTTTCATGGAGAGGGTTGTAAATGCATGGAACAGCCTTCCTGAGGAGGTTGTGGAGTCAAAAACAGTGGGGGAATTCAAGATTGCATGGGACAGACATAAGGCAATTCTATTGGGGGGGTAGGAGGAAGTAGGCTGTTTAACTAGGATCTGCAGCTTATCCATTAGGTAGGGAAATGGGCAGACTAGGTGAGCCAAGCAGTCCCTACCTGCCATCAAATTCTGTTTCTTTGTTTCCTCCATATCGGTGGGAGTGCAGTCATCAAGCTGCCTCGGTCACGCCCGGTTATTTTCCTCCATTTTTGTTCCCCAGGAGCTGGCTGTGCAATCACGTGTGGTGTGTAAGCTGACATCATGCCATACTCCTCCCCTACTTTGCACTGCAACTGTGCTGCCCCCGGTCATCACCAGGGGCTACTACAGCACGATGTGCTTCCCCTTACCCACCCCAGACGTAGGAGAGCAGTCCTGGGAAGCTCAATTCACCCTCTTCCCTGCTGACCCCCGGTGCCCAGAGTCCATTCCCAAACCTGGGTCACTGGTATGGTGCAAGGTGTGGTGCCCAACTCTCAACCCTCGGCACCACTGGGCCAGCCTGCTAGGGGTCACTTTGGAACATAATCACTAGATTTCTCCCCTCTCATTCTGTCAATGTGTCAGGCAGTTAATTGAAAACTGGGTATTGCCCACAGGGTAAGGAATTGCCTCTTTCTAAAGGCCCACTTCCCCATAGCCCATGGTATGCTTTGTGGCCTCACTTATGGTCTGCTGGCCTATACTTATACTAGCAAGGATCGAGCCTCTGACAACTGCTGTCCTTTCCAAGGGTTTGGGTATTTTGCCTCCCACAGTGCACCTTGCATCTAGAGAAGGCAAGGTGTTGCAGCAAATAGATGGCCCAGAAGAACAAAATCACTGTAGTAATGTACAGAACAAAACACAATGTATGTCTTTATGTGACGAAGTACCTGTGGAAACGAGCCTCTGGCTCAAAGGTTGTAAACTGATTCTTAAATAAATAAATAAATTAAATAAATGTTGTTTCTTCTCAAGGGATCACTCACCATGTTTATACTTTATACTTCATGCAGTCATCTTGACTGAGAGTGGCACCCCCCAAGGTAGAACCTATGCAAATTTTAGAATTTGGAATGTAGGTTCAAACTCTGCATCTTCTTTCCACTCTGGCTGTTGCTCAGACCTGTTTCCAAGTCAAAGTGGAGCAGCAGCTATTGAAACTAGCTAAAAGGCTACTGAAAAATGTTTAAAAAACATTTTTGTAGAATTTTAAGAGCACCAAAGAGATTGAAGCGGACTTGTGAAGATTTACCATATAAACCATAACAAGCTTACAGTTGTAGAAACTACAGTAGTAATTCTTAATTATACAATGGGGCTTCAGAATCTTGCATTCCCATTGGCTGACTGGCACCAAGTCTCCCGTGGTACATCCTGCAAAATACCAAACGGAAAAGGTGCCAGTCACCTGTAAGCCGTATCAGGCACTCCCTTGAAATCACTCCAACCACAGAAAAGTCAGAGCTGGCTATGTTGGCAATGAACGGTGACAGTCGAAAATCCATACTGACTCCCCACTTCCCCGGGTAATGTCTGCTGATGAAAAACACACTATCTCATCACTTCATTTTTATGTTTGCTTGCATGCATGTGCATGAAACATAGTGCCATCATCCAAGTTTTCGGAGGTGTGTCACCCCCTCTTCCAATTCAGTCAGTGTGTTGGCAGGCGCGGCCCCTGTTCTCTAATGCATGCTGGAGCTGTCTATGACAAGCTCCAAAATGCAGTGGCATACAGTTGAAAGGGGGAGCTATGCTTCAGTGAGCAGCGATAAGATATCGCCTGCTCATGCACAGCTCCCCCTATACACACACACACACACACACACACACACACACACACACACATACACATGCATGCATACTGCATGCTGCCCCCCCACGCACACACTCTATAGCCGATGGGGGTGTCCAATCCCCCGTTGGCTGTGCTGCGCTTCACCCAAAAGCCTTCCAAATGCCATGATGGGTGCCTACCCAGCATGGCAAGTTATCGCATAATAGCAGGTGCCCAAGTACCGTCCCGACTACGCCCCCTCCCAGCCATCCTTGTGCCATGCTGGAGGCCCACTAGCGTGGCAAATGTCCCGCGTCGTCTTTTAAAAAAAAAACCTGAAAAGCAAAAGCGGTCCCACGCAGTCTCCCTGTCCCCACACAACCTGCACCCACCGCTGCGCACCCTGCCTCTCCACACCCCACCCCATACTTACCTCTGGAGCTTGGCGCGGCGATCTTGATGGACTGGGAACATGTCTGCACTGTTCAAAGCCGACCGCGAACTGAGGAAATGCCGGTACGCTGTATAATGGGATAGATAGGGTTTTTTCAACTTTATTGCATATCTCAGGCATTTTGTGGAATTTTTGCACCAAATTTTCAACATGGGTTTTTGGGACCCCTCCACATGAATTCTTGCACTGTCATGGCATTACTCGGGCCCAAAGGTTGATTTCGCAGCCAATGCGTGAAATCACCTTTCTGGAATGATTAACAAAGTGACATTGCCAGTGTTCATAAGGTGGGCTCTCAAAAAGACCATTTTGAAAATTTGGTGGAAAAATTCCTAAAAATGACTGTTTTACGAGCGTGCGTTGTACAGTTCCTACGCAGGCTCGGAAGTTAGCGAACTTTCAATATTTTCACTCCAGATTTTCAACATTGCCATTTTACCACACCTTCTTATGAGCAGTACAGCTGTCATTTTTCACATCTCACCCAAAACATGTTTCCGCCCATGTAGCGCACAATGGCACAGTCAGTGTGCAAAATCAATGTACGGGACACATTAAGAAAATCACAGTGACACTGTTCATGAGCAGAGGTCTTAAAATGGCTATGTTGAAAATTTGGTGAAAAAATTCCTAACAAGCATTTGTCAAAGCCGAATGTTGCTTGCTTCTATGTGCTGTTTAGGTATTTGGAAGTCATCGGAGTGCAAATATTGAAAATTTGCGGACTTACGGGCGTGCCTAGGAACTGCACAACGCATGCTCGTAAAACAGTCATTTTTAGGAAATTTTTCACCAAATTTTCAACATAGCCATTTTAAGACCTCTGCTCATGAACAGTGTCACTGTGATTTTTTTAATGTGTCCCATACATTGAGTTTGCACACCGACTCCGCCATTGTGCGCTACATGGGCAGAAACACATTTTGGACATGATGTCAAAAATGACAGCTGTACTGCTCATAAGGAGGTGTGGTAAAATGGCAGTGTTGAAAATCTGGAGTGAAAATATTGAAAATTTGCGAACTTACGAGCCTGCGTAGGAACTGCGCAACGCACGCTTGTACGACAGTCATTTTTAGGAATTTTTTCACTAAATTTTCAACATAGCCATTTTAAGACCTCTGTTCATGAACAGTGTCACTGTGATTTTCTTAATTTGTCCCGTACATTGATTTCGCACATCGACTGCGCCATTCTGCGCTACATGGGCGGAAACACATTTTGGGTGAGAGTTGAAAAATGACAGCTGTACTACTCATAAGCAGGTATGGTAAAATGACAATGTTGAAAATATGGAGTGAAAATAATGAAATTTCGCGAACTTACGAGCCTGCGTAGGAACTGCGCAACGCACGCTCATAAAACAGTCATTTTTTGGAATTCTTGCACCAAATTTTCAACATGGGGTTTTCAGGACCGCTTCTCTTGAATGATGTCACTGTCATGGTGGTATTCAGGCTGGAAGGATGATTTCGCAGTGACTGTGCAGTCACTGCGCGAAATCACCCTTCGAGCCCGAATAACACCATGACAGTGACATCATTCATGAGAAGGAGTCCCAAAAACCCCATGTTGAAAATTTGGAGCAAAAATTTCCAAAAATGCCTGAGATATGCAATAAAGTTGAACCCCCCCATCTAGCCCATTATACAGCTTACCGGCATTTTCTCAGTTCGTGGTCTGCTTTGAAGAGTGCAGACGTGTTCCTGGTCCACCGAAGATCATCGCGGAGTCCGAGGTAAGTATGGGGTGAGGGGGCGTGGGAGAGGCTGGGTGCACAGTGGGTGGGTGCGGGTTGTGGGAGGAGGAGTCGGAAGCTCCACGGGGACGGTTTTTTGGTTTTCAGGTGGAAAAAAAAGACAACGTGGACTGTTTGCCGCACGCTGGGGTGGGCTCCCAGCATGGCACAAAGCACTTGGGGCATTTAGCCGATGGGGATTGGGCACTCCGTCGGCTACATAAATGATTGCCATGCTGGGGTGGGCTCCCAGCATGGCACCAGCTACGAGGCGGGGGCGACAGCAGCTTAGCCTGATGGGATTGGGCACCCCGTCGGCTATACAGTGTGGGGACGCCGCCTGGGGAGCTGCGTGAGCAGCGTCTTATCGCTCTCACTCAAGCATAGCTCCCCTTTCAGCTGTATGCCACTGCATTTTGGAGCGTGTCATAGACCGCTCCAAAATGCATTGGCTTACAGGGGCCGTGCCTGCCAGCCCAGTGCCTGAATTGGAGGAGGAGGTGACACACCTCTGAAATCTCCGTTCATGGCACTATGTTTCTTGCACATGCGTGCAAGCAACATAAAAATGACTGTTTTCTGAGCGTGCGTTGCGCAGTTCCTACACACGCTTGTAAGTTCACAAATTTTCAATATTTTCACTCCAGATTTTCAACATTGCCATTTTATCACACCTCCTTATGAGCAGTACAGCTGTCATTTTTCACATCTTGGCCAAAATGTGTTTCCGCCCATGTAGCGCACAATGGCGCAGTCGATGTGCGAAATCAATGTATGGGGCACATTAAGAAAATCACAGAGACACTGTTCATGAGCAGAGGTCTTAAAATGGCTATGTTGAAAATTTGGTGAAAAAATTCCTAAAAATGACTTTTACAAGCGTGCGTTGCGCAGTTCCTATGCATGCTTGTAAGTTTGCGAATTTAATATTTTCACTCCAGATTTTCAACATTGCCATTTTATTACACTTCCTTATGAACAGTACAGCTGCCATTTTTCATATGTCGCCCAAAATGTGTTTTCGCACATGTAGCGCACTATGGTGCTGTTGGTGTGCGAAAGCAATGTTTGGGACAGATTAAGAAAATCACAGTTACACTGTTCATGAGCAGAGGTCTTAAAATGGCTATGTTGAAAATTTGGTGACAAAAGTCCATAAAATGACTGTACTCTGCAGGTGAGCATTGCAGTTTCCGAGCATCCTCGTAAGTTCATGACTTTGTAGTATTTTTAGTCCAGATTTTCACCAGTGGCATTTTTTCACACTTCCTTATGAACAGTACAGCTGTCATTTTTCACAACATGGCAGAAGTGTGTTTTCACACTTTCAGCGCAGAGATGCGTGGTCGCTGTGGGAAATCATTGTTCGGGACAGGTAAAGAAAATCACAGTGACACTGTTCATGATCGGAGGCACCAAAATGCCCGAGTTGACGATCTGCTGTAAAAAATTCCCAACCTAATTATATTACGGGTGTGCATTGCACAGTTTCTATGTACGCTCATCACTTCACCATTTTTTTTAATATTTTTACTGCAGATTTGCAACATTGCCATTTTTTACACCTCCCCATGAACAGTACAGCTGTCATTTTTTTACATCCTGTTCGGAATGTTTTTGCACCTGTGGTGCCAAATGCCGTAGTCACTGTGCATAAGCAGCTTTCAGCTAACAAACTGATATTCCCTCTGTTCATGAGGTGGGGTCACAAAAAAACACATTGAAAATTTGGAGTGAAAATAGCAACGAATGCCTGAGGTATTAGGGTTTCCAACCATAAAGCCCAACCCTGTAGAGAATGACAGACATCAGGGGTGTGACTTGGGATTCTTGCCTGTAATGCTTATACCATTCCACACCCTGCAGCCAGTGAGAGGCATCTAGGTACGCCTTGGACTCTTTGACCCCAAAGTTCACCCCATTCTCCTATATCACACCCATCTCACCGTATTTCCTAATGGAATGGGGTGTGCATAAGGGCCAAAGACCCCAAGGAACACTGTGACACTTGTCAGTGTCTGCAGGGTGGGGTGTGGTGAAATGGCGTGGCCGTTATGCCTGACAACCTAAAGGCACACCCAAATGCCTGTCATTCTCTGCAGGGTGGTGGTGGGGTTGGCTTCAGTTCAGTACTTCACTGCCATTCCTATTACGCAGCTCTGTAACTTCCACACTACCACTGCCAATGCCAGCAAGCAAACATTCGCCATTGACAAATGCTTGTTTTTGAAGCATACAGTCTGTATCTGGGAATCCCTTGCTCCATGCCTCCACTGTCTTCACCCTCTGTTCCCAGAAACCCAGGACTGGCAAACAGGATGACTGATAATCACACTACTCCACAGAGTACTGGCCATTCCCACTTGAAACCCTATTATATCTGCCCCTCTACAACATTCCAGGAAGACAAGGCACATGAGAAAAAAACAACAAAACAACACATCACTTTACTTCCTGATCCTATCTATGGGCAAAAAGTTTAGCTGCGAGTTAGTGTGTACAAGGTAAAAGTGAACAGGTGAGCAATGGTTGCTAAGTGTGAAAGGAGGCACAACTGAGGATTTGCTTCACTGGTGTTACAGACTGAGGAGCAGTATTGTCGGCAGTTTCGGATGTCTATTCAAACAGAAACAGGGAGACGGAAGGTAGGCAGTTGTAGTTTACAATGTGGGAGTTCTATATCAGGGGTGGGAGAAAGCGGGACCACTAGGAAGGCTGCAGAGAGTGACTATCAAAGCTGGAGGGAGTCAAGCTCATTTTTGGGGACATCCTTCATAATACTGTTGTGCGACTGCTTTGTTGCCCATAGATAGTTGGGTTCAGCAAATAAAGTGACGCATTTTGTTGTTACTTTTTTTTTTCTTGTGTGCCTCGCCTTCCTAAAAACCAATAACAGTAAAATTCCTGTAACCAAATGTAACCCCTTGTTACCCGGGGTTACTAGAATCCCAGTAAGACCTAGTGGTAGGCAGGGAAGGCAGCTTGTGAAACTCCAGTTAAATGGGTTTCACACTGTCTCACTCTGTTCTCAGTCTCAGCTGAGACTGAGAGATGACATCACCAATAGAACTGTCACAGCTGCATAAGCCACATTGGAATCTGCAGCAGAGGGAGTGAGATAGAATGTTGGGAGTTTTCAAAGTCAGTTTTCTGTTTGTTTTGAAGAAGAAGGAAGTCTCCTGCTTGCCTGCCAGCAGGAAGGAAGTGTCTTTTGTTTACCTTCTGTGTGAGAAGGTCAGTTTCCAGTTTCAAGTGGTGGAGACCGCTGTCCAGGTCTCAGTGCCCCCTCCCTCTGGGGGGGGAGTAAAGTATCTCTATGTAGATTCCAGGGGCAATCCCCTAATTTCTGCTACAGGAAGAAAGCTGCCTTTTACAGTTTCTGTTTGGTCTGACAAGTGGAAAAAGTTGTACTTCGCCTGTGGGGCACCTGCAACAAAAGGGTGAGTTTGCTCTAATTTGAGAGGGCAAAAGATGTATTTCTTCAGTTTGGGAAATGTGAAGAGATCTGTGATTTGAGCTACTATTTGGGAGGCCTATTGTACTAGGACAAACAAATGGAATAGTGTCAAAATCTAAAGACTGTGTGAATTCAAGTAATGTTGTAGAGGGGGTGCTACAGTCCATCCACCGTTTAATCTACATTTCGAAGTTTGTTTTTCCAGAGAAATGGCCGGGTATGGGCTGTGGGAGCTGGAGGTGGGCAAACCCCTCATCTTTAGTAACCAGGTCCACCTCTACGGATTTCTGCTGTGATTGCTACTTGCCTCATGTGCCTGGCCAGTGATGAGGTAGGTACCCAGACGTGGGTCGCAAATGGGAAAATCTCTCTAGGAGTCGCAGACTCTAAGTGGTGTGAGGCGCCACAACTTGGGAAAAGAATTCTCCTTGTGAGATGGGAGTCAGAAGAAGTAAGAAGGAAATCTCTCTAGGGGTCGCAGACTCTAAGTGGTGTGGGGAGCCACAACAAGTAAAATGGGTTCATTCTTTAAATGGACCATCAGTCAAGTAGCCGGTAGGGGAGCCGGGCCAGTCGGGCTGTGTATCCAAAGTGCATGCAAGTCCAGGCTGTGTGCCTGGTGGATCTAGAGCCTGAAAACAGTAGAAATGGGTTCATTCTTTAAGTGGACCGCCTTGTAGTCTCTAATCTGCATTATCAGTAAATGTAGCCCCATGGGTTCCATCTATGCTTTGTTGTGTTCAGCTAGTTGTGAATAAAAGCCACACTGAAAAATCCCAAGCCTGGTTCTGGACATTACAGTTATTGCTTTCTGTGTTTGGATTTACTTGGGTGCCCCTGTGTAGAGTAGCCAAATCTAGGTCCCCTTGTGCCAGGTAACCTCATCCTCCCCGAACCCAGGTCCCCACCAGGTATTGCTGCCAGCGCCAACAGCATGCCACCTGTCATTTTGGTAAAAAGGCAGGGGTGAGGGGTTACAAAAATAGAGGTACCACTTTGGATTTGTTCGGGAAGGAAGGTGCTTGGGCAAGGGGGCTAGCATTTTGGCTATCTGGCAGTGGGTAGCCCAAAAAGCTGAAAAAATTTCCCTAGTGTGTTTGCTGTGTGCTGTGAATCTTGTGATGCTGTTTAAAAAATGCCAACTGTTTACCAAGGAGCTGTAAAGCCAAACAGTGTGCCCTTGTCCTGCATCAAATTGTTTACAGCGTTTTTGTCAGCTTTTAAAATGAATTCTGTGAGGAAAAGTGTGGAAAACTAGGGGTAGCAACAGAGAAATGGTGCCCTGGACGTTTCGAAATGCTTTTAAAGTGAATTCTGTGAGGAAAAGTGTGGAAAACTAGGGGTAGCAACAGAGAAATTATGCCCTGGATGTTTGAAATGCTTTTAAAATGAATTATGTGAAGGAAAGTGTGGAAGACTAGGTGTAGCAACAGAGAAATTATGCCCTGGACGTTTGAAATGCTTTTAAAATGAATTCTGTGAGCAAAAGTATGGAAGACTAGGGGTAGCAACAAAGAAATGGTGCCCTGGACATTTGAAATGCTTTTAAAATGAATTCCTGTGAAGGAAAGTATGGAAGACTAGCGGTAGCAACAGAGAAATTATGTCCTGGACATTGGAAATGCTTTCTGTGTAAATGGAGAGACTGCAGAGTTAATGGCAATGTTATATGGTTAAAATGGGCTCCCGCCGTGGAGTCAGTTGAAAAAACAAAAAGTGCATTTTACAGTTTAAATTTGCCTGCTCGACGATCACCGTGAGGAGAGGAGCCCTCACGAGGAAGAAGAGGCTCATTTGCATGGCGTCGTGTGGTTGGTCAGATTGCCATTAGTCCCATCCCTCAGCCAGCTCTTTTGAGACTGCCTCAGCATTCGAGAGGGAGACAGAGTGTAGTGCGTGTACTGGCAGTGGAGAAGCGTCGTGGAGTATTCAAAGCACTGTAAACAGCAAAAAATTGACATTTTTGTTTTAAATTGGGCTCAACCCGCAAATCAATCGTGGAAATAGTGAATTTGGTGGTTAAAACGACGATCACTAAGGTTGCCCACCCGTTTGTGTTCCAAGGCTTTAAAGAACTGACTGTAGGTCGTTTTACCCCATCGCAGCAAGTTGCTACTAATAACAGTGAGTAAACAATTCAAAAACTGCTCAAACAGTGATTTCCAGTAATGCCATATAAAATGTGTGTGCAGTAGTGTAGTCGCTTTGCAAGTAACGACTGTGTGAAGTCCTGCCAGCAAGTGCAAGTCTGTAAAGCCATTGAATGTGTGCATGGAAGTAAAATTAGCCTCAGTTTAAAGTTTGCAGCCAGAGAGAGACTGTAGGTTGTAGCAAAATGCAACACTAGTAGAAGCAGGCAATCCTGAGCTGAAACCTGAAGTTTTTAAGGGACTGTAAATAAAATGAATGTTATCAGCATGTGAAAAGTCCAAGGAAAATCCTGTAAATGTGTGTAAAGTCAAAACAGAGCAAGTTTGTGCAGTTTGAGTAAAAGTTATCAGTAGCTGGTGTAAATCGGGTGCGCAGTGGCTTGACCCAGATTCTAAATGTTGATGCACAGGAGTGCCGCCGCCGCCATTACAGGGTAGGGTAGTAAAGTAAACACAGCAGCAGAGAAGCCATTTTAAAGCTACAGAGTGTGTTCATTAAAGTGGGGCTTTCAGTTACAGTGAACTTTTGTTTATTTTTTCTGCAGTTATGGCCTCAGGACCAGCTCATTACCCGGATCATGTCCAGGTTGCAGTAACAGCAGCAGTAAATAGACTGAGAGATATTGAAAAGTGGTGCTGTGGAGGGCAACTGCCTCCTGTTGTGGCAATTCCTAATTATCCAGTGCGTGTATGCCAAATATGCTTGAGTGCTGGAAGGAATGTCTTCATGATTCCTCACTGTGCTGGATGCCTTCAAAAATATGGCTTGTATAAAGCACCTCCAATTCATTTGGCTCCCACATGGACAAAAATTCAGGAATCTGCAGTTGGTAGCACATGGCACCAGGTGGAGCCTGTGGAGGAAGGTCCCTCGGGGGAGTGTGGCACAAAGCTAGAGGGTGCAGAATTAGAGACTGAATCAGAAGTTGAAGTTTTGGATGCTGGATCTCAGAAAGAAAGTTTGGATAAAGCATCAATAGACCCCTGGGTGGGGGGGCCTAGCCCAAGTCTCTTAGGTGAAGATGAGATGCGGGAGGCCTTTGAATGGGAGGTGTCGACCTCCGCGTCTAGTGATGAATGGATAGTCTCAGGGGTGAGAACGACTGCTCACTCCTGGGCTCAGATCCTCAGTGAAGAGGAAGATGAGGGGCAGGGTTTTAAATAACTCTAAAAATTGATTAGCGTTTTGCTCATAAAAGTTCTAAAACGTTGTGAAAATGCATATCACTTGCTTCACTGTGCTTAACAAACATGACACTTCTAGAAAGCCTATATAAATGCTTTCTGTACAGTTAGTATTGTCCCATGAAAAAAACTGCTAATCAATTATTTAAAACCCTGAGGGGGATCCTATGTGACCTTGTGAAAAAGGAACGGGTACACAGCCTCAAGATCTTGCCTCGGAGGAATGTATTGAAGAAGGTGGTGATGCCACTGCCCTGGCTTTATAAGAGGAAGAAGTCAGGGATCCATTTTTAATTTCTTTGAGAATGCAAAGCTGGCAGAACCAGGACTGGCCACCCCCAAGCCAGGCCAGCGGTCTCAGATTGACCAAAGCTAGTAAAGAGGAGAGACTGGTTCGTAGAAAGGCAAATGAGATCTATGGTATGACCTTTCCTACCTTTCCTTGGAGAGTCTGGGAGGAGATTGAGGACTACAGGAAATCCTGGATCTGGGATGAAGCAATGAAAAATGTGCATCCTGGGGCCAACCAGTATGTAAAAAATAGACTGTTCCACGAAAAGTATACCCAGTGGAAGAGAGGCAGGACACTGTTTATGGACAGAGTGAGAATAGTGGACGGAGAGGGAAGTGAAATCTCCCACTGTGTGAGTTATGTTCGACCAGACAGGGTAATAATTCAAGCCCTTGACCCCCGGTACTATTGGCCTCAGTGCAAGGACCTCCCAGTAATTAAGCCAGTGCCTACAAAATGGAGAGCCGAGCAATGGTAGTCAATACTGCCACACCAGACTGTGAAGTGCCCTTATTGATCCGCCAACATGAATAACCAAGGACTCAGGTGCTCCACATTCATCAGTCTACAGTGTACTGTCCTGTTCAGCAACCATCTACTGGCCCACCAGATGACTTCAGATCCAGAGAGGACACCAGCCCAGCTGTTTACTGTTCATTGCCTGGTAATCGGATGATGTCGGACCAGCTGTTTTTCCTTTTGTTCCTGTTCTAAGGTTCTCCATTGATGACATCAACCCAGCTGTTTCCAGATGTGCCCTCCTGTGGTTCCTGGAAGATGTCCGCCCAGCTGTATCAGAAGAAATACTGCCAGGGAGAGTCTTTGGCTGTGGACCAGGTTCATGCAGATTCTTGTACTACAAATGGCTGGTAAGTCTGAAACTTTTCTATCTTTATGACATTGCAGTACACACCCTACACTACAGACTTCAAAAATGTGTGAACTGTCCGCAAAGACTCTCACCTTCGGGACTTTGGCCTGTTAGAACTGTGCTTCACCGGGCTCTGGTCCCGGGAGAGACTCTTTATTGGACTAGCCTTCGGGCCTTGTGGTCACTAGTTGGGACTTTTAAGGCACTCCAGCCCCCCAAATGTGAATTGTAAATGATGTCATTATTGTACTCTAATGTAAATACTGTTTTTTCTACCTTTTTTCTAAAAAAAAAAAAAAAAAATATTTTTGGGATTGTTCAGTGCTTTTGTATGGTAGGGTTTTAGCTAGACTGTGTATGCAGATTAGGAGTGTGTTCTGTCTTTCTTCTTCTTACAGGTGTTCCTGGGAAGACAGAAGAGAAGACAAGAAGAGGAGGAGGGGCTCATCGGAGTTCCTCGTTAGTGCTTTATTGTGTAGAAATTTAAAGTACTGTGTTGTTATTGTTATGGTTGTTACTGTGTTAACCCTTTCCTTCCACAGGTGTGGTTGTGGGGGTAGGGAGGAGGCAGTAATTGGTATTTTAATGGGTTGTGGTTGTAGGTTGCCCAAGGTCGGGGAGGTCCCCAGGTTTTGTTTTGTTTGGAATATTATGTTAGAGGCAGATAGGTTTTCCCTAGTGGGTTAGGGGGGATAGACAGGCTGTGGTCCTGAGTGGCCATTGGGACTGCAGTACTGATCTATCAGGGATATGATCTGGATAGTTCTACGAGAGCCACTAGGTGTCCATAGTAAGTGGATAATGTAGAGGCTGATATGTCAGCTACAGGCCTCTAGGCCCTTAGTGTTGCCTGCCTGTGCTTGCACATGGTAGGAGGGGGCCTGATCACCCCCCTCCGCAGATAGCACATAGGGTGGGATGGCCTAAGGCCGGGTGCATAATGACTGGGGACAGTCATTTTCCTGGTCAAGGGCGAGTGTAACCCCCTAGTTACCCGGGGTTACTAGAATCCCAGTAAGACCTAGTGGTAGGCAGGGAAGGCAGCTTGTGAAACTCCAGTTAAATGGGTTTCACACTGTCTCACTCTGTTCTCAGTCTCAGCTGAGACTGAGAGATGACATCACCAATAGAACTGTCACAGCTGCATAAGCCACATTGGAATCAGCAGCAGAGGGAGTGAGATAGAACGTTGGGAGTTTTCAAAGTCAGTTTTCTGTTTGTTTTGAAGAAGAAGGAAGTCTCCTGCTTCCCTGCCAGCAGGAAGGAAGTGTCTTTTGTTTACCTTCTGTGTGAGAAGGTCAGTGTCCAGTTTCAAGTGGTGGAGACCGCTGTCCAGGTCTCAGTGCCCCCTTCCTCCGGGGGGGAGTAAAGTATCTCTATGTAGATTCCAGGGGCAATCCCCTAATTTCTGCTACAGGAAGAAAGCTGCCTTTTACAGTTTCTGTTTGGTCTGACAAGTGGAAAAAGTTGTACTTCACCTGTGGGGCACCTGCAACAAAAGGGTGAGTTTGCTCTAATTTGAGAGGGAAAAAGATGTATTTCTTCAGTTTGGGAAATGTGAAGAGATCTGTGATTTGAACTACTATTTGGGAGGCCTATTGTACTAGGACAAACAAATGGAGTAGTGTCAAAATCTAAAGTCTGTGTGAATTCAAGTAATGTTGTAGAGGGGTTGCTACAGTCCATCCACCGTTTAATCTACATTTTGAAGTTTCAGTTTTTCCAGAGAAATGGCCGGGTATGGGCTGTGGGAGCTGGAGGTGGGCAAACCCCCCATCTTTAGTAACCAGGTCCACCTCTACGGATTTCTGCTGTGATTGCTACTTGCCTCATGCGCCTTGCCAGTGATAAGGTAGGTACCCAGACGTGGGTCGTAAATGGGAAAATCTCTCTAGGAGTCGCAGACTCTTAGTGGTGTGGGGAGCCACAACTTGGGAAAAGAATTCTCCTTGTGAAATGGGAGTCAGAAGAAGTAAGAAGGAAATCTCTCTAGGGGTCACAGACTCTAAGTGGTGTGGGGAGCCACATCAAGTAAAATGGATTCATTCTTTAAATGGACCATCAGTCAAGTGGCCGGTAGGGGAGCCGGGCCAGTCAGGCTGTGTATCCAAAGTGCATGCAAGTCTTGGCTGTGTGCCTGGTGGGTCCAGAGCCTGAAAACAGTAGAAATGGGTTCATTCTTTAAGTGGACCGCCTTGTAGTCTCTAATCTGCATTATCAGTAAACGTAACCCCATGGGGGTCCGTCTATGCTTTGTTGTGTTCAGCTAGTTGTGAATAAAAGCCACACTGAAAAATCCCAATCCTGGTTCTGGATATTACAGTTATTGCTTCCTGTGTTCGGATTTACTTGGGTGCCCCTGTGTAGAGTAGTCAAACCTAGGTCCCCTTGTGCCAGGTAACCTCATCCTCCCCGAACCCAGGTCCCCACCAGGTATTGCTGCCAGCTTCAACAGCATGCCACCTGTCGTTTGGGTAAAAAGGCAGGGGTGAGGGGTTACATAAATATCTCAGTTGTTGGGGGGAGGGGAGATTCATTATTCCCCTAGCAACAAGGAACTATATTTTGTAGCATACGATAAATTTAAACAATCATTAAACCTGTCAAAAAAATGGCTTTCCCTCCTGTATTTGTTTCACAAATACAGGGAGGGGCATTGTATAATCACAATAAACCACTCCAGGGTGTGGGTTATGCTGGAATTTACCCACGGCTGACCTGGTCTGGCCCCGAGGCCACCACACCCTGTCGTGGTTTATTGCTTAAGCAACCTCAGTGAAAAAAGGAACTCATTTTTTGTGAGCCTATTTCAGTTTCTGGAAGGTGAAGCAGGGTTTGCAGTGTTTGGGAGTTTAAACATAGGGAGTGATCCCTTAAAGGAAAGCTGTGCAATGGACCTGAGATTATTAATTTAGCTTCCTGATGGCCTGAATAGCTGAACCCTATCAGCATCACATTTATGTGACTTACCTTTTTTTGCTGCTTTTTCTTGGATTCTGCGAACCACACCACACCGTTGCCTATGTGTGAACCGCCACCTTGCATGTTTCGCCGCACCAGAAGAGACTGCAGAGCGTGTTCACGTGCGGCTTGGTTGGTCATGCTGTGTTGTTGTTTCCGTGCTCGTCCTTTGCTTGGTTCCTCCTTCAATGTCACCCCTCACCCTCCTCATCCTCCTTCAGTGAAGTTCCTGCCCCCGGCATCAGCACGCTGATTAATTGAATGATGACAGTTTGTCTTTTTCCTAAGTTGCACTTTGAAGTCTGGCACTTTATTTTTGCTGATTTACCTTCCATTTGCATTCCGGTTACAGGCTAAAGACAAATGCTGTCACTAACTGTGTTTGAATACTGACAGTAATAACAATGTTTGGTCACTGCCTGTGTGTGTGTGTGTAATGCATCCAGTGGGTCTTTGTGTGTGTATTTGCGTTGGTCATTTCCAGTTCTGTGACAAAAGAACTGTATGTACCATGTAATCAGTTCTTTTTTTGTCTCTGTACGCAAGGAACCCCTGCTTCTGCATTTCATGTAACCTCTGCTATATTTTCAGAATGGGCTTCGTTATGTACCCGTTACTCCCAAAATATCAACATATGGGCAGAGCAGTTCGAGTGACAGTAGGACCGAATAGTTATTTGTTGTCCACCTTTATAACTGTGTTAGACTGAGCTTTGTGTGGGGTGGTGGTGTGGTGATATTTTTGTTTGCTGTTCTGTTTCCGGCAGCATCAATGTTTTTTCTGCATCCTGAACATGTCATGTGACATTTTCCTTGTCCCACCAAGTGCAATATCGCACTGACACTCCACATGGAACTGTCTGCACTCATTGTTCATCCATTCTCGGTTTACCTGTTATCTTGGCTAACTTGTTCTCTTGTATGTTGTCATGCCAATCTGTATGGCCACCAGGTGTGCCAACACATCTGGGAAAACAAAATGTGGCCACCCAGTCAGCTTCCATCAATTACCAATTGATCATGAACTAAAAAGAAAGTGGTTATTGGCACTGCAGCATGTAGATATTGATGCAGATCCTATTCCTCTCAAGAACTCATATGCCACACTGGCAAATGAGGACAACCAAATAGAGGTACCCAGATAAGTGGAAGGAAAGGATGTGGAGGTTAGCCAAGGAGGTGACCTCAGTGGGGAAAGCAGTGGACCCCAGAGGAGGAGGAAGCGAATCCTGGTGGGGGACTCCATTGTAAGAGGGATCCAGCTAGGAACACAGGAGGGGAGGACAGGGAGGTGAGGTGCCTACCAGGTGCCACGGCATGGAGGGATGGAAGGAAGATACTGGGGATCACTGGGAAGGCAAGACAGGAGGGTGAGCTGGATGTCATTATCCACCTAGGTACTAATGACTTGGCAAATGGGGAGCCAAAGGAAGTTCAGGAAGAGTTTAGGAAACTGGGGAGGGGTCTCAAGCAAGTAGCTACTTCTGTCACTTTCTCAGAAGTACTACCTGTGAGAGGCAAGGGAGAGCATGAGTGCATGCACCAGGAACTTTAACTCATGGTTGAAGAACTGGTGCTGTGTAGAAAGGGTTTGGATTCATTGGTGACTGGGGGCCCACCTGGAGGGATGGAGATTTGTTCAAGCCTGACAGCCTGCATCCATCCTGGAGGGGAATCCAAGCACTCAATGATAAGTTTAAATGCTACATTGACAAGCATTTAAACTAGCAAAGGGGGGTGGCAGGCCAGCAAGGAGGGTACCTACTTGCTCACCCCCCACAGCTAGCAGTGGAACCAGTGAACCAGAGGAGTGGCTATCTCTGCAAAGCAGTATGCAAAAGACGGAGATTAGTGTCCAAAAGGTGGATAAGCAGAAAAGGGGAAAAATTCAGCAGAAGGGCAGACAGCAAGGAGAACCAGGGATAAATGACAACCAAGGAAGGGGCTGGAGTAGAACAGTGAAGCAGGCTAGGTAGGTCAAATCATGGAAAGCCATGTGTGCAAATGCCAGCAGCCTTAGCAACAAGATGGAAGATCTGGAGGCTATCATGGTACAGTCAGACCTGGACATTGTGGCCATCACTGAAACCTGGTGTAATGATAACCATGACTGGGAGATGGCCATACCTGGCTACAACATATTCAGAAGAGACAGAGGAGGCAGGAAGGGAGGAGGAGTGGCACTGTATGTGAAAAATGACATAAGGGCCACAGAGATCCAGGAGGAACAAATGGGGAGAGATACTGTGGGTTAGCTGGAAAGGAAAATGGGGCCAGCCATCTCGACAGGTGTGGCCCATGACCACCAGCCCAGGAGGAAGAAACAGATAGGGAGTTGATGCTAGCCATCCAAAGGATGGCAGACAAGGGTGAGTAGTATTGGTTGGAGACTTCAGTATTCCAGACGTGGACTGGAGCATCCCAGCAGCAGCATCAACTAGGAGCAGATTTATCCTGACTCCTTCAGGGTGCCTTCCTCAAACAACTGGTCATGGAACCAACTCGGCAGAAGGCAATACTGGACCTTCTGCTCACAAACAGGGACAGTGTGATGGTGGTAACAGTGGGGGAGCACCTGGGTAACAGTGACCACCAGTCATTGTGGTTTGAAATCCCAGAAAGAGCAGAACCAAACCACACAAAAACACGTATCCTGGATTTTAGAGGGGCAGACTTTGGGAAAATGGGGAGATACTTGAAAGAGGCATTAAGGGGAATGGGACAGGAATGAGGGGTTGAGGAACAGTGGGCAGTATTTAAAATGGGGATTATAAGAACAACAGAATTATGCATTAAGCAGGTTAGCAAGAGGAAAAGGAAGAGGAGACCATTATGGTTTTCCAAAGAGGTAGCAAAGAAAGTGAAAGCCAAAAAGATTGCATTCAGGCAATACAAAAAGACACAGGCAGAAGGGGATAGGGAGAAGTACCAGGAGAAACAAAGGGAGGCAGGGAAGTCAGTAAGGAAGCCAAAGCTCAGACAGAAGAACACATTGCAAAATCAGTGGTTAAAGGGGACAAAACCTTTACAGG
Organism: Neoceratodus forsteri; assembly: GCA_016271365.2. NCBI lineage: Eukaryota > Metazoa > Chordata > Ceratodontiformes > Ceratodontidae > Neoceratodus > Neoceratodus forsteri. The sequence goes on from JADMNL010000035.1 coordinate 31,060,733, forward strand.
TACACATAAGGAAAAAGAAAGACAACGGAGGGATAGTGAGACTGAAGGGGAGGATGGGAGTCACGTGGAGGATGACAACAGTAAAGCTGACATATTGAACAGGTATTTCTGCTCAGTCTTTACTGAGGAAGAGGGGTAATAGGTCTGAAGGAGTACAAGGGGTGAGAATGGTGCAGAAATGGACACAAGTCCCTTTACATGAGAAAGGGTCCTGAAGGAACTGGGTAATAAGAGTTGACAAAGCAATGGGTCCAGATGGGGTGCACCCAGGGTCCTTAAAGAACTAAGAGAGGTGGTGGCTGAACCTCTGGCTATCCTGTTTAGCCAATCACTGGAAATAGGAGGTACCCAAAGACTGGAGGACAGCAGATGTAGTCCTCTTATACAAAAGTGGGAACAAAGAGGAAGCAGGAACTACAGACCAGTCAGCCTCACCTCGGTAGTGGGAAAGATCATGGAAGCACTACTGAAGGAGAGATTGGTGGAACATCTGGTTGTCAATGGACTACAGGACCCAAGGCAGCATGGTTTCACCAGGGGAGGTCATGTCAGACCAACCTCATTGAATTTTTTGACTGGGTGACTAGGGAGGTGGATCAGGGGAAGGCAGTGGACATGGCCTATCTGGACTTCAGCAAGGCCTTTGACACTGTGCCACATAGAAGACTATTACACAAACTGGGGAATATGGGTGTGGGCAGGACAGTAGTGTGGTGGGTAGGTAACTGGCTGGATGGCAGGACACAGAGGGTGGTGGTAAATGGCTGTCACTCCACAGAGGGTACCACAGGGATCAGTGCTGGGACCGGTCCTATTCAACATCTTCATCAGTGACATTGCGCAGGATCTAGAAGGCAGAATTTCACTGTTCGCTGATGACACAAAGCTCTGTAACAGAGTAGACACACCAGAGGGTGTAGACAGAATGAGAAGGGACCTGCAGAAACTTGAAGAATGGTCAAGGGTTTGGCAGTTGAAATTCAATGCAAAGAAGTGCAAGATAATGCATATGGGCACAAAAACCCTGGCACAATATATCAGTTAGGGGTGAGGATATAGCATGCACCAAGCAGGAAAGGGATCTTGGGGTTGTCATCTCTGATGACCTCAAGGTAGGGAAACAGTGTGACAAGGCATCAGGTAAAGCAAATAGGATGCTGGGATGTATAGGCAAGGGCATCACCAGCAGGAAAAAGGAGGTCATAATTCCGCTATACAAGACACTAGTGAGGCCCCACCTGGAGTACAGTGTACAGTTCTGAGACCATACTACGTAAGGACATAGACAGGGTAGAGAAGGTTCAGAGGAGGGCAACAAAGATGGTGCATGGATTGCATCACAAGTCCTATGAAGACAGGTTGAAGGAATTGAACATGTACTCCCTGGAGGAGAGGAGGGAGAGAGGGGATATGATAGAGACATACAAGTATCTTACATGGAGAAACAGGGTGCAGGAAAACACTATTTTTAAGCGAAAAAGATGTTCCAGGACTAGAGGGCATGGGATGAAGTTGGAGGGAGGACGATTCAGAGGAAACATGAGAAAGAATTTCTTCACAGAATGGGTGGTGGACAAGTGGAACACCCTGCCAGAGGAAGTGGTGGGGGCTGAAACAATCACAGGATTTAAGAATGCATGGGATAGACATAAAGGAATTCTAGAGGTCAGGGGTAAGGGGAAACAGACTTCTAGGAAAACAAACTGAACTTACAAGCTCAAATGGGCAGACTGGGTGGGCTATAGGCCCTTATCTGCCGACACTGTCTATGTATCTATGTATCTATGTATGTTGACCACTTTGAGGCCAGAAAGCATAACGTGATTTGCTCTGATCATTTTACAGAGGCTGACTACTTCTGGAAAGGTACTAATTTTTCACTTGTATGACTTACACTTCTATCTTGTTTGTGGCAATCTGTGTTTTCTGCTGTGCACTTGCTGGTTGGAGGACACATGTTGAGCCCCCATACCCTGTGCCAGGAACCAACCTCCTTTGCCACCACCTCATGCTGCAGGATACATCTCCACCACCACCCCTCCCTCCACCCTACCCAGGATCCCAAGTCCTCTGCTCCTCCACATGCTGGAGGAGACATCTCAAGACCCCCCTCCTTCTGCCCGGATCTATAGTCTTCTGTCCCATGAATGAAAGATGTACAGACCCCATCCCCATGCCAGAATCCCAAGTCCCTTGCCAACCCCCAATGGTGGAGGAAACAGTGAACTTTATCTCTCCATGCTGGAGAGAACATGTTCAGAGACCCTCACTGTGCCAGGATCCATAGTCCTATGCCCTCCTCCAAGTTGTAGAAAACCTCTCCAGCCATCCTCACCCCTCACCGTTCCCGGATCCATAGTCCTATGCCCCCTCCCCCAGGTGTAGGAAACCTCTCCATCCACCCTCACCGTGCCTGGATCCATATTCTCCCCCAGTGTAGGAACCTCCATCCACCCTCACCATGCCCAGATCCATAGTTCTATGCCCCCCCCAAGTGTAGGAAACCTCTCCATCCTCCCTCCCTCACCGTGCCTGGATCCATAGTCCTATGCCCCCAACCTAATTGTAGGAAACCTCTCTAGCCACCCTGACCGTGCCTGGATCCATAGTCCTATGCCCCCCCAGTTGTAGGAAACCTCTCCAGCAACCCTCACCCCTCACCGTTCTCAGATCCATAGTCCTATGCCCCACTCAGGTGTAGGAAACCTCTCCATCCACCCTCACCATGCCCGTATCCATAGTCCTATTCCCCCCAGTTGTAGGAAACCTCTCCAGCCACCCTCACCATGCCAGGATCCATAGTCCTATGCCCCACCCCCCAGTTGTAGGAAACCTCTCCAGCCACCCTCCCTCACCGTGCCTGGATCCATAGTCCTATGCCCCCAACCTAGTTGTAGGAAACCTCTCTAGCCACCCTCACCGTGCCCAGATCCATAGTCCTATGCCCCCCCCCAGTTGTAGAAAACCTCTCCAGCCACCCTCAACCCTCATTGTTCTCGGATCCATAGTCCTATGCCCCCCCAGGTGTAGGAAACCTCTCTATTCACCCTCACCATGCCCGGATCCATAGTCCTATGCCCCCTCACCATGCCAGGATCCATAGTCCTATGCCCCATGCCCCAGTTGTAGGAAACCTCTCCAGCCACCCTCACCCCTCACCGTTCCTGGATCCATAGTCCTATGCCCCCCCCAAGTGTAGGAAACCTCTCCATCCACCCTCACCATGCCCAGATCCATAGTCCTATTCCACCCCAGTTGTAGGAAACCTCTCCAGCCACCCTCACCGTGCCTGGATCCATAGTCCTATGCCCCCAACCCATTGTAGGAAACCTCTCTAGCCACCCTCACTGTGCCCGGATCCATAGTCCTATGCCCCCCAGTTGTAGAAAACCTCTCCAGCCACCCTCAACCCTCACCATTCTCGGATCCATAGTCCTATGCTCCCCCAGGTGTAGGAAACCTCTCTATTCACCCTCACCGTGCCCGGATCCATAGTCCTATGCCCCCTCCCCCAGTTGTAGGAAACCTCTCCAGCCATCCTCACTGTGCTAGGATCTATAATCCTATGTCCCACACCCCAGCTGTAGGAAACCTCTCCAGCCACCCTCACCCCTCACCGTTCCCGGATCCACAGTCCTATGCCCCCCCAGGTGTAGGAAACCTCTCCATCCACCCTCACCGTGCCCAGATCCATAGTCTTCTGCCCCCCCAAGTGTAGGAAACCTCTCCATCCACCCTCACCATGCCCAGATCCATAGTTCTATGCCCCCCCAGTTGTAGGAAACCTTTCCAGCCACCCTCACCATGCCAGGATCCATAGTCCTATGCCCCACCCCCCAGTTTTAGGAAACTTCTCCAGCCACCTTCACCCATCACTGTTCCTGGATCCATAGTCCTTCTGCCCCTCCAAGTGTAGGAAACCTCTCCATCCACCCTCACCGTACCTGGATCCATAGTCCTGTGCCCCCCCACCCCAAGTGTAGGAAACCTCTCCATCCACCCTCACCGTGCCCGGATCCATAGTCCTATGCCCCCTCCCCAAGTGTAGGAAACCTCTCCATCCACCCTCACTGTGCCTGGATCCATAGTCTTCTGCCCCCCCAGTGTAGAAAACCTCTCCATCCACCCTCACCGTGCCCGGATCCATAGTCTTCTGCCCCCCCGGTGTAGAAAACCTCTCTATCCACTGTCATATCAAGTTTTGTCACAGCCCATCTCAAGTCAGTTCAGAGCATCTTACTTGTTGCTCCACTGTCTCTTGCAGAGTTTCTCTGATAGTTATTGTCAGTGCTCTCACATGCTCCATACCATTTCAAGTTCGTACGCCCCATGTCAGGATGTTCTCTAGTACATCTTGTTTTTCAGCCACAGTTTGTCCCAAGCATCTCACAGCACATCCTTCTGAACATATTATTTTGTTCCATATCATCTTGCATGCGCGGAGCATCTACTTGCTCCAGAATTTGGAGCATTTTACAAATGTTACTAAAGGTTCCGAAATGACCCCTTATTCCAGGCAGGACGTTGTGATGTATGGCCATGGTCATGGCTCGGGGCTTATTGTAAAATTACCATATGCTGGTTTGTGCACATGACATTCACTGTCAATTTGTCATTGGCTTATTGCATGTTCCAAAGTACACATCACCTACCATGGTGTTTTTGGTTGTTCCTGAAACTCACTGTGCATTTTTTTACATTCACCATGAGGTGGGACGATGACCAATACAATGTGGTCAACCATCTGTGTGTGCATATACCTCTGCGGAGTCCACGGTACTGTGACACAGTATTATAAGTGTCATCAAACAACAGGTTATTGTCTGTGGAAAAGTCAGGCACAGTAGCATATGTGGTGCGTGACATGTGCAGCGTATAAGGACTGTCACCCACAATGCCCTCTGCTATGTGCAAATACTGACATGATGTGGTGAACAATGATGTGGCTTAATGACTGTGTTGATACCTGTCTCAGGGAATCACTTCCATGTTCTGCGCATCCTTAGGTTGTACTGTATGTTACTGGATAGAAAGTCCAGGGAACAGTGTGGTGCTGCTCTGGGAATTTGTGTGCTAAAACATGTGTAAGTCATTGCTACTACTGTGAGGAGGTGTTAAGTGATAATGATGTTACTTCATGCCACTGTATCTTAACCCTTTCAGATGATAACAAGGACATAAAAAAACTGAGGCCTGATTCCGTTCCATCCATCTTCAAGAGAAAATTTTTGCAGAATTCTTCTGTAAACAGGGAAAAAAGGCCAAAGGTAACGGTTTTCCATTCTGTGTAATGGTCAGTCATGAAGCTTTTATAGGCATAATGGGAGAAGGGCATGTGTGTACGATGCCAAAAGATAGCATGCTCCAGCATTACTGAGTTGATGATTTCTGTTTTACTGATAGTATGACCATATGGGCACAAAACTGGCTGAGGAAGAGAGTGTATTGGGCCGTGGTGGGTGATGACATTTCAGGGACCATGGTGGTAGTCCGTGGGGTACAGCTGAGCTCAGAGATGTGGATAGTGTTGCTATAAAGCCTTCATCATTGACATAATGAGTGTCATTGATGAAGACGTGCATATCCTGCTGAAGCAGTTCTTAGCAATAATATGACTGAATCTAGAATAAGATAGGACAACTATCTGATTTCAAATAATATATCGGGGTACTAATGATACTACTAGCAAGCTGTAATGGAGCAGTGGTCTTCATACAGCTCTGTAATAATCTATATGTCATCCATATTCATGGATGTCACTCAGGTATGCGGTGTCTGGAGAATGTCTCAAGGGATACAGTTCCCACAGGATGACGTTCAAAGGTGGTGGAGGTTGCCCAAAATCTTGTAGCTTGTCTGCAATGTCTACAAAAGAAAAGTTAGGCATACTGCAATACATAGTCACTGGATAGAGAACTACCTGGGTATCTGCGTCGGGGGATGGCACGTACCTGGGAGTGATGTTCACTACCGACCAGAAGCACTCCACACAGTGCAACAAAGCCCAAGCAAAGTGAAAGAAGAAACTGTGATGCATATGTAGGGGATAGCAGAAGTAGCGTGCCATAGGATATGCGCGACATGCACAGGTCCATGGTATCGCCACATGTACACTATGGACTTCATCAGTGATGCACCCACCAAGGAACAAAGAACTAACCAGCTTGAGAAGACCCAAAGGAGGGTAACACTGATGACAGCAGATCAGTGGGGTAAGGCATATGAGTATCGGTCCAGGTCACTGAAGTTGTACTACATGGCAGAAAAGACAGAGTGGACATGATTGCTACAGTCAACTAATTGTAATGTATAAATGCATTTGATTTGACATTCCATGATCAAATAGACTGGCAGACACAACTCTAGTGTGTAATCCATAGCTGAAGGGGGGGATGTTTTGGAGGGAGGTCAGGAAGAAGTTCTTCAGGACAGGGGTGTGCACAGTTGTAACAATGTGCTGGAAGAGGTGGTCATAACAGTTACTGGTCAGCTGAAAGAAAGGCACGGATATGCCTAGGGGGTAGGTAATGATCACTGATATTACAGACGAGCACAGTATGCATGGTTTGTGTGGGAACAGTACCAGAAGCTATTGGCCCAGCCGTAAAACCAGACTACATGGATGAAACAGTCTTCTTCTGATAATGTACTCTTATGTACATCTAACCAGGTGTCAGTGACATACATATGAACATACAAAGAAGCCAGGCGAAGAAGGCCATTTGGTCTATCAAGTCTGCTCATATTGCAGGGTCCACAGCTTGAGCTAATGCCCTTGCCCTCCCTCCCCATTCCTCCCATCCTCCATCCCCGTGACCCTTACCCTCCCCCTATTTATTTATTTATTTGCTTTTGTTAACCAGGTAAGCACACTAGACAGCCAAGTGCCTATTTTCAGGTGCGACCTGGGAGATTACAAGGTACATTACAAGGTACGTACATGAACATCAGGCAAATACAAGTGGAGGATTACATTACATAGAATTAGCACAACAGGGACTTTACAAGCATCAGATTTCATCAGGCAAATAGTAGTGAAGAGTTAATATAAAATAACTAGAACACAGGGACATTGTAAGACAACAATACCAAAAACAAGTATTACAATACAGTATTAAACATTGTAGTCAGTAGGAAGAAGTGCAGTGTGAATTCATCGCTCCAGGCAGCAACTTGTAAGGCTAGCAGTTAGAATAAGGAGGAGTCACAGTTGGGATAGAGTGGGCCCAGTGCGAGAGAAAGGAGTGCACAGTTATAGTGCTCACCTGTTTTGCCGGTGGGCCTAAATGATTCATTTTTATGTTTGCTTGCATGCATGTGCAAGAAACATAGTGCCATCATCTGAGTTTTTCAGAGGTGTGTCAGCATCTTCCAATTCAGTCAGTGTGTTTGCAGGCGTGGTCACAGTTCTCCAATCACTGCTGAAGCTGTCTATGACAGCAGTTGAAAATGCAGTGGCTTACAGTTGAAAGAGGGAGCTACACTTCAGTGAGCAGCTCCCCCCCCACACACACACACAGATCAACTGTATTGGTTGCCTGATAGAATGGTGTAGTCTTGTCTAGCTTACAGAGACAAGCCACACATCATTACTTTAATAAACTGTTCCCTGCCAAAGCAGGACCACCAAAATGTGTGGGTGCCTAACAGTCCTTACACACACCAGCTCTCCAAAGCACAGCTTCATGGACTCCATGGGTTCTAATCCTCCAGAAAAAAAATACCTCAGCATTTGAAGTGAAAACTCAGACTTCTTGGTATGTGTAATTCCAAGCATTTTCTTTTACTAGACTCTGTCAATGTGAACTCCTCGCTGCTAAAACCTATGCAAACGAACTTGAACGTACTGTACTACCTGCAGCTGAAGCAAAGAACAGCCAGAATACACAAAGGAGAACATACTGCTATGCATTTCAGCAGCAGCCAGTGAGGGAGGTTTTCATGACTGAAGCACTTTAATGCGCCTTTTAGTGCTGTCATATACACACCCCTGTGTGGTAATTCACTAAACTGCACACTTAGTCTGGTAATGCAGCTTCAAAATATTTTTTTTTCTCTGAATTGCCATGAGCTGGCATTTAGATAGAATCACACAGCTCTTTCTCAAATCAGATGCTCAATGAAGTCACATCACCTTGTGACCCTAAACATCTTAGGGTTGGACATGTGCCCTAACAAAATAGCGAAAACTAGGTATAGAAAAAGAAAACATAAATTCAACCGTAGCTCACAATTGAATCCACCCTTTTCTCCAGTGAATCTGAAGCCGCCCTAACAGCCCACCCCTGGGTGGTCATGCACTCCCTCCACCCGCACAACATATGGCCGACGGGGGTGTTGTTGCATTTGATTTCATAATTTCCTGATCCTGTTGCTGCCACCATACTGATACAGTAATACTTTTTATGGCTCAAAAACTGCTTGACATTAGCTGAATTATAAATGGCATCCCTGTTTGATGCTGTGGTGCAGAATATGGTGGTGCTCAAATTTTAAGCCAAGTATTACATGCAGATATGTTGTTATTGACTCATGTCACTTACTATTTTATACATCTATTGATTTTTTCAATTCACTTTTGCTGACAAATGTTGATCACAGGGATTCTGGTGTCACTAGTCAGTTCAGCGACGTGTAACATCTTAGTGCAGATGCTAAGTAACTGTCTTAAAATGCTGAAAAAAGTTAACAGCGATGAAAGTGCATGGACTTCTTTTTCCGTGTCTGGAGTTGTAGTGGTGTTATTGGCAAGTGCATGTCCCTTTGCTCCAGATCTATCAGTGAGATGTCTATTCTGTGCAATGGACAGTGGCTGAATGTTATCAGCTGACAGTTTTCATTTCATTATCAACAGATAAATATTCAGGGCTTTGCAAATGCAACTTTGCTGGTAGCACAGTTTCATGCCCCCAAGTGTCTCATCAGTTAGTAGTTATATCTTAACTGATGATCACAAAAAGTATGAAAAAGATTTGCTGCTGAGTAATGTAAATGCCAATCCAACTAAGCACCTTTAGGCTGCAAACATAATTTAAACATATAGGGATTCTGGACCGGTGTATCACTCCTTGGCACAGCAACGGTTAATAAGTTTAAGCACATTATCAGGACATTGTTTCACTTGCCCCCTCTCCACACTACGATCCTGGTCACCTGAAATAAACCTGACATTTTAGTGTCTGTTTTACATCTTGGCTCAGTTAGGCAATCAGCTCTGTAAGAACATAAATGGACATATACACGGGAACTATAAGAACATGCCATGGGTACTTCTGCCTTAGTCCAGCTGTGCAACATCAGCCTGAAGCTCAGGTAGAGCTTACTGTCTACCACTTTGTTCACCCCCATGTACCTGTACCATTTCACATCCTCCCTTGCCTTAGTCCAGCTGTGCTACATCAGCCTGAAGCTCTGGTGGGGCTTACTGTCTACCACTTTGTTCACCCCCCCATGTATCGCTGTGCTACATCAGCCTGAAGCTCTGGTAGGGCTTACTGTCTACCACTTTGTTCTCCCCCATGTACCTGCACCATTTCACATCCTCCCTTGATCTACAGTGAGTGGATTCCTCATTCATAAGTCACATATGCATGCATAAAAAGAAAAAAGGTCATCAAAAATTAAGATACATTTATTATGTTTGTTATGTTTGCTTGCACGCATGTGTAAGAAACATAGTGCCATCTTCCGAGATTTCGGAGGTGTGTCACCCCCTCCTCCAATTCAGTCAGTGTGTTGGCAGGCACGGCCCCTGTAAGCCAATGCATGCTAGAGCTGTCTAAGACAAGCTCCAAAATGCAGTGGCATACAGTTCAAAGGGGGAGCTACACTTCAGTGAGCAGCAATAAGATATCTCTTGCTCATGCGCAGCTCCCCACACACACAGCATGCAGGCGCAGTGCCCCCCATGCCACACACACTGATAGCTGATGGGGTGCCTCAATCCCAATGGCTGTGCTGCACCCCTGCCCCCAAAGTTTTTCAAATGCCATGCTGGGTGCCCACCCCAGCATGGCAACTCATGATATTGCCAGGGGGTGCCCAATCCCCCATTGGCTCCACTGTCCTCACCCCCCCCCGAGTACTGGGTGCCACACTGGGAGCCCACCCCAGCGTGGCAATCGATGCTTTGGGCGACAGGGGTGCCCAATCCCTCATCAGCTGAATGCCCCCAACCGTCCTTGTGCCATGCTGGGAGCCCACCCCAGCATGGCAAACGTCCTGCATCATCATTGGAAACAAAAAGAACACCTGTAAAGAAAAAACGGTGCCACGTAGTCTCCCTGGCCCTCGCCACAACCCGCACCCACATACTGCACACCCTGCCTCCTCACACCCCTCTCACCCCATACTTACCTCTGGACCTCGGCACAACGATCTTGTGACCGGGAACATGTCTGCACTCTTAAAGCCAACCGTGAACTGAGGAAATGCTGGTAAGCTGTATAATGGGCTAGATAGGGGTTTCAACTTTGTTGCATATCTCAGGCATTTTTTGGAATTTTGTACCAAATTTTCAACATGGGGTTTTGAGACCCCTTCTCGTGAATTATGTCACTGTCATGGTAAAGAGTTGGTTCGATGGTGATTTCGCAGTTACCGCGCAAAATCACCTTTCGACTGATTAATGAAATGATACGCAGTGTTCATAAGGTGGGCTCTTAAAAAGCCTATTTTGAAAATTTGGTGAAAAATTCTAAAACGACTGTTTTTACATCGTTGTGCAGTTCCTATGCACGCTCGTAAGTTCGCAAATTTTCAGTATTTTCACTCCAGATTTTCAACATTGATATTTTACCACACCTTCTTATAAGCAGTACAGCTGTCATTTTTCACATCTCACCCAAAACGTGTTTCCGCCAATGTAGCGCACAATGGCGCAGTTGGTGTGCTAAATCAATGTACGGGACAAATTAAGAAAATCACAGTGACACTGTTCATGAGCAGAGGTCTTAAAATGGCTATGTTGAAAATTTGGTGAAAAAATTCCAAAAAATGACTGTTTTACTAGCATGTGTTATGCAGTTCCTACGTACACTTGTAAGTTCGCGAATTTTCAATATTTACACTCCAGATTTTCAACATTGCCATTTTACCATACCTCCTTATGAGAAGTACAGCTGTCATTTTTCACATCTTGCCCAAAATGTGCTTCCGCCCATGTAGCGCACAATGGCGCAGTCGATGTGCGAAATCAATGTATGGGACACATTAAGAAAATCACAGTGACACTGTTCATGAGCAGAGGTCTTAAAATGGCTATGCTTGAAAATTTGGTGAAAACATCCCTAAAAATGACTGTTTTACGAGCGTGCGTTGCGCAGTTCCTGTGCATGCTCACAAGTTTGCAAATTTAATATTTTCACTCCAGATTTTCAACATTGCCATTTTATTACACTTCCTTATGAACAGTACAGCTGCAATTTTTCATATGCTGCCCAAAATGTACTTTCGCACATGTAGCGCACAATGGTGCTGTTGGTGTGTGAAAGCAATGTTTGGGACAGATTAAGAAAATCAGAGTTACACTGTTCATGAGCAGAGGTCTTAAAATGGCTATGTTGAAAATTTGGTGACAAAAGTCCATAAAATGACTGTGTTATGAGTGAGCACTGCGCAGTTTCCATGCACCCTCATAAGTTCATGACTTTGTAATATTTTAAGTCCAGATTTTCACCAGTGGCATTTTTCTACACTGCCTTATTTACAGTACAGCTATCATTTTTCACAACATGGCCGAAGTGTGTTTTCAACTTTCAGCGCGAGATGCGTGGTCATGTGGGAATTATTGTTCGGACAGATAAAGAAAATCACAGTGACACTGTTCATGATTGAGGCACCAAAATGCCTGAGTTGACAATCTGCTGTAAAAAATCCCCAACCTAATTATATTACGGTGTGCATTGCACAGTTTCTAATGCACGTCATGACTTTACCATTTTTTAAATATTTTACTGCAGATTTACAACATTGCCATTTTTACACCTCCCCATGAACAGTACAGCTGTCATTTTTACATCCTGTTCAGAATGTTTTTGCACCTGTGGTGCTAAATGCCGTAGTCACTGTGCATAAGCAGCTTTCGGCTAAGAAACTGATACCCCCCCTGTTCATGAGGTGGGGTCACAAAAAAACCATGTTGAACATTTGGAGTGAAAATACCAACGAATGCCTGAGGTATTAGGGTTTCCAACCATAACGCCCAACCCTGTAGAGAATGACAGGCATCAGGGGTGTGACTTGGGATTCTTGCCTGTAATGTTCATACCATTACACACCCTGCAGCCAGTGAGAAGCATTGAGGTATGCCTTGGACTCTTTGGCCCCAAACTTCATCCCATTCTGCTATATCACATCCATCCCACTGTATTTCCTAATGGAATGGGGTGCGCATAAGGACCAAAGACCCCAAGGAACACCGTGACACTTGCCAGTGTCTGCAGGGTGTGGTGTACTGAAATGGCATGATCGTTATGGCTGACGACCCAAAGGCACACCCCAATGCCTGTCACTCTCTGCAGGGTGGTGGTGGGGTTGGCTTCAGTTCAATACTTCACTGCCATTACTATTATGCAGCTCTGTAACTTCTACACTACCACTGCCAATGCCAGCAAGCAAACATTCGGCATTGACAAATGCTTGTTATATATGCTCTGAGAACAGGAGGAGTATGAGCACAGTTGTGTTCTGCCCAAGTCATAATGTTTAGGTAGCATCTCAGTTAGTCGGGGCATCTCAGGCAGAGAGGGCTTGTCCAGTGCAAAGACAGGTGGCAGCCATTTTGAGAAAACCCCAGAGGGAGACTTTAAAGCTCTGGTGCGAGGGAGAGGAGCGAGTGCTAGTTGGAAGAGAGTTCCAAACCCTGGGCGCATACACAGCGAAGGCTTGGTCACCCATTTGTGTGCAGGTTTTAGGCACCAGGAGGGCATGGGAGCTGCTGGATCGCAAGTTGTAGGAGGGTGTAGCAAAAACAAGGGTCTCAGCAAGGTTTTGAGGGGTGGCAGTTCTGACAATATTGTCAATGAAGTTGCTATGCCTATTCCAGCCTCTCTGAAAGCAAGTGTCCACCACCCTTTCTGTGAAGAAGTGCTTCCTGACCTCCCTCCTAAACCTTCCACCCTCCAGCTTAAGACTGTGCTCCTGTGTCGTGATACGGTTGCCACTCAGCTTAAAGAGACTCTCCTTATCAACCTTATTTATTCCTTTCAAGTACTTGAAGGCCCCAATCATGTCCCCTCTGTCTTTCCTGTCTTCCAGGGAATACATGTTCAGTGCCCTCAACATCTCTTTGTATGCTTTGCCCTGCTTACCGGCTATCATTTTTATAGCCCTCCCATGGACCTTTTCCAGCAGGTTACTGTCCTTTTTGAGGTGTAGGCACTAGTACTGAAGTCCATACTGTAGATGCGGCCTTACCAGTGACCTGTACAGGGGCAGTATAACCTCAGCTCTCCCACTAGTGACTCCCCTAGCTATGCATCACAGCATCTTGTTTGCCTTTGCTGCTGCTTTCTTGCACGGTGTGGAGTGCTTCAGGTCATCAGTCATCATCAGTTCCATGTTCTTCTCCTCCTCCGATGCGTATACTCGGACTCCACCTAGGTAATACTCTGTCCTTTCATTCTTGGCTCCAATATGCATGACTTAGCATCACTTTGCATTGAAGCTAAGCTGCCAGATCCTGGACCACCTCCCCAGCTTTTCCAGATCTTCCTGTAGGTCCTGTTTCCCTTCAGCTGTGTCCACTCTCCCACAGAGCTTGGTGTCATTTGCGAATATGCACATCTTGTCTTTAATGCCATCCCCAATGTCATTAATGAAGACACTGAACATCACCGGCCCCAGCACAGAGCCCTGTGGGCCAACATTGTTTACCTCTCTGGTGTCAGATAACTCTTTCCTCACCACCACCCTCTGGGTTAAGTACCTCAGTCAGTTTTCCACCCATGTGGCCATTTTTTCCCCAACTGAAAGATCCAGCAAATTCCTGATCAACCTTTTGTAGGGCACAGAGTCAAAGGCCTTGCTTAAATCAACATAGAGGATGTCTACCGCTTGGCCCCGGTCTACAGTGTTAGTGACACAATCAAAGAAGTCAATCAATCACAGTTGTTTGACACGATCTCCCTCCCATGAACCCATGCTGTCTCTCATCCTGGAGACCATGCTCCTCTAGATATTCCACCAACCTGTCCGTTAGTATGGTCTCCATGAGCTTACCCACAGTGGAGGTCAGACTGACTGGTCTATAAGTTCCTGTATCATCCTTGGGACCACTTTTGTGAAGGGGCACAACATGTCCTGTTGTCCAGTCCTGCAGTGCCACGTCTGACTCTAGTGAACCATTGCATAGGTCTGCCAGTGGCCATGCCAGCTCCTCATCCAGTTCCTTTAGTACACTTGGATGTACTCTGTCCGGGCAAGGGGATTTGTTCACTGTCAATGACCGCAGACCTTCCCTCACTCTATCCTCCTCTGTCACTACATCTGTGCCCCTCCACCTCTGCTCCTCTTTTCCCTCATGAGGGCACTGTTTCTTCTTTCTCCACGTTGAAGACAGAACGGAAGTATTCATTTAGTATCTCTGCTTTTCCTCCATTATCCTCCACTCACTGCACCCCTTTCTTAAGCCTAACAATCCCTTACTTGTCCCTTTTCTCACTTATATAGTGAAAGAAAGTCTTCTATCCATTCTTAATTCCTTCAGTTATCTGCCGCTCCTTCTGTGCCTTTTCTCCCGACTTCCTTACTTGCTTCACTAGCCAACCTTAGGCCATTTTGTCTATCTATCCCCACGGTGAGTCTTCCTGAACTTTCTGTAGGACAACCTCTTCTGACGTACTGCCTTGGCAACCCCAGAACTGAGCCAGCTGGGCACTTTGGCCCTTGTGTTCTTCCACCTGAGCCTAACAAAGTCATCTGTGGCAAGCTGTATTCATTCACTAATGACAGACCACATTTGGTCCACCCCAATATCTGCTCTGATGACCACCAGATGGCTCCTTATAACCTCACCCATTTTCCTGAAGTGTGCTCTCCTGAAATCCAAGATTTGGCACTTTGCTTGGATGTTTTTCCTGCCTATATCCAACTGGAATTGCACTGTGCAATGGTCACATCCACCCAGTGGCTCCCTGACCATTATGTCCTGTATATGTTCCCAATTTCTGATACTCAGATCAAGAATTAACTTTCCTCTTGTTGGTTCAGTGACACCCTGACTCAGGAACCCACTCAGCAGTCCTTCCATGATCATCTGACTCTTAGCACATGTTGTGGATGGTATAGTCTAGCCCGCCTTGTGCAGGTTGAAGTTGCACACAATTGGCACCTCTTCTTTCCCTGCAGCTTCCAATATTTGTGAGATCAGTTCCCTGTCTCTCTCCACACCTTGACTGCAAACAGCCACCCAGTGACACATGTACAGTGTTGGAAAGCATAGCAGTCAGCATGATTGTGGTAAAGGAATCACCTGTGTCTGTATCAGGTATTGGTCCACTAACAACACAGTCTTGAACCTTCCATGCCATGCTGTATGTGTTACCACCTGACTGTCACGGTACGCCGTGTCCCATGACTTAGGGAAGGACATAGTCGTACTGTACATACTTGTACATGCCTGACCACAGCTACTAACAATGTAACGTTGTCACAGTGCAATAATGACAAAGTCAATTCTACTCTTATTTGCAGATCAGTTGTACAGGCGCACCGAATAAAGATGGATACGTGGAAGAACGTCACATTTACAGTGGACCAACAGTGTCATCCAGTGACTTCAGCCTGTCCTCCTTTGAATTCCCAATGATTACATGCTCAGTGGACACGTCTTGTTCCACATCAGACCTAATGACAGTACTGCAGCAAGCATCTGTTGCTATACAGTGTGTCGTTGAGACACAAGACTTTGCATGTCAATGGCCTGAAACCCCCGTGAACGTGTTCAAGGACCACAGGTATGCAAGGCCTTGCTTAATGACACTTGAAACCACAGAATACTCAGAACAAGTCCAGCAATGTCAGGGAACCAAATGTGCACAACTAAGTGAAATGACATTTGCCAACAAGCCCATGCTGACATCAACACGTGTGAAGTGTGACAGACAGATGGACAACTCAGACAGTCATAATTTCTCCATCTTATTCACCAAGACAAGTGAGGGCACCGAGAAAGATGTCTTCATGTTCACCCTGGATTCAGACCAAAGCAGCCAGTCAGAGTACACTGCTGAAGACGATGAGGGCAGCCTCGGTGTCAGTAGCACAGTGGCCACAAAGCAGAAATTTTTGGTGTTCCAAACACAATTGTTCTTGCTCTTTCAAATGCTGTTATGTCAGTTTTGTAAGTTTCCACTATTGCTGACAAACACGAGCATTAGAGGCACAATGTTTGTTGCAGAATTCTGTTGTGCCCGATCACATACATTCAAATGGAGCTCCCAGCCACTGAGTGGAAAAATGGCATTGGGTAATCTGGTGCTGAGTGTGGCTATCCTATTCACAGGCAACACTTACAATCGCATCTGTGAATACATGCGCTGTCTGCATGTTCCATTTCTATCAGAGACATACTTCCATGCACTTCAAAGGAGATATTTATTCCCTATCGTTTAGTTACATTGGCTTAGGCAGCAGAAGACAAACATCGATTTGCTGCCCAAGCAACAAATCACAGTAACTGGAGATGGGTGGTGTGACTCGCCAGGTCACAGAGCCAAGTACTGTACCTACACCATGATGGAAATTGCAACAAACCATATCCTCAACTCAGAACTGGTACAGGTCACAGAGGTCTCCAATTCCAACTGCATGGAGAAGGAGGGGTTTGTAAGAGTTATTGGAAAGCTAACCAATGACAGAGTACAGATTGGTACTATAGCCACGGACCGGCACCCACAGATTTCAGCACTGATGAACAGAGTTGGCATGTTTGCAGGGATTTCACATCAATTTGATGTGTGGCACATTGCTAAATCAATCATCAAAAAGCTGGTTGCCTAAGGAAAGCAGAGGCACTGTGAAGAATTGATGACATGGACATGATCCATTATCAATCATTTCTGGTGGTCTGCATCCACCTGCAAGGGCAATGCTGCTGTTATAAGAGAAAAGTGGGTATCTGTCTTAGAACATACAGCCAACTGCCATTCCTGGGCTGTTGGATTGGTTTTCCGATCTTGTGAACATGAAGAAATAGACGAGGTAGATGAACAGGAGACATGCTGGTAGGAAAAGGGCAGTGTAGCACATGTCACACTCAAGGCAGTCGTCATGGACAGCCAACTTTTTGAAAGATCTTGGTAAGGTGACAGAATTCTGTCACACTGGTAAATTGGAGGTATTCCACTCCTTATTAAACAAATACTGTCCCAAGAGGCAGCATTTTTCATACCAGGGAATGGTAGTGAGAACCCAAGTGGCTGTTCTTGATTATTCTGAGAAATGCGACCATCCAAGGACCATATGCACTTCTGGGCAGAACAAAGGTAATGCAATGCACTGTTTTGCCTTCTTGAAGCAAACTAAAAGGTGGGTCACAAAACTTGTGTACGCAAAAAGAACCTCTCGATTTGTGGATGAGATGATGGATGATGTTGTTAGAATGAAAACTGGAGAGTTAACTGATGTTCCAGATATTGCAAGACCACAGCTTCCACCCAAACATTGCGCCCATACTTTGGCCAGAGAAAAGTGAATTAATTCAGAATCATTACTCCCGTTTTGGAAAGAAGTGATCTGATCCCCATGATTAACAAAAAAACAATAAGCCGCAGGGCTATGCCAATGCAAGTCACAATAGCACTCATAATGTAAAATATGATACAGTGTCCATGGACCACCGCCCTCCTGTCACATTCCAGGCTCATAAAATAATGCCCACATAGGGCTATTAGCTCTACACCCTCCAGTCTCGCTTATATTCATATAAAGAAATAGCACTGCAGGGATAATGCCCTCAACCCCCAATATCCCATCACTGAACTGCAACTGTAGGCATAATGCAAACTGTCATGATAAACCCAAACACAGGCACAGAGCTGATTATAATGTTGTGGACTGCCACCCATCACCTGGTAGTGCTTGAACATCCTGCTCCTCCTGTGTCACTTGCAGGCTGTTGATGGTGGGTGGGGAATGTGTTGCTCTTTCACTGCGGGATGTTAGTAGACTACAAAAGATAGCGGTGCTGTGTTTGGCATTATTATCATAACAGTTTGCTTTGCATTACCAACCACAGTTGCGCTTCAGGGACCGGGGATTGTGACTGGTGGGGCTACAGTGGCACTGCCAGACTATTTCAGTGTGTGACCATAAGCAGGACTGTAGGGCGGGGTGAATGATAGCCCTGCGTGGCTATCTCTTCATGTTATTAATATCATGAGTGAAGGGTGGTCAAGCCACCAGCCATTAATGCCTCCTTGTTATATATCAGTGTCGCTGGTTGGGGTGCTGGTTGCTCACTATAACATGGCAATGTGCATTTTGCACATACATGCTCAGATAAGCCTTCCCTTTGGCATACAGTTGTGGTTCATACAAGTCAATAGACTTGCACGAATGGTCAGTGGCATACAGAGGATGATGTGTTTGGTCCCTGGTGCAAATGGTTTTGGCGATAATGGCATTTGGCACAACTTGCACCAACACTTGTAGAACTGCATTTCCAAACGTGTTTGTCAACAAGACACTCAGCAGCACTTCAAGTAGGGATTGGGTGTCCCCAGCACACCTGAGGAAGATCATGATTGAGTGCAATCACCAATGCCTGTAGCATGTATTGTGGAGGGAAAAAAACTCTGTATTACAAACTTTAAGAATTCATACTTGAATGATCTCGGTTTCATTTTCATGTCACAGTGTAGGGCTACTTTTAGGAAGACTTGTACAATTGGGACACTTTTCTTGATGCAGAATTAAGTTATATAGTTTCTAAAAGTGATTTTCCTATGTGAACAGAGCACTGTGTCTGTGTTTCCTGCCTATGGTTATTATGTTTGCTTGCACGCATGTGCAAAAAACATAGTGCCTTCATCGCAGATTTCGGAGGTGTGTCACCTCCTCCTCCAATTCAGGCAGTGTCCTGGCAGGCGCGGCCCCTGTAAGCCAATGCATTTTGGAGCTGTGTATGACACACTCCAAAATGCAGTGGCATACAGTTGAAAGGGGGAACTACGCTTGAGTGAGCAGCGATAAGAAACTGCTCACACGCAGCTCCCCCCCCGGCCGCAGACGTGCACGCCCCCTGCACGCAACGTATAGCCGACGGGGTGCCCAATCCCCATCAGCTGCACTGCATCATCTCCCCGCCCTTCCCAGAGTTGGTGCCACGCGGGAGCCCACCCCAGCGTGGCAATGAATGATGTTGCCGCGAGGGTGCCCAATCCCCATCATTCGCCCCAAGGTCCTTGTGCCACGGGTGAGCCCACCCCAGCGTGGCAAACGTGTCAATAGTTTTTTTTTGCCAACGGGGTGCCCAATCCCCATCGGGTGAATGCCCCCAAAGTCGTTGAGCCATGTGCTGGGAGCCCACCCCAGCGTGGCAAGCGGTCCCAACGCCTTTTTTTTTTCCCTGTAAACCGAAAACTGTCCCATCGGCGCTCCCCGAGCCCCCTCCCACATCCCGCACTCACCCACTGCGCACCCAGCCTCCCCACACCCCCACCCCATACTACTTACCTCTGACCCGCGCGACGATCTTCGTGGACGGGAACACATCTGCACACTTCAAAGCCGACCGCGAACTGAGGAAATGCCGGTAAGCTGTATAATGGGCTAGATAGGAGGGGTTCAACTTTGTGCATATCTCAGGCATTTTGGAATTTTGCACCAAATTTTCAACATGGGGTTTTTGGGACCCCTTCTCATGAATGATGTCACTGTCATGGCATTATTCAGGCTTGAAGGGTGATTTCGCGCAGTGACTGCGAAATCACCCTTCGGGACCGAATACCGCCATAACAGTGACATCATTCATGAGAAGGGGCCCAAAACCCCCATGTTGAAAATTTGGTGCCAAAATTCCAAAAAATGACTGTTTGACGAGCGTGTGTTGCGCAGTTCCCACGCAGGCTCGTAAGTTTGCAAAATTTCAATATTTTCACTCCAGATTTTCAACATTGCCATTTCATGACACTGTCTTATGGGTAGTATAGCTGTCATTTTTCACATCTCACCAAAATGTGTTTCCGCCCTTGTAGCGCAGAATAGCGCAGTCGGAGTGCGAAATCAATGTACGGGACAAATTAAGAAAATCACAGTGACACTGTTCATGAGCAGAGGTCTTGAAATGGCTATGTTGAAAATTTGGTGAAAAAATCTAAAAATGACTGTTTTCACAATGCGTGCGCGGTTCCTGCGCTCATAGGTTCGTAATTTTCAATATTTCCACCCAGATTTTCAACATTGCCATTTTTCCACACCTTCTTATGAGTAGTATAGCTGTCATTTTTCACATCTCACCCAAAACGTGTTTCTGCCCATGTAGCGCACAATGGCGCAGTCGTGCGAACTCAGTGTATGGGACACATTAAGGAAATCACAGTGTCACTGTTCATGAACAGAGATCTTAAAATGGCAATGTTGAAAATTTGGTGACAGAATTCCTAAAATGACTGTTTACTAGTGTACGTTGCACAGTTCCACACGCCTTTCGTAGGTTTGCAATTTTCAATATTTCCCTCCAGATTTCCAACATTGCCATTTTTTACACCTCCTTATGAGCAGTACAGCTGTCATTTTCACATCCTGCCCAAAATGTTTTCCGCCATGTAGCACACAATGGCGCAGTCGGTGTGCAAGCTCAATGTATGGGACACATTAACAAAACCACAGTGACACTGTTCATGAGCAGAGGCCTAAAATGGCTATGTTGAAAATTGTGGAAAAATGCCTAGAAATGACTTTTACGAGCGGGTTGCACAGTTCCTATGCATGCTCATAAGTTTGCAAATTTAATATTTTCCTCTAGATTTTCAACATGTCCATTTGTTAAACTTCCTTACGAACAGTACAGCTGCAGTTTTTCATATGTCACCCAAATGTGTTATCTAGCACATGTAGCGCACAATGGTGCTGTTGGGTGCTAAAGCAATGTTTAGGACAGATTAAGAAAATCACACTTACACCGCTCATGAGCAGAGGTCTTAAAATAGCTATGTTGAAATTTGGTGACAAAAGTCCATAAAATGACTGTGTTACAGTGAGCATTGTGCAGTTTTCACGCATCCTCGTTAGTTCATGACTTTGTAATATTTTCAGTCCAGATTTTCACTAGTGGCATTTTTCAACACTTCCTTATGAACAGTACAGCTGCCATTTTTCACAACATGGCCGAAGTGTGTTTTCACACTTTCAGTGCAGAGATGCGTGGTCGCTGTCGGAAATCATTGTTCGGCACAGATAAAGAAAATCACAGCGACACTGTTCATGATCGGAGGTACCAAAATGCCTGAGTTGACAATCTGTTATAAAATATCCCCAACCTACTTATATAACGGGTGTGAGTTGCACAGTTTCTATGTACGCTCGTGACTTCACCATTTTTTTAAATATTTTTACTACACATTTGCAACATAACCATTTTTACACCTCCCCATGACAGAATACAGCCGTCATTTTTTACAGCCTGTTCGGAATATTTTTGCACCTGTGGTGCTAAATCCCGTAGTCACTGTGCATAAGCAGCTTTCCGCTACCAACCTGATATTCCCCCTGTTCATGAGGTGGGGTCACAAAACAAACATGTTGAAAATTTGGAGTTAAATTACCAACGAATGCCTGAGGTATTAGGCTTTTCAACTAAATCACCCAACCCTATAGAGAATGACAGGAATCAGGGGTGTGACTTGGGATTCTTGCCTGTGATGCTCATACCATTCCACACCCTGCAGTCACTGAGAGGCATCGAGGTATGCCTTGGACTCTTCGGCCCCAAACTTCACCCCATTCTCCTATATTGCACCAATCTCACCATATTTCCTAATGAAATAGGGTGCGCATAAGGGCCAAAGCCCCCAAGGAACATGTGACACTTGTCAGTCTCTGCAGAGTGGGGTGTGGTGAAATGGCGTGGCCGTTATGCCCGACGACCCAAATGCACACCCCTATGCCTGTCACTCTCTGCAGGATGGTGGTGGGGTTGGCTTCAGTTCAATACTTCACTGCCATTCCTATTACGCAGCTCTGTAACTTCTACACTACCACTGCCAATGCCAGTAAGCAAACATTCGGCATTGACAAATGCTTGTCTTGAAAGGCAACAGCGAGAGGACACTAACAGAATATTTCATCAAACATTATAGAAATAAGAACAGACAAAAGTCTTGGAATGGTTAATCATTTTGTTATAGTTGAAAACAAAGTTCTTGTCACAATGTTTGGTACTGTTTCATTTACAATGATACTTGTCAAAATAAGTTAAACTGTGAAAGTTGTGAAATCATAGCATGTTTCACAACCGTTGCATTTCCATTGTCCACAGCAAGTAATATGACAATGTCATAGAATTTCTCCTGACATGTAATTTTTATTTTTTATGTTAAACAAATAGTAAAGTTTGTTAATGAAAGTTTCATTACTTCACTGACCTTGTCAGTTACTGACTATCAAACCAGTGAGAAACCAGTTACTAGTGAAACTGCGACATAACTATAGGCCCATTAGCCTGATGTAGCTAGGGGGCACCATGATGGAGAGTATCATGAAGGAAAGGATAGAAGGGGTGATGAGGTCATGGGGTCACATACACATTCACCAGCATGGCCTTGTTAATGGAAGACTAATCTGGTGGAGTTGTGTGAAGGGGTGACAAGGGCGCTGGATCAGGGCAGGCACCTGGATGTCCTCTTTCTGGAGTTCAGCAGGGCTTTTGACTCCATGCCCCATCATGGGCTACTGGAGAAGCTGGAGAGTATGGGGGTTGGGGGCAGATGGGCAGGTGGAAAGGAAACTGGGTGGTGGAGTGAGTACAGAGGGTGAGAGTGGGGGGAGGTCTCATTCTCAATGTTAGTCACAAGTGGGGTACCACAGGGATTGGTGCAGAGTCCACTTCTATTTAATGCTTATGTCATGGACATCACAAGTGGTATCAGGAGTGGGATGAGCATCTTTGCGGATGACTGTAAGCTGTGGGCAGTGGTGGATGGGGAGGAGGGAAAGTTGGATCTTCAGGAGGACATGGACACTCTAGGGAGGTGGTCACGAATCTGAAAACTAAAATTTAATGACAGTAATGCATCTGGGAAACAAAAACCCAGGGGAAGAGTACACAATGGGTGGTGAGATACTAACAACAACAAAAATGGAAAGGGACCTGAGGGTAGTCATATCAGATGACTTAAAGGTGGGCAAGCAATGTGAGAGGGCAGTAAGGAGGGCTGGGGGGATACTGGGATGCATAGGGAGAGGCTTCACCAGTAGAAAACAGGAAGTTGTTATCCCTCTGTACAGACAGCTGGTGAGACCCCATCTGGAGTACTGCATGCAGTTCTGGAGACCCAATCTCTGGAAAGAAAATAGACAGGATGGAAGCTGTCCAGAGGAGGGCAACTAAAATGGTGCAGGGTCTGCACCAGAAGACATATGAAGAGAGATTAAAGGAGCTTAATATGTATAGCCTCAAGGAAAGGGGGGGAACATGATAGAAACTTTCAAGTACCTCAAGAGAATCAACAAAGTCCAAGAGGGTGGCATCTTTCAAAAAAAGAGTGTGCAAGAACAAGGGGCACAATTTGAAGATGGGGGGCGGCCTGAGGTAATGTAAGGAAGTATTTTTTTCACAGAGAGGGTTGTGGATGCATGGAACAGCCTTCCGGAGGAGGTTGTGGAGTTAAAAAAAGTGGGAGAATTCAAGCATGCATGGGACAATCATAAGGCAATTCTAGGGGGTTGGGGTAGGAAGAAGTAGGTTGCTGGTTAACTAGGATCTGCAGCTTATCCATTAGGTAGGGAAATGGGCAGACTGGGTGGGCTAAATGGTCCTTATCTGTTGTTAAATGCTATGTTTCTATGTTTCTATGCGAAATGCAGGGTTATGCACCTGAGATCCAAAATCCAAACTCATAAATACACCTGGGGGGAGGAGAGACTGCAGGTTTTGAGGGTGGAAGAAAACATTAGGGTGGTGGTGGATGCAAAAATGAACACCTCGGAGCAGTGAAGAAGAGCGGCAGCACAAGCAAACAAAATGCTGGAGTGCATAGCTGGGGGGTAACCTCAAGGAGTACTGGGGTACTCCTTCCACTGTACAGTACCCTGGTTAGACCACAACTTGAATACAGCATGCAATTTTGTCATCACTTCTTAAAGAAGTACACTGCATTACTGGATAGGGTACAGAGGAGATCGAACAGGATGGAACTGGGGCTAGGGGAAAGGCCCTATGAGGAGCGACTGGGGGAGCTCAACCTGTACTTAGTGGAGGAGAGAAGAGAAAGGGGGGATACGATACAGGTTTTCAAGTTTGTCAAGGGGATCAATAGGGTAAGCCTTGAGGGGGTCCTTCAGGTGAGGGAACCAGGGAACACCACAAGAAGCAGGCTGGGGGGAGGCAGAGGGGGAAACACGGAGGCACTACTTCACTTAGAGAGTGGTGTAGCACAGGAAAATGCGCTGCCCACAAAAGTGGTGGCTGCTACTACTGTGGAGGAGTTCAAGACGGGTTGGGGTAGGTGCAGGGTGAGGGTACATCCAGAAGCCGAGCTGGGAAGTAGGGGTCTTTGTTGGGAGGGAAAGAGGGAGGGCTAAAATCGGTGCCCTGCATAGGCAGTGACCATCGAGCATATTCAATAGACCATAAGGCCTATTCTGCTGTCTTCAAGGTATGTTAGTATAACCATCAATCGGACAGCAAAACTCTGAGTATCTCAACACAAGGCAGAAATGTAACAACCATGCCCCCCTTTCACTTGTGTCACACTGTGTACAAGTACAGCTACACCAGTCTTTCTTTGTATGTCTTTTCCTGAAGCACTTGCAACACTTTGGTCTCCCTTCTCTGTACCCTATCTCATCAGTTTGTAAGTAAGGCCTCCAGATCTCAGAAAAATTTCCAATTTGTTATCTTGCCATTGTGTCTCACAGTTACATGATGACATACTTTGCTGTACTTCCAAGGCCCCCTCATTTGCATGACAACATTGTTCGTATGTTCTCAGCGGCACTGTCACAGTGACTGTCAACCTTTCTGTTTGCTGAATTACTGATCCCACCCAGAGGGAAGTGAAGTGTTCAAACAGTCACTATATGGTGTTATTTCAGTATTACAGTAGCAGTGTACACTTCCTGCACACTTCATTTCATAATGCAGTCCATCAGTGTTTAATCAGTGCATCTTCAGGTCTCTTTTGGTGTACATGCAGTGCTGATACAGTGTGTGTGAATTATGTTAATTAGCATTGTAATCACACTTGAAAAGTACTGCAATTAGCAGTGTTTTCAACACTGCCTGAAGCAGTGTTGCATTGCTTTTTCAGTGTGTGCGAATTATGTTAATCAGCACTGTAATCACACTGCAAAAGTACTGCTATTAGCAGTTTTCAACACTGCCTGAAGCAGTGTTGCATTGCTTTTTCAGTGTGTGCGAATTATGTTAATTAGCACTGCATCAACACCTGTAGTGCACTTCAGTGTGCAGTGTGGTTTTGGTAGCACTCCTGTCAGCAGTGTTGTAGTTCTGTTTCAGTGTATTAGGCTGCATTAAAGATAGCGTCTCATAAAATTCAACAAAAACAAAACAGTATTCATCTGCAAGTATCTGCAACCTCAGCAGAGGAAGCTTTGCTTATGGGTTCCTGAGTGAGAAAGTCGTCTGTGAATTCCAAAGAAGATGGAGATCTTGGGGGCTATGTCTATAGGAGGTGCTAAAGTCTGTTACCCCATGTTTGACTCAAAGTCACAAGGAAGGGGGTGGACATTTAGGTAAAGGAATGACCAACAATTGTTCTGGTTTGCAGAAAATGGTATGGAAGCCTCCCTGATATTCAGGTCCTCACCAGTATTTCCAGGTTTATCTTCAAAAGGAGAAGAGAGCCTCTTCGGACTGGGAGCACATGCATGGCGTAGAAAATTATTTTCGGTATCAAGGGGCTGTTCGAGTGAAGTGTGTGTATGTATATGTATATGTATATGTATATGTATATGTATATGTATATGTATGTGTGTGTGTGTGTGTGTGTGTGTGTATATATATATATATATATATCTGTATATATATCTCTATAATGGGATTATCAATCACAATGGACAAACACCATTAGGTGACTGTAAGTATATCGTAGTGCAACCACACACCTGCACTTTTACTCCCCTCCAAAACAATTTTGCTATTTTATAAGATAGATAACCCACTGTGTGGTGTGTGGAAGCGAAGTGATATACACACGGCTTGGGTGGTTGATGCACTCGGCCTGTGGCCTCATGTGCAACAACACACACCAAGGTGTGCATATATCAGAGCGTGACCGCACACCCTACAGTGGGTTATTACACACACACACACACACACACACATATAGACAGGACTTGTTGCAAAACAAAAACACTACATTAATGCAGGCATTAGAATGCAAAGCACACAAAGCAAGAAAATGAAAAACAGGGTTTGAGCCTCACGAGTCTTGGCAAATTAGTTGTGTGGTGTTCCCTGGAGTTCCCAACCTTGATGCCCATCCCATACCCCTCCATCCCATAGTCTCCTTTCTAAAGCACAAGGTACAGCTCCAACCCAGTGCCTCCCATAGCAGCCATTCGTACCTGTAAAACAAGAACAGCAATGGGCTCACAAAGATCTGCAGCTCGTTGAGAACTATTATATGACAAACAATGTAGGGTAAACAAAAAAATAATACTTATCTGATACATATGGTCAGTGTCCTCCTACTCCCAGTCAATGTCCTGTCAGACCTGTAGATATAAAAGGGAAAATGGGTCAGTATGAGAAATAAAAATACTGATCAGCTGGGTCAGTTGGGAAGGCTCTGTAGAGGTTAAAATAAAAAAAAGTGGGTTGGGGGGAGATACCAGACCTGTACCACACCATCAACCTGGCTTTTAGAATGGACTCGGTCACTCAGGGGATGTCATGGTTGGGGGAGGGAGGAGGAGGACTCCTTGCCCGTGCCCCTAGAACTTATCTTTTTTGGGGGTAGGTCATCATGTTGCTCCACACATCAACCAACACAGGGTAGGATAAAGACACCTAGGAACAGATATTCAAGGCACAATGAATGCTTCCCTGGTGGTGTAGTGGATTCCCCCTCCCTTTTCCCAATCTGCCTGTAGAATACACAGGAACATAGGTATGTGATGGCAGAAAGGGACCGCTAGCCCACCTAGTCTGCCCAGTTTGCCTAGATATCCACTAGGCCTTTTCTGTAGTCCCCCCATGCCAGTTGCCCTCTGTGCTTATCCCATGCCCTGGTGAACCCTCCCACCATTTCTCTCAGCAGCCCATTCCAGTTGTCCACCACCCTCTCGTGAAGAAGCACTTCCTAATCCTTCCCCCAAGTGCCCCCCCAAACGATTTGGAATTTCCAACTACCATCCATTGCAGTATAGCACACTGCAGCAGGCCAACTGTGACCATCTCTAGGCAGATATACACAGACACAACCAGTCCCAGAACTCCTTGCAGCTGGCAACAGGCAATAGAAGTTCCAATAGCCTGCAGTGCACATTTGAGCCTACACAATCTCTCATCAGATGTTTTCCACTTCTGCTCTTCTCCAGAGGATAAGTCAGTCTGTGACAGAACTTAGCTCAGGGAGTTCAGTGGGGCCAGTAAACCAAAGCTGAGAGGCTATATAAACTCTTAACATGCACTGTAGGACAATCTCCCACCGCAAAGAACTCCAGGATCTGCTGTAAGTGAAGCTATCAGTACAGAATCCAGCAAAACCAGTCATCATAATCACTACACTACAGCACACAGCAGGCAAACCAAAATGTTTCCACATGCAAAGTGCACATTGGCACCAGACCCACACTTATGTGGGACCCTTGACACAAGCCAGCCAGTGGATATTGTGGTAAGGAGGGACAAAACATTTTACATGCAGGTACATCAGGGAGAAAAGGAAAGCAAGGGAAGATACTGAGTGTCTGAAAAGGGTGGATGGAGGGAGGGTAAAATATGACTGCCAAAAAGCAGAAATACTGAACAAATACTTCTGTTCATTTTTTACAAAGGAAGGGGCAGGAAATTGGCCAAAATTAATAAGGATGGAGAGATCATAGAAAAGGACACAGATCCCTTTGCAAAAGAAAGGATCCTCATGGAACTGGCAGCAATAAGACTATGGGCCAGATAGATGCACCCCTGGGCTCTGAGGGAGCTAAGGGAGCTGTTAGTAGGGCCTCCAACTACCTTGTTCACCCTATCTTTGTAAACTGGTGGTATGCCCAGGGATTGGAGAAGGGCTTATGTGGTCACACTATATAAAAGTGTTAACAGGGAGGATGCAGGAACTACATACTGGTCAGCCTGACAACAACAGTGGGAAAAGTAATGGAAATACTGCTGAAGGAAAGAATAGTGGAGCACCTGGTTGTCAATGGTCTATAGGGGAAGTGGGGGAAGGAAACATTGTTTAACCAGGAGTAGCACACTGATCTGAAGCTTGTTTCCAGATGCAACCTGGAGCAAAAAGAAGTTAAGTAACTTGCTCAGAATCACACAGTATGCACTTAGACGGCTGTTGGATTCAAACCCAGGTCTCCAGATCTGTAGCTCAGAGCTTTTACCCAATGTGCTATACTGCCTCCAGGACCCAAGGCAGTTTGGTTTTATGGGAGACAGGTTGTGTCCGACAAACTTAACTGAGTTTTTGACTGGGTAACAAGGAAGGTGGATGGAGGAGGATGTGGCCTACCCAGATTTCAGCAATGCCTTTGACACTTTGCCACATAGAAGGCTGGTAAATGAGCTGGAAGGCTTAGGGGTGGAACAGAAAATAACAAGGTGGGTAGAGAACTGGTTCAATGACTGAAACCAGAGGGTGGTGGTAAGGCAAATGGGGTGCATTCCAGGGTGGCAGTGGTGTGCCCCAGGGGTTGGTGCTGGGACCCATCCTTTTTATGTTTGCTTGCAGGCATGTGCAAGAAACATAGTGCCTTCATCGGAGATTTCGGAGGTGTGTCACCTCCTCCTCCAATCCAGGCACTGTGCTGGCTGGCGCGGCCCCTGTAAGCCAATGCATTTTGGAGCTGTCTGCATGACCGCTCAAAATGCAGTAACCTGGATGAAAGAACTACGGCCTGAGTGAGCAGCGATTAGAGCTGCTACGTCAGCTCTCCCGCGAGGCGTCAGCGCCCCGCATGCAGCATATAGCCGACGGGTGCCCAATTCCAGTCGGCTGAACTGTCTGTCTCCTCCTCCCATCCCAATAGTTGATGCCACGCTGGGAGCCACCCCATCATGGCAATCCGTCATAATTGTTGGCAGGGGTGCCCAATCCCGTCGGCTGACGCCCCCCTCCCAAAGTCCTTGTGCCAAGCTGGAGCCACCCAGCATGGCCAGCAGTCCTACTTTTTTTTTTATTTTTTTGCGTCGAGGGTGCCCAATCCCCGTCAGCTGAAACGCCCCCAAAGTCCTTGTGCCATGCTGAGGCCCACCCCAGCGTGGCAGAGCAGTCCACGGCGTCTTTTTTGTTTTACCCTGTAAAACAGCAGTCCATGCAGTGCGTCTCGAACCCCCTCCCACACCGCACCCACTCACTGCACCCAACCTCCCCACCCCTCACCCCATGCCTACCTCCGCCTCCGGCGTGACAATCTTGATTGGACGGGAACACGTCTGCACTCTTCAAAGCCGACGCGAACTGAGAATGCAGGTAAGCTGTATAATGGGCTGAATAGGAGGGTTCAACTTTATTGCATATCTCGGGCATTTTTGGAATTTTTGCAGCAAATTTTCAACATGGGGTTTTTGTGACCCCTTCTCATGAATGATGTCACTGTCATGGCGTTATTCGGGCTCGAAGGGTGATTTCGCGCAGTGACTGTGCAGTGACTGCGAAATCACCCTTCAGGACTGAATACCGCCGTGACAGTGACATCATTCATGAGAAGGGGCCCAAAATCCCATGTTGAGAATTTGTGGCAAATCAAAAAATGACTGTTTAATAAGCGTGCGTTGCGCAGTTCCAATGCAGGCTCGTAAGTTCGTGAAATTTCAATATTTTCACTCCAGATTTTCAACATTGCCATTTCACCATGCTGTCTTATGAGCAGTACAGCTGTCATTTTCACATCTCACCCAAAATGTGTTTCACCCTTGTAAGCGCTTGAGTGGCACAGTCGGTGTCTTGAGAAATCAATGTCACCAAGGGACAAATTAAGAAAATCACAGTGACACTGTTCATGAGCAGAGGTCTTGATAGCTGCTTTGAAAATTTGGTGAAAAAATTCCTAAAAAATGACTGTTTCTGACGTGCGTTGCGCGGTTCTCATGCGCTCATATGTTTGCAAATTTTCAATATTTCCACTCAGATTTTCAACATACTGCCATTTTCCACACCTTCTCATGAGTAGTATAGCTGTCTTTTCACATCTCACCAAAGCGTGTTTCCGCCCATGTAGCGCACAATGGTTGCAGTCGTTGTCACGAACTCAGTGTATGGGACACATTAAGAAAATCACAGTGTCACTGTTCATGAGCAG
Source organism: Neoceratodus forsteri (assembly GCA_016271365.2). NCBI lineage: Eukaryota > Metazoa > Chordata > Ceratodontiformes > Ceratodontidae > Neoceratodus > Neoceratodus forsteri. Next base: position 31,091,390 of record JADMNL010000035.1, read on the forward strand.
ATATCTTAAAATGGCAATGTTGAAAATTGTTGTTCAAATCCTAAAATGACTGTTTTCTGAGTGTCGTTACTGGCCGCATGCCTTTCGTGAGTTTTCTGAATTTTCAATATTTCACTCAGATTTCCAGCATTGCCATTTTCCCACCTCTTTATGAGCAGTACAGCTGTCATTTTCACATCCTGCCTAAGACATGTTTCCACCATGGCGCACAATGGCATGATCGGTGTGCAAACTCAATGTATATGGGACACATTAACAAACCACAGTGACACTGTTCATGAGCAGAGGTCTTAAAATGGCTATGTTGAAAGAAACTTGGTGAAAAAAATGCCTAAAATGACTTTTCTGGCGTGCGTTCGCGCAGTTCTATGCATGCTCATAAGTTTGCAAATTTAATATTTTCTCTAGATTTTCAACATGTCCATTTTATTAAACTTCCTTATGAACAGTACAGCTGGAATTTTCATGTCACCCAAAATGTGTTATGGCGTACTGTAGCACAATGGTGCTGTTGGTGTCAGCGGAACAATGTTTAGGATGAATTAAAATAAAATCCTGATTACACTGTTCATGAGCAGAGGTCTTAAAATGGCTATGTTGAAAATTTGGTGATAAAGTCCATAAAATGACTGTGTTCGAGTGAGCATTGTGCAGTTCCCATGCATCCTCGTTAGTTCATGACTTTGTAATATTTTCAGTCCAGATTTTCACTAGTGGCATTTTCAACTTTTCCTTATGAACAGTACAGCTGCCATTTTTCTTTACAACATGGCAAGTGTGTTTTCACACTTTCAGTGCAGAATGCGTAATTAAGCTGTTGGAAATCATTGTTCCCGGCTGAATGATCTACAGTGACACTGTTCATGATCGGAGGCACCAAAATGCCTGGAGTTGACAATCTGCTATAAATATCCCCAGCCTACTTATATAGTCGGGTGTCGTTGCACAGTTTCTATGTACGCTAGACTTCACCATTTTTTTAATATTTTTACTACACATTTGCACCATAGCCATTTTTACACCTCCCCATGAAAGAGTACAGCTGTCATTTTTTACAGCCTGTTCAGAATATTTTTGCACCTGTGGTGCTAAATCCTGTAGTCACTTTGCATAAGCAGCTTTCGGCTACCAAACTGATATTCCCCCTGTTCATGAGGTGGGGTCACAAAACAAACATGTTGAAGATTTGGAGTTAAAATACCAGTGAATACCTGAGGTATTAGGCTTTTCAACTAAATCGCTCAACCCTATAGAGAATGACAGGAATCAGGGGTGTGACTTGGGATTCTTGCCTGTGATGTCATACCATTCCACCCTGCAGTCACTGAGAGGCATTGAGGTATGCCTTGGACTCTTTAAGGCTCCAAATCACCCCATTCTTCCTATCGCACCCATCTCACCGTATTTCCTAATGAAATGGGGTGCACATAAGGGCCAAGACCCCAAGGAACACATCACACTTGTCAGTCTCTGCAGAGTGGTGTGTGGTGAATGGCGTGGCGTTATGTGCCTGATGACCAAATGCACACCATCTGTCACTCTCTGCAGGGTGGTGGTGGGGTTAGCTTCAGTTCAGTACTTCACTGCCATTCCTATTCGCAGCTCTGTAACTTCTACACTACCACTGCCAATGCCAGTAAGCAAACATTCGGCATTGACAAATGCTTGTTTAATATCTATAGCACCGATTAGCCCAGTTCCAATCAGGGGAGGAGAGCTGTTCTTTCCAGACCAGGACTTGTCGCTGGAAGTGGTCTGGGCAGGCATTCTGGGGCTACATCGGTAGTGGGAGAAGATGGGATCACATTGGTGATTGACAAGGAAGCTCTTGCTGGCAGGGGACAGGCAATGTATAGCGGGTCCGTATCAGCCACAATTGTGCAACGGTGACTCAGGAAGAGCAGCCAATCGGTGACTAGGGCGTGAACCTTTGACTGTGTGACTGGGCCATAAAGGGCAAATAGTCAGTCACAATCAGAGGAGGAAGCTGTTCTTTGTCCCACACCACTCACCCTGGCCCTGACCTCTATTAAATGGTCGGTGAGGGCGGAGCTTGGAGGAGGCGTGGAAGTCTAGATTAGGCGAACTGGAACACTGAGGAAGCTGGATTGTTATTGATTGGGGAAAAGGGTCCTGTACACTGTGCTGCTTTGGGCAACACTGACTACTACCAGGAAGGGCATAATGAAGCAGACTGTATAAATGACTGTGTATGCCAACTACATCTGAGATGTAAGGCAAACTGTGTGTGAATCGATTACTGCTAGGGCTTCTGAGCTGTCTAGTGTTGTGGTGGGCTAATTTTGCTTATTGAACCGTCTTCTCGCTAGGGCTAGAAAACTGGCTACTGTCAAGAACAGAGGGAAAATTGATGTAATCGGGGGCAAACTGCTTGGGTTTTAGTGCAACACTGACTGAATTATTTCTGTTAGAGGACTGTTGCTCCTCAAAATGAGGAGGTAGACTTGGGGGGTGGCGGGCACCTTGGTAGAGTGGTTGGGTGCAGGGTCTTGGGGTGGCAATAATATTAAATTAGGCAAGGAGGTTCAGAGGGTGCCAGTGTGTTTTTAGTTGGCAGGTCTTGGGAGGAAGTAGGGGATCAGAAGGCAGCTGGAAGGCAGGAGGGTTGGGAGAAAGGTGTCGGAAAGGACCTCATGAGAGTACATGAGGCCAATATGGCATAACCCGGGGAACAGGTAGACAAGGATCATATGGTTACTCATGAGGGGTGGGGCAAGAAACAAGCAATGTATGGAAATCACTTCGTAGGAACGTGGCTGACCAGAAGGAGGGGGGACAGGAGAGAGCAGATCGGGGGCAAGCATCACACTTATTAATCTATTCACCTTGCTGTATATGGGAGATGAGGTGGAGAGGCGGGAGGAGGGGAGCAGGCAGACAGAGAGGGTTTGGTCAGTAAGCTGGGGGAGATGGGGCAGGAGAGAGAGTCAGAGCCACAGAAGGGGGGGAGAAGAGACATCAGCCTAGGTGGGAGGGAGGTGGGAGGAGGAGGGGAGTGCAGAGTGAAGTCAGGGTTGGGAGGAGGGAGGACTAGGTTGGGCAAACATCCAGGAGTTAGGAAGTCAGCCAAGGATAGGAATACTCTAGATAGGCCAGCTTCAGGGTGGGAGAGAATCAGATGAGGTGGAGAGGAGGGGGAAGATGGGGGTAGGGAGAAACACAGCAGATGTGGTGAAGGATGTGGAACTTGGGGGAGGCAAGGAGGGAAGCAGTAGAAGGGAGCCTGGGTGGGGGATCTGAGGATACCAGCCCAGAAAGAGTCCAAGGAGATCTGGGTGGGGGGCAATCTGTGCCACCCAGGAGGTTGGGGGCAAGGAGCAAGCTGGGAACTACAGGTAGAATGAGCATGGTAGGGCAAGCACAGGCTTGTGATTCCCAGGCTGAGGGGAACAAGAGAAGTAAGGTGGGGGTTGATGACAGAAGGAAGAGCCTGGATAGAATCTAATGGGCCAGTAAAATGGGGGGGTGGAGAAGGTGATCCTGCTGGGTGATTCCATGACCTGGAGCATCCAGTGGGAGAGGGCGGCGGAGGGAAAAAGCAGCCCATTCAAGGCTAAATGTATCCCAGGCCTAGCCGTACACAAGGCCAAATTCCAGCTATATTCGATAGCATTGGAATGCGGGTAATCCCCAGACAAAACATCTGGGAACAAATGACTTAGTGAGGAACAGTGAACTAGAAATCCAGGCAAGATTCCGAGAACTGACCAGGGTTTACCACTCTATAGAAGCGCAATCTCCTTCTTTGAGATTCTGCCAGTACCCATGGGTGTCCAGGAGACCAAACGTAAACTTAGAGGTGTGAACCAGTGGCTCAGGGACTGGTGCAGGGCAGAAGGGTATGGGCTGGTGAGACTGGAGGATACATGTGAGACAGGGGTTATATGCCAGGGATAGCTACACCTCAACTTGAGGGAGGGAGATCTTGAAACTAAATCTTGCTGGTTCATAGTGAGAGTGGGTTAAACTTGTAAGGGGTTTGGTAAAGAGTGGCTCAGAAGGGCTGCTCGAGGTCAGGTCGAGGTTTGGAAAGAAGGCAGGTAGCACTCCAACCATCAGGTTGTGCAGAAAGGGCATCTAGGGTTGTTTGGGGTCAAGATGACTGGAAGGGAGGGTCGGGATAGAGGACAGCCTGATCAATGCTAGGAGCATGGGCAACAAAATACTTAAGCCCAGTTGATGCTGGTTAAGGATCGGTGGATGCGCAGCATATTGAGACATGGGCCACTCTGAGAAATGACTGGGACTTAAACTTTGTGGGCTAAAATATTCAGGAAGAATAGAGGAGAAGAGGAGGGAGGGTTGGCCTGATAGTCAAAATGACAGTGTTAGTGGAGTGGAGAGGTGAGAGGTCTGTAATCCTACAAAGAGGTGAGGTAAAGATTGAAAATAGGGTGGTGTACAGAACCCAATGATGAAGAGGCCCTGGAGGACAAACTGGTTGAGAACATCAAGGGCACTGTGACCGTGAAGGAATGGTGGTGATCGAGGATGACCTGTATGCTGGGGACAGACTGAGACACTATAGCATCCTCTGGCCAGGGAACAGAGACTGATGGATATGTTCAATATTCTTCCTGGTCAGCAGGGAGGCACCAGTGAGGAGGCGGTGCTTGTGTCCTAGCAGACAGTGACAGATAAAGGGCCTGGAGGTGTGCAGCCTGCTGGCAGGTGGTGATCACACTGCATTGGTTCTGCTGTATCTGGGGAGATAACCATTCTAATACAGTAATGGACTTCAGGAGAGCGGACTTTGTGGGCAGGGCAGATTCTACAGGCTTGTGTGGGCCATTAAAAGGGGTGCGAGGCTACTAACCCTGTACAAGGTGAGGCGTGGTGGTAGACAATAAGCTGTGTTGGTGACCGGGGAGGTGCAGGAGGCAGGAGTAAAAGGCTGCATGTTTTAAGTGCTCTAGGGGGATGGGAAGTGCAGGTTGATGGCTGGAGGGTCACTACAGTGGTGAGGGAGCTAAGGGCATGACACACTGCAGGCACACAGCAGAGCAGCACAAGCGAGCATGGATAGCTGCACCAGGAAATGGTCCACAGCAACACCACATGTGGATGCCAGGACACAGAGCAGCATTCCATCGCACCAACCATGCAATGTGCACATGTGGCCGTGTCATGCTAGCCCACTATGGGTCTGCAGTAACCACACAGAAAAAAGTCTGGAGGTGTTTGGAGGGGCCTGTGCCACAGGAGCCCACTGTGGCATGAAGGCTGCCAGGTGTGTTGTGAAGGGTTCCACAAGGGCCCATTGTGGGAATGCTGTTACCACACAGTTGCACAGCTGGAAGGATTGGTGGGCACTCACACAGCTTCGAGACCTGTGTGACATGTGACACAGTGCAGATGTGGCAGTGTGCAGTGGGCTGCTTGGTGATACCAACAGTGTTGTGGATGAGACATCACCACCAGGTTGGGGTGCATGTTAAATGGGGGTGAAACTTTATTCAACAGTAGGGGGCCACAGTGGCAACCTGGTGGCTGTGCATGATGTGTGACTGTGAGTGTACAACTGTTCAGGGTGCCAAGTCACCATGGAAACCCTACAGGATGGTGTGTGGGTGCCATGCCACAGAGGAACTTCAGCAGCTTGCCCTTGTCCTTGGATGCTAGTACCATCCTTATCCACTCCTCATAGCTCTTTGGTGGTAGTCCATGGCAGTCCACAACAAATGCCTTCCCTGGTAACATAGGTCCATTGCTGTTCCCTGTGGAGTTCTGCTAGCATTGTCATGACCCCTACATGCACCTTTCTGAGCAAGGCATGGACATGGCAGTGCCAGGTCTTGACATTGCTTTGGGTCCATGGCATACTTTGCTCATTGAGATCTGCAACCAACCACAGCTGAGTGGGAACATGGGGTCGTATCTCATGGGCACCTTGGTCACCCCATTGTACAGCCATATCCTGCCCAGCACTGTCTGCATTAAAACAATAGAAAGTGTGGTGGCATTGGGTGGAAATGGTTGACTTCAGGAGGCTGAATGCTGCTGGACTGTCCTGTGCCAGGAGATGGGCAAGGCCACGAGTTCATGGATCTTCAGGCTGAAGTCTGGCCACTTATATTGTGGTGTACAGGCCAAAGCCCTGGACCTTCCACCACACAATCTGCCCAAAGTGGAACAGGTGTCCCTTGTTTATGGTTTGTGGAAATTCCATCTTACAGGCATTGATCACAGCCTGCTCAAAGTCAGTGATGATTGTAGGTGGTTTAAGGGTGCAGGACTGTATACTGGCATATTTATTCAGCTCCTGGAATGAGGTGTAGTAACATTGCAGGCTCTTTGTCGTCATCAGTGTATACACCAATGACATAATGAGGTTGTTAGGGCCCATCCCCATGGGTGCATGGTGTACAGTGAGTGAACAGGTGTGGCACAGTCTTGAACATACCATCCATCATCCAGAAGGATGCCTGTGCCAAGTCCCTAATGTTGTCCTCTGTGGTGAATAGAAGGACCTGGTGGGTGGTGCTGCCAGTGATTCTGCTGTACCATGGCCATCCAGTCACTGTCTGTAGCTGCTTGGGGATAGTGAGGTCAGCCAGTGTCACTGGTTCTGGTAAGAGGTCCTTCGGCGGGTCCTGTTCACAATCTGCAGCAGGTCCCTCTTGCTTGGCAACTGTTGTTGCAGCTCAGTGGTCATTGCAGTTGCTTCACTCTGCAGTAGCTATGCAGGGCTAGCCACAGTGCAGTGTGCCTTCTACTTGATGCCTGCCAACACCTGTGCTGGTACAGCATCTGTCACCTCCAGAGGATGACTGTGTTTATTCTTTTTCTTTAGGTGGTGCAGGCCATCCTGGAGCAGTGTGATGGCCTGGCCGAGGCAGGGCTTGGACTTATGGTGCTGACAGCACCGTTACACTGTCTCATGCCATCCCAGTGGTGCTGAGAGTTGAGGCGCTGGATGCCATACTCTGTGTCTATGCCATTGACCCAGGTTCAGGATTGAGCCTGGGCCATCGGGGGTTATCAGGGGAGGACTGGGATCGAACATCCACAGACTTCTTTCCCAGTCCTGGGGTGGGCTGGGGAATTTCACTGTGCTGCAGCAGCCCCCTGGGAATTCTCAGGGGCACTACTAGTGTCAGTGACTCTAGATGGGGAGCACAGCAGATGTTGGTACGTTGCTCCTGGACGTCATTGCACTTCCGTGCTACGGGGGCCAATTGAAGGAAAATGGCTGGGCATGACCTTTCATCTTGATGGCTGTGTACTGAGCCACCCGGAGGACTTTGATGGAGTCCTGTTGGGAGGGTCTGGGGCTGTCCTGGCTGGTAGAGGCAGAGGGGAGCTCCAGCAAGATGGCATGATGGCCATCCCGATCCTCCTGGGTGAAGTTTTGAGCTACCAGCCTTCAGGTGGGTGGGCGCTTGGTTGATGGATGCCCCAAGCCGGAGTGTGTGCGCAGCAGTTGAAAAAATATGATATGTTAAAAAAAACAGTACACTGTCTCATTGCAGGTCCATTCATGGACCAGGAGGAAGCCATTCACATTTAGCTTGGACTTTCCCTTCCTGGATGGTGCCATCTCACAGATTGTCCATATTGTTGGGGTTGCAGTTGAGCACCCTGGCCCCTCCATGGCTTCCATGCTGTCCTCCATTGTGCCAGAGAACTGTGCAATCCGGACCGGCTTTGGTTCCAGCTGGCATGCGGGTGTGATTGCACTTCATTTGACCACCACACTCCATGGGCCACACCTGTGGTTTGCTTGTCTGTGGGGTGGTTTATACCAGTACTGTAGTGCCACTGTCTGCCCACAGTCCCAGCCTAGCTGTGCTGTGCACTATAGTCAATTCAAGTTCTGTGTCCACAGTGCCACTATCAGTTACTGTGCTGCAGTGGAGCTATGCTCCATGGTACACTTCCCTGCTGTCCAGCATGCAGGGATGCAGGGGTCCCTGTGTGTTGTGTACTCTGCCTACAGGTCAGTGTCCACCTACCTAAGCTGGCCTTTGCACCCCCCAGCATTGGCATCCGTAGTTCCCATGCATGCCTTCATGAGTCCATGTCTGTCCGCTGCCCCCATGCATCATTTTCTGATGCCTACCTGTTCTCTATGTTCTCTTCAGCTGTAGCTCCCTGACCTGAGACTTCTCTGGTAAATGATTTATTGTAGATCTCACTGTGCTCTTTCCTATGGGGCTTGCATTTTCTGCCCCTCTGCCAGTTTGTTTGTCAGAGTTTCAGTTCACCTGCTTTGTTTACTAACCACTCTTCCTGCATCTGAAATGGACCCTACCCAGCCAACCACTCTCCTGCAGCTGAACCACCCTTTTGGCCCTGGATAAACCTTCCCAAGGAACAGCTGTCCATGGACCATTTCACAGTTACAAGGAGGAGGAAGAGGCCCACAGCTGAGTGAGAAACACTGCTGGTGGGGACTTAGTAGGGGAAAGACTTGCAGCAGCATGGGATAAAGGAGGGGAGAAATACCTGAGAGGTACTTTGGCTTGGAGGGATGAGAGCAGATACAGTGGATCATTAGGCAGCAGGAGATGAGAGGGGCTAGATGTCATTGTCCACCGAGGACAAATGACCTAGCAAGGACAGGTAGGGGTAGTGCAGGAAATTTCAGGGATGGGGAGGGTCCTCAAAGCATGTAGTGGCTTTTGAAAAGGTTGCCTATATACATCTTGGGAGAAGATAGGACTCTCCACACGGTTTTCAACAGTTGGTTAAAGGCATGGTGCAGGGTGGGGCTCAGTACTAGGAGTGGGCCTCTTCAGTGTCTTCATAAGTGAAACTGCAGAAGAACTGAATGTGAAGGTATGTCTTTTTGCAGATGCCACCAACACCTGTTATAGGGTTGACACTCAGGAGGGTGTGGAGAAAGGGTTCACCCATGCTGGTATGACAGTCACGTTGCTGATGCCGATTACAGCACAGGCCTCATTATAGCACCAGGCAAAATGTATCCTGGGAGTTACACCACCAAAGAGCCCTCCCAGGAAACAGTCTCCATTGGGCCCCCCATCTCTAATTATCCCACAGGTCCAGGTTCTTAATTTACCTGTTCTCCAGTCCAACCCCATCCTACAATCACCCCCAGGTATACAGTAGATTGTTACTATCCCTGATGTTCAGTGGTTCCCATTTATTTATTTATTCATTCATTTGTTTACCGAGTAGGTGCACTGGGTCCGAGATCCATTTTCAGGCATGACCTGGGCCATTGAGGATGGCACAGGAATAAAGAAAAAGTACAAAGGAGGCTGGGACAAGGCATACAATAGAACAGTAATAAAAACATACAGGATATTTAAATGAAGATATACAGAAACTTGCAGTGCAAAGGATAAATAACATTTATGCAATAGCAGGCACAGTAGTAGCTAGTTGTAATACAAATTTGGCATGATCTGAGATGAGTAAAGGAAAAAGTGCATCATGGCAGTGTGGTATGGACCAAGAAGGAAAAGGAGGAAGGAAGTAGAGGAAGGATAATAAGTTGGGAGGGCAGGAGCAAGTAGTGGAGGACAGAAGGTGAGATCCAAGGAGAGTGGAAGAGTCCTGCAGAGTCAGTGGTGCTAAGTGGAGTGGGCAGGTTATTCCAAAGGAAAGGGCTGCAGATGAGAACACATTTACCCATACAGTGGAGACTAGGGGGCACTCAAGCATGGGGCCAGCAGTGAGGCAGAGCTCTAGAACAAACATTTTTGGCCAAAGAAAGTGGGATTGCGGAGAGGTAGCTCGGTTTTGGATGGCCTTATTGACTGTACTGGCCAGGAGATAGGTCTGTTGGGCTGATGGGGGAAGCCAGCCCAGGGTCTGATAGAGTGAGCAGTAGTGTGTTGAGTGAAAGTCCTTGCCCCCTGTGTATCCAAAGACCCCACCATGACCCAGTTAGTTCTTACAGCAAATACTACCCCCTGGTCCCCAGCCTTACTATATATTTGACACCCTTCCACATTTTGCACAGACCATCCTCTCAGCTCCTTGATCAGGTACAAAATCGATGATAGTTCACAATTATGTGCTAACTGTACACAGCTGTTTATACAATAGGCACATGAGAGCAAAACTGGCGTTCTGTCCTCAGTTGGTCACAGAGGTTAGCAGAGTGTCTGTGCCAATTGCCACTGTGGGGAGACTGCGTAAACATATGGTGAGGGCCATGAATGGTGCGAGTGGTGGGACTGGGTGGGCAGGTAGTTATTGGCAGTTTTCAATGTATGGAATGGACAGCAACACCACTGAACACCAAGGGAAGTGTGGTATTACTGATGGTGGGAGCTCAAAGGGGCAGTGGTAGGAGGCAGAGTTGATACTACCTGGTTTAGGGAGGCAACATCTTTTAGAGCCATTTATCAGCTGGTCAGAGACTCACTAATTATGCCATTCAATATATAATTTTGTGATCCTACCCTGTTTTTGGGGTGCAAAGTGTTGTTTGAGAGTCACTTACCCATTTAGCGCATCAAAATGCTCTTTTGAATGTTCTGGTCTATGTGAACAATAACAGTCCATTACCAGAAAGATAAAGACAAGTGAACAAATACAAATATGGAATTGAGCTGTTCTCCATGAGTTGATAATATAATTTATCTTAACAATGCGTTAGAGTACAGAGTATGATGAGATTAATACTGGTACCACTGTGCTACCATGAGTCTAGGGTTGCTGTGAGAAGTACCAAATACTGAAATGTCAAAATAACGCGGTACCATTGTGCTATCAGTGTACCAGTATTTGTAGGAGCGACAAAATCTCAAAATTTTGTGATACCATTGTATTACCAGTGTATGTGTGAGAGACAGAGAAAATGGTAAAAAATGCCATGGGATACCATTCTGCCAGTGCACTACCAATGCACAGAGAAAATCTATATCACCTACACTGCGATACCAGAGTACCACTGGGTAGTACTATTGTGGATTTTTCAGCTGACCACAGTATTGCCATTGCTATACCACTATAATGCCATTGTGACAAATTCAGTAAGGGTAACTAGATTGTTGAGACAATGCAGTGCTAAAGAAGTGTGATAAAATTATAAAGTGTTGCCAGTACTACTGCAGTGTAGCAAAAATTTGTGAAGGAAATACAGTGCTAAAGAAGTGCATGAAAAGCTAATAATTATTTGCAGTGCTCTTACAGTGTGCATCAAAACATAAGAAAGATTGAGCAGTGGTACAGCAGTGTAGCAGAAAGTCAATGCAGTGTATTAACAGTGCACTGATGAAAGGCAGTGCTTTGTCAGTCTGGACTGAAGTAACACTGAAATAAGACTGAAGATGGAAATGTACACTCCACTTCCCTCTGGGCAGTTATCTATATTCATCTATTTATTTATTTATTTATTTTTATTTTAGTCTTTGGTAAACGGGTAAGGCCCACTAGGCACAAGTGCCTGTTTTCAGGGGAGACCTGGCAGCACTGGGCGGTTAAGTGACTTGCTAAGAATCACACAGTATACAAGTGGAGGTTGTGAGAATCAAACTCAGGTCTGGTCTGCTGGATGTATCAAGCTTATTCACACCTCATTCCTCTAACCTGTAGGCTATACTGCCAGCCCACACTTCACCACACTCCCAGCTCTCATTTTCCTTATTTTGCAAGATCCACATGCATAATTCTGCTTTGTTTTGCTATTTCATAGTACATGCTACCCTGATGACCACACATCTAGCATCCTTGGTAGATACAGAATCCTTACTTTTCACACAACTCCCCACCACCATAATACTGATGATTATAAAGATCTGCATGTCATGTGCAAACAGACACTCCTTCCCATGTACACTCTTGTTAATGTCCACAATGTATATTTGTAAAGTATTGGTCACAGCACAGTCCCCAAGGGAACCACAAGCGGCAGTCTTTCTTCATGTCAGTGAACACCATTAACCTGAAACATGTGTGTCTTTACCTATAAGTAATGTTATATCTAGTTTCAAAGCATACTGCACACTCCAGAGATGCCCAAATTGCCTAACAGACTCCTGTTGTAAGAGGTGTACAAGTGCTTCCAGAAGTCTAGGTATTGCATGTTAACCAGCCAGCCATACTCTGGTGTCCCCAAAATGGTAAAAAAAATTATGTCAGGTTGCTCTGATAGGACACACTACCTAAGCAATACTGCATGAGAACTACATTTCACGCTGGACCAACATGTTGTGACTGTGCTTGTGTGTTTGTTGTTTTGGTGCAGTTTAACACATGGAGGAACAGTCTTGAGTGTGATGCTGCTTGATAGATGAATCCCCTGATCACCAAGCATTGCACTGTTGCTGTGCATGTGTTATGTACTGTTGTTCCTAGGGTTGTGTGTGTCAAACCGGCATCTTCTGGTGCTAGTGGTCCTGCTCATCCTGTCCCCAGTGATGGTGGTGTTGGAGGTGCTAGGGGTGACAGCTATAAAGTAGGTCAGTGGCACTGTCACCACTTCCTCTTGAAACACCTCCGGTGCTGATGGCTGGGTTGGCTGGACAGCCGGTGTCAGAGGGATGCCCGGCTGATGACCACGTCATTGGGAAACCATGCTGGATGACACATACACAGAACAATTTTGACGTCTTCCTCAGGGGGTTCATCAATCAAGCAGTGTTGTGTTCCAGAGGATTTTTCCATGTGTTGTACTGTGCTGGCACAGTGGGAACATGGGCACGGTAACAGCATGTTGGTCCACAGTGAAGTGCAGTAAATCCACAATATTGCTGACTGGGACACTAACGCTTCCACACAGTCAGCAGCCATCACCAACAATGTTTGGCATGGCAGGACCTAGATGCAGCACCATCTTCCATTGCCATAGTAATAACAGGTACACCACTAAGTTGTTGTAATGTAGCCTGTAATGTGTAAACAATTGGCAGGGTACATTTTTTGGGGGTGGGGGGGCGCCTGACCAACCTGACCTTGCCCTGGTATTTACCTTTCTTCCTTTCAGGTGACACTGTTTACCATGTCTCCTGAGTGTGGTATTCATGTTACACATCATGCACACACTAATTAACATGGTGCTCACTGTCAAAGGAGTTTCTGCATTACCAACGTCTGTGAATGAGACACTCCAATTATGAACATTCATTCAGGGAACCACAATGGCCATGGAACAGTTAACATATGCTGCAGTCATGGCTGTGGTTATACTTATGGTGGCCATGCTCAGTCAGCCTTCACTCACAATAATGATCACTGTGATGGCAGTCTTGACAGTGATTGTAGTTACAGTCGACACTGTCATGGCAGCAGTAACACCAACTGCAATTGGAAGAGATGGCTGGAGGGATGGGAGTGGAGTCTTCTACCAGGGAACAGAGTACACTGTAATACACTCCTCTAATGATGAAGGTAATACTTTACCACACTGGGTTAGCAGGAGAGGGAATGTACTGTAATGCACTGTTATAGCAGGGGAAGGAATATACTGCACTGCACTGTGCTAGCAGGGGGTGGAATACAGTGGACTGCACTGTAATTAATTAATTAATTTATTTATTTATTTGTACATCGGTTTACAACCTTTGAGCAAGAGGCACATTTCCAAAGATACCTCATCACAGTGAGGACAAATACATAAGACTTTTGGTTACAGCATATGGATTACATAGTTAGCAAGCACATGAGATTACAACAGTTAAACAGATAAGCCAGTTTAGTTACAATGGCACATTCTTGCACGATGGTAAGAGCAAGCAGCAGGATAATAGCAGTTCAATCAGCAATGGGTGAGAATTAAGAGAGGTGTGGTGTGGATGCCGCCCAGTGGGAATTGTCAGGGCACAGAGAGCTATGCCTCAATTATAGACAGGAACAGCTACGCATATTAAATAGTTGGCTTCAAAGTGCGGTTTTGAATTTGGAAATCATGGGGGCATCCAAGATGGGGGCAGGGAGTGAGTTATACCAGGATGGAGCTCTATAGCAGAAGGACCTCTGTCCATGGGAGGTCCTAGATCTTGGGATCAGAAAAGTGGCCTTGCAGGAGGTCCGTGTACAGACCAAGGGTTGCGCTTGGTGGAGGGAGGCTGTCAGTCTGGGTGGGGATAACCCAAGAAGAGTTTTTTTTGTTATTAGGCAGGTTTGGTATCAAAGACATTCGTCTAGATTCAGCAGTATTGCCATGTCATAGAGCTGGCATGAATGTGTGAGCCTGGGGGCCCCAGTGATTAGCCTGCATGCCTTATTTAGTATGAGGTGAATTTTATTGAGGGCGGTCGTGTCAGTAGCACCGTGTACTAGTAGGCCATAGTCAACAAGGGATAATATAGAGGATGTAACCGCTAGACAGAGGGGCAGCAGGGAGACAGTTTTTATAGAAGTGGGCATAAGATACCTAGCCGCACATTAGGTGGCTGAAACAAGTGCATCAATGTGGGTGTGGTAGGTGAGGGCTGAGTCAAAGGAGACCCCAAGGTACTTGTAGGAGTGGACTTGCTCTAGTGGTTGTTTGGAGTAGGGGAGGATATGGAGTGGGAAGTTGCTGGCTTTGTTTTGGGGGTGGGCAAAGAGCATTGTTTTTTTTTTTAGATTAATGACCAGTCTGTGCTCTTTAAACCAGGTTTCAGCATCATTATAGGATAGTTGTAGGGAGTCCTGGAGGGAGATAGGGTTACGGTGGGTGGCAAAGATGACGGCATCATCTGCATACAGCAGAATTTTTCCAGTGCATGCATTGGGCAGGGTGTTAAGGTAGAGTGAGAAGAGTAGGGGTCACAGGATGGAGCCCTGAGGAACCCCTGAACAGATGGGACAAGTTTTGGAATGTGTCCCATTAATTCTGACACATTGGGAGTGGGCAGATAGGTAGCTGGTGCACCAGGGCAGAGACCCAGTGGAGAAGCCAGTGTGGCAGAGGGCATCCAGCAGGAGGGGGTGGGAGACAGTGTCAAAAGCCTTTGAGAGGTCGATAAATGCTGCCCCGGCTAGTGAGCCAGAGTCCAGAGAGGAGTGTAGGAAAGTTGAAAATTCAACTAGTGCAGTGCCGGTACTGTGTCCTGCATGGAAACCATGCTATTCAGGGCAGAGGATGTTGTGTTTGGTCAGGTATTCAGTGATTTGCATGGCAACCAGCTTTTCTAGGGCTTTGGAGAGGGGTGGGAGTATGGAGATAGGACGGTAGTTCCCGGCAGAGGACCTGTCACCACCTTTGTGAATGGGAGTAACAATGGCAGTTTTCCATGCAGTTGGGAATTGCCCCAGGCAGAGGGATTTGTTAAGAAGGCTGGTGAGTGTGGCAAGGACCTGATCCAGTACCAGACGGAGGATGCTGGGGTCCCGGGAGTCATCTCCGGGACTATTGCTTTTTAATGCTCTGACCAGGTGGGGTCTGGCTTCCTGGGCAGTTACCCTATGTAGGTAGAAGCTAGGGCGTTGGAGGACTGGGGCAGGTAGGGAGGGTGGCGGGTCAAAGAAATTACTGGGGAGGACAGAGCTAAGGTCCGTAAAGGATGTGTTAAGGTAGTTTGCAATGTTTGCTGGGTCCATAACGGTTGTGCCGTCAATGGTGATCTGGGATGGGGGGGGAGCGTCCGCTCCCATTTAATTGTTTGACATTATCCCAGAAAGTTCGGGCACACCCCCAGGAGGAGGTGACAGTGGCCTGGTAGTGGTCAGCCTTGGCTTTTCAGATGGGCGAAGTGCACTTATTCCACGCAGCATTGTAGGCCTGTCTGTCAGTCATCTGGCCAGTTTCTGTGGCAAGGTGCCATAGGTTATCCCTGAGCCTGAGCAATTGTAATAGGGCAGGAGTAATCCAGGCCACATTTTGTTTTTTGGTTCAGGCAGCTGTGAAGGGTGCAAAGAGGTCGCAGGCTTTGTTAAAGGTTTGGGAAAAGAAGGCAAGAGCAGTATCTATGTCAGGAGCGTGGTGAATGGGGGACCAGTTTATCTGGGCAAGAAATTGCTTGAGGCTTTTCAGCCCACCAGGTCTGAAATGCTGGCGGAGTGTGTGCTGGGCTGTGAGTCGGGGCAAGGGGGTCACCCAGTGGAATGAGATAGGGGAATGGTCACTGAGTGAGTCAGGGAGGACTTGGATGTCCAGGATTTTTTGGGGGTGGTTGGTGATGATAACATCTAGGAGGGTGCTGGTACCTCTCTTAGGGTTTACTCCTGTGGGTTGGGAAATGAGTTGTGTCAGATCAATGGGCACGAAGGAGTCCCAGGTGGTGGAGGAGGTGGTGCTGAGCCAGTTCATGTTCGGGTCCCCCACAAGGACTTGTTCTGCCTTGTGAGGGAGGGTGGCAAGATAATCAGTTAAGGATAATAGTGCCGGTTTTGGTTCTTTGGGGGAATGTAGGCAGTGGTGAGATAAAGGGGGGCCCTGAAGGAGTCCGGAATAAGTTTAAGGGTAAGGGCCTGTGCCCCGCTTGCAAGGGCCGGAGCAGGGAGTGCTTGACCAGTGACTGTATCCCTGGCATAGATTGCACAGGCACCCCCACGTTTGCCTACATGATTCTCCTGGCATAGGGTGTAGCCAGAGAGGGAGACAAAGGAGTTAGGGGTAGATTTTGAGAGCCAGGTTTCCACCAGTGCTATGACATCTGGCTTGTGCAGCATGACCCAGCATTGGAGGGTATCATATTTTTTCAATATGCTGCATATATTCATGGAGGCAATGCTCAGACCAGGGGACCCACCTGGTGAGCTGGTCTGGGTGGGGCCTGGGTTAGGATGTATATTGCCTGTTAAAAGTAGAAGGAGGACCATGGCTCTGGCCAGGGTGTGGTGATGTGTAGGCTTCCAATGAATATGCGGGGATGGGGAGGGGACCTTCAGGGAAGAGGGATGGGTAGGGTTTGCCAGATTGGGAGGGTGAGAACGATAAGCTGTCCAAGGGAGCCTGGGTAGGCAGTAGGGAGGTACCCAGGGGGTGGGTGCTGTAGGCCAGTGCACATAGTCAGTGTAGGGTATGATCGAACTATGTCAGGGAGAATTGTTGGCGCAGGTACCAGTGAGCCAGGGGAGATGACTGGCTGGTGGGACGAGGGTACTAGAAAGTAGATGAAGGGGAGGCCTTTTAGGAGGAGGTGGACTAACATAGCTCTTGTGGTAGCAGTAGGGTAGAAAGGTAGAAGTATTTAGGTTGTCTTCCAGAAAGCGTGAATACCACTTTGGATTAGTGGTAGTGACACGGACTCTGGTGGACAGGGCACAAGGTCTGAGTCTCTGCCAGGGCAGCTAGAAAAGTGCCTGGGTGAGAGCAGTGATCCATGTTCTAGGGGTCTGATGCAGGCTGGGTTGGGGCCGAAAACAGGGTGAGAAATAGTGACTCCTAGTGGTCACTGGGTGTAGGTTTGGTGGTGCAGTTAGGAATCAGCAGGTAGGTCTAGCTGTGCAGCTGGGTGCTGGGAGAGGTGTGGGGCAGAGGTAGGTGTGAGTTGCGGAGGAGAGAAGTGGCACAGATGGTTAGAAGGGTTCCAGGACGTCAGGGGGTGGAAGACCGGTAGTGGAGCCTGAGGTGGGAGTGTGTCAGTCCCTCTAGTAATAGGGCATGAAATACAGTACTGCACTGTGCTAGCAGGTGAGGCAATATAATGGACTGCAGTGCACTAGTAGGGAGGGAATATACTACGATCCTGCTCCAGTGGAGGGCATGTACTGTACTGCAGCATATAAAAAAAAGGGAACAAATGTAATGTACTGGCATCTTCAATAAGAGGAAGGACTATCAACATTGGAAAAAATATGTGCACCTTCTACAAGTACATGCTCCTCGGTAACCAACTGAAACACTTCACCATCCACAAGTGCAATGCAAGCACAGTTCGGAGAGCAACATTTTGCTTCTGAAGATGATGGACAGATCACTGAGATAACAACCACACTCGACTCAGGATCAGCGATGACAGTGGGCAAGTTAATCTGATAAAATGAAAGGCAACACAGCCACACTTCATTTAGGCTCACTGACACTGAACACATGAGAGCCATACAATACAAAACCATGTGTCCTCTTGTAACCGCCCCCCCAATCATCGTGGAGACAAACTGCAAATGAATACTGTATTACTTCCTAGGTGTGCTTCTCACTTGCACCTAACATGAGGCAATAAGCATCACAACAATACCAAGGTACCCTGCATTTTTGTTACCTAAAACTGAAGACATCTTGCGCGGAAAACGATACAGCGATGCACAGTGAACAGCCAGGGATGTTTACAGCACTGCACTTCCTGAACAGGGAGTCACACGCATGCTCCATTGAACTCGACGTCCTCGCGATTGTTGACACAAAGATGCATGGAGCATGATCACATGCACCTAATTAGCATACTCAGTGTGGCTCCGGACGCATCAGTTAGGGAAATGGCTCCGCGGTACCGGGGATAAAAAATTAATTATTTGCACTCAACACTGGGACAAATATTACTTGGAGAAAAACAAACCTGCACTACATCAGGTTAGTAAATGAATGTATACAACTGCCTGATTTACACAGCTTTCCTTTAAAAAGAAACAACATTACTGTGATGAGTATTTTTTTTTTCTAACCCCAGGAATCACTCAGTGTTTATACTTTATGTGGACTCAGTAGCAGTACCTTGAGAGGCTGAGTCCAGAACCTAATTAGGGAAAAAAGGTTCTGCAAGACAGCAATTCCAAAGCTAGCATCCCTTCTGGACTATATGTCCAAACAATAGTGCTTTGTGAAGGTGTTTACTGTTTTCCAGGTAACTGCTTTGCAAATGTTTAACAATGGGATGCCCCTTGACGATAGGTAGCCCTTGTGGAATGTGCCCTTAAGGCTTTTGGTGGCATTCTTCCAGCTTTTTCTTAGCAGAACTGAATGCAAGAGACTATCCAGTGATAGAGCTCTTTGCAGCTGGTCTGCCTTTGCCAACCTCACTATAGGTGGCAAAAAGCTGGGTACTGTGAGACCTGACATATTTTGTCCAGTCCGTGTAGAAAGAAGGTCTGTCTTTCAGTCTAGGCTATGCAACGTTTTTCACTTGAACTGGAATGCTTTATGAACAGTACTGGGAGGGTCACTAACTGATTCAGGTGGAATTCAGATACCCCCTTAGGAAGGAATTTTCTGTTGGTTCTAAGAACTACATTATCTTTGTGTGGATTATGTAATTTGGCTCTGTGCTGAGGGCTTGCATATCACTTACCCTTCTAGCAGAGGTCACTGCAACCAGAAATATAGTTTTTCTTGTGATGTACTTCAGGTCAACAGTTTACATAGGCACAAAGGGCACCTCCATAAGCTGGGCAAGGCATATATTGAGGTCCCAGGGTGGGATACCTTTTGAAAATGGGTTGTGAGGCCAAATACTTTTCCTTGTCAGCTGATATGTATGTTGATACTGCTGCTAAATGTACCTTTTAAGTTGAAGACCATAGGCTTAACGACTATAGATGTACTAGGTATTGCAGAATTATTATGTAACCCCTAGGTGGTGCTATCCCAAGGGATACTACCCCTGCCTGCATGATTAACTACAGGTTGAGGGGCCTGAGGTTGTGGAAAGGGTGCCTCCACCCGGAGGACAGGGTTTATGACAGCGTGACCGCTCTGGGTACAGCCGTCTGGGACACTGATACCCCCCTCTTTCCTCTCTAGTGGCCAAAACAATTCTGAGATACAATCCCAATACACACTGTAATGCACTGTAAAACCCAACTTGTAGTACACTTCCCACCAGGGCTGGATTAGCAGGAACACCCTGGAGACCCCCTAGAAAGCAAGGCCTGTAATAGTAAAGCAGCAATGACAGTACTTTTTTGAACAGAAGTACACCACAATCAGTTTAAATGCAAAAAGATTTAGATCTGATTTATTTGGGGGACATGAACAAGGGAGGGGCAGCTATCGAGTGATTAAGATTTGATCTAATATATTGAGGTTATGAGGCATGCACTCAAGAATCCCTCTAACACAGTTACAGTCACATACACTCTAGGTACCCAGTTGTTATTGTAGGCTAACCTGAAGCATTTCCCGGGGTACGCTGGCATTGCAGCTGTTGTTGGGGGCCCTTTGGATGGAAAGAAAACACAACATGCACTTTAACTCTTAATTTGTCATCCAGAGCCGGATGGCTCAGTCCAAATTTATTAACAACAATTAAATCAGATGGAAAACTGTGATTTGAGCTTCGTTGCAGGGAGCTGTCCTGGTATTTACTCATGCTACCCAAGTCTAGATGCAGGATGGACTAAATGGAGACCTCAGGATGAAGAGCTGGATGGCCAGAGAAGCTGGGACCACATGATGCACTGAGTGTTCGTTCCTGTTGAGCAGGAAGCTGAATCCCCAGAGGGGTCTCTCTTTGAATGTCACTCTGCGGCATGAGCAGCAGTCTAGACTGTAATGGCAATGCCCAGACATGTGAACAAGTTGGATACCATCGGGTAACTTTGCTGGATGCAGCCTCCAGCTAGCAAGACACAATCAGCAAGGTGGGGAACCAAATCGTGACCCGCACTCCACATTCAGCACACTTATGGTAAAGGCAAGTAAATACCACAGTTCAGATGACAGTCCGGTTGCAATAGACAGTGTCTCTGTGTAAACTGTATACTCTGCGGTAGTCTCAAGTCCTGACAGACTGATTGCACTGAGGCAAATCTTCAGTCCACACCAGGTGAAATTCACTTAGTCACAATTCAGGATTCCGGTCTGAATTACAGCAACTTCAGATGAAGTCCAACATTTTTAACAGACTTCTTCACTTGAGAAGATGGTGGCAGGCCAGACACAGCCTTCTCACCTATTCCCCGTGCTACTACACAGGAGCAGCTGCTCGAATGTCTTGAGCTGTTCAATCTTTCAACTCCAACTCTACATTGACTCATTGCTGCAGTCAGCTTGGACTTTCCCAGTGATCCAAAAGTTTTGATTCATCGATCCATTTGTCAGTTACAGTAAGGGCTCCCCATCCAGGTCCATTTAGGCACCAAAGGGTGAAAACTACAATTCCTACAGAAATGTATTCCCATAAAGCCTCTGGGGACAGTCTCCATTTTAGAGTCCCCAAAGGTACAGATTGGTCCAAACTGGCAGTCCAGAACCAAAATGGTGGTACCATACAGAAATGTCCATGCTGTAAAGGAAGGCAGGTTAGACAAACTATGATATCATTATTATTAAAGCCGATAATCAGCACACAATCACAAGCTCTAGTAGGGCTCTCTCTGCACAATAAATGATGGCAGAATGGAGCCATGGTACTGCAGCACAGGCAGGACTCAAGCTTAGAAACACTTGGCCCACACCCAGATTAATTATAAACTACATGATAGGCAGTTCTTAAAGAGACAGGCATGGAGGTCAACAGGGCACTCACATGCAGTCACTTTGCAAATCTATTAGGACACAGAACACCAGCCTGGCAGTGGGCATTTAGGCAAGCCCAAGGAAGACATTTTAGGAACCCCCCCCAAGGAAGGAGGGTTACAATTGGAAACCCTGCCTCTGTTGGTTTTATTTTTCTGGGGGCACACCAGTAAGAAACCCCCTTCCTTTTAGAGGAATAAGCTTTCCTGGTAGTGGGTTTCCTTGAAACCTTAAGCACCTTCATGATTTCTCCTGAGAGATTCGGTCCTCAAAATTCTATCCTCAGGCGTAGGGTCCTGGGGTTTGGAAATGTCATTTTGTCCTGGGACAAAGTCAACAGATTGTGACTGAGTGGTAGACTGATTGGATTCCTGTTAGACAGGACCAGGAGCATCGAGTACCAAGCTTCTTTGAAGCCATCATGATCACTGTTTCAAGTTCCCTCCTGAGATTCAGAAGTACTTTCTGAATGAGTGAAAATGGTGGGAAGGCATACAGAAACTTCCCTGACCAGTTCAGGGTCATGGGGTCCTCTGGGACTGTTCTTCTGGCTAGTGGTCTGCAACAAAACTATGTGAGCTGGTAGTTCTTCCAAGAAGCAAACAGGTCTATATAGTGAGTCCCACACTTCCGAACAATGTGGCCAAAACCTGCTGGTTTATGGTCCATTCATAATTTCCCTTGCTGATTCTGTGTATGAAATATGTCAGGAGATTGTCTTTGCCTGGCAGATGCACTGCAGATACGTTTGCCGCTAAGGAATATGCCAGGTCCCAGATTCTCCTTGCCTCTGTACCTAGTTTTAAGGCCCTTGTTCCTCCCTGCTTGTTTATGTAGAATATTGTTGTGATGTTGTCTGTCCTAATTTGGACAGTCTCACCCTTTAGGCTGAGAGGTGAAAGGCTGCACTGCTTCACAATACTGCTCTGTGCCCCAGGAGGTTCATGTGTTCTAGTGACTCCTGTGGCCATGTACTGCTCATTGTGAGGCACTGCAGGTGGGCATCCCACCCCAGAAGTGAGTTATCCATAGTAAGAATACTGATTGCTGAAGGAAAAGAATGTCCTGTCTGAGGTTGCTTTCTTCCTTCTACCACTCTAATGATTCCACTAGTGCTTTTGTCACTGGCACTAGCTTTGAATGTGGATTCCATCTTTGGGACCAGTTGTCCCTTAAGAGGTACTGGGTATCTCTCATTCAGAATCTGGCCCATGGAACCACAGCTATGGATGTGGCCTTGTGCCTTAGTAACTGTAAGAAGTCTCTTGCAGATCTTTGCTTATCTGCTGTGAAGACTTTGCTGTTGCTATCAAAGCTGTAACTCTGGTCTGCGGGAGGAAAGCTTTCCCCTGCAGGGTGTCTAGCTCTGCTCCTATGAAGTCCAGAATTAAACAGGCTGTACCTGGGAATTCTGCAGGTTTATCAAGAATCCCAGATTCTCCAAGGTGCTTTTTACCAACTGAACTGAGCACCCTGCCTCTTGTTCTGTTTTCCATTAGACTAGTCGGTCATCCTGGTAAGGGAAAACCACCATGCCCAGTTTTAATAGATGTGCTGCCACCACAGCCAAGCACTTTGTAAAATCCCTTGGAGCAGAGGTAAGACCAAATGGGAGAGCTCTGAAATTGTATTGGCAGCTCCCCAGCTTGAATCTCAGGTATTTTCTATGACACATCTGACTGGATTATGAAAATAGGTGTCTTTCCAATCCACAGATCATAGACAGTGACCATCTGCAAAGATGGTATCACTGTCCTTAGTGTGACCATTTTGAATTTCTCTTTTTTTTCAAATGCTTGTTCAGAAGCCTGAGGTTTGAAATGGGTTGTCACTCCTTATTTTCAGTGTGGGTCAGGAATTTGGGAATGAGCTCTGTCCCACTGGGAGGCAGGGACATTTTTTATAGCTTTTGCCATTAACAGTCTTTTTTTTTCTTTTACTTCCAATTCTAGCAGACTTTTTCCTGTGGGAGAATGAGCTGGGAAACGTCTGTGTTTCTGCAGGTTTGGATAGTGTTTGGACCACAGACACAACCCCTGCCACACTATTTCCCATACCCACTTGTCTGTGGTCATTTTTACCCATTCCTGGAAGTAGTGTATCAGTCTTCTTCCCACTGGCAGTAGTTGGATGACCTGGGCAAAATCTGTCAGGGGTTTTGTTTTGACTGGAGCTTAGGCACTAGAGCTGCAGCATTATGCATGGAAGGCTGGAAGCCCAAACTCCCCTCTTTGTGATTGGTACTCATAGGTGACAGAAGAAGAGACATAAGCTCTTGGCAAGTATCCCCTGCCTCTGCCTCCCCTTCTATATGACCTGTAGGAGGTAGAGGCCTTGTCCTTCTCACTGTTACTTTTGAAAGTGGTTTTGTATTCATCCACTTTTTTCATCTAGGCCTCTGTTTTCTCACCAAATAATAAATCTCCCCTCAAAGGAGAAATGAATGGCCTTCTTTAGAGTATCATGGGAAAGGATGGTAGTTCTCAGCCTGGAAAACCTTCTAAAGGACACTGCATAAGACAAAAACTCTGGCAGCAGTGTCAGTAGTGTCCACCTCAGTGAGGAAATTATATTTTGTGGCATCCAAGGTTGATCTTGCTGTGGCAGTCAAGTCCTGTGTGAAACCATCATTTGCTCTTTCTGTCAGTGTCAAAACTATATTCCAAAATGCTTTCTGGTACTGTGCTATGTGTGCTAAATAAGATGCCTGCCTGATAAACAGGGAAGCTGTTGTCTAAGCCTTTTATCCCATAGCATCCAATTTTTAAAGTCTTTTCCAGGGAGCTGCGCAGATAGAGTGATTTCTGCTCTCTCACAATAGACACAATAAGGACAGGGATGAGGGCAAAAAGGGGTAAGATCATCAAGAAATGGAGGGTAATGAGTTCCAACTCCCGTCGTCTGGGTAACAAGCTCCCTGAACTGGTGGCCTTGATGGAAGAGGGATGCCTGGATATCACAGCAGTCACAGAAACATGGTACACAGAGAACCATGACTGGGATGTTAACATACCAGGGTACACAACCTACAGGAGAGACAGGGAGGGCAGAAGAGAAGAAGAAGAATCAGCATTTATATAGCACTTTTCATACATCCAAACTCATTACAAGCAATGCTAGACTGGTAGTGAAGTGACTGAATGTGTGGTGGCAGCCATATCACACATCATCACCCACACACAGCCTGGATAATTGCATGAACCGGTTTATGGGAAGGGGAATGTTGGCCAGGACACCGGGAATGTTCCCTACTCTTTGTGAAGAGTGCCCTGGGTTCTTTTACTTCCACCTGGACACCCACTAGGACAACACCAGGATGGGCAGAAGGGACCTCAGTTTTAACATCTCATCTGAAGGACGGCACACCCCAGCAGTACAGCACCCCCCAATACTGCACTTGGATGTCAGCAATTTTTAGGTGCAAGTCCAATCCCAGTGTGGGACGAGAACCCACGACCTTCTGGTCCAGAGGTGGATGTGCTACCAATGAGCCACACTGACACCTGAGAGGGGGGAGTAGCTCTCTATGTAAGGGAAGGGATAAAAGCAACTGAACAAAAGAGTAAACAGGGAGGAGAGGAGGCACTGTGGGTCACCTTAGAGACTGGAAATGGCACCACAATCCGCACAAGGGTTGTATACAGACCCCCATGTCAGGGGGAGGGAGTGGAAAAGGATATGATAGAAGGCTTTCTTAGGATGGCACAGAAAGGGGAGATACTGTTGATGGGAGACCTGAATATGCCAGATGTTAACTGGAGCACCTTTGCTACAGCCACATCCAAAAGTTGGGCCATTGTTGATGCCCTTCAGGTGGCATGCCTCAGACAGCTAGTTTTGGAACCTACTCATGAGGGAGCAATCTTAGACGTCATACTCTTAAATGGGGACAGTGAGAGGATCTCAGATCTAGAAGTGGGTAGCCATTTGGGAACAAGTGACCACCAAACAGTGTGGTTCATGATAAACTCAGCTACAGAGTCAAGTCATACAAAGGTGAGGGTTCTGGACTTCAGGAGGGCTGACTTTGGCAAGATGGGAGAGTGCCTTAGAAAAGCACTACCAAACAGGCTAGAAGGAGGGGTGGAGCAACAATGGGGAAATATCAACATTGCCATCACAGATGCAACAAGCCATTGTGTGAAGCAAATAAACAAATCAAAATGAAAGAAAAAAGCCACAATAGTTCTCAAAAGAAGTGGCAGTGAAGGTTAGGGAGAAAACAATAGTATTTAGGAAGTATAAGGAAACACAGACGGAGCAGAACAGAGAACTGTACAAGTTAAGGCAGAAGGAAGCAGGGAGGGTAGTCCGAATAGCAAAGGCACAAACTGAGGAAAAGATAGCCAACTCGGTTAAGAAGGGGATAAAACCTTTTATAGGTAAAACAAAATGGTTATATTAAATGCACGCTGAAAATAGAAAATAGAGTTAAAAATCTACGTTTCGACCTTAGGTCTTCTTCAGGAAATATCTAAAAGAGAAAAAAAAAACAAAAAAAAAAAACAAGTTAGTGTAGAGGAGAGGTAAAATGAGAAATATATATATGTGGAGAAAGAAGAAGGGGGAGGCTATGGAAAGAACTGATAAATGGTAAGATTAAGAGAGAATCTGTGAAACAAAAGGTGATGATGGGAAAGATAAAACATAATGGAGAGAAAGAGCTGGGGGTCAGTTGAGACTGATTAACAGGGCCTTGTAAGAAGGCTGAAAAGTGACAAATGTGTGAGAAGGAGACAGAAATGGAGACATATGGTGAAAATGAAAATAAATCAGTACAAAAACAAATTGACTTTAGGAAAAAAGGGATGGCTGAAAGATGTTAGTGGAAAATAAGTCTATCATTTAAACCAGAGGGCTGCTGGGGAGCTAAGGCGGATGATCAGCTTGGCTTCCATGTTTTTTCTATGGTTGGATCCCTGAAGCCCTGCTGAAGGACACAAACAGAAAAGGCACATTGTGGTCCCTGGAGATAAAGTGGATACAATGGGTTTAGCAGTTTCACCATTCCTGACTGCTCTGTAATGTTCCTGAAACGGTCAGCAAGACGCCTACCAGTTTCTCCGATGTAAATAGCTGAACACCTCCTGCAAAGAATACAGTACACTGCATTAGTGGAGGTGCATGAGAACTCCTTGGTGATGTGAAAAACACCTGTAGGCCCCCGAATCTCAGTTACACTGGAAATAAATTTGCAGGTGTAGCAGTGAGCCCTGTTGCAAGGTTTGGTACCTGGGGGGGAGGAACTGTTAGGAGTGGGTAGGCTGCTTTTTACCAGGAGATTGCGCAGGTTAGGTGGCTGGCGGTAGGAGGCAATAGGTGGTTCTTTACTCTGTGTTCTGTTTTCCAGTAGACTAGTCGGTCATCCTGGTAAGGGAAAACCTTACAGAACCACCTATTGCCTCCTACCGCCAGCCACCTAACCTGCGCAATCTCCTGGTAAAAAGCAGCCTACCCACTCCTAACAGTTCCTCCCCCCCCAGGTACCAAACCTTGCAACAGGGCTCGCTGCTACACCTGCAAATTTATTTCCAGTGTAACTGAGATTCGGGGGCCTACAGGTGTTTTTCACATCACCAATGAGTTCTCATGCACCTCCACTAATGTAGTGTACTGTATTCTTTGCAGGAGGTGTTCAGCTATTTACATCGGAGAAACTGGTAGGCGTCTTGCTGACCGTTTCAGGGAACATTACAGAGCAGTCAGGAATGGTGAAACTGCTAAACCCATTGTATCCCACTTTATCTCCAGGGACCACAATGTCAATGACTTTTCTGTTTGTGTCCTTCAGCAGGGCTTCTGGGATCCTAACCATAGAAAAAACATAGAAGCCAAGCTGATCATCCGCCTTGGCTCCCAGCAGCCCTCTGGTTTAAATGATAGACTTATTTTCCACTAACATCTTTCAGCCATCCCTTTTTCCCTAAAGTCAATTTGTTTTGTACTGATTTATTTTTCATTTTCATCATATGTCTCCATTTCTGTCTCCTTCCACACATTTGTCACCTTTCAGCCTTCTTACAAGGCCCTGTTAATCAGTCTCTCACCTGGGAACTCCCCAGCTCTTTCCTCTCCCATTATGTTTTATCTTTCCCATCATCACCTTTTGTTTCACAGATTCTCTTAATCTTACCATTTATCACTTCTTCTCCTTAGCCTCCCTTCTTCTTTCTCCACATATATCTCTCTATTTTACCTCTCCTCTACACTAACTTGTTTTTTTTTCTCTTTTTGATATTTCCTGAAGAAGACCTAAGGTCGAAACGTAGTTTTTTAACTCTATTTTCTATTTTCAGCGTGCATTTAATATAACCATTTTGTTTTGCTTTTAGACCACATGCTGATGCAGCGCCTTGTCTTTGTTGTTTTACAACTTTTATAGGTATATCAGTGAGCGTAGAAAGACAAAGGGAGGATAGTGAGGCTGAATAGAATGGATGGTAGGTGAGCAGAGAGTGACAGTGAAAAAGCAGGGATACTGAATGAATACTTCTGTTCAGTATTCACAAAAGAGAAAGTGGAGGAGGTGCCTAATCCACTTAACAGAAGCACTCTGGAGAGGGGGGTCAATCCCAGTCCTTTCACAGAAGAAAGGGTTATGAAAGAACTCCTAAAACTGAAGGTGGACAGAGCAATGGGGCCAGATGGAATTCACCCCAGAATTCTAAAAGAATTAAGCAAAGAACTAGTGACACCACTGACTACCCTTTATAAGAAATCATGGGAGGATGGTGTAGTACCTGAGGACTGGAAGAAGGCTGATGTGATTCCCCTTCACAAAAGTGGGAGCACGACAGAGGCAGAAAACTATAGACCTGTCAGTTTAACCTCTGTGGTAGGGAAAGTGATGGAATCACTTCTGAAGGAAAGAATTGTCGAGTACATAGAGGCCAGTGGGGAACAGGACCCAAGGCAGCATGGGTTCACAGTGGGAACATCATGTCAGATGAATCTAATTGATTTCTTTGACTGGGTGACCAAAGTAGTAGACCAGGGAGGGGCTGTGGACATGGCCTACCTAGACTTTAGCAAGGCATTTGACACAGTCCCACACAAAAGATTAGTTGTCAAATTAACCAGCTTTGGAGTGGGTCCCAGGGTGGTAGCCTGGGTAAAACATTGGCTGAACAACAGACACAGAAGGTAATTGTAAATGGAGTCCACTCTGAAGAAAGAGGAGTTACTAGTGGGGTACCGCAGGGTTCAGTACTGGGTCCAGTCCTTTTTAATGTCTTTATAAGTGACATTGCGGAGGGACTGGAAGGAAAAGTATGCCTCTTTGCAGATGACACAAAGATCTGCAACAGGGTTGATACACAAGGAGGTGTGGAAAGGATGAGAAGGGACTTGGCAAGGTTGGAACAATGGTCAGAAGTATGGCAGCTTGGATTCAATGCAAAGAAGTGCAAAGTAATGCACCTGGGAAACAAAAACCCAAGTGAAGATTACACAATGAGGGGGTAGTAACAACAACAAAAATGGAAAGGGACCTGGGGGTAATCATATCAGATGACCTTTAGTTTGGCAAGCAATGTGAGAAGGCGGTAGGGAGGGCTGGGGGGATACTGGGATGTATAGGGAGAGGCATCACCAGCAGAAAACAGGAAGTTGTTATCCTTCTGTACAGACAGTTTGTGAGACCCCATCTGGAGTACTGCATCCAATTCTGGAGACCCCATCTCTGCAAGAACATAGACAGGATGGAGGCAGTTCAGAGGATGGCAACTAAAATGGTGCAGGGTCTGCAAGAGAAGCCATATGAGGAGAGGCTAAAGGAGCTTAATATGTATACTCTTGAGGAAAGGAGGGAGAGGGGGGACATGATAGAAACTTTTAAGTACCAAGAGGGTAGCATCTTTCAGAAAAAGAGATGTGCAAGAACAAGGGGACACAATTTGAAGATAGAGGGGAGACGGCTCAGGGGCAATGTGAGGAAGTATTTTTTCACAGAGAGGGTGGTGGATGCATGGAACAGCCTTCCTGAGGAGGTTGTGGGGTCTAAAACTGTGGGAGAATTCAAGAATCCATGGGATAGACATAAGGCAATTTTTGTGGGGGGTAGGAAGAAATAGGCTGTTGGTTAAATAGGATCTGCAGGGGGGGAGGCACGTGATGGCTGCCTGAACAGTCACTTTCTCCCTGGCTCCCGCTCCACGCTTGGACAAAACAAGTTTTAAGCCTAATTTAAGGACTCTAACAATTAAAACTGTCCTACCCTATCTTTAAAAAGCTGCAAGGAACTTCGCGGCATCATAATATCTTTAAAATGGATACTGATATGCGTGAAAACCTACCTCGCCATACATTGCCACCAACCCCGACTCGGGACAAGACTACGAAGTGCTTGACGGTATCTCCAGCAGGGGCAACAGTTGACGCTAACCTCCAGGCTGCATTCACTGAAGAAAAATTCCTGGAAGGTATCTCCCTTCTGAAGGAATCCCTTGTGACCTTAACTACATCCATCCAGAGTATTACTTCTTCGCTGGCATTACTAACTCAACGTACCTCAGACAACGAAGCGTGGATATCTTCTCTTGATGACTGGAGGGGGACAGTAGACCCAGAACTGTCCCAACTGTGACACCGAGTAAAGGTCATGGAGCTCAAAATGGAAGACCTAGAAGGTAGATCCAGAAGGAATAACCTGCCAATTCTAGGTCTTCCCGAAGGGGAGGAGGGCTCGTCGCCTGTGCTGTTTATTCAAAAGTTGTATAGCAAATTGGCAGGCCCTTCTCCTAACGGCCCGGAGTATGTAATTGAGTGAGCTCATTGATCCTTAAGGCCTGTCTCTCCACCAGGGGCTGCCCCGTGTCCTATAATTTTCAGGTTACTGAATTTTAGGGACAAGCAGCACATTCTCAACAAAACTCAGGACATCAGCGAGCTGCTCTGGGAGGGTAAAAAAAATCTGGATGATCCAGGACCTGCCAAAGACTGTGAGGCAAAGAAGAACAGAGCTTCATCTGATAGTTATGAAGCTCATTGCGGCTGGAATTCATTTTAAAATGAAATATCCCCCTATGCTGCAGGTGCTTCATGGGGAGGAATGGCATAATTTTGAATCGCATGTCCAAGCCGTTGAAAATCTGAAGAAGTTATATCCTGACTTGTTTAAGTGAGAGTACAGGGAAGAAGCGTACTCTTGGGCACCGAGTTGGTTACTGGACTGTGTTGTGGTAACTGCGACTTGTAATGTTCTGATTTAATAACATACCGCAAAACTTGCAGCAAGGTACATGTTCAGCTGTGAATAGGTCAGTAAGGTGGTGTGGCCCAATTCACAATTTGTTGCTTTACGTTAAGCTGTTACTTTGTTTGGAGAGCAAGCATGCTTGGTTCAGTTTCAGTCAGCTCAATGGTGATCAGCATGTTTAAAGGGCGGAAGGACTGCACACAGTGGAGCGTTGCTTATTTTGTTTGCTTAATTAAAATGTTGTCCCTAAAGATGCTATCTAAGCCCTGATGGAGCCAAGACTAAAAGGGGAATTATAATGTGTGAACTTCCGGCCTGTTTGAGTCAATTGATTTCAGTATTAGGTTGTATAGTCCAATAATTTTCTAATTAAGAATCTGGTCTTCTTTCTTTTCGCATTACCAATGGGACCGCTAGGTATTGCATGAATGCAATGCAAGAATTAATGCCTAAAAGGGTTCTACGATATACAGTATGAGTCATGGAGTTTAGTAGAAATCCTTCCTTGTTTTGGACTATATAGTATGAATAACTGCTAGTGGTGTTTCATAAGAATAGTATAAAGTTAATACATAGTTAGCATGCATTAGAATTCTGTTATGGACCTGTTTCATTATCCAATCAAGAGTGCTTCCTATTCATGAGGAGTGGGGTGGGGGGGGATTTATGGGTTGTTTAGGAGGAGGGCACATCACAGCCCAGATCTGAGTAGTACTCTGGTGTATAAACCGGAATGAGAAGTGAACAAATTTTCATTTTCCTTTTATTGTGGGAGACTGGGTTTATTTTTTCTGTTGTTCTGGGATTCTCTTTTTCTCTTGGGAGGGGGGATATAGGGGAGGATAAGATATCAAATCAAGGGGTAAAATGGGTTTCTTCAATTTTGAAAGACCTGGGGACACTCTGTAAAGGGCTGATACAAGATGAAATATATTTCATGGAACGTTAAAGGGATACGTACTAGTATTAATTGGTACCAGGTGCTAAGACACTTGCAGACACTACAGTGTCATATAACGTTTCTCCAAGAGACTCATCTCTTGACCTCAGAGAACCTTTTTCTCAGACGCCAATGGGTGGGACAAAGCCATACAGCAGGAAATTCCACTAATCAGCGGGGAGTTGCTATCCTTCTTCTGAAGGGACTAAATTTCCAATTCAATATGGCTATTGTGGACCCTGATGGGCGATACATTTTTCTCCACGGGACTCTGGACCATACAGAATTGCTTCTGGGGTGTGTTTACGGTTCAAATACCCCATCTCCTAATTTTTTTACTGGACTAATAAATGTGATTTCCCAGTTTATACACCTCCCTTTAATTTTTGCAGGTGACTGGAATATTACCACTACTTCTAACTTAGATAAATCGAATGGTCGGATCACTAGACCATCTTCGACACAACAAGCTCTACAGGAATTTATAACCATGGGAGGTCTCTGCGATCCCTGGAGAACTTTTCACCCAACTAATCGAAAATATACTTTTTATTCCCCAGTACATAAATCTTTTTCCCTGATTGATTACTTCTTAGTTAGTACTGAAGCCCTGCCCCATATCCCAGATGCTGGTATAGCTCCCAGGGTATTGTCGGATCACTCGCCAGTACGGCTTCTATATAACCCCAATCCGAATGTTAGGCGAGATAAAATCTGGAAATTAATTACACAACTTCTCAAAGACCCTTTGGTCATAGAGAAATTGCAATTTCTTATTCAAAACCTTTGGCAATCTAACTTAGGTTCTATCACCAATGTAGATAAAATATGGAGGGCATTAAAATGTGTACTCCAGGGGGAATGTACCGGATTGCTTAGACCCATAAAAAAAAAGAGAGAGGCTTCTTTACATGCCCTTTTATTGCAAATAGAAGCGCTTGAACATAGACCAACCCTAGGAACCTCTGAACGAGAGCAAGTTGAATTAACCAAATTAAGATATCAATATGCCGACTTATTAAGGGAAAAGTCCGAATATGCATTGCTAAAGATTCGTTCTACTTATATAGATCAGGGAGATAAAGCAGGGCATTTTTTGGCTATGCAGCTTAAAGAACAAGAAGCCTCCCATTTGGTAAAAGCTATTTCCTCCCAACTTGATGGTACCCTTAAAACTTCCCCAGTAGAGATTACCCAAGAGTTTGATAGTTTTTATTCACAGCTATACAGTCCTCCCCTAAATGTTCTTTCAGATAAGGATATTCAGGATTATTTGGGGAATATTCCGCTCCCGCAACTATCCCATGACCAACAAATTTTCCTAACAGGGCCTATATCTCAGTCAGAAATTTTAACTGCCATCCAGGCTCTGGCATCAGATAAATCTCCAGGCCCAGGTGGATTTCCCGCTAACTTATACAAAACCCTGGCAGACGATTTAACTCCCATTCTTGCTCAAGTTTTTTCCTTCCTTTTTGAAAAGGGTATATCTGATCCCTCTCTTCTGCACGCTCTTATAATAGTTTTACCTAAACCCAATAGACCCCCAGACAAAGTTACCAACTATCGGCCCATATCTCTTATGAACTGTGATATAAAAATCCTGGCAAAAAATTTTTAGCTGCTAGAGTAATGCAAGTTTGGGAGGGACTTATAGGACCTGAGCAGGTAGGGTTCATCAGGGGGAGATCCTCTCTAGACCATCTGCGGAAGCTGGAACACATTTTCTCTGTGTCCAGGGATTCGCAGGATCCAATGGTTTTGGTGTCCCTGGATACGGAGAAAGCTTTCGACAGGGTACATTGGGATTTTCTTTTTCTAGCAATGGAAAGATTTGGTTCCCTACAGCCCAAATGCCAAAGTATACTGCAATGGTATTCTTTCAGGAGGTTTCCCTCTTCACTCAGGAACTCGTCAGGGTTGCTCTCTATCCCCATTTTTGTTTAATATTTACTTAGAGCCCTTAATTAGACTTCTGAACTCCTCCCACAAGTGCAGGGCATCACATTAGGCCCTCTTGAGGTTAAAATCTCAGTTTATGCTGATGATCTGTTATTGCACCTGTCACATCCTGCCACTTCACTGCCAGCTGCTCTTCGTATTATTTCCCAGTTTGGATTGGTTTCAAATTATAAGCTTAATTTGGATAAAACTACCCTAATGCCCTTAAATCATCATGTACGCCCCACAGATTATACACAACTAGGGCTGAAAGGGTCATCTAAACTTGTCTATTTAGGAATAATTCTCACACAAAGTACTATCTCGAGGAGAAGGTTGAACCTGGAGAATTAGGTGGTAACCATTGCAAGGGATCTAAATAGATGGACCATACTCCCAATGTCAATGCAAGCCAGAATCAGCGTTATTAAAATGAATATCATTCCCCGCATTTTTTACCCTATTCATATGCTTAATCTTTTTATCCCAATCACATGGTTCAAAAAACTTCATGCGATAATATCCCATTTTCTTTGGCAAAAGAAGTGCCCACGTTGATCTTATATAAAATTGGGCACTCCACAACATTTGGGGGGACTCAGGCTACCAAATCTCTGTTTATACTATTTAGCCAGTCATATCTCAAAATATGCCCGATGGATTCTAGGTCCGGGGCTTATGAATCCTTTAATATATACACCCATCTGGTTACAGGTTGAAAGATATTTGATCAAGACAATGGGAATATCTCTAGAGTCTATGTATTTTGTATCTTTAAATAGATTACCTTCACAATTAAGATGTACAGTTATAGGTACATCGGTCAAAGTGCATACTCAACTTTGTAGATCTATGAAATATGATAACACACGGGATATTTCCCAACCATTATGCAGAAACCCAAACTTTAAACTTCAGGGCACAATTATTTGTATGTCAGAGCTACGGGGGAAATATATTTCTGACCTCATACTGGAGGGAAGAATACCTGAAAGCCCAACACTACTTCATGAGCTGGGGCTTCCATGGTCACAAATTTTCAAGGTATACCAGATCTGCCATATGCTGATGGAATGGTTCAGTACACTAAACTGGGACATTAATCAAGGAGAGTTTCTCTCCCGCATGCAATCCCTTGCTTGGTTACCCCATTCGGTCTCATGTTTAGTGACCTTTATCTTTCCCTATATATATATATATATATATATCCTATAATATCTGGGGAATATCACTACTGGAAGAGGACATTACCCACGTTGCCTAAGGAGTGGGATCGCATTTGGTTTGACCTTTACCAATATTCAACAAATGATAGGTTACGCCTTACCCAATTCTATATTCTCCACAATATATACTCTACCCAGGCATTTACTTAGAATGGGAAAACTTCCTACAGCAACATGTTCAAGATGTGCATCAGCAGATGGATCATTGTTTCATATCCTATGGGAGTGTAATAAAGTAGCCTCACTATGGGACAAAATTAAGACAGCAGTTAACCCCATATTAGGGTTAGCAGATCTTTTTTCTCCTGAAATTTGTATTGTGGGAGTTCTTTCATAGATTCCTGTTAGGGAGAGAAGGTTCCACATTTCTTTAGTCTATTCAGCGGTAAAGCGATTGGTATTAAATCACTGGCTAGATCAGGAAGAAA
Organism: Neoceratodus forsteri; assembly: GCA_016271365.2. Lineage (NCBI taxonomy): Eukaryota > Metazoa > Chordata > Ceratodontiformes > Ceratodontidae > Neoceratodus > Neoceratodus forsteri. The sequence continues at coordinate 31,126,383 of JADMNL010000035.1, forward strand.
TTTCATATTCGGAATGGCTAAATGAAATTCTCTACAGCCTAAGGATTGAAAAAACAATAGCCACTCTTAGGGACCACCCTCAAGGATATGATGAGATGGGGCAAATTGGAGACTTTGTTAATGGTGCAAACGTCTCCTTTAAATGATGACTGAATAAATAACATATACTATGGATATATTGTGATTGACATAGCAGTGGTTAAAGTTGTCTTGGTAGAACTTTCAAGTCTATTGTATACCGATGATATGGAACCTCCCTTATTTTTATTTTTATGCCTGGTATCTTAGGGGAAGAAAGGGTTGATAAGGGAGGGGGAAGGGTGTATGTATTGCTTGTGCAGCTATTTCTAAATGATGTTTGGTCTTTACGTGCCATGTAATTTACAATTTGACTGTACAAGTTTAATAACAATAAAGCTTATTAAATTAAAAAAAAAAGGATCTGCAGCTTATCCTGTAGGTAAGGAAATGGGCAGACTAGGTGGGCTAAGTGGTCCTTATCTGCCATCAAAGTCTATGTTTCTATGTTTCTCACAAACAGCAGCTTGGACTACCCCATGATGATCAGGGTGGGCATACAGATATTCCACTCTGTACTTGTCCACCTGATCTTATTCAAACTTCCCACAGCCTGTGTCACCTGGAAAAATTGTCACATTTTTATGTTTGCTTGCGTGCATGCAGAAGAAACATCTTGAGACAGTACGACATTTTAGAGGTGTGTGAGTTTCTGCCCAATGCAGTTGATGCTTTACGGGGCTCATCCCTCAGGCACCAATGAATCGGCGAGCTGTCTATGACAGCAGTTTGAGAGAAGTGGTTTTCACTTGAAAGAAAACTGATGCCCCAATCAGAGATGGTTATGAGTTAATGCTTTATGGGACTCGTCCCTCAGGCACCAATAACTCGGCAAGCTGTTTATGACAGCAGTTTGAGAGACAGGACCGCACTTGAAGGAAATCTGACACTGCAATGAAGGACAGTTTCCTCATTGAAAGTGGGACCTTGCCCCTCCCTCACAACCAGGCACACAGACATACCTCCTCTCTGTTGGCAGCAGCTGACAAGACTCTGGCCACATGCATGAGTTAAAGTTCTTGTCAGCTCCTGCTTCCAAGCACCTTGTTCATTCAGTGCACCTTTCCTAGTGAACCATTTCAATAAATAAATGAGCTGTGGCGTGGCTTTCCACATTGGTGGCTCCGGATGCCTGCCACACACTCCCCACAATGCCGACATCAGGGTGCCCAATCCCCGTGTCGGCATGTATCCCCCTCCCCCATTAATGTGATCCACTGGGAGCTCACCCCAGTGTGCCAAAACAATTTTTTATTTCTGTTTCTGACACTGGGATGCCCACTCCCAGTGTCAGATGACCCCCTCCACCCACCCGAATATTTTAAGTGCCGGACATTGGGGTGCCCGATCCCCATGTTGGCATGCAACACACACACACACACACACACACACACACACACACACACACACACTATTGTGGTACACTGGGAGCCCACCCCAGTGTGCCTATAGATGATACCCATCTCCAGCCAGGGGTGATGGTCAGATGTCTCCCAGGTACATCAGCATGGAGAGACACTGACCGCATTTTCCAGGTTTCCTATTATGCATCTCTCCAACTCCTGCACTACCAATGCCAATACCAGCAAGTAAACATTTGAAGAGAAGGTAGGGCAGGGCCCACAGCTCAGCATCATGGACACAGGGGGGAGGGAGGTGAGCACTACTCCCTTTACAAAAGAAAGGGTCCTACAAGAGCTTGCTAAGCTCAGGGTGGATAAGGCAATGGGACCTGATGGCAAACATCCCAGGGTACTTAAGGAGCTAAAGGAGGAACTAGCAGAGCCATTAGCAGAATTGTTTAGTGAGTCTCTGAGCACAGGAGAGGTCCCAGAAGACTGGAGAAGGGTTTATGTGATCCCGCCCCACAAGAGTGGTAGCAGGGAGGAGGCGGGGAACTACAGACCGGTCAGTCTTACCTCAGTAGTGGGCAAGATTATGGAGGCACTCCTTAAGGAAAGGATAGTGCAACACCTGGAATCCATAGGGCACAGGATCCAAGACAGCATGGGTTTACAAAGGAAGGTCCTGTCAAACTAATCTCATAGATTTCTTTGACTGGGTAACCAGAGTGGTGGACCAAGGGGAGCAGTTGATGTCACCTACCTTGACTTCAGCAAAGCTTTGACACTGTTCCACATAGAAGATTGATAAATAAGCTGGGTAGGCTCGGGTGGGTGAAGTTGGTCAACTGGGTGGCAAACTGGTTGACGGGCAGAAAACAGAGAGTGGTGGTAAATGGTATACAGTCAGAAGAGATGCAAGTCACAAGTGGGGTACCTCAGGATCAGTCCTGGGGCCATTCCTCTTCAACATCTTCATTAGTGACCTTGCAGATGGACTAGAGGGTAAGGCTTGTCTGTTTGCAGATGACACCAAGATCTGCAACAGAGTAGATGATCCCGTGGGCAGAATGAGAAGAGATCTGGATAAACTAGCAGAATGGTCAGAAGAGTGGCAACTGGGATTTAATGCAAGAAGTGCAAAATCATGCACATAGGGAAGAGAAACCCTGAAGCCACCTATAGGCTGGGAGGAGTTGCTAGCAGTCACAAAGGAAGAAAGAGACTTGGGCATCATCATCACTGATTACCTAAAATCATCCAAGCAGACCCTCTAAAGCAGTAGGTAAGGCTAGGGGATGTTAGGATGTATTAGTAGGGGTATCACAAGTCGTAAGAGGGAGGTAATAATCCTTCTGTACAAGACACTGGTTAGGCCCCATCTGGAGTACTGCGTGCAGTATTGGAGGCCACACCTTCACAAGGACATTAACCAAATTGAGGCAGTCCAGAGAAAGGCAACCAAAATGGTGCAGGGACTGCATCAAAAGACATATGAGGACAGATTAACAGAGCTCAATATGTATACCCTTGAGCAAAGGAGGGAGAGAGGTGATATGATCGAGGCATTCAAACACCTTAAGGGCATAAACAAGGTGAAAGAGTCTAACATGTTTAAATATAAGAAAAATAGCAGGACAAGAGGACACAGCATGAGATTAGAGGGAGGCCGATTAAGGGGGAATGTGAGGAAATTCTTTTCACAGAAAGGGTGGTGGATGCATGGAATGGCTTACCACAAGAAGTGGTGGCTATGAATACAGTGCAGGGCTTCAAACAGGCATGGGATAGGCATAAGGGAGCAATACAAATGACTATGAATAGATTGGCCACTGACAGAGCAAAGGCCGATGGCACATTTATAAGGTAGAAAAAGAAATGTGCAGACTGGATGGGCCTTGAGGTCCTTATCTGCCATCAACTTCTATGTTTCTATGTTTCTATATATTTTGTACCCTGTAAAATAAAGAAAACCATCCCCAAAGTCTTTTTTTCACCCTGTAAAACAGGAAACCATCCCACATTGTCTCCCTTTCCCACCCCCACCCTCCCTCTGCTGATCCACCTCAAACACACACACACACCTCATTCCCATACTTACCTCCGAGGTTGGGAGCAGCAATCTTCTATAGAACAGGACACATCTGCCCTCTTCAAAGCAGACCGGCAAACTGAAGAAATGACAGTAAGCTGTATAATGGGAGTCAATGGGAGTGTTCAACTTAACTTGATATTGCAGCCATTTTTTAGGAATTTTGGCCCCACATTTTCATCATGGGGTTCTTAGCATCCCACCTCATGAACGTTGGCACCGACATTTGGTTACTCGGTCCCAAAAGGTGATTTCACGGTTGCTGTGTGGAATCATCTTTCAGGACCGATTAACAAAATGACAGTGCCATTGTTCATGAGGTGGGGTCCCAAAAATAACATGTTTCAAATTAGGTGAAAAAACATCCCCAAAATGACTGCATTATAGGCATGCATTGCACAGTTTCTATGTACGCTCATACCTATGCCAATTTTTAATATTTTCACTCCAGATTTTCAACATTGCCATTTTTTCATAGCTCCTTATAAACAGTATATTTTTCACATCCTGCCCAAAATGTGTTTTCGCAGCTATGTCACAGAATGGTGCAGTCGCTGTGGGAAATCAACTTTTGGGACAGATTAACAAAATCTGAGTAGCACTGTTTTGAAGATTTCGTGAAAAAATTCCCCCAAAATTATTGCATTACAGGCATGCATTGCACAGTTTCCATGTGCACTCATAACTATACCAATTGGGGTTGTCGGCTGTAATGCTCTCTCCATTCCACCCCACCCCGCAGCCAGTGACAGGCATTGAGGTGTGCCTTTGGGTTTTTGGCCCTAATGTTCACCCCATTCTCCTCTACTGCACCCATCTCCACTTATTTCCTTAGGAATGGGGTGAGCGTAAGGGTCAGACTCCCAAAGGCACACCGCAACATCTGTCAGTGTCTACAGGATGGAGTGAGGCAGAATGGCGTGAGCGTTATGGCTGATGACCCACAGGCACACCCCCCAAATGCCTGTCACTCTTTGCAGGGTGGGGGTGGGGTTGGCATTAGTTTAATACTTCACTGCCATTCCTATTATGCATCTCTCCAACTCCTGCACTACCAATGCCAATACCAGCAAGCAAACATTTGGCATTGGCAAATGCTTGTTTATACTACCAACCTTAACATTCCATGATATTAGCTACACCTTTACAGGCCATTGGAATAAAGAGCATGAAATGGTGTGTCTGAAACTGTGGAATGTGATGTCTTAGACATTTGAAAAGAAACAGCAGTAGCTGATGAGGTAAAGGGAGCACAATGTAGTATTGAGGATACCACAAGTACTGATAGTTCAATTGTCAAATACTGTAGGTGGTCAGAGCATATCAGAATACGTGGCTGTCATGGAAAGGAAAACTGGAGAGTGTTTAGCAGAGAAAGCAACAGGTTGTGAAAGGGCTTTGTACATCCAGCAAATCTGGGTTTAAATTCCCACAGCTTCCACTTGCATACTGTGTGCCCCTAAGCAAGTCACTTAACCCCTCTGTGTTCCTGGGTCACCCCTGTAAGTGGGTCTTGTGCCCAATGGGAGTTACCTGGTTGCCAAAGAATAAAAATAAACAGTATGGATTGATGCTGTTGAATGTATCCTTACTGTTTTTTGGTGAACATTTTTTAACTGAACTGAGACAATCAAGCATTTGTAGGATCTATGGCCGGGGTGGAAAAAGGAAGGGAAAAAGGGAAGAAAAAGACATACACTTTTCACAACACAACTTTATTAACTACAAATCTGAAAATGTGGAAATATATTAAAGAAGTTAGTAACCCAACTGACATTAATAGAAAGCATGCTGACAAAGACAAACAAAAGACCATGAGTACGAAAAGACAAAATGAAGCCGTCGGTTCCAGCAATGTTGGCTAGAAAAATATGACTGGTTGGTGTATGATGGTGCAAAAGATCTGATGTTCTGCCATTTGTGTGTAACCCCCAGGTGACGCTATCCCAAGGACTACTACCCCTGCCTGCTTGACTACTGACAGGTTGAGAGCCTAGGTTCTATGGCGGGTGCCTCCACCCAGAGGTCAGGGTTTGTAATGGTTGGTCTAATTTGGTCACAGCCCTCCGGAACACTGAGACCCCCTTCTAATCCCTCTAATGGCCCACACAATGTACAGGAGTTACAGTACCAATACCCCACCTGTACACACTGTTCAATCATAAGTTTGTTTTATATTCTTGCTGTACAGCGCTTTGAAATTTTGAAAGGCGCTTTATTAAATACATTTTTATTATTATCATTATTATTAGGTACCACTTACCCTCGAGACTGATTCAGAGGTTCATCTCTGAGGACCCTCTGAAAAATAAGGTTAAACTGCATACACAAACCAATACAGTGCTTGGCATGAAGGTATTGACACTTCAGACAGTTTAAAGTTTAACAACATCAAATCTGGTTTATTCAGAGGGAATGTAACACGGGAAGGGGAAATCAAGTTAATTAGCCCAAGTAAATCACAGTACTGTGCACACATACAGGATCTGGAAAGTCACACTCTGGGTATCCAGGTTGGGGAGGGCTAGCCAGGTCCGTTGCCTGGGGTTGGCTGGCAGGTGCAGATGGATACGGCCCTGTAGAAAAAATATATGCCAACACCCAATTGTAATCCGGAGCTGGACGGCTCAGTCCTTGAAGAATGAAACAAAGAAAATTAGATAACACACTTGTGATTGCTAACAGTCTGCAGAGGAATGCCCTGATTTGTACTCACACTACCCCAAGCTGAGAACCTGATGGAGATGGTTGTACTGGATTGCCAGAAAAGTAAGGCATGGAGATGAGACTCTACTGGCAGAGCCCAACTGCTTTTACTAGCAGACAGATTTAGTCCGATTAATTTGAGTTCCAGCTTACGACGCACAATGAAAGGGGAATTGGAATCGCTATCCCCCACAAGCACTAAACACATTTATATGTAAAGGAAATTACTATACCAGGCAGCTGCTCCTTGGTCCCGATCACAATTACTGCAGATACCTGGGAGTACGCAAAGCAGCTTCAGTTCCTGACAGACCAAGCGCGATTCAGCAATTTCTCCAGTCTTCTACAGGGTGAGCCTGGTTTCCACTTTTCAACCTTCCTTATTTTCAGCCACCTCAAATTCAGTCCGATTTATGCTTGCGACTGCAACAGGCCGATTTCAGGGCCTCTCATGCGCTTCCCGTGCAAAACTATACACCGCAGAAGCACAGAGCTCCTTCTCTCCTCACAGTCACAACTGATCTGATCTCCTAGTCATAGGACAGAGCATTTCCTTCAGGTTCCAACTGCTCCAGTTGGTGGATTCAGCTGTCAATCACTCCAAAGCTCCCTCAGTTGGTGCAAAAAGGCACCAAGGTCCAAAACTACACTTCCCAGAATCACTAGCTATACATTCCCCTTGTAAGTCGGCTCCATGGAGAGTCCAAATTCTGGCTGGTCCAAGAGTCTACATTTTAGAGCTCCCCTAATCCCATTGGCCCAGCACAGCAGTTTAGGTCCAAAATGGAGGGGCAACACACAGAGTCCCAGCTGTAACAAAAGCAGGTTAGACAAACTACAGTTTTGCTAAGGCTTTAAGGGATTACCAGCAAACAGTTACAGCTTTTAGATGGGCTCCCTTTGCGCTCCCAGCTACCGCAAACTGGAGCGATTCCTCCTCAGCTCAGGTGGGATTCGAGCAGGGAAACACCAGCCCCCCTTGAAAAGCATTAATTATGTCTGCAAGCTGACAGCTCTTAAAGAGACAGTATGTGGAGGCTCTACCAGTACTCACAGTACCATTCTAACGGCTTAAACGCTGAACGCCAGCAGGCAGAGGAACACTCGGGTAAGCTCCTCGGAGGCTTTTAGGAACCCCCATTTGTAGGGGGGTTACATGTGTATCAAACATGAAATACAGTTGCGTAAGGCGGGCAATAACAATAATTTTAGTTTTGGTACAGATAATTTCCAGCTTGACTCTGTCTCATCCCATCATATCAGTGAAGCTCATGGTAGGGTGAAGGAAAAGGAGGATGCCAGCACTACTACCCCAGGGAAAAGTAATACAGAGGGAATGCTGAAGAACATGAATGAAGCAATGCTTAACAGCCTGGATAAACTGTTTCACACATGCCGTGCAATTGCTAAGAAAGGACATCCTTTCACAGACTTTGTGTGGATGTGCAGCCTTGATGAAATGGAAGGGTTGGATATCAGTTCAGCATATCAGAAGGACAAATATGCCTGCAACTTTATACACTATGCAGCTGAGGTTGAACACATGATGCTATGAGAAAAATTATGGGAACAAAGTTAATTTCGGTTATCAGTGACAGAACCACTGACTCTTCAGTCACAGAAGCTGAAATAGCGTATGTCCGGTTTGCAGTTAAAGGCACAGTGCAAAATCAGTTGGTAGGTTTCCAGACTGTTGGCAGGACAAATGCAATTTTATTTGCCTTTCATTTAACAAATCACTGTTAACCATACTGACTGTGGGCTACTGCAAATTTCTGTGGGCTAGTGCTATCTCTAGTTCACTAGCCCGGCTGGATAGTGCAACAAAAAGTTAAGGCTGACCCTGCTGATTTGCTGTGACTGTTTCTGAACCACATAGTTTTTACAGCTCTTGTGGTTTCAGATTCAGTTTAGGCATGGCTGTTGTGCTTAATGAAGTGATTTGCTAACACAATCGGTTAACTTTTCTGCACTTGATTACTCTTTTGTGACCAGCCTCCCTTAAAATGGTAGCTTCCTGAACATCTAATATTTGCCACACAAACTTGTAAAAGGATGGACAAACTGAAAGCACTGCAGCTTCTGATTTTCATCGTGGCAACACCAGAGAATGAGATTTGAAAGTGGGGGTTGTTATCTGAGATTTACAAAGAGCTGCTGCAAAATATTACGCTTGTTAGAAAAGAACATGCAGTATTTGCAATGCATTTGTCAGCTTTACTCCAGTTTCTCATTTGCTTAAAGTTGAGGTGATTGTGTGCAGGGTACTGTAGTAAGATAATATCCTGAGATTAGTTCCTTAGAAAGGGACTGCTGACAAGAAGAGGGGAGCGTTACTATATGCAGTAGCAGGCACTGCAAGGGAAACTGAAGAGCAGCTTGCATTTGTTTTGCCAAATTTCACTGTTTTTAATCTAGTTAAAGCAAAACAGACACAAGTAGGAGGGCACAGTCCTACAAACTAAATAGAATCTGGTTGGGCAAATGACTACAATTTAACTGCAGAGAAACTGTTTAAAGACAAAGCCCCACGTAACTTAGTTAAACTATATCTTTACTAATATTGTACATTAAAATATGTTTGTTTAAACACTGCAGGTCCCAAATTCCAGGCACTAACTGCAGCTTTTGGCACCTGCCCCCCCCCATTTGTAAGGCATAGAATTATTGTATATTCAACCACTTGGTTTGCATGTGAATCCTGCTTTATTACTTTGCCTCTTGCTGACCGTTGTTGGTATGGACTGTTGTGTAGGTGGCTAGTGGCATTTTCCTGCAGCATAATTGTGGGGGCACTTAAGCATACATGATTATGTATCATACAGATTTTTTCCCTAGGCTGAAAGCACCCCAGACTTTATTTTATACCAATAATGCATTAAATGAATTTTTTCTTTTGGCCCCATGCTGTACATGCCCCTCATAGCCCAAGTCCTTCCCCTCCCTCACGTTAGAATTTGCAGACTTGTAGCCCTGTTAGAAAAAGACCCATTCCCTTCCTCCTTGCTCAGTTGAATAATTGGACCACATTTACAAGTCCTCACTCCAGTCAGGTTAGCACACGACTGCTGGGTACTCTTCCCCCCCACCACCAACATCTCGACTATATCGAGGCTCTTAGCAGCTGAGTAACCCCTGCCAATTTATAAAATATGGCACAGAAGTTCTGAATCCGGTGGCTGCCCTAGCACACTTACCTGGCTGACAGACAAAGTCCATGATTAGCCTGGCCCCGAGTGGATGAGTGCCTTTTCATCATGCTTATTTTCCTTGAATTGCAGCCTCCATGCTCCATCCTCTATCTGCAGCTTGAACTTTTTTGTGTTGCAGTGTGAAGGATGGGCAGACCATATTACAGAGGCACTCATGTGAGGTCTGCCTCACCTATGTCCCTGTGGTATCCCCATATGGACCAGCCATGGAATGACCAAAATGGTGTCCCATGTCTGTTTCCATTGCCCATCTACTCAGACCAGCTTTGGGAGCACTGGATCTGCCTCCATCACCTATTTATTTTAACTGTGCCCTGTATGTACTGCTCATAACACAGAAACATCTAAACATAGAATCTGACGGCAGATAAGGACCGCTTGGCCCACCTAGTCTGCCCATTTCCCTACCTAATGGATAAGCTGCAGATCCTAGTTAACCAACAGCCTACTTCTTCCTATCCCCCACAAGAATTGCTTCATGTCTGCCCCCTGCATTCTTTGATTCCTCCACAACTTCCTCAGGAAGGCGGTTCCATGCATCCACTACCCTCTCTGTGAAAAAATACTTCCTCACATTGCCCCTGAGCCATCCCCCCTCTGTCTTCAAATTGTGCCCACTTGTTCTTGCACATCTCTTTTTCTGAAAGATGCTACCCTCTTGGACTTTATTGATTCCCTTGAGGTACTTAAATGTTTCTATCATGTCCCCCCTTTCCTTGAGGTTATACATATTAAGTTCCTTTAGTCTCACTTCATCACTCTGATGTACAGTTTCATTTGCATTTCACATGTGTATACTTTGAAGGCACTCTTTTGGCTATGCTATCATAAGTCATGCTGTTTATACCAGAATATCCCAAAAGCTCACCAGGTTATGCTTGTTCCAGTCTTCTGTCTCTCCTCAAATGACGGCACTAATACACCTTTGTACTGTGAACGTATGTACTGTACTGTACTGTGGCCACCTTGTGGCCCAGGTCATGACTAAAAACGGTCCTTTGAATAGTGCAACTACCCGGTTACCAAAGACATAAATTAAATAAATTAATGTCCACTATGTCCCTCGATCTGGATCAGCATTGGGATCCAAGGACTAGCTTTTCCTGGCAACATCTCCCCTTTTTGTTTACCTAGACTATCCCTGGGAACCCATACTGGTCCCACCTATGTTACCATATTCCTTAGCCCAAATAATCCCTTGGACCACCAGACTAACCTTCCGCATCTATGACTCCCCTGCCTGCCCACGCAGTACCACCGTGGAACCCCTGGACAAGCTTTTTCCACCCATGTCCATCTACTTTGAGCAACCCTGACACCACTATGCTGGCCTCTCCTATTCCTTCCTGTATCCTCACCTAGACCAGCTCTGGAATCTGAGACTGCCATTCTCCACCTACTGTATGTCTTTTGTTCTGCCCACCAGGACCAGCCCTGCAAGCCCTAGACAAGTATCTGACACCAACCTCCACATTCATCTCCCACAATGTCCAGCCCTTGAACCCCAGAGAGGTGTCCAAAACTGATTTGTATCCTCTGCTACATGCAGGTCTAGGCAAGGTACCCATGGATGGGTGACCAGCACACACCTCTTCCATTATTTTCCACTCAGACCAGCCATAAGACTTGTATACAAGGGTCCCACACTCATCTCCACCCTCTTCTCACGTTCAAGTTCAAGTTTATTGCAGGAAAACTCCTTTGAGCAAGCTCATTCACAAGGAGGTCCTGTGACATAAACACTTAAAATACAAACAAAGATAGGTAATAACAGTATATACATGAAATGCACGTTGCATGATACAGGCTGGATATACATACAAGGGTACCACATCGGGTGACCGCAGGTGGTAAACATTAATATGACACAGGGAAGTGACTTACAGGTTGCATACTGATAAATGAAACATGATGACTGGTGTGGGCAATACATATATTTTGGCAGCTAGAACAAACAACAGACTACAACTGATATGGGGTGGAGGAGTGATTTGATAGAGTAGCAGTGGAGCGTAAGCATAGATAAAGCCAGGAGTAGAAGGGGAAGGGAAAGCAGTTAATATGACAAAGCAATTATATCTTACCAGTGGATAAATATGGCACACATGGGGAAGGAAGAGACTTAATGACAGTTACAGGTGTCTTTTATTTTGGCTGAACTTAGTGATTTGTAGAAGTTTATTGAAACTGTACTAGTTAGTTTCAGTACAGTTTGTAATTGGTTCCAAATGGAGGGAAGGGCATATGCAATAGTACGTTTACCAAAGGAGGTCCGCGTCCTTGGTATGTCAAGCATAATAAAGTCAGATTTTCTTACGAGTATGCACTATGTGAGATACTAATAAGGGAAGAGAAATAGCTTGGCAATTTCTGCAGGAGCAGTTTAAGAGTCCATAGCCCAGCATGGAGCAGGCATCTAGTAGTAAGGGATGTCTAACCAACAGCTGCATATAAGTCACAGTGATGTGAACGATAAGGGGAGTTGGTAATGAACTGTAATGCACGATGATAAAGGATATCCAGTTTACTTAGATTTGCAAGAGTGGTGGAGGAATAGATTGCATCGCCATAGTCGAGTAAGGGAAGAAAAGTGGCCTGTACAAGCTTGTTTCAAGGGGGAAAAGGGGCCTATTTCTGTAGAAGAAACCTAGCCTTGCTTTTAACCCTCTAGAGACATCTTCGATGTGGTCATTGAAAGATAATTTATTGCCGATCCAGATACCCAGATATTTAAATTTGGTTACAACTTCCAGAGGCTTGTTTAGCGCGGTGACAATGAAGTCTTGGGAAAAGGTATTGGGGGGCCTGTGACAGCACTGTGGGAGAATATCATCGCTTTAGTCTTCTTAGCATTGAGCAGAAGCTTTGTCTTTATTAGATTATGCTCAAGTTGTGTGAAGTCTGCTTGAAGCACTCCCTTGACTTCAGATAACGATGAGCCAGAAGTATACAACACAGTATCATCCGCAAAAGTGCAGATTGGACGAGATATGTTAGCATCTAAGTCATTAATGTACAAAGAAAACAAGATAGGGCCTAAGATGGATCCTTGGGGGACTCCTCTTGCAACTGGCAAGGCAGCAGAAAAAAAGCCTTCCGCCTTTACTTTTTGGGATCTTCCAGTTAGGTAGCTAGAGAACCACTGGATGGTATGGCATGTGGCACCCAACTTTGCAAGGCAATTGACTAATAGTTTGTGATCAACAGTATCAAAAGCTTTGCTGCGGTCCAAAAAGACAGCACCAGTTACCTTCTTAGCATCTATAGCAGAGATCGAATCATTGGTTACTTTTGCTAGTGCAGTGATTGTGCTATGATTAGCCCAGAAGCCGGATTGAGCTGGGTTAATGAGAGAGAAGGTTTCCAAGTGAGATTTTAACTGAATATGGATTAGTTTTTCAAGAACTTTAGAAAGGATAGGCAATATGGAGATAGGCCTATAGTTGTTTACATCGCATGGGTCACCAGATTTAAATAGAGGTAGGATATGTGCTGATTTCCAGCAGGACGGCACAGTAGCAGATGTAATGGAAAGACTGAAGATGTGGAGAATTGGGGCAGTGAGATGGGCGTAGCCTGACCTTAGGAAAAAGGGTTCCAAGTCATCATCCCCTGCGCTTTTTTTGGTGTCTAAGTTAAGAAGAGAATCTTCTACTTCTTTATAAGTTATATCGCGCAATTGGAAAGGCCTGGGTGCAGGACTAGATGTAGAAAGAGGGGTATGCTGGCTCACCGCAGCACCAGCATAAGGTGACGAGTCAAAAGCTAATCCAGCTGTGGCAAAGTGGGAGTTAAGTTCCTCCAGGATTAGGGACTTGTTTTCCACAATCTTGCCACTTGCAACTATTTTGTTGGGACAGAGGGGGCCATGGGCCATCCTTCTATAGCTTTGATAGTCTTCCATATTTTATGAGGGTTACCTTTAGCTTGTTCGAGAGTAGAAATATAATAGTTAGCTTTAGCAAAGCAAAGTTTTTTCACACAGTTATTCCTGGCTGTTCTAAAGGCCTGCCAATCTGAAGATTCTTTGGAATGTCTAGCTTTAGCCCAGAGCTTATCTCGAGCTATAAGGGCTGCCTTGAGATCCGAGTGAACCAGGGTTGGAATTGTTCCGTACCTTACTTTGATGAAAGGGCATGCTTATTTATTATTGTAGTGAGTCTGTCATTAAGGATGTAAGCTGCCTTGTTGACATCTTTGGCTAGGTAGAGATCTTGCCATCTGATCATGCTCAGGTCAGATAGGAAGTTTACTGCACTGAATTTGGAAAGGATCTTTTGTTATAAAGATGGGCTGCGGTCTGGCCTTAATTTGAGATCTTATGCAAGCAACAATACCATGATCACTCATGTCATTGTGAAACACTGCCGAATGAGATATTTTGTGTGGATGGGTGGTTAGTACCACACCTAGAATGGAACTGTTGGCAGTATTTAGAGTGTTGTTCCTAGTGGGTTCACTGACTAATTGCCCAAGACCTAGCTCATCACAAAGGGATTTAAGGCCGTGTGATTTAGGTGACAGCCAGTCCATATTTAGATCTCCTAGAAATATTGTTTCAGTTTTTGCATCTATGAACATGGATCTCAAAAGATTAAGGACTTCATCACCACCAGACGGGGGTCTATAGCCACCTAGGATAGTGATACATTCCGAGGAGGGGAGATGAAGGCTCAGCGAAACTAAAATTCCTTGGCTAGAGATTTGCAACTAATATTGGTGACTGAGTACTTAGATTTGGCGAGATAACCACACCCCCACCTCTAGACTCTCTATCTGCTCTAAATAAATTGTAGCCCTGCAGTGATATTTGTTGATCAGTGTTCATCTTTTTAACCACGACTCAGTAATTATGATAAGGTCAGGGTTAATGTGTGCAGCCCAGGCTTGCAGCTGTACAAGTTTTTAGGCAGGCTTAAAATGTTGACCATCATCATTTTGAGACCTGTGGCCTCAGCAAAATCGATAGGCAAGGTAAGTTGTGGGGGGGGGGGCCAAGGTTGAGCTCCACATTTCCTGAGCAGAGAAGAAGCAGAAGTATAACTTTCTTTAAGGAGCTTATAAGAATGGAGACTGCTTTTTTATTTCTTCATGGTAACCCATATCGTGCTGCACAAGAGGCGGCACCACTGTAATGACAGTTTATGGTGATCAATGTAAGTGCTTGAATAGACATAGGTGAGGACAGTAGCAAGGGGGTGTAGGCTAACCTGGGGGAATAGGCTAAAAGGGGAGAGGAGAATGACACGAATGATAGTTTCTGCACAGTAGGCCATTATAACATTAGGTATTGATAAGGTACACTGAAGAACTGAATTGCATTGAGGTACTTCCAATTGCACTGTATTGCTGAGAACTCTGCACTTTAGGAGCAATAAAAACACAATAAAGAGAGCCATGGTCCCAGACTGAGTGGTCTCATGATTTGTATTAGTGCAATATTTTCTAGGCAAGTAATTTGCCCACCTAGGTACTCACTTAAAACCTAGATGAGAAAATACAGCAGAAAGGGGAACAAGGAGAGCAGGAGCAGCTTAGTTAGTGGCGGGGCTCAAGAGATATTCACACAGGGCAGTCTTATTGGCCACACTCAGATACCAATCATAGGTTGGCAGCAGTTGAAACTAGGCCAATGAAGCAGTAATATGATATAGGAGGCGGATCATGAGTGTATTTAAAGGAGGCCTGGGGGGGTGGGGGTTGGAGAAAATTTCAGGTCAGAGTGAGAGCTGAGAAGTCAGAATTAAGAAGGGAACACTGTAACAGGCTATAGAGAAGGTGCCCCAATCAGAGCAAAGCAGGCGTACCAATCACAATCCCCCTAGGGCAGTGCCGCACTAATCAAAGGTGCCCAGGTGTGCTGGCTCTCTGCAGAGGATTCTATCGGTATCTATTGGTATGACAGCATAGTGTAGGTAATAATAGGGTGCTCAGCATCTATCTGACTTGAGTCTGAAGGGTGGATGGCAGACACTGAGGGCTTCCTGTTTTCAGCTGCAGAGCTGTCGCACAGGCAGTTTTAAGGAAGTTGTCAACCTGTTGAGTGAAGCTTAGGGAAACCTCAACTACCACCACCCTTTGTAGCAGCACCGGGAAAGAAGTAGAATGATAATGCAGGCCATATTGCCCACGAATGAGTACAGTGATTTATGTAGAAGACTAAGAATCCCTCTAGTGGCAGGTCTGTATAACCTGCTAATGGAAAACTAGCCAAAACTTCTTTTACTACTCTAGAGGTGGGTTAGATCTGAGTAGTTTAGTAAGACAAAAGGTAGTTAGACTTATCGGCGCCAAGGCAGAGTGCTTGGATGGGGAAGGCGCTGCAGGAAGAGCAGTCAGACAGAAGAGGTGTAAGCACTTTAAAACAGTAGTAGAAATTACAATCCAGCTAATACAGTTGAAAAACTTATATTACACAGTTGAAATGTGCTTAGTTCTATCGAAAATCTATCAAAGTGCCAGGTGTCTATAGCAGGAGGAAAGTCCTGGCCATTCAGAGTGGGTTTGCTGGAAGCACCTGTGTTCCGATTGGCTGCGCTGTCCCGTACCTTCCAAGGAGCTACAGGTGGGTGTCCTGGTCTTGGTCGGTGGCTGGCTGGGTGCCAGCTGACCATGGGGGAGCTGAAGCAGCCCTGTTCAAGGGCAGGCAGCTTCCAAGGAGCTGCAGGTGGGTGTCATGGTCTTGGTCGGTGGCTGGCTGGGTGCCGGCCGACCGTGGGGAGCTGAAGCAGCCCTGTTCAAGGCCAGGCAGCTTCCAAGGAGCTGCAGGTGGGTGTCCTGGTCTTGGTCAGTGGCTGGCTGGGTGCCGGCTGACCGTGGGGGAGCTGAAGCAGCCCTGTTCAAGGCCAGGCAGCTTCCAAGGAGCTGCAGGCAGGTGTCCTGGTCTTGGTCGGTGGCTGGCTGGGTGCCAGCCGACCGTGGGGGAGCTGAAGCAGCCCTGTCCAAGGGCAGGCAGCTCCCAGCTGAACACCCCTAGGATCATGGAATTTTGGTTTGAAACATACCTGCACACACTTCTCCAATTCATACCATCTTTAGTACCCTCAAACAGAGCTCTGATATCCATATGCATCTTTATTTCCAACTTGGACTACCACCTACACCCTCTTCTCCCAACCAGACCATTCCTAGAACCCCAGAACCAGGATTCCATATCTTCCATACTCAGCCCCTCACCGACCACCCATAGGACTTCCCCAGAGCCTTTTACCAATCTGAATCATCAGAGACCCAACCAGAGCAGACTTTCCTCATTATGGCCCCCTTCTCCCCTCACTTCAACCATCTTAGGGGCACCGCATGTTAGACTCCACCACCTACACTGTAATGGGTATGGACACACTGTTGCAGTCAACCCTCCAAGTATAAATTAAGTAGGGGGGTCTTAACTGAATGCTAGGGAGCCAGATGTAGGAGCTTTGAAGGGATGCTATCTGCTGCACCTGTAAAAAAAATTAAAGAAAGGGGGGTCACAAAAGATATGCAGCTCTTAAAGGGTAAATATGGTGGAAAGGACAGGTTGGGCATAGAAGTAAACTTATCTTATGGGGAAGGATTCTGTGTCCTGTCAGAACTATAAAATAAAAAAATAGGTTAGCTGGAGGAAAAAAGAAACAAATGGAGCAGAAGCACAGCAAAATAGCAATTTGAAAAAAAAAATTAAGCATTTCAGCAACTTTTACCTCAGCTGTATTCTGCACAGCTGCTCATGGAAAGATATTTTCCAGCTCTGTGAAGCTTTTTCAACATGGCTATCAATAAAATGTTTGCTTAATAAAAACAAGGTCCTTTCAAAAAATATGTGTGTTTTATAGTACAGTTGAAGATGCTATGCTAGTCATGTCATGCATGATCTTCAATAACTGTTTGTTTTTATATTAGGTTGCTGTCCAGAATTGCACTGCTGTGTTCTGGAGAATCTTTATACTGCTTCTGAGTGCTAATAACTGTTAATAACAATAAACATGGCTAGCCGGACCGGTGGAGCTGAGGGCTGAGGTGCTGGATACCACACCTCACACCACACCAGTGACCCGGGTTCAGAAATTAACTCTGGTCATTGGGGGTCGGTGGGGATGGGGGAGGCTCAAGCATCCCATGGACTGCTTTCCTTCCCCGGGGAGGGAGGTTTCCTCAAGCAAGTGCACTGGTGACCTCTGGCGGTAGCTGGAGGCAATACAGTACATGGCCGCAGAATGCAGGGGAATGGATCTGCAGTGGATGTCTTTCAGGTGTGCATGGGAGCATGCACATGCCAAGTAGGATATAATTTCATGTCTGAGCTCTGGGGAGAAAATTAAGAAAAATTCCCCTATCGGTGGGTGAGGCAATGGCAACCACCAGTAGCCCAAGGCCACACGTCCAATGCTGGCCATTTCTCTGTAAAACCCCCTTGGGATTCTGGGGCCTCTCCAAGGGTGCCAGAGAGCCCAAAGTCCTGAACCTGATGAAGCTCGTGGAGAAACGGTTCAGGTAGGTGGTGGAGTTGAGGAGCTGTTAATGGGACCCTGAGAGATGCCACGAGGTAGGGAGCAAAAATAGTCTTAAAAAAAAACAGTAAACAGGGACTGAATCCTCAGGCTTACGGGAGCAGCTGCACGGGGGAGGGAGCTGGATGTCATTGTCCACATAAGGACAAATGACCTGGCTGGGAAAGGGATCAGAGCAGTGCAAAACGAGTTTGTGGAGTTGGGGAAGGGCCTTAAACAAGCAGCATGCATGGTAACCTTCTCAGAGGTGTTGCCTTTCCATGGCATGGGTGAGGCTAGGGTGCTCCACACCATGGGATTCAACCGGTGGTTGAAAAATGGTGCAGAGCTCAGGGGTTTGGCTCATTGGGGACTGGGGTCAACCTGGAGTGATGCAGGCCTATACTGGCATGGATGATCTACATCTGTCCAAGAGGGGAACCAGAATCCTAGGTGATAGGTTTAAATGCTTCATTGGCAAGCATTTAAACTAGCCAAGGGGGGAGGCACTGGAAAGGAGCAGGGAATTCCTAGCTCCCTCCCCAAAAATCAAGGTAGTTAATGAGGTAAACACCAAGATAGAAACATCGATAGGGGTAAATGGAGAAAATGACAAAGGCAATAAATACAGGGATGAGGCAAAAAGGGGCAAGGCCATCAAGAAATAGAGAGTAATGAGTACCAATGCCAGTAGTCTGGGCAACAAGCTTCCTGAACTGATGGCCTTGATGGAAGAGGGATACCTGGATATTGTGGCAGTCAGAGAAACATGGTACACAGAGAAACATGACTGGGATGTTAACATACCAGGGTACACAACCTACAGGAGGGACAGGGAGAGTAGACGATGGGGAGGAGTAGCTCTCTATGTAAGGGAAGGGATAAAAGCAATGGAACAAAAGAGTAAACAGGGAGGAGAGGAGGCACTGTGGGTCATCTTAGAGACTGGAAAAGGCACCATATTCTGCACAGGGGTTGTATACAGACCCCCATCTCAAGGGGGAGAGAATGGACAAGGATATGACAGAAGGCATCTTTAGGATGGCAGAGAAAGGGGAGATACTGTTGATGGGGGATCTGAACATGCCAGATGTTAACTGGAGCACCTTTGCTGCAGCCACATAAAAGAGCAGGGCCATTCTTGATGCCTTAAGGGGGTCATGCCTCAGACAGCTAGTGTTGGAACCCACTCAGGAGGGAGCAATCTTAGACCTTGTACTCTCAAATGGAGACAGTGAGAGGATCTCAGATCTAGAAGTGGGTAGCCATCTAGGTACAAGTGACCACCAAACAGCGTGTTTCACGATAAACTCAGCTGCAGAGTCAAGCCATGCAAAAGTGAGGGTACTGGACTTCAGGAGGGCTGACTTTGGCAAAATGGGAGAGCACCTTAAAAAAGCACTAGCAAACAGGCAAGAAGGAGGGGTGGAGCAACAATGGGGAAACATCACAACTGCCATCACAGAGGCAACAAGCCTTTGTGTGAAGCAAATAAATCAAAGTGGAAAAAAAGCCACTATGGTTCTCAAAAGAGGTGGCAGGGAAAGTTAGGGAGAAGAAGATAGCATATAGGAAGTATAAGAAAACACAGAAGGAGCAGGACAGAGAACTGTACCAGTTAAGGCAGAAGGAAGCAGGAAAGGCAGACAGAATAGCAAAGGCCCAAACTGAGGAAAAGATGGCCAACTCGGTTAAGAAGGGGGATAAAACCTTTTATAGGTACATTAGGGAGCGTAGAAAGACAAAGGGGAGGATTAGTGAGACTGAATAGAATGGATGGTGGGTGGGCAGAGAGGGACAGTGAAAATGCAGGGATACTGAATGAATAATACTGCTCAATATTCACAAAAAAAGAGGAGGGGGTGGTACCTAGTCCAATTAACAGAAGCACTCTAGATAGGGGTGTCGATCCCAGTCCTTTCACAGAAGAAAGGGTTCTGAAAGAACTCCAAAACCTGAAGGTGGACAAACCAATGGGGCCTGATGGGATTCACCCCATAATTCTAAAAGAATTAAGGGGAGAACTAGTGACACTACTGACTACCCTTTTTAGCAAATCATGGGAGCATGGTGTGGTACCTGAGGACTGGAGGAGGATGGATGTGATTCCCCTTCACAAAAGTGGAAGCAAGACAAAGGCAGGAAACTACAGACCTGTCAGTTTGACTCTGTGGTAGGGAAAATGATGGAATCACTTCTGAAGGAAAGAACTGTTGAGTACCTAGAGGCCAGTGGGGCACAGGACCCAAGGCAGCACAGATTCACAGTGGGAAGGACATCTCAGACAAATCTAATTGATTTCTTTGACTGGGTGACCAAAGTAGTAGACCAGGGAGGGGCTGTGGACATGGCCTACCTAGACTTTAGCAAGGCATTTGACACAGTCCCACACAACAGATTAATAAACAAATTAGCCAACCTGGGAGTGGGTCCCAGGGTGGTAGCCTGGGTAAAACATTGGCTGGACAACAGGATGCAGAAGGTAATAGTAAACAGAGTCCACTCTGAAGAAAGGGGGTTACTATTGGGGTACCGCAGGTTTCAGTACTGGGTCCAGTCCTTTTTAATGTCTTTATAAGTGACATTGCAGATGGACTGGAAGGAAAAGTATGCCTCTTTGCAGATGACACAAAGATCTGGAACAGGGTTGATGCACAAGGGGGTGTGGAAAGGATGAGAAAGGACTTGGCAAGGTTGGAGGAATGGTCAGAAGTATGGCAGCTTAGATTCAATACAAAGAAGTGCAAAATTGCACCTTGGAAACAAAAACCCAGGGGAAGAGTGCACAATGAGGGGGGGGGGTAGTAACAACAAAAATGGAAAGAGACCTGGGGATAATCATATCATATGACCTTAAGGTTGGCAAGCAATGTGGGAAGGCAGTAGGGAGGGCTGGGGGGATATTGGGATGTATAGGGAGACATCACCAGCAGAAAACAGGAAGTTGTCATCCCTCTGTACAGACAGTTGTTGAGACCCCATCTGGAGTACTGCTTCCAGTTCTAGAGACCCCATCTCTGCAAGGACATAGACAGGATGGAGGCAGTTCAGAGGAGGGCAACTAAAATGGTGCAGGTTCTGCAAGAGAAACCATATGAGGAGAGACTAAAGGAAGTTAATATGTATACCCTTGAGGAAAGGAGGGAGAGGGGGGACATGAAAGAAACTTTTATGCACCTCAGTGGAATCAACAAAGTCCAAGAGGGTAGCATCTTTCAGAAAAAGAGATGTGCAAGAACAAGGGGACACAATATGAAGATAGAGGGGGGACGGCTCAGGGGCAATGCAAGGAAGTATTTTTTTCACAGAGAGGGTGGTGGATGCATGGAACTGCCTTGCTGAGAAGGTTGTAGAGTCAAACTGTGGGAGAATTCAAGAATGCATGGGATAGACATAAGGCAATTCTTGTGGTGGGGTAGGAAGAAATAGGATGTTGGTTAACTAGGATCTGCAGCTTATCCATTATTTAGGGAAATGGACAGACTAGGTGGGCCAAGTGGTCCTTATCTGCCATCGAAGTCTAAGTTTCTATTTTCTAGTTCAGGTGGATTTTGAAGGTCCCATGGCACTTCTTGAAAACAGTAGGTGAATTTTTATTAGTAAAAACCAAACACAAAAGAAAACTTTTTTACATTTCAATAAAACACATTTAGAAAAACATAAATTACATATTGCAAAGAATTACAGGCATTGGTTCATTTCATATGAAAATGACATCAGGTTCCCTTGGTGCTCTCTTTTTCCCATCTGTTTCACCCTACCCATGATATGCTTTCCCATATCCTTTTGCAATGTTCCTCCCCATCCATTTTCTTTCATATGCATATATTTTGTCCAGTTCATCTTGGATTCTAAAAATAATGTCCATTTGGGCAATTGTTTTTCTTTGCAGTTGTCTCTTGGCATTTCATTTGCAATACTGACCATTTAAAAGTGGATAATATTACATATACTTTGTTTTTATTCCATTTACGCCATTCTTCAGTTAAATTCTCATATATCAAAATTCATATATCATTTCCTTAAATACAGGTTCACCCTACATTTGAGATAGGTTTGCACAAATTGTTTTAATAATCCCACAGTCAAAAAAAAACAAACATTGCATTGTTTCAATTTTGCTGCTTCACTATACATTCTTTCTGATATTTGCTGATGTTTATGATTGTCCTTGATATTTAGTTTATTATGTGCACACATCCATACTGTACAGTGTCTTTCTTTTTTTATTCTTTTCTCTACCATTGCCTCTAATATTCGTTTTTTTAATCTATTTCAGGTGGCACTTTAAAGACTGGGGCCCAGATATTCAAAAGGGTTGCGCCATGCGCAAGTCCAAAAATTCGCCATTCTGCGATATTCAGAAGGAGGCAGATGCGCCCGAAAAACATGCTGATCAATAGCGCAATGAAATGAAGGCAATGCTAAATCAAGGGGCGGATCCATGCATAAAGAGGCTAATGCGATATTCAAACACTTGCGCAATGCGCAATAGCGGCACAGCCGGAAACTGCGCACTAGCGGAAATGAGCCAAAATAAAAAGGCTCAAGGAAGCGGCGCAAGAACGCTACCAGGCTGTCAAGTGGGGGAGAGAGAGAGACAGACAGAGACAGACGGACAGACTGAAAAGGGCAGGCAAGGAAACTGTTTCCCATAGTTTGTAGAGGCCAGCGGGGGGTGCCCGTTGCAGTGGAAGTAGCAGTCAGGACAGCGGGGGTAACACAGCAACAGCAGCCAGGGTGGGGCAGAAGCCAGGGAGATGGATAGTGCCAGCTTCCACATGGAAGCTGTAATGAGGGGTGAGAATCCAGCGCGTAGGGACGGGCCGTGAGGGGCCCATCGGCGTATGCCCCCACAGGCGGTACCATGCCTGCATCAGCTTGAGCTGTACACAGATGTAGAGATCGTGGGCCGGCAACCGCCTGAACAGGGCAATACTGAGACGGCTCTGTGAGCTGTGCAGTGATGTGATGCAGGCACCCTCACGACGGAGTCACGCTCTGTCGGTGGAGAACAAGGTGACAGCCTGCATGTGCCTGCTCGCCACGGGCACCTTCCAGAGGCTGACAGGGGACACCACAGGCATCACACAGTCAGCCACGTCACGCATCCTCACCCAATTCCTCAGCGCACTGCTGCCACATGCTGCGGAGTACATCCATTTCCCCAGCACCGCGGCAGAGCATACAGCAAACATGCAGGAGTTCCACAGGGTAGCACGTATGCCTGGCGTGCTAGGGGCCATAGACTGCATCCATGTGGCCATCCGCACACCACCTGGCCCCGATGGCCATGCCTATCGTAACCGAAAGGGATTCTCCAGTGTCAACTGCCAGGTGGTGTGTGATGCCACTGGGCGATAATCAATGTCTGTGCCACACACCCTGGTGGAGCACATGATGCCTTCATATGGTATCAGTCTGCACTGTGCCATCGATTTGAGAGTGGGGACATCCCCACAGGACATCTAGTGGGTGAGTACACATGTATGGAATGCAAACTCTGGGCAAGGGTGGAATGACACAGGTGCCATGGTAGTGGCACACAGGAGATGGCCAATATGGACCTGGAACATGACACTGCTCTCCACTATCTCCACACAGGTGACTGTGGATACCCACCCATCCCTGGCTGCTCACACTGCATCGGTGCCCCACGACCCCAGCGCAGCTATGCTATAATGAGGCACATGCGCAACACGCAACATCATAGAGCCGGGTGTTTGGGATGCTCAAGGCACGCTCGATGCCTAGACACCTCCGGCGGTGCTCCACAGTACAGCCCCCAAAAGGCCTGTGGGATATTCCTGGCCTGTTGCATCCTGCACAACATGGCCAAAGACCATGGGATAGCCGTACAGGTCGAACAGGGGAACAGCGATGGGGACGCCGGTGGTGCTGGTGATGATGGTGATGAGCAGCCCCCCTAGGACGGAGGGACCCCCGACTGATCCGGCAGGCCCAGCTGCACCAGGACACCATCACAGAGGAGCACTACACATAACACAGGTAAGTCAAGGGGACATGTGCAACCAACACTACAGGCACACACGGGAACACACCAGGGGTGCATGAAGGTCAGGGGAGTGGAAGGGTCCAGGCATACCAACACACCATCAGGGAGGGATCTAGCACTCATATGGACACACACACACACACACACCAGGCACAGAGCGTTCATGGGCAGATGCACAGCACTGCAGAACCAACATTGCTAACACACAGCACCACCGACCACCCCCACCACCTTTACTGTCCAAGTACGTGTGTCAGAACCTGGGCACCCTTGCACCTTGGTGTACAGTGCAATGCAGGCATCATCATGCACACGCACCTGTGGACAGCAGTTGGGAGGGTGCAGGTGGTCCGTGGTTGGCGGAGGAGCAGAGCACCCAGCAGTGCTCTGCCCACCATGACACACATTGCACACAGGGCAGCACCAGACAGGGCCCGCACTGGGAGACAGATCAGTCATGTAGCACTGTTCCACGGCCACCACGGATGCGTGGGCGGCCCCGCCGTGACCCAACAGCATGGGCAGGCTGAGCAGGGGCCACATGGGGTGGCACTGTTGCACCACCAGGGGTCCCACTGCACGAGTGCGACCTTTCCCGCACAGGGGTCTGCAGCACGCTGAACAAACCTGCACCAGGGGTGCTCGGGATGCCCACAGCAGAACCCGGCGTCGGCAGGCCTGGTGTCGCATGACGCCGGGAATGGGGAGTGGAGAGTGCACTGTGTGGGATGTGTGGTACAGGGGCACCTGACTGTGTGCCCAATGCATCCACGACAGAGACCACTGCCTGGGTCAGCCTGTCAATGGCGGCGGTCACATCCGTCCGCATACGGACCAGCTCGGCTCGGTCCCGAGCACACTCCCTGCTGTGCCACTCCACGGACACAGACAGTGCCTCCACGGACCTTGCAACCCGCCCCTGCAGCTGTACTGATTCCAGCAGCAGGCGGGTGTGTGCGTCCAATGGATACTGTGCCCCAATGGCATCGTGACCCCCAGGGTGTGGACGGTCCTGATGCACATCACCTCTTGAGGCTGGGCGCTGTTCGCCAGGACCAGGTATGGGTGGATCAAAGGGCAGTGGACATGTGCCACTGCTTGACACTGTACCCCCAGACCTGGTGTGCGACTGCTGCTGCTGCCCCTCCAACCGCTGTGCCCCCAGGTCCACCTGTTCCACCGCTGTGCTGGCAACAGTGCCAGATACCTGCACAGCCACCGGTGCTGCCCCACCAGCATGCTGGTACACAGGTGTGAACCAGAAAGGCCCAGGGGCACGTGCTGGCCTGCCATGTGTCTGTCATCGGACACACATCTATCACTGCCCATTGCAGGCCTTCTGTCATCAATGGTGCAGGTATGTGCTACTGCCATGGTCACAGCATGCTGGCATGCTTGCATGCCAGACTGCTGAGACACATGCTGTGCACCCCCCGCACCCGTATCACTGACACCAGAGTTGTTGGCCCGGCATGCATGCTGCTGCAGTGCCTGCTGGCTGGTGGTGGAGGTGGATGGTCCCTCCTCCATGTCCAGCAGGTCCGCATCACTGTCTGGACCCACCACCACCGTCTCCTGAAGATGAACAGGATCTGTAACAGAAAGAGAGTACATGTGAGTGTATGTGAACAACCGCCACCCCCCCAAACATCACCACCATGTCATACCGTGCAGTGATGGGCTTCCACCTGTCTGGAATCCTCCGCCTGGTATGCCCGCAATGGCGCTCGGCTGCATGGCTGTGACCAGTGTCTCCTCATGTGGGGTCAGTTGCAACACCACTGGTGGGCCCCCGCCAGTGCCAGCACGTGCCCGCCCTGAAGGCTGCCACCTTCTCCTTCAACCTCCTGCGGTCAGTCCCCATCTTTTTCTTGCATTCCTGCACGGAGCGCTGGTGGCTTCCGTGCAGGTTAACAGCCCGAGCTACCCCCTCCCACGCAGCCGCACGGGACTGAGGGGTGCCCCTCCATCCACTCAATAGTGGCTCATCTTCCAGGTAGGCCTGGAAGAGGGCCTCCGTCTCTGCCGCCGTGAAGTTCGGCCTCCTCCTACGCCCACCGTCCTCACCCTCACCTTGGCTCTGGTCGGTCATGGTGATCTGTATGGGTGGAAGTGGACACCTGTCACTGTGCAGTCTACAGCATTTCCTCATGAGCATTGTCCTGAACATCACACAGCATGTAACTCACCTCTCACCTGCAGTAACCGAATCTGGCCTGCACAGCCCACTGTCGCACATTTATAGCGCAACACATGCAAATTAGGAAGTGGAGCAACTTTAATGACATGCAAATCGCGCCACTGCGCCCTTGAATGGCTGATCGGATGATTAGCATATGTCAGCTGAATATCGCGAATCTGCGCTTTGCGCAATACGGAAGAGTCGGCTGAGTCAATGGCGCAGATCTGTGCCTGTGTGGTACACTGCATCGCGCAATCCCAGATAGCTTACGCATGCGTCTATGGCACTGCTGATGTGCTGAGCGCGATAGGCAATTCAGGCCATGGCCACCATTGTGCCAGTGGCGCTACAGCACTGGCCACTATATGGCGCTGTGGCATTACTGAGCAATAGTCCACTGTGGCACTGATGCGCCAGCTGGTCTGTCACATGGGATACCTGTCGTCAGATGGCGCTGTAGCCTTGCATCATTGCTCATGACCTTGTGTATGCCCTTTGCCCCCTGCGCTGTCGCCTGCCATGTGTACGTCCCTATTGTGCTGTCTGGTGACAGCGCTATGTGAAGTGACGGCGCTGTTCGAACAGCGCGATTGGAGCCTGTGGTGGTCTAATGCGCAACATCTCCAAGTGGGGTTATGGTGCTGCAGGGCACCATATTGCCTGCTGTAAACTGCCTAACATGGCTAGGAGGAGGGCTGTGAGTTGGAGCCCGCTGGAGGTGGCCAACCTGGTGGCACTAGTAGAGCCCCAGTATGAGGCACTCTATGGTGAGGAGCCCCTCACCATACCAAGAACAGAGGTGTGGCAGCAAGTGGCCACTGACCTGGTGGGGGTCACTGGATGGCGCTGGTCTGCTGAGCAGTGCTGGCACCGGTACAGTGACCTCCGCTGGAGGGAGCCAGACATGTTGGCAAGGCTGCGGGCACGTGCCAGGCGGGGCATGGTGCCAAGGCCAGGTGAGTGTACCATCTATGCACCTGTATTCTCTGTAGGGGTGTGTGTGTGTGCCTTGGTGGCTGTGCATAGGTGACGGCTCGGACACGGTTGGCTATGTCAGTGTGTGCAGCTGTGCGATGGATGGGTATGGCTGGGGCAGGGGGCACTCTGCTTTTGAGTCACACTGATGTTTGTCTCAACATATGTCTCCCACAGGCCGGGATGTCAGGAGGCAAGCACCACCTGAAGAGGGGCAGGCCAGGGACCCAGTGCCAGCAGGGGTGGCACCCCTACAGCAGCAGCAGCGGGAGCAACAGCGGCAGCAACGTCGGCAGACAGAGCTGCTTGAGCAGTGTGAGTATCATGACGTCATCAATGCAATTGCATGCTGGGGGGGGAGACCAGTAGCCCTGCACAATACAACCATGCAGGAAAGGGGAGGTCATAATTCCACTATACAGGACACTAGTGACGCCCCACCTGGACTACAGTGCACATTTCCGGAGACCATCCCTACGTAAGGACGTACAGTGGGCAGGGAAGGTTCAGAGGAGGGCACCAAAGATGGTGCATGGCTTGCATCACAAGTCCTATAGAGACAGGTTGAAGGAACTGAACATGTACTCCCTGGAGGGGAGGAGGGAGAGAGGGGATATGGTGAGAACATACAAGTATCTTACAGGGTGGAACAGGTGCAGAGAACACTATTTTGAATTGAAAAGATGTTCCAGGACTACAGGCAATGGGCTGCTGTTGGAGGTGGACAATTCAGAGGACACATGGAAGGACTGTCTTCACAGAGCGGTGGTGGACAAGTGGAACACCCTGCCAGAGGAGGTGGTGAGGCTGAACCAATCATGGGATTTCAGAATGCAGGAGAGACAAAGCGGAATTCAGGAGGTTAGGGGTAAAGCAACAGACTCCTAGGTAAACAAAGTGAACTTACAGCTCAAATGCACAGACTGTGCTGCCATAGGCCCTATCTGCCGACACTGTCTATGTGTATATGTCTGTATACACGACACAGGTGACATGCATCACTGTGCAGTATCACATGCGCGTCTGCGTATCGTCACTGGTAGCCCATCATGCACTGGGCACATAGCTGTGTAACAACATCGCTTCACGTTGCCACATCACTTGCCAGCCTTGTTTGTACTGTGATGGACATGGGCAGTGTGTGTGTGTGCAGTGGTGCGCATAAGCTGGTGCCGCCTGTTTGTGATGGCCATGTGCATGTTCACTGTGGGTGGGTGCATGCCATCACAGGTGCGGGACATTGGGCTATATGGCTAGCAGGTTGGGTGGTGTTCGGGGTTGTGGTCAGTCACAGCCATTGACTGTGTTCCCATTTTCCTAGGCCTCGAGGTACTCAGGAGGATGGCACGGGATCTTCGGCGCCTCACCCAGGTTGGACTGGAGAACCAAGACATCCTGCAGGCCATCCGGCTCCATGGAGCTCGGCGAAGGAGGCACAGGACGGGGCACCAGCAGGGGGAGGACCAGCAGCCAGCTGGGCCATAGTGCACATTACCCTTCCCACTTCTCCCATCCCTATCACTCTGCCTTCCCTCTCCAAGTTTTTATTCCCTCCCCCTTGAACACCCCTGCCTTTTACCCATCCCCCCCCCACTTGTACATAGTTTCGCTTGGTTTTGTGATTTAATCTTTTAAATATACATTTCTATTTTGATATGAATACTGTATTGGTCTCTGATTTGCAGCTGGCTATGGGTGCTCAGTTGCGGGGTGCACATGCCATCTGGGCTGAGTATGGTCCTGGGTACGTGTGTGTGTGTGCATGTGTGTGCATGGGGAGGTATCTCCAACATGGCAGTGACTTTCAGTTGGAGTCTTGCCATCTGCCACCACTGCTGGGTGCACAGGGGTGTGTCTGGCTTGTAGGCTTCTGTGCCTGCAGGGTTGGCGAGTGCTGGAAATGCATGGTTTCCTGCAGTGCCAGTCACTGCACATGGGTGGTGTCTTGGGGTCACAGTGCAGGGTGTGCTGTGCGTAATGAGGGGCTGATGTGCACTGTGGTTGTCAACCCCTGTGTGTGGCACTCTCCGCCTGCCAGTGGTTGTGCTGGGGTGTCATGGCTCTTGCTATGCTTTGTTGGCTTGTCCCCATGGGCAAGTAGATCATCCGTCCCACCCCAGTGATGCTGTTCTTGGGGTGTGCAGGTGTGTGGGTTCTGCAGTGTGTTCCTGTGCCCATGTGTGGCATGGCTGGCGGTGGGCCCCAGCCTGCCTCCCTGGATGTGCAGTTCCATTGCTCTGGGGGCTCTGCTTGCGCTATGGCAGCTCTGGAATGCTCAGCTGAGCTTCCCTGGTTGCTCCATAGCGCAACTATTTAGGCTCAGCTTCTCCTTCCTGGTTGCGCGATGGTGCAGTATGTGCGATATTCAGACGTTGGTTGCTTGCGCAATTTGCTCTGCTCCATGTTTGAATATCGCACCTGTTGCGCATTTGCGCAACTGGTTTGCACTTGCTCCTGCTGTTGCGCTCGTTTTGAGCGCAGTTTGAATATCTGGGCCTGGGTCTTCATATTGAGGTTCCAATGTTTCTTTATAAAATTGTTTCCTGGTTTTTGTTTGTATAGATGCTCTATTTTCCATTGTCTTAAATAATAAGAGTAGGGGAATTTTTGTTGAAAAATGTGGACTTCATTACAAATACATACAATCACAACCAGTATAAAACAGAAACCAAAATGTAATTAATTAATATTCTGTGTACCCAAATAACTAAAAAGAAAAGGTTACACACATTGTAAACTATACAAGGTACACCCATGAACCCTTAAAATTGATATGCATATCAAGTAATCCATTTACCACAATGTATCCATAAATGGTTCACCTTCTCTGTTGTGAACTGTACCATATTCATCATCAGCTTTTTTATATTAGTAATCAGTTCTTCATAAGATAACATATTTTTGCTGCAACGCATACATACAGCGGGATTGGCAAATATAATACCTCAAAACTGTAAACACAATATGGACAGTGTGCCTATGTTTTTTTCCAGAGGGGCCTGTCCATGAACAATATACCACCTCTGGATGTGACAAAGGTGAGAATATGATTCTTTCCATTCAGTGTTGCCAAAATGTGTTGTATAATTACATTCTACAAATGTTTTTGAGATTCCAACTCCTGTATACATGTAGTTCTAGGGCAATGTCGTGCAGTAACCTGTTAATATTTATTGTTTCCTTTCTCAGTCAGCCTTCCGTAATTTCCCAGCCATACACAATCCCACATAAACGGTGGGATCCTGGGATTTGTTAACTGCTTTAGTACTTTCACTATCTGTGGCTCTGGACAAAGTGGAAATGAAATCTCAGCCTGACATTCTATATGCAAAATCTTCTTATACAAAGATTTCCTGTCAGAAGTTTGAACAAATGAGGTGAGGGGGAATAGTTTCCATCTGATCACATGTTTAACACAGTCCAGCCCATACTGGGGAGCAGTGACCACTTTAGATAACAGTCAGGGCTTTTCAAGGCCCCATGGGCCCAGACAAGGTCGAAGCCAGCTACTGACAAGCAGTTTCCACAACTTTGTTTTTGGCTTCAAGGTTGTGGCTGTATTAGAACTTAGAACGAAACTAAAGAAGAAAGCAATGGGATGTGCCATATTTACCCCACCTTCTGAAATTATGTGATATGTAAATTCTCTTTTAATTGGGTTAAGCCTAGAACCCCAAAATGCTTGAACTATACAGCTTAGTGGTTACTTCAGTAGGCAGAGGGTAAATGTAGCTAAGGTATAACAATATGGGTATTAGTAAAGTTTTAATTAACACCATTCTTTTCTTTATAGATAGCTGTTGACCTTTCCAGCTTGACACTAGTCTATCCGCTCAGGAAAGGCTACCTTCCAAACTCCTCTCAGCCTTCCTACCAGGTCCAAACTCTATACCCAAAATTCTAACTGGCTCAGAAGTTATTGTTATTCTGGCAAAACAACCCAACTCTGGTATGGGCATGACCCCTAGCATTGCACCTTTACTTTTAGTCAAATTAATTCAAGATCCAGACATACTGGAGAACTCCTGTAGGACACCAGACAACAGGGCTCACTTGTGCCAGGGGCTAGTGCCAACACCAGGTCATCCGCATAAGCTAACGCCTTAATTTGCAAACCACCAGGTATCACTGAAAGCCCCTGGATACCATTTTCAGTCAAAAGTTTTCTTATTAAACTGTCTATACTAAAGATATATAGAAGAGGGCTCAATGGACACCCCTGCCTAACTGCGCTGCGTATTTGAATATGTTTCCCATACCATCCATTCACATTAATGATGATGATGATGATGATGGTAGTGTATTGGTACATTGCCTGTAGCCAGCTGACAAAGTGAGGTGGTAAAGCATATGCCAATAAGGCAGCAAGAAGGTATTCATGGGAAATCCTATCGAAGGCTTTTTCCTGGTCCAACCCTAATATATACACTTGCAAGGAACCTTGTTCCTCCCTAAAAAACAGTTCCTGTAATATTATGAGGTTGTCATGTTGCTTCTTAACAGGGACAGCGCAGGACTGTTCAGGACAAATGAGGTAACTGGGGCCCAGAGTAAGTCTAGCAAGCAAAATGTTACTTAATATCTTGAGATCTGAATTAAGGAGGCTAAAAGGGCTCCAGTTTCCTATATCCAATTTTAAACCCTTTTTATGTAGTAGTACCAGCACAGCTTCATTCATAGAAGCCGCATACTTTGATGAAGAAAGCATGGGGTTATATAGAATAACTAAGACTGTAACCAATTCTCTCTTGAAGGTTTTGTAAATCTCTGCCCCAGGCCATCTGACTCAGGTGCTGAATCTTTATCTAATTGGTGTATGGCCATTTCTACTTCTTCCGATGAAACCAGCTTAATTAAATGTTGTGCATCATGATCAGTGACCTATGGCAAATGTAGTGATTTAAAGTAATCCTGGACTCCTGAGGTCTGAGATGCAATCCCATATAAGGTATTCACATGTTGTTCAACTATGTGTAATATTCCTATAGGGTCTATGGTGGCATGCCCCCTACTATCCATAAGTTCTGAGAGGACCCTGTGTTCCACCCTAGCCTTATATTCTTTGAAAGGATCAAGATATCCCTTTTGTACTTGTGTATCAAATCTAAGTTCCTGTGATAATTATTTGGCCCAGTATATTGAAATTCTGCCATCTTTACCTTAATATTATGTATTTGGGAAGCATAATCAAAATTTGTTACTTCTGATTGTGAAATCAGATGTTGCAATTGGTGACGTAATTTAAGGTAACTGAAGTATTCTTTATTAACTATATGCTGAGTTCTTCTCTAAAATAATGTGTGTCATGATTTTTTTGTGTCTTCCCACCTTTCTGTGATATCTTCATAGCATTCTACAACTGATAGTCTAGCTGACCAGTCTTGTTTCCACATACGCAGCACTAGTGGATCTTGTAAAAGAGATTTGTTAAGCTTCCAAGAGCTTTTTTACACCTAGGGGCATTCTGCCATGAAACCTTCATTATGATAGCTGCATGGTCAGAAAATCCACTAGCTTGTGTTTTACTATCTATAATATTCAATACTGAAGACACAAACAGGAAGTCAATTTATGTTTTTAATTTACCTCTAAAATAAGTGAACCCACCTATATACAGATATGGTATGCATCCTTTAAGCCTGCAGTAGAAATAATTTGCTGTAGGGCAATGGAATCATAATAAAGCTTAGAGGTCTGTAGACCTCTGTCAGATTGGCAAAGACTGCAATTGAAAATCACCCAGCCAAATAATGAGATGGGAGGAATGAAGGCAGGACTGAATTTCCCTATAAAGTGCAACTCTACCTGTCTTCGTCTGGGGGGCATATGTAGCAATAATTCAGAACCTTTCTGCATTATATGAGACATCCACCATTAATGCCCTACCCAGGTGGATGTCTACTGATCTGGTGACTTTAAGTGAGGGATCTACCATGAGAATGCCAACTCCATCACAGGTGTCTTCTCCAACCAACCAATAGGTGGGACCTAAGTTCCAGAGTTTTGATGCCTGCTGTAGTTCGAAGTGGGTTTTAATACGTGTGTCCTGTATACAAACAATGTCCCTGCTGTTCTTCTGTAGTGAAAAGAGGACTCCTGCCCTTTTTCTTTCACTCTTCATGCTGTTCACTTTCAAAGTTAAAAAGGAGAGACTATGCATCAGAAAAAGGAATAAAAGGAACAGCCCCCAATAATGCATCATAAGGGATCCCATTTATGGAGTTCTGGACCGTTTCCTCTGACATGTCCTTTTGGCAATTGAGTCCTTGCCCCTCCTCCTTCTGTGTCAGTAGTGGAGGCTATGGAGGAGGTGTCAGTCTCTTTTATTTTTCTTTTAGTTTATTTGTTTGTACTTTCCTTGACTGGGGGGAGGTTGTGCCTTTGGTCCCCCTTCCATCTAGCTAACCATCCCGGCTGCTGCCCCAGTCGCAGACAGAGCTCTGATGTCCCCATCACTAACCCCTCTGGTCACATTGCAGCGGGTACTTACCCCATCACTGCGGAGACCAGGAGGGTGGACCCAGGAGGGCGCTGGCTTGCACATGACTGTGGCAGTGCTGAATTTTTTCCTGTGTTGGTTTTCCCCTGTGGGAAGGGGCATGCAGTGACATCCATGGGAGGAGCACGCACATATCTGCATGCTCACCTCCCGGCATCTGCCCCCTTCCGCCTCTCTTTCCACAGTGATCGTATACTGCCCCCCAGTCTCCACTAGTGGCCAGCCATGTGCCGCCCACTGATGTCCCCCTTCCCAGGAGAAGGAGACCAGTCCTTTGGATGCTTAACCCTTCTCCAACCCTGCCAACCCCCGGTGACCCATGCTCATTCCCAAACACTGGTTGCTGGCGTAGCATGGGGTAAGGTGTCCAGCACCTCAGCCCTCAGCACCACCAAGCTAGTGACAAGGTGTCAGTCTCTTCATTGCCTGAATCCCCTTTAGTCCTGACTAATCTGAGTACTGCATAAGAATTACCTGTTTTCTGGGATGTTTTCCCAATACTATGTTTTGTTGTGACTTCCCAACTCTGTTTCTGAATGGCTTTTCCTATCCTGGAACTTTTTTTTTTGTACTACTGGTGTAAAAGGCTTCTCAGGTGGGGAGGGAGGCATAACTCTTTGGGTATCAAGTATAACATCAGTTTGTATGGGTGCAACCCCTTCTTTTTTATCTCTTTTTCTGGGGACCCATTAACCTCTATGTTTTCCCTCTGTTTATCTGATTTCTGTAAACCTGTGTTATCCAAGGAGGTTACTATGACTGGATTCCCTTTCTTAGCCTGAAGATGTTGTTTGGCCACTTTTTTGGCCTGCGACTTGTGCTATATTGATCAATCCTTCATGGGATGGACAGTCCTCCTTGTTGTGCAATGCCCAAGGACATCACCCATAGGCACAGCCAGTGTGCTCGCATAAACTGCACTTAAATAAGTTTAAGCAATTTGTGGCAAGATGTCCATATTCTAAACAGTGACTACACTGTGTGGTATCACAAGTTGAGCTGATATGTGTATGTGTGAGCCACGCTTAAAACATGAACGTGGCTGGCCTATATAAAACAAGGATCCTCAATCCCTTCCAAGGAAAAAGGAGCTAGGGAGATGCACAGGCCCTGAATTTGTTCTGTAAAGTTTCACTTTAACCCTCCACCCTCCATCCCATATCTGCTTGCTAACCAGGCTAGGAGTGGGTTTCCCTAAAACTTCACAATGCTGCCTCAACCAAAACAAAATGTCTTCCACATTAACACCTTAAGTTTTGAACAAAACAGTGACGTTCTTTGCTATGGGTTTCGTGAGGGGAATAGTCTGAAAAGGTATCCAGACAGGATTGTTCTTTCAAACAACATGAAGTCTTGCTATATTATGACATATGCAGTGAGTCCCAACCTTCGAACTGCTCCGGAGGTGAAAGAGTTAACTTTCCATGCCAGGCATGGAATGCTGAGTCGAGCTCAGTTGAAAACTCTGTCTGTTGTTCTTCAAACTCAAACTGTCAGATTCTTTACTCTGCCTCACTGAACAGTCGCTCTGGAGATTTCTCCTTCTGCTCAGTTCATTTTGTCGGTCAAAGTATTATTTTCTCAGTTTTTTGACCGAATTTAAACCGCAACTGGTCGGTTCAAGCTCTGTCTGTGGTACTCTTAGTACTAGATAGGTTTTACATTTATTCTTCTGTGTGGAACTTGTAAACAGTTTATCGGTTCGGTTTGAACCGATCAGGTTGCTTAAAATATATTAATCTGTCTTTTAGAGTGTGGTTACCGGTTCTTATCGGTTCTAAAAAAAAAACGGATTTTATTACGTTTTTTTCCATGACCTGTGACACGGTTGGGAACCAATAAGAGGGTCTTGCTTGGTGGATTGTCATAAACGGGCAAGTTTGGTTAGGACTGGCACTATGTCTGAGAAACCCAAAAGAAAAACCGGGCCCACAGGGTTTCAACACTGCAGTGTCCGTGGGAAGTCTTTGCTAAGGCTGACCCCCACACCACCTGTGTTTATTGTCTGGGGTTTGACCACCTCAATGCAGACTGCCAGATTTGCAAAAATTTTCCTGCAGCTACCCTGGAAAAAGAGTTGGTAGGCTCAGGGAAAGGGAGGCCAAAAAGTCCGCTGACCCGGATGGCCAGCCCGGTTCGGTTTCAACCGAACCGGAGGGAGTGCCCTCTGACCAGGGCTAGACTTCCTCGGGCAAAAGGATAGCCGACTCAGAGGAGTCAGTTCCAGCAAAAAGGACTAGGAAATCAGCTGGTGTGTAGCCAAGACTTTCCTCTCCAACCGCTGAAGAAATAGCCAAGTGATTAAAAATTGTCCATGCTTTCCCGGTTCGACCCGAACGGCACCATCAGGTACGGTTCGGCCGGTTCCACCAGTTCAAGAGTATGATTTAGAGGAATTTTATGAACCGGAGGAGGGGGAAGAGGAGCATGAGGAGAGTGAATGTGGATTTGAAATTCTGGATGTGCCCACTGAACCGGACATCTCCCCAGACAGACCTTTAAGAGTGTCTCCTCCTAGGCTTTCTGAGTCCCCTTCTCATTTTATGTTTTATAAAAAAGTGGCTGAAACCCTCCAGCTCCCTATGGAGGAAGCTGTGGATGATCAAGAGGAGCCTGACTATCTGAAAATGATGGATATCCCAGAGTCTAGGAGACTGTCTATTCCTTTGCATAAATCTTTTCGGAAACAGACAGTAAAAATTCTAAAAACTCCTCACACTATACCTCCTGTGGAAAAGAGAATGGACAAGAGGTACACATTGTCAGGCTCTGATACGGAGTTCCTTACACAACAATGCAGCCATGTTGGGGTAGTGCAGGCTGCAGCCTGTGACAAGGCAAATATTCCCTTGGCTTCACACCCCCCCTAAAAGGACTCCAGGAGGATTGATGCCATGGCAAAGAAACAGTACATGGCAGCATCCTTGGGACTCAGACAGGCAAATTATATGGCTTATGTTGCTAGATACCAGAAATCCAGATGGGATACTGTTATGGCTCTAGCAAAACAGGTCCCTGGCCAGCTTGCCAAGGAGCTGGAGCAGGTGGCTGCTGATGGTATTGAGGCATCTAAGGTGCAATTCCATGCTGCAGTGGACTCCAATGATGTTTCATCAAGAGTCATGGCTACATCTGTGGCACTTGCAGAATGGCTTGGCTCAGGTGTACTAGCCTGTCTGGATACCCAGTCTAAGGCCATGGATTTTCCTGTTGTGGGTAATTCTCTGTTTGGGAGCAGACAGAGGATTACATGAAAAATGGATGAGTATAGGACCACCTATAGGAGTGCACAGGCCAAGGAAAGGCAGGCCACTCCTCCAAAGCAGCCTTCAGAGGCAGGGGCAGGCCTCTTCATAGGCCTTTCACAAGCCAGGCCTCCTCTTCCGCTTACACTCAGAGGGGGTTCTTTAGAGGGAGAGGCAGACGGGGTACAAGCAGGCCTGCTTCCACCCCTCAGCCTAAAGCCCCTGCCAAGCAGGCACCCTGATGGGTTGCCAGGGCCGATTCTCAACTACCCATGGGGGGCAGGCTGGCTTAATTTGTCCAGGACTGGAAGTCTCTGATATCAGACAAGTGGGTCCTGGAAGTAGTAAGCCAGGAACTGGTTCTCAGCTTCAAAAAATTTCCTAAGATGAGAACCAGATCCTTTCCACCTGCAAATCCACCAGAGGCACTTGCCCTAGAGGCAGAAGTCTCTTCCCTCCTGGCTCTCAGAGCTGTGGAAAGGGTTCCACCCCTACACCAGGGCAAAGGATTGTACTCCAGGTACTTCCTTACCCCAAAAAAGACAGGAGAATGGCGGCCCATCCTGGATCTCAGATACTTAAACAAGCACCTTTTAAAACCAAAATTCAAAATGGTGACTCTGGGAATTATTCTACCCTCTCTAAGACCAGGGGACTGGCTAGCGTCCCTGGACCTCAAGGATGCCTACTTCCATATTCTCATCAGAAGCTCCCATCGAAAGTACCTCAGGTTCGAGCTGCCCTCAGGCCATTACCAGTTCAGAGCAATGTCCTTTGGCCTCACCTCTGCTCCAAGGGTATTCACAAAATGCCTGGCAGTAGCAGTTGCCTACCTAAGAAGGCAAAAAATTGCCATCTTCCCTTACCTGGACGACTGGCTCATAGTAGGCCAGTCTCCAGACCAAGTCAAGTTACATCTTCAGATAACTCAGCAACTGCTTACCTCTCTAGGTTTCCTTCTGAATCTTCCAAAGTCAGTTCTAGAGCCTGTCCAGCTTCTCACCTTCATAGGCGCAGAACTAAACACACAGGAAGCCAGAGCCTTCCTTCCTTTGGACAGGGCAAGGACCCTGGTCTCTTTGGCCTCCTCATTCATCCTGCAGGTCTCTCGACCAGCAAGGCATTTTCTGCAGCTCCTGGGACACATGGCTGCTTCTACAGCAGTAGTGCAAGGAGCAAGATTTCAGATGAGGGACATCCAGTTCCATTTGAAAGCCTTTTGGTCCCAAAGGAAGGACCCTCTAACCAAGTTTATCCCAGTAACTTGAACCCTGATCCAAGCCCTACAGTGGTGGCAGGATCAGAGCAATCTGAGACAAGGGGTCCCCTTTGTCACTCAGTCTCATTCTTTAATCCTTACTACGGATGCATCCCTCTTGGGGTGGGGAGCTCACATGGGCAACCTCACTACCCAGGGACTGTGGTCCCCTCAGGAATCTTGGCTCCACATCAACCTGTTGGAGCTCAGAGCAGTTTTTCTAGCACTTCAAGCTTTTTCCAAATCTGTTCAGAACAAAGTTGTTCAGGTCAGAACAGACAACACCACTACAATGTGGTACATCAACAAGCAAAGAGGCACTCGATCTACGGCCTTGTGCACTGAAGCAATGAAGTTGTGATCTCTGGCTTACTCCCTGAACACCTCCTTACAGAAGTTCACCTCCCAGGCAAGGACAATGTCCTGGCAGATGCTCTCAGCAGGATTTCACAGGGCCATCACGAATGGTCACTGGATCCCCTGGTCCTGGGGGTAATATTTGCCAGATGGGGCACCCCACAGATAGATCTTTTTGCAGCCCCAGACAATCACCAACTTCCCTTTTTTTTGCTGCAGACCCCCAGTCTTGGGCTCAGTCCCTCTGGATGCCCTAGTTCTCAATTGGGAAGGGAAGTTTCTCTATGCTTCCCCCCCCCTTCCCTCTGCTGTTCAAAGTGTTAGTCAAAATCAGATCTCAATCCTGCAAAGTAATTCTGATTGCTCCAGATTGGGCCAGACAACCCTGGTATCCACTCCTACTGTCCTTAGCCGTCCATCTCCCCCTGTGTCTTCCCAGGAATCACAATCTGTTAACCTGTGCTCAGGGAAGGGTTTGGTACCCGAACCTCAAATCTCTCAATCTCAAGGCCTGGTTCTTGAAGAGTTAGAGTTTGCTGATCTACACCTCTCCCAAGGTGTAATGGATATATTGAAGGCTTCTAGGAAGCCTTCCACCAGGGCTACTTACAATTCCAAATGGAAGAGGTTTTCTATATGGTGCTCTGGGAAGTATATTTCCCCAGAATCTGCTGACTTACCCACAGTCCTGGATTATATGGTCCATTTAAACACTTTGGGGCTGAGACCAGCTACCCTAAAGGTGCATTTGGCAGCTGTGTCTGCTTTTATTTCAGCAGGTTAACCCTCTTCTCTTTCAGCTCATCCTGTATTCTCTAAGTTTTTAAGAGTTGCTCACACCAACCCTCCATTCAGGGACCCTGCCCCTGCCTGGGATCTTAATGTTTGCATTGCTCAGCTTATGCAACCTCCCTTTGAGCCCTTGTCTTCAGCAGAGCTTAAGTATTTGACTTGGAAGACTGTGTTTCTGGTAGCCATCACTTCGGCCAGACACATAAGTGAATTACAAGCTTTGTCAGTGGAGCCCGATTTTATCTCCTTTCATATAGATAAAGTGGTCCTCAGGACTAACAGGAAGTTCTTGCCTAAGGTGGTTTCAGATTTCCACCTTAATCAATCTATTTCTCTCCCAGTGTACTTCACTGACCATTCCTCCTCTGGCGAGAGGAGGTTACACAGCTTAGATGTGAAGAGAGCCCTTAGTTACTACATTGAGCGTACCAGGGGTCACTGGTTTTACTCCCTCCAACTGTTCTTCACTTATGGTGAGGTTGGTAAAGGGAAACCTGCTACTAAAAGATCCATTGCCAGGTGGATTGTCTCTTGTATCCAGTTATGTTATGTAAAGCTGGGTAAAGTTCCTCCCTCAGGCCTGAGGGCTCACTCTACCAGAGGTACAGCTGCTTCCCTGGCTGCTTCCAGGGACATCCCCATTCTAGAGATTTGTCATGCAGTTACCTGGAAAACAGTTCACACTTTTACCAAGCATTAGTCTCTGGACATCCAGGC
Organism: Neoceratodus forsteri; assembly: GCA_016271365.2. Lineage (NCBI taxonomy): Eukaryota > Metazoa > Chordata > Ceratodontiformes > Ceratodontidae > Neoceratodus > Neoceratodus forsteri. The sequence goes on from JADMNL010000035.1 coordinate 31,166,323, forward strand.
TAGGAGAGATGCTTGGTTTGGCACAGCTGTGCTTCAGATCCTATTTCTAAGTAGGTTCTGTCCCTCCTCCATGGAGAGTACTGCTGTTGTAATCTGCATATGTCATAATATAGTAAGACTTCATGTTGTTTGAAGAAAAAATTACTCACCTTAGTAATGTTGTTTCTTCTAATGGAGTCTTGCTATATTATGACCTCCCCCCCACCTGCCCCTCTCAGAACCTTTGTTTTTGGGATGTGGGTGGGCAGTGCAGTGTCAGCACTTAGTAAATGCCCACCTTGTTATTTCACCCCTCCTTTTTCTTGGGGTGACTGGGAGTTGTGTTTTTCATTTTTTTGGGTCTCATGACTTAAGTCTTTGTTTTGGGACCAAAAAATGTGTTCTTATATTTAGTAGCCAGTTGGCTAGTGTAGGTTTACAGCTTCCACACAGGACCTTAGTGAGTTTAGCTCATAAAGATCTGACAGTTTGAGTTTGAAGAACAACAGACAGAGTTTTCAACCGAGCTTGAGCTCAGCGTTCCATGCCTGGCATGGAAAGTTAAATCTTTCACCTCCAGAGCAGTTCGAAGGTTGGGACTCACTGCATGTGTCATAATATAGCAAGACTCCATTAGAAGAAACAACATTACTAAGGTGAGTAATTTTTTCTTTGAACCTCATGGCCCAGAACCTGTCTAAATTTGACACATTTTTTAAACTTATGTCATAACAGGAGTGTCCAATGCTAATCAAAGTGAAGATTTCCAATGAAAACAATTTAATTGCCCCTTTTAGCCCTGGCTATGTGTAACCTGCCTGGTGGAGATTCTAGACCCCCCTTTGTAAAGCAGCCGGATAGCATTTCTCCTGGGTGCAGGCTCTCCTTTATTCTGAAATGAACTGGATAATTTAAACATAGGTTTTAACCTGGACTGGCTTTCCCCCTCCTGAAAAGCTTCATCTGTGGGGCCCATTCCAAGAAATCTATCTGCAGCTTGGTCTGCCGCAGTGCTAGGCCCCAACTCTGTTTGCACTGAAATATTAGCCCCAACATGAAGATCAGCAGTGGGATTATTATCAGTACCAGCAACTGTAACAGAATTAGTACTAGTGGGATTATCAATACCGACAACTGTAATAGAATTAGTACCAGTGGGATTATTATCAGTACCAGCAACTGTAATAGAATCAGTACCAGTGGTATTATTATCAATACCGACAACTGTAATAGAATCAGTACTAGTGGTATTATTATCAATACCGACAACTGTAATAGAATCAGTACTAGTGGGATTATTGTCAATACCGACAACTGTAATAGAATCAGTACTAGTGGGATTATTATCAATACCGACAACTGTAATAGAATCAGTACTAGTGGGATTATTATCAATACCGACAACTGTAATAGAATCAGTACTAGTGGGATTATTATCAATACCGGCAACTGTAATAGAATCAGTACTAGTGGGATTATTATCAATACCAGCAACTGTAACAGAATCAGTACTAGTAGGATTATTATCAATACCAGCAACCGTAACAGAATCAGTACTAGTGGGATTATTATCAATACCAGCAACTGTAACAGAATCAGTACTAGTGGGATTATTATCAATACCAGCAACTGTAATAGAATCAGTACTAGTGGGATTATTATCAATACCAGCAACTGTAATAGAATCAGTACTAGTGGGATTATTATCAATACCAGCAACTGTAATAGAATCAGTACTAGTGGGATTATAATCAATACCAACAACGGTAATAGAATCAGTACTAGTGGGATTATTATCAATACCAGCAACGGTAACAGAATTAATACTAGTGGGATTATTATCAGTACCAGCAACTAACAGAATTAGTACTAGTGGGATTATTATCAATACCAACAACTGTAATATAATTAGTACCAGTGGGATTATTATCAATACCAACAACTGTAATAGAACTAGTACCAGTGGGATTATTATCAATACCAGCAACTGTAATATAATTAATATTAGTGGGATTATTATCAATACCAACAACTGTAATAGAACTAGCACTAGTGAGATTATTATCAATACCAGCAACTGTAATAGAATTAGTACTAGTGGGATTATTATCAATACCAACAACTGTAATAGAACTAGTACTAGTGGGTGTAAGCGTTGTGTTAAAATTACTTAAATTATCAATAACAAATGAGACGAACGGAGATGAGGCTGATGGCGGAAGAATTTAATGATTATAATAATAATCACAGCGAGAGATTACAAGTGGTACATTCTTCATTCTTCAAAATAACAGTGTATGCTGGCTTGCTTATATAGTGGAAGACAGCATCATCATTTCCTATGGTTGTTTATGATTGGTTCAAAACAAGTACAAACATCAACTTAAAAGGCAATTCTCCTTTTGGAATATGTATGACAAGGCAATTCTTCTTTGGTATATGTATGAGCTCATCTTTGGTCAGCACAAGTATAGATAGTGTTCATTTTATTACTATACGCAGCTAGCAACAACTGTCACTATCAGTTACCAAGGTCTAGGAGGGAAAAATAGATTTGGGCTTAAGAATGTGCATACAAGCATTTTGGCCTGTCCTGATAAGAATAGTCAGAAGGATAATTTGAACTCTATTCTGTATTTCTGCCTTGCAGACATTTAAGACACCTGTTTGCTATTACTTACATGGTCAATACAAATATCAAAAGGCACTTTAATATTGCAACTTGTGGCTTAGTTTAACTTGTAGCTTTACAAGTTTTATATAATTCAATTATATAGGCCAACATTTGTTACACAAACACATTATGTTTTAGACCAAAATGAGGTTTGCCTGAAATATTGGGACAAACTTCTTTATCCCGTGTTACAAGCCCCCCTTGGCCCAATATTTTCCAATTATTATTTGTGTAACAATGCAACTCCTTGGAGCATGTACATCTCACTACGTACTTGACGAATAGTAAGTCTTAAGCAACACAGGTTTATAATTACCAAGAACAATAAGACCACTTGCAACACAAGTAAAGCTTTAAAAGACAGGACTCCTAAGGGTCCCCCTGCATAGCTATAAATCAAGTGCTCATTATCACTCTCACTGAGCAATTCATTTACAACTGCTTGTACCTTATGGATTTGTATCAAATTAGTATCTTTTTGATTTAAAAATGACTGTACATTAAGAGACAGGAGAGGTATCACAGCTCCAAATGATGGCACTTAACATGTCAATTAACATAGTGGCATAAAACTTTGACACACCAGTATCTGCACAACTACTGTTAGCATTTATATTTCAACTAGAGAAAATCTAAGTTTATATGCACTCTACTGTACTTTACATTATTCACAAGCATTTGATCAATAGGTGTTGATGTAAGCCCACTCTCTGGCCCTTTTGTCACATTTGGGCATTCAGTTGGTGTTACAGTTAAGCATATGGCATTTGAGACTGCAAAACATAATGATTTGTTTACACCAGCATAGTTACAAACACTATTATTACCCAAAGACAGTAGGACAGAGTTAACACATAAACACCATTGTCCTTTGATGTGGCTCTGTTTATAACATGAGACACATTTTTTCTGTTTTTAGTCCATGTAGCTTTGCTGTGATCCAGTCTTGAGCTCTGAGGCACAGCTAGACCAGCTGTTAAGTATGTCCACACACCAATTTGTAGAAAAGTCAGTGTTTATATTGCTGGCTGCTGGATGGCTGATTAGCAGACACACTGGCCAGGGGTGCATTAGATTGTGCATTGAGTCCTTTTAATGGAACAGCCACACACACTGGCATGGCATTTGTGTTGTGGTAGTTGATTACACCCTGGCACACAGATTAACAGTCCATAAAAAAGTAATAGTTTACAATAAACCATTAAAATCACAGTCCATAGTAAAGTAATAGTTCTGCATAAAATATCAGCCATGTTTGGAACAAACAGCAGTGAAGAAATGGATGTCTTGCTTGAAGATCAACTGAAGAAGAATCTTCTTGCTGAAGTTAGGGGATTGCCCCTACCCCAGACTTAACTTTATAGTAAGTAGAAACAATAAGCTTGATTGTACAGTTTAAACTGACTGGACCTTTTTTAGTTGATTTAAAGTTTTACAAATAGATGTAATTTTGCTAAAAACTTTACACTTGCAGAGGTAATAATAACTTGATTTATGCAATAGTCCTTATGTGGAACCAATTAGACACAAAGATAGTGATGACATCAAAACTGTGGCAGTGTTTTTTTTTTAGGAAAAAGATGAAGGTCTTGGCAACCTAGATGAAAGTATTACTGTTGTTGAACGTGGATATTTTATGTGTGCCACACCGTGGAAACCTGCAAACTTGCAAAGTGTTAGAGAATGATGAACATAATTTTTTTAACTGAGACCCGAGTTATAAAATCTTGTAATGTTACAATAATACGCTTTAAACATATAGTTTATAGCAATATGCCTGTTACACTATGTAATAGTGGGACAAACACATATATTGTTGGCCTATGCCAACTTAATAAAACAAGATTATTTCTATATGATAAAAGAAGCCAAGCATCCCTGGGTTTCCTTATCCTAAGCATGACAAAATGTCAGCTGAGTTTATAAAAGATCCAGATTGATGATAATACTGTACGTACGTATTTTTTTAGAATGCATTTAAAAAAATGATTACACCATGGTCACACATAAAAACAAAAGCCATTGTTTTTTTAATTGTAGATGGTAAACTCTCAAAAACAGCTGTAATAGTTCTTTTTTTAAAAAAGTGTACTGTATACATATATAAAAAAGTAAAAAAGTTTGGGGAGGTGATGAATAATTCTCCCCATCCATCTGGACTGTCTTGCATAGTATAGGAATCACATGATATTATTCAGGAACAAAGAAGTTTTGCTTACAGTTAAATGTTGATTGACTGTGTTGGCTGAAAGCCCAGAAAAAAGGAGAAAAGAGAGAAAAAAAAGTGTGTTCCTTTTTACTTAGAATGCTAGTTATGTAATAAAAAGTTAAATTGCATGGTTCACTTTTGGGGTGCTTTCATAAAAACACACATTTTGTGAAAAATTGTGCTTTAGGTATGGAATACGCATGAAGTCTGAACTGGTAGTTGAAACACAAGAAGGTCAAATAAAATGCAAAAGGTCACGCAGTGTACATGCAAGGGTCACTCAAACCCAATTATTTTTGTAGTGTCCTTGAACACTACTGATATTAAAACATCTTTAAATAATAATAGAGCACGAAATGAAACTGCTGGCCAAGACAGTACCCACACATATACACACACAACAAGAAATACTTAACATAAAATAAGACTGACATTATTTGACACCAATTTGCTGAGGTAATGCCCATAGTTTTTTTTAGAAAACTGTACGTGTTTTAGATATATGATGCTGAAAATATTACAGCCACGGGCATTTAGAATCAGGGTTGTCCCCTTCCCCATCAAATGTAAAGTGGGTTTTTCTACCAGAATGTTGCTGTATGGTAGCAACATTGTTTTTAATATTGCAGCTTAAGGTATTAATGCACTGCATAGGAAAGGCAGTATGTTTAGACTTCTTGGCTGATGTTACATTGCACAGGAAATGAAAACAACTTTTCATGTAATTAACTTAAACATGTTTTATCCAAGGACACTTGAATACCATATTTAAAAGTATGCCAACATCATTTTTAATGAGAATCTTTTATCCTTTAGAAACGCTAGTGTTACTGATAACATTATTAATCATGCCAAACAACTCCGAGTGGTTTGTTTGGTTATGGTAGCAATCACAGAAGAACAAGTGGCTAGCCTTTGCTTTAGTCCACCCCACAGCATACTGAGAGTATTCAGAATCAAACTCTTTAACATTAGAAGAGGCAAGGTCTTTGGGCATTAAGTTAGCATGCCTTGCCAATACCTCTCGCTGATGTTGCAAGTTTGCCATATCTGAGTTTTTACTCCTACATTTTAACTACTCAGATACAGGAGTTAGCACGCTGTAAAGTGCCTGTTTTTAGATTTTAAGACATTTACATCTTACAAACGTGCTATTTATTAACAGAAGCTGTGTTATAGTTTATATTGCAATCAATAAAAGAGAATTATCCTTATCTAAAAGACAAAGGTCTCCCTGTACCTTTACTAACTGTAACTTCAGTTGTTGGTTTTTCTCTTGCAGGGATTTTGGCTCTTGACTTATTTGCATTTCTAAACTATCTATTTTTGACTGCAGCTGGATTCTTACATCTTGCTGTTCATGCAGCTTTTTTTTTTTTTTTTAAAGTCTCATGTGTTAACGAATTACCACCTGGCTATATTATCACAGACTTTGTACAGTATTTGCTAGTTTCTTTTTTTTTAATTTTTTATTAAAATACTGCTGTGCCTGTTGATCATGGTTTGTATGCTCCCCCCTTTAGGTGTTTCCCTAAGAAACAACCTATTAATGTTTTTGTACTCATTTTTCATCTTTGTGCCTGCCTAGCCTTTACTGCCGGGTCCACCCATGCACTGGTGCCCCAGTCTGTCTGGCTATGTCTTATGGCTCCCCTGTGAGGTCCGGCTTGCAGGTCCCAGCACCTTCACTTACCTACTCTGCCCCATGAGTTCCTACAGAGTTAAGTATTACTTTTATTTAAAACAATTGGAAATCATACATCACCTGATTAGCAAGTGGCTAAAACTGTCTGTGTGCACCTTTTTCTCTTGCTTTAAGCCAACAGTACCACGTCTCCAAGCGTCATCACCTTCTTATTGGGGTCCGCAGTCTAACCAACCAGTAGTTAGGCAAACTCCTCACATGCAGTACCAGCGATCTGAGTCTTTAAGGCACCAAATGTAAGCGTTGTGTTATTGTACTTAAATTATCAATTACAAATGAGACAAACGAAGATGAGGCTGATGGTGGAAGAATTTAATGATTATAATAATAATCACAGCGAGAGATTACAAGTGGTACATTCTTCATTCTTCAAAATAACAGTGTATGCTGGCTTGCTTATATATAGTGGAAGACAGCATCATCATTTTCTATGGTTGGTTCAAAACAAGTACAAACATCAATTTAAAAGGCAATTCTCCTTTTGGTATATGTATGACAAGGCAATTCTCCTTTGGTATATGTATGAGCTCATCTTTGGTCAGCACAAGTATAGATAGTGTACATTTTATTACTATACCCAGCTAGTAACAACCGTCACTATCAGTTACCAAGGTCTAGGAGGGAGAAATAGATTTGGACTTAAGAATGTGCATACAAGCAGTTTGGCCTGTTCTGATAAGAATAGTCAGAAGGATAATTTGAACTCTATTCTGTATTTCTGCCTTGCAGACACTTAAGACACCTGTTTGCTATTACGTACATGGTCAATACAAATATCAAAAGGCACTTTAACATTGCAACTTGTGGCTTAGTTTAACTTGTAGCTTTACAAGTTTTATATAATTCAATTATATAGGCCAACATTTGTTACACAAACACATTATGTTTTAGACCAAAATGAGGTTTGCCTGAAATATTGGGACAAACTTCTTTATCCCTTGTTACAGTGGGATTATTATCAATACCAGCAACTGTAATAGAATTAATACTAGTGGGATTATTATCAATACCAGCAACTGTAATAGAATTAATACTAGTGGGATTATTATCAATACCAACAACTGTAATAGAACTAGTACTAGTGAGATTATTATCAATACCAGCAACTGTAATAGAATTAGTACTAGTGGGATTATTATCAATACCAGCAAGTGTAATATAATCAGTACTAGTGGGATTATTATCAATACCAGCAACTGTAATATAATTAATACCAGTGGGATTATTATCAATACCAGCAACTGTAATAGAATTAGTACTAGTGAGATTATTATCAATACCAACAACTGTACTAGAACTAGTACTTATGGGGTTATTATCAATACCAACAACTGTACTAGAATTAGTACTAGAGGGATTATTATCAATACCAGTAACTGTACTAGAATTAGTACTAGAGGGATTATTATCAATACCAGCAACTGTACTAGAATTAGTACTAGTGGGATTATTATCAATAGCAGCAACTGTACTAGAATTAGTACTAGTGTGATTATTATCTATACCAACTGTAATAGAATTTGTACTAGTTTGATTATTATCAGTATCAACTGTACTAGAATTAGTACTAGTGGGATTATTGTCAATACCAGCAACTGTAATAGAACTAGTACTAGTGTCAGAAATTACCCCAGGGTTTGTTGGAACTCTATACAGTTTTGGTGGCCACCTTTGGTGAAACAGCTGCCAAATATCTCTGGAATGTACTGTCCGTTGGGTCAGGAAGCCAATGTCCATTTGATCCTTGTACCCAGCCAGCATCCCCTACAGCATGGATCGGAGATCAGTTCCCTTCCCCAATATCAGTGTTCTGTGGGGATTTTGCAATGTTCAGTGAAGCGGGCACTTGTTGCTGGCCTTGTTTACTCCATCCAGGAGTTGTTTTGTTTGCAGGAAAGCTAAACCGTATGTCCTGTACACCCAGGAGCAAATGCTCTGTTTCCAAATCCCAAGCTGCTGCCATGGCACTTTACCTTTCTTTTTATCGGGAAGAGCAGCTTGCGGCTCTTGGTACATGGTAGTATTACCATTCTCACTGCCAGCTGCCTGTGAAACTCCTCAAGATGAACATTATTTCAATTGATCTGATGACAGTACTGAAGCAGCCTAAGTTGCGATATGCTTTGATGCAACTATGTAATCAGGCCTCTGACTCGTGCTGACAGCTGGAGTTGTAGACATGGCAGGAACAAACCGGAAAGTAATTCAAACAGTTCTTTCTCTAAGATTTTTGCTTTCTCTAGGCATCACTCTTTTCAAAGCCTTTACTGCTGAAGCTTATCGCTACTAAGAGATAAGTCTCCCGTATTCATATTCACAGTATCAATATTTGCTGTTTGATGCATTTCTGACATTTTCAATACATCGGTGGAGATTTCTTTTTGCAACTCTTCCAAGGACAAGAACAACTTATTGGCAATATCCACATCTGAAAAGTCTGCCGCAGCCATTGCGACATTGACGGCCTCTTCAGTTGTGGCATCAGGGGAGGAGGCCTGCTCCTCTGTCTCTTCCATGTCCATTCTCTCTGCTAGATTCACTGAAGTGGTAATCTCAGCAAGATGGCTAAGGGTTCCCCCTGCTGGAGAGTGGTGGAATTTCCTCGGTGCCTTGGCCAACTTTCCCCCATTCACTAAAAATAACACCAACAGCTTAATCTGGTTCAAGGTCAGTTGGCATTCATCTATATCCCCCTCCCCCCCTAGGTCGGGCCTGAAAATAGGCAAGAATTTGTCTAGTGCACTTACCCGGTCAACAAAAACTAAATAAAAATAATATCCTAGTATTACCTCAGAAGGGGTGTAAACTAAAACATTTATGCAATAGATATGTCGACTCCCTTGAAGTCAGAAATCATAACCAATGCAAAATTACATTTCAAATAAATCATTCTACTTGCAGTACAATTCCAGCTATTATAGATGACATTGAGTAATAATTAAAAGAAAAGACCTTTACCCTCAGAAAAGGCATTCCACTAATTTCCTTGGCTGTCAACCCTACTTCTGTTGACAGGAACAATTATGCAGTACATTAAATTCAGTCTCACACAGAGCTGACAGACTGGATTAACCAGTGTGAACAAGCAACATTTTTTTGGAGGCTATACTGCAGTCAGGGAGAGATTACCTTATATGCAGAGTGGGGAATACATCCTGTAAAATATTAGTGTGCAGGGTGACGTCCTCATGATCAATCCGGCTTCCCCAAGCTCTGCTAGGGTGGTCTGCCTGCCATCTTATCCACCATGTGGCAACACTCACCATCTACTCTTAATCACCATTGCCATCTTACCCTTCCTGTCTCATGAGTAAATGGGATAGCTATGTAGCCACAGAGCAGTAAACATTTTAAGAATATAAACACTGGCTCAACGGACATTACCAAAAATGTGCAGTAAGTGGCAATGGTGAGAACAGGCTACAAGTCACATTGCCTATTACACTGTACATTTCCTGCTAGCAGCGTGTGTTTATCTCTGTGGTTAACATACACAATAACATATATACAGTGTATAATACTGTATAAGTAAATGGAGAACAGTGACTTGTCCCCAGGGTAAACCATCTTGCTGACTGCAAGCAGTTCGGTTCAGACAAGTCCCAACTCTCATACCCATGTTAGTGATACTCATGGCCCATGGTCTAACCGAGGATAAAGTGGACAGCTCAGTGATCAGGAATCCTCCTGCCCCACTGAAGCATCACTCCCTGACGTGGTAGGTGCTTGATTCAGTTTAGTCACAAAAGTTTCAGCTGCTCAGGTCTGTGAACTGATATTGTTTGTCCTTATAAATTAGTTTAATCCTATTTTATTATGGTAAAAAGCTCCCCCTCCATTAGGTACAGCAGAGATCTGAGGCCCCTATATCTGACTGTCTTGTGAATCCCAACTCTCAAAGATGACACTATGAATTGATCTAGCATCACAAGGAATATAGTTTAGTCTCCATCACCAGACTGTCTGACTGGACATATTGTCAGTGGTTCAGCATTGTTACCATTTTTATTTAAGTGAGGACTAAAATATGGATACAGTGTTTCAGTAAATGTGTCTGTAAAAGTGTAGAGCCGCATCCTGAAATCTGGATTGTAAAAGGATATGGTCCCTCCATCAAAGTCCAGGTAAATACCAATTTTCTTAAGTTTGACAGACAGGTCTATTGTTTTAGTGTGTGAATCACAAGCTTTATATGTATTTTCATTTCTCAGCTGTAACACCCAGAATCCATTTTCTGGTGAACAGATGATATCACCTTTCCTGTTTGATGAAGCTGAAGCCAAACCCAGAGTCCATCTTGTTTTGTTTCCCACTTCCACTTCCCAGTAGTGCCTCCCTGATGTAAACCCTGGTGATCCCAGGACAGAAACAACAGGTGAAAACCTCTTTGGGTTATCGGGTCGGTTCTGATGTGTGTCATCACGCCTCACACTGGTCAGGTCATCAGACAAGATCAATTTATTGTGCGCTGTTTCAGGGTCCAGGGTTACAGATTCTGAGGAAAAGAGAGAGACAGTAAATACTGCAAAAGAATAGAAGCTGCTGCTTCTAGTTATAGTACACAGTTTTCTATTCATAGTATACAGTAATTTAAAAATGATACACGGCTTGAGGACAAGGAATAGCTGAGTTTTTCAGTTGTGATTTTTATGTAATGCAAACAATAGATGTGAAACATACAACATGAAGTCATTAAACCAATGGTCTGTGTTGCAGCAAAAATGGGATACTTACAACTACTTGCTCCATTTTAAACTGCCCTTTATTTCCAGTTTTGTAAGATCCCAATTTCCCCCCATTTTGAGCCTTCTTTGAGCGTTGTTTTAGAACTGAGATAATTAGGCTGGCCCTTTGGTACAACAGTAGAGCTAGCACTCACAATGCCATTGACCCAGATTCAGGACAAGAGTTGAGTCATCGGGGGGGGGCAACCAGGCAGAGGAGGAGGAGGACTGAGCATCCCAGTGACAACCCTCTTGCTTCAGAGAGGGGAGACAGCATGTACTGCTGTATGCCTGCCACCTAGTGGAGGTCGGGTGATAGAGCAGCAGATGGCGCACATTGGGGGAGGACTCTGACACAGACACTGATAACAGGCCATGTACAAGCACCTACATCACTGCATGCAGGTTGATCTTGGGAAGAAAATAAAGAAAAATCCACTCAGCCGGCTGGATAAAGATGGCTTCCCTGCAGACTCCCCCCACTACCAACTATGGCATCCACCCACTGCTCCATGGTTCTGGTAAGTGGGGGGGAGGTAAGTCTTGGTGAAAGTTTTTGTCAGTGTTGCATATAGCCTTCAGAGGGGCTGGTTTCAGTAGATTAGGAGTAGGGACTAGGAATAAAAACAAGAACTGAGATAATGATAGGAGAGCACCATTAAACATGACTTCCTAGGTTTTCATCATTGCTCTTAGATATAATTGAACATCTGTTGTCTGCCATCTCCAATCCGGTAACAAAGATGAGCTAGCATGCAACAGACACTGGCCTCCAACCTTCTGAGATACTGAAAGAATCAACATTGGGGGTTAAAAGGAGTGCAGAATGAGGCTAGAAAACATCTTGTTACAACATTATTTTATTATTTTTTTCAACTTCAATACACTTGAACAAATTCCCATATGGCAGACAGTCTAAATATGTAAACCTTCTAGGGATAACCTCCCCTTCATCAAACAATAGAAGTGCATCCATCATATTTTGATGCAGCTCTGGAAGAGTATAGTACAAAAATTGTTAGCCCCATAAAGTTATAGAATGTACTGAAAACAGAACCCAGGGGCAGTATGACTAATCTGTTATAAAATAATATCCTGCAGAGTTAAAGACCAAAGGAATCTGCCCCTGTGTGGGGCTAATGGCCTCATGCATAATCCCTTAAACTACTGTAGTCCACAAGGTACTCGCAGCAGCTTAAATGCAACCCAACATGCATGTTAAATATCAACTCTCAGAACAGCATATCCTGATTATTCTACTGAACGTAAAATGAAATATTATAGCCCCCAAGCCTGAGGCCTATCTAAGCAAGCAATAATTCCTTCCAGGGTGGATGGTATTGAGCAATACAAGACAGCCCAGGGTGTAATGAGGTCCAACGCTGCAGGCGGAGGGCCTTATAGCTCCTGGAAAGTCCAGTATTGCCCATATTGCCCACCCTGAAGGGTATTATTATGCTTAGAAAATGGGCTACATGTAAAGATTTGTCTGTAATATTTAAAAATAAAAATAAAATGATAAAAAAAAAAAAATAATAAAAGTTAACTTAATGTTGCCTTTTAGTAAAGTAGTCCCGCTACTGGTATCCTTACCATTATATACCAGTAGAGGGCAGTGCAGCCTTTTACAGTTGTATAGTTTTCCTACTGCTGTGTACAGCGAGTACCTCCTTAGCTCCTGAACCATCACCATGCTCCCCAAGTTTCCAAGTTTACTTGCATTCTTTTTTGTTTTGTTTTTTTTGTTTGAGAGACCGCAGTTTATGCTCTCATCCAGCTTACTTGTAATCTGGGACACTGACACGTGATCGGGAAGACCGTGTGTATAAAGCGAGAGGTAATAGATATAATAGGACTTCATTTTCAATGAATGAAATAATAATTAAAAATACGCTTTTTTTTTTGTCACTGTTTCATTCTTATTTTTATTATTTCAATCTTTCATTCGGGATACTTTTCAAGCACGGCCCCATCTCACAAGGAGCAGCTGTGTGCAAAGGAGTTGCTGCCGACAGTGTAGCATGACTTTTCCAGCACTAAAGTATGGAAAAAACATTTTATTTCTGTTGTGTGTTGTGAGAAGAGCACAGAGAGAAGCACAGTAAAGCAAAGTATGAAAAAAAAAGTTAGTAGTTTGCCCGAACGGTGCTGTATTTGCAGGTTTTGTAGCTGCTATAAGGGAGTCACATACTGTCCATTTGAAATCCGCACTTCCCACCATAAAGCTGATTGGACTGATGGCTTCCTTTTTCTTTGCTTTCCTTGTTTATTTTTTTTAATTTGCGGCTAGTGTTCATTTACTGTACATAAGAGAATAGGATGAGTTGGGGATAATAATAGAGAGATGGGGGGGGTGATTGGCCGGCTGCCAACTCGCTTGCTAAAAGACAAAAAAATAGCAGTTGTCCACTTTAAAAAAATTCGGGGTGCCCCTGGATACCCTAAGTAATGGGGCACCATGAAGAGGAACTTGTTTTTCACTGGGCATCTATTGCAAAATAAATGCATGTCTGACCATGGCTTTCAGCCAATCAAGATGCATTATTTTTAAGTCCATTTACTAAAAAACTGTATTTTCCTGTAGTGTTAAAGGAGATAGGAAATTATTTTTGCTGTTTTAAACTGTTAAATGAATGTCAAATAAGAAACAGTGGCCTTTTTGTGTGTTTTTGTATTGCAAATATTTAAAATGCACATTTATGTGTGTGATCATTATATTGAAAGAACAACCAGCTTTCCAGCAGTTTGTGTTTTTATGTTTGCTTGCACGCATGTGCAAGAAACATAGTGCCATCATTGGAGATTTCGGAGGTGTGTCACCTCCTCCTCCAATTCAGTCAGTGTGTTGGCAGGCACGGCCCCTGTAAGCCAATGCATTCTGGAGCTGTCTATGACAAGCTCCAAAATGCAGTGGCATACAGTTCAAAGGGGGAGCTACGCTTGAGTGAGCAGTGATAAGATATCGCTTGCTTATGCGCAGCTCCCCCCCACACAGACGCCAGCAGGCTGCGCGCCTCGCACGCACAGCGACTGAATAGCCGGCAGGAGGTGCCCAATCCCCGCCGGCTGTGCTGTGTTCCCCCCCAAAGCCTTTGAAAATGCCATGCTGGGTGCCCACCCCAGCGTGGCAAGTAATGATATAGCTGATGGGGGTGCCCAATCCCCCTTTGGCTCCACTATCCTCACCCCCCCGTGAGTACTAAGTGCCACGCTGGGAGCCCACCCCAGTGTGGCAATCCATACTTTGGCCGACAGGGGTGCCCAATCCCCCATCGGCTGAATGGCCCCCCCCACCAACCCGTCCTTGTGCCACGCTGGGGAGGCCCACCCCAGCGTGGCAAACATCCCGTGTCATTCTTTTTTTTAACCTGTAAAGAAAAAAATGGTCCCCACGTAGTCTCCTGGCCCCCTCCACAACCCGCACCCACCCACTGCGACCCTGCCTCCCCACACCCCTCACCCTTATTTACCTCCGGAGCTTACGCGACGATCTCGTGGATCGGGAACACGTCCTGACTTTTCAAAGCTGACCGCGAACTGAGGAAATGCCGTAAGCTGTATAATGGGCTAGATAAGGGATTTCAACTTTGTTGCATATCTCAGAGATTTTGGGAATTTTGCATCAAATTTTCAACATGGGCTTTAGACTTTTTCATGAATGATAACATTACCATGACGCTATTCGGCCCAAGGGTGATTTCGCAGTCACCGCGTGAAATCACCCTTCAGGCCTGAATAACGCCATGACAGTGACATCATTCAAGAGAAGGATCCCAAGAACCCATGTTGAAAAATTTGCCAAAATTCCAAAATGACTGTTTTACGAGCGTTAAGTGCACAGTTCCTCACGCACGCTGTAAGTTCGCAAATTTTCAATATTTTCACTCCAGATTTTCAACATTGCCATTTTACCACACCTTCTTATGAGTAGTACAGCTGTCATTTTCACATCTCACCCAAAATGTGTTCCGCCATGTAGCGCACAATGGTGCATTTGTGCGAAATCAATGTACCGGACAAATTAAGAAAATCACAGTGACACTGTTCATGAGCAGAGGTCTTAAAATGGCTATGTTGAAAATTTGGTGAAAAAATTCCTAAAAATGACTGTTTTACGGGCGTGCGTTGCGCAGTTCCTACGCACGCTCATAAAGTCGCGAATTTTCAATATTTTCACTCCAGATTTTCAACATTGCCATTTTATCACACCTTCTTATGAGTAGTACAGCTGTCATTTTTCACATCTCACCCAAAACATGTTTCCACCCAAGTAGCGCACAATGGCGCAGTCGGTGTGCTAGATCAATGTACTGGACAAATTAAGAAAATCACAGTGACACTGTTCATGAGCAAAGGTCTTAAAATGGCTATGTTGAAAATTTGGTGAAAAAAATTCCAAAAAATGACTTTAATGAGTGTGCTTTGTACAGTTCCTACGCATGCTCGTAAGTTTGTGAATTTTCAATATTTTCACTCCAGATTTTCAACATTGCCATTTTACCACACCTTCTTATGAGTAGTACAGCTGTCATTTTTCACATCTCACCCAAAATGTGTTTCCGCCCATGTAGCGCACAATGGCGCAGTTGGTGTGCGAAATCAATGTACGGGCACATTAAAAATCCAAAATGACTGTTTATGAGCATGCAGTTCCTATGCATGCTCAGTAAGTCTGCAAATTTAATATTTTCACTCCAGATTTTCAACATTGCCATTTTATCACCTCCTTATGAACAGTACAGCTGCAATTTTTCATATGTCACCCAAAATGTGTTTTCGCACATGTAGCGCACAATGGTGCTGTTGGTGTGCGAAAGCAATGTTTAGGACAGATTAAGAAAATCACAGTTACACTGTTCATGAGCAGAGGTCTTAAAATGGCTGTGTTGAAAATTTGGTGACAAAAGTCCATAAAATGACTGTGTTACGAGTGAGCATTGCGCAGTTTCCATGCACCCTCATTAGTACATGACTTTGTCATATTTTCAGTCCAGATTTTCACCAGTAGCATTTTTCCACACTTCCTTATGAACAGTACAGCTGTCATTTTTCACAACATGGCTGAAGTGTGTTTTCACACTTTCAGCGCAGAGATGCGTGGTCGCTGTGGGAAATCATTGTTTGGCACAGATAAAGAAAATCACAGTGACACTGTTCATGATTGGAGGCACCAAAATGCCTGAGTTAACAATCTGCTGTAAAAAATCCCCAACCTAATTATATTACGGGTGTGCGTTGCACAGTTTCTATGTACGCTCGTGACTTCACCATTTTTTAATATTTTTACTACAGATTTGCAACATTGCCATTTTTACACCTCCCCATGAACAGTACAGCTGTCATTTTACATCCTGTTCAGAATGTTTTGCACCTGTGGTGCGAAATGCGTAGTCACTGTGCATAAGCAGCTTTTGGCTAACAAACTGATATTCCCCCTGTTCATGAGGTGGGGGTCACAAAAAAAAACATGTTGAAAATTTGGAGTGAAAATACCAACGAATGCCTGAGGTATTAGGGTTTCCAACCATAACGCCCAACCCTGTAGAGAATGACAGGCATCAGGGGTGTGACTTGGGATTCTTGCCTGTGATGCTCATACTATTCCACACCCTGCAGTCAGTGAGAAGCACTGAGGTATGCCTTGTACTCTTTGGCCCCAAACTTCACCCCATTCTCCTATATCGCACCCATCTCACCGTATTTCCTGATGGAATGGGGTGCGCATAAGGGCCAAAGACCCCAAGGAACACCGTGACACTTGTCAGTGTCTGCAGGGTGGGGTGTGGTGAAATGGCGTGGCCGTTATGCCTGACAACCCAAACGCACACCCCAATGCCTGTCACTCTCTGCAGGGTGGTGGTGGGGTTGGCTTCAGTTCAATACTTCACTGCCATTCCTGTTACGCAGCTCTGTAACTTCTACACTACCACTGCCTATGCCAGCAAGCAAACATTCAGCATTGACAAATGCTTGTTTGTATTGGGAGTCAGCACGTGACAGGCTTTGAAATTCTTACATCATAGACTCCTGATACACATTCAGTTAATTGCTGCCTTCACACTGGACTTGTCAGTGACTTCAGCAAGGCACTGGGTCAGAACATTGCCGACTAGAGCAGCGTGGTCAAGCACTGTGCATTAAAAACATCACCAGTCTTTTTTCTTCATTGGGAGGAGAGAGGGTGGAGGGGTTACTGAAAAGCAAGTGGATAGCATGGGGACTCACAGGACATCTAGAAACAAATATTTTTTCTCCCCGGCACAGATAAACCATTTAAAATTAACTAAGGGCCTTTTAACTGATCTTTAAGGTGATCGGTCGAGGGTGGGTATGGCATGCATTGTGCCAGTTGCAAAATAATAATGGGAGTGCCAAGATTTCCTCTTTAGAAGTGTGAGATGGCATACTGCTGAAGCTGCTGTCAAGTTCAGTGTGAAGGTGGCAATTAAATGAACATATATCGGGAGTCTGTGATGTGAGAATTTCAAAGCTAGCCATGGGCTGACTCCCAATACAAAACAAGCATTTGTCAATGCCGAATGTTTGCTTGCTGGCATTGGCAGTGGTAGTGTAGAAGTTACAGAGCTGCGTAATAGGAATGGCAGTGAAGTATTGAACTGAAGCCAACCCCACCACCACCCTGCAGAGAGTGACAGGCATCAGGGTGTGCATTTGGGTCATCAGGCATAACGGCCACGCCATTTCACCACACCCCACCCTGCAGAGACTGACAAGTGTGACGTGTTCCTTGGGGTCTTTGGCTCTTATGCGCACCCCATTTCATTAGGAAATACGTGAGATGGGTGCGATATAGGAGAATGGGGTGAAGTTTGGGTCGAAGAGTCAAGGCATACTCGATGCCTCTCAGTGACTGCAGGGGTGGAATGGTATGAGCATCACAGGCAAGAATCCCAAGTCACACCCGATTCCTGTCATTCTCTATAGGGTTGGGTGATTTAGTTGAAAAGCCTAATACCTCAGGCATTCATTGGTATTTTAACTCCAAATTTTCAACATGTTTGTTTTGTGACCCCACCTCATGAACAGGGGGAATATCAGTTTGGCAGCCGAAAGCTGCTTATGCACAGTTACTATGGGATTTAGCACCACAGGTGCAAAAATATTCTGAACAGGCTGTAAGAAATGACAGCTGTACTCTTTCATGGGGAGGTGTAAAAATGGCTATGTTGCAAATGTGTAGTAAAAATATTTAAAAAAATGGTGAAGTCACGAGCGTACATAGAAACTGTGCAACGCACACCCGTTCTATAAGTAGGTTGGGGATATTTTATAGCAGATTGTCAACTCAGGCATTTTAGTGCCTCCATCATGAACAGTGTCACTGTGATTTTCTTTATCTGTGCGAACAATGATTTCCCACAGCGACCACGCATCTCTGCACTGAAAGTGTGAAACACACTTGCCATGTTGTGAAAAATGGCAGCTGTACTGTTCATAAGGAAGTGTGGAAAATGCCACTAGTGAAAATCTGGACTGAAAATATTACAAAGTCATGAACTAACGAGGATGCGTGGAAACTGCACAATGCTCACTGTAATACAGTCATTTTATGGACTTTGTCACCAAATTTCAACATAGCCATTTTAAGACCTCTGCTCATGAACAGTGTAACTGTGATTTTCTTAATCTGTCCTAAACATTGCTTTCAGACACCAACAGCACCATTGTCGCTACATGTGCGATAACACATTTTGGGTGATATATGAAAATTGCAGCTGGACTGTTCATATGGAAGTTTAATAAAATGGACATGTTGAAAGTATAGAGTGAAAATATTAAATTTGCAACTTACGAGCATGCACAGGAACTGTGCAACGACTGTCAGAAAAGTCATTTTAGCATTTTTTCACCAAGTTTTCAACATAGCCATTTTAAGACCTCTGCTCACGAACAGTGTCACTGTGGTTTTGTTAATGTGTCCCATACATTGAGTTTGCACATCGACTGCGCCATTGTGTGCTACATGGGCGGAAACACGTTTTGGGCAGGATGTGAAAAATGACAGCTGTACTGCTCATAAGGAGGTGTGGAAAAATGGCAATGTTGGAAATCTGGAGTGGAAATATTGAAAATTCGCAAACCTATGAGCGTGCATGGGAACTGTGCAACGCACACTCATAAAACAAACATTTTTAGGAATTCTGTCACCAAATTTTCAACATTGCCATTCTAAGATCTCTGCTCATGAACAGTGACACTGTGATTTTCTTAATGTGTCCCATACACTGAGTTCGCACAACGACTGCGCCATTGTGCGCTACATGGGCGGAAACACGTTTTGGGTGAGATGTGAAAAATGACAGCTGTACTATTCAGGAATCAATAGTGAGATGAGTCTCTTTGCAGATGACTCGAAACTGGGGGTGGTGGTGGATGGGGAGGAGGGGAGGGTGGCCCTGCAGGGGGACCTGGAGGCTCTGGAAAGATGGTCTAGAAAGTGGAAGCTGAGGTTTAATGCAGGGAAATGCAAGGTACTCCACCTGGGGGCCAGAAACCCAGGCCAAGTGTACACCCTGGGGAATACTACAAGTCTCAATGGCTGAGAGGGACCTGGGGGTGGTGGTGGATGTCAAGATGAACAACTCTGAGACTTGTAGGAGGGCAGCAGCCAAGGCCAACAGGATGCTGGGATGCATCGCTAGGGGGATCACCTCCAGATGGAGGGAAGTGATACTCCCTCTGTATAACTGCTTGGTGAGGCCGCACCTGGAGTACTGCGTGCAGTTTTGGAGGCCGCATTTAAAGAGGGACATTAACCTCCTGGAGAGGGTCCAGAGGAGGGCAACCAAATGATTTGGGGCTTGGGGACAGGACCCATTTAGGAGAGGCTCAAGAGCTAAATATGTACACTTTTGGAAGAGAGAAGGGACTGGGGACAGGATAGAGGCCCTCAGGCATATGAAGAGGGTAAATAGGGAGGAACAGTGAGGGTGCTTCAAGGAAGGGAGGAGGGGCCACCAGGAGGCATGGGTGGAAGCTGAAGGGGAAGATTCAGGGAGAAAGGAGGAGGTGCTACTACTGAGAGGGTGGTAGAGCCATGGAATGCACTACCTAGGGGGCTGGTGGAGGCAGAGACAGTGGAGGGGTTCAAGAGGGGTGGGACAGGTACAGGGAAGGGTTCAGGAAGCAAAATCCAATGCAGCAAGAATATCCGGAACTGGGAAGGGAGAAGCCAGAGATGGTGAGGGGGACAGCAAGGTCAGCACCCAGGGTTGGGGCTGACCAAACGAGCAGACACGAAAGACCATTAGGCCTATTCTGCTGGCATTTTAGTATGTTAGTACTCATAAGAAGGTGTGGAAAAATGGCATTGTTGAAAATCTGGAGTGGAAATATTGAAAATTCGCAAACCTATGAGCGTGCGTAGGAACTGCGCAATGCACGCTCGAAAAACAGTCATTTTTAGGAATTTTTTCACCAAATTTTCAACATAGCCATTTCAAGACCTCTGCTCATGAACAGTGTCACTGTGATTTTCTTTAATTTGTCCTTAGCATTGATTTTCGCACACCGACTGCGCCATTCTGCGCTACAAGGGTGGAAACACATTTTGGGTGAGATGTGAAAAATGACAGCTGTACTACTCATAAGACAGTGTGGTGAAATGGCAATGTTGAAAATCTGGAGTGAAAATATTGAAATTTAGAAACTTACGAAGCCCATGTAGAACTGCGCAACGACGCCAGAACAGTCATTTTTGGAATTTTGGCAACAAATTTTTCACATGAGTTTTGGCTCTTCCATGAATGATGTCACGGTCATGGCAGTATTCGTCCCAAGGGTGATTTCGCAGTAGTCACTGCACAGTAACCGCGCGAAATCACCCTCGAGCCCAAATAATGCCATGACAGTGACATCATTCATGAGAAGGGGTCCCAAAACCCCATGTTGAAAATTGGTGCAAAAATTCCAAAAATGCCTGAGATATGAACAGTTGAACCCTCCTATCTAGCCCATTATACAGCTTACCGGGCATTTCCTCAGTTCGCTCGCTTTTGAAGAGTGCAGACGTGTTCCCGGTCCATCAAGATCGCCGCGCCAGAGTCCGGAGGTAAGTATGGGGTGAGGGGTGGTGGGAGGCTGAGTACGCAGTGGGTGGGTGCGGTTGTGGGAGGGGGTTCGGGAGACGCAGCCAAGGGACCGCTTCTGTTTTACAGGTTAAAACAAAAAAGACATCGTGGGACCACTTGCCATGCTGGGGTGGGCCTCAGCGTGGCACCAGGACTTTGGGGGCGTTCAGCCGATGGGGAGGCACCCCGTCAGCAAAAAAAATTAAAACAAACGCTGGACTGCTTGCCACTCTGGGGTGGGCTCCCAGCGTGGCACAAGGACTTTGGGGAGGGGTGCGTTCAGCCAATGGGGGATTGGGCACCCCCGTCGGCAACATGACGGATTGCCATGCTGGGGTGGGCTCAGCGTGGCATCAACTATTGGAGGAGGGAGAGACAGACGCAGTTCAGCCGACGAGGATTGGGCACCCCGTCGGCTATAGGGCTGCTGTGGGGGCCTCATCGCCTGTGGCTGGGGGGCTGTGGCGGAGCTTCTTATCGCTGCTCACTCAAGCGTGAGCTCCCTCTTTCAGTTGGGAAAAACATTGCATTTTGGAGCCGTCATGAGACAGCTCCAAAATGCATTGGCTTACAGGGGCCACGCCTGCCAGCACAGTGCCTGAATTGGAGGAGGAGGTGACACACCTCCGAAATCTCCGATGAAGGCACTATGTTTTTTGCACATGTGTGCAAGCAAACATAAAAATGCAGACTGCCAAGCTGGTTGTCCTTTCAATATAATGATCACACACATAAATGCACATTTGAAACATTTGAAATACAAAAACAGACAGAAATGCCACTGTTTCTTATTTACCATTTGTGTAACAGTTTAAAACAGCAAACATTAATTTCCTATCTCCTTTAAAGGCCAAAGAAATGTGCCTCTGTGTGTGGCTAATGACTTCATGCATAGAAACATAGAAACATGGAAGTTGACGGCAGATAAGGACTGTAAGGCCCATCCAGTCTGCCTATTTTTTCTACCTTATGAATCCCTTAAACTGCTGTAGTACACAAGGTATTTGCAGCAGCTCAATTGCAACCATACATACATGTAAGATATATCAAATCACAGAACAGTTTATCCTGACTATTCTACTGAAAGTAAAATCAAATATCAGTATAGTCCTCTAACTGGGAACCTATCTAACATGGCATTAATGCCATACTTAATTAAGCAAACTGTCTTATACGCTTATAAGGCCTCTGAGGGGTGTTTCTAATGGTATAGGAGACACTAAGTGTGAGGTGTGGACAAGAGGACCGTGAAATGAAGCTAAGCAGTTCTGTCTACACAAGCCTCATGAGAGCTGCCTCTTATACCATAAGAAACATTTCTCAGAGGACCTATTAACTTATTATAAATAACTCGAGTTAGCTTGAGTGATTTATATTTAGAGCCTTTCTTAAATTTATTTATGCTGTCCTCCCCTCTCGTGCTGAAATGGAATACTCTCCAGTAACTTTCCTGCACGAGAGCACACTGCACACAGGATAAGATGTACAGTGGCTTTGCGCACTGCTTGGTTGAAAACACGTTAGTGATTTATAATGTTGGTTATAATGTCAAATTTCATAAATGAGTAGAATAAATGTGCACCTAGTTTCCAAAAGATTTTTAACATTTCATGCACTGTTGGACAAAGCGGCAAATCGCAATTATATGTAAACCCCAATTCACGGGATGAGAGAATCTGCAGTTCCTACAGTTTGTGTCTAAGGAAAACAATGCAGAGTTTAGTGTCATTTTTGACAAATATGGTCTCTCCCCTCCAGCACCCCAGTTCAAGAGTAACCCCTTGTCCAGCACATATTGGCATGAGTAGTCTCTGGGAAGAAAAAACGTAGGTCTCATAATCTCTGTTATGCAGCACAACATGCTAAAAATTCTATGCCCTGTTGAAGTGTCTTCTCCATCCAATGCACAGTTGCATCCCTCCTCTCTGTGTTTTAGGGCAACTGTTTGAGCAGGCCACTTAATGACTTCAAATGGGTCCAAGTAACCCCAGATTTTATCGTCAGGGATGATCCAAATGAGAGCTGAGTAAACCATCAAGTGCACAATGGATACTTCCCAAGGGACTTTACTTACACTGTTGATCTTCTTGCACCATTGACTCCTTGCATAGCTATTATCAGGGAAACATAGAAACTGATGGCAGATAAGGACTGCTAGGCACGGGGTCGTAATTTCGCAGGAACAATAATTTTTTATTGCTATTGCAAAATTTCTTTTTTGCAGATGGGGGGGCTCCACCTCCCGTGCCCCCCCCAGAATAAATATAACTATCTCCAAGGGGGTGTGGACTACAGGGATGGGGTAAAACATGGGAGCCACAAAAGTTAATTTTTAATTGCAAAAATAAGGCGCAACACTATGGGACCTGAGGGAAATCGATCCACAGCCCCAGGTCCCCTATGCCATCAGGTACAGGTGCCCTAGCTGCTCCACCATGGGAATGGATCTGCCAAGCACCATCCCGGCAGACCTCTTCACATTCCCCTACAGGACTATACAGCGACAAGGGTAGTGTTTGTTTCTGATTGCTGTAAAACCCCTGTTGCTGTACTTACTTTAGTGCTTTCTACAGTGCAGTAAATTATGCACTGCTTTGCCAGTGCTATATTATGGTACAGGACTGCTAGGCCTACCCAGTCCTCCAATTTTTTTTTATACCTGCTGCAGAAACAACAGACCCTACTTGATCTCTGGCTTTGATCTCTTTCCTATCAGTAGGGTTCCCCTATGCCTATCCCATGCATTTTTGAATTCCCCTACCGAATTTGCACCAACCACCTCTGCTGAGAAGCTATTCCATACATCCACCACCCTTTCTGTGAAAAAATACTTCCTCATGTTGCCCCTCAGTCTACCCCCTCCCAGCCTCATGTCATGATCCCTTGTTCTGGAACATCTCTTTTTCTGAAAGATGATACCATCCTGTACCTTATTTATGCCCTTGAGATATTTGAAAGACTCTATCATATCCCCTCTTTCCCTCTTCTATTCCAGGGTATATATATACTGAGGTCCTCCAGTCTCTCCTTATATGACCTATGGTGAAGGCCATGGACCATTTTTGTTACCCTTCTTTGAACTGCCTCTGCCCTATATCATTATGGAGATGTGGCCTCCAGAACTGGACCCTCCAAATGAAATCTCACTCATGATTTGTGAAGCGGCATCACCACTTCATTCCTTCTGCTGGTGATACCTCTCCCTTTGCACCCCAGTACACCACTGTCTCTCCCTACAGCCATGGCCCATTATATGACCACCTTTGGGTCATCAGATATGATCACCCACAGATCCCTTTCCTGTTTAGTGGCTGTTAGTATCTCTTACCCCATTGTGTAAGCCTCCCCTATGCCCCAAGTGCATGATTTTGCACATTTTTGCATTCAATCTTTGCTGCCACACTCATGACCATTCCTCTAGTTTACCTAGGTTCCTCCTCATTTTTCCACCCTCCCAGAATGTCTACCCTGTTGCAGATCTTAGTGTCATCTGCAAAGAGGCATACCTCTCCTTCCAAACCCTCCGCATGTCACTTATGAAGACACTGAATAGGACTGGACCCTGAATTGATTCCTGTGGCACCCAACTGATCACCCTCCTTTCCTTAGATTGAGCTCCATTTACCACCACCTTCTGGGTTCTATCCCTCATCCAGTTCCTAACCCAGTTTGCCACCTTGGGACCTATTCCCAGGCTGCTTGCTTGTTTACAAGCCTCTTATGTGGAACGGTATCAAAGGCCTTGCTGAAATCCAGGTAGGCCACATCTACTGCTTCCCCCAATGCACTTCCCTGGTCACCTAGTAAAAGAAGTCTATCAGATTTGTTTGACGTGACCTTCCCACTATGAATCTATGCTGCCTCAGATCCTGTGCTCTGCTGAATTTAAGATGTTCCACAGTCCCTTCTTTTAGCGGTGATTCTATTATTTTCCCCACCACCAAGGTCAGACTAACTGGTCTATAGATTCCAGCCTCCTCCCTGTTCCAACTGCTGTGTAGAGGGACTACATCTGCTCTCCTCCAGTCCTCTGGAACCACTCCTGTTTCCAGTGATTCATTGAACAGGGCCACCAATGATGCTGCCAGTACCTCTCTAAGCTCATTTAACATGTTGCTAATATTGCATGAGGTGCATCTGCCTCCTCACTAACTACAAAATATGGTCATGGATGCTGATTCCATAACTAGTAGCAAGGTGCTGGGTTTATTAGAAGCTTGATGCCGGAGGTCACGTGATGGCTGCCTAACCGAGAACGGCGCCTTCCACCTCGTTCTCCAACTCACCCACAAATTTACCATCCTTCTGCCTACCTATGACTTCTGAACTGGGCAAACCTCATTGGGAACATAGTTGAAACTCTATCATACCGAAATTTGAAGTTTTGCGAAGGATGTCTTCATGAAAAAGGCACCACTATGGCACTCGTTGCTGCCCACCCCTGAGAAGGATAAGACCACTAAACAGCCTGATCAGCATGCTGCTGGCACCAGCAAGAATCAGGCCAGGAGTGTAGCCCTGACTAAGGAGCTCTTTTTGGATATCATGGCACCAATTCAGGAGACGATCTCCACAATATCGGTGGATCTCCATCAAATCCGAACCTCTGTGGACTCCTTAACACTTAAGGTGGGTGATTCCAAAGCAAGGCTCTCCTCTGTTGAAAAATGGCACGGGAGAGTGGAAAAAGATACTACCGGCATCAGGTATAGGATCAAGAAATTAGAGGATAAGATTGAGGACCTGGAGAGGCACAGTTGGTGCAATAATTTACTGATTATTGGATTGCCTGAAGCAGGGCAGCAACCCCATTCTTTTTGTTCAAACTTTCTATGCTAAAATAGCTGGCCCATCGCCTAATGCTGCATCCTACATAATTAAGCGGGCCCACCGCTCCCTGCCTTCCCCCCCCACCAGCAGGTGCACCCCTGAGGCCTCTAATTTTCAAACTGCTCAACTTCCAAGAAAAGCAGCACATTCACAACAGAATCGAAGAACTTCATGAGGTACAGTGTGAAGGTCACAAACTTAGAATCGCTCAGGACTTGCCCCAGTCAGTGCGATCTAAAAGGCAAGAATTCCATCCAGTTGTGTCTAAACTGATCGTGGCCAGCAAGCCCTTTTGAATGAGATACCCTGCTATCTTGCATGTTAAGCATGGTAACAAATGGATCCCGTTTGATACCCCAGAGCAAGTGACCATGGAGTTAAAAACTCTGTTGCCTGATTAGTTTAAATGACATTAAACTCCTCATTGTTAATATCCTTCCCCTGAGAGAGGTAATAAGGTAAAAAAACTCACTCTCCTGATCTTGATTTGATGCAAGCTATGTGGATGCTCCGGTGATATGTGGCACTTCTCCTCACAGTTTGGTGAGTTGGATCTGTTAATGTCTACTGAAGGTTTGTGCCCTTGTTGTGTTATGGGTCCCGGGTGTACAACTCTCTCTCCAAGCTTCTGCCGCACTGGGCCTCAGCCACAGGACTCACCTGACCCTTCCCCCAGGCAGACACTTGGGGCTCTATTTATGTTCCCCTTTTTCCCTGAAGATGTCCTGGTGGAAATTGACTGATCTTGGTTAGAGGAACGGAGGGAAGGGGAGTCGTGAGTAACCCCCGCTTGCATTAACAATGGAAACATTTGTTTTTTTTTTCTGCTTTTTACTGTTTTATTTTGAGGAACCCTATGTGAGACTCATATCTGCAGGTATCTTATGCATGGCCTAATCAACACGGCTCCGTGTTTACAGTTAATTTCTCATAGCTGCTCCTATTTCATATCGGTGACATTACAACCAGCATTTGAGTTATTTTAACTGAGTTTTTCCCTTTTTTCTCTTTAAGATACCAAAGAGACATACAGTATGTGTGAGACACTAAGTGCAGTACACAGGACTTTCGTGCCTTTATTATCTCCATCTATATTTATTTATTTTTTCACCAGCCTGCATCTGTTCCCTGCCATTGATTCACTTGTTAAATAGTATTATCTTATACTGATTGTATTTTGTACATCTATTGTGGGTAGCCTGCGGCTTATGCCATATTCATAATTTTGTTGGGAGGGGAGGTAGCGGGGCTGGGGGCGTGATATGTGCCTCCCTTAGTGTAGCGTGAATTACATCATCTGACAGTGTGTTGTAAGTGGTTCAGTTTGTTAGAACTGGGGGTAGTTCATTGTTGGGATAAAAATGTGTTTTTGTTTAGTGTTGTCTTTTGGGGGGGTGGGATTGGGACCATTGTCTGTAATTTTTTCCTTCCTCCATATTGCTGTTTATGGGTATACAGGGTGGGTGACTTTGCGCTGATCTTTTCTATTATTGTGGATCCAACTTTGTTAGAGATTAGGGTCGCTCCCATATTCACGACTCATTGCAAGATTTACCAACACATGCCAATGTCTAAGTGAATATGGGAGGGTCGTATATGTTGATAAGTTGGAACATCAAAGTGGGCCAAGATAGAAAGAAACAAATAATGGTCTTAAAACATCTTTCCCACTTCACAGGTAGTTTATAAGCTCAGTAGGCAGTATTGCCTTTTTTGAACTCGCCACCATATTTATAGGTGGAAAAAAAATTTTTTATTACCCATAAATATGTCTAACCTGTTTTTAAACACGCTTAATGTATTACTGTCCACAATATCTTCAGGTAGTGCATTCCACATCGATATGGCCCTTTGTGTGCATCACTGATTTCTTCTCTTTGTTTTGTTCTGAGTGCCATTTAGTCTCTTTTTGTGAGATCTTGTATTAGTTATGGAGGGATTCATGCACAATCCAATGGTTTCAAATATAGATTTAGCATTAAATGCTTTATAAACTAAAATTAGATCCCTCTTAGTCTCCTGTATTGCATGAAATAAAGTCCCAATTTTTTTAGTTGTGTACAGTAATACAGACCCTTTACATCTTAGATTTTTTTGTTGCTTTACGTTGAACTTTTTCAATAAGTTGATTACCTCTGACTGAGGTTGGGGCACATACTGATGAGCAATACTCGATGTGGTCTAATGAGACTAGAAAAAGGAAGGATAACCTTGTTGCTTCGACTGTTGATGTTTCTTAATATACAGCCCAAAATCCGATCCCCCTTTTTTATAATATTTGTAGTGTGAGTTTCGAAGGACATGTTTTTAGAAAATGTGACTCCTAAGTCTTTTTCATTATCTGTTGCTTGTAAATTTGTGTTATTTAATTTGTAATTGTAACATGGGTTATGTTTATCAAGATGCAACA
The DNA here is from genome assembly GCA_016271365.2 of Neoceratodus forsteri. Taxonomy (NCBI): domain Eukaryota; kingdom Metazoa; phylum Chordata; order Ceratodontiformes; family Ceratodontidae; genus Neoceratodus; species Neoceratodus forsteri. The sequence goes on from JADMNL010000035.1 coordinate 31,194,945, forward strand.
CCTTACACTTTTGTGCATTAAATAGTAGTTCATTCTCAATAAACCAGTTTTTTAAATGTCTAAGATTTTGTATTTCTTGAGCTGAATCTTGATTTGTTACAATGCCACCAAGTTTACAATCACCAGCATACTTGACCATCCAGCAGTGATTGTTTAGAGGGAGCATTGAGGATATCAATATGTTAAAAAGTACTGGCCCCAATACAGATCCCCGAGTGACACCACTAGTCACATATTTCCCAAGTAGACAGATGACTTTTTAGTGACACTTGTTGTCTCCTTTCTGTCAGCCAAGACTCGATTCACTTTATTATGGACTGATGCACCTTGATTTTTGTTAACTGTTTGATCAGTATTTTGTGAGACATCAAATCAAAAGCTTTTGAGAAGTCCTAAAAAATTATATCCACTGATAAGCACTTGTCTAGAGCTTCACTTGCAGGCTCAAAAAAATGTAAAAGGTTAGTTTGGCATGATCTGTCTTTTACAAACCCATGTTGAGTACAGTCTGTCTCCCTGTAACTAATAGGTGTTCAATAATTCTGTTTTTTAATAATCTCTCCAATAATTTACAAAATATTGCGGTAAGGCTTACTGGACTATAATTTGGAATCATGCTACAGTGATCCCACTTTATAAAAATGGTAAAAGAAATCTAGCACAAATTGGTATAGTGGTACCTGTTTTGAGAGAAATATTGAACATAGTTGTTGAAAGTCCCAAGAGTTGGTTTGCAGTGTTTTTGATAAAGATGGAAGGAATACCATCGGGCCCCGCAGAGCCATCTGATTTAATAATCTTTATGACATCCATCACTTCATTTTGAGTAAAAGATATAGTTGTATCAAGCGATTTAGACCGCTGAGAAACGGTTTTTAATTTGGGATTAAATACACTGATAAATTATTTGTTTAATTAATTTGCTATTTCCACTTCATTAGTTATTATTCCATGTGATGTATTTAATGGTCCAATTGTAGGACTACTATTTTTCAAGGAACCTATATAGTTAAAGAACATTTTTATGTTGGCTCATGCTTGCGCGCCAGCCAACATCTTGAATTAGTAGCAGATTTGGAGGTGCGGTCACTGTGGGCGAATGCAGGGCATGCATCTGTAGGTGCTTCCCTCATTCCCCAATAAGGCAGCATGCAGGCGCTCACACCAGCTATACATAAAGTGGCCACCAGATCTAAGGAAATGTCTGCTGCAATGAGAGCCAAGCTCGTCATGCAGCGGCGTGCCTTTCTTGGTGAAGCAGTTAAATAAACATGGCAGCACTGACTGCCGCCACGCAGAGTGCCCCAACCCACTTCATTTGCTGATGGGGGAGCCCACTCTCCATCGGCATAATGCCCCCCTCCCATTTAAAGTGTATGCCAAGGGGGTGCCCAATCCCCCTCAGCATCATGCACCCCCCCAAACAGTCTTTCTTTGCCGACGGAGGGCCCAATCCCTCACCGGCTTCAGTACCCTTCCCTGCTTATTTTGCCGATGGGGGAGCCCACTTCCCATCAGCATAATGTCCCCCGCTTTGTTGTGTGTCAACAGGGTGTCCAATCACGCTCACAGCACCCCCAAAACACTCAGGTGGCACACTGGGAGCCCACCCCAGCATGCCAAATGCCCCTGTAAAACAAAAACCGTCCTGCAATTTTTTTTTTTTTTAAACCTGCAAACCAGAAAATGGTCACTTGTTGAGTCTGGTGGCCTCCCTAACCTGCGCTCACCCTCTGCACATCCTGCTCCTCACATACCCCCCAACCCATACTTACTTCTGGAGCATGGTGCGATGATCTTCGGTGGACCGGGAACACATCTGCACTCTTCATGATTGATGGTTCTGGGTGATTTTAAAGCATGGGTTGATGACGAACTCTCGCAATTTGGTCAGCACTTCCTCCAGTTAATGATATCTCTGGGCCTCACACAGGTGGTTTCCACTGCTACTCATAAACATGGACACTCTCTCGACTTGATCTTTCTCCTAGGGATCGAAACATCAGACTTGGGGTGGAACCAGTTGGGTGGTCCGATCATTACACCATAGGGTTTAGTTTTAGCATCCCCCTTTACAGGCCTACTCCTGTGGAGATGGTTAGGTACCACCCTTTACAGGACATAAGTTCCCATGGCCTGGCAGCGGTACTTGACCTGTCATCCTTCCCTATGGCCAGCAATGATCCAGAGACCCTCTTGTCGGCTTATAACTTAGCCATCTCGGCAGCTCTGGATTCAATTACTCCTGTCTGTGTTCACCCTTTCTCCCTTCACCCCAGGTCCCCTTGGCTTAATGGGACTTTGAGGGAGATGCAGAGATCAGGGTGAAGGTTAGAGTGTTGCTGGCGAAAGTCCGCCCTTGATGCCGACCGCCTTAGATTGATGGACCATTATTCAGTCTATCAATCTGCAATCACCCATAAGAAGGCAGAATTCCTGTCCAGAGAGATTGTAGCTGCTCAGAATCGACTAGCTCAGCTATTCCGAACTGTGGACAGACTGTGCAACCCAGCCTGTCTGCATGTTCGGAAAGCTTTTTCGCAATTAGAGTGCGATGAGCTTGCTCAATTCTTTGCAAATAAGATGGCTGACATCAGGGCGGATCTTCACCTGGCACACTCTATGGGAGTTGTTTGTGATCAGTATGGGGTCACCGCACCGCAGTTTTCTTGGAGTACCTTCAGTCAACCGGAGTTCATGGATGTCATGAGGATCATCCAGTGTGTGCGCCCTATGTGCTGTAGTTTGGATTCCCTAATTTTGGGTTGTATTGACATCATCTTTGTGCAGATAGTCTGGTGCTCCTTGGAATCTGGAGAGTTTCCTTGCTGTCTGAAAGAGGCGGTGGTGACACCACTCTTGAAGAAAGCTACCTTGGGCCAAGACTGCCACGCAAACTACAGATCTATCTCTAACCTTCCCTCAGTAGGGAAGGTGATTAAGAAAGTAGTGGCAGTGCAACTGGAGGACCATTTGACCATCCATGACATCTATGAACCACTCCAGTCTGGTTTTCATTAAAGACATAGTACTGAGACGGCGCTGGTTCAGGTGCTCAATGATCTCCTGATGGCGAGAGAGATCGGAAGAACCGTTCCATCTTGGCTCTTCTGGATCTCTCTTCAGCATTTGACACCGTGGACCACGTGGTGCTGATAGGATGCCTGAAGCATATCTGTGGAATATCAGGGACAGTCCTCAGATGGTTTACATCTTTCCTCACCAGTAGAACACAAAGAGTTGTGTCTGGGGTCTTTTCCTCAGGCCCAACTGCTTTGTCTTGTGGGGTGCCTCAGGGTTCAATGCTGTCACCCATGTTGTTCGTGGTGTGTATGCTGCCCCTCAGAGACATTGTAAGAAGGTATGGACTGAGGTTTCACTGTTATGCAGATGATACCCAGCTCTACCTTTCTTTTGCACCCGACCAGGATGGAGCCCTCTCGGTCTTTAACAACTGTCTGAAAGAAATCCAGGAGTGGATGGATTCCAGTTGGCTGAAGTTGAACTTGGAAAAGACTGAGGTTCTGGTTGTGGACCTAGGTTGTCGGATAGGGGGTTCGGGTGCTGGTGCGCCCTCTGGAATTTTTCTTGGGGGCATCTCAATCCTGACCTCTGATTGGGTGCATAGCCTGGGGGTAGTTTTTGATGATGGACTGACCCTACATTATCTGGTGTTGTCTGTCATCAAGAATTCCTTTTATCATTTTAGAAACATCACCAGGATTAGGCATGTGGTTCCATCTGACGACCTTCCAACTTTGGTCCACACCTTTGTGTCCTCGCTCTTGGATTACTGCAACTCCCTTTATCTAGGGCTTTCTGGGGTTGAAATCCATTACCTGCAGCTGGTGCAGAGCGCAGCAGCATGGCTTTTGACAGGATCTTCTCAATCCTGCCATATTACCTCAGTGCTGCGAGGACTGCACTGGCTGCCAGTTCAGTAGCGGATCACCTTTAAAGTCAGTTTACTGACTTTTAAAGCCCTACATGGACAGACCCCGGACTATCTGAAAGAGCTTCTGGTTCCCTACTGCCCTGGTCGATCACTCCGCTCGGCTGACAAGGGGTTGTTAGAGATTCTGAGGGTGAATTTTAAGTCATCTGGTTGTAGAACTTTTGTTTATGCAGCCCCCACCCTCTGGAATTCTCTACCTCACCAGTTATGGGAGTGTGCAACTGTGAAGGAATTTAAGCAGGGTTTAAAAACTTACCTGTATAGGAAAGCTTTTATAAGCTAACTGAGATGATTAATCATTATAGTGGTATCTGATGTTAGTGTATGTATTGATTATTTAACGTTGTATTTCTGTTTTTACTGTGAGGTGCCTTGGTATTGGAAAGGTGCCATACAAATACATTTTATTATTATTATTATTCAAAGCCGATCGCGAACTGAAGAAATGCCAGTAAGCTGTATAATGGCACAAATAAGGTTTTTTCAACTTTGGTGCATATCTCGGGCATTTTTGGAAATTTTGGCACCAAATTTTCAACATGGGGTTATTGGGACCCCTCCTCATGAATTCAGCCACTGTCATGGTGTTATTCCATCTCAAAAGGTGATTTCGTGGTCACTGCGCAGAATCACCTTTCAGGACCTGTTAACGAAACGACAGTGCCACTGGGAGGCTCTCAAAAAGCCTATGTTGCACATTTGTTGGAAAAAAATCCACAAAATGGCTGTTTTACGAGCGTGCATTGCGCAGTTTCCACGCACGCTTGTAACTTCATGAATTTGTAATATTTTCACTCCAGATTTTCAAAATTGCCATTTTTCCACACCTCCTTATGAACAGTGCAGCTGTCATTTTACATATCCTGGCCAAAATGTGTTTTTCGCACATCTGACACAGAATAGCGCAGTCGCTGTACGAAATCAGTTTTCGGGACAGTTTGAGAAAATTATGGTGACACTGTTTATGAGCAGAGGTCCTGAAATGTCTATGTTAAAAATTTGGTGATGAAAGTTAATAAAATGACTGTGTTATAAGTGTGTGTTGCACAGTTTCCACGCACCGTTGTAACTTCGCAAATTTGCAATATTTTCATGCCAGATTTTCAACACTGCCATTTTTTTCACATCTCCTTATGAACAGCACAGCTGACATTTTTCACATCCTGCCCAAAATGTGTTTTCGCACCTGTGGCGCACAATGGAGTGGTCGCTGTGGGAAATCAACTTTTGGGACAGATTAATCAAATCACAGTGCCACTGTTCAAGAGGGGGAGGTCCCAAAATGCCTATGTTGAAAATGTGGTTAAAAATATCCCCAAAATGATTGGGTTACGGACGTGTGTTGCGCAGTTTCTATGCATGCTCATGACTTCACCAATTTTTCATATTTTCACTCCAGATTTTCAATGTTGCCATTTTTTTACACCTCCTCATGAACAATACAGTTGTCACTTTTCACATCCTGCCCAAAATTTGTTTTCATCCCTGTGTCGCCAAATGGCATAGCTGCTGTGCAAAACCACGTTTCAGCTAACAAACTGATAGTGGCGCTCATCATGAGGTGGGGTCACAAAAAGCCTATGTTGAAAATTTGGAGTAAAAATACCAACAAACGCCTACAATGTTAGGGTTTCCAACTGTAACACCCCACCCTGTAGAGACTGACAGGTATCAGGGGTGTGACTTGGGATCATTGGCTATATTGCTCATGCCATTCCACCCCCACCCCCATCCTGCAGCCAGTGACAGGCATCAAGGTCTGCTTTAATTGTTCAGCCCTAAAGTTCACCCCATTCTCCTATACTGCTCCTGTCTCAGCGTATTTCCTTATGGAATGGCATAAGTATAAGGCCCAAAGACCCCAAAGCACACCACAACAATTGTAAGTGTCTACAGGGTAGGGTGAGGTAAAATGGCATGAGCGTTATAGCTGATGACTCAAAGGCACACCCCAATGCCTGTCAGTGTCTGCAGGGTGGGCATGGGGTTGGTGTCAGTTCAATACATCATTGCCATTCCTGTTATGCATCTCTAACTCCTGCACTACCAATGCCAATGCCAGCGAGACAACATTCGACATTGACAAATGCTTGTTTTATTATCCTTGACAGATGTATCTAATCTTTCCTCATGTTGCTTTTTTGTTTTTCTTATTATACCTTTGCTTTTGTTTACTGCTTTTTTATATGCCACCCAATTAGTTGTTGAATGCCTTTTATATCTTCTGTATGATTTCTTTTTTCTACTTAGACTCCTTTTGATGTTATTATTCCACCACATAGGTGTTCTTTTGTTATTATTGAATTTGTATTTATGCCTGTTTGGTACCCATTGATTTATGCAAAATTGTATTTTATTTTGAAATTTGAACCAGATTTCGTTCAAATCACAATCTGAAAAATCAGTGTCCCAATCTTTTAGATATGTATTTATTGTAGTTTTTGGTTTTGGTGCAGCCTTTACTCTCATTTTTTTATTTTATATTTGCAGTAATCAATACCATATTGTGGTCACTATTTGATAGTGGGTGAATTACTTTGACTTTAGTTATGTCCTCCTTAATATTAGTTAGAAACTAATTCAAAATGTTCTTTTCTTTTGTAAAGGTGGGAATCGCGTGTCTATGAGAAACTCACCTGCAGAGAGAAGATGTATCTATTTTTAAGAGGGAATAGGTGGGCCAAGTGTTTTGTGCTGTAGCCTCCTCTAAATGAGGGGGCACAGTTATTCTCATTGCCAAAACAGTGCCCCTCGTTATGTCACAAGAATTGTGAGATCCTTCAGGACAATACATCATTATCAGTGGCATCATAGAATCATTACCAATACTGATAGGATCCATTTATGGCCCAAACGCAGACCCCTCCCTTTCTTTACCCAGTTACTCTCCTTAATATCATTTGACTCCCCAGTTTTTACCTTTTAGGTGAGGACTGGAACCTGGTCCTGAAAACAGACCTGGACCGCACAAACAACAGGAGATGAGGGTTGTCCCCTGCACAAAGGGCTTTACGCAACCTCATTTCTGGTGCAGGCCTAATTGATGTCTGGTGTTCCCTACATCCCACAGATAGATCATACTCCTATTATTCTCCTCCACATGGTACATTATCCAGAATAGACTACTGACTGGTAAGTGCTTTCGGTCTCCCAGGTATCATAGATGTATCTATTCACCCAAGAGTAATTTCCAATCAGGCCCAGGTCAGTGTTCTTCATTTGCTGGGTCCGGGCATTCATAGGGACTCCCTCTGGCGCCTGAATACTCAATTGCTCCAGGCCCCCAAAACACTAACCCATGTCCAAGGCTTCATTTCCACCTTTCTGGGTACTAATCGGGATCAGTGGAAAGAGCTGACACAGTGTGGGTGGCTCTTAAGTATGCCCTCCATCAAGAATTTATCTGTATTTTCTTCACAAGAGCTCGAAAGAGTAAGCTTCTTCTGGACAATCTTTTGGGTGAAATAAGTAGTAGGGAATCTTCCCTCCACCGGTCATCTCCAGCATCGGTGTGGGCTGAGCTCCACTGTTTACAAGCACAGTTCTCAGGACTAATGGCACAGAAAGCGGAGCTTGCCATTCATCGTACTAGATTAAAGGACCTTGAATCCGGAGAAAAAGCCGGGAAGCTTCTTGCTGTTAGGCTGAGACAATCAACTCTACCAAATTTATTTCTAGTCCATGAAGGGCCCCTAATGGATCTATAGTCTCTCATCCCAGGGACATCGCTGCAATCTTTGGTGACTACTATAACAAACTCTATTTATTGGACGACTCGCCTCCTGTAACGGACCAGAATATTAGGGAATACCTACATTCTGTAAAAACCCCAGTACTCCCCTCATGTTTTACAGGCTGCCTCGTGGCCCCACTTTTGCTCTTGGAGGTTCACCATGCTATTAAGCAGTTGCCCCAGGACAAAGCCCCTGGTCCCGACGGTCTCCCAAATAATCTTTGTAAAGCTTGTCTCCCTCCGCTCTCTCCACTATGTGTAGAAGTTTTTAACTCACAGTTTTCTCAGGGAATGCAAGATTCCAGTTTCCCAACAGCTCTGATTACATTGATTCCTAAACTGGGGAAGGACCCTCTGTGCCCTGGGAGTTATCACCCAATCTCTCTATTGAATACCGATGTCAAGATCCTAGCCCAAATCCTTGCCAATCACCTCTCCCCAATTATGGGAGAGGTCATTGGTAGGGAGCAAGTGGGGTTCATGACAGTCAGACTATCCAGAGACCATATGAGGAAATTGCTCCACCTCCTGTTGGCATCTAGGTAGTCCATGGTTCCATTGATCCTGGTTTCCCTGGATGTTGAAAAGGCTTTTGATCTGGTCTCTTGACAATTCCTCTTTGCCTCCCTATGTCGCTTTAGAATCCTTGGTTACTTCATCAAATGGATCCAGGTGTTATACCCCTTCAGCACAGGTATGGTGTAATGGATGCCACTCTGACTCCTTCCCCTTGCAAAGAGGTACTAGGCAGGGGTGTCCCCTTTCTCCACTACTCATCAACTTCTACTTGGAATTCCTGATTAGGAAAATTCTTGTTTCCCTGGACATTAGGGGTATCCAGATGGCAGGGAAGAGATATGCCCTATCGGCCTATGCTGATGACCTTCTTTTTGCATATTGAGGACCCAGAGACATCCATACCTGCCCTTGTGCAGAAACTGGATCAGTTCTCTGCAGTATCATGTTAGAAGCTGAATCTGTCCAATACTTAGATTTCCCCCCTTAATGTTCATACCACTAAGTCTAGCTGTGATAGATTCAGCCTTTCTTGGGAACCTAAGGCCCTTACATACTTGGGGATCAGTGTTACCAGAGACATTCCCTCCATGATTAAAAATAAAATTACAAATCTAGTGCAGACAATACAAGCAGACTTAGATTGCTAGGGAGCGCTACCTCTTTCCATCTGGGGGCGTGTTAATATTCTCAAAATGAATGTCCTGCAAAGGCTGCTTTACCAGCTGGATATGCTGGGGTTTTTCCTTCCCAAAATCTGGTTTAGTAGGCTGCAGAGACACTTCAATTCTTTCCTTTGGGAAGGTAAGACAGTGAGAAGGGCATATTCCAAGTTAACGACTCCCAAATTGCAAGGTGGCCTGGCCCTTCCCTCTCTTTTCAAGTACTATTGTGCTCAACACCTTGGCAAAATAGTGCTCTGGACCAAAGAGGTCCTACATGGGAGGGGGGATGGTTACCTTCCCATCTGGCTGGACATAAAAAAGGATCTGGCGCACTGGTTTGCCAGCTCATTTTCTGCTCTGGCCTAACCAACTCCCTCTCATCTCATGCACTCTCTAAGGGCTTCTACTGTGGGATGGTCTCTGAAGGCCATGCAACAGACACAAAGGCTTCTGTCAGAGGAATGGCACCATTCCCCCTCTCAGCCTATCTTTAATAATCTGCATTTTCAGATTGATCACCGTCCCATCCCTTCCATCTTTCTTCTCAAACTGAAGGACATCATCTTGGCTGACGTTCTTTCTGGGCACAAATTTATCCCCTTTACCACTCTTCAATCTTGGTTCCAGCTAAGAGCCAGAGACATTTTCAAGTATATGCAAATCATAAACTCAGTTCTTTCCTTTTTGCATCAGAAATTGTGCATCTCTGACCCCCCAGTGGGACGAGCCCAGGTATTCCTAGAAACAAACCAGTTGCATGTAATCTCCAAAATATACAAGCTGTTATTAGCAGCAGATCCCAGCTTACCTCATGTGTTCTGCTATTATTGGGCCCAACAGCTTTCCCTTTCACCAGACCCTGAGTTCTGGCAGAAGGTGTGGAGCACTATCTATGTGTACATTAAACAGGACAGACTACGTCTGACCCAGTTTAACATTATGCATAATCTGCATTATACCCCGATAAAGTTGTATAAAATAGGCTGGATTTCTTCCCCAGTGTGTTCCCGTTGCAAACATGCTACTGGGTCATTATATCACCTACTCTGGGACTGCCCTCACACTCAGGTTTTCTGGAACTCCATTAAGCAAGCCTTGGACCCACTTCTTGGGCTTGAATTTTTGTTCACACTGGAGTGCTGCCTACTTTCCATATTCCCCCCAGGAATGCTCAAAATAAGAAAGGCCCACTTATCTCTGGTGGTGGCAGTGGCAAAACTTGTTATGCTCAGACGTTGGATAGAGGATTCCTTGCTTTTGACTATGGAATGATATCGGGAGATTCTCCTGGCCATACAGCTAGAGAAACACATTTCCCACATGTGACATAGGCCTCAGATATACCAGAAGGTTTGGGAACCTCTGCTGGCCCTGCTTGCCTTATGGAGGCTGTAGGCAAAGTTGATTTTCCACATTATATTCAGTTCTAGTATCAATTATACTCAGATGAGGGGGATATGGGGAGGGTAGTATGTAATGTTTCTGTTTTCGTGTTATATGTCTTCTTATTTGTGTCTGCAGCTTTTACACTATGTAATAACATTGTTATTACATGCTGCTTCTTTTTTCAAAATGGAAAAAAGACAATAAAGCTTATTGAAAGAAAAAGCTTGATACCATCCATGTGGTGTGATTCTATAAGCTTTTTTTGCAAACCAGAGTCTACTGATTTCCCATCCAGTAACAATTTCTCAAGCCACTCATGGGCAAACGTTGAGGGATGATCCCCTTTCACACCCTCTAGTAGCACAAGAATCCTAAGGTTTGCTGAGCATGCAATTTGACAATGTTTCTAGGTGGGCCTGGAGGATGTATTTTTATTTAACCAGCAAATAAATAAAAAAACAATGTCATTATCAGCGACAAAATGGAGATACTACAAGCCTTCAATAGCCATTTTACCTCTGCAGGTCTAGCATTTTACAACTCGCCCGCTTGTAGTCTGCACTCCTAGATTACTGTACTGCCCCCTGAACCTAGCCCAACAAGTGCTGCTTTTTCTTTCTCACCTGCCTCCCTGAAAGAGGATGAAGACCTTCTCCTACATTTGGACACCAAGAAAAGTGCCAGCACAGACTCACTTGAACCCTACTACCTAAAGATTGCCTGGCATGTTCTGGCTGTACCAGTTACTCATCTATTTAATCTGTCTCTTTCACAAGGGACTCTTCCCCCATCTATGGAAAACTGCTCATATCATTTCACTATTTAAATCTGGGGATCCCTGTGAGCTAAACAATTACAGGCCAAATTCACTCCTCCGCATTCTGTCAAAACTCTTAGAAAAAATTGTGAATGCCCAACTGAGATCCTTTCTAGAACACACAAACTTTTTAAACTCTATACAGTGTGGTTTCAGAGCTAACCATAGTATGATTACGGCGCTGGCTAAGGTGACAAATGACTGGCAGCGTGACTTAGAGAACAGAAACTTTGTCTGTGCTGTTTTCCTAGACCTCAGCAAGGCATTCGACACTGTCGACCATTGCCTACTTCTTTCTTCGCCAAAAAAATTAGGACTAGACACTACCTCCTTGGGCTAGTTCCATGATTATCTTACGGATAAGCACCAGCAGGTCAAGGCAGAAGGAGAGCTTTCCTCTCTCAAACAGTTAATAAGAGGTGTCCCACAGGGCTCCATCCTGGGGCCACTCTTATTCACTATATACATTAACAGCATAGACATCAGCATCAAGGAGGCTAATATTCACCTGCTTGAAGATGATACGGTACCTAAGCTGTACATCACCTGAAGCTGCCTGTGAAGACTAGCAAACTGATTTCAATCTCCTGCAGTACCAGCTCCTTAGCAAAAAACTGCTACTTAATACCAAGAAAACAAAGGCAATGATATTCTCACCTGTCAGCCATATGGCATACCCTGCTATTGTTGGTATCCTACCCCCCCATCTCCACCTTATTAGGAGAAAACTTGGAGTTTGTAATGAAGTTCAAATATCTGGGGGTCTGGCTAGACCACAAATTCTCCTTTGAGGAACACTTGGAGGATTTGCTGAAAAAACTGAGGCAGAGTCTCGGTCTCTTCTTTAGGATAAACTGCCTTCTAACCACAGAGGCAAAGAGGCAGCTAGTTCAGTCCACGTTCATCTCCTTAATTGACTACGCTGATTTCATTTTATAACTAAAGCAATGCCTCATATCTGGGAAAACTGGACATACTATATTACAGAGCTCTGCGTTTCATTACCGGTCTCCCCTTCTCCAACCACCACTACTCTTTATATGCTGCAGTGGGGTGGATCTCCCTGCAATACAGGCATAATAGAAATGCAGCTGTATGGACATTCAGAACTATCACCGGTAAATTACCGCAGTATATTGTTGATTGTCTGCCTCTAAGCATGATACAAAACTATGCCTTAAGAAGCTGCTCCCTAATTTCTCTGAAAGTGCCCAGGGCCTGCAGGCACTTTGGGAGAGTGGCCATAGGCTTCACACTGCTGACACTCTGGAATAAGCTTCAGAAATCCTTGAAATTGAGGACCCCTGTTAGTCTTGCTGTGTTCAATACCTTGTATGCTAAAACTGTCACAGAAGTATGCCATTGCTTCCACCGCCTCTAGCTTGCTCCTTGTCTCCTTATTATCGACCCCTTTCCTTCATTTTGCCCACACCAAACACTACCACTTAGGAACCCTGTACCCCAATTCATCCCTTCTACCCTGCCTCTCCTTGCAAGTACCCAGCCTGTTAATCCACCTCTCCTAGAAGTATATATTCCCTGCACCACTCCCACCTATGCCTGCCTTACTTCCTCTACCCCTGGTTTCCTGCTCTTTGTGTGAGGTTTTGTTAATCTGATATTGCATCTTCTTCTTTTTATGTAGCTCCCTTCCCACCATCCCCCTTTTTTCCTGAATATGATATGTACCTATTTAGAACTATTATACCATGTATTCGAATACTACACCTTTTTTTTTACTGTTCCCTTGCTTGATTTTATTATGTATATACATGTTTGTTTTCTTGCCTGTACATAAATGCATTGTTTCTTGACCTTGTGTGATGCAGGTCCACCTTGTAAATGAGCTTGCTTAATGGTGTTCGCCTGGATAAATAAAGATTTGATTGATTGATTGATAAGTTGATTTTCCAGTATTTCTAGGTGGGCTTGGAGATTATGGTTTCATTTAACCAGTAATCCAATTGTAGAAATAAAAGGAAGAGTGTGACTCTCACTGGGATTTGAACCCAGGACCTCAGCAATCTGTGCTTCAGCTCTTAACCAACTGAGCTATGAGAGTTCGGCCAATTAAGGCCCTTGAGTTAACCAGCAAACCAACAAAGAAATCATGCAGGTGCAGGCCACTGTCCATTTCTGAACTTCACACATCTCATGCTTAATAGCACCAATGGTCATTTCCATCACATTACCATAGAAACATATAAATTGATGGTAGAAGTGGCCCATTTGGCCCATCTAGTCTGCCCCTGAGTATACCCCCCATCCATTAGCTGCTATTCATGATTATGATGCCCCTGAACCAATCCCATGCATTATTAAAGGATCCCACTCTCTTTGCCTCTACCACCTCCTTTGGAAGAGAGTTCCAGGAATCCACCACCATCGCAATTAAGAAGAATCTATGTGTGTTGCCTCCAAATAGCCCTCCCTCCAGCTTCATGTTGTGCCCCCTTGTTCTTGAGTTTTTCTTTATTTGGGACAGGTCCTGCACCTGTACTTTGTTTATACCCTTCAGGAGCTTGAAGATCTCTATCATGTCACCTCTCTCCCACCGCTGTTCCAGGGAATACATGTTTAAGTCCAGCATGCGTTCCTCATAGGATTTGTTGTGCAGGCCTAGAACCATTGTTGTTGCTCTTCTCAGCCCAGTTTCTAGCCTGCTGATATCCTTTTTGAGGTGTGGCCTCCAGAACTGAATGCTGTACTCCAGGTGCAGCCTTTCCTGTATTTTGTATAGTGGCATGATGACCTTTTTCGACTGGTAATCCCCCTGCTTATGCACCCCAACATCCTGTTTGCTGTTTGTGCCGCCCTCTCACACTGTTTTGAGATTTTTAGATTGTTTGTTATGATGATCCCCAGATCTCTTTCCTGTGTGGAGTATTCCATTTTTCTCCTCCTATGTAGTAGTCCCCTCTTGGGTTTGTCTTTCCTATGTGCATGACTTTGCACTTCTTAGGATTGAAATTAAGTTGCCATGTCTTTGATACTTTTTCTTGGGCCATTATGTCCATCTTCATTTTCTCTACTCCCCCTGGAGTATCTATCCTGTTTCCTATCTTGGTGTCATCTGTAAACAGACTCACCTTCCCCACAAGTCCTTCTGATATGTCGCTAATAAAGATGTTGAACAATAATGGTCCCAGCACTGATCCCTGTGGTACTCCACTAGTTACATTTCTTTCCTTGAAGAGTGAGCCAGTTACCAGAACCCTCTGGGTTCTTCCTGTGAGACAGCTTTTTACCCAGTTTACTACCTGTTGCCTTACCCTCATGCTGTCTCGCTTGTTTAGTAGCCTTCTATGTGGGATCGAGTCAAAGGCCTTACTGAAATCCAGGTATATCACGTCTACTGCACCTCCCTGGTCCACTATTTTTGTCACCCAGTTAAGCATGGGCATTAAATCCACCCATTTCTTGGCTGAGGTTCATAACTGACGCAATCAGCCTCTGGAGTTTTAGTTTCAGTGAATGTAAAGTTATGTGTGGACCATCCTGCTCATTCACTGTTTCATCCTCTGCCCCCGACCACAAGGAGTGAACTCCTCCTGCATTGTTGTTTTACTCCACTTTTATCTTAACAAGGGTTCCCCATCTTACCAAAATAGAGACTGATCTTTCAAATGAAACCAGTTCTGAAAGCACACAGTTGGTAAACAAAAAAATACCAACTATATTGATTTTCAGTAGTTTTATCAGGAGCTATTAATTACTGCTACCCCCAGCTTGGGCTCCACAGTGCATTCCCAAGCTAAGTAAAACATTTTGAAATGCTGCTTTGAACATGACATTAAATTCAGGAAATCAAACAAAATGATTAATAAAACTACATGGTATGGGATTTGTGAAATCTGTTTTCTACAAATCACAGATTATGGAACACAAATTTGCTTTTACCATATTTAGCAGATATTTAGCAGTGCAGCAGCTATTGGGCAGCAATCTTTAGGGAGACTTTCCATTTTTATTTATTTTCTTATCTGCATGCACTTCACTGGGTTCAGTGAGGAGGTAGCTAGACTCAAAGATGAGTTGGCTTAGACTAGGAGGACCTTCTCCTCCAGCCAGGGACCACCTAGTCCACCATCACAACCTCAGAGATTGCCCAGTAGGAGGAATGGCTGGACAACAGTGGGCTCAGGGAGGGTTAGGGTAGTGGAGCATAGGCACAACCCACAACCAGTTCCCCTTAAAAACTTCTATGCAGCCATGGCAGAACAGGAAGGTCCCACTAAGGCACTCATAGTAGTGACTAGGGTGGATGTGAAGGTTCTCCACAGAGGAGACCCCAATGGGACGGGGTGACAGAGGACCCCAGAGAGCAGGAAGTGAATCCTGGTGGGGACTCCATAGTAAGGGGGTTAGAGTTGGGAGTAGGTAGAGACAAGGAGAAGGAGGTTCAGTGCCTTCTCGGTGCCATGGCATACAGGGATGGAAAGAGGATCCTAGGGAGCACTGGGGCAGCAGGAAGAAAGGGAGAGCTAGATGTCATTGTCCAGTTGGGGACAAATGACCTGGCTAGAGATGTGCCAGCCATAGTACAGAAAAGGTTCAGGGAGTTGGGCAGGGGTCCTAGGCAAGTAGCACAATCTGTGACCTTCTCAGACATGCTAACTGTCTGTGACAAAGGGACTGACAGAAATTTCCACACCAGGAACTTCAATGCATGGTTGAAGAAATAGTGCAGAGAGGAGAGTTTCAGTTTCATTGAGGACTGGGGCCCCACCTGGAGGGATAAGGGTATACAACGGTGATGGCCTGCATCCATCCAGGAGGGGAACTATAATCCTCAGTGAGTGTTTAAATGCTATTTGACAAACATTTAAAGAAGCCAAGGGGGGGGGGAGTGGAATGAGGCAGGGAGACATAACCCCCCCCAACAAACTCAAGTGATCAACTATGAGAATCCAAAGAGAGAAAAACCACAAAAGAAACCAAAAAATAATGAAATCCAGGGGAAAGAAATTAAAAATAGAGCTGAGATAATGAGTGAGAGGAATAAGGGAAGGCAGATGGAAAAAAGGGGGGGGGGTGGTGAAGGACATTCTGAAAAGCCATGTGTGTGAATGCTCATAATCTGGGCAACAAGATTGCAGACCTGGAGGCCACCAAGGCAGAAGTGGACCTGAATTTAGTCGCCATTACAGAGACCTGGTGCAGTGAAAACCAGGACTGGGAGATGGCCATAACAGGTTCTGTTCTGTTCTGTTCAGAAGGGACTGGGTAGGTAGAAAAGGGAGACTAGCAGCTCTTTATGTAAGGAACAACATAAAGACTATGGAACTACAAGAGGAACAGGGTGAGTGGAGGTACTGTGGATCACCCTGCAGAAAAGGAAAGGGGTCGTCATTTGCACAGGAGTGATCTACAAACCTCTAGCACAAGGGGAAGAAGTTGATGGGGAAATCATGGAAACAATCTATAGGATGGCTCACAAGGGAGAGGTGATACTATAGGGGACTTCAATCTATCAGATGTGGATTGGAGTCTCCCATCTGTGGCAACAGCCAGAGGTAGGGACATCCTGGACTCACCACAGGGGGAGTTCCTCAGGCAACTTGTAATGGAACCCACTCATGAGGGGGTGTTGCTGACCTGGTACTGACAAACGGGGACAGTACTGCTGATGTCACAGAGGGGGATCACCTAGGGCCAGTGCCCATCATACAGTGTGCATTAATATAAGAACCAGGTTAGAATCAAACTGCATGAGGATGAGGGTCATGGACTTCAGGAGAACCGATTTTAAGAAAATGGGAAAATGCCTCAGAGATGTCCTGGCAGGGATAGAGAAACCAGTGGGAGTCAAGGACCAGTGGGCAAAAAATAAAAGAGGGCATTGAAAAAGCTGCAAATCTCTATAACAGGCAGGTTAGTTAGGGCAAGAGAAAAAAAAACCACTATGGTTCTCTAGTGAGGTACCAGAAAAAGTGAGAGCAAAAAAACAGGCATTTGTCAATGCCGAATGTTTGCTTGCTGGCATTAGCAGTGGAAGTGCAGGAGTTAAGACAGATGCAGAAGAGGAATGGCAGTGAAGTATTGGACTGACGCCAATGCCACCCCCAACCTGCAGAGAAGGACAGGCATTGGGGTGTACCTTTAGGTTGTTGCCCATAACAGTCATGCCATTTACCTCACCCTACACTGCAGACACCGACAAGTGTCGAGGTGTGCCTTGGGGTGTTCGGGCTTTACACTCACCACATTCCATAAGGAAATACACTGAAATGGATGCAGTATAGGAGAATAGGGTGAACTTCGGGGCCAAAAAGTGCAAGACACACCTCGATGCCTGTCGCTGGCTGCAGGGTGGGGATGGGGGTGGAATGGTCCGAACATTACTGTTGACAATCCCAAGTCACACCCCTGATGCCTGTCAGTCCCTACAAGGTAGGGTGTTATGGTCAGAAAGCCTGATGCCCTGGGCATTTCTTGGTATTTTCACTTCACGTTTTCAACATGGGCTATTTGTGACCCCACTGCATTAACAGCAATGCTATCAGTTCATTTGCTGAAAGGTGATTTTGCACAGCGACTGCATCATTTGGCCCACAGGTGTGAAAAAGCTGCACTGTTCATAAGGAGGTGTAAAAAAAAATTGTAATGTTGAAAATATGGAGTGAAAATACTGTATAAAACAATTGGTGAAGTTAAGAGCATGCGTAGAAACTGCGCAACACACACCTGTAGTGCAATTATTTGGGGAATTTTTACACCAGATTTTCAACATAGGCATTTTGGGACCTCCGCTCATGAACAGTGGCACTCTGATTTATTTAATCTGTCCCGAACATTTATTTTGCACAGCGACAATGCCCATTGTGTGCCACAGGTGTGAAAACATGTCTCAGGAAGGATGTGAGAAATGACAGCTGTACTGTTCATAAGGTGGTGTGCAAAAATAACAATGTTAAAAATCTGGAGTAAAAATATAGAACATTTGTGAAGTTATGAGCGTGCATAGAAACTGCACAACGCACACTGGTAACGCAGTCTTTTTTGGAATTTGTTCACTAAATTTGCAACATGGGCTTTTTGGTACCTCTCCTTTTGAACACTGTCACTGTGATTTTCTTAATCTGTCCCGATCATTAATTTCACCCAGCGCCTGCGCCATTGTCTGGCAGATGTGCAAAAACACATTTCGGGTAGGATGTGTAAAATGACAGCTGTACTGTCGATAAGGAGGTGTGGAAAAATGGCAATGCTGAAAATCTGGAGTGACAATATTAAAAATTCTCGAAGTTACAAGCGTGCATGGGAGCTGTGCAATGCATGCTCGTAACAGTCATTTTTTAGAATTTTTTCACCAAATTTGCAACATAGACATTTTTGGGACCCCACTTCATGAATAGTGACACTATGTCATTAATCAGTGCCAGAAGGTTATTCCACGCAGTGATTGCAAAAATCACCTTTTGGAACCGAATAAAGCTATGCTGGTGACTAAGTTCATGAGGTGGGGTCCCAAGAACCCCAGGTTGAAAATTTGGTGCCAAAAGTCACAAAAATAGCTGATTGTTCCTGGTTCACTAAAGATCATTGCAGAGGTAAGTAGGGGATGAGGGGTGTGTGGGGAAGTTGGGTGCACATAGGGTGGCTGCGGGTTGGGGGGGGGCACCACAGACAGTGAGGGACTGTTTTCTTGTTTACAGGTAAAAACAAACAAAAAAATATGCAGGAAGGTTTTCTTTTTTTACAGGAACATTTGGCATGCTGGGGTGAGCGCCTAGTGTGCCACCTGGGTGTTTTGGGGGACTGGAGCCAGCGGGGATTGGGCACCCATCAGCAAAGAAAATGGGTCTGTGTTTGGGGGGTCATGATGCCGTTGGGGATTGGGCTCCCCACTGGTAAATGAACTGGGTAGGCGGAATGCCAACAGGGGGATTGGGCACCCCAATGGCAGCTTTTGCAGGACTGTGAGAGGTGAACGGTGACAGCCATTGCCATGTTTAATGAAATGTTACACCAGGCAAGGCATGCCCTGCAATGAGGGGGTGCTCCCTCTTTGCAGTGGCAAATTTCTTTCAAGTTAGTGGCATGCTTCTGAGCTGCTGTCATAGACAGTGTGCTCATTCATTGCTGCCACAGAGACACACCCCTAAAAGCAGTGGCGGCATTAGCCACAAAACAGCTGCACCTCCACAACCTGCTACTCTAGCAAGCTGTCACAACATGTTTCTTGCACATGTGTGCAAGCAAACATAAAAGCCACTTCATAGGCTGCAATAGGGAGTTTGTCAGCAGTATTGTCTGGTGGCTGGGCAGAAGTGAAGGAAGACAGTGGAATAGGGTACTGTGACAGTGGGGAGATGCATTTTTTTTCCATTTTTAAGGACAAATAGGGCTAACATAAAGTGGTAAATTGGAAAAATTCCCAGCTTTGTGAAACTACATGTAGTGTGAAGTTTGGTAGCTTGCTAACAATTTGGTAATGAAGTAAAACTTTGCAAAATCCCTAATTGTAAACGTTTATATAGCATCTGTCTCACACACACACAAGAATGTTAATCCTGGTACCTGGTGCATAGCATGCAGAGTTGTTGCCTGCATGGCTCCCTGGGTGTATTTTTACAAGCTGCAAAAGGGTTTCCCCAGTTACCATCATGCGCCATATCCAGTGTCTCTCTGCATGTCTTCCTAGGCCATAAATAAGACTGTAGTTCCCCAGCAGCACCTTTCAATGGCACTTCCCCTGAAAGACAGAGCTGTGGCCCTGGCGTGAACACACCACACATTGGTCATCCGGGTTGAGTCATTTTTTAGTGCATCTTTCATGGGAAGGTTAATTTGGGATGCTTGTATTTGCTAAATCCAGGTGCTCCCAACTCCCCAGAACCAACTTGTTGAGTGGCCAGATAAGCTGGTTACTCTAGATGGGGGGTCTACCACCTTATGTTTCCAAGCTTATACTCAGCCATTCGTCTGGTTAATAACACCACACAACTGCAGAAACTGTAGATGTTGCCTTAAATATATATCACACTTAACATACTACAACACGCCTCAGGGGTGTCAGAAGTTAAACGTTCTGTACATGGATGGTCACTTTCTGGACTCCACTGTAGGCAGACACTTTTAAAAGGAAAGCCTCAGGTGAACAGGGTCCCTTTGTCAGAGAATCCACCATAAACAAATGCAGGTACTCCTGGGTTTACACTGAAAACAACAACAGTATTCACTGAACAATGTCCCAAGGCAACTTCCAGAGTCCAAATGGATCATGGGATTGTCCCTGACTCCTGGAGTTAAACCCCATCCCACCTGGGATGGGGCACAGGGAAACCCACTGACACAAGTCTCCACCACTTCCACAGACTGGAACAGTTGCATTCCACTAGGATGAGAACTAAAACTTTAAAAGAAAACAGGTAGCTCTATACCAGAGCTGACTAAGGAGCTACAGTGCACTCTGCAGCCTCCTCCTCCTAGAACTCCACTTCAGACTTCCAGTACAGCCTGAATTCAACATTCTAAAACAGCTTCCTAGCAGCTGCTAGCAAATGTGGCTTATGCTGTTGTGACAGTTCTAAACGACATCATCCCTCCAGAGCTCAACTGAGACTGAGAACAGAGTGAGATAGAGTGAAATCCATTGAACGGGCATTTTACTAGCTGCCTTCCCTGCCTACCACTGATTCTAACCGTGATTCTAGTAACCCCTAGGAACAAGGGGGTTACACTTTGAAGAGGTGGAGCCCAGGGGGATTGGAGGCACAACAAAATAGAATAGAGAAGGGAATTACTGAGGTAACAGCAAACTGTTTAAAGGAAATAAGCAAGAGTAAGAGGAGCTAGATGCCATTTTAGTTCTCAAAGAAGGTGGCTAAAGTAATTAAGGTGAAAAGATAATCTTTCAGAAAGTACAAGCAGGCCCAAACAAAGTCGAACAGGTAGGTATATCTAGAGAAGGAAAAGGAGACAAAAAGGAGGATTTGTACAGCAAAGGCTGAAACTGAACATAAGATTATCCAGGAGGTCAAGTATAAGGATAAAACTTTATTCAGACACGAGTGAGAAGAGGAAAACAAGGGGTGGTATAGTGAAAACTAGGAGACCAGGAGTGGGTGACTGTAAAGAGGAAGACCAGGACAAAGCTAAAATTCTGATGGAATACTTCTGTTTAGTATTCACAGTGCATTAACAAACACTGGGGAGGGGACACAAGTCCATTTATCGAAGAGAGAGAGAGAGAGAGAGAGAGCGAGAGAGAGACTCTGCAGGGTACTGGAAGTCCTAAAGAAAACAAGATCCTCCCAAAGGTACTTAAACTGAGCATGGTGCTAGCTGCCTCTTTGGCATCACTATTTATCATCTAATTGGAGATGGGTTGGTTCCAGAGGAATGGAGGAGTGATGATGTGGTTCCTCTGCACAAGAGTGGCAGCACGGAGGAGACCAGCAGACCAGTCAGTCTCACATCGTCAGTAGGGAAGTTAATGGAGTCCCTACTGAAGGATAGACTAATGTAACACATGGAGACATATGGGCTGCAGGATTACTGTCAGCATGGCTTCATAGGGGGAGGTCATGGCAAACAAATCTTATAGACTATTTTGACTAGGTAACTAGGGAGATGGCTCAGAGGAGGGCAGTGGGTATGGCCTATCTAGAATTCAGTAAGACCGTTGACAATTTACCACACAGGAGATGTGTAAAGAAACTTAGCAGCCTTTGGGTGGGTGAGACGGCGGTGTGCAGGGTAACAAAATTATTGAAATATTGGAGGCAGGTGGTGGTGGTAAATGGTAGCTGCTCAGAGGATGGGAGAGTGACCAGTGGAGTACCACAGGAATTGGAATTGGGCCCTGACCTCTTCAGTGTCTTAATAAGTAACATTGCTAAGGAACTGGAGAGAAAGGGTGTCTCTGCAGATAACACAAAACACTGTAACAGGGTAGACACCAAAGAAGGGGTGGAGAGATTGCAAAGGGATCTGAAGGAACTAGAGCAGTGATCTAGGGAGTGGCAGCTGGGTTTTTAATGCCAAATAATGCAAAGTTATACATATGTGGAGATGGTAACCTGGGGACAGTGTTAAGATGGGGAAAGTATTTACAGGTAAACAAGCAAGAGATGGACTTTGATGTGATCATATCTAATGATCTCGACACAGTAGGGCAATGCGACAGGGCAGTAGATAAAGCAAGCCAGGTGCTGGGATCCATAGGGAGGGTGATCTCTAACAGGAGAATGGAGGTGGTTGGGGCGAGAGGAGAGTCAAGATGCTGATGCGTTGGAAGCAACACTAAAGAGCTTCTATTGGTCATTTTTTCTTAAAGCCTTTACTTTACCCTGTCATGAGAAAATTAGCAGTGCATATAGCTAAATAAATGAAGAAATGTCTAAAAGAGGAGCAGCAGAAGAGGAAAAAGGATTCTTCCTCTTCAGATCTTGAAATACCAACTTGCAAAGGACCATTGGACCACTGTGTTACTGGTATACCTGGTCCTGGGGTAGCACAACTGCAGACTGGTGTGAGGAGCTTGCCTTAGCCTTGGGGGGCTATACAAGCACCGACATGGAGACAATGGCAGTACCTGCATTTTCTCTCCCTGTCTCGCAAGGACCATCAAAGTCAAAGTCAAAAGAAGCTCTCAAACAAACACAGTCAGTCCCTATAATTGCCAAGTCACCAAAGATGAAAAAAATCACCCTATATTGGAAATCTGGAAACTCCTGTGAGTAAAAACACAGGTGTGACTTCTACATTTTTGGGCAAGGTAAATGTTGGGGAGATTTCAGCAATAAATTCACAACAAACTACTTTTTCTTTTTCAATGCGACTAACGTCCCTAAATTTACCACCATTGCCTCTGCTAGTTAAAGTCTAATTTAAAAGTCTAAAAGAGGCATCTTCTTCATTCTCAGATCTCTTTACCTGTTTGTTGTTATTCAGTCAGAAGCTGGATTTGCTAATTAAGAGATCCGATATGTTGATACGGAGCTCAAAGTTATTAGGTCTGAAGTGAAAAATGGTGCAAGAAGTCCATAATAATATTCAAAATGAGGTGGCAATTGTAAAACAAAAAAAAAATACAAATGAAGCCCTTTTAACCACAAATCTAAAAGCGGTTATGGCCCTGCAAAGGAAAATCAAAGTAATGGAGAATTCAATGCGATACAAAAACTTAAGATTAGCGGGAGTTCCACATTCCTGTGATAAGGGATTTGAGTCCTTAAGAGAACTTTTGTAAACCTGTTTGTTATTGTTTTGAAGCTGCCCGAGACTAATTTACCTTTTGTGAGTAGAGCTTTTAGAGTTCCAATTATGAAATCTTACTCTGTCTCTTAACAGAAAACTGCAAACTGAGGTGTGCGTTTTGAATTGCTGTCCCCCGATTCTGCAGTGGTGTTTAATCAGGCTCAGAACTCTGCTAATGCTTTCAAATATGCTTCAGGTTCAAGAAATACTATTATTTTTTTACAAGCTTTTGACACTGATTGTGACCTAGTTCATAACACAGCCAGAAAAATGGGAGCTTTACATTTCAAGGAAATAGTTGGCCATATATTTAAAGAGGAAATCCATGAAATTAGAGCTAGTTTTAAAGTTCTTTTCCCAGTATATGTTGGCTCACATGTGGGAAAGATAACCAACCCTTTTTTGAACCAGAACAATTGAAGGCATATATTATGGAGAAAAAAAAATACAGGAAAGGGATGAGAAATGGAGACGAGAAGCTCAAAGGGGAAGAGAAAATGCCTGTCTTAGAGGATAAAAAAGGAGAATGAGTTTTTCTTGGCATACCGATTAGGAAAGGGAACATTGTTTAACCAGGAGTAGCACACTAAGCGGCAGCTTGTTTCCAGATGTGACCTAGGAGCACAAGGAAGTTACGTGACTTGCTTAGAATCATACAGTATGCACCTAGGCGGCTGTGGGATTCAAACCCAGGTCTCCAGATCTGTAGCTCAGAGCCTTAACCCACTGTGCTATACTGCCTAATAATGAGGTGCATATAAAGAATATATAAATTGAATTTGGATCTATTGCAGTGTAAAAAAAAGTATATTTAGATATTGATGGCTTGTTTTAAGGGGTGAAGATTAATGTTTTTTTTTCCTTTCAGGTATTATATTCTGTAAGTTTGTGCCTAATACCTGGAGTAATATGAACTATTAATATTGTAAAAGATTTATAGTTGTTTTTTTTCTGAGCTAAGTACTGTAGATCACATATGTTTTTATTTCCTTTTGGTTTAACTTAAGAATAGCTTGCTTAAAAGCCTAAACTAAATGTCACTTGGTTTTCCTTCCCAAATTGTTGACTTTATCTTTAAGTTATATGCGTATGGGGCATGGCTAGGACGCCAACATGGTGGCTGCTTAAATCCAGAGCTCTTCTCAGGTCAGGTGGTATCGCAGCTCGAGCGCCGCGACCTTCGGGCTTAAGTAAACCCAAATAATTGAATTAGATGGGGTAAACTCCCCTTACCTAGCGACGTACAGCAGCATCTATGCCGAGTGACCCCTTGAGTCAGGAGAAGCATCTGATCTGGAACAGTGCGATGAGACGTAGGCCGAGTAGGCCCTACCAGGACGTTAGTGGATTAGCAGCGAGCGGAGTGGCCGGAGATCTGCAACGAGCTGCAGACCAAGTCAAAATGCTACCAGGATGTTTCCCGGTCAACAGTGAACGGAGTGGCCGGTGCATCAAGTCCTCTGTATTAATGCCTCATCATATCGGAGGCAAAGATTTTCATCCCTGGTCTCTGCTTTAGCGCTGAGCATGCATGGCTTCTCAATGTGAGCAGGGATAAGTAGTCCCATATACAGCATTAGCTGTACCATTGGTAGCCGATTCACTGCAGCACATTACTCAAATGTTAGAAATGGTGTTGAATCGGGTGGAGGACATTAACACCACTTTATCAGGCATGGTGGCTGATGTCCAGAATTTACAGGACCGCATGAATGTGTCAGAGCAACAGATGGAAGCATGTGAGCAGCACCATTCTAAATTCCTTCATCGATTGCAGGTACAGGAGGAAAGAAGTGCAGCGCTCCATGACAGAGTACAGGATCAGGAGAACAGAGCCAGAAGGAATAATTTGTGCATTATAGGCATACCAGAAGGAGCGGAGGGTCAGAATATGGAGAGGTTCTTAAATGAAACTCTGCCTACCATATTAGGGGACAGATGGCGTGGGCAACATGGACATTGAATGAGCGCATAGGCTTGCAGCCAGAAGGGACAGGAACTCTGCATTGCCAAGACCAATCATAACATACTTCTTGCGCTAAACTACGAGAAAATTCTCAGGGCTGCTAGAGACATAGGAGAGGTGCACTGGCAAGATGCTACTGTGCTGTTCTATAGAGATTTTGCTCATGAAACTGCCAGTAAAAGACGTGCCTTTGGCCCCCTCAAAAAATTTCTATATCAATATAACTTTCATTTTAAGTTCAGGGGTCTTACTAAGTTGCTGGTCACGAAGGATGACAGAGAGCTGGTGGCAGAGTATCTCTCGGAGATAGAATGATGGCTTGCTAAATTTTGGCCTAAATTGCCTATTCCCTCCTTATCCAACAGGCAGCTCTGGAAACATAATACCTTGAAAGGGAACTATTTGGACAGACATCAGAATCAAGGAGATGGTACAAGGGGCAGATGTGTAACATCAAGGAATGGTCCCCCAGCACTTCTAGGCCCTCCTGATCTCTCTCAGATGCACTCTGCACCACCGGTGTATTATCTCCACAGTCCCCATACAAGATGCATAGTACTATGCCACCTCGATCAGCAAATACAGTTGCTTGCCATCGACAGAGATCTAGGAGTGTAGGCCAAAACATACAAGACTCTGTAATGATGGCTTCTCCAGCAAAAGTGTCTTGGGAAGACAAAGCCTCTCCTCCTCATGACGTCCATTCTCCTGCTCTGGACGCTGTGGATATGGACACTAGCATATCGAAGGACTGGGCAGATATATCCGAAACCACTTTGGTAGAGGTGGTTAATGCTGTGACCCCAATCAGACCCAAGTTAATTTCCTAAACATAGAAATGAACTGGCAGTCATGTTTCTAAAACAATTAGTTAAAAAAAAATTTATATATTGGAGTGCTCTAAGTGGTTGATAAAATAGGTGATTAAATTATTAGTAAAACAATAATAAAAATGGTTATGTATGGGCATAATGTCATGGCTAGGTGTTTCAATATCCCCTGTAACCAGGAGCTGTCAACCCAAAAAATACGATAAGATACAATATTTTAAAAAGAAAAAGGTTTCCATCACACAGAAGTTAAGATCAAGTTAAAGTATAGTTGCTTAGCAACCCTTTAGTAATGTGAAGTTATATTAAAAGTTATATTGATTCAGACAGTAAAGATGAGTCAGTTGTAAAAAGGTTATAAAAAGGAGATGAAATTCCATTAAAAATAAAAATAAGAGATATGTGATAATTTGGCAGAATATCATTATTTTTAATTCATATGGGATGTTTATAATGAATAGTAATGGAAGAATATAACAAAGAAGATATAGGAAAATAATTTAGTTGAGGGTAGAATGAATTTGGTTATTTATGAGTGTTGTAATAGTAATAATATTAATAGCCACCACGTTCTAGGTCTTGGAACTAATAAAATAAAATAAAAAGCGCATAAGGTCTGGGTAATGCATGACAGGCAATATAGAGCCTGTTCGTAGTAACCGACTCTCTCTCTCTATTAAAAGGGGAGAGTGTATAGTTGCTTAGCAACAACTTCGGGAGTCTCCGAAGATACACGAAGTGACACGTCACTTTGGAGGGAACTACGAACAGGCTCAAGAGGACCGCACCTCTTTGAGTGAGAGAGGGGAAGTATGCAAACGGTAGGACACCAACAGAAAGTTTTCAGGCGTTGAAAAGGCACAACAATCTTCCATAAGAAGGAAAGACTCCGTAATGGTTAAATAATAATTTAGTTAATTTTTATATGGGAAAATAAATTGGAGCGCGATAAGGCTAATAAAAATGATTATTTTATTTAAAATATAGACATGGTAAAGAAGATAGATGGATTTAGAAGATAGAGCTTGTCCTTTGAAAGGAGATTTAATGGCAGGTCCTGACTCGTGGAGGTAAAGGAAAGTTAATTATGAGTTTATTTAAAATCACAAATATGGGGACATGATAACTGAATTTAATGGTGATGATAAAATATAGCAAGCAGGTTTGAATTGAGGAAATAAGAGGTGCGGATTAAAAGTTACGGGAACAGAAAGGCTGTAGCCGATGTAAATGGATTTTGCTGTCATTCATTTAGAGCCAGACATTACGCGCTAATTGTGGTTGTTTTGTTATGTTATAGGTCTTGATGTATATTTACAAGGAACATGTTGAATTGATTAAGAAAGTTTAAACAACCAAAAGTTGAATGGTAATGAATACATACTACTCTATAAAGACTAAATGTATAATATTAATTTAAAAAGAAATGTTAGACATTTAAAAGTAAAATTGTGTTTTCTGTTTTAAACAGATGGAATGCATTAATTGATTTAAGCTCCGTGAACAAGCTCTGAGGAGCGAAACGTAGGAGCCAACATAAAGACAAAAAAGACATGGAAAGAAATAAAGAAGTGAAAGATTAATCTGTTTTGGATTATTTCTTTTATTTAAAATGATATCCCCCAGTGTTTTACTTTTTGTATTCATATATTGTATTTAGATAATACCTTCGCTTGTTTGAGGTGTTTTTGGAAAAAGATAAAATCATTACCCAGTGGGAAGATTGATTGGTATTTGGATGGATGTATCTTGAAGGTTGGGTACATAGCACTGGATGTTGGTTTTAAGAAATACATAAGTGGCAAACAATTAATTAGTGTCAAGTGATTTAGTCACAGTAACAAAGTTAAAATTAAGTATAAAGATAGAGTGTGTGTTCAAAATTACCATAATTGTAATAAATATTAAACATGGAAGAAACAATAGCTGTACTACAAGATATAGTAAATAGTGTACAAAATAGGTTACATTTTGTAACATATTCAGAGTTTGAAAGAAAACAATTGTTTCAAACCATGAGAGGTGGTAGGGATTTATCTGCACAAATGGGAGAAACACCAAAGAATTTGGTTCAAAAGATAGAAAATTTGAGATTTAAAGACACGAGACTAGAATGGCATGGATTAACATTGACACAGTATTTGGAACATAATAGAATACCTAGAGGATTGAGAATAGCGGTAGAACCTAATATAGGTATTAATGCTAGTAAATTGTTTTCTAAGTGGGATGGAATTTGTAATAGGGCCAGTACTGATTTTATGTATGCTTTAATAGAAGCTATTATTGATGAGAGAAAGGTTATAAGTGATGATATACGAAAATTACAAGATTTGTTGAAAATACATATGGAAGCAGAAGAATTTGTAAGAAATTTGGATGAAACCAAAAAGAAACTAGGAGAATATGAAGAGAAATTAAAACAACAAAAAATTAAGAAATTTATTAGAGATACAAATGACTACAAAGATAATAGAGTATATACATATAAACAGTGCAAGAAAAGAACATTTGTGAATTATGGGGCTGAAAGTGGAACAGATAGTGATAATAGTTACACAAGAGAAACATTTAGACAAGAGGAGGGTGAATCTTTACAAGTAGGAGAATTACAATAACCTAGTACTTCTGCTTCTAATATGACAGGCAATAGATATGATTTAAGAACAAATAGAACAGAAATGGGACAACAGGTGGGTTTTCGGGGAGGGGGACGCAGAGGTACAGGTGGAAGGCAAACAAAAATGTATTATTCAGACAGAGGGAGAGTGAAATAATACCAGAAAAGATACCAATATTCAATTTAAGTAGTAGGATATTGTCAAAGACAGAGGAAGAGGTTTTAGGATTAGGCCTTTCATTTGCACCTACACAACCGGTGGATCTTTTCCAACTGGAGGTAGATTTACAAAAATTCTTTAGATCAATCAGATTAAAACAATGATTCAATGAAAATATAACTGGAATAGATTATCAAAATCAGTTAAAACAAGCTTTGACTATTAAATCGTATTTTACTCCTCCAGCAGGAAAGAGTCATGGTATTGAAACATTTTGTTTGACAGTAGAAAAAGAGATTATGCAGTTATATAAAAGTAGATATCAATGCATCCCTAAACATAAAAACATAAGTTATGTACAACGACAAGCAATAGAACAATTAAGTCAGGATAAAAGCATAATTATTAAGAATGCAGATAAAGGAGGGGGAATAGTTATTCAGGATAGGGAACAATATAAACAAATGTGTTTGAAATTACTAAATCAAAGAGAGAATTATTCAGAACTTCATGAAGATCCAACATTAAAAATACAAGGACTTCTAAGAGAAATGTTAGCAGAATATGTTGATTTAAATTGGTTAAATGATTGGGAAATGAGATTATTAATTAAGGAATTTCCCAGAATTCCGACTTTTTACAGCATACCGAAGATACATAAAAATATAAATGATCCCCCAGGGAGACCAATAGTTTCGGGGAATAGATTCAGTGTTTGATTTAGTATCTAAGTATATTAATTATCATTTACAACCATTAATAGAAAAAATATAACTTACATAAGAGACTCTACAGATATAATGTTACAATTGGATCAATTATCACAAATTAGAGATTGTACTGATTTGATTTTAGTGACATGGGATGTAGTTGATCTGTATACCTCTATACCACATTTAGAAGGCATAAATACTATGGGGAATGTGTTAAATAATAGAAATATTAAGGTACCAAAAACAGAAATGTTACAGGAATTGGCTTTGTTTATACTTAAAAATAATTATTTTGAGTTTAATGGGAAATTTTATCAACAAGATATGGGCACAGTAATGGGTAGCACAATGGCACCAGCATATGCAAATGCTTACATGATTGATTTTGAAGAAAATATGTATTAAATGAACAACTGAATAAATTGAAGGATAAAATAATATTGTGGAAACGTTTTATAGATGATGTAATATGTCTATGGGGTGGAAGTGAAAGTGAACTACAAGATTTTCATAAAGATCTTAATGGTTGGAATAAAACTTAAAATTCACTATGAATTATTGTTTTGAAAAATCCCTTATCTGGATCTTCTTATTTTTAGGATGGAACTTGTTTGAGTACAACAATTTATAGGAAAGAAACAGATAGAAATACAATTTTCATAGCAGCAGTTACCATGAACCAAAATTAAAAATAGTATACCTTATTCACAATTGGCCAGAGTTAAAAGGAATTGCCAAAAGAAGGAAGATTATCTTCAAAATAAAAATTATATGTTACAGAGATTTAAAGATAGAGGTTATAAGAAAAGTGTTTTAAGAAAAGCGCTTGTAATAAAATTGAGAATAAAACAAGAACTGAATTATTACAATATAAAACATCAGAAAAAGATTGTGGTAAAACAGTGTTTGCAATTAAATACACTGAAAAAATTAACGAAATACGTAAAATTATCAATAAACATTGGCACATGGTAGCACAGGACAACTTACAAAATTTAGTATTGCAACAAAAACCTATTATAGTAGCCAAAAAGGTATCAAATTTAAAAGACAGATTAGTTCATTCACAGTTTACAACACCTAAAAAGGGTGAATCAACAATGCTTTTGGGTCCACTACAACCAGGTATTGTTAAATGTGGAAGGTGTGCAGTATGTAATAATACAACAAAAAAAAGTAGTTTTAGACATCCATACTTTGATAAGGAGTTCATAATTAAGGATTATATAGACTGTAACACAGAAGGAGTGATTTACGTAATACAATGTCTTTGCGACAAATTATATGTAGGATAAACAAAAAGAGCACTAAAGAAAAGGATATTAGAACATAAGGGGGACATTAGAAATAGAAATGAAGCTTCACCAGTAGCTATACACTTCAATAAAGAAGCACATACAGGAGCATCATTAAGATTTTGGGGTTTAGAAGTGATTAAACTATCTAATAGAGGTGGTAATTACAAAGAACTGTTAAATAAAATGGAAATGAAATTGATTTTTTTACTAAAAACATTAGATCCAAATATAGGTTTAAACATAGAAATGAACTGGCAGTCATGTTTCTAAAACAATTAGTTAAAATAAAATATTTATATATTGGAGTGCTCTAAGTGGTTGATAAAATAGGTGATTAAATTATTAGTAAAACAACAATAAAAATGGTTATGTATGGGCATAATGTTATGGCTAGGTGTTTCAATATCCCCTGTAACCAGGAGCAGTCAACCCAAAAAATATGATAAGATACAATATTTTAAAAGGAAAAAGGTTTCCATCACACAGAAGTTAAGATCAAGTTAAAGTATAGTTGCTTAGCAACCCTTTAGTAATGTGAAGTTATATTAAAAGTTATATTGATTCAGACAGTAAAGATGAGTCAGTTGTAAAAAGGTTATAAAAAGGAGATGAAATGCCATTAAAAATAAAAATAAGAGATATAGGATAATTTGGCAGAATATCATTATTTTTAATTCATATGGGATGTTTATAATGAATAGTAATGGAAGAATATAACAAAGAAGATATAGGAAAATAATTTAGTTGAGGGTAGAATGAATTTGGTTATTTATGAGTGTTGTAATAGTAATAATATTAATAGCCACCACGTTCTAGGTCTTGGAACTAATAAAATAAAATAAAAAGCGCATAAGGTCTGGGTACATGACAGGCAATATAGAGCCTGTTCGTAGTAAACTACTCTCTCTATTAAAAGGGGAGAGTGTATAGTTGCTTAGCAACAACTTCGGGAGTCTCCGAAGATACACGAAGTGACACGTCACTTTGGCGGGAACTACGAACAGGCTCAAGAGGACCGCACCTCTTTGAGTGAGAGAGGGGAAGTATGCAAACGGTAGGACGCCAACAGAAAGTTTTCAGGCATTGAAAAGGCACAACAGTCTTCCACAAGAAGGAAAGACTTAGACTTCGTAATGGTAAAATAATAATTTAGTTAATTTTTATATGGGAAAATAAATTGGAGCTCGATAAGGCAAATAAAAAAGATTATTTTATTTAAAATATAGACGTGGTAAAGAAGACAGACGGATTTGGAAGATAGAGCTTGTCCTTTGAAAGGAGATTTAATGGCAGGTCCTGACTCGTGGAGGTAAGGGAAAGTTAATTACGAGTTTATTTAAAATCACGAATATGGGGACATGACAACTGAATTTAATGGTGATGATAAAATATAGCAAGCAGGTTTGAATTGAGGAAATAAGAGGTGCGGATTCAAAGTTACAGGGACAGAAAGGCTGTAGCCGATGTAAATGGATTTTGCTGTCATTCATTTAGAGACAGACATTACGCACTAATTGTGGTTGTTTTGTTATGTTATAGGTCTTGATGTATATTTACAAGGAACATGTTGAATTGAGTAAGAAAGTTTAAACAACCAAAAGTTGAATGGTAATGAATACAATCTACTCTGTAAAGACTAAGGCCCAGATATTCAAACTGCGCCATTCTGAGGCGCAAGCCCGTGCGCTGCTCAAAATAGTTGCGCTGGGGTGTGGCCCTGGCGATATTCAAAGGAGTTGCACTATTGAGCAACTCCTTTGAATATCACCCCCCAGCCACAGTCACTGCACATGGCGCAGTGGAACTTGCGCCACCGCAAGTTGCCAGAGTTGAGCATTAAACTTGGCGTGGCGCAAGTACCATGCCCCATGTGCAAATTTCCGATATTCAAAAGGTGACATGCAAATGGGGCCATAATTTATGCAGTAGGCAGGGGCCATTTGCATCTATTTATGGCCCCATTTGCATGCCGTTAGTATGCAGGCGCCCGATCCCGAGGACTTGCGCCTGGCCGCCTGCCAGGCAGCAGCCGCCGGGACCTACGTACCCTGCAGCCCGGTCATGGCAGCATCAGTGCATACATCCCCCACACACGCTCCCGGCCCGACGCGCGGCATACAGTAACATGCCCCCTATCTCCAGGCCCGGATCGCGGCATAAGGTGTATCAACCCCCACATCTCCTGAAGTCCGACGCGGGCATAACCTATAGGCAGCTCACTCACCAGTGCCCGATCGCAGGCAGAATGTCAAGGTACAACCCCCCAAACGTCTCCTGGTGTCTAGTGTCCCACCCACCCACAAAAGCCCCTCCACCTCGCCTCCCCCAGCAGCCGGGCGGGAGCATCCCACCTGCCTGCTGCCCCGCCACCCGCTGACTCGATTGTTCAGGCCGCCATGGTGTAAGTTGGCTGTAGAATGATATCAGAGATGAGTCCAGATTTGTGAATGAACATCATTCACAAATCTGGACTGTCATGTACGGTATGGGCTGCACGCCTATTGGCTGTAGCTCTGCACCAATGGGCATGCAGCCCTACCAGACAGTCAGTCGGGCGGGCGGCAGGCGGTGGGATGCTGCCCGCCGCTGTGGGGGAGCGGGTGGGGCTTTTGGGTGGGTGGGGGACACTAGACACCAGGAGATGTTTTGGGGGTTGTACTTGACACTCTGCCCGCATCGGGCATTACAGTCCACTGGACCACCAGGGAGATATTCGGTTGGGGGCTTTTTACATTCTGCCCCGATCGGGCACTGGTGGGGGTTCAACAGGTTATGCCCGCAATCGGGCTTCGGGAGATTTGGGGGGGGGGTTGATACACCTTATGCCCGCGATCTGGCTTCGGGAGATGTGTGGGAGGGGTTGATACACCTTATGCCCGCGATTGGGCTTCGGGAGATGTGGGGATGGTTGATACACCTTATGCCTGCGACCGGGCTTCGGGAGATATGTGTGTGGGGGGGCATGTTACTGTATGACCGCGATCGGGCATTGGGAGATGTGTGGGCGGGGGGTTGTTTTTACGTTCTGCCCGTGATCGGGCTGGTGGGGGGGCACAGGGACCGAGTTGGGAGCCAGCCAGGGTGGCAGCTGCTGTGTTGCACCCTGCAATACAGCAGCTCACCTGTGGGTGGCCCTCAACTTGATCCTTTTTTGGCTCAAGGTTGTGCAGGCGCAGGTTGGGGGTTGCGCTGACAACTCTGCACAACCCGACTGAATATCGGGTTGGCGCAGGTTGTGCATGGTTCCTCTCCTCCTGTTGAGCATGCATTCATTTGCATTGCTCTTTTCGCGCAACCTGTTGTCAGTGGCGAACTACCTCCTGCTGAATATCGAGAATGGCGATTTTGACTTCATGAGAATAACCCTGTTAGCGCATGGCAACCTCTTTTGAATTAATGGGCCTAAATGTATAATATTAATTTAAAAGAAATGTTAGACATTTAAAAGTAAAATTGTGTTTTCTGTTTTAAACAGATGGAATGCATTAATTGATTTAAGCTCTGTGAACAAGCTCTGAGGAGCGAAACGTAGGAGCCAACATAAAGACAAAAAAGACATGGAAAGAAATAAAGAAGTGAAAGATTAATCTGTTTTGGATTATTTCTTTTATTTAAAATGATATCCCCCAGTGTTTTACTTTTTGTATTCATTTATTGTATCAAAACATACAAGACTCTGTAATGATGGCTTCTCCAGCAAAAGTGTCTCGGGAAGACAAAGCCTCTCCTCCTCGTGACATCCATTCTCATGCTCTGGATGCTGTGGATATGGACACTAGCATATCGAAGGACTGGGCAGATATATCTGAAACCACTTTGGTAGAGGTGGTTAATGCTGTGACCCCAATCAGACCTGGGTTAATTTCCTATGTTGCTGCAGTGATCAAGGATGGTTCAGTGCATGCACCTGCACCCCAACAGACTGGTGAAGGCTCGGATGACCTCCCTGGATGACAGTCTGGACTTTTATAGCTTCTGCATTGTCAAGCTGCCTGAACATAAGTTGCATATTTAATTCAAGCTTGTTTATCATGCCTGTATTCTGACGGAGTCAGGGTGGCGCTTGGGGTCACTATTGTCTTGGCTTATGCTCTATCCCACCTCCACTAACCTGTGCATTGCACACTCCAGACATAGAAACCTATGCTAGGGGGTTCAGCTGCTTTGTGATCTAGAATTAACCACGTAGCAGATTGTGCAGGAGATTTTGGCATTGGGACGTCCACTCCCTTCCTGCAATGATACCTATATTTCCGCCTGGGGCCACTACCGATAGGTAAGGTCATTTCCCCCTCTCCCTCCTTCCTTTTGCTCCTGAGGACCCCTCCCTTGGGAATCCCCTCATGGGTCTCCTGGGGGCTCCCTTTCCCATTCCTCCTGATGGTCCGGCGCCCGACCTTAGGCATATTGCCGGCCCAGAGTTCTGGACCTTAATTGGCTCTAACCAATCATCTCTTATAAGGATTTGGGGATTAGTGTAGCTGAGGCCGCTAATTCTTAGGGGCTTCTTTCACAGAACCTCGATCCTATAGCGCCTTTGCGCATTGGTACAGTTTATTTGTGTTTAATATAAGAATTGTTTCTGGGTGGGGTTGGATAGGTTTGTTTATCTAGTCCTCGGTTAACTTCTACTTACACTAGAGTTACTTAGATACATAGGATATAGTGTATACATTGCTTGTATTAGGTTTTAAGCTCTGTGTTGTATTCCTTTTATTGCAGCTTCCAGATCAAGGTGTGAATACTCTTTACTCCGCTGGTACTTGTCTCCCTTCTCATCTGGCAGCATAGGTGGTTTCAACCTTGACTTTTTTCCTTTTTTTTAGAATATACCTAGCAAGGTGATTTACTACTTAGTCACCTGGCTACAGTCCTGGGGTAAGTACACATTGCATACATCTTAAGTCAGTATGTGTTCCCCCACGGCTATAGCTAGTTCTATTAGTTCTCCCACAGTTTTGGTATCCTGGAATGTTAACGGTTTAAACCACCCTGTTAAACGGACTAAAGTGCTTCAGTATTTGCGTTCCCTACACTCAGATATTGCCCTATTTCAGGAAACCCATCTTCTGAAAAAGGCAGTTGCATGGATGAAGAAATAATGGGTGGGGGCGGTCTGTGCTAGTTCGGCCCTCTCCATGAATAGAGGAGTAGCCATTCTGGTCCACCGCTCCTCCTCATGGATCTTGGAGGAATCCAAACACGACTCGCAGGGCAGATGGATGGTTGCTAGGCTATTTTCCCCAGAAGGGAATTTGCTTCTCTGTAATCTGTATGCTCCCAATGTCGATCATGCAGAGTTTTTCCCTTCAATCAGTCAGGCTATCTCTTCCCTTACCCAGGATGATGGGGCAATCCCTATTATATTAGGAGATTTCAACATGGTGGCGGTTGTGTTTGTGGATAAGTCCAACCCTACCCCTCAGGCCAGATGCAAGGCCAGTTTGGCTCTCCAGGAAATGCAGCAGGAATGGGGTTTAATGGATGTGTGGCACAGGGATAATCTGGCTGGGAGGGACTATAAGTTTTATTCCTCAGTACACTCTACTCACAGTCATATAAATTACTTTCTAACTAATGTGGTAGCGGCTCAGAACACTCTTAATGCTAAAATTGGGAATATTATCATTTCGGATCATGCTCCAGTGTCAATATCCTATACGGGGGGTCAGCCTAAAATGGGCACTCGTTGGAGGTCTAATCCTTTACTACTTAAAGACCTGGAATTTCTTAAAATGATTTCTCAGGCTGCGAAGGAATATTTGGCTCTCAATACCCAATGTGGTGTCTCCCCAGGTATAGTATGGGAAGCCTTCAAGGCGGTTATCAGAGGCCGCATCATTGCTTTCTCGGCTGCCAAAAATAAAGCGCGGAAAGCCAATTTGGCCCAATGGCAGGCAGATCTAGCAACCTTGGAGTCCCACTTTAAGGCTTCCCCTACTCATTGGTGAGACAAGTCTCTAATTCGGCGCATAATGGGCCTTAAGTACCAAATCAATGCCACCTTATGCTAAAAGGTGGAGTGGGTCTTAATGAGATCCAAGCACGCATACTGGGAGGATGGTGAAAAAAGTGGCAGATTGCTAGCTTTTATTTTTTTTTATACTTCCTTTATTAGATAATAGGTTGTTACACAGGTTTTATGGTGTGACATACATTAAATTCACCTTTACAGTCAGATTATACAATTTATATCTATCTGTAACTATAGCTATTAGCTTACTCTTGTAAATATGCATTTTTGAAGTTAATCCAAAAAACAATAAACACGAAAAGGTTAAAGAAGAATAAATAAAATACAGATAATTAAAAACTACAACAGATTATGGGTTATGAGCAGATATAACTTCAGTAAGTACACTGATTAAAATTATTAATCTATAGAGTGAATCTATTTATACATTCCTCATTTAATTGACTGTTAAATGTTTATTTATAGCAGAAGCAGGTCTTGAAGAATTGCGCTCAGGGGTTAATATCTTATTCCTAGCTGAAGGAGTTTCTCTTATTTAATGAGGTCTCCTCTGATTTCCTATTGAATCTGTTTCTGGTTCAACTCCCATCTAGTCCAATATGTGGTATATGATTCCATCCTATTATTTAGCGCGTATGATATTTGCTCATTATGTTGTATGTTAAGGACTATTGATTTCCAGTTCGCTCTACTAGGGGGAGTATTTTGAAGCCATTTTTTTGTGATGGACTTATATGCAGCACCTAGAAAAATAGCCCATAGATATAGGGTAGCTTTATCTTTAAGTCCTTCTGTGGGATACCTAACAGTAGGTTTATCCCTGTAAGTTGATGCTGGTAGCCAATATATTAGTTATGTGGTGTGAAATTGTGAGCCAAAAAGTATTTATTTTTGAGCAATCGTACAAAATGTGTTTATGTGAGGCCCTGGTTTCCCCACATTGTCGCCAGCAACTTTCTGGTGTCCCTGGGTTTCTTCGAGCCAGGGTGGTAGGTACCAGGAAGAATCTCACTCTGACCTTCCATACAAATTCCCTCCAGGAAGGGGAGGAGGTAGTGGACCAAGTACTCTTCCATACTTTGGGCCAAGCTTTGAAGCCGATTATCTGATTGAATTCCTTTTCCCAGCTAGTTTTAACTGGGTCTATGGAGTGTTCTTTTAGGAGGATCAGAAACTTACATAATATTGAGATGGCCTTTTCTCCTAGTGATGAGGACCAGATTTGGATGAATGGTGTACGATCTTCCCATAACTGTGACTCTCTCTTTTTTGATCTAAGTTGTTTAACTACGTAGTCTCTCATTTGATAGAAATAAATCCTATCTTTCTCTTGCCATGTGAATCTCTCCTGGCCTTGTTCAAAGGATATAACCGTATTTTGTTTAATAAGTTGCCATGGGGCTACCATGCCCTTTTTGACTTGGGAGGAGTACCAGGGTTTTAGTAAAGGAGAATCAAAATGAGTATTCACTAAAAACCACTGGTATTTCCAAAAATTGATTGATATTAGTTTATTTTTGGTTCCCCTTCTCCAGCCTTCTAAAATTGTGGATGTAGCTTTTGGGATGATTTGTTCAGTTCGCTTAAGTAGGCGGGGGGGGGGAAGATAACACTGCTGGCAAAGGAGGGAGCACATCCCTAGAAATATCTATTTGCTTCAATGCAGCTTGATATGTTTGGGTTTCCCAAAGTAATGCTAGATGCATTTGAGCTGCTATCCAACACTCAGAGAGGGATGTGAGAGATATTCCATCCATTGACTTTGTTAGCGACAGTTTTTTAAGGTTAAGCCGGGGTTTCCTGTGATTCCATTGAAAGGCATTAAATGATTTCTGCCATGAGAGCAGTTCTTTGGTGGAGATTGTGCAGGGCACACATTGAAAAAGATATAATA
Organism: Neoceratodus forsteri; assembly: GCA_016271365.2. Taxonomy (NCBI): domain Eukaryota; kingdom Metazoa; phylum Chordata; order Ceratodontiformes; family Ceratodontidae; genus Neoceratodus; species Neoceratodus forsteri. Next base: position 31,233,679 of record JADMNL010000035.1, read on the forward strand.
AACGGGGAAGTGCATTCATCTTAAGGGACATGGTACGAGTATAAAAAGAAGTTGGAAGAAGATCCCATCTTCTCATGTCATTCTGCAGAGTTTCAACTAAGGGAACATAATTTTGTTTGTATAGCTGGGAAAGGTCTTTAGGGATCTGTATACCCAAATGTTTAAGGGAAGAGCCGTCCCATTTAATGGGGTATCTTGAGTGAAGTAAGGGTGAGGGTTCGTATTTTATTGAAAGGGCTTCAGTGTTGTTAATATTGAGGGAGTAACCGGATAGATTTGAAAAGTCTTGGATTTTCTGAAGGGCAGCAGGCATTGAGGATTCTGGATTGGTTAAGTGTAATAACAGGTCATCTGCAAAGAGTGATAATTTATGCTCTGTGGCTGAGATGCTAATACCTTGAATTTCTGGGGAGTGTCTTAGGTATTGTACTGGGGTTCAATGTAATAAGCAAAAAGAAGTGGGGACAAGGGACAGCCTTGCCTAGTTCCTCTATAAAGGGAAAAACGTTCAGATATATGTCCATTTGCTCGAATGTAACCAGGTCTTTTATAGAATTTGAATAGGGTTTCTCTGAACTGATCTGGGAAACTGAAACAGGCAAGGACCTCCCTCAGAAATTTCCATGAGACCATATCAAATGCTTTTTCTGCATCTAGCCCTAAGAGGAGTGTGGGCACATTCCAGGCTTGGGTGTGTTCCAATAGGTATATAGTTCGTCTCACATTATCGTGGGCCTGATGCCCAGGAATAAACTCACACTAATCCATTTGAATTTTACTGGGGGTGAATTGTATGAGTCTTCTAGCCATGATAGAGGTTAAAATTTTATAGTCCTAGTATTCAACATGGATATAGGTCTATAGGATGCACATTGGGTGAGGTCCTTCCCCAGCATCGGTATGATTGAGACTATGGCCTCATTCCATGATGGGGGGATATCTCCTTCTTTTAAAGTGACATGGGCAAACACTGTACTAAGTAATGGGGTTAAGGTTTTAGAAAATGACTTGTAGAATTCCCCCGGGAGTCCATCAGACCCTGGACATTTCGCTGTTTTTAAGTTGCCTATTACTGTTTTGATTTCTTTTACTGTTATTGGGGTGGTTAATTGAAGGCTTTGTTTTGTGGATAAAGTTGGGAGTGTAAGGAGTTAAGACATTTTTGTATTTCCAGTTCGGGGTCGAGTTTTATAAAAGTGAAGAGTAATAGTTAAAAAATGCCTGAAATCCCTTTAACCATATTTTGCATTTTACCATTTGTGGGTGTCTGATTTTCATAATATTAGCTTTTGCTTTTTGAGCCCTAAGTTGACGAGCTATTAATCTAAGGGAGCGGGGGCCCCCGTCGTAGTATTGGTGTCTTAGGTACATTAGTTTTTGTTCTATAGTATAGTCTAATATTTTATTGAGTTCCTTCTTTAAGCCAATTAAATCTTTGCTTCTGGATTTGTTTACTTTAATGCTTTGTAGATCTTCTCTTTTATTTTCCATTCTAGGGTCAGACGCTGTGCCTCTCTTAGTTTTTTTTTGTTCGCTGAGATATTTATCAATTTCCCCCTAATGATTGCTTTGATGGTGTCCCAGAGGATAGACACTGAGGTGTCTGCAGTATCATTCTCTTTTAGAGCCTGGGCAATAGTTTCCTCTATAGATTTTTGAACTTGTTTGTCCCTTAACAGGGAGAGATTCATCCTCCAAAAGGTTGTTTTCTTGCCTGTCTGTGGACGAAAATGGCAGAAAATCGGGGCATGGTCTGATAATGTATTGTCTCCAGACCAGATTTTTATTGTGTCCCTCAATTGTTCCTTAGGGGTTAAAAGGAAGTCCAAACATGAATAAGTATAATGAGCTTTAGAATAAAATGTATGTCTGGGAGCCGTAACATGTATATGTTTCCATATATCTTGATAGCCTAGTTCCTGAAGTAGTTTTCTGACCTGACTTGTAGTCTTCCTTCTCCTACCCTGGATTTGTTGATTTGAGTTTCCCTCTGCTATATTTAAATTAAGGTTGCCACCACATATCATTTGCCCCTCTGACCATTCTGCTAATTTAGAAAAAAAAAAATCTGTATACTTCATATTCTGAAGCTGCAGGGATGTATATAGATGCAACAGTTGTTAACAGGCTATCTAAATATCCCTTTACCATGGCATATTTCCCATCTTCATCTGTAATCCTGTCTTTTATTTCAAATTGGGTTCCCTGCTTAATCAGAACTGCTGTTCCCCTTCTCCACCCTCCCTTGTAGGAAGAGGCCACCATGTGGGAGAAACCCAACCGCTCAAATTTTTTGTGCTCAGCATAAGAGAGATGTGTCTCCTGTATCAAAACTGTATTTGCCTCAGCTCTTCTCATACTCTGAAGGATTTTACTTCTTTTAATGGGATTCGTAATTCCATGCACATTATATGTGCTTATAGTATATGGTGACAACTTATTCATTTCTAACTCCCGAATGCTTTCCTGGTGTCCATTTGATTGGTTTGATCTCTAAGACGCAGTGGCCTCTCCCCATTCCATAGTCTGGCATGCATTGTAAACCATAGTCTCCATCCATCTACTTCTTAAACCCGAAAAAAAACTACACTTTACATGAGCCAACATGGCTCTAACAAGAACCATAACCATAAAGTTAACAATAACTGGTTGCTTCCAAGGCGGGGGCTAATATAAAGATTTAGCCCTTGTGTTTTGTCTCTGTTAAGAGAAGAACGAGGAGGATTACTAGAGCTGCCGCTTCCGGAAGACCTCCTACTGAGCCACAGATGTTACTGTGCTCTTATAATTAATACCAAAAGAAAAATGCAAATTAGGTGTGAAACCAGATACCAAAGGTATCTAGGTCACGGGCAGTTCAAGGTCCAATGTGTTCTCGTGTCCAGTCCACTGATCTATAAAACGTCATTGTGATCAAGCCCAGTTAAGTAACAGAGTACATCTGAGTCATTGACTTAATCTTATCGATGTTAGATTAAGACACGCTCAAGTCAAGAAGTCACTGTAGGACAACCCCCCCCAAATCCTGTCCCAACACTTCACTGTTTATACTTCCTCTCATCTTACTATTTGATTAGTATATGCCCACTATGTTAACATCTTCCCCCCCCAGTATCTATGCCAGTTGTATGCTATAGATGAAACTGACTGTATGGCTAGAGGTATTGCAAGTGTACCCATGGATTCTGAGGACCATTTTGTAATGGAGGAGGACACTGGGGGGGGGGTGCTTCCAAAATCAGCTTATTTATTGGGCAAAATACCTCTGTCAGGTATTGGAGCTAAGTAGCTCGGTTTCTTATTACCATTTCATATATTCTCCCCTTCTTTTAATGCTTTAGGTTAGTTTTAGTGTGAAGTAGAGAGGGTAGTATTCCGATCATTTACAAATGAAATGGTATCCACTTATGATCAGTGACATTATATTTCTTTTATCTCCTTCCTGTTTCACTTAATCCCCAGTGTGGTCCCTCCTCTAACCTCTTGGTCCCAATCTAGCAGCTTACCTCGTAGATCTTAACAGAGAATAAACAACAAGAATATCAATTAAAACAATAAACAAATCAGTCAACAAGGGGGAGAGAACACAGGCTGCAACTGTTCCCCTTTAAGTTTGAGACATTTGTTGCTGTAATAGTATTAAGGACACTTCTTGTACTAGGACACCTTGAGGCAGTGATCTGGGTTGCTGAAGTCTAAATGGTAATTATGGTGTTAATAATATGAAGATTAGAGTTCACTCTGTAACCAACGTCGATTCCCACCTCCCCCTCGCAACCCGATTTTCCAGCGCAGATCGGAGCTCATACTGCTGGTTGAAAACAAACAAACTTATATCTTGCTTAATCTCCGATGGTGGGAGATGGTTCCTGAGGGGATTTCGCCTAGGTTTTAGGCTACTGGCAAATCATCTGGTGGGTTTACAATGGTTCAGGTTGGATTGTCTGCCTTTTCCCCCTTCTTGCTGAGAATTTTCTGCAATCTGTGTAGTGCTTCTCCGTGCTGCAATATTTTGGTACCCATCGACTTCCTGCTCTGGTTGTGTTGCCAAAACTGTCCGCCTGTCCCGCTATTTTGGTTCCGGTTCTCTGGTATATGTATTTTTCTTTCCTTTAACGCCTCTGCTGCTTCTTCTACTGTAAAGTACACTTTCATCCCATCTTCCCAGAAATCCGCAATCTAGCTGGGTAAGAAGTGTGGAAACGGATCGCCTTTTCTTGAAGGGACCTCAGGATTGGAAGGTATCATAGCCTCTATTGTTGTACTTCTTGCAGATAGTCATGATCCAGAAATAATCTGTGGGTCAGACATTTTATTTCTTTTTTCGACCAGGCTTGACATAGGATATCTTCTTTGTCACTATTTGAGCTTAGTTTAAAGACAATAGAGTGAGATCGGGCTGAGGGATCGATAGGTTTTGCCTGTAAAGATCTGTGTGCTCTCTCTATGTGGAACATGTAGGAGTTAGGCAAGTCCAATAAGTCTTTAAGCAAATTCTCTATGAAGGGAGCCATGGGGGTAGTTTCCATGCCTTTAGGGAGACCGTAGTGACGGAGATTGTCCCGGTGTGATCGGCCTTCTAAATTCAGACATTTTGACCGGTGCTCCTCTGATTGCTGTACCAAGGCCTGCACTATTTCAGTGAGCTGAGTGGTAGACTCTTCATTTTCAGTGACTTGCTCTTCTATAGCACCTATGCGTGTTTCAAGAGTAGTTAGTTGTTTTCTGACCGCTTTAAATTTTTGCTTGTTCTCCGATCTGGACTCTCATATCTCGTTAAGGAGAGTTTCAAATCTAGCTTGAGATAATTGCTCTGATTATCCGTCTGTATCATATCCAACCGCGTGGGAACTCGCTGGGGAAAAAGATCTACTGGGGGGATCCTCCAGCAATCGAGTGTCATCCATACTTTTTTCTTTCCCTCTGGTTCGATTTCTGCCTCTGTAGCCTTCTATTTGTTTCCCTCCTGAGTTTCTTGACATTTTTATTTGTATTAGTTGGATTTTAGGAGGTTAAATCATTAGACTGGACCAGGAGCTCTTAACGCCAAGCTCCTTGCAGCTCCGTGACGTCACCGGAAGTCCCCAGATTGCTAGCTTTTAGGCTTCAGAAGCAACAAGCTTCATCTCGAATCCAGGCCCTTCACACTGCATCTGGTAAGATTGTCCATAAATCTCAAGATATTAATGAGATCTTGAAGGTATTTTATCAAAATTTATATAGATCACAGGCTGGTCTTTCGGCTCAACAATTGGAGCAAGAGATAGATCAGTTTTTCCAGAGATTCGTCAGACCTGAAATTACCCCATTGCAAAGGACCACCTTGGACGCCCCAATAACCCCAGTGGAACTACGGCAAGCCCTATTCCGTATGGCTAAAGGCAAATCTCCTGGCCCAGATGGGATGACGGCCGAGTTGTACCAAGCATTGGTGGAGGATATCTCGCAACCCTTACTCCTTGTCCTGCATGAAGCCCATACAGCTGGCTCATTCCCCCCATCTATGAGAGAGGCCCTTATTATTCTCTTACCGAAAAAGTCTAATGACCCTATAGACTGTGCCAATTATCGCCCAATCTCTCTACTTCCAGTTGATACTAAAATATTGGCCAAAATTTACTAATGATGCAGGAAGTGCTACCTCAATTATCCACCCAGCACAGGTGGGCTTTATGCAGGGCAAATCTGGCTCAGATAACACCAGGCTCCTCCTTAATTTAAAATGGATAGCTTCTCATTCTCCTGAACCCATGGCTGCCTTGGCAATTGATTTTACTAAAGCCTTCAACTCTGTTGAATGGCATTACCTGCACCGGCTGCTACCGAAGTATGGTTTTGGCCTGGTGTTTTGTCAATGGGTGGCTACACTATATGGATCCCCGATGGCTAGAGTTCTGACTAACACCACTATTTCTGCACCATTTCCTCTGCATAGGGGCACCAGGCAGGGATGCCCCCTTTCCCCCATGTTATTTTTGGTGGCCCTCTCATATGGGCCTTTATTGCCTCACCCGATATCTCAGGCATTACATTTGCTGGGAAATCTGACCTTGCAGCAGCGTATGCTGATGATCTACTCCTGACCCTCTCCCATTCGGAACAGGCCTTACAGCATGTTCTACCCCTACTGCTGACATTCTCATCTTTCTTGGGTCTCTGCGCTAATCAGAAAAAGACACTTCTGGCTCCCCTCAATACAATATGTAACAAACAGTGCCTACAGGGGACTGACCTCATCTGGGCTAGTCAGGGGTTTTCGTACCTGAGCATAACAATAGCTGTTAAATGGGCGGCTCTCGGAAGGGCTAATTTCGTACCACTGCTGTCTTATCTGTCAGCAGAGATAGATAGATAGATGGAAAAGACTTCAACTATCCTTACCTGGGAGGGTTGTGACTATCTGCATGCTTCTGCTGCCCTGAGTTATGTACTTATTTAAGAATCTTCCAATACGTCTCTCCCCTAAGCTCTTTGCTTCCAGGGAAAACCAGGTATCTCGTTTTTTATGGGAGGGTAAATCTCCCAGATGAAGCAAGCAAAAATTAAGAGCGCACTGGTCCACAGGGGGTCTAGGATCCCCCTGGCTTTAAGGATATCACCTATCCTGCACAGCTGCCGCTGCTACTAAGTGGTTTATCCCTAGCTTGTTATCCTCTCTGGGTGCAGTTGGAAGCAGACTTAGTGGCAAACACCCAACTGCACCAGTTTCTACACCCCAAGACTCACTCCCAGCGTACTTTGGCACCTTTAGTAGTAGAGACTAAACGAGCCTGGCATTTGCTCATGTCCCGCTCCCATACACCCAGGGAGGCCCAGGCTCCCCCTTGTTTTTTTTACCCCGCTATGGCATAATAAGGCTCTAGCAACTGAGGACACTCCTCTTCACTGGCCTACATGGGAGGCTCAGGGAATCCATTATATACAGGATTTGTGTTTACCTGGCTCCTCAATTTTGATGTCCATTGCCCAACTGCAGCAGAAATTCCATATCCCAAGTAGTGATTTTTGGAGATTTCTTCAAATACGCAGTGCTATACAGACTCACAAGCCCTGTAGGGACATTTATCCAAAGTGGGAATGGTTGGCCCACAGGCATGAAACCCTCTCTACCGGGGGGTCTTATTGGACGCTTTTACAAGACTTGGCGGAATGCGCAGGCAGACCCCTCCAATGTGTGCAGGTTGAAATGGGCATCTATCTTGAACACCCATATCTCTCAGGACTCCTGGAACTGCTACCTTCGTGATTGCCATTACATGTATGCAGATACTAAAAGCCGCTTCATACAGCTTAAAATATTGTTGTTCTGGTATCGAGTGCCAGCATCCTTGCACTCCCATGGCCTATTGCATCACTCTAATTGTTGGCGATGTCAACATTCTGGAGGTCACCTACTTCACATTCTCTGGACATGCCCTCTGCTCTCACCTTTCTGGTTGTCTATTGCCCAGGATTGTTCTATGATTTTTTGGAACTCAGATACTTTTATCTGACCCCAAGCTTCTACTAGGGGACACATCATCCCTAACTGCCTTATCTTGGTCTAAGAGATGATAATGGGTCGCACTTGCTCTTCTGCGACTGATACTTATGCACTGGTGCCAACCAGTTCCACCACCCCGTAACAGCTGGCATGCTGCACTTGCTAGATTATCTATATTAGATTGTTTGTCCTGCATTCAAGTAGATTGCATGGACAAATACAATGCCAGATGGGAAGCTTACTTTCACTCATTTCTTTGTAGAATTCCCATTTCTCACTGTAATCCTCCTCTATAACCTGTCTGCTACTCTATGGTTATGTCTAGTAATTCCGCCTTTAGAATGTTTAGTATTTGAGGTCTTTAGTTGGCCTCTGCTGATCATTGCATATTGTATATTATGGGAAATATGCTGCATTATTCTTATAATGTTTATGCTCATTTAGAGCTTGACATTGTTGTATATGGGTCAGGCCACTTTTGTGGCCTCTTGGTATGTATGTATGTATGTTTGGAAAATTAATAAATATTTTCTATGATAAAAAAAAAGTTATATGCATATTTAAAATGTTAATTGTAATGGTTATTGCAATTAAGGTAATAGTGTCATGTTAGGTATATATAACTGCTTTAAGGTTGTAAAATTATTGAAATATAATAAAAAGATGAAAAGGAGAATGAAGCTGGTGCTGCCTCTGTATTGCTCACTGGTGAAACCCCCAGAGTACTATGACCAGTTCAGGGGGGCATCTCTGCAAGAACATCAACATGGTGACAGTGGTTCAGAGGAGGGCTATTAAAATGGTGCCAGGTTTGCATAAGAAGTCACATGAGCAGAGACTGACAGAGCTTGGAATGTACCCCGTGAAAGGTAGGAGAGCAAGAAGGAACACGACTGAGAGCTATAAGTACCTCTCAGGGGTGAACACACTACAGGGGGAGTCTCCTTTAAAGGAGGAGAAGCATGAGTACAAAGGGGAATGCTGAGAAACTGGTGGATGGGAGTTTAAAATGTGAGGAAATACTCCTTCACAAAAATAGTGGTGATGCCTTGAACAGGCAACCAGAAGAGGTGGTAAGAGTGAAGACAGGGTGCATTGTTAGATGGGTGACTTCACTAGGGCACCATCATTAGGGTGGCACAACCGGTTCACCTCTCATGCTGGTAAACTGGATTTTGTGATGCTCGTCAGAGACAGCACCATAGAGGTGTTGCGTTCCTTGCCCCATATACCTCAGATGTAGTGATGATTATAATCAATTAAGGGGTGTGTGGGGGGAAGCCCCACAAACAGTCCAAATATGCCCCAGAGCATTCAGCATGATGGGGGTCAGGTGACACAATGGAAGGGCACGATGTTCACCATCGCCATTCTGCTGGCACCTTAATAATGGTCACCCTTTTCCTTGTCACTGTGACATGGGTGAACCTGAAGACAGTGGGACACTTCAAAGATGTGGTATTATAATTAGAGGTAAGGGGGGTGGGAGGGACTCCTGTGGCCAAGTAGGGTCCAGAGTATAGTATTTGGCAGAGATAGGGCAGTCAAAATGAACTTACTGGTCCTTGTCTGCCTAAAAGTTTTATGTTTCTATGTTTCATTGCCTCTCTTGATGCATGGTATGCAAAGTGCACCTACAGTACACATGTGTAACTTACACCATTTTCCTCAAGGGGTTCTTCAGTGGCACATTATGTACACATGTCCAGTGTTACTTACATTATAGACATATTGCTGCTGCTTGTGGTTCTATGGTAGAAATGGGCTTGACTTCCACATATGCACTAATCCCTTCACATTAGGTATTGCACCAAGCTTTATGTTGATGCCACCAAGTGGGAACTGGGTGCCCACATTAGCCATCCTCGTACACATGACACAAATGTGATTACGGATATAGTGCAGTTCCTGTAGTTTGGCCCCCGGCCCCTAAAGAAGCTGAGACCTTTCTAGCGAAACCTTGGGTGTTTGGCCTCTGTTGTAGTTTTGCAATCTGTGTCTGTTTCATATTTTTTTCACTTGGATTTACCATTGCTTACTTTCGACTTGTGTACAGCATACTTTTACATTGTCTATTTGCTGTCCTTTGCCTGTTGTAACCTCTGACTAGCCTGCAGCTGCACCCCTGTGGAGGTGTTCAACAGGCTTGGCCTACTGATGTCAGTGGTTTCTGCTATGTCTCATGACAGTCCCTCAACTAGCAGCCTGACTCTAACTAGAGGCTTATGATGTCTCACCAATGTCTGGCGGCTGTGTGTGAGCCTGCCTGAATTTCTTAACAGAGCCACCCTCATTTGTTGTTTAGTTTTGTTTATTTTGTTCTTTTTTTTTTGTTAGTTTTTTAGCTAGTTTATAACTTAACGACAGCTAAGGCATACATAGTGAGTAAGGTAGTGAGGTTGCATTTCCTTTTGCCGGGCTGTAGGTAGGGGTCTCAAGGGTGGATTCAGGCTATGATGTTGACAGTATTCTTAAAGTTCAACAAGAGGGGGTTTCAGGGGACATGCCCTCTGAGCTGGGGGCCCCCGGCTGGAAATTGTTTTCTATGAGTGTACTCAGAGTACCTGAGATCATCATTCTGAGAACCAGACAGCACATTTCTTCTAGTGTACTCATCTAAGAAAATCACCCTGTTTAAAATAAAATATATGAGATTCACTTGATGTTTCAAGAAAAAATAAAGTCACAAAATAATCCAATGGAAATCTATTTTTTACGGTGTAAACCTTTTTTTCAAACTTTATTTTTATTTCTCTTGATCAAGAGTTACAGTGGACAGTTACAATTAGATCACAAATGTACTTTTAATACAGAATAATTAATATGTCCTTATGAACTTAACTGTTCCTGTCAGTTTCATTCCCTCTCTATGGTGTCAAGTGGAATAAGGAAACCTACTTTGAGAGATTATAAAGTCAGTTATCCCAAAGTTCCTGGAGGAAGACAAATGACAGTTCCACTGTAGATTTCTTGTCTTTAAGTAACAAATGGAAACAGTGTTTGTATCTTTCAATTTGCAAATAAATTCACCATTGCAAAAAGAAAAAATATGACACAAAAACAAGTTCATAACCATTGGAGTGTGCGATGCGCTGTTCCTTTTTTTTGTTTAACAAATGTTATTAAGTATATATGGATGGGTATATAAAAAGTCATATTTAGTCCCTAACTTCCATCAGGTGCCAGGTCTCCAAAAATGTGTCCTGCTGTAAGCACAAAGTGGCTGTAATTCTTTCTACAAAGATCAGCCTTTTCCACTGAGCGATCGGGGGGTCTGGGGAAAGCCACCTTATGGTAATGCATTTGAGGGCAGCCAGTCTTAATATAAGGTAAAGTTTATTTCCCAATCTTTGATCTCTCCCTTATGCCCTCTCATCGATACCCAAAATCAATGCCTTGAATGAGAATGGGTGAGAGGTGCCAAGAAGCATTTGTAGGTGTGTATGTATTGTACCTGCTGCTAAAATTCCCTTAGGGCTGGACAGCCCCAAAAATATGCCATTGAGTCCCCACAGACCCACACTTCTGCCAGCAGAGAGCTGAGTGAATGGAACAAAAGTGTTTTGTAATGACTGGGGTATAGAAGAAGCACATCAGTATCTTTCAGTTGAATTCCCACCAGTGGGGGAGGGGGTGGTTATATATAACTGAAACACAGGGAGGCCAAGGGACTTTCTCAGATTCATACTATGATACAGACAGTGGCTGTGGTGAGACTCAGACCTGCATCCTGTGTGTTTGGCTATTCAACAGGTGTCCTCCCTGCTACCCCTTTGTGAGAGGAGGCCAAACCACAAAGACAGAGGAAAACTGGAAAAGGAAGACCCCACCGCATTGTATTATTAAGACCGAATATTACAATGAAGTACGTTTAGTAGTAGAATTATTCATTTTTCTAGATAGGAAAGGTTGGCAATACACCATTAGGGCAGCTGCACCCTGTTTATAAGATGATCCTTCATTCAAGTGCAGAGGTTTCATCTTAGGGATGAGGCTGCGAGTCAAGACTTCGTCCCTGACCTGTTTGAAAATCCAGCCCAAGGTCTATAAAATAACAACCATTTGTCAGTGTCGAAAGTTTGCTTGCTGGCATTAGCACTGGAAGTGCAGAAGTTCAAGAGGTGCAGAATAGGAATAGTGAAGTACTGAACTGACGCCAACCCCATCCCCACCCTGCAGAGACAGACAGGCATTGGGGTGTGGTGCCTTTGGGACTGTGATAAAGACCCCCCCCCTCCTTCTTTTTAGTTAAGGTCCTTTTTTTTTTCCTTCATTCTGGAATGCACCAACATGTCTTTCCTTTATGTCTCTGTTTGTGACTGTGTGTCTGTCTGTTGGTTCGTTGGATTGGCCACCCATTTTGTTCCCCTGTCTTGTTGTTGACCCCCCTGTTTGGTGCAATTCAGTATCCCTATAATATTATAGTAATTTGTGTTTTTATGGAGGGGCTTCGTTAAACAAATGAAGGTATCAGTCCTCCTTAAATAATAGGAATCCTAGATATCTCAGCCTGTTAGGGAAACAGAAGAACAGCCTTTGGGAACAGGTAAACAGGGAAAATAAAATGTAAAGGGAAAACGAAATATACGCCGCACAGAGGTAAAACCTCCTGTCCTTGTAATGTTTATACAAGGCCAGAAGCGCTGCTTGTCTCTCTATGGTTTTCATACATTCAAACATAAAAGCCAGTCCTGTGAACACTCTGTCTTCGGAAACCTGCACGTAGGGTTCTGTGTAGCGCTTTTCACGGTGTTCTTGCTTGGATACTTTTAACTCCTTCAAACTCCTTTAAATGCCTTCAGAGTCCCAGATTTAAAAAACAGTTTGTCGCTATAGTACCGAGCCGCTGTAAGATTTACCGCACGAATGCTCGCACTATCGCGACGACCGCTAAAAGAGAAAATTAGCGATGTTTAATTCAAGTTACTTTGCAAACACGAATCTTTACGATGCCAAATCAGGTACCTTGTTTTCTTAATATTTTTGGTTTGAAATGCTGAGCTGAAAATAGCGAGGGGATACCTGGAAAGACTTGCAGGTCAGGATCTCTGCTTGCTTCTGCTCCCTTCTTCTCCCTTCCCTATTATGAGCCAGCCGGCCGAAATCTCCATACATTTATGGTGTTAGTCAGAGGGGTGGACACTCTAACTGCATTTTTTCACCTTTGCCCAAACTAAAATATGTTTAGTTCTCAAATTTAGACTTTTGTAAATATACAATGGGCAAAATATGTTCTTTTAATGAAAATAAAAAAAGAATTACTATGGTTTTGGTCAAACCACTGCAATAAGGTGGAGTCTTTTGGGTCACATGTTTGGGAAACTATTATATAAGACTTTACCCAGAGGAGTTGAGTTAGTTGTAGGAATAGGTGTGTGTCTGTCAACACCTATACCTGAGTTAGCATTATTCTAACTCCTGGAATGTAACACTATTTGTTCTGGAAGAATAATTTATTTTTATTGTTTTGTCATTGCTGAAGTCCGCTGTATACTATTAAAGATAATATTTTCGTTCTGCTAATTTTGTCTGAAGCATCTTCTATCCCACGCAAGGTCACATTTGGTGTCAGAAGTGGGATAGTGGGTCTGGAGGGGCCTATTGGATCTGAGTTCAGTTCGGAATTCTATGCACACAGACAAGGCAGGCGAGCGGACTGCACCAGCCACCAGGTCCATTGTGAAAGCAGCCAAGTTAACCCTATTCCCTGGACTGGAGCCAGTGGTACGGAGGAGGGTGGCGAAGTCTACAATAAAAGAGAAAAGTGGAGACATGGAGGACTTAAAGTCTGCTGAACAGGGGGCACAAGCACCCGAGATGCTGCAGGAAGACCACCCCGAGAGTCCCATGAGCTACTTAGATGGTTATGTCTACGACAGGTGGAATTGGAGAGAGAGAGGGAACAGGACCGCATAGAAAAAGAAAGAGATCATGCTGAGAATGCAGCCAGATGGAATGATACCCTACGTGCCATACAACTTATGGGCTCACCAAGATCATCTTCGACACCTGGGGTAGGCCAAAAAGATATACGATTAGTGAAAATGACTGATTCCGATGACATAGAAGCATACCTCATGACTTTTGAAAGGGTTGCTACTGCTTGTGCTTGGCCAAGGGATCAGTGGGTCATCCGGCTAGCCCCTTATTTGACTGGAAAGGTGCAACTGGCATATGGTCACACAGACCTGACCCATATAAATGATTATGACTATATAAAGCAAGCCATCTTAAAAAGATACGATATTAGTCCAGAGACCTATAGACAGCACTAGAGCCTACAAATTCCAATCAACCGATACCCCCCAGAACTTATACACTCACCTAAAAGATTTGTGTTACAAGTGGCTCCAGCCTGATACCCGAACGGTAGCCCAGATAATGGAAAGTGTAATATTGGAACAATTTATACATGTTTTACCACCAGACGTACAACTGTGGGTCAAAGAGCATCGCCCGGACACTTCTGAGGCTGCTATAAGACTTGCTGAGGACTATCTGACTGCTAGGCCTCAATGCCCTAGAACATTTATAGGTAGCAGAAACCCACCCCCTATAGTAAAGTCCTCTACAGCAACCCCAACACAAGCCAGTAGTATACCTGGGGGCAAAGAGCATGGTAAAAGATTTAGCCAGGAAATCATATGTCATGAATGCAAATCGAAAGGGCATATTGCCAGATTTTGTCCCCCAAAAAAATGGAGTCCATACATCTGGCCCTGCTAATTGGGGTCATTACATCACCTGTAGAATTGGGGAATAGTAGTAATGGGTTGTGGACTCTGGCAGCAAGCAAACATTAGTACATGCTTCATTGGTAAAAGAGCCGGAGCGGGGAACCCACTACCGGGTCAAGTGTGTACATGGGGATATTCACTGGTATCCTTTAAGGGAAATGACCATCCAGGTAAATGGAACATTACACAAGATGAAAGTGGGCATTGTTCTTTCTCTGCCAGTGCCAGTGATAGTTGGACACGATTACCCTTATTTCGACTCTTTATTAAATATAAATGTTGGAGCGGTTACTACCCGTGCACAAGAAATGGGAAAAAATCTAGGCAGCTATTCCCTTTGAAGAAGAAATGTTCGGACTATTGGGAAAACAGGAAAAGTAAATCCCAGAAAAGAAATGATAAACATGGATGGACAAAAAAACACCTGGACTGGATGTATTGAATGATAAATGTATAATGTCTAATGAAGAGTTTTTAACTAAACAAAAAATGATGTTACTTTAACTCCTTTCTTTGCACAGGTAACACCCACCATCCCTTCTGGGTCTCAGCCCTATTATGTAGTCAAGGATGATCTTCATAGGGTAGCAGAATAACACACACAGGAGGTGGTAGAACAATTGATGGTTCCTATAGACTTTCGAGAAAAAATCTTATCTATTGCCCATGATATACCCATGGCTGGTCATTTAGGTAGAGATTGGACGTTACAACACTTATTACATAGATTTATTTGGCCGGGGATCCATCAACAGGTGACAGAATATTGCAAAAGTTGCCCGGAATGTCAGAAAGTAGCAGAGATAGGCCAGAAAGATAGAGTGCCCCTTATACCCATGCCCTTAGTCGGTAATTTGTTTGAAAGAATTGCAATGGACATCATAGGGCCACTGCCTAAAAGTGCAAAGGGAAATCGGTTTATTTTAGTAGTGGTAGATTACACTACTAAGTATCCTGAAGCCATACCACTGCGGACAATTACTGCTTCCAGAATAGCGGAAGAGTTAGTTAAAATTTTCAGTCGTATGGGAACTCAAGACTATACTAACAGACAGGGTACTAATTTTTGCTCACAGTTACTCAACGGCTATACCAAGCATTAGGCATCAAAGCCATTTTACTACCCCTACCATCCACAAACTGATGGGCTAGTCGAGCGGTTTAACAGACCTTAAAAAAATGCTGAGGAAGTTTGTAGCAGAAGAGGGTAACAAGTGGGACATCTATCTGCCATACTTGATGTTCGATATCGAGAAGTTCCATAGGCATCTACTGGTTTTCCCTGCTTGAGTTATTATAATGGCATAACCCAAGAGGTCCTTTGGACATCATAAAGGAAGAGGGAAAATAAGAAAAGCACACAGGTAGTAGAACCTTCTGAATATTGGCAAAACTTCGTCAGAGGTTAAAGGATATATCAAAAAGGCTCATCAGATTAACCTACAAACAACAGATCAAACAGAAGGGGTACTATGACAGGGGACTAAGCCAAAAGAGTTTACCACGGTGATAAAGTACTACTACTGTTACCCTCCTCTGAAAATAAACTTCATGAAATGGCAAGGACCCTACAACATAATGAAACGCATGGGTCCTGTGACTTATTCAGTTGAGCTACCAGACAAAAAGGTGAAAAGCAAATATATCATGTAAATTTGTTAAAACCATGGGTAGAACGACGATATCATAAGCAGCTTTGTTCTCCCAGAAAATTCCGAGTCTGAGTTAGATATAGCTTATGGAAGATTAGAAAAATGGGTAGTTTATCTGAAGCACAAATCAATCCACTGCTAACTCCTGAGCAAAGGTTAACTTACAACTATGCTAAACCCTTCCAAACCCTATTTACTGGCATACCAGGAAGGGTTCATGATGCTGTCCATCACAGTATGGTACCTGATGCCCTTCCTATTAGACAAAAGCTTATAGGATTCCAGAAAATTACAAGTGAAGTAATACAGGAAATTAGAAAATGCAGGAGTTGGGAATTATTGAACCTTCATATAGTGAATGGAATTTCCCCATGGTTATTGTAGAAAAGAAAGAAGGGGGAATTCGACTTTGTCTTGATTTCAGGCATCTGAATGCTGTGTCTAAATTTGATTCTTACCCAATGCCTAGAATTGATGACATCATAGACCAGCTAGGGACAGCTAAATATATTAGTACCCTAGATCTGACAAAAGGCTATTGGCAGATACCTCTAGACCCAAATGATAAGGAGAAGACTGCGTTTAGTACCCCCATTGGTTTATATCATTTCACAGTAATGCCTTTTGGCTTACACGGTGCTCCTGCGACATTCCAGCGAGTAATGGACAACATCTTACAACCCCACTCAAGGTATAGCGTCGACTATTTGGACAATGAAGTGATCTTTAGTCCCTCCTGGGAAGAGCACATACATCATCTAAGAGCTATACTATCAACCTTGTCCAAAACAGGGGTAACTATCAACCCTTCTAAATGTTCCCTAGCAATGCAGGAAACAAAATATTTGGGGTTTCAAATTGGAAATGGGACAGTGAAACCCGAAGTTACAAAAATCGAGGCTGTAGCCAAAAGCCCCCGACCCTTAACCAAGAAGGATGTTAGATCGTTTCTAGGCCTCATTGGGTATTACAGGCGGTTCATTCCTAATTGTTCTGCAGTAGCAGAACCTTTAACGGAATTAACCAAGAAAGTCAAACCTGATAAAGTCAAGTGGACCCCTGAGTGTGAGGAAGCCTTCTGTAATTTAAAAGCTAGAATTTGCTCCTTTCCTGTTTTACATTCCCCTGACTTTTCCCAACCTTTTATTGTGCAGACCGATGCCTCTAATTGTAGCATTGGGCTGTACTCGCAGATAGTACAAAATGAAGAACACCCTGTAATTTTCATAGTCTAAAACTACACTAAAGGGAAAACATTATTCTGTCATTGAGAAAGAATGCCTAGTTATAAGTGGTCGATAGAAGCTTTTACGCTTCTATCTATGGGGCAGAGAATTTGAACTATGGGTAGACCACAACCCTTTACGGTGGTTACATGTAATGAAAGACAAAATCCATGCATAATGAGGTGGTACCTGCAATGCAACCTTATAAATTTAGTATAAAATATAGAAAGGGTACAGCTAATTCCAATGCTGATTTCCTATCGAGATATGGTATGGGAGACGCTTTTACTGACCACAGACCTCGGGGTAGAGAAAAAAAATAAAGATTAGTAGAAACGTAACTTAGACATTTCTTGAAGGATTTTGTTGTCTATTCTTTTGTTTCTAAGGTAATTTTGTTTTAGGGACCCCGAGGTGGAGCCCTAGAGAGGGCGGGCTATGGCTCCATCCTCTTATTTATAGGATCTGATGGCAGTAATCGAGGTCTCCCATCCCCCCTTGGGTATGTTTTAAATCCTTCGTGCCAGATCTTAAGGGGGGAGGAATGTGATAAAGACCCCCCCCCTTCTCCTTCTTTTTAGTTAAGGTCCTTTTTTTTTTCCTTCATTCTGGAATGCACCAACATGTCTTTCCTTTATGTCTCTGTTTGTGACTGTGTGTCTGTCTGTTGGTTCGTTGGGTTGGCCACCCATTTTGTTCCCCTGTCTTGTTGTTGACCCCTCCCTGTTTGGTGCAATTCAGTATCCCTATAATATTATAGTAATTTGTGTTTTTATGGAGGGGCTTCATTTAAACAAAACAAAGGTATCAGTCCTCCTTAAATAATAGGAATCCCAGATATCTCAGCCTGTTAGGGAAACAGAAGAACAGCCTTTGGGAACAGGTAAACAGGGAAAATAAAAATGTAAAAGGGGAAAACGAAATATACGCCGGCACAGAGGTAAAACCTCCTGTCCTTGTAATGCTTATACAAGCGCTAAGCGCTGGGTTCTCTATATGTTTCTACATTTAAAAACAGCAGTCCTGTGAACACTCTGTCTTTAGAAACCCGTGTGGAAGGGTTCTGTGAAGCGTTTTCAGCGGTGTTCTTGCTTGGATACTTTTAACCCTTCAAACTCCTTTAAATGCCTTCGAGTCCCAGATTTAAAACAGTTTGTCGCTATAGTACCGAGCCACGTAAGATTTACCTGCATTAATGCTCGCACTATCGCGACGACCGCTAAAAGAGAAAATTAGCGATGTTTAGTTCAAGTTACTTTGCAAACACGAATCTTTACGATGCCAAATCAGGTACCTTGTTTTCTTAATATTTTTGGTTTGAAATGCTGAGCTGAAAATAGCGAGGGGATACCTGGAAAGACTTGCAGGTCAGGATCTCTGCTTGCTTCTGCTCTCTTCTTCTCCCTTCCCTATTATGAGCCGGCCGGCCAAAATCTCCATACATTTATGGTGTTAGTCAGAGGGGTGGACACTCTAACTGCATTTTTTCACCTTTGCCCAAACTAAAATATGTTTAGTTCTCAAATTTAGACTTTTGTAAATATACAACGGGCAAAATATGTTCTTTTAATGAAAATAAAAAAAGAATTACTATGGTTTTGGTCAAACCACTGCAATAAGGTGGAGTCTTTTGGGTCACATGTTTGGGACACTACTATATAAGACTTTACCCAGAGGAGTTGAGTTAGTTGTAGGAATAGGTGTGTGTCTGTCAACACCTATACCTGAGTTAGCATTATTCTAACTCCTGGAATGTAACGCTATTTGTTCTGGAAGAATAATTTATTTTTATTGTTTTGTCATTGCTGAAGTCCACTGTATACTATTAAAGATAATATTTTCATTCTGCTAATTTTGTCTGAAGCGTCTTCTATCCCACGCAAGGTCACAGGGACGTTGCCCATAACAGTCATGCCCTTTTACCTCACTCTACCCTGCAGACACCAAGTGTTGAGGTGTGCCTTGGGGTGTTCAGGTTTTATACTCAACCCATTCCATAAGGAAATATGCTGAAATGGGTGCAGTATAGGAGAAAGGGGTGAACTTTGGGGGTGAAGAGTCCAAAGCACACCTCGATGCCTGTCACTGGCTGCAGGGTGGGGGTGGAATGGCATAAGCATTACTGTCAACAATCCCAAGTCACACCCCAGATGCCTGTCAGTCCCAACAGAGTAGGGTATTATGGTCAGAAACCCTAATGCCCTGGGTGTTTCTTGGTATTTTCACTCCAACTTTTCAACATGGGCTTTTTGTGACCCCACGGCATGAACAATGACACTATCAGCTCATTAGCCGAAAGGTTATTTTGCACAGTGACTGCACCATGTGGTGCCACAGGTGCGAAAACACATTTTGAACAGGATGTGAAAAATGACAGCTGTACTGTTCATGAGGAGGTGTAAACAAATGACAGCTGTATTGTTCATGAGGAGGTGTAAAAAGAATGGTAATGTTGAAAATATGGAGTGAAAATATAAAACAATTGGTGAAGTCATGAGTGTGCATAGAAACTGCGCAATGCACACCTGCAGCACAATTATTTGGGGGATTTTTTTTTACCCCAGATTTTCAACATAGGCATTTTGGGACCTCCACTCATGAACAGTGGCACTGTGATTTTCTTAATCTGTCCTGAACATTGATTTTGCACAGCGGCTGCTCCCATTGTGCATGTTTTGGGCAGGATGTGAAAAATGACAGCTGTACTGTTCATAAGACAGTGTGCAAAAATGACAATGTTGAAAATCTGGAGTAAAAATATAAAAAAAATTGGTGATGTTAAGAGTGCACGTAGAAACTGCGCAACACATGTTGGTAACAGTCAGTTTTTGGAATGTTTTCACCAAATTTGCAACATGGACTTTTTGGGACCTCTCCTTATGAACACTGTCACAGTGATTTTCTTACTGTGTCAAAAGCCTCTGTCAGGTCGACATAGAGTGCACCAAGTATACAGCCATTATCCAGTGCCTTATGAATGTGATCAGTGTATTTAAGAAGGGCAGTGGTTGTGCTGTGTGCTTGTCTAAAGCCATGCTGCTGGAGACACTGAATGTTGTGTTTCTTAAGGTATTCTGACAGTCGGTCTGAGATAATGTGCTTGAGGGATTTAGAAAGCAGGGGAAGGACTGAAACAGAGTGGTAGTTGAGGTGTTGTGACCTATCACCACTTTTGTGAATGAGAGTGACAATGGCAGCTTTCCAAAGCCGGGGGAACTGCCTAAGGGACAGTGATAAGTTCAAGTTTGGAGACAGGTAACAAAACTACCACAAGTGAAAGGTTAAGAAGTTTTAGATCCACATTAAAAATTACCTGTTGGTCTCGAGTCAATGGTTCCTTCACTTGTTCTCTTGCTCCCTCCTGGTAGGTCAGATCATGGCACAGAGAGACGGAGAGAGAGAGAGAGAGAGAGTGCATGTATGGAGGAGAGAGACCAAGTCAGCTGCAGCGACGAAGCCCAGTTAAACTACAGTTTCTGGCTCCAGCCGCAACAGTAAAGGACAGAGAGTGTGTGTGTGTGTAGAGGAGAGTGGCTGAGCCAGCAGCAGTAAGGATCAGAGTCTGTCAAAAACAAAAGAGACTTAAAGCAGAACTGTCTTCAGTGACTTTCTTTGACACTGACTCCTTGCACCAATAATTATTAAAATTAAAACATAGACTGTGACTTCTGGTGATGTCAAGAGCTGCAAGGAGCTTAACTTCGAGTGCTCCCTGCCTAGTCTACCTTTTTTCCTCCTAAAATCTAATATTTCAACTCCAAAATGTCACTGAGCTCAGGAGAGACACCTATGGATGCTAATCGAGGCAGAAAACCATACTACTGGCAAAAGTAAGGCACGGATGGCTCACGATTAACCACGGACCCCCCCAGCAGATCTCTCTCGCGGGCAAGCTCCCATGCAGCCGAGTATGACACGGATGGAGAGATCAAGCAGCTCTCTTGCACAAGATTTGAGACTCTCTTGAAGGAAATTAGAGAGTCTAGAAAAGAAAATAAACAGGAATTTAGAGAAGTACAAAAGCGAATGTCTACTTAAGAGACACGTATTGGTTCAAAAGAGGAGCGAGTGATAGAGTCTGAGGAAACTACAATACAGCTCACAGAAATTGTCCAGACCCTCCTGTTACAAACGGGGGAGCTTCAATCCAAATGCCTGGACTTAGAGGTGCGGTCTCGGCTCACGAACTTGTGCTTAAATGGTCTCCCGGAGGACATGGAAACTACTCCAGTAGACCCCTTCATAGAAAACCTCCTAAAAGTTGTTCTTGAACTCCCAGCTACGTATACACTCCATATTGAAAGAGCTCATCGATCTCTGCAAATGAAACCCTCTGATCCGGTGGCGTGCCCACTCTCCATTGTCTTCAAGTTGAGTTCCTACAGTGTCAAAGAGGATATCTTGAGACGTGCTTGGGAGAAAAAAGAAATAAAATACTTGTCCTACTGCCTATTTCTAGACCATGATTACCCCCAGGAGGTCCAGCAACAGAGACTACGTTGCTTTCTGATTTTGCGGACACTACATGAAAAGACTATTCGTTTCCACACCCCATACCCATCCCAGCTGCGGATCTTCTGGGAGGACAGAGTTAAAATTTATTCCACAGCTGAAGAGGCCACTGAAGCGCTAAAAGAAAGAAAGATCCCTGTGCCAGAAAACTGGAACCAAAATGAGGGAAGAAGCAGGCTGGTTTGGCAGCACAACACAGGCAGGAAGTGAGGGGGATCCAAAATATTGCAGCACGCAGAAGCATTGCGCAGAATCCAGAGTATGCTTGATTGAAACGCTGGGCTGGTAGATAAACCAACTTAAAGTGCCACAGATCTTCTTATCTGCTCCTTAAAAATATTAGAGACTGCTACCAAATCCCTTCTAGACTCTCTCCTATCATCAGAGGATTGACTTTTGGCTAAGTACTCTCTTTACTATATTCCGCCTGTTTTCTTTTGTCTGAACTGGTGAAACGGAACAGGAGAGAAGAGAGGAAGGTTATATGAAGCAGCCAACCTATTCGCTTGCTGCTTAGACCTACCAGCGGCTCTATGAGACAGAACTGATCTTTATTTTGGTCCCACTCATAGGAACATCTACTAAACGGGACTCTGATTTATTTGAATTTGAACTGCCTCCCCCACCCGGGAAGACCTAAGATGAACATGTTATTTTTCCATAGAATGCTATGATATGTGGGGGGTGGGGGGAGAGATTCAGGTCAAATGCACCACCTGTAAATTCCATTTTTTCTATAATAACTGACATTAATCTCTGGCAGATAATCTCCTTCTATGTAACAGCTGGGGTAAGTGAGCTCAAGTAATACTATTACATCCATCCCTGCTGTTAAGAGGATTTCGACTACTACAAGCATTTCTGCACTCTGTTCATAAGTTTGTGTGTTTATAGAGTAGACTGTGATTCAGGGGCATGACAATTACTGTGCAGCCCATGCCTTTGGTACCTGAAGGTACTTGTTTTTTTTTCTTTGGAGCCCACTGTAATCATGGCTCTAGGGGAGGTCTTCTGGAAATGGAAGCACTTGCAATCCTCCTCGTTCTCCTCAAAAGAGAGAGGACACAGGGGCTAATTCAATATATTAGCCTCCAGCCTTGGAAGCAACTCGTTTTTAATTCTTGTTATGGTTAAAGTTCTTGTTGAAGCCACGTTGGCTTATGTGTTCTATATTTTACTCTATGCGCATCAGGAACCTAACAGCAGAAATTTTAAGACTCAGTACCAAGACAGGTTATGTGGAAGGGGGTCACCACCACATCTGTGGAGACAGCAATCAGTAGGGCAATACCAACCAGATAAAATGGGTATCACTTAAACATGGCACAAACATATGTTGTATGCACATATAATGTGCATGGAGTAACCAACCCCATTAAACAAAGTAAAATTCTCCAGTATATGAAAAGAGTGGGAGATAATGTTATACTAATACAAGAAACCCATCTCTCTCAAGCTGAACATAAGAAATTTGAATGCTTAGGTTTCTCTCATGTGGTGGCCTCCTCCTATAAGGGGGGCAGGAGAAGGGGGACGGCTGTACTGATTCAACAGGGCATTCTGTTTGAACTAAAAGATCAGATTATTGATAAAGAAGGGAGACATGTACTGCTAAAGGGCCATTTAGATGGGCAAATGGTTACCATAGCCTCTGTTTATATCCCCCCCCGTCTCGGAATACAAGTTGTATATTCTTTCTTTTCCCAGTTAACTGAATGGGCTGCAGGACAAGTGATATGTGGGGGAGACTTCAATATTTCTGAAGGTACTACTTTAGGCCAAGTAAACAAAACTACTAGAGAAGTAAAAAACTACTCCAGGAATTGGGGTATGAAGATGTTTGGAGGTTTCTGCATGGCCCATCGCCCAGGCACACTTTTTATTCCCAAGCCCGTGATACCTATTCATGCCTGGACTTTTTCCTGGCTCATCGGGAACAGTTGGGGATGGTACAGAGTATCTGGGATGGAGATTTTATACTCTCAGACCATGCCCTGATCTTTTGCAAATTTAAATCACAGTTAACCAGAAAGAAAACTTTCTGGAGGCTGACTCTCTCCCTGCTGAGGGACAAAGAGGTGCAGGAGTCTATCAAGGACATGATATCCCAGGCCCTCTCTGAGAATGACACCCAGAACACCATGGTGTCCATACTCTGGAACACTATCAAAGCAATAGTCAGGGGTAAGTTAATATGAATATCAGCATGTAAGAAGAAGCAGCAGAAGGCACACCGGACTTTCTTAGAACAAAAAATTAAGGACCTGAAGGAACTCCAGTGCATCAAAGTAAGCAACTCTAGGAGCCAGGAGCTTGCCACTCTAAAGAAAGAAGTTAATAATATTTTAGACTATGCTATACAGCAGAAATGAATGTTTTTAAGACAAAAATACTATGATGGTGGACCCCGATTTCTAAGGTTAATAGCTGGCCAATTAAAGGCCCAGAGGGTCAAGTCCACCATTCTAAATGTAAGGCACCCCCTATCAGGGGAAGTGCAAAACACTATTAAGGGCATATCCGAGTCTTTCCTAAGCTACTATACTATACTCTATTCAGCAGCCCCCTCACCCCCGACCACAATATTCAGGAGCTCCTATCTTTTCTGAACCTGTCTACCCTGTTCGAGGAGCAACGTAGCCATCTAACTTCCCCAATACCTATTAAAGAAATAAAAATGGAAATCAGTGAATTAAAAACAGGAAAATGCCCGGGGTCTGATGGACTCCCGGGAGAATTTTACAAGACGCTTTCTAAAACCTTCTCTCCACTGCTGGGTAGAATATTCTCATTTGTATCAACAAAGGAGGGTGTGATCCCCCCCTCCTGGAATGAGGCCATAGTCTCTGTTATACCAAAACCAGGCAAGGACCCCACCTACTGTGCATTCTATAGACCTATATCGGTACTGACAACAGATTATAAAATTTTTGCATCTATAGTGGCCAAAAGACTTATTCAATTTGCCCCAAGTAAAATACGCATGGACCAGTGTAGCTTTATACCAGGCGGACAGGAACAGGATAATGTCAGATGCACCATATAACTATTGGAGCATATTCAATCCCAGAAAATCCCTATAATCCTGCTTGGATTGGATGCAGAAAAGGCGTTTGACATGGTCTCCTGGAGGTTTCTTAGGGGGGTCCTTGCCTGCTTTGGTTTCCCAGCCCAATTTTCTGATACCATCTTTAAATTCTATAGTAAACTCTCCGGATTCATCAGAGCTAATGGCCACATTTCAGAAAGCTTTTCCCTCTATAGAGGAACCAGGCAGGACTGCCCCCTGTCTCCCCTCCTCTTTCCTTTTTATATTGAGCCTCTGGCACAGTATCTTCGAGACTTCCCAGATAGCAAAGGCATCCCAGTGGCAGGGACAGAGCATAAGTTAGCCTTGTTTGCAGATGGCCTTTTGGTTTATTTATCAGACCCTGACTCCTCTATGATGGCCCTCTTCTAAAAAATACAAGATTTCTCTCTCCTATCTGGCTACTCCCTCAATATCAACAAAACCGAAGCCCTTTCTATTGGGCATAACCTTAAGCTTACCCTTAGATCTAGATTCCCTATTAAATGGGACAAACAAATCATTAAACATTTGGGAATATAGATCCCTAAAGATTGGATCCTCTTATATTCTCAAAACTACACCCCTCTAGTGACAGCCCTTAAGCACAATCTTAGAAGGTGGAATCTCCTCCCATCCTCTTTCTACACTCGTACTCTCTCATTTAAAAGGAATGCCCTACCCT
Organism: Neoceratodus forsteri; assembly: GCA_016271365.2. Lineage (NCBI taxonomy): Eukaryota > Metazoa > Chordata > Ceratodontiformes > Ceratodontidae > Neoceratodus > Neoceratodus forsteri. The sequence continues at coordinate 31,259,041 of JADMNL010000035.1, forward strand.
GATTTTTATACCTTTTTCAATGTGTACCATGTATCATACCCCCTAAGGAACTCCTCTCCTGGCAGAAAACTCTCAACGTCTTCCAGTGGAGCCAGAGAGACCCCCGGGTCAATCTCCATAAACTATTTCTCCCTAACATCCTGGGTGGTGTGGCCCTCCCATCTCTTATTGACTACTGAACAGCTGCTCAAATGCGACTGGCACTTCTGTGGGGGGACCAGACCCTACCAAGCAGCCTGGAAACAAATAGACTTAGCCAGGCCAGTAAATCCCCCATTGCCAGTCAGCTTGTTCTCCTCGACCCAGCTCAAACAGGCCAAGCAATTAGTCCCAAAAGCCACTACTACCATATTGGAGGGTTGTAGGATAGGAACAAAAAGCAATGCCTCACAGCAACAGTTCTGGAAATACCAGTGTTTTTTTGCTGACCCCACAATTTAGTTCCCTCCTCCAGGAGCCCTGGTATAGGACTCAGGCTGTGAGGGGACTGGTGGCCCCATGGCAGCTTCTTAAGGGAAATACAGTGATTAGTTTCAAAGAAGATCAGAAGAGATACCTTTGGACAGAGAGATAGGCTCTATTATTATCAAATTAGAGATGTTATACTTAAACAAAGTAGAAGCAGAGAAAAAGGATCTCAGTTGTGGGAAGATCTTACTCCATTCATTCAAATCTGGACTTCATCCCAGGAAGAAAAAGCAATTTCAATAATATGCAAATTTCTAATTCAGCAAATGGCCCACTCAATGGAGTCAGTCAGATCTAGCTGGGAGAAAGAGTTTGCCCAGGCAATAAATAGTAAGGACTGGACCAAGGTATGGAGAGGAGCATGGACCACCACCTCATCCCCAATTTGGAGAGAGTCTGTGTGGAAAGTCTGAGTGAGGTTCTTTTTGGTTCCCACCGCAGTGGCCTTGAGGAGCCTGGGAGCTTCTTCTAGATGTTGGAGGGAATGTGGGGAACCCATAGCATCTCATAAACATATCTTCCATGACTGCCCCAAATTATCCAACTTTTGGGATTTGGTCTCCCATCATATTACGTCCATATTGGACTTTCAGCACCCTCTTTCTGGAGTTAATTTACTATTGGGGGTTACACCTATGGGGGTTAAGGATAAAGCTATCCTATATGTATGGTCCATCCTGTTGTGCGCAGCATACAAGTCCATCACTAAAAGGTGGCTCCAAGTGACCCCACCTTTGATTTCTAACTGGAAGTTCCTGGTGCTTATCATACAGCACAAGGAACAGATGTCTTTTGCTTTGCATAACAGGTTGGAAGCATACACTTCCCATTGGATGAGATGGGAGCTAGCTCAGGATCAAATCCAATAATTAGATGGCGCTGAATTGTGATGGGACCAGACTGTTGGCTAAGCTCTACCCTAGTTATACTGTGCCAGATATTGGGCTCCTCCCTCCACTCTCCCACTCACGGAGCTCCTGCCACTTGTTCTACAGCTTTGTTGCCTGTTAGATATCAGATTTTATCCTTAGAGATGATGGAATTGCTCAAAATGGTTTCCTAGGAAATTGAATTTATCTCCTAATTCTTCTAAATGTATCTGTTTTTAGTCCAAACTGTTTTTATTTATAATTTGGTTATTAATTGCTGAGGTTGTAGTTCTCAAACAGCCACAACATGTTGCACTATCTTGTAATTGAATTAATTGTATTGCATCTGTAAAGCTATGTGTGTAAATCTTTTTTAATAAAGGAAGCATAAAAAAAATAAAACATAGACTGTGTGTCTATGAAATTTAGTTTTTTTTAACAAGCCCACAGTATGTGATGACCTCATTAACGTCCCGAGCTTTGCTCTCGAGGTTTATGAGTTATCACAGAGCTCAGATATGTAAAAAAAAACTTCATAACACACAGTCATCTGTGCATTGTTCTCTGTAGTATTATTATTATAGAGAATCAAAGTCCTTGATCTTATTGTAGAACCTGTGTGCCAATTTTTTCAGTCCTAGGGATTCTACTGGAAGATGTTGTAGACAATCTCACTCTATTTTCTGTTAAAGAAATGCTAGTTTAGTCAAGGAATCTTGATCTCAGCGACCCTTCCCTGTGTGTTGTGTTCAGTATAATTATTTCCCATCCCCAACAAGGGAACAATCCAGGTAATCAAGGTCAACCCCTTCAACCAGCAGGAGAGGTGGGGGACTGGCTGTTGCCTTGGCCAACACCAATGGCACACCTTGGTGAACCAGCAGAGATGTGCGAATGTTAGGTGGCCCACGCCTTCATGGCCATGCAGCCATGAGTACCTCACCTTCAAACTGTGGACCCATCCCAGCCAACTTCAAATCCAGGGCTTGTACATGGGCACCACATCTCTCAAAAGACATTTCATTTTTACTGTACTGGGTGTGACGCTTGGCCAGCTGGTTATGATTATTGTGTGATATAATTGTAATATAAAAATATAATATGTGATTGTCTCACATAAGACAGCCTGGGCTTCCATGGGTATCCCCCCCCCAGGTTTCAGTGAAGCTATGGGATATGTAACTGACCGGAAGATCTTAATGTAATTAACTTCCTTGAGAAATTGCATTTTATGGCCTTTTTATAACCTCATGCTTTTGAAGTTGGGAAACTAAATATACATTTTATTACAGGACAGGACATCATTTAGCTGATTCCTGTTGGCTATATCGCACCTAGGTGATGGATTGCAGGGTTGTAAACCTCAAAGGAACTGGTGGATCAAAGCCTCATAATTTGGGAAATTCGTTTTTGCTGATGTCACCTTATTTAATATACTTCCTGATAGGACATCCTGTTTGTATTTTTTTTATTCTAAAAGGAGGAGCTAGATGACTCACAGAAGGGGTGTGGAGAGACAGAGTTAAAGTAATACTTGTGTCTGAACTGTTTGTGTCATTATTTTGGGACTCTGAGAGAGACACAGCTCTCCAATTTAACTGCACTTACAGAGGTAATACCTTAGACAGCAAAGGTCTAAATGTATTGTGGTAGGAGTTTATGTTTTGTACTTTTCCCTTGTTCTTTTATGTGATTGTGAGCTCTTTGATATATTGCTCTGTGTTGCATGTTTCATATTTTTATCCATTTTTAGTAAACATATTCTTTAAAAGACTGCCTGGGTGTCTGCCAGTTCTTTTTGCATGTGACATATGAGGGGTTAAGTCTGACAAAACTGTTCAACAGCTTGATGGTGTTACTGAGCTTGAGTAAAAATATAAGAATATACTTAAGGTGTCTTATGGAGTTAAAAGGGCTCATTTTGGAAGCCTGGCTGGGTGCCCCTGGTGAAAGATTGTACCACAATCCCAGAAGAGTGTACATATCTGAGCCTGTTCATTGGGTACGCTAGCATATGGTTCACAGTTTGAAACCCCCCCCAGAACTTAAGACTAAAGGTGATTCAGACCCAAAAGCAGACAGGAGGGTTACTCTGTCTGTTACCTGTTCACGCTGTTGCACTCTGAGGTTGGCACTGTGGGAGCAAAGGGCCTGACCTGCTGAGTGCATTTGTGATAGAACAGCTCTCTGATATAATGTAAGCACTTACAGCGGTAATACATTAGATAAAAAATATCTAAATGTATTTTGGTAGGAGTTTGTTCTGTAGTTTTCCTTGTTTTTCTTTTATGTGATTGTGATGCTCTTTGATATTTGTTCTGTATTTTATCTTACTGTTTCTATCCATTTTTAGTAAACATATTCTTTACGATTCTGCCTGGGTCTCCTCCGTCAATTTTTTTGCATGTGGAGTGCCTGTATTTTTAAGTCTGACAACTGTTCTAGGGCTTGATGGTGTTACTAAACTGGGAAAAGGTAATAATATACCTAAGGTCTCTTATAGAGTTTTAAGGGTTCATTTTGGAAGCCTGGCTTGGTGCCCCTGGTGAAAGATCGTACCGCAATCCTTGAAGAGGCATTAAGCCTGTACATTGGGCATGCTAGCATAAGGTTCTACAATTTGAATCCTCCCAGAACTTGAAACTAAAGGTGATTCGGTCCCAAAGCAGACAGGAGGGTTACCCTGTCTGTTAACTGTTCACACTATTGCGCTCTGAGGTTGGCACTGTGGGAGCAGTGGGCTTCACCTGTGGAGTGCATTTTGCCATGGGTCCTATGCAGAATGATGCCCCCACCCCACCCCCACCCCCACCTGAGAAGAGCAGTGGCTCCCTGCAGCTCGAACAAGTCGTTCAGAACAGCCAGGAGTGGACTTTCATGACTGCTGCAGTGGCAGAACTATCCCATTCATTAAACTGTTAGTTTAGATTGCAAAGCCCAGAGTAACTCTAATCAGAGAGTTCTCCATTTTCTTTCCACAAATGCCAGTTGTTTTCCAGGGTTGAGCGATAACAGATATTAGTTCCTGAATACTCAACTAATGAGCTATAGTCATTATTTGGGGGTATTTGTATTTGAGAATTATTTCTATAGTTCTTTTACTTTTGAAAACTTGGTCCAGGCCGTATAAAAAGGAACATTCCTCTTACTATTTCAAATGAGAAAAATTTGTTCTAAAGCAGACTCAAAATAGGTTAAAAAAAGGGTATCATACAGCCAGTCCAGTGAGGCAGAGGGCTGAGGTGCTGGACTCCTCACCAGCGAACCGGTTCAGAAAGGGACCTGGCAAGCTGGCCCAGGGGCACTGAGGGTCGAGGTGCTGGACACCACACTTCACGCCATGCCAGCAACCCGGGTTCTGGAATGAGCCGGGGTTGGCGGGGGGGCTCTGTGGAGCAAGACTAAGACTGATGTGAGGCGGCTCTCCTCTCCTGCAGAGGGATGAGGGGTTTCCCCGGGCCTTGAGTGCCACGTGGTGGAGGACAGATGGCAGTTTCATCTACCGGGGAGCCCAGTGATTGCCAGGGGAGGGGCAGAAGGGGCTGAGCTGGCACCTGGAGTGCGTGTGTGCCTCCACATGCATGCACTGCCATGTCTGCCAGGGTCCCAGGAACAACAGGAGAAATGAGGGGAACAAACGCAGAACCTACTAATAAAAAAAGAAAGGGACTTGGGTTATTTGGGAAGTGGCTGGGCGAAGGAGGTTTGAGTGTCCATTGATGTATGTCCTCCTTCGGAGTGGGGGGACAGCATCCATCACTGCTTGGCTGCCACCAAGTAGAGGCCAGGTGGTGCATCAGCAGTCACAGGATCAAAAGTCAGAGTCAAGCGTTGAAAGCGTGCAATGTCTGTACCTTGTCTGTGTGCACTACTGCACACCTCTGCCTCAGAATCAAGGGGAGAAAGTAGAGACAAGAACCCTTATTGGCAGGATGACCCTGCTACCCCACAGGCACTGCACTCACCCACTAAGGTAAGGATTCAGATGTAATAAGAGGTAGTCATTCAGATGTAGTAAGTTCTGGAGGTGGAGTGACAGGGCTGGGGTCACAGCAGAATGGCACCAGCAAGGAAAATAAAGTACAGGTGAAAAAAAAAGGTATCATACATGTCTGGAGATGAGGCAATCTAAAATAGAATAAAAAACAGCATAGGACTGGACTTCAGCATAGCACTGGACTTCAGGAGGGCTGACTTTGTCAAAATGGGAGCATGCCCTAGAAAAGCACTAGCAAACAGGCAAGAAGGAGGGGTGGAGCAACAATGGGGAAATACCAAAACTGCCATCACAGAGGCAACAAGCCTTTGTGTGAAGCAAATCAAAATGAAAGAAAAAGCTACTATGGTTTTCAAAAGAGGTGGTGGGGAAGGTTGGGGAGAAAAAGATAGCATTTAGGACGTATAAGGAAACACAGAAGGAGCAGGACATAGAACTGTACCAGTTAAGGCAGAAGGAAGCAGGGAGGGTAGTCAGAATAGCAAAGTCCCAAACTGAGGAAAAGATGGCCAACTCAGTTAAGAAGGGGATAAAATCTTTTATAGGTACATTAGGGAGCGTAAAAAGACAAAGGGAGGGATAGTGAGGCTGAATAGAATGGATGTGGGTGGGCAAAGAGGTACAGTGAAAAAGCAGGGATACTGAACAAATACTTCTGCTCAGTATTCACAAAAGAGGAGGAGGGGGAGGTACCTAATCAAATTAACAGAAGCACTCTGGATAGGGGGGTCAATCCCAGTCCTTTCACAGAAGAAAGGGTTCTGAAAGAACTCTTAAAAGTGAAGGTGGACAAAGCAATGGGGCCTGACGCGATTCACTCTAGAGTTCTAAAATAGTTAAGGGGAGAACTAGTGACACAACTGACTACCCTTTTTAACAAATCATGGGAGGATGGTGTGGTACCCAAGGACTGGAGGAGGGCTGATGTGATTATCCTTCACAAAAGTGGGAGCAAGACAGAAGCAGGAAACCACAGACTTGTCAGTTTGACCTCTGTGGTAGGGAAAATGATGGAATCCCTTCTGATGGAAAGAATTGTTGAGTTCCTAGAAGCCAGTGGGGCACAGAACCCATGACAGCATGGATTCACAGCAGGAAGGCCATGTCAGATGAATCTAATTGATTTATTTTACTGGGTGACCAAAGTAGTAGACCACGGAGGGGCTGTGGACATGGTCTACCTAGATTTTTGCAAGGCATTTAACACAGTCCCACACAGAAGATTAATAAACAAATTAGCCAGCCTGGGAGTGGGTCCCAGGGTGGTAGCCTGGGTAAAACATTGGCTGGACAACAGGACACAGAAGGTAAAAGTAAACAGAGTCCACTCTGAAGAAAGGGGAGTTACTAGTGGGGTACCACAGGGTTCAGTACTGGGCCAGTCCTTTTCAATATCTTTATAAGTGACATTGCAGAGGAACTGGAAGGAAAAGTATGCCTCTTTGCAAATGACACAAAGATCTGCAACAGGGTTGATACATAAGGGAGTCTGGAAAGGATGAGAAGGGACTTGGCAAGGTTGGAGGAATGGTCAGAATATGGCAGCTTGGATTCAATGCAAAGAAGTGCAAAATAATGCACCTGGGAAACAAAAACCCAGGGGAAGAGTACACAATGGGGAGAGGGGCAGTAACAACAACAAAAATGGAACAGGACCTGGGGGTAATCATATCAGTGGGGAAGGCAGGGGGGATACTGGGATGTATAGGGAGAGGCATCACCAGCAGAAAACAAGAACTTGTTATCCCTCTGTATAGACAGTTGGTGAGACCCCATCTGGAGTACTTTGCCCAGTTCTGGAGACCCCATCTCTGCAAGGACATAGAAAGGATGGAGGCAGTCCAGAGGAGGGCAACTAAAATGGTGCAGGGTCTGCAAGAGAAGCCATATGAGGAGAGACTAAAAGAGCTTAATATGTATACTCTTGAGGAAAGGAGGGAGAGGGGGGTCATGATTGAAACTTTTAAGTACCTCAGTGGAATCAACAAAGTCCAATTGGGTAGCATGTTTCAAAAAAGAGATGTACAAGAACAAGGGGACACAATATGAAGATGGGGGGGCGGCTCAGGGGTAATGTGAGGAAGTATTTTTTCACAGAGCGGGTGGTGGATGCATGGAACCGCCTTTCTGAGGAGGTTGTGGGGTCTAAAACTGTGGGAGAATTTAAGAATGCATGGGACAGACATGAGGCAATTCGTGTGGGGGAGTAGGAAGAAACAGACTGTTGGTTAACTGGTATCTGCAGCTTATCCAGTAGGTAGGGAAATGGGCAGACTAGATAGGCCAAGCGGTCCTTATCTGCCATCAAAATCTATGTTTCTACATTTCACAGGTCAAAATTATCACCTTATCATAAACTGCTGCTTTAAAGTTGTTTTTTTTTTAATCTAATTATTGGTTCAAATAACTAATACCGAATAAAGAATAACAATTTTGTAGTCCTGAATACGAACACTCACCGAATATTTGCCTGAAGGTATCCACCTACCTCTAGTGTTTTCACATAATACTCAGCGTTGGGTGGTTAGAGCGAGGGAGGAAAGCTTCTGTCAGTAAAATCAGGACATCTCATGGTTTTTTGGTGTGATCAAGACGCACTGAGCCAGATCAACACTGTCCCAGTCAGATCAGGGCAGCAGGCAACACGACAAAGTAGGTGTTAACAACAACAAAAAAAAGAGCACTGTGGGTGGAACCAGGCAGGGCCAACATTTGAAGACTCCTGCTGCCATGACAGACAACTATCCCTTTCTTTTCAGCAGGGTTTTCTTTCAGGAAAACCCAGTTGAGATTATTTTGTACTTATAATTGGTTTACCCAGGACAGCCCATCTGAGGTGCAACATCTTGTTACCACTGGGGTCCTGCTTCCACCCATTTCCACAGCTGGGAGGACTGAAGCACAAGAAGGTTAACTGACTTGCTTAAGGTCATGCAGTATTAGTCTGTTGTGGCATGTGGAACATTTGATTTCTTGGCTCCCCAAGCGAGTGCTCTAGACACGAGACCAGAGCACCTCCTATATTTGGAGGCAGATACAACATCTCATTTTAATTGAGGAGGGGTTGTTTCTATTCGAGTTTCACAGTTGAGAGGGACCAAAGTACAAGAACATCACGTGAATTGCTCCCACACAGCATTGCTGGCTTGATGTATTAGCCACCAAGCCACTTGCCCTCTTCTAAATGATCTGGCTAAAAATGGGCAGGTTTGTTAGCCACTGCCAGCTAATGTCTTTTTTTATGCCAAGATAGCAGGTGTTTAGAAAAATTAAATGGTCAAAACAAAATAGGTGGTGACAAAAGGAAAAATATGGTGTTAGCCAAATTGCTAATTATTTTTGGCATCTGGAGTAAACACTGCCATCCAGTGAACCAGTTGCCAAAAATATCTGGTCTTTCCATGCTCTCTGTGATGGAAGTTGATCATGAGAACTCCTGGTTCACAGTTTGGTATTACCAACCACTGCAATGTACTCCATACCCTTCTTACAGGAGCTGTTGACACCACCTCAGAGTAGTAAAACTGCATAAGACATCACTGACAGTCCTTGTACTATTACTGCTCATAGGCACTCTGTTTTGATCCCACTATTTTAATATTATGATTTGTGTAAATGCTGCATGGAGTTTGGTGCCAAGATCAGCTTAAGTGTCAATAGGCTTGTCTGGACCAAATGCCTTTTCTTTTTCGCTAATCTAAATCTTATGCGCTAAGCAGAAATGTGATAAGGTAGTGTGGTGTAGTACGTGGAGTGCAGGCTTAGGAACCAGGAGACCCAGGTTCAAACCTCACCAGAGCCACTTACTGACCAGGGTCACGTCACCTCTCAGGGCTTCAGTCCACCAAGCTATACATATAAGTAAGAAAGAGGGCACTACTGAAAATGAGATAGTATTTATTGAGTGACTGATTTCAAAAGTTTTACCAGGAAAAACATACTGAGCTGGTAACAGCTCATTTCTAGATGCGTCCTGGGGATGTCAAAGAGTATGGAACAGAACAGATACAAAGTACAATACACAAAAATATTATGGAACTAAGTAAAGAAATAAATTACAAGAAATGCTTCAAGAATAAAATGTCCATACAGTAAAGTGGAACAATCAAAATTAACAGATGGCGGTAGCAGTGGGGCACAGCTGATGGGGGCCATTCTGGAAGGTGGAAAAAGCAGAGTATGTTAACCCCCCCCAAAAAAAAAAAACATAATATGAGGAGCAGGAAGTAGTGACTGCTGAACTGGAGGAGGGGGCAGTGCTGGTGTCAGTATAGGGTGGAGGGCAGCTGACAGAATTCCAACCCAGTATCAGAAGCAACTGCAGGAGTGAGTACAGAAATTACAGTTGAGCAATTTCACAGCACTATGGGAAGGAACAGAGCAAATGGAAAGGAGGAGAGAGACCCCCACTTTAGGGAAGTGGAAAGAGAAGGCACCTAATGTGCATCTGGTGCATCTTAGCTGGGCTATCCTGGGTCAGGAGATTGGGGAAAAGTGCAAACTGTTTCCAGCTTGAATACAAAGGGTCCCAGTAGAGAAAGGCAGATATATATCAAGGATAACATGCTCAAAGATAAAGGCAGCCTGCAGCACAGACCTTGCTACCCCACCCTGAGCCTGCCCATACTGTAACAGGTCCAGTGGGTAAAGAGAGGGGTTCCACCTCCAGAGCTGTTAGCCCCTCAGCCTTTCACCAGCATTAGATTCATCACAGTATGGGGAAGCAGACTCCCGTAACAGCCTGCTATCTTTCAGCAGCAGTAAGATTATCACAGTGGGAGGAAGCCTGTGCTGTACCAGCCCACACTGTACCTGTCCCAGTGGGCAGACCAAGAGCTTCACTCTCCAGTGCTACGAGTCCCTCACCTTTCACCAGCACTAAATGCACCACAGTGTTGGGAAGCCTATACTCCACCTGCCCCACATTGTGCCCGACCATGGGGATAAACAGGGCACTTCAGCTTCCAGTGCTGTCAGTCTCTCAGCTTTCACCAGCACTAATTACATCACAATGTTGGGAAGCATGTAGTACACCTACCCACACCATATCTGTCCCCGTGGGTAAACAGAGGACTTCAGGCACCAACTCTGGCCCTCCCTCACCTTTTACCAGCACTATCTACAGCACTGTGTGAGGAAGCTTGCACTGTTCCTGCCACCCTGTTTCTGTCCCTGTGGATAAACAGATGGTTTCAGTCTAGAGTACGGTCAGTCCCTCAGCTTTCACCCATATTAAATCCATCGCATTGTGGTGGACTCTGTGCTGTACCTGCCAACCTGTTCATGTGAATAAACAGAGGGCTAACAGTCCCTCACCTTTCAACAGTATTCAATCCATTATGTGGGGCAGCCTTTGCTGTACCTGCCCACACTGTAGCTAGCCGTGTGAGTAAACTGAAGGATTCAGCCTCCAGTGATGTCAGTCCCTCACCTTTCACCAGCACTAAATACATCACAGTCCGGGGCCAGCAACATACCTGCCCCACACTGTACCTGTTGCTGTAAATAAACTGAGAATTTCAGTTTCCTGTTCTGTCAGTCTCCCACCTTTCACCATCACTAAAATCACAGTGTGGGGAAGCCTGCACTGTACATACCACAATGTTTCTGCTCCCTCCTTTGGTCTGCAATGCTGACTGCCCCTCACCTCTTCTTCAGCCCTAATTACATTGCAAAGTTAGGAAAACCTGCTATGTACCTGCCCAAAAGTGTACCTGTCCCAGAGGATAAACACAGGGCTTCAGTCCTTCAGGTCTCAACAGCTCTAAAATTAGCCAAATGAAAAAAGAAAATAAAAGACAGCCCCCCCTCCAACTGACAGCATGCGTGCTACAACACTAGCACCAATTTGTGGACACTAATGTTAGGTGGATCTCGCAGCTGACACACAGAAAAAGTTTTTCACCTCTAATTTTCACAGTAAAATCTTCTGACATCATGGTGTTGCGGGTTGCTAGATCACGGTGGACAAATTTCTTGACATTGAGGTAGGTCATATCATCAACAATCTCTCCTGCCATCTGAATCTTTTCTTTCAGTGTTAGTGGCAGCAGGCCGGGGTTATTCTGAGCAAAGGAGAACAGTAAGAGATTGTGGTTGGAGGGGAACACCACTATAGTGTGCAACATAAGTACTTCTTGGTGCAGAACAGAGGGACCCCACTGCTAATGAGAGAGTGCAGACAGAAGTATATCACTCCATGTATGGACAGCCAGAGGGAACTCTGGGCACAAATCAGTTATGTCCCTCCAAATAAGATACAGCTGAGAGGTATAGGTCACTTGGTGTGGGACAGAGGGAACTCGGTATAAAATAGAGTAATGTCCATTGTAATTAGGTCACTAAGTGTAGGCCAGAGTGAACGCTGGGTATAAAATAGAGGAATGTCTCTCCTGATAAAGTTACTAAGTGTAGGACAGAGGGAACACTGGATATAAAGGAAAGCCCCTCCTAATAAGGTCACTAAGTGTAGGACACAGCGGAAACTCTGGGAATAAAACAGTTATGCCCCTCCTGATAAAGGGTTGCTACCTACCCTGAGCTATTCTAATATTCCAGGACAGTCTGGGTTTAGATTACTCTGTCCTGATCAAAAATGGAAAATTTGAAAATGTCCCAGTTTGACACAAAAAAAACCCCGGACATCTCACTTTCATCAAAAGACAGCAGACATAAAGGCTGTTACAAGAATACCTCAAAATAAATAACAAGTAGGACAGGATATTGGTTTTAATTGAGCTTTTTTCCACCAAACCACATCTGCCACTCCTCACTCTGCCCCACTGTCTTAAACCAGCAGAGATCTATGCAACACATGGCCTGCGAGTGCCAATGACTATACTTTAGATGGTTCGAGGTGCACAGGTTTTTACTTTTTTTTTTTGTTCCGCTCAGCAACTGCATGACACTAAGCGGTACCCCAATAGGCCTTGCATGAAGGCAACATCCCCCGACAGAAACAACAAGCTCCCTGGCCCACCACAAGAGTCCCTGAGTCTCTAAAACCAGTGGAATCTGCTGCATACCTTCCCTAGTGCCATGCAGCTGCCCAGCCAGCCCACAAGCCCACTCTTGAACCCAAGTCTATGGCACAGGAGAGCAACGGGCTACCCACTGGGCCATCGGGTAGCTGGGATAGGATATTTAAGCAATAAGGCACAACAGGGGGTATGTTATGGTGGGATAACGTCAAGGGTTGAATCAGGAGGCAAAGCCAAATGTTCCACCCCTCGCCGTTATCCCAACATAACACACCCCCTGCAGTGCTTTATTGCAGTTATGAAATGGGTCTTTTTTGGTAAATTGGATGTATTTTTTAAACACATTTTGTTGAGCTATTTTCAGCTGGGCTGTTGTGCTGGGATAACAGCCTGAGTGAAAGTACCTCTTCACCAATCAGTAACCAGCATTTTTCTACCCATTCCATAATCAGTGACATTGCGCAGGACCTAGAAGGTGAATTTCACTGTTCGCTGATGACATAAAGCTCTGTAACAGAGTAGACACACCAGAGGGTGTAGACAGAATGAGAAGGGATCTGCAGAAACTTGAAGAATGGTCAGGGGTTTGGCAGTTCAGGGTTTTAAATAATTGATTAGCACTTTTTTTCTTGGGACAATACCAACTGTACAGAAAGCATTTATATAGCTTTTCTAGAAGTGTTATTAAACACAGTGAGGCAAGTGCTATGCATTTTCACAATGTTTTAGAACTTTTATGAGCAAAATGCTAATCAATTTTTAGAGTTAAATAAAACCCTGCAGTTGAAATTCAATGCAAGGAAGTGCAAGATAATGCATATGGGGCACAAAAACCCTGGCACAATATATCAGTTGGGGGGTGAGGATATAGCATGCACCAAGCAGGAAAGGGATCTTGGGGTTATCATCTCTGATGACCTCAAGGTAGGGAAACAGTGTGACAAGGCAGCAGGTAAAGCAAATAGGATGCTGGGATGTATAGGCAGGGGCATCACCAGCAGGAAAAGGGAGGTCATAATTCCGCTATATAAGACACTAGTGAGGCCCCACCTGGAGTACAGTGTACAGTTCTGGAGACCTTACCTACGTAAGGACATAGACAGGGTAGAGAAGGTTCAGAGGAGGGCAACAAAGATGGTGCATGGATTGCATCACAAGTCCTATGAGGACAGGTTGAAGGCACTGAACATGTACTCCCTGGAGGAGAGGAGGGAGAGAGGGGATATGATAGAGACATACAAGTATCTTACAGGAGGAACAGGGTGCAGGAATGCACTATTTTTAAGCGAAAAAGATGTTCCAGGACTAGAGGGCATGGGATGAAGTTGGAGGGAGGGCGATTCAGAGGAAGCGTGAGGAAGAATTTCTTCACAGAGCGGGTGGTGGACAAGTGGAACACCCTGCCAGAGGAAGTGGTGGGGGCTGAAACAATCACAGGATTTAAGAATGCATGGGATAGACATAAAGGAATTCTGGAGGTCAGGGGTAAGGGGCAACAGACTTCCTGGAAAACATAAACTGAACTTACAAACTTAAATGGGCAGACTGGGTGGGCCATAGGCCCTTATCTGCCGACACTGTCTATGTATCTGTGTATAATTTATTTATAAAGAATCCTTACACAGTGCAGGGCAGTATAGTGCAGTGGGTTAAGGCCTGGGCTGCAGATCTGAAGACCTGAGTTTGAATCTCACAGCTGCCTAGGTGCATACTGTGTGATCCTGAGCAAGTCACTTCACTTCCTTGTGCTCCCAGGTTACATCTGGAAACCAGATTTGGATTAGTGTGCTATTCCTGGTTAAACAATGTTCCCTTTCCTATTTGCACTCTGAATGCTGTACAGTGTAAGTCATTGATAAACAATATATTGAACAAAATAAATATATGTATACAGTAATGATAGCTATATAAATACTGTAATAAAACTTTACAAATGGAAGGAGAGTTTACAGCTGAAAAATAAAGAGGTTCACCGAACTGGGCTAGGCTTTGCTAAACAGTGGAACTACCTCCTGACCTTCTTCCTAAAGTGGGTCACATTGTGAAATCAGCCAAACTAATCTTGGGAGGGGGTTCCATAGGAGTGGGGGCTTTAAATATGAAAATCAGTTTGGACAAATAAAAAACTCTAAAATAGTCTTAGCTATTGATTAGTTAAAGAAGTGCAGCCTGCTGTTCTTGGCAGAATTACAGCTTGTATCAGTGCAAGAACTGTTCTGCAATATCATGTCCAGAATGGAGCTTCTTACTAGGGGTAACTCTGCAGAGGAATTATACAGCCTTGGGTGCAGCAAACAGCTAGAAGGACATCTAGAGTGGTACCAGCACAGTACGTACCTCAGACTCTGCTCTAAGGGATTGCAGATAGCTTTTTAAGTCTCCTCGGGTCATCGACTCCATGATGACCAAGGCTGGCTGTCCCTGCAACACCACTCCCAGCAAATGGACCTATCATAAAAAACAAGCAGTGCACGCAGCCATTGGCACTGCAGTTAGGAGCGCGCTCAGTGCAGGAATGTGTGCCAGCGAATGGAGTGGGTAACTCACCAGCTGCACACTACTTGCCAGTCTAACAAAGTGGGCACAGCAACAATTACAAAAGAACATCAATAAATCGTGGTTCTGCTCCAATTCCAGGAATACTTGAGGCGCTCATGGGGAATTTGGAAGTCGAGGCACAGCAGAAAGGGTAGGTAGCTGACTGCTGTCCCGATCAGTCTGTGTTCAAGTGTATTGCCCGGGGCTTGGTTCGTCATGAAGCACAGTTTGTAGCAGTCACTGCTGCTTCAAACTTTGCAGCTTGCGACTTGCAAGGCGAGAGACAGAGGTGTGCGTGTCCCAAGTCCTGCTAGTGGTGACAAACCTGTGCTGCTGTAGCCGCTCATGCTGTATCAAGGTGCAGAAGTAGTACGCGCCCCCCCACCATCAGTCAAGCTGGTTGCTGCACTTGCCACTTGGCATCCACAGTGATAGAGAAAGAAAGGGGAAAGAGAACCTTGGGCTCTTTTATCCTGCAGAATAAGATGCCTGTTCCTGTGAAAGTTTTATGCAAGCCTTCACAAGTTTGAAATGCATTTTCTGATAAAGAACAAGTCTATATTTTGTTTGACATTTTCTGCTTACAGTCTCCAGTATTTAGTGACAGAAATCCACTTTTTAGGGACAGAAGAAAAGGCAAAATCAGAGACAGCTGAGAGGTATGGGGATAGGGCACAGATGATGGACAGTCTGTTCTTTATAATATTCCCTCGGTGCTATCCAATCTTGACCAGCAGATTCACTCAGCAACAGTATTTCCCAGCATGGTGCTTTGCCATGCCGTCTGTCTTTATGCAGAAACTAAGGATTGGGAAATAGTAAACCACACTGAACTTCAAATGGTCCCGTTAGTTTATATGAAGGAGCGTGATGAGAAGGTGCTGTGTTTGCCGATGACCTGCATGCACACACGTTTGTGAGTTTGTCTAATGAGGAGGGGGATGGAGAGGGGGATGAAGAGGTGCCCATTGGTCTGGAGGACAGTTGGCTTGTTGTTGGTAGTGCCAGATACAATCTGAAAGCTGACCACTACAATCAGTAATGCCCTGGCATCACAGCTGCTTGTTCCATGACATGGCATTCCCTGATTGCAGTAGTCGGTTGCTTTGAGCATAGTGGCACACTCATTAACTGTTGTCATTGACAGCATGCTTCTCTATTGGTCATGGCAGAGACCAGCCCCAGAATGGACTGCTGCCATTCGCCACAACAGTACTGCGCCTCCACAACCCACTAGTGAAGGAAGCTGACACAATGTGTTTCTTGCACATGTGTACAAGCAAATACAAAAATCAGTCAGGCTTTAGAAGACATCACAGAAACATCACACCTTTGTCAGTTATCACTTATGAGTTGCAAGTGGTCATCGACAAAGGTCACTACATAGGTGTTATCTGTGTAGACATATAATAAACTGTTTATTCACTACATAGGTATTATCTGTGTAGACATAATAAACGGTTAATTCAACTGATCACAAGCAATTACTCTAGAGGGCCACTAGACGTGGCTCGTATAGTCTCCATGTGCCCTAGATACAGAATTGAGTACCTGGTTGATGCAATAAATGCCAGTTAGCCTCACTTGCAGAAGATTACATAAAAATACACGTACTGACAAGGGGTGTTCTACAAGGCTCCATATTGAGACAACTCCTGTTTGCCCTATATGTAACTGATCTGAACCACAATCATAAAGCTATCTCAACTCATCATTATGTCAATAGCTCCATACTTTTAAACAGAACATTTTAGATATCTAAAGTACAGGTTGCCCTGCAAAAAACATTGATACATTACAAAGTTATCTATAAACTAACCACCAAGCCCTAAATGTAGACAAAACCTAGGTCATGATTTTCTGCTCTGCCTGCAAGCAAACTATCATGTAGGTTCTGCTGTGCATTTCAGTATTAGAACTGTTCGCTGTGGCTAATACTAAGTTATAAATAACTAGGGATATGGCTAGATACATGAAATGGGATACATACGTATATAAACTCAATATCAGACAAGCTTAGAGCAAAGATTGGGTTATTTTATCACTGTTATCTCTGTCTAATAATTGAACAGTGTGTTTATTTTTATGTTTTTTGGTAACCAGGTTAGGCCCACTAGGCACAGGTGCCTTTTTTCAGGGGCAACCCAGGAGAACTGGGGAGGTTAAGTGATTTGCTCAGGGTCACACAGTACGAAAGTGGAGGCTGTGGGAATTAAACCCAAGTCTGTCTGCTGGATGTACCAAGTCCATTCACAACTTGTTACCCTAACCTCTAGACTATACTGCCGCCCTGTCCTGATAGTCAATTTATCAGGTAGCCCACATTGAGTATGAAAATTATACAGTACATATAGTAATGCACTAGACTGAAGAAATGCAAACTTGTGGCTGGTAGTACAGCCTAAAGGTTAGAGAAATGAACTGTGAATGAGTTTGGTACATCCATAAGGCCTGGGTTTGATTCCCACTAACTCAACTTGCTAATGTGTGACCTGAGCAAGTCTCTCAGCCTCCTTAGTGCTCCTAGATCATCCAGAGACACAGGCCTTGTGCCCAGTGGGCCTTACACAATTCGCATAAAATGAAGTAAAGAACTAGATGCTCTCTATCACAGAGGATCCTATTTCACAACAAATATGCCACAGGTTATGCTCCGACACCTGCACAGGTGAGAAAAGGTTTCCCAGTACAGTAGTCAAGCTTAATTCACAGATAATTAAGTGATTGCTCTATTGGTCAGAAGATTGGTGAAGCCAGCAGTCCTGCATAACACCCTGCTTGGTTAAAATGCACTGTGTGTTTACAGAACATTATAGCTTCCCTCTATTTTTTTAATTTAAAACATAAATGAATGCCTCACAATGTCTAAGCTCTGTGAATATTTTCAGTAAATAGTTTCATTCTGTAACATGACTGCAAACAGGTTGTGTTCCAGTGTCAAGCTGTAGGACCTGCAATAACTCACAGCAGATAAGACAACAGCAGAGGTAGACAGAAAAAATAATTCATTCAATTAGGCTCTGCTTGCTTTATTGTTCCTCCAAGGTTGTTAAGGTTAACTTCTGCACTACAGCACAGAGACGACAAGCATTTGTCAATGCCGAATGTTTGCTTGCTGGCATTAGCAGTGGAAGTGCAGGAGTCAGACAGATGCAGTATATTAAATACCTAGGGATCCATTTTGACCCCTCCCTCTCCTTCCATTGACACATTGCTGCCCTAGCCACTGCCACTAATATCCGATTGGGCATCTTACATCGGTATAAACACTGCCTCCCCCCGGAGGCTCCTTGACTCACAGTTACCTCCTCTGTCCTGTCCCTAGCGGACTATGGACTGCTGGTGTATGGTGCTGCTGATCAGACCGCACTCCATAAAATTCACACTACTCTGAATAAGGCCTGCAGGTTAATTACTGGAGCACCTAGGCTGACACACACCTGTCTACTGTACGCTAAAGCGCTGGTACTTGATCTTGACGAGCACCTCAAATATCTGACCTGTATCCTTACAAAAAAGACCCTCCTTGGGCTATCCCCACCAGGATTGACCACCACCATACGCTCTATACCACTAGTTCATACTGACCTCTGGGAAAGCCTCTCTTGTTATCCCTAGAGCTAGGACCTCTCACGGCCAAGAGCCTTCAGCTTTAGGGGCCCCTCCTGGTTCAACACACTGCCCCCTCCATCTCCGAAGCTCCAACTATATCATGCTTCAAAACTTCATACGTAACCACCTTATTAACACCGATGCTGTAATTGCTACTAGTCAAGCCGTACTCAATACTTATGACAAAGCTTATTACTAAGCTGCTAAGGACAACATAACTCTGGTATTGTTTGCATCAATCCTACCTGTACCAGCTTGTTTGTATCTATGTCTTAAGTTACTGTTATACTGTGTTGTACTGTTATACTGTGTATTTTTGTTTGTCTTACTGTGACAAGGTACCTTTGTAAATGAGCCTATGGCTCAAAGGTTTTACAAACTGCTGTTTAAATAAAAAAAATTAAAATAAAATAGGAATGGCAGTGATGTATTGAATGGACACCAGCTCGATCTCCACCCTGTAGAGATGGACAGGCATTGGGGTGTGTCTTTGGGTCGTCACTCATAACGGTCATGACATTTTACCTCACCCTACCCTGCAGACACTGACAAGTGTCGAGGTGTGCCTTGGGGTGTTTGGGCTTTACACTCACCTAATTCCATAAGGACATTACACGAGGTCCCTGCACCCTTATTGGTACCTCCAGAGGTACACCGTAGACAGGTAGCACTTAGGCATATGTTATAATAACATATAGGGCTAAGGGCATCTACTGTACAAGAGTAGATGTCAGGATATGTATTATTGTTATACACTTTGCTTTCTAATACATATATATTTCTTATGTATTTCTTGCTTATAAGATGTTAGGACACCTGTGTCCTTGTAATGATTATGATATAAGTTGACATTGCCACCTTTTGGTGATTTGTACTACTACACTGATTTATGTAAGAACTGTACTCTTTTGTTTCACAAAGTGATGACTACTACAAAATTGTATAATGTTATCTTGGACCGTGGAGCCACCTCTAATTTAGCCAATAGGGCTCATCTCTGTAACTAGAAATGTTTCTATCTTACAGTAACCATAGTAACTATCATAGGTATATAATGTGAGACATTACGTCTTCTACCTCAGAGACTCCAAGAGACACAGAAACTCCTCGAGGTATAGGGAATGCTTAGCATTGGCTCCCAGTTCGTACTGGTAAGAACTGCTTAGGGCAACTATGATTTATCCCTTTTTGGTAGTAATAAACAAGTTTATTACTCTTATGCAACGTGTCTGTGATTCCTTGCATTCCTAATATTGCCAAGAACCTGAGAGTGAGGTTTAGCCCTCCTGACAATTGGCGATCGTGTGCAGGCAATATTTGGTGTTTGCAAAGTTTTGCTTGTTGCTTACTACTTTTCCCCTCCCTTTTGCTTGTTGCTTACTACTTTTCTCTTCCCAACAGGGACTGTGGGTGTGCATTCCTGCATTACCTCTCCTGTTTTATGACCACTTTGTAATCACTTGCAAAGTCTGACTGATTTCTGGGTGTGGTCGATGCTGACTCAACCCACTCCACAACAGTTTTGAATTGCAAGCTTACAAAGGCACAGTCGCCCGTCTGTGCATAAAGTGCTCCTGCTGTGGACTGCTACACAGCATGGTGCCTTTTTCACAGTTTGATTTTTTGTTCCCTCCCACACAATGGCCACTGTATCAAATATCTGTGCAGAATTGAGACTCGATATTTCAAACTTCCTTGCCTCCCATGGAGGATGGGCTGACTTCATGCGGGATGTAAGTCAATCTGAATACCCTATACTGGGGATTTCAACCCAGTACACTGAGATGAGACAAATAGCCAGAAAGCGTGAAGCTAAAGGACTGTTGGTCGCGGCTTTCTATGCTGCTCTGGAAGCCTCCGAAGTGAGGTTTCGAACCCTTGAACTGCAAATCTCATCTCTTAAGCAGGAGATGGGGTTGCAGGAAACGGAATGTGTGAGATGTGAGCAGGATTTGGAGACTGAACTTCAAACACTGTGAAATTAAAAGGATTCACTTTTGCATCATTTCTCCTAGGCAGGTGAGCAGGAAATTTGTATGTTGAAGCAGGAGTGTGAAGGTTTGAGACAGGATAAGCGACAGGCTTTGCACATGAATGACTTGTTAAGTGGAACAAATGAACAGCTGAGTGAGGAGTTGGGAGGAGTACAGGATGAGATCAACCAGGTACGTAATGACTTAGAAGTGGCTACTAGGGACAATCACAAATTAAGTGCCGGATATAGAGTGTTGCAGAAACAAATACAAGATGAGGTTGATGTGAATGTTGCTAATGTGAGTCATGCAGAATGTGAATCCAAGATGACAAAATTGCACCATCAGCGGGAGGTTCTGGCTGGACATGTTGAGGCGATGGGAGGCGTAGCCCCTGCCTTAACCACATCATCTGAAGGGGAGGTCTCAGATGATGACATCACTCAGTACAACGCCCAGTCACAACCGTACTATGGCCCAGAGACGCCGCCCAACCATCCACAACATGGTGGATCCCCATTAAACCCACAACATGTCATACATTGTTGACGTCATGACACGCATCATGGGCAACGCCAACATGGCAACCCCCATGATGGGGGAAGCAGGCCCAGGCCTAATCCTGATGGCACCATTGGTAGCCGTTATTAATGTGGAAGACAGGCAGGAGATAAAAATGATGATCGAACATGCGATAGGCACAGTGCCTATCTCTGAGAGAAATAAATGGTCCTTAAAACCCAAATTAGGCAGCTTCTGCATGAGGCTGGCACTCAGGAAGGCAAGTTTTGAACTGCGGCTGAGGCTGCAGCTGGGCCGCCCTGGATAGCACCTGAGGCAACCTACCCCAGCCTAATTGGCCCAATAAACCTCTAAAAATGGCCGACTCTGTTCAGCAAATAGCTGACAGTATCGGTCGGATAAGCCCATCCGACAACCTCAGCTGTCACTTGGAAAAGGTGAGGGCTAAATGTGAAATGCTTAGTCTCGCTGCAGACTACCAGGTCCAGATCCTACACCAGACCATTGATCCTGGACTGTGGGCCAAACTCCCCGATGCCATCCACCAGGCCAGCAAAGCCACCTTTGACGGGGTTGCAGCTGAACTCATTTCTGCACACAGCCCAGGTGTAGTAGGAGTGATGCTTCCATACCCTGTAAAACAGAATGCAAAAGAAAGTTCAACGACTTACCACCACAGACTCTGGATGGCCTACCAAGCAGGAAAACACCTCGCACAAGAAGCTGCAGATGTAGATCTTATCGAGTATAAGACCTTGTTCCTTAGGAACATGATCCCTGCAGTAAGAGAGAAGGTAGAGCCAACCACCTATCCTACCATGGAACAGTTTGCTGACATCCTCCAGAAAACCGAAAGAATCTGTCAACTCTACATCTGTGTTCTGGGCTCCGGTTCCAAGAAAGTAGCTGCCGTGGAGCCTACTCCAGAGACACTACATGGTGGAAGGGCAGACCCAACACAAACAGCCCCTTCCCACAGATTACCAACACCCCCAGCAGGCCCAACAACCACAAAAACAGCAGCAACAGCAACAGTGGGGTGGGAACCGGAATTATCACAAGAATAAGAAGCACCATAAGAATAACAAGGGCAAACAACAACAACAAAGAACAGGCCCTTTGTATAGGGAGATAGCCAAAGAAAATTGGAAGTTCAGAGAGCTCCTGAGACAAGTGCACTCTGTAGTGGATGCTGTTCCCGTTCAGACCCTTGTAGCCATACAATCGGGAACCCAAGCCCTGACAGGCCATGGTGATAACAGAAGTACAGGCCTGAACCCAGAAGCACCTCCCTATATAGCATCAGTGCAGCATGGTGAAGTGGTTACATCTTGGGCGGGGAAACCCTAAACACAGGTACACCCCGGAAGGGGAGGAGCTGGAGGCCTCAACAGGGGAAAAAGACCTAGGGGTCATGGTGGATGCATGTATGAATAACTCTGAGCAATGCAGGAGAGTGGCAAGCAAGGCAAACAGGATGTTGGGATGCATCATAAGGGGGATCACCTCTAAGAGCAGGGAAGTGATTCTGCCGCTGTACAATGGACTGGTTAGACCACACCTTGAGTACTGTGTACAGTACTGGAGACCACACTCGAAGAGGGACATACAGCTCCTGGAGAGGGTACAGAGGAGGGCAACTAAGATGATAAAAGGACTAGGGGATTTGACGTATGAGGACAGACTTGAGGAGCTCTGCCTGTTTTCATTGGAGAAAAGGAGAGACAGGGGGACATGATTGAGGTCTTCAAGTACCTCAAGGGAATAAATAGGGTAAACATGGAGGGGATCTTTAGACTAAAGCAGGGAGGTATCACCAGAGGGCATGGTTTGAAGTTGGAAGGTGGAAGGGTGAGGGGGGAAAGAGGAGGAGGTTTTTCATTGAGAGGATGGTGAACCCTTGGAATGCGCTGCCTGGTGAGCTGCTTCAGAGATCCACAGTGGAGGGCTTCAAGAGAGGGTGGGACAGACACAGAAAGCGGAAGTATCAGATGATGGTCTGGCCCAGGGGGGTAGGGATGGATGATAGGGGTTTCTGGAATACAAGGAGGGGAGGGCCTCGGCACCCAACTAGGGATCTGAGGTTTGAGCAGACTCGATAGACCATAAGGCATAATCTGCTGGCAATTAGTATGTTAGCCAGGCCCAACCTCTCCATGCTTCCTCCAGTACAGACTGACAATTACAGGCCCCAGTCTGGATTGTAAACAAGCTGGTCTTGGATACAAACGGAAGGCTCTGCACTGAGGCTGAGGTCGGGGCCACCTACTTACAGTGTTATTGGATACAGGCACGGCTGTGTCTATATTACATGATGACCACTCAGATACATCTTCTTGGTCCACTGGATGGAGGACCAACATGTCAGGTGTAGATGGTACTAGGTTACCTGCATACCATTCTCTACCATTACCTGTAGAGTTGGGATACTTGAAGGCCTCTCACACCTTCCAATTAATGGTATTGCATGATCATCCTAGTATCATTGGAATTGACTTCCTTGCACCACACAGCTGTGTGGTAGACCTAGCTAATATGCTACTGATACAGATTCAGGGCCAATATCATACCATCATGATCCCTGACTCACACATGGTGGCAACAATATCAGCCAACAACAAAGAATATGACGTCATAGATTTGTTCAAGAACCATGAGCGTTTCCCAAAGCTCCTCCCCATTCTACAAAGACATTTGGAAGCATTTGCTACCAACAAGCATGACTGTGGCAGAATGCACACTGTCATTGAAGTGCCAGGCCGAACACATGAGAGGCAAAGGCAATATCCTTTTCCACTGGAGGCCTTGCCCTCTCTTAGAGAAACAATAAAATCTCTCCTCAGACAAGGTGTAATCAGAACATGTGTCTCTACTGCCAACTCCCCAGTGTGGCCTGTGAAAAAAAATACAGGTGCCTGGAGACTTACTGTTGACTACAGGAGACTGAACCAGGTCACCACCAGTTGTGCTTCAACTGTGGCATCAGCACCTTACGTGCTGCAACTTCTGACTCCTGACCAAAAATGGTTCAGTACCCTGGACATCGCCAATGGTTTCTGATCACTGCCATTGGCCCGTAAGAGTCAATATAAGTTCGCTTTCACCTTTGAAGGTAGACAGTACACGTAGACCTGCTTACCACAGGGATTCCATAATAGCCCTTCCCTGTTCCATCTGCACATGATGGATGCCCTTGAGGGTTTCTCTACCCCCCCAGTATCTCTTGCAGTATGTGGATGATCTGCTATTGGCAACAGCCACACAGGAACAACACTTGGATCTCTTGGATGAACTATTGACTCTCATCCAGAGAGCAGGCCTCAAATACAACCCAGCAAAAGCACAACTATGTCAGAAAGAGGTACTCTTTCTGGGCCTGAGAATAACTGATCAAGGCTGAAGCCCTATATGGAAAAAGATACAAGGATTGCAAGACTTGCCATTACCCACCAGTGTGGCTACTCTTAGTAGGTTTCTAGGTATGGTGAATTATTCCAGAGATTTTATTTGTGATTTTGCTCAGAAGGTTGCTCCTCTGTATGAGTTATTGAAAAAGGACATTCCTTGGAATTGGGCTCCCATTCACACCCATCCTGTGACATTACTGAAACAGGCCTTGGCCTCTGCTCCAGCTCTGGTGAACCCCAATCCAGCATTGCCATTCCATCTGGAGTGTGCCACCTCTGACACAGCCATGTCAGCAGTGCTGGCCCAGAAGGTTCATGGCACCCTGAGACCCATTGCATATGCATCACAGCTCTTGACCCCAGTGGAGCAAAAGCATAGCTTTTGTGAAAGGAACCTTCTGGCTACTTATTGGGCTGTCAAGCACTTCTTGTATATCATTGGGTACTCTCCACTGATCATTAACACAAACCACACCCCACCTACCTTTCTGCTATCAGACAGAGTGAAGGATAGGTCAGTCTCCAACACCAGGCTGACACACTGGTCACTTCTTCTCCAGGATAGAGACATACAGGTACACCCAACCAAAATGCCATCCATGCTGGCACATGGACTCCTTTTCCAAAAAGAACCCCATGACTGTACACTTCAACCACCTGATCTACCAGATCCAGATCCTTTCCTCCCTGCCACACCACAATTACTTGAGAACACCTCATTGTGTCATATTTTAACAGATGGTTCAGCTTCCTACTACCAGAGAGAACAGATTGCAGGGATGGGTATCTTGGTGATTTACCCTTATGGTAACACTGTTAAAATCTCTAAGCGTTGTAGTGTGGCATCATCGTAGTATGCCAAGATGGCAGCAGTGGCCTGTGCCCTCGAGTTCATCCAGCATGGGACCGAGGATACCATCATTTTCACAGACTCTAAATGAGTTTGTTGTTCTCTTACAGAATTCCTTCAATTCTGACAGAAGAACACTTTCCTCTCATCTGATGGCAGCCCAGTGAAACATAAAGAACTGGTAATATACATTCACTCACTGGCACAAAGGTTTGCACACAAACTCCATGTACACAAAGTTAAAGCTCACTCCATACATGATCCCTATCATGCCTTCAATTACACTGCAGACACCCTTGCCAAGGAAGAGGCCTGGGGGGGGGACACCTGGATGATGGACCAGCCAGAGGCCAGAGCAACTGTACACATTGCAGCAGTCAGGAAGAAACCTGAACCCTTTTCTCCCTTGGACCTGTCAGCACCCCAACATGCTGACTCTGAACTCAAAGAAGTGTTCAGATTCCTTGACAAAAGCACTGAAGAAAATGTACCCACTCATAACCTTTACCAGAGGCATGAAGGCAAGTTACACTTGTCCCCAGATGACAAGCTCATCTGGTACCAACCAGATGATACCACCACCAAGTTGTGGGTGGTCCTCAGACACCTGAGGTCCGTATGTTTGCACCAAGTGCATGACACCCCCACTGGTGGACACCGGGGAGTGTAAAATACCCTCCAAAGGCTCAAGACCGCCGCCTGGTGGCCTGGTGTCACCAAAGATGTCAAACAGTACATAGATAACTGCCTTGTTTGTGCGCAAAACAATCCCATCCCCACCAAACGAAATGCCAGACTCCTACCAGAAAAACATTCTGACCCTTGCCATGCCATACAGATTGATTTGATTGGTCCCCTGACCAATACCAGCAGAAACAACAAGTGTGCTTTTGTGGTAACTGATCTTTTCTCTAAGTGGGTTGACGCTTTCACCACTAAGACATGTACTGCTAAAACCACTGCCAAAATCCTGGTGGAACAGATTTTCTCCAGGTGGGGCCTACCTCACAAGGTAGACTCCGACAAAGGAACCAGTTTTACAGATGAGTTGATGAAAGAATCACTTGAACTCCTTGGAGTTCACCAGAAGTTCCACATACCCTACCATCCACAGTCTTCAGGTCAAGTAGAAAGAGCCAACAGACGGATTAAGCAAATGCTTTCCAAATTCATTAAGTACAATCCCAAGACCTGGGATTCCCTATTGCTATTACTCCTTATGGCAATTAGGGGCACACCCTCAGCTACCACCCAGTTAACACTCTTTGAAGTAATGACTGGAAGACAGATGAGATTACCTGAACACCTGTTGTTTGACCTGCACACCCCCACAGCAGATGTGTGTCTGTAGACCAATATGTGGAAAAACTCAGACAAGACTTCATACACACACACTTGTATGCTGCCAACTGCATGGGCAAAGCCCAGCAACAATCCAAAATACAGTTTGACAAACACACACAAGTAGTGGATTGGCAAGTTGGAGATCAGATAATGGTCCACAGATTTGCACATCTCACACACTCCTTCTCCAATAAGTGGGAAGGCCCCAACCCCATTGTCAACAAGCTCAGTCCAGCAGCCTATCAGGTTAGACTCTGGCACAGCAATAAACTGACTGACAAATGGTTACATGCAAACCAATTGAAACTGTATAAAGGAGCATAATTACTTTTCCTCACCCCATTAGGTGGAATAGTACTAACCTACTAATGTTTGATTTTCCTTTTCAGATACACTGATAAGATGGCTACCTTGTTCCACTTTCTCCTCATCTCAGGAGTTATCCCCGCATCCAAGGCACAGTAAAGCACCTCCTTCCTCACCTTGATCCTCCAACATCTGCCCCAGAGGGAGTTTCCAGCAATATACCCGACAATTCAATTACTGTCCAGGAAGGTTCTGATGCCTACCTCACTGCCTTGGTTGTTGATCCTGATAAATCTACCCTACAAATTGAGTGGCAAACCACATCGCTAGGACAAATTCTCCCTGTGGCCAAGCTCTCCAAGGGAACTTTCCATGGTTGGCCCAACCCTAAATTATCCCCTAATGGTTCTCTGTCCTTGCTACAAACTGCTCTTAGACATTCTGGTTTATACAATATTACTGCTTTAATTGATCCCTCAAATTGTAATTCTTTGTCTAAGGACTCTGCTAGGAAATTTTGTGCTGTACACAACATGGCCTCTGCTGCCATGTATCTTTCTGTGTTACCCCTACTGAGAAACAGCTTTTGGAATGTCCAAAGCATACCCCTGGTCCTCGTAATTGTCTCACAGCCACTGCTCTGCCTGGTACACTTATTAACAACTTACAATTTATGCATATACCTGTTTTGTTTAATTTGACTTACTGGACTATCAAAGAATTTGGTATTTGTCATACTACTAACACTTCAACATTTTACAGTACTTTATTGCTTGATAGTTTAGCAGCTTTTCAGATTCATACTCAAGACCCTACTGCCGGGGTACACACCACCGATCCTAGAGGCAACTTCAGGAGAAAACCTAATCCTGATGATAAAAGTCATAAGCGTAATACACATGAAGTTGACAGTTCTGATGTCACTGGTGCAACAGGCACTGTCACAGGTCTCTTTGGTACAGCTATGTCTATCTGGAATAAAGCAGACATTGCTGCTATCAAATCTCATTCAGCTAAATTCCAAAATGGTTTGGTTAATGATTTTCTACTCCCATTATTGCATGGTGTGGATGGCCTTAGTCAGGAAGAACGATGCACTGTATTTAACATGCACAACATTGCTAAGGCATTTACAGACTCTAAAGATAAGATTAATGCACTCATTGCACATAATAACAAAGAAGCAGATAAACAATACATTGCCCATGAGATTTTATGCTCAGCCTATGGCTCATACATTATAGCTACCATCAACAATCTCTTCCGTGATCTAGAATTTGGAAGGATCCCTGATATAATACAAGACAGACATATTTCTAAATGGTATTGTCCACGATGTAAAACCCCTGGATGTATTGCTATGTGTATGCAACAAACTTTAACTATTCCTCTTTCTACAGCTAGGAACCTGGGTTTCATGATCAGATACCCTAATACTGGTTCATGTTTTACTTCTAAGAAATGTTCTATCAAATATGCAATGTTTGTTTCTTTTACTGCCTCTCTACCATTTTTGATCCCACTACAGCTTTGTTCGACAAGCTGGCTTCTGTACACTTGATTGGGCAACTTGATGACAACATCTACAGAGAACGCCTGGACTTGCCTCCTCTACTGGTCTTCCATCCTATCCTGGATGCCTGGGTAACCCCGCATACGGACTGCTGTGTTAAGAAGGCCTACATTTACCTGTGTCAATGTGATGTATTTTATGTTATTAAACCTGTATGTGGTTATTCTCCTGACAGTATTGATTGGTCCTTTTCCATGGACGATGACATCAGCACTAATGACACAGACTTTTTGGACTCAATACTGGCTCCAGACAAACTTTACCAGTCTTACCATGAGGAGGTTTATCGCCTGTCAACATGGATTTCCAAGACCAGCTACACTTGCCCGGTACAGTTACAAAAGTGGAGATTACCAACTGTTAAAATGCAATATAAGAAAAAAATACTCACCTTAGTAATGTTGTTTCTTCAAATGGAGTCTTGCTATATTAAGACATATGCAGTGAGTCCCAACCTTCGAACTGCTCCAGAGGTGAAAGAGTTAACTTTCCATGCCAGGCATGGAACGCTGAGCTCGAGCTCGGTTGAAAACTCTGTCTGTTGTTCTTCAAACTGAAACTGTCAGATCTTTATGAGCTAAACTCACTAAGGTCCTGTATGGAAGCTGTAAACCTACACTAGCCAACTGGCTACTAAACATAAGAACACATTTTTTGGTCCCAAAACAAAGACTCAAGTCAGTAGACCCAAAAAATGAAAAACACAACACCAAGTCACCCCAAAAAGGGAGGGGTGAAACAACAAGGTGGGCATCTACTAGGTGCCAACACTGCACTGCCTACCCACAGCCCAAAAACAAAGGTTCTGAGAGGGGCAGGCAGGGGGGGAGGTCATAATATAGCAAGACTCCATTAGAAGAAACAACATTACTAAGGTGAGTAATTTTTTCTTCAAACAACATGAAGTCTTGTTATATTATGACATATGCAGACTACACAGCAGTACCTCCATGGAGGAGGGTCAGAACCTACTTAGGAAATAGGCTCTGAAGCACAGCTGTGCCAAACCGAGCATCACTCCTAGCCTGGATATCCAGAGAGTAATGCTTGGTAAAAGTGTGAACTGTTTTCAGGTAGCTGCTTGACATATCTATAAAATAGGATGTCCTGGCAGCAGCCAAGGAAGCAGCTGTACCTCTGTAGAGTGAGCCCTCAGGCCTGAGGGAGGAACCCACCCAGTTTTCATAACAGAATTGGATACAAGAGACAATCCACCTGGCAATGGATCTTTAGTGGCAGGCTTCTTTCCAACCTCACCATAAGTGAGGAACAATTGGAGGAGTCAAACCTGGACCCTTCATGACGCTCTATGTAGTAACTAAGGGCCTCTTCACATCTAAACTGTGCAACCTCCTCTCGCCAGAGGAGGAATGGTCAATGAAGTACACTGGAAGAGATATAGATTGATTAAGGTGGAAATCTGAAACCACCTTAGGCAAGAACTTCCTGTTAGTCCTGAGGACCACCTTATCTCTATGAAAGGAGATAAAATCAGGCTCCACTGACAAAGCTTGTAATTCACTTATACGTCTGGCAGAAGTGATGGCTACCAGAAACACAGTCTTCCAAGTCAAGTACTTAAGCTCTACTGAAGACAAGGGCTCAAAGGGAGGTTGCATAAGCTGAGCAATGCAAACATTAAGATGCCAGGCAGGGGCAAGGTCCCTGAATGGAGGGTTGGTGTGAAGCAATCCCTTAAAAAACTTGGAAAATACAGGATGAGCTGAAAGAGAAGAGGGTTTACCTGCTGAAATAAAAGCAGACACAGCTGCCAAGTGCACCTTTAGGGTAGCTGGTCTCAGCCCCAAAGTGTTTAAATGGACCACATAATCCAGGACTGTGGGTAAATCAGCAGAATCTGGGGAAATATGCTTCCCAGAGCACCATATGGAAACCCTCTTCCATTTGGAATTGTAAGTAGCCCTGGTGGAGGCTTCCTAGAAACCTTTAATATATCCATTACACCTTGGGAGAGGTGTAGATCAGCAAACTCTAACTCTTCAAGAGCCAGGCCTTGAATTTGAGAGATTTGAGGTTTGGGTACCAAACCCTTCCCTGAGCACAGGTTAACAAGTTGTGATTCCTGGGAAGACACAGGGGAAGATGGACTGCTAAGGACAGTAGGAGTGGATACCAGGGTTGTCTGGCACAATCTGGAGCAATCAGAATCACTTTGCAGGATTGAGATCTGATTTTGACTAACACTTTGAACAGGAGAGGGAAGGGGGAAAGCATAGAGAAACTTCCCTTCTCAATTGAGAACTAAGGCATCCAGAGGAACTGAGCACAACACTGAGGGCCTGCAGCAAAAAAGGGGAAGTTAGTGATTGTCTGGGGCTGCAAAAAGATCTATCTGCGGGGTGCCCCATCTGGCAAATATTACCCCCAGGACCAAGGGATCCAGTGACCATTCGTGATGGCCCTGGGAAATCCTGCTGAGAGCTTCTGCCAGGACATTGTCCTTGCCTGGGAGGTGAACTGCCATAAGGGAGGTGTTCAGGGAGTAAGCCAGAGACCACAACTTCATTGCTTCAGTGCACAAGGCCGTAGACCGAGTGCCTCCTTGCTTGTTGATGTACCACATTGTAGTGGTGTTGTCTGTTCTGACCTGCACAACTTTGTTCTGAACAGATTTGGAAAAAGCTTGAAGTGCTAGAAAAACTGCTCTGAGCTCCAACAGGTTGATGTGGAGCAGAGGTTCCTGAGGGGACCACAGGCCCTGGGTAGTGAGGTCGCCCATGTGAGCTCCCCACCCCAAGAGGGATGCATCTGTAGTAAGGATTAAAGAGTGAGACTGAGTGACAAAGGGGAACCCCTTGTCTCAGGTTGCTCTCATCCTGCCACCACTGTAGGGCTTGGACCAGGGTTCGAGTTACTGGGATCAACTTGGTTAGAGGGTCCTTTCTTTGAGACCAAAAGGTTCTCAAATGGAACTGGATGTCCCTCATTTGAAATCTTGCTCCTTGCACCACTGCTGTAGATGCAGCCATGTGTCCCAGGAGCTGTAGAAAATGCCTTGCTGGTCGAGAGCCCTGCAGGGTGAATGAGGAGGCCAGAGAGACCAGGGCCCTTGCCCTGTCCAAGGGAAGGAAAGCTCTGGCTTCCTGTGTGTTCAGTTCTGTGCCTATGAAGGTGAGAAGCTGGACAGGCTCTAGAACTGACTTTGGAAGATTCAGAAGGAAACCTAGAGAGGTAAGCAGTTGCTGAGTTATCTGAAGATGTAACTTGACTTGATTTGGAGACTGGCCTACTATGAGCTAGTCATCCAGGTAAGGAAAGATGGTAATTTTTTGCCTTCTTAGATAGGCAACTGCTACTGCCAGGCATTTTGTGAATACCCTTGGGGCAGAGGTGAGGCCGAAGAGCATTGCTCTGAACTGGTAATGGCCTGAGGGCAGCTCGAACCAGAGGTACTTTTGATGGGAGCTTCTGATGAGAATATGGAAGTAGGCATCCTTGAGGTCCAGGGACACTAGCCAGTCCCCTGGCCTTAGAGAGGGTAAAATAATTCCCAGAGTCACCATTTTGAATTTTGGTTTTAAAAAGTGCTTGTTTAGGTATCTGAGATCCAGGATGGACCGCCATTCTCCTGTCTTTTTTGGGGTAAGGAAGTACCTGGAGTACAATCCTTTGCCCTGGTGTAGGGGTGGAACCCTTTCCATGGCTCTGAGAGCCAGGACGGTAGAGACTTCTGCCTCTAGGGCAAGTGCCTCTGATGGATTTGCAGGTGGAAAAGATCTGGCTCTCATCTTTGGACATTTTTTGAAGCTGAGAACCAGACCCTGGCTCACTACCTCCAGGACCCACCTGTCTGATGTTAGAGACTTCCAGTCTTGGACAAAGTGAGCCAGCCTGCCCCCTACAGGGGCTTTAGGCTGAGGGGTGGAAGCAGGCCTGCTTGTACCCCGTCTGCCTCTCCCTCTAAAGAACCCCCTCTGGGCATAAGCTGAAGAGGAGGTCTGGGCTTGGTAAAAAGGCCTATGAAAAGGCCTGCCCCAGCCCCACGAAGGCTGCCTTTGAGGAGTGGTCTGCCTTTCCTTGGCCTGTGCACTCCTATAGGTGGTCCTATACTCATCCATTTTCTTCATGTAATTCTCTGTCTGCTCCCCAAACAGAGAATTACCCACAACAGGAAAATCCATGGCCTTAGTCTGGGTATCCTGTGACAGTACATCTGAGCCAAGCCATTCTGCGAAGTACCACAGATGTAGCCATGACTCTTGATGACACATTATTAGAGTCCACTGCAGCATGGAATTGCACCTTAGATGCCTCAATACCATCAGCAGCCACATGCTCCAGCTCCTTGGCAAGCTGGTCAGGGACCTGCTTTGCTAGAGCCATAACAGTGTCCCATCTGGATTTCTAGTATTTAGCAACATAAGCCATATAATTTGCCTGTCTGAGTCCCAAGGATGCTGCCATGTACTGTTTCTTTGCCAAGGCATCACTCCTCCTGGAGTCCTTGTCAGGGTGTGTGAAGCCAAGGGAATATTTGCCTTGTCACAGGCTGCAGCCTGCACTACCCCAACATGGCTGCATTGTTGTGTAAGGAACTCCGTATCAGAGCCTGACAATGTGTACCTCTTGTCCATTCTCTTATCCACAGGAGGTATAGTGTGAGGAGTTTTTAGAATGTTTACTGTCTGTTTCCCAAAAGATTTATGCAAAGGAATAGACAGTCTCCTAGACTCTGGGATATCCATCATTTCTACATAGTCAGGCTCCTCTTGATCATCCAAAGCTTCCTCTATAGGGAGCTGGAGGGTTTCAGCCACTTTTTTATAAAACATAAAATGAGAACGGGACTCAGAAAGCCTAGGAGGAGACACTCCTGAAGGTCTGTCTGGGGAGATGTCCGGTTCAATGGGCACATCCAGACTTTCAAATCCACATTCACTTTCCTCATACTCCTCATCCCCCTCCTCCGGTTCATAAAATTCCTCTAAATCATATGTAACCCCCCTGCAAATGGGGGTTCCCAAAAGACTTCCAGGAGCTTGCTTGAATGCTCCAAGCCTGAATGGTGTTTGGCGTTTAAGCCATTTATCTGTGAGTGTTTTTAGAGCCTCTGGTACTGTCTCTTTAAGAGCTATCTGCTTGCAGACATAATTAGTTTGTATGGGGGGGACTGTGTGTTTCTTTGCTTGAGTACCACTCGAGCTGCTGCCAATTCACTCCATTTTTGCAGTCACTAGGAGTGGAAAGGGAACCTATCTGAAAGAAGTAACTGTTTGCCAGAAATCATTTAGAGTAATAATGAAAATACAGTTTGTCTACCCTGCTTTCTTTGCAGTCAGAACTGTGTTTGCCTAGTTCCCCATTCTAGTTTTGAACTGCTGAACTGGACCAATCAGTGTGGGTTAAGGTAGCTCTAAAATGGTGCCTTGGACAAATCAGAATGTGGACTCGTAATCTGAGCCAGCCACAAGAGGATTGTATGGGCAGTGACTCTGGGAGATGTAGTTTGGACTTCTGCGCCTTTTTGGACCAACAGGGGCAGTCTATTGTGAGTGACAGCCAATCCAGCCAAGAACTGGGAGGAACTCAAAGGAAGTGCCCCGGTTTTGTCTGCTGGAGTTTCAGTTGAGCTCTGGCAGTGAAGAGGGAAGGAGCCCTGTGCTTTTTCAGTGTGCAGTTTTAGTCGGGAAACGTGTATAAGGCCCAGAGTTCCGGTCTGCAGCTTGTGTAACTGCCTGTTAGGACTGAATCCATCCTGTGAAGAGAATCAAAGGATATCTGAAGAGTAGAAACCAGGCTCACCCTGTAGAAGACTGGAGAAATTGTTGAATTGCGCTTGGTCTGTCAGGAACTGAATCTGCTGTGTGTTCTCCCGGGTATTGTGCAGTAATTGCGATTGGGATAGAGAAGCAGCCTGCCTGGTATAGTACTTTCTGTTTACCATATAAATGTGTGAAGAGGCTTGTGTACCTCAAGTGAATCCTGCTGCCATTAAATGACTTTTGCCTGTTGCAGTTTGTCATATAAATGTGTGAGGAGTCTCGTGGAGCTCAAGAGTAGCCCTGCTGATGTTGAAGGACCCTATCTTGTTTGGAGGTCGTGAGTACTAATTCAGGGTTGCTCCCTGTTGAATTGCCACATTAAATCCAAGTGGAATTACTGTACTGCTGACTGTTTAACTAATTTTTTCTTTTCTCTGTGTGAAAGGGCCCCTACTAGCTGCCACGGTTTGGACTAGCCACTAGGGCTTGTGTACCCAGGGACAGTAACTGGTAGGGATAGGCCTGTGCACAGAGCCATAGGTAGATGAGTAAAGTGATAAGCTAATTAACCTGATTTCCACCTGTCCTTGTTATATTCCCCTAAATAAATCAGAGCTGCTTGTTTCAGCAAAGTTATACTGCCTGAGGTATTTGTCTATGTTAAAGTATTGTACTGTGATTGTTGCACTGTATCTTATTTTACAGGAGGTCCCAGTGCCTGAACCAGTCCTGGGGGTAAGTGTATACTGTGAAGGTAATTCTGATATATTGTGTGGGCCACTAGTGGGAAGAAAGGGGGTTGGTGTGTCCCAGAGGGCTGTGACCAAGTTAGTTTAACTATTGCAAACCCTGACCTCTGGGTGGAGGCACCCGCCATCGGATCCAGGCCCCTCAACCTGTTAGTAGCAAATCAGGCAGGGGTAGTAGCCCTGGGATAGTGCCATCTAGGGTTACATACTCTTGAACCCATTCAGAACCGACCGAACCAGTCGCTTACCTGATGGTGCCGTTCGGTTGGAACTGGAGAAAGCGACTGGACAATTTTAATCGCTTTGGCTATTTCTTCAGCGGTTGGAGAGGAAAGTTTTGGCTCCACACCAGCTGATTTTCTAGTCCTTTTTGCTGGAACCGACTCTTCCGAGTTGGCTCTCCTTTTGCCCAAGGAAGTCTCACCCTGGTCAGAGGGCACTCCCTCCGGTTCGGTTGAAACCGAACCGGGCTAGCCATCTGGGTCAGCGGACTTTTTGGCCTCCCTTTCCCTGAGCCTACCAGCTCTCTTTTCCAGGGTAGCTGAAGGAAAATTTTTGCAAATCTGGCAGTCTGCATTGAGGTGATCAAACCCCAGACAATAAACACAGGTAGTGTGAGGGTCAGCCTTAGCAAAGGCTTCCCCACAGACACTACAGTGTTGAAACCCAGTGGGTCTGGTTTTTCTTTTGGGTTTCTCAGACATAGTGCCAGTCCTAACCAAACTTGCCCGTTTATGGCAATCCGCCAAGCAAGACTCTCTTATCGGTTCACAACCGTGTCACGGGTCATGGAAAAAAACATAATAAAATACAATTTTTTTTAGAACCGATAAGAACCGGTAACCACACTCTAAAGGACAGATTAATGTATTTAAAACAACCTGATCAGTTCAAACCGAACCGATAACCATTTACAAGTTCCACACAGAAAGTAAATGTAAATCCTATCTAGTACTTACAAATACCACAGACAGAGCTTGAACCGACTGGTTGCAGTTTAATTTTGGTCAAAACACCGAGAAAACAATCCTTTAACCGACAAAATGAACCGAGCAGAAGGAGAAAATCTCTGGAGCAACTGTTCAGTGAGGCGGAGTAAAGAATCTGACAGTTTCAGTTTGAAGAACAACTGACAGAGTTTTCAACCGAGCTCAAGCTCAGCGTTCCATGCCTGGCATGGAAAGTTAACTCTTTCACCTGCGGAGCAGTTCAAAGGTTGGGACTCACTGCATATGTCATAATATAGCAAAATTTCATGTTGTTTGAATTCTGATGGTGAATTCTGTATTGTTACCAATATTAAGTCTTATGTATATGGAACCCAGACATGTGTTATAGATAACCCCAACTTCTGCTATGTCCCCCATCAAAAATCTGTCATTAGACATACCATTATTACCCCCGTCCCCTTATGGATGCTGACATCATTGATGGTAACCCCGATAATCTGCTTACACTCTCCAAGTACTTACCCTATTTTAATGTACACATAGATCCATTATCACTTTTAGAGAGAAAACACACACACCTCATCCACATCAGCAATAATATTACCAAAGCTAATGAAGCGATCCTTTCACTGATTAATGATGGTGATATGAACAATGCATTGACTAACACTTGGTTAGAGATCACTTTTAAAGGTTTTGTTATCATAGAAGCATTTTTGATATTTTTCTTGATTATTATGCTTTGCTGCCTACGGAGCACACTGCGTCAACACCGTGAGCAGCTGGAGTTCCTTTACAAGGCTCACGCATCGGGTTTGTAAATGGCCCCTGCTCTCTATTTCCCTGTTTTGCAGTGTTGCCCTGAGAGGCAACACGGGGGGGAAATGTTACACAAGGTCCCTGCACCCTTATTGGTACCCCCAGAGGTACACTGTAGACAGCTAGCACTTAGGCATATGTTATACTAACATATAAGGCTAAGGGCATCTACCGTATAAGAGTAGATGTCAGGATATGTATGCATGTTATTGTTATACACTTTGCTTTCTAATACATATATATTTCTTATGTATTTCTTGCTTATAAGATGTTAGGACACCCGTGTCCTTGTAATGATTATGATGTAAGTCGGCATTGTCACCTTTTGGTGATTTGTACTACTACACTGAGTTATGTAAGAACTGTACTCTTTTGTTTCACAAAGTGATGACTACTACAAATTGTATAATGTTATCTTGGACAGTGGTGCCACCTCTAATTTAGCCACTAGGGCTCATCTCTGTAACTAGAAAAGTTTCTGTCCTACAGTAACCATAGTAATTATCATAGGTATATAATGTGAGACATTACGTCTTCTACCTCAGACACTCCAAGAGACACAGAAACTCCTTGAGGTATAGGGAACGCTTAGCATTGGCTCCCAGTTCATATTGGTAAGAACTGCTTAGGGCAACTGTGATTTATCCCTTTTTGGTAGTAATAAACAAGTTTTTTACTCTTATGCAACGTGTCTGTGATTCCTTGCATTCCCAATATTGCCAGAACCTGAGAGTGAGGTTTAGGCCTCCTGACAAGGAAATACGCTGAAATGGATGCAGCATAGGAGAATGGTGTGAACTCTGGGGCCAAAGAGTCCAAGGTGCACCTCGATGCCTGTCACTGGCTGTGGGGGGGAGGGTCGGGGTGGAATGGCGTGAGCATTACTGTCTACAATCCCAAGATGCCTGTCAGACCCTATGGGGTAAGGCGTTATATTCAGAAACCGTAAGGCCCTGGGCATGTCTTGGTATTTTTACTCTAAGTTTTCAACATGGGCTTTTTGTGACCACACCGCAAGAACAGTGACACTATTAGTTTGTTAGCCGGAAGGTGATCTTCCACAGTGACTGCACCATTTACGACACAGGTACAAAAACACATTTCCAACATGATGTGAAAAATGACAGCTGTACTTTTCATGAGGAGGTGTAAAAAAATGGTAATGTTGAAAATCTGGAGCGAAAATCTAAAAAAAATGGTGAAGTCACAAGCGTGCATAGAAACTGCGTAACTCACACCATAATGCAATTATTTGGGGATATTTTCTACCAGATTTTCAATATAGGCATTTTGGGGCCTCCACTCATGAACAGTGTAACTGTGATTTTCCTAATCTGTCCCAAACACTGATTTCCCACAGCGACTGCGCAATTCTGCACTGGAAGCGCGAAAACACATTTCAGTCAGGATGTGAAAAATGACAGCTGTACTGTTCATAAGAATGTGTGGAAAAATGCCAATGTTGAAAATCTGGAATGAAAATTTTACAAATTTGTGAAGTTATGAGGGTGCGTAGAAACTGCGCAATGCAGACTCGTAGAACAGTCATTTTATGGACTATTGTAAACAAATTTTCAACATAGGCATTTTAGGACCTCTGCTCATGAACAGTGTCACTGTGATTTTCTTAATCTGTCATGAACACTGATTTCACACAGTGACCTCGCTATTCTGCACCGGAAGTGCGAAAACAAATTTTGGCCAGGATGTGAAAAATGACAGTTGTACTGTTCATAAGGAGGTGTGAAAAAATATCAATGTTGAAAATCTGGAGTGAAAATATTACAAATTCACGAATTTGCGAGTGTGCATGGAAACTGCGCAACGCACGCTCATAACACAGTCATATTTGGGAACTTTTTCACCAAATTTGCAACACAGGCTTTTTGACACTGTCATTTCGTTAATCGGTCCCAAAAGGTGATTTCATGCAGTGACAGCGAAATCACCTTTTGGGACCGAATAACCAAATGACAGTCACTGAATTCATGAGATGGGGTCCCAAGAACCCCATGTTGAAAACTTGGTGCAAAAATTCAAAAAAATGACAGAGATATGCACCAAAGTTGAAAAAATCCTATTTATGCCATTATACAGCTTACTGGCATTTCTTTAGTTCGTGGTCAGCTTTGAAGAGTGCAGATGAGTTCCCACTCCACCGCAGATCATTGCACTGGGCTCTGGAGGTAAGTATGGGGTGATGGGGTGTGGGGAGGTGGGGTATGCAGAGGGTGGGCACAGGTTACGGGAGGGGGGGCAAGAGAGTCAACGAGGGACCATTTTCTTTTGTTAGAGGTTTTTTTTTTATTATTTTACATGGATGACGTGGGACTTTTACCACACTGGGGTGGGCTCCTAGCATGGCACTTGGAAGTTTTTGGGGGGGCAGTGGAGCCAACGGGGGATTGGGCACCCCCGTTGGCCATACAGTGTCATGGCTGGAGAGACTGTGCTGAAGTAAGAGGAATTCTGCTGACGTGATGTGAGCACGTCTAGCACTCGGTCTACATGGCAGACTTTGTTTGCCTGCTATTCTCTCCCCGGATATTCAGGTACCTGCTGTTTCTACCCTGGGGGGGGTGACCAGGGTCATGGGCAGTGACTTGCTTCTTGGGGGAAAGCAATGGGAGTTTTTGTGCTGGAGGGTCGACCACCAATACTGTTTAGGGTAGAGGGACTTTGGCCTTCTGTGGGCAGCCAGCTCTCCAGTTGCCACATCCTAGGTGGCCTGTTGCTGGCCTAAGGCTACCAGCTGTCACTCCGGGGGTAAGGGGAGAGGCAGTGCTTGCTGCTCTGAGCCATTACACGATACCTGGTGGTTGCGGCCTGCTCTGGTCAGGAATCCAGAAGTGGTACCATCCTGGCGCAGACTGGTGGGGGCGTCCGCATACATAGGGTCCTAGGGTTTAGCAGGGTTAGAGCCGGTCTGCTTTCCTAGGTGACCCATGAGTTGCTGGTTACAGGCGGCGCCAGTTTGCTATGCCAGAGGGTGCTATTTGCGGCTCTGAGGGGGTGAAAGAGGTAGATGTGCACAAAGTGTTACTGTATGTTTGGTTGGGAAGTGCTGGCCTGTAACAAAGACCATGGTTTGATGTCTCGTTTATGACTTGCAGCCTGACTCTGGACACTAATGGGTATGCAGTGCTTTTGAGGGACTGTGAGGCAGCCACTGTTGAAATGTTACACCAGGCAAGGGACGCCTTGCAATGAGGGGGTGCTCCCTCATTGCAGTGGTGAATTTCTTTCAAGTTCATGGCACGCTTCTGAGCTGCTGTAATAGACAGTGTGCTCATCCATTGCTGCCACAGGGTTTAGTGTCAATATCGAGCAACAATATCAGCGCGAGTTATTTAAGCACATACTTATTAGCGCTTAACTAAAAAAGCATGCGATCAATATAGCAGCAGTCAAAACCACGATTTCAACAAATTTAGAACACTTACTTTTAAATATACTCTTGTATCAGTAGGCAGCAGGCATGCATCATCCTGTTAGTAGCTTGGGGACTTCTAATGGTGTTGTGCACATTCAGTACCACTAC
Source organism: Neoceratodus forsteri (assembly GCA_016271365.2). Taxonomy (NCBI): domain Eukaryota; kingdom Metazoa; phylum Chordata; order Ceratodontiformes; family Ceratodontidae; genus Neoceratodus; species Neoceratodus forsteri. The sequence continues at coordinate 31,299,262 of JADMNL010000035.1, forward strand.
CTAAGTGTTCCCTCAGAAACACAGTCACATTTTCAGTTCCCAGTACGGCATTTTGCAGCTCAAACAACAGCAGCACAAAACAATCTGGAAGCAAAGGTAATGCCAAGGAATCAATTTTATTAATGCAGTGATTTTCAAGTTGATGAAATTACTTAAGTTACCTAAACTGCCCCATTGTCACCCCCGTGTCAGTTAAAGTGTTGTTTTAGCATGTTTTTGCAATGTTCGTTCTACAGCAATGGTTAGGCCTGAAGTTGAAAGTTGTAAGCAATACCTCGTAGATACTCTGCTTTTGTGCGCACACTGAATTCGGCAACTATTATTGCAATTCTCTTAGCAGTGTCCTTGTACTTCTTAGTGTCTGTGCTTGCCATGCCTGCAATGAGCTGCTGCATAAGCACAGTGCTGAAGTGTTGTTCCTCCTTAAGGCACTGTAGAAACTTCCATACGGAAGGCTGATGTGAGCCGATCAAGTGATTGAACTTGCGATGCCAAGCTTCAACTGAGTTAGTTGTACATGGGATGCTATGCTCCACCGCATCAAAACAGTTCCACATTTTAATTTCAAACATGGGTCTTCTGTGCCCACCTCGAGCCAAGGGGCGTCCCAACCATGTATCTTCAAAATAGTCAATTAAAGATGTTAGTAAATCTGCATTTGTTACATAAAACTCTGTTGTCAGTAGCTCATCAAAAGTATTTATAACTTCAGGGGTTGGGACGTATGCAAGAGCTGACAAAAGTCTGATATGTAAGGCAAAGTCAGGATCAGATATGTATTGTGAACAGATGGGTGGATTTTTTTGTATTTTTTTCCAGAATGCTTGGCACATATGAAAGAAACATCCATGGATATGTGCTGTTGGAAAAGAATGTGTGAATGCTTTGATTGCAGCAAGCTCATAATCGAGAATAATAGTTTCAGGTCACAAGCCAGGGCAAATGGATAGTGCTTCAGTAAAGACGTGATTGTAAGAAGCAGTTGTACGATTTGCCATCAAAATGTAAATCAATGGGACAACAGTATGGTTATGTATTGCATGTATTGTGTACAATTGCTGAAAGCCAGAAGGACAGCACTTGAATGTTCCATCAGCAAACCAGTGGTTGCTGTTTTTTAGGTACTCCAAGTCCTGAGTGGCACTGGAGATGAGAATTCTGTCAGGGACAGGCCCCGAATCAAAAAGAAGGAAATGTTCTTTCTTCATGGTGACACACAAGTCAGGGCTTAATTCAAGCGATGAAACATTACTGGGTTCTGGTGGTGGACATGCAGCTGCCCTGCATGTTCTATGCACAGTCCTCTTAATAAGAGACATGGCTGGAAGTTGAGAAGCCAGAGGGACACAGCTCTGCTACAGCTCCTGAAACAATTTGACGTGATGTTTCATTTGTACTTACTGCCTGTTCCTTCATGCTGGCCACTGCTTCCTTGACTGCAACAAAAGCAGGGTCGGGGACATGATTGTGCTTAATGAGCATCTTCAAGACAATCTCCCCATTTAGATGTAGCCTTGCTGTGCAATGTGCTTTGTCATATTCAAGGCATTTGTAGTGTGCCTTATTGTGTGTGGCTCGTTCTCTGCAATAGAGATATCCATGCAACAGAGTGAGCTCTCTTCCCTTCTGGCTTCTCACAAAATGTACACACTCAGAAGCCATGATTAACAACCTGTGGGGGGACATACCTATTGGCCATTCATACATTTCTTTTGAATGACATTCAATTTTGCAGTGTCGCCACTAGATGGCTCGTAGCGCTATTTATGCTACGCACTGACATTGAACATGCTATAATTGGCAAGCGCTATAATGTACACACTATTTTGACTCGCTCTATTATGGTCATGTGATTTTGACCGTATGCCCTGCCACAGAGACAAGCTCCAAAAAGCAGTGGCGGCATTGGCCACAACACGACCGCACCTCCACAACCTGCTTCTCCAGCAGGCTGTCGCATCATGTTTCTTGCACATGCGTGCAAGCAAACATAAAAATGGCTTTTAGAAAGTATAAAAAAACACAGAAAAAGGAGGATAGACAGACTTATCAGGAGAAACAAAGGGAGGCAGGAAAGGCAGTTAGGAGTGCAAAAGTGCAAACAGAGGAGAATATTGCCAAATCAGTAAAAAAATGGGGACAAGACATTTTGTAGATACATAAACAAAAAGAGAAAGACCAAGGAGGGATAGTAAGGCTGAAAGGGGGAGGAGGGGTGTATGCAGAAAAGGATCACCAAAAAGCAGACATATTGAACAAATACTTCTGTTCAGTATTTACGGAGGAAGGGGTAGGTAGCGGGCCAATGATAAGGGCATACAGGGAAGGGAGATGGATATTAGCCCTTTACAGTGGAAAGGGTCCTAAGTGAATTGTCACAGTTAAAAGTAGACACAGCAATGGGACTAGATGTAGTGCATTCCAGGTTACTGAGGGAGCTCACAGAGGAGTTGGCTGCACATCTGACAGCCCTGTTAAATCTGTCACTAAAAGTGGGAGAGGTTCCAGGAGACTGGAGGAGGGTTGATGTGGTCCCACTCCACAGAAATGGAAACAGTGAGGAGGCTGGAAATTACAGGCCTGTCAGCCTGACTTCAATAGTGGGCAAAGTAATGGAATAATTACTGAAGGAAACCATTGAGGAATACCTTGTTTCCAATTGTCTTCAGGATCCGAGGCAGCATGGGTTCACAGGGGGAGGTCTTGCCAGATAAACTTTATTGAGTTCTTTGACTTGGTAACCAAGGAAGTGGATCACAGAAGAGTGGATGATGTCACCTACAAGGACTTCAGTAAGGCCTTGGACACCATTCCCAATTAGAAGACTGGAGAGCAAGCTGAGAAGCCTGTGAGTGTATCCTAAATTAGTAAGATGGGTAGAGAGTTGACTGGAGTCAGAGGGTGGTGGTAAGTGGCATCCACTCAGGAGAGGACAAAGTCACCAGTGGGGTGCCATAAGGGTCAGTACAAGGTCCAGTTCTCTTTAATGTCTTTATAAGTGACATTGTAGAGAGATGGAAAGGGAAGGTATGCCTGTTAGTGGATGACACAAACATCTGAAGTAGAGTAGACACCCCGGAGAGGGTGGAAAGAATGAGAGAAGACCTAAAAAAGTTAGAAGAATGGCTATGGGTTTGGCAGCTGGGCATCAATGCAAAAAAGTATAAAATCATGCACTTGAGGCACAGAATCCTGAGGGCGACATATCACATGGGTGGAGAAGTACAGGCAGTCACAAAAAAGGAAAGGGGCCTGTGGGTAGTCATTTCTGATAACCTGAAGGTAGCTAATCAGTGTGACAAGGCAGTGGGAAAGGCTAGTGGGATGCTTGAATGCATAGGCAGAGGTATCACCAGCAGAAAGAGGGAGGTAATAATACCCATGTATACGTAACCCCTAGATGGCGCTATCCCAGGGGCTACTACCCCTGCCTGATTTGCCACTAACAGGTTGAGGGGCCTGGATCCGATGGCGGGTGCCTCCACCCAGAGGTCAGGGTTTGCAATAGTTAAACTAACTTGGTCACAGCCCTCTGGGACACTGCAACCCCCCATTTCTTCCCACTAGTGGCCCACACAATATATCAGAATTACCTTCACAGTATACACTTACCCCCAGGACTGGTTCAGGCACTGGGACCTCCTGTAAATAAGATACAGTGCAACAATCACAGTACAATACTTTAACATAGACAAATACCTCAGGCAGTATAACTTTGCTGAAACAAGCAGCTCTGATTTATTTGGGGGAATATAACAAGGACAGGCGGAAATCAGGTTAATTAGCCTATCACTTTACTCATCTATTTATGGCTCTGTGCACAGGCTCTATCCTCACCAGATACTGTCCCTGGGTACCCAAGCCCTAGTGGCTAGTCCAAACCGTGGCAGCTGGTAGGAGCCCTTCACACAGAGAAAAGAAAATTAGTTCAACAGTCAGCAGTACAGTAATTCCATTTGGATTTAATGTGGCAATTCAACAGAGGCGACCCTGAATTAGTACTCACAACCTCCAAACAAGATAGGGTCCTTCAACGTCAGCAGGGCTACTCTTGAGCTCCACGAGACTCTCACACATTTATATGACAAACTGCAACAGGCAAAAGTCCTTTAATGGCAGCAGGATTCACTTGAGCTACACAAGCCTCTTCACATATTTATATGGTAAACAGTAACAGGCAAAAGTCCTTTAATGGCAGCAGGATTCACTTGAGCTACACAAGCCTCTTCACACATTTATATGGTAAACAGAAAGTACTATACCAGGCAGGCTGCTTCTCTATACCAATCTCAATTACTGCACAATACCCGGGAGAACACACAGCAGATTCAGTTCCTGACAGACCAAGCGCAATTCAGCAATTTCTCCAGTCTTCTGCAGGGTGAGCCTGGTTTCTACTCTTCAGATATCCTTTGATTCTCTTCACAGGACGGATTCAGTCCTAACAAGCAGTTACACAAGCTGCAGACCGGAACTCAGGGCCTTACACACGCTTCCCGACTAAACTGCACACAAAAGCACAGGGCTCCTTCCTCTTCACTGCCAGAGCTCAACTGAATTCCCAGCAGACAAACCGGCACTTCCTTTGAGTTCCTCCCAGTTCTTGGCTGGATTGGCTGTCACTCACAATAGACTGCCCCTGTTGGTCCAAAAAAGCGCCGAAGTCCAAACTACATCTCCCAGAGTCACTGCCCATACAATCCTCTTGTGGCTGGCTCAAATTATGAGTCCAAGTTCTGATTCGTCCAAGGCACCATTTTAGAGCTACCTTAACCCACACTGATTGGTCCAGTTCAGCAGTTCAAAACTAGATTGGGGAACTAGGCAAACACAGTTCTGACTGCAAAGAAAGCAGGATAAACAAACTGTGTTTTCATTATTACTCTAAATGATTTCTGGCAAACAGTTACATCTTTCAGATAGGTTCCCTTTCCACTCCTAGTGACTGCAAAAATGGAGTGAATTGGCAGCAGCTTGAGTGGTACTCAAGCAAAGAAACACACAGTCCCCCCATACAAACTAATTATGTCTGCAAGCAGACAGCTCTTAAAGAGACAGTACCAGAGGCTCTAAAAACACTCACTGATAAATGGCTTAAACGCCAAACACCATTCAGGCTTGGAGCATTCAAGCAAGCTCCTGGAAGTCTTTTGGGAACCCCCATTTGCAGGGGGGTTACATATAGATCACTGGTAACACCCCACCTGGAGTATTGTGTCCAGTTCTGGAGACCCATCTCCAAAAGGACATGGATAGGGTAGAGGCAGGGCAACCAAAATGGTGCAGAGCCTGCATCAGAAGCCCTACGAAGAAAGGCTTAAGGAATTAAATATGTACTCCCTAGAAGAAAGGAGGGAAGGGGGATATGATAGAAACATTCAAATACCTCACAGGTATAAACAAAGTACAGGAAGGGAGCATGTTCTAGAGAAAGAGATGCTCGAGGACAAGGGGTCACACTGTGAAGCTGGAGGGGGAGCCTGCTAGGAAATGTGAGGGAGTACTTCTACACAGAATTTTATTTATTTATTTATTGAAATGTTTCACCAAGAAAGGCACACTGAGCAAAAAGATGCTTGTCTCATGGTGTGAACTTGGGGGAGGGGGGTTACAGAGGAGAGCAATTTAGAACCTTGATATATGAAACTGAGTTACACATCGAAACAAGAAGTGAGAGTAACATTGCATACATTGCATCATGGAATTTGAGTTACAACATTGGTACATGGAGTGAGAGTAATATTGTATAAGGATTGCATCGACTTAGGGTAAGAGGGTTACATTCAAGGGGGGGAAGCTACAGCAAAGGTGATACAACATGGATTAGGTTTACTTGATGCTATGTTGACAGCTATGGTAGAGCATGGAATTAGGATGTGACCTGGCTTGGGTTTTCACAATACAATATTGACAGCCACTAATCTATGGGAACATGTTAGACAGAGAGACAAGGCAGAGAGACAAGGCTAGAAGTGCGGTAAGGGGTAAGTGTGGAAGTTGGTGGATATATGTGGTGGATATATGCCAACATTTATAGTTGCAGCTAAATCTGCTGGTCAGGCTCCATGGGATCAAGGAGGGAGCCATGGAGGTAAGGGCAAGAGGAGGGGGGAGGAGGAGGAGGTCAGATACATGAACAATTTACCATGTAGAAGTTTGTCAGAGCAGAGGACAGGGAGCGCCTAGAGGATGAGTGATGGATTTGGACCGGCAAAGCATTCCAGAGTTTCAGGAGATGGAAGAAGAAGGCTGATTGGCCTGCAGTGGTCCGACAGTGAGGGATTACCAACAGACGAGAGTCAGTAGACCTGAGGGCATGGGGGAGTTGGAGGAGACGATAGAGAGGAGGCGAGGTAGGGAGGAAGGGATCCGAGCCAGAGGTTACACACAAATTTAGCAGGTTCTGGCTGTCAAGAAAGGGGAAGGCCAGCGAATGGTAAAGCATGCAGTGGTGGGTACGGGGGGCATCGAGGGCAAAATGACAGAAGGCATTGAAGAGTGGGTGGATGGGTGTGTGTGGATGCTTGGATCAGCCTCCCAGAGGAGGTGGTCAGGGATAAAACTGGTACAGGATTCAAGAAAGCATGGGACAGACACAAGGGGATGTTAGAAGTAAGGCAAGGGGGGTGCAAACCAGAGACTGAATAGGGTCTGTGGTGGCACTATAGGTAGGGAAAATAGGGCGGCCTAGGTGGGCCATGAAGTCCTTATCTGCTGAGAACTTCAACAGTATGTTTCTATGTTTTCATAAACGCCATAAATATTATACATGTTGAGGATTTTGTTGCAGCACTTTATGACATTTAACTTTTGCTAAAGTTTTGATATAACACATTAACACAATCATTTGTCATAGTAAAATATCTGATGTATGCAGCACCCTCAAAGTAAGTAATAAACAGAAAATTAATTATCTAAAACTGTAATATTTCAGTGCAGCTAATATGTAAGCATTAAGCCACTCCGAAGGTGGCATCTAATGGGGGATTAATGAATGGCTGGGAGGGTTGTGGCACAAGGCCATAGGCCAAGTGCCTACAACGGCCCAACCATGCATTAATCCACCATTAGCTGCCACCTTCAAATGCGCTTGTAACATGGCAAATGCAAGCCAAGTATTACTTACATAATGTCTTTTCTGCCTATCGAACAGGAATGAGGAGCACGGCTCATTTGAATTACAGAATCATGGTTCAGCTCTGCTACTTTCTAAGACTGTCTGTAACTACAGCCGTGCACATGTACGTTGCAAACCTGACAATCAGTACTGTGGTGTCCAGCACTTTATACAACGTTAGAAGTTTGCTTTACCTAGGAACATTGAAATTAAATAATTATGACAGCTGCAAACTTCCTAATTCTACTCTGCTGCTGCATTGCTGACTGTCTGTTTTCAGGTCTCGTTCATGGCATGCTGCATTGTGGGCAGAATCTGTTTGGTGCATACTTTACTATGGGACTTCACTGGCAGCAGTTTTGCAACCTGGGTGTCGAGCACTGCAGTGACTGTTACGACCAATACGTGGCGCTTTTACAACACCATACCAGTTTTGCTTTGTTTACCATTGATCTGTTTGTTGCAGTCCTACTTGTACTATGGAATTGTGCTATGAGTACTATAATATGAGTCGCGTTACTGCGTCCCTGGAAACGACAACTTTTGTGCCTGCTCGGGATTGTGTGCAGTTGTTCTGAATTGCTGCCCCACACAACAGATCGGGTTCTGAAACAACGCTTGGTCGTTTTCCTGACCAATAGGTGGCACGTTCACACTACAAGGAAGCTTTTATTCTGTTTAAACCTGATGTTTTACTCAATTGTGCTCACCACTCATGTCTTACATTGTGTTGTGACTATTACACTTTCAACTGGGTGGGTGGCACACAGCGTGATGTTGACTTGATTACTCTCTGCAGTACTTGACAGTTGCACCAGCGCAAAACAGAGTGCTGCAATTTGTCTCTCGGTCTCCTGCCTTGTATGCGACACTGTCTGGTGCTGGCGCCACCTATTCGTCAACCTAGCACTATCACTCACATTAGCCACTTATAACTTGGTAAGCGCGTTCACGCTGTCAAGATGGCATTATTATTCGATTAATACCCATTTGACTTTGTGTCACCGGATGTGTTCTGACCAATGTGCTTTGTGCAATAAGGAAGTCATACAATACAAAATCAAAATGAAACTATTAATCATTCTTTCAGGGGGTACTATACTGCAGAACATCTTAACCAAAAAATTAAATAATGGCTGGAGAGGTAAAGAACAGTTGTCTCTTAACTCTCCATCAGGTTGTTTCCTCAAAGCAATTGGTATCTTTGTGTATGGCGTTTATGCTTTAATACCGCCCATTTAAAACTTAGAACAGAACACTGCTGCAACTGATTTCATTTCATTGCTTGGCTGCACCTTTTAGATGCCAGGCGCGCAAAGACTTCCGAAGTTGAATCAATGCCTCGTGGTATGCTGAGCTTCCTGCAGCTGTATAAATAAGGCTTTTGGTACAAGCAGTATGGTGCCCATGTAGTTTATTTCCAAATGGGTCCAATGACCTGAAGCCCATGGGTGCAGCAGCTGTGGTGTTGGGAGTCTGGATCAGTGAATGATGAACACTGCAGGCCTAAAGTGATAGTAAATGTCCTTGTGGCTAGCCAGCAAATGCCACACCTGGTGGAGAATGTAGCTCTTCTGCTGTAGCCCCATTCAGACCAGTTGTGGATGCTCTCGCACTTTCAGTGTACCACATACACCTCTCTCCTGTCCATTTAATTTAAAATCTGGTGACCCTCAGTCAGTTCTGCTCTGGCTAAAGAGAACAGAAAATATATCCAAAAATTCAGTCTTTCTCAGCAATAAGGAGTCTGCCCTTACAGAAGCAATTATGTGAAATGTTTGAGTGTTGCGCACATAAAAAGTATCTATGTGGTATGTGTGCTGCAAACATGTTTTTTTATGTTAAATTGGAACTGATTACAAGCATACGACAAGTAAGCTGAAAGCATTTTTTTTATGTTAAGCTGGAACAGATTGCATGCATTTGGAATGCGTGCAACAAGCACGAGTTCACTTTTAATTGCACAAATAAAAGTTAAATGATTAGCTCAGGATCACACAGTATATAAGTGGGGGTTGACAATATTCAAACCCAGGTCTCCAGGTTTGTAGCTCAGTGCCCTTAACCACTACTATCCTGTTTGCATACATGTGGCTTCCTTGTACCTCAGTACAAATCTGTATGCATATGTGTAACCCCTAGGTGGTGCTATCCCAAGGGCTACTACCCCTGCTTGCTTGGCTACTAACAGGTTGAGGGGCCTAGGTTCTAAAACGGGTGCCTCCACCCAGAGGTCAGGGTTGGTATTATCTATTCTGACCAGGTCACAGCCCTCTGGGACACTGTGACCTCCCCTTTCTTCCCACTAGTGGCTCACACAATACACAATGAGTACCTTCACAGTTCACACTTACCCCCAGGACTGGCTCCGTCAGCTTGACTCTGGGGACCCCCTGTAAAGCAAGATGATGCAGTACAATAGCCACAGTGCAATACCTTAGCATAAACGAACACCACAGTCAATGTAAGTTTGCAGAAACAAACATCTGATTTATTTAAGGAGCTGTAACAAGGAAAGGGGGGGGAACAGGTTAATTAGATTAGACACATTAATAATCGCAGTACTGTGCACATACTTAGAGTCCCAAATGTCACTCTCACTGGGTACCCAAGATTGTGGGGGGCTAGCCAGGTTTGGTGCAGCTGGTTGGGGCCCTGTGATGGAAAAAGCACTTGCACACCCAATTTGTAATCCAGAGCCCTGGGGCTCAGTTTGTGAAAAAATGAAACAACAATAATCAGATGACACACTTGTAATTGATAACAGGCTGCAGGGGGGTACCCTGATTTGTACTCACAATACCCAATGCAGCGAACTGGATGGTGGATGTTCTTGCTGGATTTCCAGAAACAACAGGGCATGGAGACACGGTCCTTGTGACTGGACCCAACTGCAGTTGATAGCAAGCGGATTTAGTCCAACTCAAGCTGGGATCTGCTTCCAGCTTCAGCGCACAGTTCACAGTAAAGGGGAAATGAAATCACGATCCCCCACAAGCACTCGCACATTCATATGTAAAAGAAAAGTACTATGCCAGGCAGGCTGCTCCTTGATCCCGATCGCAATTACTCCAAAATACCCGGGAGCACACACAGCATCAGCAGTCCCTGACAGACCGATCGCATTCAGCAAACTTTCAGTCTTCTTCAGGTTAAGTCTGGCTTCCACACTTCTGGATCCTCTTTCTTCTCACAAAACTTGGATTCAGTTCGAACTGGCACTCACAACGGCTGCAGGCCAAACTTCAGGGCCTCACACGTACTTCTCGCATGAACTACACGCTGCAACAGAAGCAGGGCTCCTTCTCCCTTCACTCTCCACTTCAATCTGGCTTGCCAGCAGCCAGCACAGGGTCTTTCACTAAGATCCACAGAGCTTGGTTGGCTTGTTCGGTTGTCAGTCACATCAGGGCTCCCTCTATAGGTGCAATAAAGGCACCAAGGATCCAAAACTACATTTCCCAGGGGCTTCTTCCATTCAGCCCCCTTTTTAACAAGCCCCAGTTTGTAGTCCCTTTTCTGGTTGGCCCAGGAGTCTCCATTTTAGGGCTTCCGGACCCCCCGATTGGTCCAATTCGGTAGTTCTGGACCAAAATGGTGGGCACACAAACAGAATCAGTCCAGGCTGCAAGAAAGCAGATTAGAACAACTGCATTTTCATTATTACCCTAAATGACTTCAGGCAAACAGTTACATCTGTCAAGCAGGCTCCCTCTGTGCCCCAGCCTGTAGTCCCTATTCTGGTTGGCCCAGGAGTCTCCATTTTAGGACTTCCGGCCCCCCGATTGGTCCAATTCGGCAGTTAGGGACCAAAATGGTGGGCACACAAACAGAATCAGTCCAGGCTGCAAGAAAGCAGGTTAGAACAACTGCATTTTCATTATTACTACAAATGCTTCGGGCAAACAGTTACAAATCTAATTTAGGCTCCCTCTGCGCTCTTAGTGACTGCAGAAACGGAACGATTAGACAACAGCTCGGGTGGGATTCAGGCATTAAAACACACAGTCTCCCCATTCAAACTAATTAAGCCTGCAAGCAGGCAGCTCTTAAAGAGACAGTACGTGGAGGCTCTAAAGCACTCGCTACAGTGCCATTTAAACGGCTTAAATGCCAAACACCAGCAGGCAAGGGAGCACTAGGCAAGCTCCTAGAAGGCTTTTAGGAACCCCCATTTGCAGGGGGGTTACACCCTTCCTGGCCTGAAAACTTGGCGTCCACGTCAAGTAGGTACCTTTATAACCTTTAAATCAGATCATCACATACATTTATATTACCAACAGTTTAGGCCTGCATCCCCTTAAACTGCATCAACATATGAAATCTTTGGTATACACACTTATTCTGTATCCCACAGCTTATTACTTGTTACACAACATTTTACATACAATGCATTTTGAAATCGGGTCATTACTTCCTGCACATGAAACCTGAGGAGAGGAGGCCCTTCCCTATCAGCTACCTTGGGACTGGATGGGGCAGGGGCACCATACCTAGAGGGCAAAACAAGTAACCTGGAGTTAGCACTTATGCTCAGTTTGGGCAATGAGCTTGGGGACACACACACTCCCTTATGGACCACATTGAGATGCAAATCCACAGGCCTCCCAGGGGAATCATAGTTTAAGCGCACTACAGGCTTCACAGCTCGACCAGTCTTTCTAAGGGGAACTGTTTCAGTCTCTGCACTTTGAGCCTCACTTTCAACACTGTCTTTACTTGTCAGGGGAACTTCCATTTGGGGTAAAGAGGCTAGAACTTGGGGCACTTTCTGCTTTAGGACTTGCCATTTCTGAATTCACACCACTTGGCTCACATGGAGAGTTTTCTGACACTGGCAGTGAACCATCAGGGCACTCAAAATACTCTTCTTGCTCTGGTATATCACTAGTCTGTCCCAGTTCATCATTTTCCTCCTCTGAAAGCTCATACAGTTCCACCATGCACAGTGATTCCATGTCATCCGACTTGATACTCCACACTTCACTTTCTGGGATCATTGGCTCCAGGGACAAAGCTGGGGGCTTAGGCAGTCCAGAAGGCCCAGCTTCATCTCCATAATTGACCAAGGGATTGTCTTGAAACAATTGACTCAGTTCATAAGAAGGGTAGTACCCAAAGTTGCACTCACTTTCCTCTGAAATAGACTGATAGTCATTTTCGACTGGGACTTGCTGTGGAGAACACTTTAACTCAGCATCTGTAGGTGCAGACTTTCTTTGCTTTTGTTTAGCAGCAGTTCTAGTCATTGGTCCAGGGGGAGTACTTTCTGGGGGCTCAGATTCAATCAATATTTGGCCAATGGGCAGCAATGATTTCGATGCATTGTTTTAACGTCTTTTTAATTATTTTCGGGCCTTACTTTGTACACAGGCAGATCATCCAGTTTGCCCACTACAATGTGAGGAAGATGATGCCACCTGTCAGCAATCTTGTGTTTGCCATGCAGTCCCAGATTTCTTAGCAATACACAATCTCCCTCCTGGAGTTCTTGTGCCTTCACCTTTTTATGATACCTTTCTTTGTTGGCCAGATTTCTTTTGGCAGCCATGGTTTGAGCCAGTTGGTGAGCATGATTTAGCTGGGCCTTTAACTTTTGCACATACTGTAAATAGTTATCAGCTCGAACTCCATCAGGAGAAACTCCGAAACAAACATCTACTGGTAGTTGGGCCTCTCTTCCAACCATAAGGCGGTAGGGGGAGAACCCAGTGGCATCACTTTTGGTGCAGTTGTAGGCATGTACCAAGGTGCTTATTTGTTGGCTCCATCTAGGCTTGTCGTTTGGGTGGAGGGTGCCCATCATATCCAACAGAGTGCAGTTAAAACATTCAGGCTGTGGGTCCCCCTGGGGCTGGTAAGGGGTGGTTCTGGACTTTCGCACTCCCCACAGAGAAAGCATCTCTTTGACCAAATGACTCTCAAAGTCTCTCCCTTGATCAGAATGGATTCTTTGTGGAGCCCCATAGTAGACAAAAAAGTTTTCTACAGATACTTTTGCCACAGTGGATGCCTTCTGGTCCTTGGTGGGAAAAGCTTGGGCATATCTCGTAAAATGGTCAGTGACCACCAGCACATTACTAATATTTCTTTGATCTGGCTCCAAACTCAGAAAATCAATACAGACCAGCTCCATGGGGGCGCTGGTGGTGATGTTAACAAGGGGGGCAGCCCTCTGGGGCAAGGCTTTCCTCTGTAAACAGCGACTACAAGTTTGAATGTGTTGTTCAACATCAGCCCCCATCTTAGGCCAATAGAATCTGGATCTCACCAAGTCAAGTGTTCTGTCTATATCAAGGTGCCCCATGTGGTTGTGTAGGGACCTCAGCACCAAGTCTCGGATGGCACTGGCAAAACTAGCTGTTGCTTGTCTATTTGCCCCCCTCTGTCTACGGTTTCTTTGTATAACAGTCGATTAATCAATTTCAATTTAGGACCTTCCCTGTACAACAATGCAGTTCTCAAATCAGTGGAGCGTAACTTGGATACATCTTTCCCTGCGTAGAGGGCTTCTAGAGCTGATTTGATCATAGAATCTCGGGATTGAGCCCACTGAATACTGTCATTATCCAGCTGAGGCAGTGCACCAATGTCTAATGCAGAAAAGTGGCAATCAGCAGCAGGTATGCAATTCTCAGAGGACCCCAAACAATCCACTGGACAGTCTACTGCGTCCGTGGACATTTGTTCATCCCTGTCAAACTTCTGGCAGAGTGCTCGAATATTAGGTTCTGACAGTCTGACCCAGTCATTTCGGGAAACAGGCCTCTGGGAGACAGCATCAGCATCTATGTGTTTCAGGCCTGCTCTGTATTCAACAGTGTAATCATATGTAGCTAATGTGGAAAGCCACCTATGGCCAGTAGCATACAGTTTGGCTGAAGTCTGCACATAGGTCAAAGGATTATTATCAGTTTTTACTAGTATCTTAGCCCTATACAAGTACTCGTGGAACTGGTCAACAATGGCCCACTTCAAAGCTAGAAACTCTAACTTATGCACACAATAGTTCTTTTCAGATGGGGTCAGACTCCTGCTGGCAAAGGCCACTGGTCTCAGGCCATTCTTGTGCTCCTGGTAAAACACAGCCCCCAAACCTTGCAAGCTAGCATCCGTGTGTAGGACATAGGGTTTTGCTGGATCTGCATATGCAAGGACAGGAGCATGAGTAAGTTTATATATAATCTCATGAAAAGCAGCTTCACAATCAGGTGTCCATCTTGCCCCAAAAACTTCATTAGGATGGAAATACACTCTCTCAGTCTCAGGAGAAACTGACCTCTTATATATTTTTTGTTGGTAGGAGGGTAACCTTGAGTAAGATTAAGTAGAGCACGAATCACTGTTGAATAGTCCTTGATGAACCGGCGATAGCAGCCACAGAATCCCAGGAATCTTTGCAGTTCTTTTAGATTGTGGGGCTGTGGCCAGGTGGTCAAGGCCTCACCTTTACTCGGGTCTGTTTCTATTCCCTCGGTGGACACTATGTGTCCCACATACTTTACAGAGGTTTGGAAGAACCGACATTTATCAATGGATAGCTTAAGGCCAAAGTCTTCCAGTCGGTCCAATACTTTGAAAAGTCTGCTTTCTTGTTCCTCTAATGAATTTCCAAACACGATAACATCATCCAGATATACTAGGCACTCCAATAAGTTCATGTCCCCCACTGCACGCTCCATCAGCCATTGAAAAGTGGCAGGGGCACCTGAGATCCCTTGGGGCATTCTCATAAATTCATAAAACCCAAGGGGACAAATGAAGGCTGTCTTGTCACGGTCTTAGGGGGCCATAGGGATCTGGTAGTATCCACTGCGGAGATCCAACACTGAGAACCACTTGCTACTGTTCAGACAGTCTAAAGCATCCTGAATATGAGGCATGGTGTATTGATCGGGGATAGTTCACCTGTTGAGAGTCCAATAGTCCACACACATTCTTACTGTGACATTCTTCTTTCTCACTACCACGATAGGCGAAGCATATGGGCTTCTGGATTCTTGAATTACACCAGCCACTAGCATCTCCTGTAGGTGCCGTCGTACATCATCTATGTCAGCTGGTGCCAGGCATCGGGACCTCTCATGGAATGGCCGCTCATCATATAGCCGGATATGATGCTCAGCTCCCTGCACACATCCCACATCCCATTCCTTTAGTGAAAACACCTGGTCTCTCTGGGCAAGTTTCTCACTGACTCTCATCTTCCATTCGGCTGGCAATGGGGAGTCACCAAAATGGAACAAGTCGGGCATCACTCTGTCATTCTCTCCCAAATACTTGTTACTGGGTAGCACTGCTGTGTCTGCACAGTGCACATTGGCCAGGGTACAACCTCTATTCACTCAAATTTCTCTGTCTGACACATTATGAACTTGGACCATTACCCGTCGAGCATAGGCATGGGCCTGAGCGGGTAGAATACTGGGTTTAACAAGCAACCGTTCTGGCAATTTTCCATCACCTGGAGCATTCAGCATGATTATTTTATTCTTAACATCTCTTCTTAGGTGGACTTCTCCTTGCAAAGTACACTGAGCATTAGGCACCAGGATCATGTCTTCAGGATCCTTCTTCCACACAACTCCAACTGGTTCATCTGCATCCATCTCTTCAACATTCTTCTGTGACTCATAAGCCTTCTGGATCAAGGCAGGGATCCTTAATGCTCTACCAGTCCGATGCCCCTGTTTCTCATAGCATAATTGGGCCAACCTCCCAAACATATGAGCATTTGTACCAATCAGTAAAGGAACACCATAGTACAGTCCAGTAGGGGGACACACTAATGCCAAGGTCTCCACTTGTTCAGCCACTCCAGCTATCGAGGTGGGGAAAGATAGCCAAATTCTAATGTAGCCAGAGTAGGGGTATGCCTTTTCACTTAACCCCCTGACATGCAGTCCTTCCAAAGGCTGTAAGGGCACATCAGAAAAATGCTTTTGGTACCAGTCTTGGAACATGAAGGTTACTTGGGAGTCATTGTCCAGCACAGCCCTGGTAGACACTCCATTTACTGTCACTGTCGTCTCCATGGAGGGACCCACCACCTTGGACCACTCTAGAGGGACAGCAGCAGGGTCCTGGACAGATGATTTAACCACATAGAAATTGGAGTTAGGTTTTCTCAGATCCTCACTGCGGTCATTCTGTGCACCCCTTAACCACTGATTTGTTCTCCAAAGCTCTCCTTGTAGCTGGCTCACCACTCTCTCCAAGCCTTTCTGGGACCAGCATTCCCTCTTCATATGGCCATCTTTTCCACAGTTGTGACACATGATAGGCTCCTGGGTCACCCTGGGAGAGAACATTGCCTGAGGAACTGAAGCATTAGCAATGGGTGGGGGTCCATTATTTTCTGGCAACGGTGAGAGGGGTGTAACATGTCTCAATAGTTCTTTCACGGTGGCCGTCAATTCTTTGATCTCACTTTGAGGGCTATCCTTGTTATAGGATGCCTGAGGGGGCACCCCCACCCCCATGGCAGTCATGGCTTGAGCAGAATTAGAATCTGATCTCACAGGGGAAGTCCTTGCAGGGGTGCCTACTTTCAATTCTTGGACCTCCTTCAGTAGTTCATCTTTCCAAAGCTGGGCCCGGGGGGGAAATCCTTTTAATTCTCAGGATACTCACTAGATGCCACTTTTTTTCCTTGAACCTCGCTTGGTGGGTCACCCTCGGTCACCTGTGTCGTAGCAGCTCCTACTGGTGCAACTTCCCCCTGGGGTTGCCTTTTCTCAACCTTTTGAATTTCTCTCATGAGCTCATCATAGGAGGGTTGGCGATTCCAGTCGGCTGGCCAGGCACAACTGTAGCAACAACAATTCTGAAAACGGGGCAGATTTAAGAATTCGGTCCAGCCTGGTTCGGTCTAATTCAGTCACTGGCAAACTACCCTTTCTGAGGCACTCTTGCAGCAATTTTTCAAGCTGAGGTACATACACAGATAACAACTCCCCAGGGCACTGCTGGGCGTTTCTCACCATCCACCACAAGTCCTCATTCGAATCTGGGCTCCCATACACATTCTCCAATGCCTCAAGATAGTTAAGTGCAGTTGCTTCAGGGTTATGGGCCTGTTTGGCACGGACAGTAGTCAGGACAGGACCTCAGAGGCTCTCACTTAATCTCTTTCACGTCTCTGCTTCTGAGCATTGCCATTCCAATACTAGAGGGGCAACATAGTCTATCCAGGTCTCCCAGTCATCCTCCCCCTGGGGGTGGGGAAGGTGCCGGAAAATATTCTCAACCTTCGATAAGAGTTGTGACTACTGGCAGGTATGGACATAGGGGCCAGCATTGGCATGGGCCCTGAAGGAGGGCAATAACGGGTGCGGGAGCTGGAGGGGGTGGTAGGGGAGGATCACCCCCGGGTGACAGGAATAGTTTCTTGAAGTCTTCCACAGTTTTCCCCTCCTCCAGCAACAACTTAGCAAACTTGTCGTCAAAAGTCTCAAATAGTGGGGGGGGGGGCCTCATCCTCCCCGGGGTCTTTACTGTCTTTAGTTATCACTCACCAGGCAGTGAGGGCTCCTTTTGGGGTAATAGTCTGTGGCACCTTGTAACTGTCTACTGGGTCCTTACACTCTACTAAGGCCATGAGACTGGGCGAGCAGATTAGCCAGTCGGCCCACCACCACAGGGTTTTGTAAACATTCCACCTGGGAAAGTACTCCCTCTGCTGTGTCCTTATTGATACCCAGGGGGATATCCAGGACAAGTATAGCATTTTGGGGGTCGATCTCCTGCCCAGTACACCACCCCACCAACTGGTGCACCGCAACGTCTGTTGGGGTAGCCATTTATTTTTACCAGCAGTTCGTACATTTGGCTACTAGGGGACGCTAATCCCAGTGGTGCTTCCAAGATGTAACCCCTAGGTGGCGCTATACCAAGGGCTACTACCAGTGCCTGCTTGGCTACTAACAGGTTGAGGGGCCTGGATTCTAAAACGGGTGCTTCCACCCAGAGTTCAGGGTTGGTATTATCTCTTCTGATCAGGTCACAGCCCTCTGGGACATGGTGACCCCCCTTTCTTCCCACTAGTGGCCCACACAATACACAATGAGTACCTTCACAATTTACACTTACCCCCAGGACTGGCTTCGTCAGCTTGACTCTGGGGACCCCCTGTAAAACAAGATGATACAACACAATAGCCACAGTGCAATACCTTAGCATGAACGAACACCACAGTCAGTGTAACTTTGCAGAAACAAACAGATCTGATTTATTTAAGGAGCTGTAACAGGGTGTGGGGGGGAATCAGGTTAATTAGATTAGACACATTAATAATCACTGTACTGTGCACATACTTAGAGTCCCAAATGTCACATTCACTGGGCACACAGGATGGTGGGTGGCTAGCCAGGTTCGTTGCAGCTGGTTGGGATCCTGTGTTGGAAAAAGCACTTGCACACCCAATTTGTAATACTGAGCCCTGGGGCTCAGTTTGGAGAAAGAAACACAATAAATCAGATGGCACACTTTTGATTTACAGACTGTTGCAGGGGATTGCCCTGAATTGTACTCACAATACCCAGAGCTGAAGTCAGGATGGAGGATGTCCGTGCTGTATTGCCAGACAAGCAGATTATGGAGACAAGGCCCTCATGACAGGGCCCAACTGCAATTGTAAGACAGGCGGATTTGTCTGAAACAAGCTGGGTTCTGCTTCCAGCTTCAGCACACAATTCACAGTACAGGACAGCTAAGATCACGATTCCCCACAAGCACTCAGCACATTCATATGTAAAGGAAAGTACCATACCAGGCAGGCTGCTCCTTGATCCTGATCACAATTACTGCAGAAATACCTGGGAGCACACACAGCATCAGCAGTCCCTGACAGGCCGATCGTATTCAGCAAACTTTTGGTCTTCTTCAGGTTAAGCCTGGCTTCCACACTTCTAGATCCTCTTTTTCCTCAAAAAACTCGGATTCAGTCCGAACTGGCACTCGCAATGGCTGCAGGCGAACTTCATGAACTCACACGCGCTCCACGCCACCGAACTCTGACGCCGCCCAACAAGCAGGGCTCCTTCTCCCTTCACTCTCCACTTCAATCTGGCACGCCAGCAGCTAGCTGAAGGTCTTTCACTAAGATCCACAGAGTTCGGTTGGCTGGTTCGGTTGTCAGTCAGAGCAGGGCTCCCTCTATAGGTGCAAAAAAGGCACCAAGGATCCAAACCTACAATTCCCAGGGGCTTCTTCCATTCAGCCCCCTTTTTAGTAAGCCCCAGCTTGTAGTCCCTATTCTGGTTGGCCCAGGAGTCTCCATTTTAGGACTTCCGGCCCCCCGATTGGTCCAATTCGGCAGTTAGGGACCAAAATGGTGGGCACACAAACAGAATCCGTCCAGGCTGCAAGAAGCCGGTTAGAACAACTGCATTTTCATTATTACTCTGAATGGCTTCGGGCAAACAGTTACATATCTAATTTAGGCTCCCTCTGCGCTCTTGGCGACTGCAGAAACGGAGCGATTAGACAGCAGCTCGGGTGGGATTCAGGCATCAAAACACACAGTCTCCCCCATTCAAACAAATTAAGCCTGCGAGCAGACAGCTCTTAAAGAGACAGTACGTGGAGGTTCTAAAGCACTCGCTACAGTGCCATTTAAACGGCTTAAACGGCGAACACCAGCAGGCAAGGGAGCACTAGGCAAACTCCTAGAAGGCTTTTAGGAACCCCCATTTGCAGGGGAGTTACATAGGTATACCAGGCACTCCTATAAGTTCATGTTCCCCACTGCACGCTCCATTAGTCGTTGAAAAGTGGCTGGGGCACCTGAGATCCCTTGAGGCATCCTCATGAACTCATAAAAACTAAGCAGATAGATAAAGGCTGTCTTCTCATGGTCTTCTGGGGCCACCGGGATATGGTAGTACCCACTGCGAAGATCCAACACTGAGAACCACTTGTTACCGTTCTGGCAGTCTAAAGCATCCTGAATGCGGGGCATTGTATACTAGTCAGGGATAGACCACCAGTTCAAGGTGCGATAATCCACACACATTCTCACTGTCCCATTCTTTTTCCTCCCTACCACGATGGGTGAAGCATATGGGCTTCTGGATTCTTGTATTACACCAGCAGCAAGCATCTCTTGCAGATGCCGTCTCACATCATCTATGTCAGCAGGTGCCAGGAGTCGAGACCTCTCACGAAATGGCCTTTCATCATACAGCCGGATATGATGCTCGGCTCCTTGCACACATCCCACATCCCATTCCTGTAGGGAAAACACCTCGTCTGTCTGAGCAAGCTTCCTGCTGAGTTTCATCTTCCATTCGGCTGGCAATGGGTAGTCCCCAAAATCAAACAAGTCAGGCGTCACTCTGACACTCTTCCCCGAATACTTGTTACTGGGTAGCACTGCAGTGTCTGCACAATGCACATTAGCCAGGGTGCAACCTCTGTTTACCCGAATCTCTCTGTCAGACACATTATGAACTTGAACCATTACCCTTCTGGCATAAGCATGGGCTCTGGCAGGCAAAATACTAGGCTTGACCAGCAGTTCTTCAGGCAATTTTCCATCGCCTGGTGCATCAAACATGAGTATTTTATTCTTGACATCCTTTCTGATATGGACCTCCCCCTGTGAGGTACACTGGGCATTTGGCACCAGGATCAGAGACTCAGGATCCTTCTTCCAGACAATTCCAACCAGTTCCTCTGCTTCCACTTTTTCAGCATCTCTCTGTGCCTCATAGGCCTTCTTGATCAAGGCCAGAATTCTTAAAGCTCTACCAGTCCGTGACCCCTGTTTTTCATAACACAACTGCGCTAACCGTCCAAACATATGCTCATTCATCCCAGTTAGTAGAGGGACCGTATCATACAGTCCAGTGGGGGGACACACTAGGGCCAGGGTCTCCACTTGCTTGGCCACTCCAGCCACAGAGGTGGGGAATGACAACCAAATTCGGATATAGCCAGAGTAGGGGTAGGCCTTCTCACTTAAACCCCAGACATGCAGTCCTTCCAACGGTTGCAGGGGCACATCAGACAAATGCTTCTGATACCAATCCTGGAATATAATAGTCACTTGGGAGCCACTGTCTAATACAGCTCTTGTAGTCACTCCATTCACCTTTACAGTGGTCTCGATGGAGGGACCCACCACTTCAGACCATTCTGGCAGCGCTGACCTGGGTGTCGATCGGGCATTGGCCCTGGTGGTATAACTTTTCCGAGCAGCTCCCCCTGGTGGCTGGTTAGTATTTGGATGAAGTAAATTTAACAGTCTGCCATGGACCCTCCTCAGATCTTCAGACGAGCGGCAGAAAGGGCGGGTGTGCCCATCCTCCCTATAGTGATAACAAAACATAGTTTCTTTAGAGTCTCTGGGGGGGTCCCTTTTCTGTTGAGGCACCTCTGGGGCTCAACGAGGCTCTTCTTGGATGGGAGACCTGCATCCTTGAACTTCTGAATTTCCATGAGGGTGGAGATTGGACGGGTTTTGCAGCAAGTCCCCCACTATGGCTTTCAATTCCTGCACTTCTTCCAGTAAACTCCCCTCAGTCTGGGATTCCGGGGAGACAACATGCACTCCCGCTCTACTCTTGGGCTCAAGGGGAGCCTGATACAGATTGGGTTCTCTGGCTATCTCAGTCAGTTCTTTAATCAATTCTCTCAACTGCTGGGCCTCATCTAAATCACTTCTTTGGGGGTCTGGCAAGTGTTCACTGCCACAGCACAGGGATCCCAGCCCTCTTCATCAGTTTCAATCTCATAAATTTCTTTCATTAGATGACAGTACTCGGGAGGGCTTACCCTCCTGTCTTGCAATTTGAGTTTCAATATCATTACACTTGAAAATCTAGCTGACTTCAGAATGTGGTCTAATCTGACCCGGTTCAGCTCTTGGGCAGGCACTCCCCTTTTCTGTAGGCCCTCTGCAGAGCCCTCTCTATCCTAGTGACAAAGACAGACAACTTTTCATTTTTCCACTGTTTAGCTGACTTGAATTTCCACAATAGATCATCCCCTGATTCTGTGCTGTCAAACACCCCCTCCAAGGCAGAGAGGTATTCTGCTACAGTAGCCTCTGGACTAGTGGCACGTAGAAAACAGATGGCTTCCAGTGCAGGGCCTCTCAAACTCTCCATCAAGCGCTTCCTCTTTTCCCCCTCTGAACATTGCCATTCCTGCACTAAAGGGGTAGCATAATCCATCCTGGTCTCTTAATCATCCTCCCCCAAAGGCACTGGGACAGTACTGGAGAAATGTCTGAGCCTTCTATAGGAGTCCATCTGTATCGGGGGAATTATGATGGGGGAGGCAGCTATTGGGGAGCTCTGGTGGGACACAGGAGAGGTGGTCGGGGAATGCATGGGCGTGTGGTACCCGGACAGGTCTAACACTTTTACTAGCTCTTGGGCAGTTTTCTCTTCTGAGGTTAACAGCTTGAGCAGCTTCTCTTTAAACCCATCAGTACTAGGGGACCCACCCGGGGTGACCAGACCACTATGTAAGTGAACGACCCGCCATCCCTTCTGGGCACCTTCAGGCAGAATCAAAGGTGGTACCTTCTCAGGGTCTATTGAGGAACTACACAAAAGTAGCACTAACATAGTTTGTTCAATTAAATCAGCATCTTGTCCCCTTACCTCTACATTGCCCAAGCAATTGACATGTTCTACCGTGGACACAGTGTCAGCATTGTTAGTCCCTAAGGGGACATCCAGCAACAGAATAGCCTTTTGGGGGTCTATCTCCTCAGCTTCGCACCACCCCATCAATTTATGCACCACCAGCTTATGGGGGGCAATTTTTAGCTTGGGCATAGTAAGCCCCTCCATTTGTCCTCCTAAATTGAACATATCAGGGTAATTTGCTCATGTGGCAACTAGAGGATATCCATCCCAGCGGTGCTTCCAAGATGTAACCCCTAGGTGGCATTATCCCAAGGGCTACTACCCCTGCCTGCTTGGCTACTAACAGGTTGAGGGGCCTAGATTCTAAAATGGGTACCTCCACTCAGAGGTCAGGGTTGGTATTATCTATTCTGACCAGGTCACAGCCTTCTGGGACACTGTGACCCCAATTTCTTCCCACTAGTGGCCCACACAATACACAATGAGTACCTTCACAATTCACACTTACCTCCAGGACTGGCTCTGTCAGCTTGACTCTGGGGACCCCCTGTAAAACAAGATGATGCAGTACAATAGCCACAGTGCAATACCTTAGCATAAATGAACACCACAGTCAATGTAACTTTGCAGAAACAAACAGATCTGATTTATTTAAGGAGCTGTAACGGGGGGGCAGGTTAATTAGATTAGACACATTAATAATCACTGTACTGTGCACATACTTAGAGTCCCAAATGTCACTCTCACTGGGTACCCAGGATGGTGGGGGGCTAGCCAGGTTCAGTGCAGCTGGTTGGAGCCCTGTGATAAAAAAAGCACTTGCACACAATTTGTAATCCAGAGCCTTGGGGCTCAGTTCATGAAGAAATGAAACAACAATAGTCAGGTGACACACTTGTAATTAACAGGCAGCAGGGGGATACCCTGATTTGTACTGACAATACCCAAAGCGGCAAACTGAATGGTGGATGTTCTTGCTGGATTTCCAAAAACAACAGGGCATGGAGACAGGGTCCTTGTGACTAGACCCAACTGCAGTTGATAGCAAGCAGATTTAGTCCAACTCAAGCTGGGATCTGCTTCCAGCTTCAGCGCACAGTTCACAGTAAAGGGGAAATGAAATTGCGATCACACACAAACACTAATCACATTCATATGTAAAATGAAAATACTATACCAGGCAGGCTGCTCCTTGATCCCGATCGCAATTACTCCAGAATACCCGGGAGCACACACAGCATCAGCAGTCCCTGACAGACCGATCGCATTCAGCCAACTTTCTGTCTTCTTCAGGTTAAGCCTAGCTTCCACACTTCTGGATCTTTCTCCTCACAAAACTCGGATTTAGTCCAAACTGGCACTCACAACGGCTGCAGGCCGAACTTCGGGGCCTCACATGCACTTTCTGCATGAACTACACACCACAACAGAAGCAGGGCTCCTTCTCCCTTCACTCTCCACTTCAATCTGGCTTGCCAGTAGCCAGCACGGGGTCTTTCACTAAGATCCACAGAGCTTGGTTGACTGGTTCGGTTATCAGTCACAGCAGGGCTCCCTCTATAGGTGCAAAAAAGGTGCCAAGGATCCAAAACTACATTTCCCAGGGGCTTCTTCCATTCAGCCCCCTTTTTAACAAGCCCCAGTTTGTAGTCCCTTTTCTGGTTGGCCCAGGCGTCTCCATTTTAGGGCTTCCAGCCCCCGATTGGTCCAATTCGGCAGTTCTGGACCAAAATGGTGGGCACACAAACAGAATCAGTCCAGGCTGCAAGAAAGCAGGTTAGAACAACTGCATTTTCATTATTACCCTAAATGACTTCAGGCAAACAGTTACATCTTTCAAGCGGGCTCCCTCTGCGCTCTTAGTGACTGCAGAAACTGAGTGATTAGACAGCAGCCCGGGCAGGATTCGGGCATTAAAACACACAGTTCCCCCATTCAAACTAATTAAGCCTGTGAGCAGGCTGCTTTTAAAGAGACAGTACGTGGAGGCTCTAGAGCACTCGCTACAGTGCCATTTAAACGGTTTAAACGCCGAACACCAGCAGGCAAAGGAGCACTAGGCAAGCTCCTAGAAGGCTTTTAGGAACCCCCATTTGCAGGGAGGTTATGTATGGCATTCTTATAGCAACTGCAATATTTTTCAGTTTTCATGTCGTCCCTTCTTGGCTGCACAGCTGAACTGTAGCACACATTCTATCAGAAACACATGTGGTTCTTCCCACTTTCCATACACACACTGATCCACAGAACTATTTAATCACTTCTATCTGGCCTGTACTCCTTTTATTTTAGCTGCCATATTTTTTCTCCTGGGGCTTGCCTATGCCTACAACCGCCTTACTTCTTAAATATTTCACACCATTTTGGGTACTTTGTTTACCCAGGACAAGATGACCGTAAACAGTACTCCCTCATCTGCCCTGCTTGCCAGGCACTTTAAAGCAGCTGTTGCCTGCTTGTCAGGCATTTTAAACCAAGCTGCTAGACCAGGAAACACTTCTTCCTCTGTCACCTCTTGCTAGGATAGTACAACAAGCATTTGCCAATGCTGAATGTTTGCTTGCTGGCATTGGCATTGGTAGTGTAAGAGTTAGAGAGCTGCATAATAGGAAAGGCAGTGATGTATTGAATTGAAGCCAACGCCACCACCACCCTGCAGAGAGTGACAGGCATTGGGGTGTGCCTTTGGGTCATCAGGCATAATGGGCACGCGATTTCACCACACCCTACCCTGAAGACACCGAGAAGTGTCACGGTGTGCCTTGGGGTCTTTGGCCCTTATGCTCACCCCATTCCATCAGGAAATATGGTAAGATGGGTGCAGTATAGGAGAATGGAGTGAAATTTGGGGCCAAAGAGTCCAAGGCACACCTCCATGCCTCTTACTGGCTGCAGGGTGTGGATGGGGGTGGAATGGTATGAGCGTTACAGGTGACAATCTGAAGTCACACCCCTGATGCCTGTCAGTCTGTACAGGGTGGGACGTTATGGTTGGAAACCCTATCGTGTCAGGCGTTTGTTGGTATTTTCACTCCAAATTTTCAACATGGCTTTTTTGTGACCCCCACATTATGAACAGTGGCAATATCAGTTTGTTAGCTGAAAGCTGATTTTGCAGAGCGACTACGGCATTTGGCACCATAGGTGTGAAAACGCATTTTGAACAGGATGTGAAAAATGACAGCTGTCCTGTTCATGGGGAGGTGTAACAAAATGGCAATGTTGCAAATCTGCAGCGAAAATAGTAAAAAAACTGGTGAAGTCACGAGCGTGCGTAGAAACTGTGCAATGTGATGTAATTAGTTTGGGGATTTTTTACAGCAGATTGTCAACACAGGCATTTTGAGACCTCCGCTCATGAACAGTGTCACTGTGATTTTCTTAATCTGCCTCGAACAATGATTTCCCACAGTGATCATACATTTCTGCGCTGAAAATGTGAAAACACATTTCCGCCATGTTGTGAAAAATGACAGCTGTACTGTTCATAAGGAAGTGTGGAAAAATGCCAGTGTTGAAAATCTGGACTGAAAATATTACAATTTCATGAACTTACGAGGGTGCATGAAAACTGCGCAATGCTCGCTCATAACACAGTCATGTTATAGACTTTTGTCACCAAATTGCCAACATAGCCATTTTAAGACCTCTGCTCATGAACAGTATCACTGTGATTTTCTTAATCTGTCACAAACATTGATTTCGCCCACCAACTGTGCCATTGAGCACTACATGCGCAGAAACACGTTTTGGGCGAGATGTGAAAAATGACAGCTATACTTCTCATAAGGAGGTGTGGTAAAATGGCAATATTGAAAATCTGGAGTACAAATATTAAAAATTTGCAAACTTATCAGCATGCGTAGGAACTGTGCAACGTGCATTCGTAAAACAGTGATTTTTGGGAATTTTTTTACCAAATTTTCTACATAGCCATTTTAAGACCTCTACTCATGAACAGTGTCACTGTGATTCTCTTAATCTGTCCCAAACATTGATTTCGCGCACCGACTGCGCCATTGTGCACTACATGTGCGAAAACACATTTTGGCCGAGATGTGAAAAATGACATCTGTACTTCTCATAATGAGGTGTAGTAAAATGGCAATGTTGAAAATCTGGAGTGCAAACATTGAAAATTCGCAAACTTATAGCCGTGCGTTGGAACTGCGCAACGTAGGCTTGTAAAACTGTCATTTTTTGGACTTTTTTCATCAAATTTGCAACATAGACTTTTCGAGAACCCACCTCATGAACACTGGCACTGTCATTCTGTTAATCCATCCTGAAAGGTGATTCCTCACAGTGACCGTGAAATCACCCTTCAGGCCCAATTAACGCCATGACAGTGCCAGAATTCATGAGGAGGGGTCCCCAAAACCCCATGTTGAAGATGTGGTGCAAAAATTCCAAAACAATGCCTGAGATATGCAACAAAGTTAAAAATATTTATTCCATTATAAAGCTTACCGGCATTTCCTCAGTTTGCGGTAGGCTTTGAAGAGTGCAGACATGTTCCCAGTCCACCGAAGATCGTTGCGCCAGACTCGGAGTAAGTATGGGGTGAGGGTGTATGGGGAGGTAGGGTGCCAGAGGGTGGGTGGGGGAGGGCAGGGAGACTGCGAGGGACCGTTTTTGTATTTTCAGTTGTTTTTTTTTTTAATTACGATGTGGGACATTTGCCATGCTGGGGTGTGCTCCCAGTGTGACAGCTGGAAAGCTGTTGGGGGGACCAGTGGAGCCGATGGGGATTGGGCACACCCGTCAGCCATTCCAACTGTTGCCACGCTGAGGTGTGTTCCCAGCGTGGTACCCGGTAATCTCTTGGGGGGGGAACTGTGGAGCTGACTGGGGATTGGGCACCCCAGTCAGCCAAACACATTGTTGCCACGCTGGGGTGGGCTCCCAGTGTGGCACCTGGAAGACTGTTTGGGGGAGAGAGGGAGAGCACTTCAGTGAGCCCTTCTCTTATCTGATCGTGCTCACTGAAGTGGCTCTCTCCCCCTTTCAACTGTACACCACTGCATTCTCGAGTGCTGTCATAGACAGCTGCAGCATTCATTGGGCTACTGTGGCCACGCCTGCAAACATACAGAGGGAATTGGAAAAGGGCATGCCACACCTCCAGAAACTTGGATGATGGCACTATGTTTCTTGCACATGCATGCAAGCAAACATAAAAATGAATATACTTCTGACTACTCTTTTAATAGCCTCCATGGTTGGCCTGCTATTGGTAACTGATTTCTCTGCCACTATACTCGCTGTCGATCAGCAAAGCCTGTATTGCTCCTCTTCCATCCAAAATCCCTCCGACACCCCACATACAGTGATCAGCCACATACTGATATTTGCGCCCTCAGTCTCGCTCATTCTATTGTCTAACTATGAGCGTCATTTGCTTGGCCTATTTGTTCACTTCATCTCTATCCAATTCCCTTCCTGGCCCCACCCTTCCTCCCCTCTCCCTCTTTTCCCTATTGCTCCTTGCCAGTGACATAGAGATATACCCGGGCCCCACAAATATACACATTGACCACTCTGACAACATCTGGGTAAAACAAGCTGGACTCAGGGTCACGCACCTAAATATCTGTAGACTCCCATCTAAGCTCCCAGAGCTTGAGGCTCGGCTGTCCCTGTATCAGCCTCTTGTGCTAGGCCTCTCTGAGACCTGGTTAAAACATTACCACACTGATGCTGCCTATAAACTCACTGGTTACTCTTTCCTTCAACTGGACAGACCAGGAATAAAGCAGGGTGGAGGAGCTGCACTGTATGTTCAAGACCGTATTTCTGCCACCTCCACTGACTGCTCTACTCCCTCCTCCCCAAGTGAATGGTCTTGGCTGAGATTATCCTGGGTACATCTGAAAAAATACTTCTTGGGTGCTGTTATAACCCCCCCTTCGGGGGCATCCCAGGCCTAACTAGCATCCTTGATGGCTAAGGTGATCTCTCTCTCGTACCAGAGAAACCATCATTCTCTGTGACTTTTTTTTTTTTATTTATTCTTTTTGGTGCCCGCTCCGCTTTGCCAGGCATCCGCCCTGTCACAGACCCCTTAGCTGCGGCATCCCCAGATGAGTCGCACTCCCAGGACCCCCTGTATTACTCCCCAGGGTGGAGACGCACCAGCCCTGGTCCTTTAGGGTGCCGTGAACAATGGAATAGGGCAGGAGTTGGCCTGGGAAGCCGATTGCAGCTCAGGGGCGGGCTACATTAAGGCAGCAGAGACAGGCTATTTTTTCGCTCTGAGGGGGGTGGTAATTTGCAATGACACCAGCATCCATCCCACCCCCAGGAACCTTTAGGACGTTGGTTGCTGTGGCACCCCTGGCCTCCGTTAGGGGTCCCCCATGCACTGATGGTGACCCTCGCCCTCCCCCCAGAGAAGGAGAGCAGTTGTAGGATGCTCAATCCTTCTCTCCCCGGCCGGCCCTCCGATGACCCAAGTCCATTCCTGAACCCGGGTCACCGGCGCAGCAAGTGGAAATCCAACCTCTGTGCTGGGGGGGCTGGACCATTCTCGGTGATTTTAACTGTAACTGGTTAGGTGCTCCTTAGCCTGAGTATGTGAGCTTACTAAAAATGCATCTCTTGGAGCAAGTCATTTCCTCCCTATAAAGCACATCTCCTGCTCCTTAGACCACACCATGATTAACTGGACTGCCACTAACTGGATAGACATGATCCTCCAGGTGGGCACTATGTCTGACTCTATTAAGGACCATACCCCAACAAACATTGTTTTGGGCTCAAAAACAAATCATCCCCTGCCTAAATATCTGTCATTTAGAAATTTCAACTGCCCCGATCTTACACCTGTCCTCAGGGATGCAGAGGCTATTAACTGGTATGATCTCTATCTGCACAAGGATGTCTCAGCTGCAGTTGCTTCTCTCTCTCTACTACCCTCTGAAAACTGCAGGACAAACATTTCCCCCTCACAACCAGGAAGATTGGGGGGGCAAAAACCATTTGCTATCAAAGGAACTTCTGGCACAAATGAAGGACAGGGATCGTGAATGGAGAGCCTTAAATCATCCCTCTCCCCACAGCTCTGGAATGCATATATACAACTGTGCAATTCCTGTAAACAGGAGGCAAATTCCCTAAAGTACACATTTTACCGTGGCCCGCAACAAGCTTCCCTTAGTAATCCTCATACTTTCTGGGCCTCCTTAGGTTCGCTTCTAAACCCCAAGGAAAAGAAGCAGATTTCTCAACTCTTATCCCCCTTGGGCCTTGTCTCTGACCCAGTTATGAATGTAGATACCTTCAATAAAATGTTCACTGACCTTTCCTCTTACCTCAATAAGCTTCCACCTCAGCCTCCCCCTGTCCTAAAGAAGCAACCAGACCGAGTCCCCAATACTTTAAATGACACCCTGCCACCCCCTTTCTATTTCAGGGCCATTGGGCAGAGAGCTACTGAGCTCCTAAAGAGTTTACCAGACAGAGGCAGCTATGGCAGTGATGGACTCTACCCCAATTTTCTCAAGATTATCTCCCCAGCCATGGTTAAACCACTTACCTTCATATTTAACCTGGCCCTCTCATCACCCCCTGTGCCTGATGCATGGAAAGTTGCACATGTGGTACCTGTCTTCAAGACAGGTGATCCCCTCTCCCCTGAAAACTACAGACCCATCTCACTCCTCCCACTCCTCAGCAAATTATTGGAAAAAATCGTCCACCACCAGCTATTGGAACATCTATAGAAATATAACCTCCTATGACCCCATCAGCATGGTTTCCAGAAGCATCAAAATACCTCCTCTGCACTAGCCCTTTTCTCTGATTATATCCTAACAAATATGGATAAGGGCAATGCCACTGGAGCAGTGTTTGTGGACCTATCTAAGGCCTTTGACCTTGCTGAGCACTATCTTCTACATTCCACAATACTTCAGTTTGGCTGCTCCCCTAATTCTATGGAGTGGTTCTTCAGTTATTTCTCTGGCAGATCTCAGGCTGTCCAAATAGGTAAAGACTTTTCTACTGCCCTACCTACCTATCTATATGGGAGTTCCCCAGGGTTCTATACTTGGCCCGCTACTTTTTTCCATGTTCATCAATGCTCTCCCTGCTGACAGCCTAAACTGTCATGCCCTTCTTTATGTAGATGACTTAGTCCGCTATCACAGCGATAAGTCACTTGATTCCATCTCATCCACCCTCTCACATAACTATGCCTCTGCGCACCATTGGTTCCTCTCCAGTAGGCTCCTAGGCAATGAAAAAAAGGAAAAGACTATGCTCTTCGGCTCAAAACATTTCCTTGCCAAGGTCACTAAAACCACTTGCTTCCTCCTGGTATGTACCCCAGTGGGTTCTCCCCCTCGAAAATGTCTCCTCTTTCAAGTACCTAGGTGTTACCCTTGACCCCTCACTAACCTTCTCTGACCACATAAACAACACTGTGCGGAAAATACCCAAAAACTAAGTGCTTCTTACCGTATTAAGCATCTTCTGTTCCCTGAAGCTTGTCTTGTTATTGTGCAAGGTAACCTATTTCCCCTTCTTGACTGCTGATCCCCTATCTATTCCTCTGTGTCCTCCACCCTACATTCCTGACTAATCACAACTTACAACTCCATCTGTCGCTTTTTTCTTCAAGCCCCCTACTCCACCCACCATTGTTCACTTTACCAGTCCCTAGGGTGGCTCCCTCTGCAAGGTTGCTTTGAGAATGCTATGGGCTGTGTTGTGGATAATGCACTCAAGTGCAACCAGATGTCCCCCTATTTCCCATTGCTCACTCACAGGACTGCCTCCAGGTGCCTCCAGATATCCTCAGTCCCTCCCCTGGAAGTACCACATGTCTCCACTTTAATGGGAACTAAAGTTTTCTCAGTCTGTGCCCACACCCTATGGAACAGTCTACAGCTGCCTATTCACTTGTCCCCCTCCCACCCATCCTTAAACATGAACCTAAGAGCCTGGCTGCTATCTGAATCCCCATGCAATTATGTCCTGGACAACAAGTAGTGCCCACAAACTGACCCAGGTGCTATGTATCTCTGTCCTATCCCATCTTGACCTCCTAGCTGTCTCTGGTTTCCTTTCACCTTGACCTACAAGGTCTTCTTGTCAAGTTTATCTGTTACTTTGTCAGCCAGTTCAGGCGAAATGGATGTTTTGCTTCTAATTATAAAGTTACTGCTTGTTATTTTTGTACCATTTATCATCTGTAATTTGAGTTGTTACCACTGCCTCAGTTCAATTTACATTGTACCCCTATTGACCTCATATTGAGGTTTTCTACAGGCATGTTTGACTCATGTTTTGACCTTTGTCTGTTGTTCATCACTGTGTAATTGCTACTACTGTCTACATAAATGTATGACTACTGAACTATGTTGGTGCCACCTTGTGGCCCAGGTCATGTCTGAAAAAGGTCCATTGGATCAGCACACTTACCCGGTTAGCAAAGATATAAATAAATAAATAAATACAATATTTTCTCTCCATAGTTTTGAATGCCTCCACGCAAACAGACTTTAATGGGCAAACACAAAAGTAGCAATAACTCAGCATCATCCTCTTCCATGAGGTTTGAGGCAGCATCATGGGGAGGTTGAAGGGAAAAGGGAGCCCGCCCATGAGAGGAGGAGGAGCTGCATGGTGATAGCCAGCTTAGCCATGTAAGCAGCACATCGTGGGGCAGGTCAAAAATGGTCAGTTGACTGCACCCCTTCATTCAGAATGTGTGATGAATACTTTGTTTGAAACTCTCTCTGAAGCTGAAGAAGTTGCTAAAAAAGACCTAAAATCTCTTTTTAAATTCGGAATGTTGACTCTGCGTAAGGACTCAAAGAAAATAAACTTTGGTCCAAAGGTAAAAAACGCTAAAGCTCCGAACATGGCTACTTAAAAGTTAACAGCTTCCCAGCTAAAGCACCAATTTAATGAAAACTCACAAAACTTAAATACTGCACCAAGCTCCTCTGGTTCGAATCTGACCATTGCTACAGCAATTTTCCCTTTATTTCAACTGAATGAGAAAACCAAATTGGAACAAGCTGCAGATCACCAAAAGCAGAGCCCAAGTTCAAAGGTTGAAGAGCTTCAAAGAAAGCATATTACTGTGGAGGCATGGCCAAACTCTGATGGTGGGTATGGAGAAGATCAAACATTACTGCTGGGAAGTGAAGCGCAATGTTCCAACTCCAAAGCGCTTGCTTTAGATTTTGAAACACCAGTGTTTTCACTGTCCGACCAGAATTCAGAATGGCAAGATGCTACTATACCATTGAAACGGACTAATTGTGTTCAAACCTTTGAAATCCAGAAACCGATAGCAGGAAATTCATTAAGTGCCCCCCAGATGCTACAAAATGCTTCTACCAGTTGATTAATGAAGGAAGGGGTAAGCAACAGTATGTTTTCTAATGGTTTACTGGTAAAAGAGCTTCATGGTAAACCTTTTGTGGGTGAAAACGGTATCCAGTCCACTTTATTACCAGATTCAACAACTCTTACAGGATCAGAGAAATGTGATGTTCTGTTTATTAATAAAGCCAGTTCTGTACCAAGTGATGAAACTGACTCTGACTCTTCTGATTCTGTAAATGCCAATTCAGCAACACCTCCACCTTGGGCAACAATCCTGTTCAATAAAATGAATGATATATTTGCTAAGATGGAGAAAATTCTTACTTATCAGGATGACCTAGATAAATACTTTAAATTGACTCAGGATCTGTTGGTGGAAAATCAGCAAATTAAGTCTAAAAATTGAACAGCTCAATCACTCAATGAATAAGTTAATAGAAGGCACACATTATCTATCTGTTAAAATAAAGGCCCTGGAAACTGCAAACATCGAGCTTCAATAAAAAATGATAGACCAAGAATCTAGAGCGAGGAGAAATAACATGTGCATTTATGGGGCTCCCGAAGACTGGGATAATACTAGATCCTTGTAAGAGACTTTTAAAATAATTGCAGTGGCCTTCTTAGACACAGAATCTAATGAGATTAACTGGGAAATTGAACATATACACCAGGGTTTACGAACTAAACCCGACTCTTCAACTCCTCCTAGACTGATAATTTTAAGGTTCATAAAGTCTATGGATGAAGAAAAGCTTATGTCGGCAGTTTATAGGGAAAAAAAATTATGCTGATGGGAGCAAATATTTTTATATACAATGATTTGCTGCCAGAGCTGATATCAGCTAGGAAAAACAATTATGCTCTGAAAACTAAGCTTTGGGCACTTGGATGTAAAGCTACAATGATTTTTCCAGTGAAAATGAGAGTGGTGATTGATGGCCAATGTTTTACCTATGATTCAGTTGAACTGGCAACTAAGGACTTAAAAATCAAAATTCCCAACAGTTGCTAATAAGTTGCTGTTAACCCTGTTACAGATTAACTAAAAAAAAATGCCTTTTTTTTTGTTTATTTTTTTTTCACAAGGATTAGTGAGTAAAGGATGGTATTTAGTGGGTGGGGAATTTGAAACTTTATCCTTTCAAATCTGTGCTGCGATATGTGATGTTCATCTTGATTGGGGGTATCAATTCAATGGAAGTAGACCAAATCCCACTATGGAGGAAGGAACAAGAGGGGCATGCTCTTGTAGAATTATGATGTAGTTGTATGTTATTATGTTAGTTTTCTAGGGACTGTATACGTACTCGGGACATTTATAAACAGTTTGTACTTACAGGGGATGATTTTTTTCTACTATGTTTACATTAAAGAAAGGACGCCATATAACTCGAGATTATGTATGGTGGGGCCTGGATGTAAAGAATTTTCTTTTTTGTGGATAAAACAGGTAAACCATGTATGGGGGTAATTTATGACTTATCTCATTGAATGTTAATGGTGTCAATTCACCAGTTAAGAGGTCCAAGCATCGAACATATCTTAAGAAACAAAAAAGCACAAACAATGTGCATTCAGGAATCGCACCTTGAAGAAAAAGAAATACTGAAATGAAAAAATAAATGGATTACATCTATCTTTTATAGTGTAGGCACTAAAAAAAGCCTTGGAGTTGCCATCTTAATTATGAAAGATCTTAATTTTCAACTGCTTGATCAATTTACAGATAAAATGGAAGAATTGTTAAGAATAAAATTAAATTGGATGGTCAAGATTTAACTATAGGATCATTATACGCCCCCTTTGAAAACTACCCTGCTTTTCTTGCCAAAATTACAGAAAGGCTACAGAAATTATAAGCAACCAATATTATTTTGGCAGGTGATTTTAATGCCTTAGTTAACCCTATACAAGATAAATCTTCACCATCCACTAGAGGTAATTATTATATTGCTAAGTGGTTGAGCGACTTTCTGGACTCAGAACAATTCAGTGATACTTGGCGAAATATGAACCATAATTTTATTCAATATTCTCATTATGATAAAAAAAATACCTTTTCAAGTGTCGACTACATTTTTATTTCAAAAAGCTTATTTAGACACATTAATCAGAAAGAAATGAATTTGATATTCTTTTCAGATCATGCTTTGATCAGTTTAGCTCTTAAATCATATTAATTTAGACAGAAAATATACCAAATCATGGGCTTTAAATAATATTTGCTTAAAAGACCCTTAGTTTATTCAAAAAATAAAGGATACAATTAATGAATTTTGGTATTATAATTATTCAGGTCAGTGTTCTATTTTGTCACTTTGGGATGTATTTAAAGCTACAGTAAGGGGAGCCATTATTTCATATCAAATAGCAATGAACAGAAATAAATATAATCAAGAGGTAGATAAGAGATTAAAACAATTAGGCTTGTGCTGATTGATTATGAAAAATATAAAGAAGGGTGGCATAATTGTAAGTTACAAAAAACAGGAAATTCTTCAGCAGGAGACGTTTAGACTTTTTATTTTATTTCAGTCTTTGGTAACCAGGTAAGGCCCACTAAGCACACATGCCTGTTTTCAGGGGTGACCTGGGAGCACAGGGCTGTTAAGTGACTTGCTCAGAGTCACACAGTATGCAAGTGGAGGTTGTGAGAATCAAACTCATGTCTGGTCTGCTGGATGTACTATACCAAGTTCATTCACACCTCATTCCTCTAACCTCTAGCCTATACTGTCAGCCCAGACTTGCACATATAATTAAGAAATATATGTATTTACATACAGATAAGTCAGGTAAATTACTTCCATCATTATTAAGACAGAAAAAACAGAAAAATCTGATAACTTCTATTAAGGATGAGTTAGGTATTATTCATAATTCAGATCAAGAAATACTGTAACCAAAATCTTTTTTGACAGATATAAGACAATATATCAGAATAAATACACTTATGATCAGTTCCAAATTAAGCATTTTTGAATAAAGCAAAATTAAAATCTAACACATTTCCCTTTTTACCAATATCCCAGTCTGAGATCATTGAAGCTATTAAGCCTTTATCAAGAGGGAAATCACCTGGGCTAGATGGTTTACCCAGTTCATTTTATCAATGCTTTGCATGTGAATTAGCTCCATGGTTGCAAAAAATCATGGAAGAACTGTTGTAGAAGGGACATGAGTTTGATCTACCATTATTCCTTCAGGTTGTGAAAGTTATACTGAGTTTGAAAGAAGATAAACCACCAGAAAATGTGAACAGTTATAGACCAATAGCATTATTAAATGCTGATTACAAGTTAATTGCAAAATTAATTAACAATCAGATTCAACCGCATCTTCATTACTTCATTCATAATAACCAATATGGGTTTATGAAGGGATGTATCCTGGGTTCCAGTCAGTAACATCGCGGAACAAAATAAAGTGGACAAAAATAAAGCGGCAAAAACAGTGTCACCATCAATACTGGCAGCACAAAATGAACCGTGGCAGAACAATGCAGGCCACATGACACACAGGTAACAAACAATGTCCACCACATGGAGGCACTGCACTGGAACACACAGCAGCAGGCACCCATGCACAGGAACAGCACAGGGGTGCAGGGAAATGGAACAGGGCAGAGTGCAACCACCACTGGGGGAAGCAAGTCACTGGACAACTACCATGGTAATCTAATGGCACAAGCACCCACATGGTGGGGTACCTCCACCTAGAATGCTGAGAGATGGAGAATGTGCACTGGGGCAACCACTTGAGGACAGGTGGACCATAGCCACCATTTGGATGGCCATGTATAATGCAAGGGGCCAGAAGCACAAGCCAGCATGTCCCCAGCAACACACGCAACATACAGGACAGGGGAGATGGCATGCTGGCTTGTGTTCCTGGCCCCTGTGGTTCTAGTGCAGTGTCTCCATGTGGTGAATGTTGTTTGCTACCTGCTTGTCATGTTCTCTGCATTGTTCTGGCACACTTCATTTTGTGCTGCCAATATTGATGGTGACACTGTTTTTGCCGCTTTATTTTTGTCCACTTTATTTTGTTCTGCGATGTTACTGGCTGGATCCGTACACTTCAACAAGCAAATAGAAAGATTCAAGCATTGATTCATATTCTTAATTCTAATCCTGCTTATCTTCACAATACTGATTATGCTGTTTCAATTGATGCCAGCAAGGCTTTTGATTTCTTGAATAGAGATTGCATGCATCAGATTTTAGGGGAATATGGCTTTCCAAAAGAAATTATTACAATAATTAAAAAATTATATAAAAAAACAACAGTTAAATTTCAAATAAATTCATATTTTACGGAACCCTTTGATGTGATTAATGGTGTAAGACAGGGATGTCCCTTTCCCCTACATTATTTATTCCCTCACTTGAACCCCTTTTACAGGTTATTAGAAATAATGACTCTGTTGAAGGTATAAGAGTGGCGAATTATCATATTAAGCTGAGCATCTTTGCTGACGATATTTTGCTTATTATTAAACAATTAGAATATTCACTTATAGCGTTTCTTAAAGAAATACAAGAATTCTCAGCTATTTCAGGTTATATCATAAATAAAAGTAAGTCTGTTATCATGAAACTATCAAGAAATAAACCAACTCAAACTAAAACATTTGGAAATTAATTTAAGGTTCAGGAAGTTATAAAATACTTTGGTATTCACATTACTGCTGGTCAAACTAAAAATAGTAAATTATGAGAAAGCTAAACAGAAGGTTGCCTCCTTGTTAGATAACTGGCTTAATTTATTTGTATCCTTGTGGGGTAAAATCAATAAAATAAAAATGATGTCTCTGTCATATTTTATATTTGTAATCCAAGATATTTTAGGAGCTCCATCTTTAGTATGGTTCCAGGATGTTTGAAGAATTATGACTACATTTCTTTGGTGAGGAGGCAAGCCTAGAATTGCCTGGGATTTGTTAAACGGCCCTGAGAGATAGAGGGGGGATGGGATGCCTGGATATCTTATGCTATGTCCAAGCTCATATCATTTCAATGTTCCATCAATGGACCTTTTATCCTGATAATGATAATACCATATTTCAGAAAATGATATACAGTACCCTGAGTCTCAGTTACAAAAAAAAATGAATTAAAGAGTATCTTTTTAGATCAAGAATTGATTAAACAGAGATCACATGTACTAATATCCTGGTTTCAGTTAATTTGAAAACAGCTTAAACACCCTACTTCACTTCAACTGTCTTAGAAATATATGTCCTTACATGCCAACAATAGATTATGAGGTCAAGCATACTTTACTTTTCCTTTTAAAATTCTTCCAAGCAAAAGGAATACAAGTATGGAAGGATATCATAATACAAGGACAATTTTGGTCTTATCAACAAATGGCCACTAAATTAATAGATTATAACTGTAATCAAATTCAATATTAGTTTTTACGTAAGAAGTTCTTAAAAATGAAGAACTTATTTAGTAAAAAATCTAGTGATCTTCATAATTTGGTTAAAACACAAGTGCTCTTATATATGAAAGGGTAAGATAAATTATCACTAGATTCTGTAAAATCATAGTGAATAAAAAGCCATGCATATTTAACAATTTAACTACTACTGTAAGTGGGATAAGGATTCATTAATAAATTTAACAACAAATCAGTGGGAGTCTATAAGAATTCAAAATAATAAATTATATGTTTCTGCAAAAAATAAATCAATACAACAAAAGATTTTAGATATGGCTTATATAACCCCATCACAAATAGTTAAAATTAATCCTGATTATTTAGAACTCTGCTGGCATGGATGTGGGGAAAAGGCTACATTGATTCACTGTTTATGGTATTGTCCAAAAATCTATATGTGGTGAGATAAAACACAAACAATTCTCAAAAATATCATGCTATTAGATGTCCCTTAAAGTATTGACAAATATCTATTTAATAAACTTATAGATATGGACTGGAGTTTAGCCAAAAAATAAATCTATATGCTTGCCACGATGGCAACTAAAAGGTTAATTTTGGAGCACTGGAAGGATAAAGAGTTTTCAACATTTGACTATTATAAATGGTGGGCTATTTTACAGGAAACTTTAAGCTATGAAAAATGGATTTATAACTTGGTAACGGAAATGGATGATGTACATGGGACAGCATGGAAAGAATACAAAATATGATTCTTTTTTTTTTTTGCCTAATTCTAAAAAAAAAATATGATTCTGCCCATTATGAGGGCGTAACAGATGGGTAAGGGCATATTTACACCTCTTAAAAATAACCTTAAATGTATTTGTTATTATGATTTTTTCATAGCGACCCTTCTTAGTTATATGTACTATTGTAACCTTTTATGTTACTCTAATCTGTAAGTCTTCCCCATATAAGTGTGAAATAACTGTGTTCCTATTCCCCAAGGATACAGCCAGAGGGTTGATAAGGAGGGGGAGGGATAACCGTCTATTAATAGATTGTGTTTTTCCATTTTGATTCTATGGAATGATTTTGCTTTTCCTTTTTGTTTAATTATATGTAATATACTGTGTACACCTTTTAACCTTGTTAAAATATCAAATAAAAAGGGTATATTTAAAAAAAAAGTAGCAATAACTCGGTGACCATCCACCCAACCAGCTCCCCCCCACTACATACACACACACACTATAATGGATGTGCCCATCCATTACAGACAACCCACTAAGTACAGGTATAAGTCGAGAGTCTCTTATCCAAGTACTATGGAGCCAAAGGCAGAAGTCTTTTTTTTGCTCCTCCTCCTCATGCTCCCTGACCTGCCTCTCCTTTGAGCCCCCAAGGGCACCCTGTTGGTTCTCATCCCTCCCGCCAACCACCAACTCCAAATTGCAGCACCCTGGGTAATCTGATGTATCCCTTTGTCGGACACGTTCCCTCCTTCGGGGAGAGAAGGCACCAGTGGAGCCAGCCAGCACTTCCAAACTGGCTCAGGAGCTGCTGGGGTCAGTCTGGGCTATCTGGGGCTTCATGTTGGCAGGAGACAAGTGGCCATCATCCAGCTAATCAGGGAGCCTTTTCCCTGGTTTTCTCCTTTGGAATCGTGATGAGCCAGGATTTCCAGGTGTGGGCCAAAGTCTGTCATGCTCCCTCCTGCAGCAATGCCCGATGTGCTGTTATGCCTCTGGCCTCCAGCAGAGGTTGTTGAACACCAGGCTGCATACCCCCTCCCTCCCTTCCAGGAGAAGGCAAGTAGTCATAGGATACTTGAGCCATCTCCTCCACAGCAGGCCCATTGACACCCAGGTCCATTCCCAAATATGGGTCGTCGGCATCGCAAACAGGTATCCAACCAGTGCTCAGGCTGGCTGGCATGGCAGGCATCTTTAAGAGATGATGTCCACAGCACATAGTGTGGGGAGAGCTGCTTTGAAATGAATGAGGTTATTTTTATGTTGTCTTGTGCGCACGCGAAAGCAACATATTGTGGTAGCTTGGAATAGCAGATTTTGGAGGTGCGGTTGTGTTGCTGCCATTGGCACCACTGCTTTTTCAGGCTGGGATCTGTGGCACAAATGAAATAGCACACTCTCTATGACAGCAGTGCAAAAGCGTGCCACCAACTTGAAACAATTTTGCCGCTGCAATGAGAGAGCTCCCCCTCATTGCAGGGCATGCCTTGCCTGGTATAACATTTCAATAAACATGGTAGTGGCTGTTGATGTCCACCTCTCACAGTCCCCAACAAGCCAACGTTAGGGGTGCCTAATCCCCCTGTCGGCATGCCCCCCCTCCCCAGTTCATTTGTCGACTGGGGAGCCCAATCCCGATTGGCATAATGTCCCCCATGTTATTGTTTGTAAGCTGAGGGGGTGCCCATTCCCCCTTGGCATCATGCACCACCCCAAACACAGACACATTTTCTGTGCTGACAGGGGGGCCCAATCCCCATCAGCTTCAGTCCCCCTCCTCAAAAATACTGGTTGCACACCAATGCGTAAAAACAAACCTGTAAAAAAAAGCCATCCTGTGATGTGTTTAAGGTTTTTTTTTTTTTTACCTGTAAAAGTGAAAACGGTCCCTCGTTGTCTCCGGTGCCCCCTCCCCCAACCCGCACCATGCTCTGCGCACCCCACATCCCCACCCAATACTTACTTCTGGAGACCAGTAAAACGATCTTCGGTGGAGCGGGAACACGTTTGCACTCTTCAACGCCAACCACAAACTGAAGAAATGCCGATAAGCTGTATAATGTATAATGGCATCAAAGGAGAGGTTTCAACTTAGGTGGATATCTCGACCATTTTTGTGACTTATGGCACCAAATTTTCAACATGGGGTTTTTGGGACCCTGCTCATGAATTCAGTCACTGTCTTGTAGTTATTTGGCACTGAAAGGTAATTTCGTGGTCACTGCACAGAATCACCTTTCGGGACTGATTACTGAGACAAATGTCACTGTTCATGGTGGGCTCCCAAAAAGCCTACAGTATGTTGCAAATTTGGTGAAAAAATTCCCCAAAATGATTGTTTTATGAGTGCGCATTGCACAGTTCCTACGCACGCTCATAAGTTTTCGAATTTTTAATATTTTCATTTCAGATTTTCAACATTGCCATTTTTGCACACCTCCTTATGAACAGTACAGCTGTCATTTTTCACATCCTGCCCAAAATGTGGTTTCACACTTCTGGCGCACAGTGGCATGTTCACTGAAGCAAATCAATGTTGGGGACAAATTAATAAAATCATAGTGACACTGTTCATGAGCAGAGGTTCCAAAATGCCTACGTTCAAAATTTGGTGAAAGAATTCCATAAAATGACTGTGTTACAAGTATGTGTTGCACAATTTCCACACACATTTGTAACTTCGAGAATTTTTAATATTTTCACTCCAGGTTTTCAACATTGCCATCTTTTCACACCTCGTTATGAAATGCTGTCATTTTTTCACATCCTGCCCAAACTGTGTTTTCGCATATCTGGTGCAGAATGGCATTGTCACTGTGGGAAATCAACGTTCGGGACAGATTAACAAAATCACAGTGCCACTGTTCATGAGCAGAAGTCCCAAATGCTTTCATGAGGTGGGGGTCACAAAAAGGCCATGTTGAAAATGAGGAGTGCAAAAACCAACAAACGCTTGTGGCGTTAGGGTTTCTAACCATAATGTCCCACCCTCTACAGACTGACAGGCATCAGGGGTGTGCCTTTGGATTGTCGGTGGTAATGCTCAAGTAATTCTGCCCCCAACCCCACCCTGCAGCCACTGACAGGCATTGAGGTGCAACTTGGACTCTTTGGCCCCACAGTTCACCCCATTCTCCTATACTGCACACATCTCAATGTACTTCCTTATGGAATGGGGTAATTCATGAGGCCCAATGACCCCAAGGCACAATGCAACAATTGTCAGAGTCTGCAGGGTAGGGTGAGATGAAATGGCATGAGTGTTATGGCAGACGACCCAAAGGCACACTTTAATGCCTGTCAGTCTCTGCAGGGTGGGATGGGGTTGACATTGGTTCCATACTTCACTGCCATTCCTATTATGCATCTCTCTAACTCCTGCACTACCAATGCCAATGCCAGCAAGACAACATTCGACATTGACAAATGCTCGTTTATTGCTATTTTATACATTATGATGGTGAGTTGGAGATTAATGAAGGCCACTATTCAACTAACAAGGCCTTTGCTAGTTGAGCAGTGGCCTTCATTAATCTCCAGTGTGCCATCATAATGTATAAAATAGTTGTAACCTACCCTCACCGGCCCACTTTGTTCAACTAGTAGGGCTGTTCCTCTCACACATGACGCTAACAAGAGAGATGGGGATTATCACTACAACAGTTCCGATTACCAATACTTCTACTTCGGAGCCTGCCATCCTCAGACAGGCAAACCAAGTGTGGCAACTACCTGGCTCACACCTGGGGGGAATATTTACCATGGCCATCAACCTGGGTCCCTGGGAGAAAACATTTGCTCGCAGTTATGCTAGGTTTGTACTTCTGGTCAGGGGCACCCAAGTAAATATAGACACAGTGGAAGCAATAACAGTACTGTCCAAACCAGGTTGGGATTTTTGAGTTTGGCTTTTATTCACATACACAGAGCATAAACAAAGCGAAGATGGACCCCCACAGGGCTACTCCCACTGGTAATGCAGATTACTGAGGTACAGAGAACACACACAATGAACCCTCAGGTTCTGAAATGGAAACAGGGCACACTCTCTGGTTCTGAATGGAGATTGGCACACATGGCCAGAACTGGTACACTTCCCTTGACTAGGCACCCACGGCCAGTACTAGGAGACTTTCCCATGTTTCATGAGGAATTACTGGTGGCACCCTCGACCACCAAAGAACACATGCAGGCTCACAGAAAATCCAAACCACATCTGGGTAAACTATTTTCTCCAGGCACTGGCCAAATGCACTGAAAGAAAACAAAGGTGCCCAAACTGAACCCGGAGAGGTAAACATGGTTACTCCAGATGGGGGTCTCCAACCTTTTGTTTCCAAATTTATACTCAGCCATTCTCTGGTTAAAAACACCCTCACAGAAAACTTGTAGATGCTATGTTGAAATGTCTTTCACACTTAACATACTACATTACACAGCTCTGACGTGTCAAGAAGTTAAAAGTTCTGTAAATGGCAATGTCTCTTCACTAGACCCCCTTTAGCAGGCACTTTTAAATCAGAAATGAAATAAAAGTTCTGTGCTTGGCAAGTCTCTTTTGGGACCTCACAGTAGGCAGACACTGTTAACAGAAAACAGTCTTGGTGACAGAGTCCCTTTGTCAGAGAAAAACTCACCACAGGAATGCAGGTGCCCCAGGGCATTTTCCACATAAATGTCTTGGGTACTCACAGAGCAGATAAATCTCTGGCAGCTTCAACACAATCCAGGCTTGGACCAGGGGATTGCCCCTGAATTCTGGAACCCTCCATCCCTCCAGGGATGGGGCACTGGAAAACCCTACTTGGAATGGTTTCCACCACTTCACTCTCTGTCTTCTATGTTCTTCTTCTAGGGTGAGAACAAACTACCCAAACTACAGTGGTAGCTCTCTGTCAGAGCTAAAAACTAAGGAGCTGCCTACTGCAGCTTCCTCCTGCCACGCCACTCTACTGTAGCATATGCTGCTGCAACAATTCTAAAGTGACGTCATCACTCCAGCTCAGCTGAGACTGAAAAACAGAGTGTGATACTGTGAAACCTATTTAACTGGCATTTCACTAGCTGCCTCTCCGTGCCTGCCACTGATTATAACTGGGATCCAAGTAACCCCTGGGAACAAGGAGTGTTACATAGTAATGAAAAACACCCCATTCATTTCAATGAGGTGTGCCCCTGCATTCTCCCTTGCCCTATGACATAACAGGTTATCATTTTTAAATCCTGAAACTCAAAATCCCGACACTCAGGAGACCAAGCCTGACATCCTGACATTACGGTGACCCAACAGTCTGTGAAGGGGTTGTGGGATAACAAATGAACAAGACAAAGAACTTCAGGTTCAACACGCACTCTCTGTGTGATGTTTATTTAAAACACACAGGATAACCTTAAGCAATGGCATATCCCTTCTTCAGTACATCAGTTTGCAGCAACAGACAATATATGTCC
Source organism: Neoceratodus forsteri (assembly GCA_016271365.2). Classification (NCBI taxonomy): domain Eukaryota; kingdom Metazoa; phylum Chordata; order Ceratodontiformes; family Ceratodontidae; genus Neoceratodus; species Neoceratodus forsteri. Next base: position 31,343,922 of record JADMNL010000035.1, read on the forward strand.
TTCCTCTGCACTTAATTAGTACCTACTGAACTATCCCTTTAGTGAAAATTATTTTTATTCCCTATGTTGGGCTTGTGTGACTGGGTGACGGGGAGCTCAAAAAACCAAAACCTTAAAAAACAAGCTAAAGACAAAGAACCTCAGTGCAAATGAAGTGAGCCAAAAACTGTATAAGGGGGTTGGTAAAAAAGAACTGAGTAGATGGAAGTCATGTATCCTGCCAGATGAAGTGAGCCAGGGACTTATTATTACTAGGAGGAAGAGTTAGAGTAGTTCTAGAGAGAGATGGTTGTGGTTACTACTGTTATTGTTCAGACCAAGTGAAGTGTGCCAAGAAGAATGTCAGACTCTTCACATCCATCCACTCAGGTGCTAAGGCAGTTCTTTTCCTATTTGGCTACGTGATGTAATTCTTCACCAAAATGGAGAGGCAGGAGGCACAATTAGAAGAAGGAACTAGTTTATTAGCAACTGACCATAGAGTGGGGACAAGAGAGAGGGATACTTACAACGTACATAAATCAGTACTCCATGCAAGAGGAACAATAAAATAATTGACTGTAACAACTACACTGTAAGAGTGTCCTATCTATACCTCCCTATAAGAGGGAAACTCTATATTGTAAGATTGGGTCAATCAACTCTAACAGCTATGCAGTAAGAGTGTATTTCCTATCCTTAGATACCTGTATCTACATCCATCCCGAGGTACACCTCTTTCTAAACTAAGCTTTTAGAATAGAACCACTTGAATGCTACAAGAAAAGTCTGTAGAGTAAATGTTTTGCAGTTTGTGCACGCAGGTTTTCTCTGTCTTTGGAAGAATGGTGGAACTTCTCCACTTCCTTGCCGGTGGAGGTTCTGGAAATCATTGTCGAAGCTAAGGCCTACAGAGAGGGTTTAACAGACCATGGGTTCTTGGACACACCCCACCTCTCTAGGGTTGCAAAATTATAAGTGCAAGAATTCTTCGGCTAAGAATCCACTAAGGGCCACCAGGAAGGGAACGAGTTCCAGCTGCAGTCTGCTTCTGGACTGCCTGGAAGGAAGAAGCAATGCAATTCACCTGGCCACACTCCGCTTCTGGATTGCCAAGTGAAGAGATTAAGAAGAAGAAGAAAGACTAACAGTCCGCTTCTGACCTGAAGATGCACTCTGGACTGACGAACACACTAGATCAGAAGAATCAGAACCTCTGGACCACTCTTGGACTCCAGGAAAGGACTCCTTCTGGCTTGAATACACACACTGGCTGATGGCCACACTAAACTGGACCTCTGGACCACTCTTGGACTCCAGGCAACCACTTTCTCTATATGTTGAAGTGAGTCGGTCTTCTGAGTCCCAAGGCCGGATGAGCTAAGGCACTCTCCAAAACAATAATTCGAACGTCGAACTGCAACGAAACTTGGAGTCCACGGCCGGACAAGCATGGACACACTAAAAACAACAAACCAAATGCCACTCAGAGAACTGGCACTGACGAGTCGAATGGTACTCCACTGCGGACGTGAAAACAATAAATGGATGGCAGACTTCTGCACTGCGCCAAGCCATACTGGGAAACTTTAAGAGGAAAATAACAAAACGGGTCAATGCAACTTCAAGATGACTGTGGTACGACTCTTGGTGGATTGGCTGTTGGCTGCTCTTAGATGCACTGGAGGATGATTCTTTTTTTTTTTTTTTTATTTTACCTCTTTTATGCCCCTGCCCTTCCGTCGTTGGTCTGCTCTGGTCATGGACCCTGGAGTCCCTACCACCGGACATTGCCGAATCCCCCAGGTCATCCCTGGCTTACCCCCCAGAGAGTGGGGCCGGGGTACCGACCCCTTTGCCGTATCGGAACTGTATCTGGTTAGGGGAACGGCCCGTGGCCAATCAGGGCAGTCCAGGGCAGAGCGCCATGTAGACGCAAGGCAGGGATTTTATCCCTTATGTTTCCCACCCCGAGGGGGCGGGACGTGCAATGATGCCAGCGTCCGCCCCACCTACCGCCCTCCCGACCTCAGGCGGTAGCGTGAGTTCTCCCAGCCTCCGCTAGAGACCCTCATCACGCCGGATACTGGTGGGACCCTCCCCGGAGAAGGAGGCTGACTTCTGGCGCTCAATCCTTCTCCCCAGTCGGCCCTCCGGCGGCCCGGATCCGTTCGAACCGGGTCGCCCGGGCGTCAAGCGGAAATTCAATCGCTGCGCCGGCGGGCCGGCTGGAGGATGATTCTTGAAGGATAGGTAAAAACTGACAGGGTTGCACCTGGCTGAAGTGACTCTGAAGACAGTTGAAGACTGATTCAGATGGTCATCCAGCACTGAAATGCTGGCACAATGCAATGCAAGACAGTTCTGACACTCAATAATGTCCGTAGGCTGAATAATAACGCAGGCAAATGCAAACAAAGTCTCAGTTCTTACTGTGGTGGTCAATAAATGTACAGTCTCGATGCCCAGACCACAGCAAATATACAGGCAATTTACTGTACTGATTCGACCCTAGCTCAGGTAAACCTAACTATAATGGGGTCCCTTAGCTAAATCAGGTTCTCCTGTTACTGTGGAAACACTACAGTGAAGAATAGGCTCTCTGGAAGGTTATACAAAAGATGTGTGACCAGGCCCCTTTAACACTGGAGGGCTTACGTGGCTAGCTAGGCTCCTATTATATCTGGGGTCGCTTCTGTCACTGGGCCCCTTATAACCTCTGTGGGCCTAAATGGCTAGCTATGGGTCCTGGGCCTTGTGTTGCCCCTTTAAATATCAGTGACCTTCCTGTGGAACAGGCCCCTTTAAGACAGGTGGGCCTAAATTAGATTTGTACACCTGGCCCTATTTAGATCTGTGAGAGCAGTGGGCCTAAGCGTGTCCTTACTTTATTACTACTGGGCCTGGTGCCCTAATTACTATTGGCCATGGTGCCCTAATTACTATTGGGTCTGGTGCCCTAATTGCTACAGGGCCTGGTGCCCTTCCCTTTACTGGGCCTCATGCCCTAACTACTACAAGGCCTGGTGCCATTTGCTTTACTGAGCCTCGTGCCCTAATTACTACAGGGCCTGGTGCCCTTTGCTTTGCTTTACTGGGCCTAGTGTCTTAATTGCTACAGGGCCTGGTGCCCTTTGCTTTATTGGGCCTCGTGCTCTAATTACTACAGGGCCTGGTGCCCTTTGCTTTACTGGGTCTTGTGCCCTAATTACTACAGGGCATGGCGCCCTTTGCTTTGCTGGGCCTCGTGCCCTAATCACCATTTGTGGGCCTGACTTGCCCCTTTTTGCACTGGGCCTGACTTGCCCGTTTAATTCCCCAAATAACCTGACAATGGCAGGGCCCCTTTTAATCTATAAGGCTCTGTTTCAGTCTCCTGCCACTCAATTCCTTTTATCCCTCCCTATTCCAGCCTCTCTATAAATATTTATTTGACCTTTACTCTGGCCTCACTGGATAGCCCCTCCTGTGGGCATCGCTACGTCACACCCCTTTTTAATATTTAACAGGGGTCCTTGAATCCCTTCCTCCCTGCGACACTCAGCCCCCTCCTTCTGTGCCTACTGCATGCTAAACAAATAAACAAAAGTTAGTCTCAGCTTTTTTCTTTGGGCGGACAGCATGGATCCTGTGCTGCCACAGACTCACCACTCCTTTCTGAACTGGGAAGCAGGATCGGGAGGTGGGAGGTTGTCTCTGGCAGTGGGAAGGCTTCAGGTGATGCAGCACATGTTTAGGGGGCCTCTGGATGGCTGACAAGCAGGACAGCGATGCAGCTCTGACTAGCCACCGACGAGGAACCAGGGAATCTTTAAATTTAAATTAGGGGGTCAAAATAAATAAATGAATGGGGCTCACAGCCCAACACAAACACCGCGGCTGGTCTCTTGACTTTATTTGTGCCCGATGACATTACGGACCACACTGGAGCTGTCTGATGGCTTCACCAGCTGGAGCCAGAGCAGGCACGTAGCACAGCCCTTGGGGAATGGCTTCAACCCACCAGGTAAGCCTTTCCTTGTTCACCTTAACTGTCTGCATCCTCTCTTCTTCACAGCTGGCAGGAACCATGCTAAAAACCAGTAGAAATTTTGAAACCAGAGTTTCTGGTTCTAGAATGGTTGGAGTGGAATGCTGTGAATGAGCAGCTTAGCACAGCATTCCATCCAAGCCATTGTTGTTTGAGCTGCATTAGAAAATGGTCTTTTTATTTGCTGTGCTCTGATTGGCTGGTCCCCCTGCCAGGGGAGTACATTAAGTTTCAGTAGACGCCCAGCAAATAAAAAGTTCCAACAGGAGTGCCCCTTCACCCATCCAGATATCTTTGTGCCCACCCTGCTTACCCATTGGCTGAGAGCACTGCATTCAATTTGAAAATGCTGCCATTTTTTTCTACCGCTTAGCGAGAGAACTGGCCAGCCACTGCTCAGAAGTTCAATGTCAGCCGCTGAGGAAATGCACATCAACCCTTGATGGGCTCATTTCTTCCCACACATTTTTTTATTTTCAGTACACTAATATTCCATTTTTGGTGCTGCCCTGATAGCCCAACTCTCTAACAGCAGACCTCGCTCTTGCTCCTCTCTCTGATCGTACACTCGCTCCCAAAAATCAAGATGCCGACCACCCAACTCTCAGTAGTTCAGTGCCAGCCTAATAAAATATACATCACCTTGTGATGGTCTCATTTCTCATCACACTTTGTCTTGTTTTACTTTAGTATCCCATGTTTGGTGCTACTATGACAAGCGACAGCCCGCTTCTCCAACAGCAGAAAGCGCTCTCGCTCCTCCAGCCGGCCGATCAGTAGCTCCTGAAAATGAAACTACTTATAATATTTCTGCCACTAAGCAGTCCGGTCAGCACATCTCTCTTTTTTACTACTGTTCTTATCAATAATTGAGTTATTTTTTAAATCTATGCCTCAATTATGAGACCTAAACAGCCATTTGGACTGGGATGTGTTCACATACTGCAAGAGAGAGAGAGAGACCGAGCGGTTTAGCAGCCTTTTGGCAAATGAACTACACTTTTGCGCTATGGGAGGGAGAGAGAGAGAGAGAGAGAGAGAAAGAAGACAGAGTAGTTTAGCTGCTGTCGGCAAGTAAACTGCACTTTACAAAAAAAATGAACAGAACTCCTCTTCATGCTCCCAGTCCTCAGGGTAGACAGCGAGGACCAGGAAACAGCTGCACAGCACAGAGATCACGGCATGATTGCTCCACAACTATGCTCATCTTCATACTCCCGGTCCTCAGGGCAGGCAGTGAGGACTGGGAAACAGTAAAACAACAGCAATTTTTTTTTGTAAGAAGTGACTCTTGATTGTCGGTGTAGGCAGCGAGCACCTGGAAACTAAAAAAACTTTATTGTCTCCAGGACATGCAGCAGTTAAAAAGTTAACAGCATTTCAGTTTATTTAAATGTCTCAAAAGGGGACTATTTTCTTTCTTTTACACAGTATAAATTACTCATTTAATAAAATAAAAATAATTTTCTGTTCAAACTTACAAATCAGACTCTTCTTGATTTTTTACAACAGGTGCCCATTTTCTAAGTGCAAAAATGCCCTCCAGGGTGGGCGGTATGGGCAATACCGGACCGGCCAAGGGCAATAAGGCCCTCCGCCTGCGGCGTCGGGCCTCATTACGCCCCTGGCCGATCCGGTATTGTCCAATACCGCCCACTCTGTCGGGTATTATTGCTTGCTTAGAATCTTTACTTTTTTTACACACATTTAGTGCACTGGGCGCTTTGCTGAGCAGCTTGGGGGGGGTAACCTGCAGACTACTGGGATAACTGGGGACACCTCTAACTTGAGCATATTACACAAAACCACTGAAGCAAGGATTATCCCAAAGGACATTGGCAATAAAGCCAAGTTTCAAAGAAATACAGCATCACTCATATCCCCATAATGCAAAGCATCATTGGATGTATATGCAAATCACTATGAAATGTTATTCTGATTCAGTTTAAAGCAAGAATGCATGGTACCAGAGGGCCTCTCAAACAATCTGCAGTTTACATGCATTTTAACAACACACAGTTTGCTTCTCTGAAATTCTTCCAGTACCAAGAGTCTCCCCTAACATCACACATAAAATCAAAACCATCAATGAATGGCTGAGAAAGTGGTGCCTGAAACAAACCAACCATTGCATCACCCACTGGAAAAAGTTATGCGACAGGGACTCTCTCTTCTGCTGGGATGGTCTATACCTCTGTAGAAGGGGCAGTGCCCTCTTGGGAAAATCTTTATCCTCTACAATAAATTCCTTGTCCACAATATCTAACTTAAACTAAATAACTAGGAGGAGAAAGGGAATGATCCTATTTCCCTTACAGTTGGAAATAATGATAAGCCTATCTCAAACCACAATATTTTCACATTTAATGCCAGATTATTAAACAACCTTAAAATGTCTGAGAGACAAATTGTCTTCTTCATGATCTAAGTATCATAGCTGCCATCAAAACATGGTGGGACCCTGCTTCAACTTGGATTAAAGAAATCCCAAATTTTAAACTTTATCATAAAGACAGAACAAACAAAACTGGTGGTGGAGTCTGCTTATATGTTGACAACCCTATCCCCTCACATGAGATACCAGAAATAACTGATACCAAATCTATCTGGGTCTCACTTCAACCCAAGAATCAACCTAAACTAACAGTTGTTGTTTGCTACAGACCCCATCTGCTGATCTACCTTACACTCATTCCTTAATCAATACTATTACACACATGGGGACACCTTGATAGTCGGTGACTCTAATATGCCTAGTATTAACTGGGACACCCTTACAGGAAAAACTGATCATGAGCAAGTCTTTAGCTCATTCATAACCAACACAGGCTTAGAACAACTAGCTCATGCTCCAACAAGAGCTAACAACATTCTAGATCTTGTAATTACTAATTCAGAGCATAACATTTCAGATATCCAAATTTTGAGTCCAATAGGTAATAGTGATCATAACTCTATTCTATTCAGCCTTAATGGGAGATACTAAAAAATATAATTTTAACTCTTGAACAGCAATATGTTCCAACCAAACACAAATATAAAGAAAAGGGCAAGATCCCGATGTGGGTTACCAGATCAATTCTAAAATTAATTAGAATTAAAAAAAAGTCCTTTAAAAAACTTAAAGCTCACCATAGCCCAACTAACAGACTTAATTACAAAAATGCTGTAAGATCATTAAAAAAGCAATTAAGAAATCTAAGATCAGACTCAAACTGAAATTAGCACATTCAAACAAAGAAAAAAAATCCATATTCTCATATATAAACAGTAAAAAAAGAAATAGCAGATCAGTTGGACCCATATGTATAAATGGAACTACTATAAATAATCTTTCTGAAACAGTTAACCATTTTAATAAATATTTCTGTTCTGTTTTTGGTGTTAGTGGGCCTTTACCTAAAATAAATACAATAAATAACCCACTGATCCAATTCTCCCATGATGAGGTAATTGAAGCCCTATCATTTATCAAACAATTGTCTAGCCCAAGACCAGATAGCATCCCGTCTAAATTTATAAAAGAAGCCTCATTATCCTTAACTGTCCCTTTAACTTTATTATTTAACAAATCCTTGTCTGAATGTCATATTCCCAAAGACTGGTGCCATGCCATTGTGATACTGATTCATAAAAAAGGCAGTAGAACTGGTGTACAAAACTATCAGTCCATCAACCTTACATCTATTTTAGGAAAAGTAATGGGACGTTTAATTAAGAAACAACCTGAACATGAGATTAATCATTTGGGCCTTCAAGATGATTCACAGCATGGATTCAGATCAGGGCATTCATGCACCATGAACCTTATATCTTTACAATAACTTTAGCTTATTGCTCGACACCAATATTCCTACTGATGTAATTTTACTTGACTACAGTAAAGCTTTTGACAAGGTATCTCACTTAAAATGAATTAATAAACTTCACTCCCTAGGCTTCAAACCAAAACTCGTCAACTGGACTGCAAATTGACTAACGAATAGAACACAAAAAGTTAGAATAAACTCAGTCGATTCAAAAATTGGTCATGTCATAAGTGATGTACCCCAAGGGTCCATCCTGGGTAATACTTTATTTAATATCTTTATTAGTGAAATGACAATTAGCTCTTCAAGCTTTATTTCAAAATTTGCTGATGACATAACACTTGGTGGTAGAGTGGATAACCCTAATAGTGTAAAGTCACTTGAACATGATCTCCAATCTATAGAATCATGGGCAGCTGAAAATTCCATGGAATTCAACATCGACAAATGCATTGTCCTTCATTTAGTAAAAATAAACCCCTCAAATAAATTCTACTTAAATAACTCTCTGCTTAAGTCCTTTACAAGTGAACGCAAGTTGGGGATCCAAATAAATGCAAAACTATCCTCGTCTACATACTGTAACAAAATTGCACATGTAACTAATATCATCTTAAAATAAATTTAGAGAACATTTATTAGTAAGTCTGAACACTGTCTCATCCCCCTGTACAGGGCTTATATCCGTCCTCACCTTGACTTTGCCACTCCTTACTGGAACCTTTACTTAAAAAGAGATATCAATAGGTTAGAACAGGTCCAGAGGAGATTGACAAAAATGATTCCTAATCTTTCACACCTTGACTATGATGCTAGGTTAAAAGCCACTGGCTTATTGCCTCTACACCAAAGAAGGTACAGAGGTGATCTCTTATTCATCTTCAAAATTCTAAAGTCTAATTCCTTAATGAAACAATGTGGACTGTCCTTAGCAACAAAACGCATAGTGGGAAGAGTCCACAGCAAACAATTAGTTATCCATTGGGCAAAAACTAATACAAGGGATAACTTCTTCTGCATTAGAGCAGCCAGAGCCTATAATCTATTACCCCAAGAACTAGTAAACTGTTTTAACTTTGTTACCTTTAAGAATCTTGACGCCTGGCTAAATCATCATTACCCTGCAACTAATGGCCCACACTTGTGGGGGACAATCTCTATGGGCCTTGTGCCTACTTTTGTCCTACCTAATCCAATAAATAACAAGGTTTTCAGATATCTCTACCCCGGTAACTCAATTTTTTTAAAACAGTCCTGCAGTAAATTTTTACCTCTATCAAAAACACCTAATGCTGTAGTATTTTTAACATTTGCAGGATTTCATAAACATAAGGGCCCAGATACTTAAAAGGGTTGTGCATGGCGCAACACTGTTGCGCCATGCGCAACCCACTGATGTGCACAGCGCGATATTCAAATGGGGACTGTGCCAGGCACAAATCCCGATGCGCTGGAGCGCATCAGTAATGTATGTGGTGCAGGTAGGGGGTGCATGCCCATGCATACTCCACACATCACGATATTCAGCCTGGGATGTGCTGAGTCCATGCATGCGCAACCCCTACTTGCACTGCACACAGGTGAGCCAAAAAAAGAAAGGAACAATGCCTGGCCTCCCACAGGTGAGCTGCCATATTGCAGGGTGCAACATGGCAGCTGCCACCTGTGGGTGGTCACCCGAGCCTCAGCTGCACCTCCGTGGCAGCGCCCCCCCATGCCTGATCCGGGGCATCTGTTTAAAATAAAAATGTCCTATCTCCCCTGGTGGTGCATTGGACCGCTGCCAGCCCGATCATGGGCCTAAGTATAAATGAACAACGTCCTATATCCCTGGTGGTCCAGTGGACCACTGTCAGCCTGATCGCGGGCATTTTTAGAATAAAATCAAGTCCAATATCCCTGGTGGTCCAGTGGACCACTTGCAGCCCGATCGCAGGCATTTGTAAGTTTAACTCAAGTCCAATATCCCTGGTGGTCCAGTGGACTGCTCGCAGCCCAATCGTGGGCATTTGTAAGTTTAACTCAAGTCCAATATCCCTGGCGGTCCAGTGGTACCCCCCTCCCTACCTGCTTACTGAGCCCCACCATCCCGCTCCCCCCGGTCAGCAGCGCAGGCGGCAGCACTCCACCCACCTGCTTCCCCACCGCCCGCCAACTGACACATCCACAGCGTGAGCCAATGGGCATGCAGCCCGTACCATACTACACAGTCCAGATATGCGAATGGGGAAGGGGTACCACTGGTCCACCAGGGGTATTGGACTTGAGTTAACCTTACAAATGCCCGCAATCTGGCTGCAAGTGGTCCACTGGACCACCAGGGATATTGGACTTGATTTTATTATTTATTTAGCTTTTGTTGACCTGGTAAGTGCACTAGACAAATCCTGCCTATTTTCAGGCATGACCCGAGGGAAGGGATACAGATGAATGCCAACTGACCTTGAACCAGATTAAGCTGTTGGTGGTATTTTTTTTTTTTAGTGAATGAGGGAAATTTGGCCAGGACACCGCGAAAATTCCCCTACTCTTTTTCAATAAGTGCCATGGGATCTTTAACATCCACCTGAACTACCACCAATCCAGGCAGATGGGACCTTGGTTTAACATCTCATCCGAAAGACGGCACCTCAGATGTGCAGCACCCTCTCATGCTGCACTGCAGTGTCAGTACTGGGATATTAACCCAAGCGCCAGATGTGGGAACTGAACCCACAGCCCTCTGATCTCCTGGCCTCAGAGGTGAGTGTGCTACCTACTGAGACACTGACACTGACAAATGCCCACGATTGGGCTGCGAGTGGTCCACTGGATCACCAGGGATATTGGACTTGATTTTATTCTACAAATGTCCGCAATCGGGCTGACAGTGGTCCACTGGACCACCAGGGATATAGGACATGATACATTTCTATTTAAGCCCGCAATTGGGTTGTGGGGCACATTGCCGCACTGTGCAGGGGGCGTCGGACCCCGACGGCTGCTGCCTGGCAGGGTGCCAGGCGCAAGTCGCCGAGGATCGGTGCACTTGCATGCAAATGGGGTCATAATGACATGCAAATGGCCCCATTTGTGCCTTGCATACATTATGGCTCCATTTGCATGTGCACTTTTGAATATCGTGGTTGTTGCACATAGCGCAACAGAATTTGTGTTAGTGCAACCCACCGCTCCACTCTGGCCAATTGCGCTGGTGCAGTGCCACTGCGCCATGCACACTGCGGGTGGCCAGGGTGCGATATTCAATGATGCTGTGCCATGGCGCAGCTCCGTTAAATATTGCCCAGTCAACGCCCCAGCGCAGCCAAGTTGTGCTGCGTCCAGGCTTGCACCACAGCCTGGTGTAGTCTGAATATCCGGGCCAAGGTATACACATCAAGATATTTTATGACATAGTGCCATTGCATATTATATCCAACACTGAGGAACACAGTTTGTTGTTTTACATCAGATCGGAGGTCACCACAATAACTTCCCCCCTACGAGGACCTGCGAGGGAAAAGGAAAATGTAAGAGGACACTATAGCATAGTCAAGAAAGGGGAAGGGGTGCCCATAGATGGCCAACCTTATGGACTAGAAATTGTAAAGAATAGATTAGGCTAAGAAATAGAAGAACTGTTGTGTAGTGTTGCCACTCCTCTGCATTTTCCAGAACCAGTCCAGGACCTGAAGTCTTTATTTTTCCCTTTCTTCTATAGCTCCTTATGTACTTCCTTAAGTCTGTTGTGCAACAGCATTTAGATTATTTCTTGTGCTTTACTTTCTTTGCTAAGCCCTAAGCTACTTTCATTCTCTCTGAAATAGCGTGTTGGCCATTTGCTATTCAGGTTCTGCTTCAATTCTGCCTTCAGGCTCTTTGGTACCGGATGTCTGCTAAAAAAATAAACCCAGAAAAGATATTGGTTAAAATATTAGCACGGACTAGCAGTGTGTTCTCAAAGCAATCACATACCTGGTATTTTTAGAACTCTGCTAGCCAGTTAAAAGTTCTATCAATCCCTATGTCTCTGGGTCCCTACAATTATCGCAAAGTCCTGCAAACCGCAGTTGCGAGCAGGAAAAACCATTGCTGCCGCTAAGCACTAGGCTAGCCCTTATGCCTCATTCTCTATTAACTTTATAATGTTATAAGCAGCAGTTTTGTTATTCTCTGCTTTTATTCTCAGTGGCTTGGGCTTGAATAGCCACACACTCATCTAAACGGTCAGGAAATCAAGCTAGTTACTGTTCAGACTCCCTAGAAAAGTCAGCCACAGCACTCCCCATTCCTGAAATAATCGAGCGCTGAGTACCTCACTAAGCCTGGCTCTGAACAGTGACTCATTTCACTTGAACTGCACAGCAGTATTTCCGTGCAACTGTACATTTTCTGTATATTTACCCTACCCTTTTAGGCATACACTTTGCTGCATAAAGATACAATTGAGCATTTAAATACCTTAGTTCTGCCTGAGGCAAGTCCTGGACAACATGCTATGTATTTGTATAGCTGCACAGAAACATACTAGGTCAATGAGTCTGTATAGGGAATTGGCAGCCATAAGTGTGCTCTTTTTATTCTGCTGGAAAAACTCCTCCCTTGCTCATTTGAGTGGAGTTTCAGTAATATAGCCCACATTATAAGTTTAAGGGCAAAATTAAGTTTCTCTAAATGTTTCTGTGTTAAAAGAATAAGATGTTATTGACTATTCTTAAAGATGAATCAGGGTAATATAATTCTGTAATAAAATATTGATGTTAATTATATAGAGAATTTGACGGCAGATAAGGACCGCTTGGCCCACCCAGTCTGCCCATTTCCCTACCTAATGGATAAGCTGCAGATCCTAGTTAACCAGCAGCCTACTTCTTCCTACCCCCACCCCCTAGAATTGCCTTATGACTGTCCCATGCATGCTTGAATTCCGCCACTGTTTTTGACTCCACAACCTCCTCTGGAAGGCAGTTCCATACATCTCCAACCCTCTCTGTGAAAAATACTTCCTTAAATTACCTCTGGGCACTCCCTTCTTATCTTTAGTGTGCCCCTTGTTCTTGCACACCTCTTTTGAAAGATGCTACCTCTTGGACTTTGTTGATTCCCTTGAGGTACTTGGAAAGTTTCTATCATGTCCCCTCTCCCTCCTTTCCTCAAGGCTATACATATTAAGCTCCTTAAGCCTCTCTTCATATGTCTTCCGGTGCAGACCCTGCACCATTTTAGTTGCCCTCCTCTGGACAGCTTCCATCCTGTCTATGTCTTTCATGGAGATTGGGTCTCCAGAACTGCACGCAGTACTCAGATGTGGTCTCACCAACTGTCTGTACAGAGGGATAATAACTTCTTGTTTTCTACTGGTGATGCCCTCCCTATGCATCCAGGTATTTCCCCAGCCCTCCTTGCTGCCATCTCACATTGCTTGCCCACCTTTAGGTCATCTGATATGACTACCCCAGGTCCCTTTCCATTTTGTTGTTGTTAGTATCTCACCCCCACTGTGTACTCTTCCCTGGGTTTTGTTTCCCAGGTGCATTACCTTGCACTTCTTAGCATTGAATCTAAGCTGCCATACATTTGACCATTCCTCTAACCTTGCCAAGTCCCTTCTCATCCTTTCCACCCCACCTTGTGCATCAACTCTGTTGCAGATCTTTGTGCCATCTGCAAAGAGACACACTTTTCTTCCAGTCCCTCTGCAATGTCGCTTATAAAGACATTGAAGAGGACCGTCCAATACTGAACTCCTGTACCCACCACTAACCCCCTTTTTCAGAGTGGACTCCATTTACTATTACTCTTGTGTCTCATTCTCCAGCTAATTCTTTTACCCAGGCTGTCATCTTGGGACCCACCCAGGCTGGCTAACTTGTATATTAATCTTTTGTGTGGGACTGTGTCAAATGCCTTGCTAAAGTCTAGGTAGGCCATGTCCACAGCCCCTCCCTGATCAACTACTTTGGTCACCCAGTCAAAGAAATCTATCAGATTTGTCTGGCATGACCTTCCCGCTGTGAATCCATGCTGCCTTGGGTCCTGTGCCCTCTAGCCTCTAGATACTCAACAATTCTTTCCTTCAAGTGATTCCATCATTTTCCCTACCACTGAGGTTAAACTAACAGGTCTGTAGTTTCCTGCTTCTGCCCTGCTCCCACTTTTGTGAAGGAGAATTACATCTGCCCTCCTCCAGTCCTCAGGTACCACCCATCCTCCCATGATTTGTTAAAGAGGGTAGTCAGTGGTGTCACTAGTTCTATCCTTAGTTATTTTAGAATTCTGGGATGAATCCATCAGGCCCCATTGCTTTGTCCACCTTCAGTTTTAAGAGCTCTTTCAGAACTCTTTCTTCTGTAAATGGGCTGGTATCAACTTCTGTATCCAGAGTGTTTCTACTGTTTGTTTTAGGTACCTCCCTCTTGCTTTGTAAATACTGAGCAAAAATATTTGTTTAGTATCTCTGCCTTTTCACAGTCACCCTCTGCCCACCCTCCCTCCCTGGTCTTGCTTCACTCCCAGATGTACCTATAAAAGGTTTTATCCCCCTTCTTAACTGAGTTGGCTATCTTTTCCTCGGTTTGGGCCTTTGCTGTTCTGACTGCCTTTCCAGCTTCCTTTTGCTTTAACTGATACCGTTCTCTGTCCTGTTCCTGTATAAAATTGTTATCCTGAAATAACTGATGGGAGGGTTCGTCAGTGTATAGGAGGAGAAGCTACAAGCATATATAAGGTTTTAGTTGAGACTCCCAGATCAGATGTTCGTGGAGAGAGGACCTGTGTGGTTCTTCCTGGGAGATCTCTGTTAGAGGTCAGGCACAGATAGATGTTGGCAGATAGCTATGAGTATTCTAGCCAAGCTGTGTTTTATGGTTTTCATTTGTTTTCTTTAACCTGTTTATACAAAACGCCATTTGTTTGCATTTTTCTTGATTTGTTTATTTTTTTAAATAAAAATCATACCTGTGAGGTATGTTGTACCCAATGTGCTGTTTCTGGTCAAAGTCATTTCAACACCCCACAACATGTTGCAACAGATTTAAGAAAAGTTTGGTCTTCAAGAGTGGCAGGATCTCCCTGTCACATATTCCCCACCTTATAAGGAGGCAGTATAGCACAGAGGTTCAGGACTCTGAGCTAAAACATGGAGACCTGGGTTTGAATCCCACAGCTCTCACTTGCATACTGTATGACCTTGACCAAGTCACTTAGCTTTCTTGTGCTCCCAGGACACACCTGGAAACAAACTTCAGCTTAGTGTGCCTTTTCAAGTTTTTTGTTTTTTTTACCAGGAGAGACACACTAAGCTGCAAGCTTGTTTACAGGTGTGACTTTGATTGATTAGACAATGTCCCCTGTCCCCCTTAAGAGAGAAGCAGTTATTTCAGACCACTTACTACCTTCTTGTCCCAGAAAGGGATGGAGCATCCACCGATCCATCTTCAGAAGCTCCATCTCAGGTCCCCTATTAACGGTAAACATTTCATTATAACATAGTGGATATCATCATTCTTTACCCTGAGGCGTTAACATATTTCTCAACAGAGAGGTGAATGGTACCAGTCTCTGTATTATCTCATTTTAGGGAAAGTCATTAACATCATCATGATTTACAGTAGTCATCTCAGCAATATGTGAACTAACAGTACCAAGGACTGTTACCATCTGGAACCATGTACCCTGTGTGGGAGGTCCCCCTATTCCAAGGGCACCATTTCTTCTGCATAATCACCCCTTCCCTTTGGGACACTTTTCCCACTCCCCATGAACCAGTACCTCTGCTAAACAGTTGTCTTCTGTTCCCAGCAGGAACCTCCACTACACTGCACATTGGACAGGTCCTACTATAGGCTGTCACCTCTCTGTACATACCAGGCCAGTAATAAGAAGGAGTTAGCCAAGCCAAGACACTGCTATGGGTCAGATTCCCACAGGGTCTGCAGTGAGCAGCCTCCATCACCTGTTGTCTGTAGGCCTCAAGCACCACTACCTGGGCATCCACACTTTTTGTATGGGGTTGAGCCTCATGTGGTACAAAACACCCTTCTTTAGGTTGTACCACCAACATTGTTTTGCCCCCATATCACCATTAATCTGCATACCCTCCTTGACCTTAACATACTGTAACATTTTGGTGACATTAGCATCTTTAGCCTGCAGTATACCCCAGTCAATACTGTTAGTAGATTTACACTAGCTGTATCAATACAAGAAAAAGTTCCTTCAGCCTCATAGGCTTCTACTTGCTTGCTTTGCGTCTTCAACCCCAGCACAATATCACTTGGCACAGTCTTACCCGTGGTCTCACATTCAAGTTCTATACTTGCAACTCCAACCTCCAACAGGCAACATCCTAGGAACATGGACAGCAGTGGAATATATTGCTCAGAGATGGATTTCTCCTCCAATTGAGCCCCAAAAAAATCCTCCTCTGATTCTTTATCCAAACTCTCTGGCAGGGACCTCTCAAGTAACACCTGGCACCTGTGACCTTCCTCTCTGTGGAGTCGGTCTGTCTCCAGCCATTCTCACTCATCCAGTGGATTATCATTATCAGAGTCTCCACTTCCGGTCTGCCTTGTCCCCACGGTAGTTCCTCATCTCCTTGCATCTCTTAATCGCCTTCGCGCCTGGCCTTCCTCCAAGCTCCCAGGTCCAGTCCAGGCAGTAGTTTCTCTCCCAGTCTGTCAGCCATGTTTCTAGTCAGAACTCCACGGACTTTCCTCTCTGGGGTCTCTTCTAGCAACTCCTGGTGCATCGGTCCACCTGTGATATCTTGGTGATATCCACCAAAAAACGTCCTCCTAACCCAGTCCCGACATTTTCAGCAAATTATCCCAATTTTAACACCAAGTCTGTGGAGGGGTTGTGGGATATCAAATGGACATGACACAGAACGTCAGGTTCAACACACAGTCTCTGTGCAATGTTTATTTAAAACACACAGGATAACCTTAAGCAATGGCATATCTCTTTTTCAATAGATCAGTTTGCAGCAACAGACTACGTGTGTCCTTTCTCTGCACTTAGTACCTACTGACTCACTACTCTATATCATTAGTAAAAATAATTTTTATTCCCTATGTTGTTTTTGTGTGTTTGGGTGATGGAGAGCTCAAAAAAACGAAAAACCCAAAACAAGCTAAAGACAAAGAACCTCAGCACAGAAACACTGAAGCAAGGGTTACCCCAAAGGGCACTGGCAATAAAGCCAAGTTTCAAAGAAACAGAACATCACACATATCCCCATAATACAAAGCATCATGGGATGTATATGCAAATCACCATAACATTTTAGTCTGATTCAGCTTAAAGCAGGACTGCATGGTACCAAAGGACCTTTCAAACAATATGCAATTTACATGCATTTTAACAACACAATGGGGTTTTCAGACATCTCTACCCCAGTAACTTAATTTTTTTAATACAGTCCCCTAATAACTTTTTACCTTTATCAAAAATGCCTTGTACCATGGTATTTTCAACATTTACAGGTTTCATAGAAACATAAAAGTTGAGGACAGATTGGGACCACAAGGCCCATCCAGTCTACCCATTTTTTTATCTTATAAATGTGCCATAGGCCTTTACTCTGTCAATGGCCTATCTATTCATACTCATCAGTATTGCTCTCTTATGCTTATCCAAAGCCTGGTTGAAGCCCTGCATTGTATTCATATCCACCACTTCATGAGGTAGGCCATTCCATGCATCCACCACCTTTTCTGTGAAAAAGAACTTCCTTACATTACCCCTTAATCGGTCTCCCTCTAATCTCAAGCTGTGTCCTCTTGTCCTATTTTTCTTATATTGAAACATGTTAGACTCTTTCACCTTGTTAAAGCCCTTAAGATGTTTGAATGTTTTGATCATATCACCTCTATCCCTCCTTTGCTCTAGGCTTCTTCTTGCTTGCTTGGAGTCTTCAACCCCTGCACACTATCATTAGGCACAGTCTTACCTGGGGTCTCACATACAAGTTCTATACTTGCATTTCCATCCTGGGAATACAGACAGCAATGGAATATCCTGCTCAGCGATGGATTCCTCCTCCAACTGAGCCCAATAAAAATCCTCCTCTAATTCTTTATCCAAACTCTCCAGCAGGGACCTCTCAAGTAACACCTGGCACCTGTGATCTTCCTCTCTGTGGAGTCAGTTAGTCTCCAGCCATTCCCACTCATCCACTGGATCATCCTCATCAGGGTCTCCACCTTCTGCCTGTTGTCTCGCATCTCCGGTCTGCCTCGTTCCCATGATGGTTCCTCATCTCCTTGCATCTCTCCATTGTCTTCAGGCCTGGCCTTCCTCCAAGCTCCCACATCCAGTCCAGGCAGTAGCTTCTTTTCCAGTCTGTTGGCCATGGTTCTGATGAACTCCATGGACTTTCGTCTCCAGGGTCTCCTCTGGCAACTCCTGGGGCATCCGTTCACCTGGGATATCTGGGCAATATCCACCAAAAAACATCCCCCTATCCCAGTCCAGAAGTTTCCAGCAAGTTATCCCACTGCTAACACCAAGTCTGTGGAGGGGTTGTGGGATAACATATGCCTTACTATAGTGGGGCTCCAGTAATTTGTGCATAGCATACCTCTCAACTGTCCTTGAGTGTCTGTGATATCCTTCATTTTACCCCTGAAAACCACTCTGTCCCTCATCTAACCCTCATGGAAAACATGCTGCTCACACAGAAGATGTCCTGTAAATTTAGACTTTATGGCAGGTGCGCAATTTCAGATTTCAACGGGGGGGGTCAACAACAAGTGGAGGTTAGGTGCTAGTTTCATACAAATAAGGGCCTGATTCTCAAAAGGATACATCTGGCATAACATGACTTGCGCCCTGAAAAATGGTGCAAGTAGCAGGTTACGCCAACAGTTGTGACATATGGTATTCTGCAAAGTGGCCTGCAACATGTCGCAGGCTGCTTGCGCCAAAGTGGACATATGCCACTATTTATACCTGAAATTTCCTGCGACATGGTGCTAGGGGGTTTACAGCAGCAGTTGCGTCCTATTCTGTAAGAGCAGCAACAAAGTCCTACGGGGCGCTATTCTGCAACACCCTCTGGGTGAAAACCATCAGCGTAAGTTACACCAGCAAATAGCTATCATAACTGTATATACACCTCCGGATGTTGTCTGTATGTGCAGCCCTCCCAACCCCTGACGGTATGCCACCCTTCCCCCAACACTGCCCCAAGCATCACAGAAAGCATCGCAGGACTAGTTCTGTTCCCTTGCCATGCCCTGACCCAGGAACAGCATGGGCATGCCCCATAGGGCTATCCATGCCCCATGTAGAGTGCCCCATAGTCCTGCATGCCCCGACACCCAGTACATGTACATGAGCACCACAGGGCTACTCACGGTCCCCCCCAGACCCAGTCGCTAACCCTGTAAATCCCCACAGGTCTATCAACCCCCCTGCCCCAGTCCCCCAATGTGCATACACAAAGGCCCCTCAGGGCTATTGGTCTCACCCTCAAGTCCCGATTCTCATATTAGTAACAGCCCCCACACGCATACACACACCTGACCCCAAACCCACGTCCTGGCACTGTAGCACTCTGTGCAGCCAATATATAAACATTATCCCTGGTAGTCTAGTGGCCCCACCCTGTGCCAGACCACCCACCCCACCACCCAGATGGGAGACAGGCTGGCCATCTCTCTCACCCCCCTGACAGCCGACTGATCTCCGTCTGGCCAGTACCGAATATGGTGCAGACTCAATGCATAAATGACAGTTCATTCATTAAAACACGTACTATATACAGTACATACTCGGATGGAGAATCGGTCGGGCTGGCCATGGTGATGAGAGTGGTGGGAATATGTGCCAGTCACTAACTGGCTGTGGTCAGGGGCGTGGGGTGGACTAAGTGCTGGGAGGGGGGTGGGGAGACACTAGACTACCAGGGAGTCATTGAGCTCTAGGCACAGTGGGGATCAAGTTGGGTGGGGGATCACAACTTGCATGGGTTTTGGGTGCAGGCACACTCTGTGGGGTATATGTGGCAGGGATTGGGTTGTGGGCACATTCTAGACCTGTGGTGTGTACCCTGCATGATCTGGGGCTATTATGATGGTACTGGGGGTTGGGGGCATTGGCATACCCTGTGGGGTCTGGGGATCATGGCAAGGAGGGGCACTTATGCCCTACACATCCCGGACTGTGGCTTGCGACATACCCTGCAAATACACCATTTGTTGGGCATATCTGTGAGAATGTCACAAGTTCTGCAGCTTAGTTGCAGGGACCCTGCCCATTGCAGAATCGGGTGCAGGGTCCTTCCTGAAAATGAGTTTGGTGTAAGTCGCCTTTGGTGGCGACTTGCACAATCCTTGTAGAATTGGGCCCAAGGTGTATACATTAAGGTATTTTATGACATAGTGATATTGAAACATAGAAACATAGAAACATAGAAGTTGACTGCAGATAAGGACCACAAGGCCCATCCAGTCTGCCCATTTCTTTTTCTACCTTATAAATGTGCCATCGGCCTTTGCTCTGTCAGTGACCTATCTATTCATAGTCATTTGTATTGCTCCTTATGCCTATCCCATGCCTGTTTGAAGCCCTGCACTGTATTCATAGCCACCACTTCTTGTGGTAAGCCATTCCATGCATCCACCACCCTTTCTGTGAAAAGAATTTTCCACATTCCCCCTTAATCGGCCTCCCTCTAATCTCATGCTGTGTCCTCTTGTCCTGCTATTTTCTTATATTTAAACATGTTAGACTCTTTCACCTTGTTTATGCCCTTAAGGTGTTTGAATGCCTCGATCTATCACCTCTCTCCCTCCTTTGCTCAAGGGTATACACATTGAGCTCGTTAATCTGTCCTCATATGTCTTCTGATGCAGTCCCTGCACAATTTTGGTTGCCCTTCTCTGGACTGCCTCAATTTGGTTAATGTCCTTGTGAAGGTGTGTGGCCTCAATACTGCACGTAGTACTCCAGATGGGGCTAACCAGTGTCTTATACAGAGGATTATTACCCCCTCTTACGACTTGTGATACCCCTACTAATACACCCTAACACCCCCTAGCCTTACCTACTGCTTTTGGGTCTGCTTGGATGATTTTAGATCATCAGTGATGATGATGCCCAAGTCTCTTTCTTCCTTTAGACTGCTAGCAACTCCTCCCAGCATATAGGTGGCTTCAGGGTTTCTCTTCCCTATGTGCATGATTTTGCACTTCTTGCATTAAATCCCAGTTGCCACTCTTCTGACCATTCTGCTAGTTTATCCAGATCTCTTCTCATTTTGCCCACCCCATCTGGATCATCTACTGTGTTGCAGATCTTGGTGTCATCTGCAAACAGACAAGCCTCCTCTAGTCCATCTGCAAGGTCACTAATGAAGATGTTGAAGAGGACTGGCCCCAGGACTGATCCCTGAGGTACGCCACTTGTGACTTGCATCTCTTCTGACTGTATACCATTTACCACCACTCTCTGTTTTCTGCCCGTCAACCAGTTTGCCACCCAGTTGACCAACTTCTGACCCACCCCAAGCCTACCCAATTGCATACTAAATCTAACACCGAGGAACACAGCTTGTTCTTGTACATCAGCTCGGAGGTCACAACAATAGCCTCCCTCTATGAAGACCTGAGAAGGAAAGGGAAAATTAAAGAGGACACTATAGCATAGTCAAGAAAGGGGAGGGGGTGCCCATAGGTGGTCAACCTTATGGACTAGAAATTGTAAAGGATGGATTAGGCTGAGAAATAGAAGAACTGTTCCAACAGATTTAAGAAAAGGTCAGTCCTCAAGAGTGGCAGGAGCTCCCTGTCACAGGATCGCCATCCCGACTGTGGAATGCCCGATACCCCAACTTGCAACGATGCAGAGTTGATTCTATTATTTTAGGGGGGTGCACAGAAATGGCATGATTGCAGTGTCAGGCATTCCACAATTGGGATGGTGATCTGTCAGGTGACCATAATGTTTGTGATGTAAGGCTTGGTCTCTTGGGTGCTGGGACTGTGGCTGTTGGCGTTCAGTCATATATCCATCATAATGTGCCTGAGCATGGGGGTGTGGAGATCGGCTTCAATTGGGGGGCATATGCCTGACTATAGTGGGGCTCCAATAGTCTGTGCATACCATACCTCTCAACTGTCCTTGACTGCGAGGGACATCCCTCATTTTACCCCTGAAAACTACTCTGTCCCTCATCTATCCTTCATGGAAAACATGCTGCTCACACAGAAGATGTCCTGTAAATTTAGATTTAATGGCAGGGGCTCCATTTCAGATTTCAACGGGGAAGGGGACAACAACCAGTGGAGGTCAGGTACCAGTTAGCCCCTAGAAGGCAAGCTCTGGAACATCTGGAATGTCTGTAAAAGCAACGTATTTGTTGTGTTTGAAAAGTGCTATGCAAAACAGGAAAAATGTAGATGTATAAGATTCATCGGACTACCGAGGGACAAAATCTGAGACTGTAACTCTAATCATCCATCAAGAACCTCCTTGCATTCGCACAGGCACTGTGTGTGTGCAGGTTTGAGTAGGCAGCAGCCACCTGCCCGCTTGGACATGTGAACTGGTTCCAGCTCGAATGTTCAGCTCTGCAAACTGGGATAGCCCTCCTGGCCCATTCCACTACAAACAACTACAACAGCAACCTTATATTATGTGGTCAAGGCACACAAACAAGAACAGCCTTTTTAAATTGTGTGGTCAAGGCACACAACATTTTACTTGCAGCCTTCATTTCAGCTATAAATATCACAAAACATTAAAAAATTTTAATTAGCTGATTTTCAGGCTACAATCACTGCACTGACTCTCGAGTCTCACTCGCTGCTCGCTCAGCTGTCTCTTTTTACTTCACTCAGTCAGTCAGTCTCTCTCATCACTCAGGATTTTTTGATTTAGGCATTTACAGTAGCACATTTTATCTTTCTCTCACACAGACTCCAAGCCCATGTCCAGGAGCAGTGCATCAGATTTGGACTTGCTTAAACCCACCCAGTTACTAATCTTTTTTTTTTTCCTGGCTGAAGTTCTGACCCCCCCCCCCAAAAAAAAACTTGCTTCAATTTCTCTCTCTCTGACTCCATTCCATTCCATACTTGTCTCATGTGGATCGTGAAGCTGCCCAAAGTTGAGGAAATGTGAATTATTTACTTTAACTTACCCCGCTGTCCAGCTGGAACCTGTGGCCTGGCCCAGTGTGCCACCAACCCAGTTTTCAGCCCACTCCTCTTCCGTCCTTCTGCCAGATGCTGGATGCTGGAACCGACCATCCCGGGTCACAACCATGGTCTGTGACCAAGTCACCTCACTGACCGAACCCATCCAACCTGTGTTGCTTGCTTCTTGCTTGGCTGACACCGTGGCTGCTGCCACACTGCACTAATCAAGACCTATAAAAGGCACCCACACTGCCATCACCACTGCTGCTAGGTGTAGCTTGCTGCAGCAGGAGACCTGCACTGTTTTTATTGTGAGTTGAGCCTAGTAGTGTAGGTTGATAACCTGGTTATTGAGCTAGCTTCTAGCACTCCCTCTGCTCCTTCAACCACTGAGGGAGACGGAGAATCACTAAGAGTGACCAATTAAAATATACCTCTGCAATGCTGTTATCAAGAGCTCAGTGCTCACTGACTCCTCTGAGCTGTAGTGTGCAGTCTGTCTACTCTGTGGTAGGAAAGAGAGTGTAGCTCTCGCACGACTCATGCTCTTTTACTTGCTCAGAGCTTCTTCACATCACGTGTGACAGCACTCCAGCTAATACGTGGAGAGACTGGACAACACAATACAGACACAATCGAATCAGAAGCACACCCGCAGCTGCACACAGGCTTGGTGGGGGGCACTTATTGTGCAAAACATTAAATACAAATTTAATGCCATTATTTGCCACACCAAAGAACAACCTAGGCACAGATGTGGAGGGGGGCAACTGCCCACTTCTGCCCTACCTCAGTGGTGCCCCTAATTTATGGTATAAATGTATTCTCAGGTAGACGAAGACATCCCACTTATTGACCTTGAGAAGCTCATAGACATGAACACCTTTTCACTATTAATAACAATACAACAAGAATGGCTCAGAGAATCTAGTAATATTTCCCTCAAGGTTATAGAGAGCAAGTCTAACAGACTTGCTATTCTTTCCTGGAACATAGAGGATCTACATTTAAAAATAGCTGATCCAGAGACACTGGATTTCCTCGAGGCCTTTGATATTATAGGCCTTCAGGAAACTTGGTGCATGGATGTGTCGGCTCCAAGAATAGCAGGGTACTCAGCTTATGTGTTTCCTGCTTCTAGAGACAAGAAATAAGGCAGATACAATGGAGGTCTTTCCCTTTTTATTAAAACCAAATTAAATCTGAAGATCCAAGAATTTTCACTTCAGTTAGATAATATTTTACATACTAACATACTATTTGCCAGCAGATTAGGCCTTACGGTCTATCGAGTCTGGTCGAACTTTAGATCCTTAGTTGGGTGCCGAGACCCTCCCATCCCTTGTGCTCCAGAAACCCGCATCATCCATCCCCACCCCCCTGGGACAGGACATCATCTGATACATCCACTTTCTGTGTCTGTCCCATCCTCTCTTGAAGCCCTCCACTGTGGATCTCTGAACTAGCTCACCAGGCAGTGCATTCCAAGGGTCCACCACCCTCTCAGTGAAAACCTCCTCCTCTTCCTCCCCTTACCCTTCCACCTTCCAACTTCAAACCATGCCCTCTGGTGATGCCTCCCTGCTTTAGTCTAAAGATCCTCCATGTTTACCTCTATGTATTCCCTTGAGGTGCCTTGAAGACCTCAATCATGTCCCCCTGTCTCTCCTCTCCTCCAGTGAAGACAGAGCTCCTTAAGTCTGTCCTCATACATTACATCCCCTAGCCCTCAGATCATCTTTGTTGCCCTCCTCTGTACCCTCTCTAGGAGCTGTATGTCCCTCTTTAAGTGTGGTCTCCAGTACTGTACACAGTACTCAAGGTGTGGATCTAACCAGTCCATTGTACAGCGGCAGAATCACTTCCTTGCTCTAGGGTGATCCCCCTTACGATGCATCCCAGCATCCTGTTTGCCTTGCTAGCTCTCCTGCACTGCTCAGAGTTATTCATACATGCATCCACCATGACCCCTAGGGTCTTTTTCCCTATTGAGGCCTCAAGCGCCTCCCTCCCAGGAGTGTGCCTGTGTTGGTTTCCCGACCAAGATGCAACACCTTGCACTTGGTGATATTGAAATTTAATTTCCATGTGTGAGCCCAGCTTTCCAGGGTGTCCAGGTCCCCTTGCAGGGCCAACCTCCCCTCTTCTCCCTCAACTACTGCTCCCATCTTGGAGTCATCCGCGAAGAGACTCATTTCACACCCTATACCCTCCCTGATGTCCGATATGTATGCATTAAACAGGATCAGACCCAGGACCGAGCCCTGCAGTACCCCACTACCAACATCTCTAAAGTTCGAGAGCTCCCCACAGACCACTAGTCTCTGAGTGCGTCCAGCTAGCCAGTTTTCAATCCATCTGACCATCAAAGGGCCTACTCCTAACCCCATCAGTTTCTCCACCAGACCATTGTGGGGGACAGAGTCAAACGCCTTGCTGAAGTTCAAGAATAATATATCCACAGGCTTACCCCTGTCCAGTTCTGACGTTACCCATTCATAGAACTCCACAAGGTTGTTTTTACATGATCCACCTGGCACAAACCCATGTTGCCGACTATCCAGACCTCCCACCTCCTCCAAGTACACCCCCAATCGTTCCTTTAGTATACTGTCTATTAATTTTCCCACCACCGAGGTCAAACTGATGGGTCTATTGTTACCTGGTACTTCCTCAACCCCTTTATGGATTAGTACCACATGTGCCTCTCGCCAATCCTAGGTACCCTCCCTGTCTCAGTGACCTGCTGAAAAGCTCCTGCCAGGTGCAGCTAGTATGTCCGACCATTCCATAGTACTCGGATGAATGCCATCCCGCCCAGGAGATTTGTCTTCTTTAGGGCCTTGAGGACAATCACACCTTTTGGCAGAGATAGCATCATCCGTCCCCTCCACCTTACTGGCCTTTTTATCTTTACCCAGATGTGACACCCCTGGGGTACCTCTCTCTCCCTCTTGCTCCATTTTTGTTGCTCCCCTGATCCCACTTACTGATGTTTCTATCCCCTTCGTGCCTTGCTTTGTAGATATCCCATCCCCCTCCCTAGCGAACACAGAGGCAAAGTACTTGTTAAATACCTCTGCCTGGTCCCTCACCTCTTCCACCCATCCTCCTTCTGATCTCAATCTGCTGAGATGGCCCTTAGTTTTTCTCCACTCCCCAATGTACCAGAAGAATCCCTTTTCCCTCCAAGTATCCCCTGTGCCAGCCGCTGTTTTACTGGAATTTGCTCCTCACCATAAGGGTGACTTTTCTAGATGCAAGCTGGTACATTTCTTTATCCCTATCCTCTTGTTGTTTTATATTTTTGTAGGCCCCTTCTTTTCTCTGACTGCTACCTGTACCTCACTGGACCACCAGCATGGTTTATGTGACCTTGCTCCTTACGTTTCAACTTAGTGCAGATCCTGACTGCCTCATGAAGTCCCAGTTTTATGACCTCCCATCTCCTTTCCACACTTGTCATTGAGGTAATCCCCATCAAGTGATCCTTGAGAATATTTCCCATGCCCATGAAGTCTGCCCCCTGAAGTCCACTGCCAGTGTCCTAGATCTCCCCCATCCCCCATGCTTATTTGAAACCAGACAGTATTGTGGTCACTCCCAGTCAGGGGGTCTTGTACAACCATGTCCCTTACCAGATCCCCATCTGCCAGAACCACATCCAGGACATGTCCCTCCCTTGTGGGCTCCATCACATGCTGTGTTAAGAAAACATCCTGGAAGCTATCCAGCAGCCTCTGCTCCTTGGCCACCTTAGAGGACATGGTTCCCCAGTTTGTACCTGGCATATTAAGGTCCCCCATCAACACCACTCCTTCCCCTTTTGGTCCACACTGGGCAATGATGTTGTCCAGCAAACCATCTTCTAGAACCTCACTCATCCCGGGGGGCCTATATGCTACACCCAGCTTGACCTTATTTCCTGCTGAGGATCGTAAAATGACCCATAAAGCCGCCACGTTTCCCTCTGCCTCTTCTACCCTAGCAATTTCTATGTCATCTCTAATGAACATAGCCACTCCACCCCCTCTGCCCTCCTTTCTATCCTTCCTGAGCATAGTGTACCCCCGTACGTTTAACTTTTGACTTTGATCATTTCATATGGGTTAAAAAAATCATCCTATGCAACATCTACTTTCCTCCCTGTACTAAGTTATCGGGAGACCTTTATATCTTGCATCTGACTTCTCTTATAGACAGCCTTGTAGCATGCAAAATAAATTCCTCCATTACCATTTTTTGTGATTTCAATGCTAGGATAGTTTCAAGGTTTTCTGAAGAACTCTATTCAGATTTTTCCCTTTCCCTATTGACAAGTAACCCCAAAATGCAGGCCAGAAGCGAAACCCAAGATCAAAAAAACAACAAAAAAGGAAAAGACTTACTGGCAGGGCTCACCAAAAGAAATGTTTGTATTTTGAACAGGAGAACTGAGGGTGATATACTGGGTAAACTGAAATTAAATGGTGCCTTTGGCTCTTCTACTCTAGATTTCATCTGGGGGTAACTTGGAAGCTGTTAAATTACTAGTAGTTTCAAAACTACAGATATTAGAACATCTGGAATCTGCCCATTTCCCTTTGGTATTAACCTTAGAAAATTATTTTGTTAATTCTGGCCAAGAGGAAGTGCTTTTGGGAGAGAACTTATAAATAATTAATGAAAAAAAAATCAAATGGGCATCTACATACCAAACTCAATTCAAGGGAATACTGAATACTGAAGAACTCCTTGACATACATAATTCCATTCTTACAAATGCCCAGATTCTCAATGTCTATACGATTTGGGAAAATACATACACGTTATTGAGGCTCCTATGTAAATCTAATAAGATAGTGAATATTAAACAAGGCTTCCACATGAAATCATGGTTCAATACCAGATGCAGAAATGCTAAAAAATGTTTGGCAAAATACTCTGTCGGTACAGGAAAAAAAGGAATAAAAAAGTTTCAGATTATATTCTCCTGAAAAAGGAAAGAGAAAGATATAAGAAAACATTAGAAGATGAAATAAATAAGTATTCTATTGGTTTATGGGAAAAACTTAGACAGGCAGTCTCTGATAAGGATGGCAGACAGTTCTGGAGAATTGTCACTCAAAGATTTAACAAATATTCCACTAAAATAGAGTTGCATATTACCCTAGAAGTCTAGATCTCATATTTCTCAGAGGTTTATTATTCTCAGGATGAAGAAGATATGGGTACTGATTATGGTCCTAATCAAATGAATAGGATAACTTATCCTAGGCCTATTAAAATCACAGAAGACAAATTAATTTGGCCCTAAACTCATTGAAGTCCCATAAGGCTCCAGGACCTGATGGAATCTTAGGCGATCTCTGTAAATCATTTCAATATTGGTGGGTCCCATTTCTGACTGTCACATTTAATGGTTTCATTCAAAATTCGAAATTCCCCTTGAGTTGGACAGGCAGTGTTGTATTTCCAGTATTTAAAAAAGAAGATCTGAACAATCCTAAGATGTATAGGCCCATTAGCCTCATTGATGTCTCCCCCAAAATTTTTTCAAAGATTATGCTAGGTAGATTACTGAATTGGGCTGAAGAGAATTCCATCCTCCAAGAATCCCAGAATGGATTTCGGTGAGATCGATAAACTATGCAGCACTGCTATGTTTTACAACACCTGATCTGGAAATATGTTAAGATCAGGAAAAGTAGGCTGTTCCATTGTTTTGCGGACTTCTCTTTAGTTTTTTAACAGTATCAGCAGGAAAATACTTTGGGGCACTCTCGGAGATCTGAACCTGGATGAGACTCTGCTAGACATCCTGATCAGATTGCATGAGAACACCTGGGCCAGAATCCAGTAAAATCAATATGGACACGTGACTGATAGAATCCAGATGAATGTGGGAGTCAGACAGGGATGCATCTTAGCACCAACGTTGTTTAATATTTACAGTAACATGATTTTGACACAAATTACTGATCTGGAATTTCATGCTCCTAAGATTAACAACTGCAGAATAGATACTCTTGCATATGTAGATGACTTAGGGCTTCTTTCAACCTCAGCACTGGCCCTTAGGAGAAAGTTGTGTCTTTTTGAGTCTCAGTGTAAAGGAAACTTAAAAATTAATCTATCTAAAACTAACATTGTGATTTTTGGAAATAATGCCAGGAATCCAGCTAAGTTTAAGATCAATGGGAAACATATAGAATTTGCTAACTGCTATGATTACTTGTGAGTCAGATTTACATGCAACACATCTTAGACAAACCACCTGGAATAGGTATAAAATAAAAATGGCCTCTTCTGTAAATGCTTTAAAAAATGTTAATGCCAAAATGAGGAAATCTTCTGTTAGGGGCATCCTGAGAGTAATAAATGCTAAAATTAGAGCAAGTATAATCTATGCAGCTGAAGTATGGGGCCATTCTAATACTAGTTTGGTGGATACTATTCTTAATAAACCATACAGATATATTCTGATGTTACCTCAAGGTACACCAAACTGTATTCTCAAGTTGGAGTTGGGACAGCAATACTTATCATCATTAATTAATGAAAGACAAATCATTTTTTGGCTTAAGACCTTCCTACTGCCGGAAAACAGTTACCCTAGAAAGTGCCTGGAGGAAAATATTAAACTTGCATCATTAGGATTTGTACACCCATTCATTCAGCTTATACAAAAGACTCTTATGCCAGCAGGTCTACTACATCTCCTTCGTAGGATCTACATTAGACCTATGAGGGAAATTATCTCTGATGTTCAGCTAAGGCCTAGAGAAATAGACAATAATCACCTCCATAGTTAACTTTCTATGCTTAAAATGCATGACTACTACAAATCTTTTAAGGTTATATGTGGTTTCGAGGGTTATCTTACCCAATTGACCTGCCCTAAACTGAGAAGAATTTTTACAAGGTTCAGAGTAGGAGAGTACAATGCACAATATATCCTGTACAGGCAAAAAAGAAAAGGGATCCCAGGTACATAATGATATTTGATTGATTGATAAAAAATTATTTTTCACAGGAAAAACATTTGTTGGGACAAAGTCCCATTTTCAACAAAGTCCTGCATTCCAGTTCATTGTACAATGCACTAAACAGCAATACAATATATTACACAAAAAACAAAAGACACATTACAACATTTACATTAAAAACATGTGCAAGGAAGGCTCACATAATTAAATAAAGTAGCTTTAAAACTGAAAGTTTGTAACAGACTTCAGGTCATCTGACAAGTTATTCCAACTACGTGATACACTGTTCTGAAGTGTGCTATCACCTAGTCTGTTGTAACATCTATGCACTAAAATGCTGTTTGCTGATTTCCTTGTTTTAATATATGCTTCCCTATTAGATTTTCTTTTCACCTGATTATGTAACAAATGATTATATTTTTCATGCAAGATCTTGTGACATGTGACAAGCCAGAGATAATTTCTAGAAGCCTCTGGTTGGAACCAATTTAAATCTTTATAAATTACACAATGATGTAACTTCCTACTACTACCAATAGCAAATTTTTCTATCCTATAGTAAGCTCAATTAATCTGTTTTAAAGCTTGCTGAGTTGAATTCATATAGAGTATAGAACCATATTCCATCACTCTAGGAGCATTTGTTTTGCCAACCATTGTTTTCCCATTAATGGCAAACTTCCTATTACCCTTCTGAGGGCCCCTAGTCTCTGGTATACCTTTTTTGTTTGTACTGTTTTGTGCTCAGTATATGTCATTCTTGAATCTACCTGAAAGCCTAAATAGGTATAACTTTATACACTTCTGATCATGGTTCCATATTGAAGGTGGAGTTGCATCTCTGTCCTGTTTCCCTTATCTTGACCCACTGAAAATAACATACTCTGTGTTTTCTTCGAATTGAGGAGAAGTCCAGAGTTACGCATCCAGTTCTCCATTTGGGGTAAGTCATACTGTATCTTAACCATCATTTCTGTCAAATTACTTGCAGAAGTTAACAACACAGTGTCATCTGCATATAATCTTATATTACTGTGTTCAATAACTTGAGCAAGTTTATTAACATAGATGTTAAACAATAATGGTCCCAGAATCGAGCCCTGGGGAACACCCCTCACCAGTTTCCCAGGGCCTGACACCGAAGACCCACATGCTACACATTGCTGACAATTAGTCAAGTATGACCTCATCCACAGGAACATTGCCCCTTGAATCCCGATCTCCCGTAACCTCTCCAAAACCATTTCATGTTGTACTAAATCAAAGACTTTGCTGAGATCCACGAACACTGCCCCAGTGGACATCCCTTGGTTTAAAGATGTTACCACCAAGTCATTGAATTCCAATAGGGCAGTGCTCGTGAATCTCCCCTTTCTAAAACCATGTTGATTCTCTGATAGTTTGCCATTTGATTCCAAAAAATAACTGAGCTGTATATGTACTCTACACTCTAAAATCTTTGACAATATTGGCAGAAGAGTTATAGGCCTTTAGTTTGAAGGGATGGTTTTATCACCTCCTTTGTAGATGAGAATGACTTTTCCTATTTTCCATATTTCAGGAACAGAGGAGCTACTCAGGCTCCGATTATACAAGTAAGTTATAACAAGTGCTAATACTTGTGCACCCAACTTCAAAAATCTTGCCTCTATGCCATCTACACTTCCAGATTTATTTGGGTTTAAATTCTGCAGCTCCTTTACTATATCTTTCTCCTGTATTACTTCAAATTCAAACATTTGAATTCAAATATCAAACATGTGGTATTAATGTGTCCACTCTATGAGTCCAGTAGTAAAAAATAGTTGGGTGGGTTGTTGGGTGGGCTCATTCTCCCTCCTGTAAAAATGATTGAGTACCCTTTTACCTCTAGGGATAGACAAATCCTGGAAATGACTGTAAAATTCTTGCTGACTACCCATCTATAGAAATATAAACTATTTGTGGATAAGGAAAATTTATCTACATGCTGTATCTGCACCTTTTGATGCCCTTTGCAACTGATTACCTTATATTTTGGTGAACAAAATTGTAGGATGTTTTTAAATATATCTGTATTTTTATGTTTGCTTGCATGCATGCACAAGAAACATAATGCGTCAGCTTAGGAGAGAAGCGGGTTGTGGAGGTGCGGCACTGTGGCAGCCAAAGGAGGCATAGCATTTGGGGGCTTGGCACTGTTGGATCAATGGAGGCACAGTGTGCTGATGACACTGGCTTCCAAAAGTGCCACCAACTTGTAACGTTTTCGCCGCAGCAATCAGGGGCCGCCTCGTCATTGCAGCATCAGCCATTCCACTGCAATGAGGGAGCGCCCCATCATTGCAAGGCGGAATGTTGCTAGTGTAATATTGTTTGTGAACATGGCAGCAAGCTGCCGCCACATTCACGAACAATATTGCACAGCCCCCAATGTCGAGGGGTGCCGAATCCCCCTTGGCATCATGCGCTCCCCAAAACTGTCTTTGCTTACCAACGGGGGCACCAATCCCCGTCAGCTTCAGTCCCCTTCCTGCCCAGTTTAATTTGCTGATGGGGGAGCCCACTCCTTGTTGGCATAATGTCCCCCCCAAAAAACTGTTTCTTTCTGATGAGGGGAGTGCCTAATCCCCCTCGGCTCTTGCACCCCACCCCTCGGTATGTGCCGACGGGGGTGCCCAATCCCCATCAGCTACAGCCCCCTCCCAAAAAACAGTCAGGTGGCATGCTGGGAGCCCACCCCAGCATGCTAAATGCCCCTTTGAAAACAAAAAAAATCCCGTGATTTTTTTTTTAACCTGCAACCCAGAAAATGGTCCCTCGTTGAGTCTGGTGGCCCTGCCCCCAACCCGCGCCCACCCTCTGCACTCCTTGCCTCCCCATCCCCCTCACGCATACTTACCTCCGGAGCATGGCGTGATGATTTTCGGTGGACCGGGAACACGTCTGCACTCTTCAAAGCCGACCGCGAAATGAAGAAATGCCGGTAAGCTGTATAATGGCATAAAAAGGGGGTTTTCAACTTCGGTGCATATTTCAGGCATTTTGGGGAATTTTGCTACCAAATTTTCAACATGGGGTTATTGGGACCCCTCCTCATGAATTCAGGCACTGTCATGGCGTTATTCGGTCCCGAAAGGTGATTTTGAGGTCACTGCGCAGAATCACCTTTTGGGACTGGTTAATGAAATGACGCTGTCAGTGTTCATGAGGTGGGCTCTCAAAAAGTCTATGTTGCAAATTTGGTCGAAAAAATCCAAGAAATGACTGTTTTATGAGCATGCATAGCACAGTTGCTATGCAGGCTCGTAACTTTGCAAATTTGCAATATTTTCACTCCAGATTTTCAACATTGCCATCTTGCTGTGCCTTCTTATGAACAGTACAGCTGTCATTTTTCACATCCTGGGCGAAATGTGTTTTCACACTGCTGGCTCAGAATAGCGCAGTCAGTGTGGGAAATCAGTGTTCAGGACACATTAAGAAAATCACAGTGACACTGTTCATGAGCAGAGGTTCTAAAATGCCTATGTTGAAAATTTTGTGACGAAAGTCCATAAAATAACTGTGTTACGAGCATACATTACGCAGTTTCCATGCATGTTTGTAACTTCGCAAATTTGTAATATTTTCACTCCGGATTTTCAACATTGCCATTTTCCCACACCTCCTTATGAACAATACAGCTGTCATTGTTCACATCCTGGCTGAAATGTGTTTTCACACTTCCGGCACAGAATAGCGTGGTCACTGTGGGAAATCAGTGTTTGGGACACATTATGAAAATCACAGTGATGCTGTTCATGAGCAGAGGTCCTAAAATGCCTATGTTGAAAATGTGGTGACGAAAGTCTATAAAAGGACTGTGTTAAGAGCGTGCGTTGCGCAGTTTCCACGCATGCTCGTAACTTCGCAAATGTGTAATATTTTCACTTCAGATTTTCAACATTGCCATTTTCCCACACCTCCTTATGAACAGTATAGCTGTCATTTTTCACATCCTGCCCAAAATGTGTTTTTGCACTTAACATAGAAACATAGAATTTGATGGCAGATAAGGACTGCTTGGCCCACCCAGTCTGCCCATTTCCCTACCTATTGGATAAGCTGCAGATCCTAGTTAACCAGCAGCCTACTTCTTCCTACCCCCACCCCCTAGAATGGCCTTATGACTGTCCCATGCATGCTTGAATTCCACCACTGTTTTGACTCCACAACCTCCTCTGGAAGGCTGTTCCATGCATCCACAACCCTCTCTGTGAAAAAATACTTCCTTAAATTACCTCTGAGCCACTTCCCATCTTCAAATTGTGCCCTTGTTCTTGCACACCTCTTTTTTGAAAGATGCTACCCTCTTGGACTTTGTTGATTCCTTGAGGTACTTAAAAGTTTCTATCATGTCCCCCCTCCCTCCTTTCCTCAAGGCTATACATATTAAGTTCCTTTAGTCTCTCTTCATATGTCTTCCGGTGCAGACCCTGCACCATTTTAGTTGCCCTCCTCTGGACAGCTTCCATCCTGTCTATGTCTTTGGAGACTGGGTCTCCAGAACTGCACGCAGTACTCAGATGGGGTCTCACCAGCTGTCTATACAGAGGATAATAACTTCCTGTTTTCTACTGGTGATGCCTCTCCCTCACGTGTCCAGTATCCCCCAGCCCTCCTTGCTGCCCTCTCACATTGCTTGCCCACCTTTAGGTCATCTGATATGACTACCCCCAGGGTCCCTTTCCATTTTGTTGTTGTTAGTATCTCACCCCCATGTGTACTCTTCCCTGGGTTTTGTTTCCCAGGTGCATTACTGCACTTCTTAGCATTGAATCTAAGCTGCCATACATTTGACCATTCCTCTAACCTTGCCAAGTCCCTTCTCATCCTTTCCACCCCACCCTGTGCATCAACTCTGTTGCAGATCTTTGTGTCATCTGCAAAGAGACATACTTTTCCTTCCAGTCCCTCTGCAATGTCGCTTATAAAGACATTGAAGAGGACCAGTCCTAATACTGAACCCTGCGGTACCCCACTAGTAATCCCCCTTTCTTCTGAGTGGACTCCATTTACTATTACTCTCTGTGTCCTATTCTCCAGCCAATTCTTTACCCAGGCTGTCATCTTGGGACCCACTCCCAGACTGGCTAACTTGTATATTAATCTTTTGTGTGGGACTGTGTCAAATGCCTTGCTAAAGTCTAGGTAGGCCATGTCCACAGCCCCTCCCTGATCTACTACGTTGGTCACCCAGTCAAAGAAATCTATCAGATTTGTCTGGCATGACCTTCCCACTTTGAATCCATGCTGCCTAGGGTCCTGTGCCTCTCTGGCCTCTAGATACTCAACAATTCTTTCCTTCAGAAGTGATTCCATCATTTTCCCTATCACTGAGGTTAAACTAACATGTCTGTAGTTTCCTGCTTCTGCCTTGCTCCCACTTTTGTGAAGGAGAATCACATCTGCCCTCCTCCAGTCCTCGGGTACCACCCCATCCTCCCATGATTTGTTAAAAAGGGTAGTCAGTGCTATCACTAGTTCTACCCTTAGTTCTTTTAAAATTCTGTGATGAATCCCATCAGGCCCCACTGCTTTGTCCACCTTCAGTTTTAAGAGTTCTTTCATAACCCTTTCTTCTGTAAATGGGCTGGTATCAACTTCTGTATCCAGAGTGTTTCTACTGTCTGTTTTAGGTACCTCCCCTTTTCCTTTGTAAATACTGAGCAAAAATATTTGTTTAGTATCTCTGCCTTTTCACAGTCTCCCTCTGCCTCCTCCCCTTTAATAAGCCTCACTATCCCTCCGTTGGTCTTCCTTCGCTCCCTGATGTACCTATAAAAGGTCTTATCCCCCTTCTTAACTGAGTTGGCTATCTTTTCCTTGGTTTGGGCCTTTACTGTTCTGACTGCCTTCCCAGCTTCCTTTTACTTTAACTGATACAGTTCTCTGTCCTGCTCCTTCTGCGATACCTTGTTCTTTCTGAATGCTTTCTTTTTCTCTTGAACCTTCACTGCCACTTCCTTTGAGAACCATAGTGGTTTCTTACATCGTTTCTTTTTGTTTATTTGCTTCACACAAAGGCTCGTTACCTCTGTGATGGTAGTTTTTATTATTCCCATTGTTCTTCACCCTCCTTCCTGCCCATTTGCTGGTGCATTCCTAGGCACTCACCATTTTGGAAAAGTCAGCCTCCTAAAGTCCAGTACTTTTGCCTTTGTATGGCTTGGCTCTATTGCTGTGTTTATTGTGAACCATACTGTTTGATGGTCGCTAGTTCCCAGATGGCTACCTACTTCTACATCTGTGATCCTCTCTCCATCTCCATTTGAGAGAACCAGGTCTAAGATTGCTCCCTCTCGAGTGGGCTCCAATACTAGTTGTCTAAAGCATGCCCCCTGTAAGGCATCTAGAATAACCCCACTCTTCGAAGTGGCTGCTGCAACTGCACTCCAGTTAACTTCTGGCGCAGAATAGCGTAGTCACTGTGGGAAATCACTGTTCAGAACACATTAAGAAAATCATAGTGACACTGTTCATGAGCAGAGGTCCTAAAATGCCTATGTTGAAACTTTGATGACGAAAGTCCATAAAATGCCTGTGTTATGCACATGCTTTGCGCAGTTTCCACGTGTGCTCAGAGGTGTGAGCATTTTTAATATTCCCACTACAGATTTTCAACATTGCCATCTCTTCACACCTGCCTATGGATGGTACAGCTGTCATTCTTCACATCCTGCCCGATCTGTGTTTTCATACATGTGGCACAGAATGGCATGGTCGCTGTTGGAACTCAAAGTTCGGGACACATTGACAAAATCACATTGCCACTCTTCATGAGAAGAGGTCCCAAATGCTTTCATGAGGTGAGGTAAGAAAAAGGCCATGTTGAAAATTTGTAGTGCAAATACCAACAAACACCCGGGGGGGATGTTAGGGTTTCTAACCATAACGTCCCACCCTGTACAGACTGACAGGCATCAGGGTGTGCCTTTGGATTGCTGACTGTAGTGCTCATGCCATCCCACCCCCCCAGCCACTGACAGGCATCGAGGTGTACCTTGGACTCTTTGGCCCCAGATTTCACTCCATTCTCCTAAGGTGCACCCATTTCAGCATATGTCCTTATGGAATGGGGTGACTGTAAAGCCAAACACCCCAAAGCACACCTCAACATGTGTCAGTGTCTGCAGAATAGGGTGAGGTGACACGGCATGACCTTCATGGGAGACAACCCAAACACTTACCCCAATGCCTGTCCGTCTCTGCAGGATGGAGGTGGGGTTGGTGTGAAGTTCAGTACTTCACTGCCATTCCTATTCTGCATTTGTCTAACTCCTACATTTCTAATGCTAATACCAGCAAGCAAACATTCGGCATTGACAAAAGTTTGTTTAAGAATGTATTTATTATCTTTTTCCTTCATAGTATATTGTAATGGCTAATATGCTGATCAATAAATTTGTACTTGACTTATTCTTAGGTGATAATATTTGCACAAGTAAATATAATGATTTCCACTGTGTTCTGAGGTATCTCTATGTTTCAAGATATGTCCCTTATAATAAGGGTTGGTGTCCCTCAATGTCCCTCATTTTGAGTGATCATGTCCCTCATTTCCATGACAAAAAGTGAGGTAAGCACAAAAAGTGCTCAGCATGGCCATAGTGTATATGCTCCATACAGAATGACAAAGGGGAAAATAAGTGAGCTGTAACAGTCATGGAGAAACACATATGGAGCACTAAATATGCATAAGGGGATTTGCATAACCCAAAACAAAATGGTCAGGCTTCACACCACAGAGGCACCTCTTTGTATATCTGGAATGGGGGTGTTGACTGACTACTGAAAGCAAAGATTAATGGAGTCATATTTTAGGCATTTAATGCTGTAGGCAAACTATACTTTACAAATTAATGGAAATTTGATGGCAAAAATCAAAAACCATTAAACAATTAGCAAAAGGATTTAATGGTGAGAATGAATGTGTTTGTCTAATTTTAATGGGAAATCAATGGGAATTGTATTTCAATGGCTCTAATTGCTAGCAGTAGAATGAAAAATAGAAACTGATGTCTTTTTTTTAGATGAGCCCAGCTGGTTCAGTTCTGGGGTTGCCAAGGAAGTAAGGAAAAAGAGTTTGGCCTATAGAAAATTCAGGAAGATCAAGAGAGAGGTGAGTAGGGAAAATTACCTAAGGTTGGCTAGTGAGGCAAGTAAGGAAGTCCGGCGAGCAAAGGCACAGAAGGAGCTGCTGATAGCTGAAAGAATTAAAAAGGGAGAGAAGGCTTTCTTTCACTATATAAGTGAGAAAAGGAACAAGAAGGAAGGGATTGTTAGGCTTAAGAAAGGGGTGAAGTGAGTGGAGGATAATGGAGGAAAAGAAGAGATACTAAATAGGAAGGCAGTATAGCGCAGTGGTTTAAGGCTCTGAGCTGCAAATCTAGAGACCTGGGTTTGAATCTCACAGCCCCAGCTTGCGTACTGTGTGACCTTGAGCAAGTCACTTAACTTCCCTTTGCACCCAGGTCGCACCTGTAAACAAGCTTTCAGCTTAGTGTGCCACTCCTGGTTAAACAATTGGTGGGAAAAAAAAGAATACTTCTGTTCTGTCTTCACCAGGGAGAAGGACAGACAAGTGCCTTCAGGAGGGAAAAGAGTAGGCGGGGGGAGGGGAACGCAGTTGTAGTGATAGAGGAGGATAGAGTGAGAGAGGATCTGCTGGCATCGAAAGTGGAAAAATCACCAGGCCCGGATAGAATACATCCAATGGTACTAAAGGAACTGGCTGAGGAGCTGGCAAGGCCACTGGCAGACCTATTTAATAGTTCACTAGAGTCAGGTGTGGTACCACAGGACTGGAAAACAGCACATGTAGTGCCCTTTCACAAAAGCAGTCCCAAGGATGATCCAGGGAATTACAGACCAGTCAGTCTGACCTCCATTGTGGGCAAGCTCATGGAGACCATACTAAAGGAAAGGTTGGTGGAATATCTAGAGGAGCATGGTCTCCAGGATGAGAGGCAGCATGGGTTCATGGGGGGGGGATCGTGTCAAACAAATCTGATTTACTTCTTTGACTGGATCACTAAGAAAGTAGACAGGGGCCAAGTGGTAGACATCCTCTATCTTGATTTCAGCAAGGCCTTTGACTCTGTGCCCTACAAAAGTTTGATCAGGAAGTTGGTGGATCTTGGAGTTGGGGAAATGATGGCCAGATGGGTAGAAAACTGTCTGAGGGACAGAACCCAGTGGGTGCTTGTGGGGGAGAGTTATCTGGCAATAGAGAGCTAACTAGTGGGGACCCACAGGGCTCCGTGCTGGGGCCAGTGTTGTTCAATGTCTTCATCAATGACATTGGGGATGGCATTAAAGGCAAAATGTGCCTATTCACGGATGACACCAGGCTCTGTGAGATAGTAGACACAGCTGAAGGGATATGGGGCCTACAGGAAGATCTGGAAAAGTTGGGGAGGTATTCCAGGATCTGGCAGCTTGGCTTCAATGCCAAGAAATGCAAAGTTATGCATATTCATAGTATCATAGTAAAAGCCAGCAGAATAGGCCCCATGGTCTATTGTGTCTGCTTGGAAGCTCGCCCCCTACTGGGAGTTGGCTCCTCTACCCCCCTAGCCCCAGAGGTGGCCCTCCCTAATTATATTGGAGCCAAGAATCCCAGAAAAGAGTATTACCTGGGTGGAGTCCAAGTATCTGCATCAGAGAAGGACCTGGGACTGATGACCACTAGTGACCTGAAATACTCCACGCAGTGCAAGAAAGCAACAGCAAAGGCAAACAAGATGCTGGGATGCATAGTTAGGGGGATCAGTAGTAGGAGAGAGGAGGTTATACTGCCCTTGTACGGGTCACTGGTAAGGCCGCATCTAGAGTATGGAGTTTAGTACAGGTGCCCACACCTCAAAAAGGACATTAACCTGCTGGAGATGGTCCAGAGGAGGGCTACAAAGATGATAGCCAGTCAGCAGGGCAAGGCATATGAGGAGAGGTTGGGGGTACTGAACATGTACTCCCTGGAAGACGGTGGGGGGGACATGATTGGGACCTTTAAGTACTTGAAAGGGATAAATAAGGTTGATAAGGAGTGTCTCTTTAAGCTGAGTGGCAAACATAACATGAGGGGGCACAGTCTTAAGCTGGAGGGTGGGAGGTTTATGAGGGAGGTCAGGAAGCACTTCTTCACAGAGAGGGTGGTGGACACTTGGAATGCACTGCTGGAAGAGGTCATCTTGTTGAAGACAGTGGGCAGCTTTAAGAGAGGCTGGAATAGGCATGGGGGAAGGTAAGGATCATGGGTAGGTAGGATGGGAGGAGTGGGGAGGGAGGGCAGGGGCATTAGCTCAAGCTGTGGACCCTGCAATATGAGCAGACTTAATAGACCAAATAGCCTTCTTCTGCTGGCTTCTTCATATGTTCTCATATGTTTGTATGATTTGCATGCTTAGCTTAGCTGCTGCACACATGGCAAGCATGCAATACGTGAACCTGATGTGATTTTTAAATGATGTTGACACCAGCTTAGCTGCTGCATGTATGTCAAGTTTCCATCATGTGAACCTGATTTGCTTTTTAGATCTGGTTTGCTTAGGTTCACTTTGTGTATGCTAACTACATGCAGCATTGAATAATTAAGCATGTGGCATGAATTGTGCATGTACGCAGCACTCTTGTGTTTCTGTAAGGGTGATTCCTCAAAATGACACGACTAAATGTTTTCCTCAGCCTGGCTGCTTGATCTATTGGGATGCTATTAACACAGACAAATAAATAAATTGCTACCCTCAATTCACTGACCTCTAGGTCCCAAAGCCAAATTCTGCCTTGCAGCTGTACTCTCCTCATTGTAGCATCCCCTGCAACTTGTTTCATGCTACTCCATTCCTCTTTCATCCTTCCTGTCTGTTAAACTCTGCCAAGATTAATGCATCCCAGACAACAACAAGAACAGGCAGATCACAGACTGTCCCCAAACAGTGTGAAGATGAACCCTGGCATAGTGGCCTGAAATCACAAGTGCCACACATGCAACCTGCTTCTTTCCCATGATTGGGGATGCAGTGCAGCACAAAGTGCTTTATCTCTCCCACTCGTACTCACCCTCATGGATTGCCAGCTGTACTCACACACTGTTCCTCCATAGAAGCTCAAGTGCAGCTCCTCTAACACTGCTGTTGCTGTCAGGCTCTCTGTCCACTCTGCAGGAACTTTTCAATGAACACTCTGTAGAACCATTGACCTCTCTCCCTCCTGAACAGGTAGCAGGGGCACGGACCCATACTGGCTGCCCACATACATTTCACATTGCATTAACTGGAGGCCAAGGCTGCATGACGAATATGGCTCTGCTCCATCTCACTGCTGCCACAGCACAGAGCTTCTCCCATGCTGCTTGGATCATGCTACCATTAATAAAGAACCTGCCATCTGGTGGGAGCATGCATCACCCCATGGATCGGGTTGTAAACTAAACAAACAGAACAAATACTAAAGAAATAATTTATTAAAATTTCAGAACAGGATATGTTCATTATAACCTAAATCTTGTTTGTAAAACATCCTGAACAATGATAGAAAACATGCCCACCTTGTAAATGAGTTGACTAAGGGTGTTTCACCTGGTTAAATAAAGACTTGATTGATTGATAGAAAGAGATACTAGACTGTAAAAAAAAAAATAATTAGAATGGAAATTAATAAAAACAGTACAGTCCTTAATGTCATCCAAAGCACGCGAGAACACTGTTACATCGATGCCTTAAAGAGGGTATACTTATGTTAGGTGGAACCTGTGCAGCCTGACATGCTTTACCCAGGTCAGCTTTCCCAGAATGCGGCAGTAACCCGATGCTACCATGCCCGATGCTACTGCTCCCGATGGAGTAAGGAAGTGGATGTGACAGACCCCATCGGAGCTGCAGGAAAGGACTGCTGGATGGGATTGCTGGCCGAGCTGCCCCGGTGGTGTGAAGGGGGATACCACTGGGTGCTCAGTTGGCATACTGTGCATGACCTGGGTTCTGATCCAGGTCATGTCATTTTACACATTGCACCCCCCGTAACTATTGTAACATTACTCTGGGGTCTGCTTCCTCTCAGAGTTAGATATTTTAGTTACAGGGGGTGTGGGGGGCAAAGTCCCCCACATTTTACAGTTAAAGTCACTGAAATGCCCATAATTTGTACGTCATGCATTTCAGTGATTTGGGACAGTATCTTCCGGGCCAGTTTTCTTGGTTTGCTGAGCGTCAGCATTTCGAGTTTCATGTTAACATTGTATATCCTTAAAGAGGGACTCCGGTAAAAAGTGCTACATTGTAAAATTAGAATAAGCATACCTGTAATAAAACTCATACTAAAAATTAGGTTTCTATGTTACTTAATTTTAAAGTTATGAGCTATTTTGTAACCTTGCTTTCACTACCTGTTAAAAAAAACTGTTTCATTGAAGAGCTGCTGCTGATTATGTCATCTCCTGAACTCACAGTCTAGTCCTCCCTCTCAGCAAGCTTATAGGACCTGTTTTTCCAAAGTTTAAAGATCATGTGCAGTGGTTTTCACAAGTGAAACAGGCAGCACCATTCAAAAATAAAAACAAAAAAGATTGCTATAAAAACTACGCATGTCTCAGGTTTTGTAACAAAGTTGATACATTTGTATTTTTTTAATTCCTTTTTGGTGCTGATACTAATTGAGGTGCTACTCTACTGTGCCTGCTAGGAAGGTGTTTTGCTACTAGTAATGTAATGCTGCTGACTTCATTGCTGTTTGTCAGTGTCTGGTTTACAATAATGTTTAATAGGGGCCTTATATGTGTTAACTCCTACTAGGGGTGGAAGTGTTAGCCCTGTAAAGTGATCATTTTAATATAGAGTACAACATACCGTTGAATGAGCCTGATTGTAAGTCAATTAACAGCCTACCAGGGAGAAAACATCGGGCTGGCTTCTGAACTGAAATGTGTAGTAAGGTCTCAAAACAGCATTACCTGTCCCACCCCCATTTACAGGGAGATGGAATAATTGTTTAAAAGTGCCATCCCTAGAAGTCACTTCAATTCAATGACAAGTGTGAATGATCACAGCCTTTCATCACATTAGAGTTAGCCAGTCTGCAAATTTCACAGCAGTGTGTTATGACTCATCATCCAGCAACCTTGGAAAACAGGACCACAACAGAAAGCCCCCCCAAACAAAAGAAAATACGACTTTGTCAACTTTATTACAAAATCTGAAACACACATAGTTTATA
The DNA here is from genome assembly GCA_016271365.2 of Neoceratodus forsteri. Classification (NCBI taxonomy): domain Eukaryota; kingdom Metazoa; phylum Chordata; order Ceratodontiformes; family Ceratodontidae; genus Neoceratodus; species Neoceratodus forsteri. The sequence goes on from JADMNL010000035.1 coordinate 31,387,069, forward strand.
AAGAATGTTTACTGAATGGTGTTGCCTGTTTTACTTGTGAAAATCATTGAACATAATCTTTACACTTTGGTGAAACAGGTCCTATAAGCTTGCTGACAGGGAGGGCTAGACTGTGAGTTCAGGAGATGACATCATCAGCACTCTTCACTGAAACTGACTTTTTACAACTGTGGCCGGAGCCTACAGGAGTATTGCATGTACAAAAGTAGTGATGTCATGTTTTCTGTCTGTGGAACTGACTGAAGGTGTAAATAGTCTCCTCCGCCTTACTCTCCTCCAAGCAATGTTCTCCGCCCTCAAATAAATACACTTTCATGTTAGTCAATGGTTGCAGGGTACTATTTTCTTTCTTAAATGAGTGGTACAAGAACTGGAACCTGAGCAGTGGGAGGCAGCATTAGGTGTTTTTTTTTGGAGTAAGATCCACCTCCGCCTCCACCCCAAACTTTTTTCTGATTCATGTGGGAGGAGTATGAGAAAACTCTAGCATGCTGTAACATGATACACTAGTTTGGCACCTTATCAACCAACAGACATGCCTGTGCAGTAGAGAACAGGACAGAACAGAAGTTACTTAATGCCTTCGAATTGACTTAAAAATCCTTTGGAACAAATGATTATCAGAACCACCTGGGGCCTCAGAAGGAGACCTAGACACACATTCTAATTTACAGTAAGAGCCACATGTTTTTCTTAAACATTATATATACAAGAATGTATAGTTTATATCTAATTTGTCTTTAGTAGTTTCAAAACTTTGAATGCATTGAGACACACACACACACACACACACACACCCCAAGCAGAACACAGCTGGATAAGGTACCAGTATTTAGGAAACTTGTCATACTTACCCAAAGTCTAGCAATGTGAATCCTGGCTATGACTATAGGTGTTTACAACTGAATGATAATAATCACATTTTTGCTTCACTTGCAAATAGGTAGATATTTGTGTCTAATTTCTGTTTGACTTACTGTAGGTTACACATATAATCTTTGATTTCAAGTATTTGCTAAATTGTAAATGTAGGTATCAGTATTCTGTTAGTAGGTAATGCTGATTGTGGTCTGTGACAAGATAAATTTTTTTTTTACAAATGAAGTGCATGGTAGGAAGCTGAAAACAGACTTTGATGATAAAGTGTGTTTTTTCTTTTAAGTTTGAGATGTATTAGAAAACACTGAACAAGAAAACAATTGGTAATTTTAAAAGCTATTCTGATCAGAGCTGACATAAAAAAATCTTTATTTTTTTTTCTCATGGACACTAGAAATATGATGTCAGCATTCACTCCATTAAACCTGTTTTTCAGGTTTTTTTATAGCATATTGCCAAGGCAATCTTCCCAGAATGCAATCTGTCATGGGGGGGGTTGAAATTGTTTTAATCATGAAGCATTAGTGTTGAGTTTATATGTGGTAAGTAGGTGGGGTATGATGTTTTGAATGTGGCAGTAGGATTTAGCATGTGCACTGCTTTAATATCATTTCACAGTATTTTATACTTTCTTAAAAAGATACTCCACATTTGTGTGGGGGCTGTGGGATTCAAACCTAGATCTCCAGATTTGCAGAGAAGAGCCTTAAACCACTGTGCTATACTGCCTCCCTAGTTATGGCAGTCATCTATTTTATGGTTCAGCATTCACTCCATTAAACCTGTTTTTCAGGTTTTCTATAGCATCTTCCAAGGCAATCTTCCCAGAATGCAATATGTCACGGGGGGAGGGGTTGAAATTGTTTTAAGCATGAAGCATTGGTGTTATTCTTAAGCTTATTGTGAATGTTTCTGATTTTATGGGTATTTATTGAATTTTCTGAATTTTATTTATTTGTGCAGCACCTTGATATTTGAAAGGCGCTATGTTAAATAAAGCTTATTATTATTATTATTAGTAGTAGTAGTAATGCATTTAAAAATACAATTTTTAATTGTCTTTACAGTTAAACATGCAGTTTCATGCCAGGGCTTATTTTTTTTTGGAGGGGGTCAAATTATTTTAAACATGGGCACAGTACTTGGTAAATACAGACTTTGATGATAAAGTGTATTTTTTCTTTCAAGTTTGAGAAGTATGTATTATATATGTGTAACTGTGTTGTAAATGGTTAAGTAGGCAGTGGTTTAAGGCTCTGAGCTACAAACCTGGAGACCTGGGTTTGACTCCCACAGCCCCCACTTGCATACTGTGTGACCCTGCACAAATCACCTAACTTCCTTGTGCTCCCAGGTCACATCTGTAAACAAGCTTTCAGCTTAGTGTGTCTCTCCTGGTAAAAAAAAGTGCCTAGAATTATTTTGTTAATATAGTTGAGTTTATATGTGGTAAGTAGGTAGGGTATGATGTTTTGAATGTGGCAGTAGGATTCAGCTTGTGCACTACTTTAAAATCATTTCACAGTATTTTATACTTTCTTAAAAAGACACTCCACATTTGTGTGGGGGCTGTGGGATTCAAACCTAGATCTCCAGATTAGCAGAGAAAAGCCTTAAACCACCGTGCTATACTGCCTCCCTAGTTATGGCAGTCATCTGTTTTATGGTTCATGGTGTTGGGGTAGTAAACATACTAACATACAAAAATGCCAGCAGAATAGGCCTAGCAGGCTTTCGTGTCTTTTCCTTTGGTCAGTCCCTACCCTGGGAGCTGACCTTGCTGCCCCCTCCACCCTCTCGGGCTTCTCCCTTCCCAGTCCAGGGGAGAGCTAGGTAACTGGGGTTTCTGTAGGACAACAGCTACTAAATAGCTCTTCTTGATGTGGTGCCTGTGTGCCTAAACTATGTAATCTGTTTATCTACTGTTACCCATGTAACTCCAGTGAATGATTGTTATAACTCTCTGCTCTCCGAGCCATTGGTTTTGGACTTGTTAACCGTGCTGTCTTTGTATTAGTTTCAAAGAGGTGCCTTTGTAAATGAGTCTCTGACTCAAAGGTTTGTAAATCTGATATTTTTTAAATAAATAAATGTTTATGTTTAAGTCCATGAAACACCCTTACCTAGTTAATGCATTCACAGTCGTAGTGGCTCTGCCAGAGCTTGTTTGAACAAGCAGTGTATTTAGGGTTGTAAAATGACTTGTAACCTTTGAAAAAAGTAACTTAGAGATCTTATTTTTGGCATGAGACTGATTGGGGCTATGATGATAAACATTCTGATTTTATTGGTGCCAGAAATGTTGATAAATAATAGTCCCTCTTTAAAGAACTGGGTAAGGAATTCAAGTGCTGTGCCTTAGGTTCAAATAGAAGTGTGTAATGCCCGCTATGCCCATCTCTGAGCAGTATAAAACCCACGCATGCTCAAGCGTCCCTAGGTGCTATGATTTCTTTGCATCAGAGTAGCTGCTCCTTCCCTGTCTGCACTTTTGCAGTGGCACAGCTGCTTTTTGGCATTCTGACCCCCTTTTCTTGTCTCTGCCACTGCTGAGTTTTCTGTCCAGATTTCTCTGTCAGTCTTCCATCTTTTGTCTCTGTTCCTGCTGGAGTGCTCATTCTCTGATGATTCTCGTCTGTCTTTGCATTTGTTTTTACTGCCTTTCTGTTCCCTCCTGTGTTTTTGTCTGTGGCCCAATGGCCACTCTCATCTGTGACCTGTGTGGCTTTTGGCTCTATGTGTTTCCTGGATTCTGCTGCTTTCTTTTCTGTAAATTATTTTTATTAAAACATCCAGTCATAGTATATTACAGAGTAATTGTTAATAAGTACAGTTATACATTCAAGTGTTGCTCAGATGTCATTGCCTAACACAGTAAACAGCTAGTCTACTTACAAAAAAGAGATTATCTTGTAGGGTTACATTTGAGATAATATTGAGGCAGACTGCTTAGTTAATATCGGAGGTATGCTGGCAGGGGCACAAGGACCACTCAATACCTCAGAATGTTACTCCATTCCACTACTTGTTCTAAGGGGCCCATAGGCTCTGATATGTGTCAGAATTACAGATGCAGTGAAATTTAAATTTTGCCGGCAAAATTCCAGTGAAATCACCAATTTTGCCCCTTGAAATATTTTGTGAAATTACAGCCTTGGAGCAGAATTTTGCCCATATGGTTGTGTGAAATTTTACCTGTGTGGTTGTGCAAACTTACACCTGAAAAGTTCGCTTCCACTGCTAAGTTTCTGTAATTTTATTCACAGGAGTCCAAATCGGGCACTGTTATGCAATGCCAGATCTGTCTGCAACAAGACTGGTCTCATCGCAGACTTTGTTGCTAGGGCAGATCTGGCTTGCATTACCGAGACCTGGTTGGATAGAAATGCTGCCCCTTTTCTAAAGGTAGCTGTTCCCACCGGGTACTCGGTTATATATCGCCCAAGATTGGACCATGGGGGGGGGGTTGCAGTCTGTTTCAAGACCGAATTGGGCCTAACTAGTGTACCAGTCGAGGAGGCCAGGTCATTTGATTGTACCGTGGTAGCTGGTGTGGGGTGCAGGATAGCTTTCATTTATCATCCACCAGGTGATGAGAAGCTGTTCCTGCAGGAAATAGCAGACTTCGCCGTCAACATGGCTTTGGTGTCACCCAGACTGATGGTTCTGGGTGGACTTCAATGCCTGGGTTGACGACGAATCCTCGCTTTTTGGTCAACATTTTCTCCAGGTGATGACATCTCTGGGCTTCACACAGGTTGTCTCCTCAGCTACCCATAAGGGTGGCCACTCTCTTGATCTGGTTTTCCTCTTGGGGATCAAGGCCTCCAACTTAGTGGTGGAACCAGTTTGTTGGTCCAACCACTACACAGTTGGGTTCAATTTTTCGACCCCCCTGTGTAGGTCAGCCCCGTGGAGTTGGTCATGTACCACCCTTTGCAGGATGTGGTCCCTGAAGACCTGATGGCGGTAATTGACCTCTTGTCATTGGATGAGACTTGCACAGATCCCGAGTAGTTGGTTGTGGCCTATAATGGGGCCGTATCCTTAGCCCTCAATCTGATTGCTCCTATCCATGTTCGCCCCCTCGCGCATCTCCCTGGGGCCCCCTGGTTTAATGGGGCTCTCATGGAGCTGCGAAGATTGGGGCGTAGGTTAGAGCATCATTGGAGGAAGACTGCCTCTGATGCTGACCACCTTATTTTGTTAGAACATTACAAATTATACCAAACAGAAATTTCTCATAAGAAGGCAGAATTTCTGTTCAGGGAAACAGCTGTCACATGGAACCAACCGGCTCAACTCTTCAGAACTGTTGACAGGCTGTGCAACCCAGCCTGTCAGCAGTCCCGTCGAGTTTTTTCACAGAATGATTGTAATGAGATCACTCACTTCTTTGTAAATAAGGTGGTTGACATCAGGTGGGAGTGCCACCAACTTCATTCTAAGGCAGTTGCTGTTGATCGGTGCTTTGTAGCAGTGCCCGGAATTTCCTGGAGTACCTTTGACCTGCTGGATTTCATAGATATTATGTGGATTGTCCAGGAGATGCATCCCACATGCTGTAGTTTAAACCCTGGCCCTACTTCCCTGATTTTGGGTTGTAGCAATACTATCGGCCCCATCTTTGTTCAGATTGTCTAGTGCTCTTTGGATTCGGGTGAGTTCCCTAGCTCCCTGAAGGAGGGGGTGGTGACCCCCCTTCTGAAGAAAGCTTCTTTAGACCCAGAGAACCTAACAAACTACAGGTCTATCACTAATCTCCCTTTTGTGGGGAAGGTTATTGAGAAAGTTGTGGCTGCTCAACTGGATAACCATTTAACCATCCATAATTTATACAAACCCCTCCAATCGGGTTTTCGTAAGAAGCATAGTACTGAGACCGCTCTGGTTCGGGTGCCCAATGATCTCCTGATGGTGAGAGATCGGAGACAACATTCCATCTTGGTTCTCGTGGATTTATCATCAGCTTTTGATACTGTGGATCATGGGGTTCTGCTCGAACATCTGAGGTTCACCTGTGGGCTGTCTAGTACAGTCCTCAGATGGTTTTCATCTTTCCTCACTGGTAGAATGCAGAGAGTTGTCTCGGGTTTATTTTCCTCCGGGGCTTTCTCTCTGCCCTGTGGGGTACCTCAGGGTTTGGTGTTGTCTCCCATGTTATTCGCAGTATGCATGCTGCCCCTTGGAGACATTGTAAGATGGTATGGGCTGAGGTTTCATTGCTATGCTGATGATACCCAGCTCTACCTGTCTTTTGCTCCTGACCAGGTTAGTGCAATCTCAGTACTGAACAGCTGCCTCATAGAAATCCAAGACTGGATGAATACCAGTGGTCTAAAGTTGAACCCAGGAAAGTCTGAGGTTTTGGTTGTGGACCCGGATCGTAGGGCAGAGGGGTTGAGGACTAGGCTCCCTTCTGGTTTAGTCCTGGGGGAGGTCCAGTTTCTCACCTCTGAATGAGTGCATAACCTAGGGATGGTGCTTGACGATGGTCTGTCTCTTAGTCATCAGGTTTCGGCAGTCATCAAGCTGGCCTTTTACCATCTTAGGAACATCGCTAGGATTAGGCAACTTGTTCCAGCCAATGACCTACCTATCTTGGTCCATGCCTTTGTGACATCGCGCCTTGATTACTGCAACTCCCTCTACCTAGGGCTTTCTGGGGTTGATATCCACCGCTTGCAGCTAGTGCAGAATGTGGCAGCACGTTTGTTGAGTGGGGTTTCTAGATCTCATATCATCCCTGTGCTGCACGATCTGCACTGGCTGCCTATTCAGTGGTGGATCACCTTTAAGGTAGGTCTTTTGACTTACAAAGCCCTACATGGTTTGGGTCCTGATTACTTGAAAGAGCTCCTGGTTCCTTACATCCCCCTGCAACAGCTCCGCTCAGCTGATGAGGGGTTGCTGGAGATTCCGAGGGTCAGTCTAAAGTCATCTGGTGCGCGTGACTTTGGATTTGTGGCATTGACCCTCTGGAACTCTCTGCCCTGTCAGCTTCGGGAGTGCAGGACGGTGGGGAGTTTCAAGCAGGCACTTAAGACTTTTCTATGGGGGAAGCTTTTCCAGTATTTTCCTGATTTTATCTTGTATTTATTGTGTTTTGTTTTATGTGTACCGTACAGCGCTTTGGAATTTTGAAAGGCGCTCAACAAATAAATTTTATTATTATTATTGTAAAACTAGAAGGACTGGTCACTAATACTGTCTTTGCATCCCAAGGACAATACAACTTTACAGGCTCTGGGCTGGTATGTGGGTGTCTTAGGGAGCATTGCATGGCATTTGTATTTACCCATGCATGGCAACAACCATTGTCATGAGATACAAAAGTTGTATTTATTGTGCCAAATGAGGCAACAAACATGGTCCTGGTGTACATTTGTGTACTGTCTGGCTACACCCCTGGTGGGGTAGCACACCCTAACAAGGGAGGGGGTAGCAGTGAGTCCTCTTGGTGTGCAGATCTGAAATCCCTGGCTACACCCCTGGTTTGTAGTAGGATAGAGACAGACAATAGGAGAGAGAGACTGTGTGAGAGAGAAAATATAATATATATAGTTTGGTGAATTGTGAGTGAGAGAGTGAGAGTTTGTGTTGTGTGTGTACAGTGTGTGTGCTGATTTTGAACTTCAGTTTATACCCTATTTCATTATTTAACAAAAGTTTATCTTTCTTTTTGTGTTCTATTTTCTCTGTTTATCTTGTGCGTTTGTGAGTGTGTGTGTGTGTGTGTGTGCAGGGCTGCAGCTAGGAATTTTGGGGCCCCTGACAGGTATCTTGATTAGGGCCCCTGTATCCCTAACCACTAAGCCAAGGGTGTGGGGGCTACCAGGCCCCCAGAAGCTCTGGGGTTTTCGATGCTCTGTGGTGAGTTTTAGGGCTTCTATTGAAGCTAAAAATAAGATTTTGTGATGCTTTCCCTAACCCATAATCCATGAAATAATTTATTTTTAACCACTGAAGTCAGAGGTGTTGTGAGCTTTCCTCCCTCGCAGGAGTAGGCTAGTGTGTATATGTGTGTGTGTGTGTGTATATGTGTGTGTGTTTGTTTCCTGCAGAGGCACTACACTGCACTGGGATGGTAAGGGGTAGGAAAATGGAAGGAAATAAAAAGGAAAAATCCACATGAGCCACGACCATCAATAATGATGGCAGGACAGTACTCGTGGACCCCTCCCTATGTGGATCCCTGCTGGTGTAACAATGGAGGAAGGGGGAACTGGAATCACCTGAAGCAAATGTGAGGTGGTGATGATCAGGAGGCCAAACCACTATAGATATATACAGTATAAATAGAAAATATGAGGAAGATAAACCCAGGCAATCTAGGAAAGACAACAGAAATTATATGGAATTTCCAATGTTTTCCCAGAGGTGGCATTTGCTTTTTTTTATATATAGATTTTTACACCTTGACCAACACCACATCACCATCTCCCCCAGGGCAGATGAACCCTCCACTGCGTAACCTTGGCCCTTCTATTGCTGCTTCCCCTGCAGTGTACCCCCTCATGGCAGGGCTTCAAAGGAGGTCCATTCTACCCCTGATGAGGAACTTCAAGATCTGGTGATGGGCTGGTGGCAGACTTCATGGCATGGGGTGGCAGCTGCTGTTTTTTTCCTTGGTTTTCCTACCCACCCTCCCACTAGATCATAGATGGCACCACAGATGACCTTTAACCACACAGCAATGTTCCTGGAGGGAAGCCGGCTCTCTTGCTGCCAGCCACAATTGCTGCTGTCATACCAAATGCAGCATCATCCCTTCCCCAAACAAAAAAAACACACATAGCCTTGGTCAACCACCTGCATGTCCTAAGTCTGCTGCTAAACCAAGGTCATTGACATGGCTGTACACTGGGTCCACAGTGGTCCATGTCACTCACACATTTTTTTTTATTAGTACCTTTTCCATCCTTGTCAGTCTACCAGTTGGCCCTAGTACTTTCCCAAAGCAGTTGGCAGCAGGAACAGTGGGTTATGTCCACATCCCCAATGATCCCTCTCCAATCTATGTGTCATTTAGAGAGTAGCTATGGCCTAAAGGGATTATATAGCATTTAGCTAGCTTAGCTTTTTTTTACCTGGATGATGGTGGTGGATGCTGGACTAGCCTGAAGAAGAGTGGAAAACACAATGATGGAGACACAGCACATGTTCGGGTTGTGAGAGGGAACTACTCAAGTCTTTCTTGACGAAGCGACAAAGAGCCACAGTGCCTCACATCACCAGGCAGCAAGTAAGTGAGCCTGCATGACTCATGATCAAGAATCGATGTCTGACCGTCCAGCAACTCAAGGCGATGGCGGAACCAAACTGACTGCTGTTTTCTTACTCCGGTGGTGGCCAGTGACTTGTCGCTTTGTGCCCATGGACTGCCCTAATCATTGCTCAAATGATATTCAGGGTGAGGTGAGCAAGCCACAAAGCAACAGCATGCACTAAGTGCTCCAGACTACAGGAACCAATCCTGACCTCACGAAATGCACCCACGTCACGTCACAAGACTGTAAATAGTCTACATGAATAATTATGTAGACCCTGGCCCAGATGGAAACTAAGGTCATGACATTCTGCAATGCACAGAGCAAGTATAAACCTCTGTCCCTCACCATCAAGAACCACGTGGGGACTTCTCTTGAACATGTTCCTGAATTTAAATATCTCTGCATCACCTTGGACAGTTCCCTTTCTTACACACGGCACATTGGCAATGTAGCTAAAGCCGCCAACATACAGATCGGCCTGCTCCACAAGCACAAACACTGCATAGAAATATAGAATTTGATGGCAGATAAGGACTGCTTGGCCCACCTAGTCTGCCCATTTCCCTACCTAACGGATAAGCTGCAGATCCTAGTTAACCAACAGTCTACTTCCTCCTACCCCCTACTAGAATTGTCTTATGTCTGTCCCATGCATTCTTGAATTTTCCCACTGTTTTTGACTCTATGACCTCCTCAGAAAGGTTGTTCCATGCATCTACAACCCACTCTGTGAAGAAATACTTCCTCACATTACCTCTGAGCCATCCCCCCATCTTCAGTTTGTGCCCGCTTGTTCTTCCACATCTCTTTTTCTGAAAGATGCTACCCTCTTGTACTTTGTTGATTCCCTTGAGATATTTGAAAGTTTCTATCACGTTCCCCCTCTCTTCCTCCTTTCCTTGAGGCTATACATCTTAAGGGCCTTTAGTCTTTCTTCATATGTCTTCTGGTGCAGACCCTGCACCATTTTGGTTGCCCTCCTCTGGACAGCCTCCACCCTGTCTATGTCTTTGAGGAGATGGGGTCTCCAGAACTGTACACAGTACTCCAGATGTGGTCTTACCAAGTCCCTTTTCATCCTTTCCACTCCACCTTGTGTATCAATCCTGCTGCAGATCTTTATGTCATCTGCAAAGAGACATACTTTCCCTTCCAGTCCCTCTGCAGTGTCACTTATAAAGACATTAAAAAGGGACGGCCCCAGCATTGAACCCTGCGGTACCCCACCAGTAATCCTCCTTTCTTCACTGTGGACTCCATTTACTATTACCCGCTGTGTCCTGTTGTCCAGCCAGTGTTTAACCCAGGCTACCACCCTGGGACCCACTCCCAGGCTGGCTAATTTGTTTAGTAATCTTTTGTGCGGGACTGTGTCAAATGCCTTGCTAAAGTCTAGGTAGACCATGTTCACAGCCCCTCCCTGGTCTACTACTTTGGTCACCCAGTCAAAGAAATCAATTAGATTTGTTTGACATGACCTTCCTGCTGTGAATCCATGCTGCCTTGGGTCCCAGCCCCACTGGCCTCTAGATACTCAACAATTCTTTCCTTCAGAAGTGATTCCATCATTTTCCCTACCACTGAGGTCAAACTGACAGGTCTGTAGTTTCCTGCCTCTGTCTTGCTCCCACTTTTGTGAAGGGGAATCACATCCGCCCTTCTACAGTCCTCAGGTACCACACCATCCTCCCATGATTTATTAAAAAGGGTAGTCAGTGGTGTTACTAGTTCTTCCCTTAGTTCTTTTAGAATTCTGGGGTGAATCCCATCAGGCCCCATTGCTTTATCCACCTTCAGTTTTAAGAGTTCTTTCAGAACCCTTTCTTCTGTGATAGGACTAATATCAACCTGCCTATCCAGAGTGCTTCTATTGACTGGATTAGGTATCTCCCCCTGCTTTTCCATTGTGAATACTGAGCAGAAATATTCATTCAGTATTCCTGCTTTTTCACTGTCACTCTCTACCCAACCATCTTCCTCTTTATTCATCCTCAGTATCCCTGCCTTCATCTTTCTTTGCTCCCTAATGTGCCCATAAAAGGTTTTATCCCCCTTCTTAACCAAGTTGGCTATCTTTTCTTCGGTTTGGGCCTATGCTATTCTGACTGCCTTCCCCACTTCCTTCTGCTTTAAGTGGTACAGTTCTATTTCCTGCTCCTTCTGTGTTTCCTTATACTTCCTGAATGCTATCTTTTTCTCCCTTGTCTTTCCCACCACTTCTTTTGAGAACCATAGTGTTTTTTTCTTTCATTTTGATTTGTTTATTTGCTTCACACAAAGGCTTGTTGCCTCTGTGATGGCAGTTTTGATGTTTCCCCGGTGTTGCTCCACCCCACCTTCTTGCCTGTTTACTAGTGCTTTTCTGAGGCACTCTCCCTATTTGACAAAATCAGCCCTCCTGAAGTCCAGTACCTTCACTTTTGTGTGGCTTGACTCTACAGCTAAGTTTATTGTGAACCACACTGTTTGGTGGTTGTTTGTTCCCAGATGGCTACCCACTTCAAGATCAGAGATCCTCTTTCCATCCCCATTTGAGAGTACCAGGTTTAAGATTGCTAACTCCTGAGTGGGTTCCAAAACTAGCTGTCTGAGGCATGCCCCCTGTAGGGCATTGAGAATGGCCCTGCTCTTGGATGTGGCTGCAGCAAAGGTGCTCCAGTTAACATCTGGCATATTCAGGTCCCCATCGGCAATATCTCCCCTTTCTCTGCCATCACAAGGATGCCTTCTATTATTTCCTTGTCCATTTCCTCCCCCTGAGACAGGGGTCTGTATACCACCCCTGTACAGATTGTGGAGCCATTTTCAGTCTCCAGGGTGACCCACAGTGCCTCCACTCCTCCCTGTTTACCTTTTAGTTTAGTTCTGTTGCTTTGATCTCTTCCCTTACATAGAGAGCTACTCCTCCTCCTCCTCTTCTTCCCTCCCTGTCCCTCCTGTAAATTGTGTACCCTGGTATGTTGACATCCCAGTCATGGTTCTCTGTGTACCATGTTTCTGTGACTGCCACAATATCCAGGCATCCCTCTTCCATGAAGGCCACCATTTCGGGGAGCTTTTTACCTAGACTACGGGCATTGGTACTCATTACCCTCCATTTTTTTATGGCTTTATTTCTTTTTGCCCCATCCCTGTCCTTACTGCCATGACCACTGATGCCCTTAGACTGGCCATCTACAGCTCCGTCACCTCCATCATTAACTATGGTCTAGTCATCTGTGGCTCTGCTTCCCCACTGCCCTCCGGAGCATATCGGTGACACTCAACAAGGCCTGTAGGCTTCTAACGTGGGGGCTGCCCACCTAACACACACCTGTGACCTGTACACCCAGGCCGGATGGCTACCACTCCTTAGTAGAGTACAATACCAGACCTGCTTGTTAACCAAAAAAGTTCTCCTCAGGCTAATGCCATCAGTAGTGGCAAAGCTCCTTACTGCCAACAGCAATACCTAGCTTACACTCAGTGCTCTATGTCAAACCTTCCAGGTCCCTAAATGCCAGACCACAATGGGTCAAAGGTCGTTCAAGCACAGGGCTCATCAGTGGTACAATACCCTTTTTTATTTTTTTTTTTTTTAGTCTTTGGTAACTGGGTAAGGCACACTAGGCACAAGTGCCTGTTTTCAGGGATGACCTGGGAGCACTGGGCAGTTAAGTGACTTGCTCAGAGTCACACAGTACGCAAGTGGAGGTTGTGAGAATCAAACTCAGGTCTGGGCTGCTGGATGTACCAAGATCATTCACACCTCATTCCTCTAACCTCTAGGCTATACTGCCAGCCAACAAAGAAACACTTACAACTGCAACACTTGGTCCCTTTAAAAGGCAACTCCAACTATTCCTCACCTCTACCACTCAATGTGACTGCCTCTCCTAAATAACTGCCTCCTCATTTTACCCTAGTTGAAGGTGACCTGTAACCTCCCTTAGAGCTCCACTTTTTTGGCACCAGTTTCCCCCACTCTCACCCCTTACCTCCCCCCCCCACGTCACATTGCCTCACTCACCCCTCCCCTCTCTGATGGCACTTTCAGATATGGGGCCCTCCAGCCCATCCACCTCACACTTTTGCCACCCACCTCTGCCTGCCGACAATGGCCCTTTAGCCTGCCTACTTCTTCCTGATTCCCTCCTACCCTATACTAACTATTTACTGTTCATCCTGAAACTTGTCTGAAGCTGGCTTATGTTGTCTCTCTCCATTTTTGGCTGTATAATAAATGCTTAGACATCTTTGTGTTTTTAAGACTGTAACCATTGTTGACCTTTGTATGTAGGTTACCCTACATCCTTTGATGTGGAACCTTTGTAAATGAGCAGTTCCTGCTCAAAGGTACTTGTAATCCTAGAATTTAATAAAATAAAAAAAAATAAAAAGTAAAATTAGTCTGGCGCAGCCTGGCAACAACAAAAAAACTAAATAAAAAAAAAAGCATACAAGCACAGATGGGCCCCCAGAGCTCAGGCCCTGAAAAAAATGTCCTGGTTATCCCCCCTTAATGGCCGCTGTGTGTGTGTGTGTGTGTGTGTGTGTGTGTGTGTTTCACTTCCACCCTTTTTTCATTTTTTTCTTTACTAGTATATTAAAACTTTTTTTATAATGATGGAAGGGGCTGGGACTGGGAGTAGTGGAGGTACTGACAGTGGAAGGAGAAGAGGACGCGTTTGCCTCAACAGGCACATATTTGAAATTGAGCTCCTCCCCAACAGCAGGAGCAGTTGGCCCCGGCCTGTGCCCCCCAGCAGCAGCAGATCATTGTGGAGTTGGACACTGAGACAGCCTCCCAGCAGCAGCAACTGCAGCGTTCAGGCTGTGATCCCATTGTTCCCCCTCAGGCTGATGATGTGGCTCCTGTTGTGCCTGCCAGTCGCTGGCCACAGCAGGATATTGTTGTACAGGGAAAGCCCCCCCGGGACATCAGCTTGTGCCCTCCCCCAAACCAAAGATCACCAGTTTGGGCCTTTTTTAGAGCCAAGGTAGATGATGCAAGCACTGTGGTCTGCACCCTATGAGTGAAGAATGTTAAAAGGGGGAACCAGGTTCCCACTTTGGGACTTCTGGCCAGAGGAGCTACCTGCAGCACCACCATTCTACAGAGTGGCTCGCAAAACAGAGAGAGGTGGCAGCAGTGAGTCTTGGGGGTGTCATACCAGGGTGGGGAGGAGGTGGTCTACCAGCAGGACGCATCATCCCGAGCAGCCAGATGCATCCCCCACCCATGACTGTGATGCAGCACCACAGAGGACCTGTCAGAGAAGCTATTGCCCTGATCCCCCAAGTCAAGTGGTGGTCACAAGGCAGACCTTGAGGTTATGCGCACTGAGGTGCAAGGTGTGCATCATGACCTCAACCAGCTTTGCCAGGAAGTAAGGGGGACCTCCAAAATATAATGGAGGACCAGAAGAAGGTCTTGGACCCCTGGTGGAGCGTGGTGGTGGTGGCAGTCCACAGCCACAGTGAATGGCCTGTGGCTGTGGTGGAGGGCCAGTTTTGTTTTGTTTTCTTCTCCTTTGTTTTTTTCACTGTTTTTGTTCTACACCCCCTTCCTGAAAAAAGATTCCCCCAAAAAACCAAAAAACAACAAAAAAATATTTTCTGCCCTCTTTGTCTTCCGCTATGTTACTCCATTTTTCTTTATGTTTCCTCCTTGCTCCTTCTATCCTATCCACAAATGTCAATTATAAGCACTTTACTCTGAACAAACATATTTTCCAAAGCTATGTGACAGTGAATGTCGACTTTGCTCATATAAAACAGGTCCCTGATGTAATGAAATGCTTCCCAAAAAATGTGAAATCGAATTGAGACTGAAATGCGCTGTCAGTCCTGATGTTTAATGGTGCCCCACCAGCAACCAGACATTAAAATGCTGTTTTGGACACCGTTTAAAAGTGTCTTTAGGCCCTATCTTTTTTCTGCCACTGTAGCGCAGGCAGGAAATGTCTAGAAATGTTTCAGAAAAAATGGTACATTAAATTGGAAGTGGAATCTGGTCTCAGCTATTATGTTTTGCAGTGCCCCCCACCTCTCTGACATTAAGTAGCTGTTTTAGGACCTGTTTACCCAATATTTCTACCTGAAACTCACTGCTGCCAGTGCCAAACAGGGCCTACAAGTCCAGAAATGTTTACCCAAAAATGTGACATCAAATTGAGACTGAAATATGCTGTAAGTCCTGATGTTTTATGGTGCCCCACCACCTCAGGGACCTGAAAAGGGGTGCCAACATGCAGAGAAAATGAATTCCTCCTGCAAAACGCTGCAGCTATTTTCAGTTCTTTCCTGCTGCTGCTGTGTTTCAATTGATTGACAAATGACATGGAAATGCAGAAGTATCCTTTCCCTGTCACTGTACTGCTGTACTGATTATCTAGTTGTGTTGACTGACTTGCTCTGTGGTAGTATCTTTCCTGGCAATGGGGTAGCGAATTACATTTTGGGGAACTGTAGCTTACTGCCTGATGCTGTCTATGACTACTACTTTCCAAGGTGCCACAAGAAAGTGCAGTTACGTAAGATCTTACCGTAACAGTAGATCTTTGAGGAATGTCTCTTGCAGTAAGTCATTACTTCTGGGAGTTCCCAGCAGGTGGTGCTATCACACGGCAGCTTCTTTCAACAGTCTTTCATCATGGACCACCCACACATGACATCGCTTCCTGGCTCTGGATATAAAAGTGGACGGTCCCTGGAATCCTCTGTTCCCCGCTGGGTTTAGCTCACAAAAGCGAGGGACCGAGGGAAACCGAGGTACCAGTGAGTCCCAATCCTAAGTCCTTAGATTATGATTTCCCTGTTAAAGAAGGCAAGGGGATGGAGGGTGGGAAACTACTTACTGCAAGAGACATTCCTCAAAGATCTACTGTTACGGTAAGATCTTATGTAACTGCACTATCTTCTACGGAATGGTCTCTTGCAGTAAGTCATTACTTCTGGGAGAATATCAAGCAGTTATGTCCCAATAGGGAGGCCAATTATGATAGTGTGCCTTGTAGCACCATGCAGCCAAGGGCCGTTTTACGTCGTGAGGCAATATCTAGGTTATAGTGCCTGGTAAAGGTATGGGTGGTAGACCAGGTTGCTGTATTGCAAATGTCGGTGATCAAAGCACCTTTGAAACAAGCTGCAGTGGCCACTATGGTCCTAATGGCATGAGCTTGAACATGACCCAGCAGGAGTGCCAACTTTTGAAAACATTTGTGGGTACTCAAGTTAATGACAAAAGACCGGGTGTCTGGGGGCCACCTAGGCCCCCATAAGATATAGGATTTTTCGTGCTTCGTGGTGAATTTTGGGGGGTATTTTGACACATATTAGAATGTGTATGCACCACCACCACTACTCCACTGTCGAAGAAGCCAGGGTGCCCTTGGGTGCTGTTTGTTGTGGGACAGGACAGAGCAAATAAGATGGACATTTAATCCCTTTCTACTGCAAACAAAACTTTATTGAGCCATCAATGTAAATATTGATGTCTAGGTTTAAACTGCAGCTTTTATGACAAAGTAATGGTTTATGAAAAGAGTACAGAGAGAGTACTGGTCAGTGCATGACACGCCTGTTACTTAATATTCACTATAATCATCACCCATCAACATAATGCCACACACACGGTGAACTCAGATCAGATTTAACACTGTAAGGTGTCTAAGGAGTGAGTCATGGGCATGGCTGTGGTAATGAGAAAGATCTGGTACATGCACACACAAGTTATTTTCATGGACAGTGAGAGGAGAACTATTAAATATATTTTAAAACAGTGCAAGTCTCTTTCTTAGTCCACTCTAAAGGTATTCAATGGAGAAAGATGCTGCAGTCAGAGGAGGTGGAACAGCAAGAAAGCAGTGGATTTTAGAAAACAATCAAAGAAAAACTTAACTTAAAGTTTGTTGGTTTGCCGCTTGGAATCAGTGACTTGAGACTGAATTAAAGATTTCTCAGTTGAACAGCCACAATATAATAATTCATGTGTCCCAAATATAACCAGAGTATTTATGATACCAACCCACTAGTTATTTATTGAAAAGCAACCACAGATTAAAAAACGGGTATAGTAAATGATACCTTTACATCACTTTTGGACAGGAAATGGATTATAAAGTCACCAAGGAGAAAGGGTGATTACAGCATCAAAATAGATCTCTCATCATTCCTGCTGGCACTGGCCGCACCTCCACAGCTGTTGTAGCGATGTCGACTGTGATGGGAAGGCTGGGGAGGGAACAAGCTAGCACCACTAGTGATGAAGGGGGTACCTGGGTACAGGAGAAAGGGGAGGTGAGTGGGGGCACCACAATGCTGAAGCACTGGTGGGGAAATGGAGTGGCAGCCTCTAAAGGCGAAGGGCCCCAAAAGGAGCAACAAAATAAGCAGCCAGGAGCGGAGGGCATGACGAGTTATGGTGGAGGGAAAGGGAACTTCAGGTAGAGGAAACAGGTTGAATTCAGAGTAGTGGGGTGGGGGGTTTCAGGGGCACCATCACCAGACCTGAATGGCCAGGAATGGGTATGTAAGGCACTGGCTGCTGGCAGGAACTAAGCGATGGGTCAGGCAGGCAGGAGAGTTCCATACTGAGTTCCTGTCCAATTTAACCTGTCTGCTTAAGTGCTTAGCTACAATGCAAAAGAAAATCCTGACAAATGACAGGGCTGAAATGAACCCTGAAAGAGTTTACCCTGAGCTGTTACCTTACCTTAAATTAAGTCAGAATCCTGGAAGTTGGACTTGTGTGCTGTGCTCCAGCCTCCATCCTGATTGATGTAGCTGCAGTTCTCCCCTTTGGCCTTGAGTATACAGAAAAATAGGAAACAGCACTTGCTTACTCCTGAGCCCACCCCCACTGTTGCCGACCGCCAACACAGAGTCTAGCCCTACCCCAGACATCCCGTTGCCCAGGTTTTCCACTCAGCTCCACCTCGCTCACATGCATGCAGTACTGATAAAAAAATTAAGCTGCTGAGAGCTCTAAAACTAAGCTTCTGCTGCTCGATTCCTCTCTGCTCAAGTCATCAGCCCTCCCAATTCCCTCCAGTCCAGTCCCACTCCTCCATCTTCCGAGTCCACACACAAAGAACATTCCCTCCTTTCTCCGGATTACTCCATCTCCTTGACTGCAAACTTTTAGAATGGCGCCAAACTGTCGGATGTGTTCTACCGCCCCCCCCCGCTCCAAAAATACATGCATAGAAAACACAAGTTCCGAATCCTCCTCCAGCCTGTCAGGTGCAAAAAAAAAAAAACATCCATCAGTGGGTGAAAGTGACAGTCAGTCTGGATTGGACACTTAGTTTTACAGTTGACAACGTAGAATGGAATTAAAATCGGACCATTCATATTCTTCGAGAATATAAACTGTCCGTTTTTTGTGGGTGCCCAGTTTAACTTTGTGGGTGCTTGAGCACCTGAGGACCCACGCTGTCGGTGCCCCTGTGACCCGGTAAGGGTTTGTTGTATTTGTTATAACAATAGGTTATGCAATGGGCTAAGCAACATGATAGGGTGAGTTTAGTAACCGGTAGTCTTTGACAACCCGGGGCAAAGGAGAAGAAAGAGTTGAAAAGTTTTCCGAATGTACTTCATCCAATTCATATGGTATCAGAGGATGCAGCGTACATCTGTCATGTGTAAGAGATGTTCTCCTAAATTGGAGTATTGTGGGAAAAAGACAGGTAGTTCCAGGGTCTGATTAAAGGTCTGTTCTGAGACCACTTTAAGGAGAAAGGATGGAGTCATGTGAAGTACAACCCTT
Organism: Neoceratodus forsteri; assembly: GCA_016271365.2. Classification (NCBI taxonomy): domain Eukaryota; kingdom Metazoa; phylum Chordata; order Ceratodontiformes; family Ceratodontidae; genus Neoceratodus; species Neoceratodus forsteri. Next base: position 31,405,972 of record JADMNL010000035.1, read on the forward strand.
TCCTTAGGAAATATAAGGTAAGGTTCTCTGGACAAGAGCGTAAAGCTCGGATATGCGTCTTGTAGATGTAATAGCTATAGAAATAATGTTTTCCATCAAAGAAAATGAAGGTCGCAAGTGGCCGCAGGTTCTAACGGCTCCCATGTTAGTTTTTCTATAATAACGTTCAGATCCCAAGGTGGAATGGGTCTGCAAATAGGAGGTTTCAAATGCAATATGCTGTTTAGAAACATTTTGGCCAAATGGTGTTGATATACTAAATGGCCATTCAATGGTATGTGGAAGGCAGAAATGGCAGCCATGTGGACTTTAATGGAGGAGTAGCTGGGGCCTTCAGCAAAAAGATTGGCCAAGTAATCTAAGATCCGTGCAACTGGGCAGGAATATGGATTGAATGACTGGGACGCTGCCCAAATGGTAAAGCGTTTCCATTTAGAGTTGTATGTTTTTCTGGTAGCAGTCTTGTGGGCAGCAAGAAGAATTTCTGCTACCTTGTCATATACTTGTAGTGTATTTATAAGGGCAGCTTCAGGAGCCAGGCCTGGAAACAATAGGAATTTCAGGTTGTGGTGTCTAAAGGAGTCTTGGTATTGTGTCAGAGGCTGTAGTCTGAGCATCAATTGGACATGATCTGATATTAAGAGTTGTAGCAAGAGAGACCAGGTCTGTCGAGGCCACATGTGGGCTGTGAGGAGCACAGCGGCCAGTTCCTTTCGGAGCATGGGTGGTGGAGAGAAGACAGGTAAGAAGGGTCCTGCCCAGGGTCGGGACAGGGTATCGATAAAGCTTCCCTTTATGTTCTGGATAATGGAGAAGTATCTGAAGAGTATGTGGTCAACTGGGGATGCAAACAGATGTATCAGTGTGGTGTCCCATTGTTGAAAGAGGTAGCTTAGGACTGAGTTGTGTATTGTCCATGTTAATATATTGATACGTCCCAGAGGGTGTGTGGCCATGAGAGTTAGATTCTCTTGTATGGTTAGACTCCAAATCTTGATTGTCTTTCTGCATAGGGAACTGGGATGAGTGTCCCTTTGTGTATTTGATTGGATCAACAGATGGCCTGTTAGTAGGCATGGAGGCTGCATGACAGCATCCAGATTTAATAAATGATGTGGTGTGGTATGCCCCAGTTGAGGTTGGAACAAAGTGTCCACCACAGAAGGGCATGATGAAGGGCAGAAGGGATCCAGATGTGATGGTCTGAGTGACCTGTGCTTTGGTACTCTTGTCCTTAAAGTGTCCATTGTAAGGGACATATCTTTTGTTGTATTAAAACCTCGTGGTTGTGATCCTTTTCCAGGCCTCTGGATGTAAGGCAAAGAGGCCCCCAAATGTCACCAAGGCCCTATCGAGGAGATGGGGGGGGGTTAGCTACTTGAAATCATTGAGAGCTGGAGGTACCGGTGCTGCCAGAAGGACGGGCCCGAGTAGGCCTGGAGGTAGTGGATGTACCTCTTGTTGTCTGTCCTCTACCCCGAAAGGTACCTCTTCGGTTATAATAATTTCATCTTGTGTTAAAATATTTGTACTGATTACGTTGTTTGTAGTAGAGGCTTTGTACTGTAGGTAATTGTCTGTCTGAGGCTTGAAGGTCGTCCAGAATGGTTTGTGTTCCTGGACCAAACAATTTATCGCCTGAAAAAGGGGCATTAGCCACCTTATGTTGTATGTCAGGTGCGAGGCCGGAAACTCTAAGCCAGGCCTGACGGTGCATAGCAACACCTGTGGCCGAAAGTTTGGCCGAAGTATCAACTATGTCATATCCCGACCTTAAATGATGACGAGAAAGAGATGTGAAAGTATTAATTATCGGTGTCAGTTGCTCCTTTTCAGGAGAAGGAGGTAATTTATCAATAATTTCCAAGGCAGCAGTGCCTAGAGTATGTTGATACTGTAGCATATGGCCCATATGGTTCAGTAACCGAATATTCAGAGTACTGGAAGCAAATACTTTCTTCCCCATGTAGTCAAAGTGTCTAGAGTCTTTGTCTGGGGGTAATGAGCTTGTATGTTTCCGTTTATTAGTGCGATCATGGACTGCCGTGATAACCAATTAGTCGGTAGCCGGCATATTAGACAAATACTGATGGTCTAATGGAGCCTGATAAAGTCAGTACACTTTGTGGGGTAAAGCGAGGGCAGCCATGGGTTGGTGCCAGGCATCTGTGATCGCATTTTGGTAGGTAGAAATTAGGGGTGGTATAACCCGGACTGGCTCCTCCGGGAGTTCTAGGTACTCTGTTATGTCCTTTCTTTGTTTATCTTGTTCTGCGGTAGAAAACCCCATTGTTTTTTGTATTTGTATCATATCTGTAAAGGAAGGGTCATCAGGAGGTGAGGCAGCCCTGGACGGTTGAGCCATATGCTCGTTAAAGGAGGATGGTATAGAATAAAGGGAGTCTGCCTCCTGACAGTCCATATCAGGAGATCCCTCATAATACATCTCCTCTGAAGGGTTCTCCATTATGTTTAGCTCATGATCTGAATAGTATTCCTCCATGGGTTCAGGAGGAGGTAAGGAGGGAAAGAGTTCCAGCTCTGGACGTGCCTTCTTTGTGGGATGCAGAGACATAGTAGGGTTAGGTGTATGAGGTGTATTATCAAACCCCAAGGATTGTAAAACTGTATTAATAATATGCTCTATGTTAGGCACCTGTGATGGTGGCAGGTTAACAGTTTTAGGTTGTGAGCCCATAATATTTGGTGAAGCAGATGGCAGTAGGCATTGCGGAGGGTCAATTTGTGCTTCCCTGGTAATATGATCCTGGATTCTTTTGATGGGTTTTTCTCCCTTATATGATAATTGTAGCGCATTCATGAGGGCAAAAGAGGCTGGTTTGCCCCTTTTCCCCATGGGTGTGACCCCACAATCTGCGATGAGGTGTCCCCATGAGAAGGAAATGAGACGTCTTTATAGTGTTTGTCAGGATCCCTGTGGGTCGACGTCAAATTAGTGATCTCCCTTGATGGAGTCTTTAAATGTGTTGTTTCATGGTAAAAAACCTGCTCCATCGATGGGGGGAATGAAGCCCGTCGACAGTGGAGCATGAAAAAGGTTGTCCATCGACAGGAGAGGCACTCCCTTTGATGAGCGAGTCATAAATGCATGTCCTGTCGATGGGGGAAGCAGTCCCATTGATGAGGGAGCTAAATACATGTGCTCCATCGACTGGGAAGGCAGCCCTGTCAACGAGAAGTGCTCCCTGCTAACCTCTGTTGATGAGGGAGTGTGCCTCATCGACAAGGAATGTTGTTTAAAGGCTGCCGTCGATGGGAGAGTAATCCTCATCGACGGGGGAGCAAAGGAATGATGCTCTGTTGATGAAGGAAGCACTCCCATGGATGAGGAGGCTGTTTTCTTGTGCCTCGTCGACAATGAAGATAAAGTTCTGCCGTCGACGGGAGGGTATCCATCGTCCATGAGGAACGTCTCATTGATGAGACAGTTTTTGTTAAGGTTGCCGTTGAAGTGCAGCATGGAGGGACTTGAGAGGAAGGTTTTTCCTTGTCCTTTTTTGTTTTGGAAGACGACTCAGTGGATCTGGAGCCCTTGGTACGAGCCCCCTGAGTCTGTAACAGGAAATTTTTATCTTCCATTCAACGATTTTTTAAAGTTGTTGTAACCTTCTTTTCTGGTTACAGAGTTAACTTTCTAGCAAAAAGCATAGGTAATGGTACCGTGTGTGGAGCTCAGGCACCTGAGGCAGTATAAATGATGGTTCAATTCTCATCGATGACTGCTTACACAGAAGATTCAGCTAGCTGCTGTGCAAGCTGAAGCCGGCTGGAAAGTGAACAGAGGATACCAGGGACCACCCACTTTTATATTCAGAGCCAGGAAATGATGTCATGTGTGGGTGGTCCCTTGTGAAAGACTGCTGAAAGAAGCTGCCGTGTGATAGCACCTCCTGCTTGGAACTCCCAGAAGTAATAACTTACTGCAAGAGACCATTCCGTAGAAGATCTACTGTTCTTCATGGTTGATGCCTGGTGGATTATCCTCACACAGTCCATACTGCTGCTGAACAAGTAAGTATCTGTCTTCATTGTTTTTCCTGTGCAAGGTAAGGGTGTTGGTGGGTTGGTATTATGGCATCTTGAGTTCTAATATGCTTGTATTGTTCTTATATCATTTTTCAGTGTGCTGTGGAAGACATCATCATGCCGGGCCATGAGGGAGAGAGATGTCAGATGTATGGATCTTCCCAATTTTCCAATGCAGATGGTAAATATTGGAATTTTCATACAAATGTGGTATGTCTGTTACTGCCATATGGGTGTCTGGGCTTGATAGTAATTGTGTTATTTTTTGCTTTTTTCAATATGGAATTCAGGCAAAGTTATGTAGTTTTCCATCCTGCTGCTGCTGCTGGCTGCTGAGCCAGGTCTGGAGGATTTATTTAATTGCACCCTTGCATGATGGTTCCACTTTCACAGTCCTTGAGGTAAGTATGTCTTCATTGTTTATGGTTCTCTGGGGTGGGGGGGTGGATGGTCAGACTCACGGGTGATGGAATTTTCAACAGTCACCAAAATTTGTTCTTAATTTTTTCTTATGTCAAGGAGGTACGCAGTGCTGATAGGGGAAGGGGAATGCCTGCTAGTGCTACTGTGGTTCATCGGACCTTGTCTGGACTAGAATCATGTGCACCACACAGCATGTTCCTGGGGAATGTCCTCAGTTGAATGACATCACATCATGGGGTATGGTAGTATACATTTTTTTCTCTGCTTCTTCTTCCAATTTGTTAGGTAAAAGCAGGTATACAGATTGATTAGTATCCAACATTTTTTCTTATCTTTGCTCTTGCTTAGGTCATTTTCCTCTGCTGACGTTTCAGTATGTCGTATCTTGATGACACATGATCAATCCAGGCCATGCAGGAGCAGGAGTGGTTTGTGTCGATGGAAGACAGGGGTGTTGCCTGAACTGCAGTGTTGGCCACTAGACTGGTGTTCATACCATTACCATTAATGAGTAATCACCATTGCCACTCACAGACAGGGAGGAACTACATGCGAACACAGATGGTTGATATGGTGTTTAGTAAATAATTAGGTGGAGGGGGTTAATGTCTTGTCTACTCAATGGGGATTGCATAGCTGCAGTAATCATGAACATTTGAATCCATTCAAAAGTGAGGACAGCAGGACACTCACCCTACCCTGACTGAGTTGACCCCCCTCCCCCAGGAACCTTTGTGATTTTGGTGTACCTTAACCTGGTACTGTAGAAGTAACCTTTTGGTGGGGGGGGATTCGATGTTGTAAGTTGTTAAGCCTCTTCATGATTACTTTAGCAATTAATGACTCACATATTAAAGATGGCCACCATTCACCATTTTTCAAAATGTATTCAACTTGGTGTTAACTGTTAAATTAGCATGTTACATTCATATGCTACTTGCACACTTGTCTAAGAGCCAGGGTTGTTGTACGTGTCACCAATACTTAGTGGCAGAAACATTTTTTTTCAGTCACAAGGAGTGCATGGGTGTGTCAGGTCAGATCAGGTGATGAGAGGGGGCGGTGGGGCAGTGTGGAATTTGCCATCCTGGGCACGTTTAAGGACATTAAGACAACATATTTTGCTGTAAGATGATGATGTGTTGATATAGTAGTCAACATGAAAAGTAATATTTTTTTTGAAGAAAAATATTAATCATGCAATTGTAAAATAGTTACGGTTATGGTAATTACATTGCTGCTGCATTATATAAGCTTGTGGCCTTGGAGGACTGGTAAAGGTGGTGAGGTGACCAGTCAATGAGTTATGGCAAAGGGTGATGACATGAAACTTATGCACACTGCAGGCTACAGCACATAACAACACATTTCCATAACCAATCCAGTGGTACATAGCTAGAAATAAGGTGTAAAATACACACCCCAGCAACCATACTGAGTTGAAAGTTGTTGTTTGTGGGGGGGGGCTTGGAGTAAACTCAGCATTTTTCAACTTCAGATTCCACATCATCCAAGAAGCACCCATCACAATCTTCAAGACTGGAGTTCTCATCAGGTGGGAATTCTTCTCTCAACATTGCTGCCTCATCCACCTTGCTGCCGGTGGCTGCCTTACTCAAGGGATTGTCATCATCCTCATCACCGAGACACAGTTCCTGTGGCAACACCATTGACATCACTGTGTTGTGTGGAATGTGCCTTTCATTCATTTTGATGAATGTTAACATAGACACATTCTTGGGTGACAAATTGGTCTTGTGGTCACTCACAATTGATCCAGCCACACTAAACACTCGTTCTACAGTGACACTGGATGGTGGACAGCTCAGGTATTTCACAGCAACTGATGTTAGTGCTGGCCATTCAGTCATTGTTCTGCTCCAGTACAGCAGTGGCTCATCATTAATGGCAAGGTGTTTTGGGTCCCCCTTGTAGGCCTCCACCATTCGTTCTGCTGTCTGTAGTCCAGCTGCCTCATCTGTCTCCTCCTCTTTTTCCTCCATATCTTCCACTCCCACCTGAAAGAGAACATCCTAAATGGGATTGCTTGCTGTTTTCTGCTCTGCCTTGCCCATTCTCTGATTGGGTTCCCTGTGAGCCGCTGGTGGTGGTAGCAACACCCATTTTTGATGCAGTGCATGCATTTTTAATTTGTGCAGCATGTACCAATCTAATGAGGTTCTCTGTCAACTACTGTATTTGCTGATGACCTCCTTCAGTTATAGAGAGCAGACCACGTTTGTACCGTGGATCCAGCATGGTGGTGATTGCAAACTCAGCAGACCGTAAAATGCCAGGTACATGGGTATTTGTGTCCAGCACATGAAGTATGTGATCCATTAGAGCACAAGTGCCATGATCCCCACTTGCCTCGGTCTGGTGTCACACATTCACTAGTGTCTGCCTCAGCACACGTATGAGAGGTATAGACTGACTTATGCAAGCAGTGTCCCCATTCACTGCCTGTGTAGCATACTCGAATGGATGCAGAATGTATATTAGCCCATCAATTTGGTGCCACTGCTCTGTTGTTAGAGCGATGTACACTCTAGCACTGTCATGGGTGGTGTGCAGCAGCAGGTATTCTGACATAGCCTTATACTGTTCATACAGCCGGTCAAGCATGTACAGTATGGAGTTCCACCTGGTGACAACATCAAGCTTCATCTGGTGCTGAGGCACATTGTTACTGTGCTGTAGCTCACGTAGATGGTCATGGGCCTTTGCAGAATGGGCAAAGTGGACACAGATGCGACGGGCAACAGTAACCGTTTCCTTAATATCCGTGTAACCCCCTTGTTACCCGGGGTTACTAGAATCCCAGAAAGACCTAGTGGTAGGCAGGGAAGGCAGCTTGTGAAACTCCAGTTAAATGGGTTTCACACTGTCTCACTCTGTTCTCAGCCACAGCTGAGACTTGAGAGATGACATCGCCATAGAACTGTCGCAGCTGCATAAGCCACATTAGAAAATGGGCAAACTGTAATCTTGATGCTGATTGGCTAAAAGCACTAATCAGCTGGTCCGGTATGAGACAATAGAGACTGGGAAATAACAAGTCCCACTCTCCATTGCCTCATATCATTCTAAATAATACTGGGCCATTAGAATTTTGAAAAAGGCAAATACCGCCATGTTTTTTTCTCACTTAGTGAGCGACACCCCTCTCCCCCAGCCGACGCATCAACAAACAGTCGCCACATATAAGTCGGAAAATAAAAATAGATTTAATACAATTTTTCCTGTGTTTGTAACAATACAGAACTGCCTTCACTTGAAACAGTCATGCAGCTGCTTACCCTACCATGACCGCGATCGTAGCCAGCTGATGCTCATTTTCAAATTTTGCCGCCAGTTTGCAAACCGAAGGTGACTCGTCACCTTCCCCGTGCTTCGCCAGTCTTAGTTTCACATTAAATTAATCTAAACCCAACTTGCACTTAGTTCTGTAATACAGCAGCACGTCAGGTGATCGTCGGCATGTTCTGATGTCCCAGTCCCTCTCGATTGTCTGTGCACTCGCATGTCTTTCAAGTACTAGCAGGCATGTGTTCACCTGCTGTCACACTGCCTTGCTCAGTAAAGCAATGAATAGCGCTTCGCAGACATGGATACTGACTGTATTCCCAATTTTGTGTGTAGATCCTTTTTCAGGTGTGACCAGGTAAAGAAGAAAAAGAAACAAACAAGAGGTATTCTTGGCAAGAAAGGTCAGGGAGGTTATAGACTGAAGCAGAGGAGATGGAGAAACTGCTGGGGGGAGGTGGGCCACGGGCGGTTGATGCCACAACATTTAATATACTTGACAAACACATATTACAGCAGCGTCCTCTACTATGTTTGGAGGCAGAGATGGGATGAGCAGCCCGGAGCGGGCACTGAGGGTAGATAATAAGAAATAAAAAACAGAAATTGCGAAAAAAAACTTCCCGTCATGCGATTGCAATTGCAATCACGATCCTGTGATCCTTGGACACTTTTTCCGGGTCTTATGCTACAGCCACTATCAAACCACACAGTATATATATAGATACAATGGCTGCATGGAAAAAATACATTTTAAGAATACAAGAGAAGTCCTCTTCCTGTGTGTGTGTGTGTGTGTGTGTGTGTGTGTGTGTGTGTGTGTGTATGTATTGTAGTGCAGGCGGAGGAACTATTTTATTACAGCAATGTATTTTAAACTATTTTTTAATTTTCACTTTTTATAAAACTTATTTTCCTTTTACAGTGCCCATTTTCTAAGCACAGTAATACCCTCCAGGGTGGATGGTATTGTGCTATACCGGACCTTCCAGGGGCTATAAGGCCCTCCGCCTGCGGCGTCGTGCCTCATTACGCCCCTGGGCGGTCCGGTATAGCACAATACCGCCCACCCTGTTGGGTATTATTGCTTACTTGGAATCTGCAGCTCAGGGAGTGAGTTAGAACTTTGGGAGTTTTCAAAGTCAGTCTCCTGTTTATTGTCAAGCAGGAAGGAAGTTTCTGTTTACCTTCTGTTGGAAAAGGAAGTGTGTTCCTGTTTACCTTTTAAAAAGTGGTGGAGACCGCTGTCCAGGTCTCAGTGCCCCCTCCCTCTGGGGGTGGGGTGGAAGAAAAGTCCCTCTGTGGATTCCAGGGGCAGTCCCCTAATTTCCACTATAGAAGAAAGCTGCCTGTTTACAGTTTCTGTTCTTGTATAACAGTGAAAGAAGTGGTACTTCGCCTGTGGGGCACCTGCAATGAAAGGGTGAGTGTTGTGCTCTATTGGAGAGGGCAAACAAATTGTTTTCTTCAGAGTTTGGAAAATATGAAGAAAAGTTGGGATGTGAACTACTATTTGGGAGGCCTATTGTACTAGGACAAACAAATGGAGTAGTTTAAAGTTTAAAGTCTGAATGGATTTCATATAATGCTGTAGAGGGGGTGCTTCAGGTCATCCACCGTTCAATCTACATTTTAAAGTTCTAAGTTTCTGTTTGTCCAGAGAAATGGCCGGGTATGGGCCGTGGGAGCTGGAGGTGGGAACACCCCCCATCTTTAGTAACCAGGTCCACCTCTACAGATTTCTTCTGTGATTTGCTACTTGCCTCATGCGCCTGGCCAGTGATGAGGTGGGTACCCAGACGTGGGTCGCAAACTGAAAATCTTTCTAGGAGTCGCAGACTCTAAGTGGTGTGGGGAGCCACAGGATGGGAAACATTCTCCTTGTTTGATGGGAGTTCGTAGGAAGTAAGAAAACAAATCTGTCTAGGAGTCGCAGACTCTAAGTGGTGTGGGGAGCCACAGCTTTGGAAAATATACTCCTTGTGTGATGGGAGTCTCTCCAAGTAAAGTTGGGTTCATTCTTTAAATGGAGCGTCAGTCAAGTGGCCGGCAAGGGAGCCGGGCCAGTCGGGCTGTGTATCCAAAGTGCATGCAAAGTCCGGGCTGAGTGCCTGGTGGGTCCAGAGCCAGACCATAGTAGAAATGTGTTCATTCTTCAAGTGGACCGCCTTGTAGTCTCTAATCTGTATCTACAGTGAACGTAGCCCCTTGGGGGACCATCTATGCTTTGTTATGTTCAGCTAGTTTTGAATAAAGCCACACTGAAAAATCCCAATCCTGGTTCTGGACATTACAGTTATTGCTTCCTGTATTTGGATTTACTTGGGTGCCAATATGCAGAGTAGCCGAACCTAGGTCCCTTGTGCCAGGTAACCTCATCCTCCCCGAACCCAGGTACCCACCAGGTATTGCTGCCAACAACAACAGCATGCCACCTGTCGTTTTAGTAAAAAGGCAGTGGTGAGGGGTTACATCTGCATGGTTGAGAAACTTCTGAACAACAAGATTAAGGCAGTGTGCCAGGCAGGGCACTCTGAAAAAAACACCATCGCTAATGCACTTCACTACATTGGAGCCATTATCACTTGCGATGAATCCCGCTATGAGTGACTGCGTATAGCCACCCATCGATCTCATCCAGCAGAACATTAAAGATTTTTATAGCCGTGTGCGAACCTGTGACACTTGTCATAGTCAGGGTTGCATGCTGCCGAATACCAGATGTGTTGCTACCACCACAGTTTTGCTTCACCCATGTTTTGCCAGGCCCAAAATCAAGTACCGCATCAGGCAACGGTGCCCAGTGTGCTGTTATGCACAGATACGAGCTTGCTGCTGTTTGTCTACTGTTCCACATATCCATGCTAAGATGGATATAGTGTGATGCACTATGCTTTAATGCATGTCTAATGGAATCAGCAACTCTACTGTTCAGCTCCAGTATGGCATGCTTACTAAAAGAGGCTCGCAATGGAACTTGCCATTTGGGACAGGCACGGGCCATCAGCCTGCGGAAACCAGCATTCTCTATGAATGAGAATGGCAACAGAACAATGGCCAGCATTTCAGCAGTGGCAGCATTTAACTCTTGTGCTGCAGCATGATTGGAAGGGTACTTTGTCTGTTGCTCAAGGATGGTCTTCAGAGTGGGCTGCATCTTTGGGGTTGCCCGTCCAGAATGCTGTACTTGTGTCACCAATGATTTTCTTTTAGGAGTAACAACTGACTCTTGGCCAGGCGGTGGAGACTGGATGAAACCAGTTATTTTGGTTGCTTGTGGGTGTGGGGGTGGTGTACTTTTAAGACTCATGGGACTGGGACTGGGACTCACACCACCACTGCTATGCCCACTACTAGAGAGAGCAAAGGATTGCTCACTGTCCTCCTCCACCACTTGAGTCACTCTGCCCTCCCTCCTCATATTTCTGCTCTACTACATGCACCTTGCTACCAACAGCTCTGGCATCCTTCTGGAGTTGATGCCATCTCAGCGGTTGCTTGTTTTTCAGGTGGACGTGTTGGCCACCAGTGCCTATGTGGCTTCCCTCTTTCCCCCGACTAACACAGGCTTGACAAAGTTGGTATATTGCTGTGGTCTCATCAGCAGGATCTAGCACATAAAAGTCCCAAACTAGGACTTTTGACCTCTGGACTTCAGATGCTTCTGTGACTGGCATGATTCAGAAACAGGTGTGGAAGTGTGTATTTTAATATATGGATTGTTAAAACAATATGCTTAAAAAGCATACAAAAAAAATTCTGGTAATACCATCACTCCTGGAGCGATAATACTACTGTTCCTGAGTGATAATGCTATCGTTCGGGTGCCATAATACTATCGTTCGGCACCTGAATGATAGTATTATCAACAAAGCCGAAGAGAGCATGTGCAAATCTATCCCCGACGTCTTACAAAGTGTGCCTTCTGATTGGCCGCTTTTCCTCTGTGGGCGGGCAGAACAAGCCCGAAAACATGGTGGCTCGCTAGCTCGGTGCTACTTTACTGAGAGGGTGGTGGAGCCATGGAATGTGCTGCCCAGGTGGCTAGTGGAGGCAGAGATTGTGGAGGGGTTCAAGAGGGGGTGGGACAGGTACAGGGGAAGGGTTCTGGAAGCAAAGTCCTGTGCAGCAGGAATATCCGGGACTGGGAAGGGAAAAGCCAGAGAGAGAGTGAGGGGGTAGTAAGGTCAGCTCCCAGGGTGGGGGCTGACCAAACGAGCAGACACGAAAGACTGTTAGGCCTATCCTGCTGGCATTTTAGTATGTTAGAATGTTCAGCAGCAGCAACCATTTTTCTTTACTTTTAAAAACATTTGTTTTGGATTATCGACAATCCGACTCTCTCCACGGCTCCTTTGCTCGCTAATACCGCTGCTGACAAACAGTTAAAAAAAAGGCATGGCTAAAAGAAACCCACAGCACCCGCTCATGCACACAGCACTGGGGAATCCTGCCTGCACACACATGAACCTGCTGACTCCACTGGTCACATGGAGGTGAGTCAATTCACCTCGTATCCATATATTAAAAAAAAAAACAAATAGGTTCTAGCATAACAAGGTAGTAATTACATCTCGAGGTTCTGGGGACACATGTGTTCCCAGAACCTCTCGATGGAATTACTACCTTGTAATACACCAGATCCTATCTATTATTCTATTTTTTTGAGCTGCTAACATGACTTCCATAACACTACTTTTGGGAGGGGTGGTTACTTGACTGCTTGGAGGTGTGCTTATAGGCTTGGTGACAGACTGACCCACCATGGGCTGTACATGTAAATGGCCTACATCACCCTTGACCTTTTTTAAATCAGGATCCCATGTGGGGATCATCCCAGTCATCATCATCATCACCACCACCACCAATAGTGATGATGTCCTTGTCTTCCTCCTCCTCCTCCCCATCACTGTCTTCTTGGAGGACGGCACCTTTTTCTTTCTCTATAACTATCTCAGGGGGCTGACTATCCTTATCTCCAGGACTATCAGACCCTTGTTGAACACTATGATCACCAGCTCCTGCAGGAACATGGACAGTCACACTGACAGACTTATTATCACCCTCCTCCGAGTCCTCCTGGACCACTGTTCCTGTGCTGGTGCCAGTGTCTCCCTTCTTCTCACTGTCAGCATCCCCCACTAGCATGGCTGCAACAGTTTGAGCTTTAAAAAAGTAAGACACAGGTATGCCTGACCCAGTGCGGCCACCAACTCCTTTGATGGTTCCTGCCGCACCACCAGGGCCCACATCAGAACTTGAAGACAGTGATGCAGACATACCTGTGCTTTCACTGCTATGGGAAACTGGAACTGAAATTGCTCTTTTTTCAGCAGACGTCTTAGCTCCCTCATCCCCTCTGCTACGTTTCCTCCTATACTTGGCCGCCTCTTACCAGGCATTTTTGCTGACTGCTGCTTCAAAGCTTTGCCTTTCTCTGGGAGTATTTGAAGAAAGAATGTATTACTACTACTAAATGTGTGAATAATACCTCATACATGAATGATGACGTCACACTGTCACACACCTACAGTACTGGCTTCCTTAAAAGTCCAAAAACAATCAGAACAGGTACCAGCATTTACAGTGGAACTAATAATGTATATATGTGTAACCCCCAGGTGGCGTTATCCCAAGGGCTACTACCCCTGCCTGCTGGACTACCAACAGGTTGAGGGGCCTAGGTTCTATGGCAGGTGCTTCCACCCAGAGGTCAGGGTTTGTAATGGTTAGTCGACTTTGGTCACAGCCCTCTGGGACACTGAGACCCCCTTCTAATCCCTCTAATGATCCACACAATACACAAGAATTACAGTACAAATACCCCACATGTACACACGGTTCAATCATAAGGTACTAATTACCCTCGAAAATGATTCTGAAGTTCATCTCAGAGGACCCCCTGTAAGATAAGGTTGATCACCACACACAAACCAGTGCAATGCCTGCTATATAGGTACTGACACTTCAGACCGTTTAAAGTCAATAACATCAAATCTGGTTTATTTAAGGGGAGTGGAACACGGGAGGTGGAGATCAAGCTGATTGGCAGAATTAAATCACAGTACTGTGCACTCATACCGGGTCTTAAAAGTCACACTCTGGGTACCCAGGTTGGGGGGGGCTAGCTAGGTCCGTTACCCGGGGTTGGCCGTCAGGTGTAGATGGATAGGGCCCTGTAGGAAAAAGATATGTACAACACCCAATTGTAATCCGGAGCCAGATGGCACAGTCCTTGAGGAAATGAAATAAAGAAAATCAGATGAAACACTGGTGATTGTTAACAGGTCGCAGGGGAAATGCCCTGATTTGTACTCACACTACCCCAGGCTGAGAACCTGATGCAGATGGCTGTTCTGGATCGCCAGACAAACAAGGCAGGGAGATTAGATTCTACTGGCCAGGCCCAACTGCTTTGACTAGCAGACAGATTTAGTCCGATTGCATTCAGTTTGGCTTTCAGCTTACACCGCACGGTGACAAGAGAACCGGAATAGCTATTCTTCACAAGTATTCAACACATTTATATGTAAAGGAAATTACTATACACCAGGCAGCTGCTCTTAGGTCCCGATCGCACTTACTGCAAATACCCGGGAGTTCACACAGCAGCTTCAGTTCCTGACAGACCGAGTGCGATTCAACAATTTCTCTAGTCTTCTACAGGGTGGGCCTGGTTTCCACTTTTCAGTCTTCCTTCCTTTCAGTCACCTCGGATTCAGTCCGATTCGAGCTTGCAATGGCCACAGACTAACTTCAGGCCTCTCACGCGCTTCCCGCGCAAAACTATACAACACAGAAGCACAGAGCTCCTTCTCTCCTCACGGTCACAACTGATCTGACCTCCCAGTCACAGGGCAGAGCATTCTCTTCGGGCGCTACTCGGTCCAGTTGGTGGACTCAGCTGTCAATCACTCCAAAGCTCTCTCAGTTGGTGCAAAAAGGGGCCAAGGTCCAAAACTTCACTTCCCAGAATTACTAGCTATACATTTCCGTTGTAAGCCGGCTCTCAGGAGAGTCCGAATTCTGGTTGGCCCAAACAGTCTCAATTTTATAGCTCCCCTTATTCCATTGGTCCAGCACAGCAGTTTAGGTCCAACATGGAGGGGCAACACACACAGAGTCCCAGCTGCAACAAAAGCAGGTTAGACAAACTACAATATTACTAATGCCTTAAATGTTTACAGGGAAACAGGTGTATCTTTCAGAGGGGCTCACTTTGCGCCTTCAGCGACTGCAAAATAAAGCGATTACCCTGCAGTTCAGGCGGGATTAGAGCAAGGAAACACCAGCACCCCTGGGAAAGCATCAATTATGTCTGCAAGCAGACAGCTCTTAAAGAGACAGTATGTGGAGGCTCTACCAGCACTCACAGTGCCATTCTAATGGCTTAAACACTGAACACCAGCAGGCAGGGGAACACTCAGGCAAGCTCCTAGGAGGCTTTTTAGGAACCCCCATTTGTAGGGGGGGGTTACATATGGTAGGCAGCCTAGTGTAGTAAAACACAAAAAGGTATCTTTTTTCCCCAAACAGGAAGGAATTAAAGAAACACACACAGGGAAAAAGGGCACAAGAGGCACACTTTAAATACAGATCACCTGTGTCTCTCAGTCTTGGGACAAATAAAGTACTGCAATGTGTTATGTTACTCAGTACCACAATTTGTTTTTAATATGCAGGCAGAGACAACCATAAAACAGCAACAAAGGAAATTAATACCACCACACAAAGATGCAGTATGTTAGTGGTCTGGAATTGGATGGGAGGGATCAACAAGAAATCGCTTGAAAATGACTATTTTAATATATACTGTTTTATAATGCGCACATCAAGTGAGACACAAACAATGCTGCAACAGAGAAAGGGTAATGTATGCAAGTTACCTAAAACAGGCACACCATGCAGTGTGCAGAGTCAAGCTCCAGCAATCACATACAGGGGAACAATTCAGCAATGCAGTGCGACTGTACATGGACAAGTTCAAGGATCAAGTAGAAGTACTTAGTACAACTGTCGATTTTCACAGTTTTAGTAACACACAAGTTAACACTCCAGCTAACAGAACTAACCACAAAAAATAAAAGCAAGGACAAGCTATATTGTGTGTTTAAAACTTTAGAATTCAAAATCAATTCACAACTAAAAGCCAAAGAATGGTATACTGTATATAACATAGCTAACAGTGGCAGGAACTCTCTCAAACAGGACAGAGAAACTTTTCAGAGAAAATAAATTGCAAGATATAACAAAATTAATAAGAAATAACAGTAACTAGATAACTCACAACTGTGAGTAAATATACCAATCTGCTTGGCTAGAAGTAGCCTGAACTACTTTACACTTTTACCCCACCCCACACAACTCTTTCAAAGATAGCTGAGAAAAGTATACCTAATTCAAACTATATGTTATATAAAAATTCACAAAATTAGAAAATGTTCCCTAGTTCCAGGCACTACCATCACAGCAGCACTAGGAAAAAAAACTTATATTTTGCAGCAATTAGCTCTCAAAAATAAGTTTTAGCTATGTTTTCAAAGGCTTTACTGGCTCTGATGCAGCACAACACACTTCTCTCTGACTCAACACACAGCAGAATGAGCTGGAAACAAGCTACATGTGACTTTTGACCTATTTACCCACAATGCAGTGCAAATTTCACCTTTGTACCAAAATTTCGCCAGCGAAATCAAAAGTTTCACTGGCAAAATTCCCCTACAAGGCGAAATTTGGATTATCAATGGGTGAAATTGCCACAGTAAGTGAAATTTCGCCGTTACGTGAAATCAAGAAAACAGGCGAAATTCCATTTCACATAGGCGAAAAATTTTGTGTAATTGTGGAATTACGTGAAATATTTCACAAGGCAAAATATTTCAATTTTGCACAACATTAGTCAGAATCATTCAGCAACTAGTACTGTGTCTTCCATCTTTTTAAACACTCTTGTAGGGTGTTACTGCATTGTGTTATGGTGGGGACAGGTCCACCATCCAGTGCCTGGCTATCACCCCTTTTCCCTCTGCCAGACCCAGTCGCCACACTGGGAGAGTGCATTGTGTATGAGATCTTCCTTGTGGCAGACAACCAAGAACCAGTCACTAGGGAGGCTCTATAGTTACAGCCCAGGGAAAAACAAAAAAAGCTGGGAACCCATAGGTGCAGTTAAAAACAGTCCAAACCATGACTATATGTAACAGGACTTTAAATATAGTCCTGTTACACATAGTCATGGATTAGACTATTTTTATATTGGCTCGCACTTGCGCAGCCAACATATTGCAG
Organism: Neoceratodus forsteri; assembly: GCA_016271365.2. Classification (NCBI taxonomy): domain Eukaryota; kingdom Metazoa; phylum Chordata; order Ceratodontiformes; family Ceratodontidae; genus Neoceratodus; species Neoceratodus forsteri. The sequence goes on from JADMNL010000035.1 coordinate 31,423,036, forward strand.
TAGTACCACATTTGGAGGTGTGGTCATTGTGGGCGAATGCAGATCACGCACCAGTAGGTGTGTCCCTCATTCCCCAATAAGGCAGCTGCAGGCGCTGACACCAGCAACGCATAAACTGGCCACCAGATCAAAGAAAAGGTCTGCTGCAATGAGAGACAAGCTTTTCATGCAGCGGTGTGCCTTTTCTGGTGACCAGTTTACAATAAAAACATTGTGGCATGCCACCGCAAAGTGCCCCGACCCACTTCATTTGCCGACAGGGAGCCCACTCCCCATCGGCATAATGCAACCCCCTCCCATTTACAGTGTGTGCCAAGGGGGTGCCCAATCCCCCTCAGCATCATGCCACCCCTTCCTAGTTTAATTTGCTGATGGAGAGCCCACTCCCTGTCGGTATAATATCCTCCCCCCATTTGTTGTGTGCCAATGGGGGTGCCCAATCCCCTGTCAGCTACAGAACCCCCCCAAAAAAAACACTCAGGTGACACGCTGGGAGCCCAACACCCATGCCAAATAAATGCCCCTGTAAAAGAAAAAACATTCTGCAATGGGTTTTTTTTTTTTCTGTTTTACACCTGCAAAGCAGAAAACGGTCCCTTATCGACTCCGGTGGTCCTCCTGCAACCCGCGCCCACCCTGCGCACCCTGCCTCCCCACACCCCTCACCCCATACTTACCTCCTAGAGCCTGGGCGTGATGATTCGGTAGACTGGGAACACGCCTGTACTCTTCAAAGCTGACTGCGAACTGAAGAAATGCCGGTAAGCTGTATAATGGCATAAATAGGTTTTTTTCAACTTTGGTGCATATCGCGACCATTTTGGGGAATATTGGTGCCAAGTTTTCAACATGGGGTTATTGGGAACCCTCCTCATGAATTCAGTCACTGTCATGGCGTTATTCAGTCCAAAAAGGTGATTTTGCAGTCACTGCTTGGAATCACCTTTCAGGACTGATTAACGAAACAACAATGCCACTGTTCATGAGGTGGGCCCTCAAAAAGCCTATGTTGCAAATCTGATTAAAAAAATCCCAAAACTGGCTGTTTTACGAGTGTGTGTTGCACAGTTTTCATGCACGCATGCTCATAACTTCGTGAATTTGTAATATTTTCACTCCTGATTTTCAAAATTGGCATTTTTCCACACCTCCTTATGAACAGTACAGCTGTCATTTTACATATCCTGGCCGAAATGTGTTTTCGCATGTCCAACGCAGAATAGCGCAGTCGCTGTGCGAAATCAGTTTTCAGGACAGTTTGAGAAAATGACGGTGACACTGTTCATGACCAGAGGTCCTAAAATGCCTATGTTGAAAATTTAGTGACGAAAGTCCATATAATGACTCTGTTACAAGCGCGCATTGTGCAGTTTCCACACACCCTTGTGACTTCGCAAATTTGCAATATTTTCATGCCAGATTTTCAACACTGGCATTTTTTCACATCTCCTTATGAACAGTACAGCTGCCATTTTTCACATCCTGCCCAAAATGTGTTTGCGCACCTGTGGTGCAGAATGGCGTGGTCGCTGTGGGAAATCAACTTTTGGGACAGATTAATAAAATCACGGTGCATCTGTTCATGAGGGGAGGTCCCAAAAATGCCTATGTTGAAAATATGTCTCTTCAGGGTTGGGGTGAGGCTAGCGTCAGTTCAATATTTCACTGCCATTCCTATTATGCATCTCTAACTCCTGCACTGCCAATGCCAGCAAGACAACATTCGGCATTGACAAATGCTTGTTAACTGTACCTACAGGGTCCCAGCTTTTTTGATTTCCCTTGGCATATTTAGGCTGACAGCATTGTGCTGGGGAGTTTGGAGCAGCCTTTTCATGTACTGTGCATAGGTATAGCCCAGACATTTTGCCAATGATTCAACCATCACATCCCAGCATCTGGCAATGCCAGGACACTTCCATCCCAGGTGCTGAACTATGCCTTCTGCAGTCTTACATTTAGGAGAGGATCAAATATTGTTTGTTGCCATATTAGTCCTTGTAAATAAGATGTACAAAATAGGTGCTCTGATACGTTTTATTGGACCAACAAAGATTCATAGAAAAAAACGTCAAACTTTTGAACCTACTTGTTCTTCATCAGAAAGGTAATGGCAGGCCTTCTCAAAAAAAACTCTGTTTCATACTAAACATGAATGCCACAGTTTTAGAGAAATAATTAGCTAGGAAGTTAAACTAGAGATAAGGAGAAAAACGTCTCTGAAATGTAGCACTATGAATGTTAAATGCTACAATAAGAGTGCTGTACAGATGAACAAGGTTCATAAAACATCTAATGTTGAAGTCTTACTAGAGACTAGAAAAAGTAAAGACTGTGTGTGTGTGTGTTTGTGTGTGTGTGTATTGTGTGAATGTGTGTACATGCAAGCCCCTGCCCCAGCAAGGCATTTAATATCATGAACGAGAGGTTGTCCAATTTCCCACACATGACCTGTATTGGGACATTTCTTGCACTGGATTTAATAAACAACATTCTGAGATGCATATGTATAATTACCTTGTATCTTGACTTGTCTGTTTTGGGGTATGTTGATAAAATGTGAAGTGGAAATGTGCTCACCTGTCTTACAACTAGGCCTACTGCAGGGTCTCGTGTTAGCTGATACTGTGTAATTGCAGCATGTCTCTAATTGCATCAAGGGATTGCACACACACACACACACACACACACACACACACACACACACACACACACACACACACACACACACACACACACCACTGTCTTTAGTTTTTCCTAGTCTCTAGTAAAACTTCAACATTGGATGTTTTATGAACCTTGTACATCCCTTGTATAGCCCTACCCTGTGTCAGAGAGAACACTGTTTGGCTGAGCTCAGGCCCTTGGAGGTCTTTTTCCATGTTGCCTCTGTCCCATTTTGGCACCTTGGGAATAGGCATGGGTCCAGAAAAGTGTTTGAAGAGGGGAAGTCTGGTGTGATTTCAAAGGTGTAGAGTTTTTGATAGGAACCTCTGATGGCCTGTCCTATCTTCTGCTGCTCTGTTGATGTTGTGCCATCTGTCTGTGTGATTCTGCTTATTGTCGTCTCTGCCTCCTTCTTTTTTAGTTGCCATGAGATAGCCAGTGCCCTCTTTTGTCCCCTTCAAAATAAGTATTACTATGTTTTAGCAGCAGGTCTCTTTCCAATTTCCCAGTTACCAGCTGATTTAACTCCTCCTTTTTCTTAAGCAGGGCAAAAACTGGTTGTGTATTTAGCTGCATATGCTGTTGTTGTAGTGCCTTAATTTCTTCTGGCAGTTTTTTTTTTAATTGTTGCGCTTTCTGCTTATTCTTTCCTGCTGCAAATTAGCTACTAGGTGTGAGTAATTAATGAATAGTATTTCATGAATACCATGTGTAACCCCTAGGTGGCGCTATCCCAAGGGCTACTACCCCTGCCTGCATGGCTAGTTGCAGGTTAAGGGGCCTGAGTTCTGAATCGGGTGCCTCCACCTGGAGGTCAGGGTCGGTAGTGGTCAAGCTAACCTGGGCACAGCCCTCCAGGACACTGTAACCCCCCTCTTTCCCTGCTTGTGGCCTGAACAATATACAGTAATCACGTTCACAATACACCTTGTACACCAGGCAATTACCCACACTGTTTGCACTTACCAACAGGGCAGGTTCCTCTGGCTCGACCCTGGGGACCCCCTGTAAAACAAGGTTATGCACAGCAAATAGCAACAGTACAGTACTTTGAGCACAAACTGGAACCACAGTCAGATTAAATGCAGAAGTTAGATCTGATTTATTCAGGGGACTTGAACAAGGGAAGGGCATAATCAGGTTAATTAGCTTAAAGCCTGTATCAATCAAACAGTTATGCATGCGCTTTAAGTCCCCACACAGTCACACCTCTGGGTACCCAAGTAGAAAGCGATGGGCTAGCCAGGACCGTTGCTCGGGATAGGCTGGCATCGCAGCTGGTTGGGGCCCTGTGGTGGAAGGAAACAACATGCACAATACACACTATTTGTAATCCAGAGCCGGAGGGCTCGGTTCATGAAAGAAAAGAAACAACAAGACAATCAGATGACACACCCAGATTAAGCTGTTGTTGCAGGGAGCTACCCTGATAATTACTCACGATACCCAAGACTGGACACAGGCTGGACGAAAATCGAGACTGCAGGTGGTTGATTTGGAGTGCCAGGAGAAGCAGGGCCCACACGAATCGCCGAGGCAGGTATCTCATCAATAGCTTTCTCTGTGCAGTGGGTAGTCTGGCTGGGCCAGTGTGGCAAGGCCCAGGCCGAATGGAGATGAACATGGATTCAGTCTGTTTGAGCTGGATGCAGCCTCCAGCAAGCAGAACACAATTCACACAGTGGGGAACCAAATCACAACCCACTATCAGCACACAGCACATTTACATGTAAGGGATTCTACTGTACCAGGCAAACCGCTCTCCAGTCACAATCACAAAGTCTCTGCACACACTTGGGGTTTAGAGGTAGCTGGAAATCGTGACAGGCCAATTGCATTCAGCAAATCTTCGGTCTTCTTCAGGTCGAACCTGGTCACAATTCAGTGGCTTACTTTGTTCCCACAAACTTGGATTCGGTCCAAAATCAATTCTTTCCTCCCTCTCAGGGGCAGCAGGCAGGCATGCAGGCCAAACTCAGACCATTCCACTGTTCTCCCACTCAAAACTATGCAGACGTCTGCTTGACTGTCTCAAGCTCTTGCTTCTTTCCTTCACAGCTTGGATCTGATCTGACACAGCATGCAGTCTGAGACTTTCCCCAGAGTCCAAAAGGTTTGATTGGCTGATTCCTCTGTCAGTCACAACAAGGACTCTCCCTCCAGGGCAGTTTAGAAACCAAAAGCGCAAAACTACAATTCCTACAAATTTTGACTCCACCAGGCCCCTGTAGGCAGGCTCCATTTTAGAGTCCCAAAATACTGATTGGTCCAATTCAGCAGTCCCGGACCAAGATGGTGGAGATAAACAAAACAGTCCTTGCTACAAAGAAGGCAGATTAGAGAAACTACATTATCATTATCACTCTAATAGATTTTCAGCAAATAGTTACATCTTTCAACAGAGCTCTCTCTGCTCAATTAGCGACGGCAGAAACGGAGCAATTATCTGGTGGCCCGGGCAGGACATCAAGCATGGAAACACTCAGCCCCCCCTCCCAGATCAATTATTACTCCAATCTAGGCAGCCCTTGAAGAGACAGTACACAGAGGCCACACAGGCACTCTCTGGAAATAAAGTTTAACTGCTAAAACGTAGAACACCAACCTGGCAGTGAGCATTTAGCAAGCTCAAGCAAGACTTTTCGGGAACCCTCATTTGCAGGGGGGTTACACATGAATAATGCACTGTTTGTTATTTGGATACTAACAATGAACAGTGGCACTATTTGTGCTTATTGGTACTTGGGAAATAATAACATAAAACAAAAAAAATGAAACAGCCCCTCCACCCTCCTCCAAAGCCTAATTGTTAACAATACAACCCCCACTCCCCCACCTTCTGCTACAAACCCAATACCAGCCTCCTTCCACTAGCACCTAGATTTTTAAACCTCCCTGGATGGGTGACCAGCACAACCTGCCTGACTGGCTGCATAGCCAGCCGCCGGCCACCGACATGTCTAATGCCTTTCCTTTAAATGACCAATTTATTTCCATCCACCCTACTGCCAGCCGCACCCACCTCCCACACTCCTGTCCCCTCAGCACCCACATTTTCTGAACCAAAAGCCGACCCAGCATGGCAAAAGCAACCAAGGCAACCAAGACAACCCAGCCGCCCTCCTCCATGGCAGGCTGCCTTCTAGTGAATGGAAGTGTTCCTCTGCTTGCTCACGTGATCAGCTGTTTTACTATGTGAGCAACCGTGGGAGTCCTTCCTTTCCCTAAAAAGTGTCTGGCCATCGAGGAGGGCCATGGCTGGATTAACCTGTATGCTAATTATGCCATGGTGTAGGGCCTCGAGGTTCAGGAGGGCCCCCACTGTTAACTTATTTACAGTTACTTTCTTTAATTCTGGCTGTACTGGATGACCACTGACAGGCTAAATTGCCCCAAAAGCAGCCCCCTCCTTGGAGTCAGTCAGCCCCCCCACCTCACTGAGTCAGCCTGGTGAATGAAGACCCCACCCCCGCAGCTGCTGTGAGCAAGTGAGCCTCTCAGTTTCTCTGACGGCTGCTCCAGCTTCACCTCTGATCCACCCTGACCCCACCACATACAACCGATCATGTCCATCAGATGTCCTCTGGAGGTGTGGCTACTGGGGAGCGGGAATCAGTGTGTGCATGTGCATGGTGTCAGGACATGTGGCCGGGCAGTTATGAGGAGTAGAGGAGGAGGAGGAGAATGAGAGAGAGCTGTGGCGGTCAGTCGTCAGTGCCAGTGGTTGGTCTCATCTATCAAAGGAGAAGAGTCTCTGTCTAAAGACACAAAAGTAGAAAGAGTCTGAGCAGGCCACGGGGAATCACCCGGAGTCAGATTTGGCTTCAGTGCAGCATCACGTGCTGCTGGTGTTTTTCAGTGTAGCCACTAGCCAGGGTCAGTCAGTGCTGCTGCTAGTTTGGCCTTTGGTCCTGCTGTGACTGTGAGGAGTGCTCCCATGCCAGGCCACGCTGCAAGGCTGAGTCATGTCACCACCACCTGTGTGGTCTTGAGGAAACAATCAAGAGGACAGACTGGACTCATCACAGTCACATTCACATCAGTCAGGCCACATCAGGTATGTTGTGTTGACTAGTCGTCTGCGTGCTGCAGTGCCCAAGTCATTTGTGCTGCAGAAATAACTAGTTTTACCACATTGGAGAAACAAACTAAGCTGTGGTTGCCTCTGGTCATGGTCTGTCTGTGAGTGTTCAGTAACCTGAGTAGTGTACTGAGTCTTTAATAAAATTTGAGTTTGGCACTGAGTGGACCATGGGATGCTAATAAGTCACCTGAGGGGAACTAACTTGTGCGACTTGCTCTTGCTGGCACAGTTCTGTCTTGGTTTGATTTGAGTCATATACATTACTGGGAAGTTGCAGCAGGTTGCTCTATGAAACTTATTTCTGAAGTGACTGCAGTCAACACCTGCAGGTCTTGCAGGGTTCTTAAGGCTCAGTCTTTTTGGCAGAACTCTCTTTAGCTGCTTTGGCATCAATGACTTGGAGTAGGAGCAAGGATGTGGCAACTCAGCATTGGCAGCAAAGCAACTTTTAATTTGACAACAAAACTGTAAATGACAATGGAGATGGAGCAGAGGAGACAGTGGGAGAACAGACAGAACTGAGGACAAAGATAGCTGCACAGAAGGTGATTGTGGCAGATGCATTGCGGAGGCAAGGAGCGTGAGCATGTCTCAGGTTTGGAGCTCGAAGGAGTCTTGAGCAGGGAAATAATGGGAGGGAGCTGTGAGCCCCACTAACTGCTTCAGTACATGCTTCAGTTTTTTTGGTTTTGGCAGAGAGAATAGGTATTCAAGGAGGCATGTGCAGGGGGATCGTGGCAGCTACAATCCCCATTTTTATTAATTTATTTATGTGGAATTTGAATTTGATATCTGGGAAGGCAGGGCACACTAATTGAAGTCTAATGTCCAGGTGTGTCTCAGGGGAGGGAAAAAAAGAGGAAGAAAAGAGGATCCATAATTATTAATAACAAAAATACTTACAAGGTACAGTAGTGGCAAGGAAAAACAAGACGAGTTAAAGGAAACTAAAAAGTGAAAATTTACAAAATGTTAATATTGTACTGATAAAATGTTTCTTTGTGCAGTAATTGGTCATTCTGAATTGTGTTGTTTACAATCAAGGGCATGTGACCTGTCAAGTCATGTGGCATAACACATAGCATTATAAATCACATCCTGCCTGAGTTCCCTGGTAGTTACTGCAAAAGAGTGGAATGTTGGCATTTAGGGGCCCCCGGGCCACAAAATATGGCTTGGAGTAGGGCCCCGACATCCATTAATCTGGCCATGAGGAGGGCAGATTGTGTTGGTCCACTTCACTGCACCTAGGGGGGCCTTTGGTTTAGAAAACTTGGGTGCTGGGGGAAGAGAGTAGAAGCTGGGTGCTGCTGCCGGTGGGGTGGGTGGAAATACACTGATCATTTAAAGGGAAAGCTGTAGAAGAGTGGCTGCTGGTTGTGGTGGTGTGAGGGTCGGTGGTGCCAGTCACCCATCGAGGGAGATTTTCTTCTAAACCTAAATCTGGGGATGCTGGGGGGGGGATAGGAGGATGGAATTGGACATATAGCAGAGGGTGGGGGAGGCAGCGTTATTATAAATGATTGGACTGGGGAGGAGGGTAGGGGGCTGTTTCTTTTACTTTTCCCCCACAGGAACATGAATAATGAAAATGAGAGCTGAATTTCTGAATATTTGGGGCCTCAAATATGAATATTTGACCAGTTATGTGAAATAAGGTATTTGCCCATCTGTAAAAGCTACTTCTCTTACAAAAGCCTTTAGGGCGTCCCATCTAGTTATCTCTGTGGTATCTACTACTTTGTTGTGAGCAAGTAACTTCTCTATAGCTTAGGTTAGTTGCTGTATGGTCTCCTGGTCTGCCAGCAGTCTGGGGTCCAATTTCCAAATCTTGGGGTTTGGCCCCCTCCCCCCCACAGTTTGCCTAAAAGTGGTGCATGGTCAGAATATGTCTCAGGACATTAGTATTCTGCTAATGCTATTTTCTGGACTCGAGTGGTGGACACCAGGATAAGACTGATTCTGGTAAAACCTTATGTACATGAGAGTAACAGGAATACTTTCAGTATGTAGGGTGCAGATATCGCTACACATCCACTGAAGCCCCAGCTTTTTCCTTGTTCCACACTGCACCCAAACTTTCAGGTGGGTTACTAGTCAAGGGGGTGTGTTGGTCCCTGACTGGTTCACAAGAGGTGTCGGGTATGCTGATGCCTGTTTGACAATTTTACCATGACCGACATTACAGCAGCAACAGCGCCAGGTCACTGTAATGTTGATGCGGCACCCCGGCACTGCTTTCTGGGGTCTTGCACCCCCTCCCTAAATCATCTCCGACTCATAGTTGATTATTTTAGTTACGAGGTTACAGGAGGCAAAGCCCCCTGAAGTAAACAAAGTCAGCATGGCACAGTTTTATGCTGACCGCAATTGTGGTCGCCATAAAGTCATTGCTGTAATGTCATTCAACAACACAATTGTTGAACGGGTGTCATGGATCCGAGGTGTTGTAGTCACCTCCTACCACCACTGGGGAGGTGTAGTCAGCCAGGACCAAAGCCAGCTTTTAGATACTCTCTGGCCTATCATAGTTGGGGTTATGGGTGTGTGAGTAATGAATCGTATTTCTTGAATACCATGAATAATGCACTATTAGTTTTGTGGATATAAATAATGAATAGTGGCACTATTCATGTGTATTTCTGTTTGCAACATACTGAAGGAAAAAAAAAAAAAACCATCCCCCACCCTCCTCTCAAGCCCATTCATTTAAAACACAACCCCCATCCCTCCACCCTCCGCTACAAGTAGAATGCCACCCCCTTCCTCCACAGCATCCACAATTTGGAGTTAAAAAAATAAACTTCCATGATTGGTGACTGACACAACCCACCATCGTCCAGGGTCAGCTGTCTCCTAATGAAAAGTGCAAGAACACTTTCTATTCACTAGAAGATGGCCAGCCGTGAAGGAGACCAGGTTGTGTTGGTCACCTTCACCATGCCTGGGGGCCTTCTTTGCAGAAAATGTTGGTACTGGGAGGAGGAGGGTGCAAGTTGGGTGCTGCTACTCAGGAGGTGGAAATAAATTGATTTTTAAAAAGTAAAAGTGCAAGGTGAGATGGCTGCCGGACATGGAGGAGGACAATGTGTGCCAGTTGCCCATCATGGGAGTACTTTAAATCTAAAATTGTGGGTGCTGGTGGGGGCGAGGAGGGTGGGAATGGTCTTGTAGCAGAGGGAAGGGGGGCAGGGGTTGTATTCTAAACAATTGGTCTGGGGAGGAGGGTAGGGGCCTTTCTTTTTTGACCCTGAAAAAGGGACTGCAATTGTCTCAATGGACTTACCCACTGACCAGAATTCAAATAAATAAATAAATACTTGCCCCCACAGGCACATGAATAACAAATATGAATACCAAATTTCTGAATATTTGGGGTTCCCTGAATATGAATATTTGGCTGAATATTCAAAATAAGGTATTCACCCACCCTGGCTGTGGCTATAAACTGAGACCAGGGTGTATCTATCAGCACCTATCAGGGATTCCACTATAATATATCTCACCTGTGGGTCTTGGTTGGTCCTCAGTACTTTTTCTCCAAGCCCTAGGTGGAACCACACTGCCACTCCGCTGGCCTTACATATCAAGTATTTCCTCTAATTCCACAATGACATTTTGGGCAGCTGAGAGTTCAGTGGTGGCCACAGTAAAACACTCCCCCTGGGTTCTGAGAAGTGATTCAAGCTCTCTGATGCATTGTTTTTGCACATTGAATGAGGCAGCTAAAGAGTTCACTGTTTGTTGCATGTGTGAGAACTGTGCTGAAAGATTTTCTAGTTCTGCTTTTGTTTTTTATCTTGAATAGTATTGCAGCTACTTGCTTAACTGAGAGGTAATTTTGTTGCTGCAGTGCAGCATTTGGATTTGATGCAGGCCCAGCTTCCACTCCTGCTTTACCATAACCCACAAGCTTTGCAGGCCCATCTCCATTTTAATTGTTCTTAATTTTTTTAGCTATTCTTTTTTCCCCGTGCACTGACTGGCCCCCATCTTCCAGTCTCCTTGGCCCTGTCATCCAGGCTTCCTTTAGGTCTTACCCTTGTCCAGCTTGTTCTCTGAGGGCTTACCCTCTCATTGGGGTCTGGGGGGGTCCCCCAAACCCCCCAGATGCAGGATTCAGTTAGCTCAGATGGCAACTGGATAGCCAGGTGCAGGACCTGTGGGAGACCAGATTAATCCTACCTGTTGCTACTGTGCTTTTCCCTGCTCTGTGACTCTCAGGAGGTGCAGACATGCAGTGCCATCATGATGCATGCTACATGCTCCCATGTGATGTGCATTGACACCCACCACACCTTCTATGTATCCTGATGGCCTGGCATGCCCAACCACTGTTTTTTACCAGGTGTCAGGTGAGCTCCAGGATCTGTGTCTCCCCACCAAGGGAGGAGAGAAGTCCTTGAGCCTCCTCCCCTCGGCCAGCCCTCTGACTCCTAAGCTTGCTACTGAACTCGGGTCACCAAAGTAGCAGAGTAGTGCTACTGCAGTGCCAGTAATTGTTCTTAGTTGATTGTTAGTTTAGGTTCACCCAACTGTTGGACCAATTTTTGCTTGATTGACTTTGAAGCAAGATGTAGTTATCTGAGCACAGAATTCTAAGTTGTATTTGTGGATGTTAACAATTTTGGAGGGATTCAGCTGGGAACTCCTAGGTTAGGCATCCATTCTCCTCACTGACTTGGTCATGCTCCACTGCTCGCTTGTTTATAGCTGGTTTACTGTCTTGAATCTGTCTTCAGTTCCTTGGCTCCTTCCTCTTTTGGTCTACCAACAGCTTGTCCAATCTTATCCTCCCACTGGCCTACTCCAATGTTTCCTAGGTCAGAACTCCCTCAGTGCCAGTTTCCCCCTGCATTTTATATGATACCTTCTCCTCAGTCTGCCCCACCTAGCCTAGTTCTCCATTCTTTGCTTCAGACCTGCTCAGATAATTACCACTGTTTCAGAAAATGCTGTTGTACCATAACTCATTGAGACCCCAAGATGCCTGTAGGTGGCAGCAGAAAATAATTTCCTGAGGTCTTTAACGCCTCCAGATGTCCTACACTTTGTGATACTGAGGACTTAAGATGTCTGAGGACGTCAGTGCTTAAAACTTAAATATTTCACAAATTGAAGTGAGTAGAATTGACTACATAGCACCATTGGAAAGGTAATTTTGCGCTGAATAACTTTGCTACTGATACTTTGTGTCTGTCCCTTATACTTTAGAAGATATTTGGATTTTTGTATGGTATGGTGTGCATGGCTGACATTTGTCTCTCAAGTCTCACCTAACCACCCTGAATAAAATGGAAAAAATTACACGAATCATATGAGAAAATTGCTTTTAGTACAACATTACTTTTGTACCTCCATCTAATGTGTGTATGCTTAATTTGGTGTTGATATGTTACATATTTTCCCACAAAAATGGTTTATGGTGCCTTTTTTATTGAAAAAACATTTTTGCTATTTAAACTAATACAGAAAAAAAATAAGAATTATTTATAATTAATTGCATAACACTGTTAGAAAGGTAACTGTATGCCGAACAACTTTGCCTCTCATACTTTATGTGTAGTAATTACGGTTCATGAAGTAGCTATTCCCATTTGTTTGTGGCATGCTGATTATGGCTTGATTTTGCTCAGAACACTTCAGGATGCTCTTTTAAAAGTATACAGGCCACAAGTGGTGGAACTCTCAAAGAGCTCCTGATTCCTCAATGAGTTAAGTCTGTCATCTGCAATCAGCTATTCATTCCATAGCTATATATTTTGTTCAGTGTCCTGCACAACCCTGGCTTCCATATACTTGTTATTTTTAGCCTACCTGACTTCTAAAGTCAGCCATGTGGGGCCTTCTTCTCCTGTCTTATGTCTACATACCACCAGCCAATCCTTCCCTGGATCCTTCTGGTCTTCTAGATCTGCAGGACGAATGTGCACCTGCTGCCACTGAAGCCCGCTCCTGGTAAGCAGGATCCTCATTAAACAGGGATCCTTTAGGCCATACAGATCACCTTGGCTGCACCTCTTTGCATTCCCCACCCAGCATCTTGAGGGTAGGGGTCTTTCTATAGGGGCTGCTTTATCCCCACAGATTGACTTGAAGGCACTTGCTGGTGTGGTATGTAAGGATACTGCTTCCAAAAGGGAGACCCCTCATCATCAGGGTCTCATGGGTCATGCAGATTGACTTGGTGACATCTCCTGAAGCAATCCTTCTGGCATTTGACTGCAAGTCACTTGGTCTCTCTCTGTTCCCCTTCCCCTTAGTCTTCATTCAAGGATAAACTCTTGCAGTGTTCAGGCTAGTTGATCTCTGGTCAGCACATGCTGCTCTCTGCATATCACTTGTTGTGGGTTGCGTTCCTCTTTGAGAAGGAAGTTTGTATTGCTAGCCTTGTCTGAAGACCCTGTTGCACCTCACAGTGTTATCCTCTTAGGGGAATAGAGTGAGAGCCCTTCTTCTGAAATTTCCCCTGAATTTAGTGTCTAAATTTCAGTGGCCAAGCCATTACTCTTTCTGCCCCTAGCCTGGAATTGGCCACCTAAGTTTTGGTTTCCCAGAAGTTTTCTCCACACGTTGTTTTTTTTTTTATTTTCTACATAACGAAGGTTATAATAGATTCATTTTCCACCTAGAGTTGGAGCTAGATGGAGGTTTCCTTATTTCCTTTACAGTCTGTCTCATTCCAACTCTCTCCTCTCCTCTCCTCTCTCATCTCCTCTCCAAGAATGTGTTCATTTGTCACTGTTGATGATTAAATCTTTATTCTCTAAGGTGCCTTTGGTCTCAGAGACTTCATTCCTGCAACAGCTCAATGGGTTGGAACCCTTTCTTGAGGGTTCCTGTATCTTTATGGCACTCCAACATTCAGAAGAATGTGTTCATCTGTTACAGTTGCTCTTTTTTATACTTTCTATTTCTAGCACCCTGGGCCTGACTGAGGAATCACTTATCATCTCCCTCAGTGTCCCTTTTCCACCTGTGGAGCCATTGGGAACTGACACTCCATTCCTGCCCTCTCTCATGTCTAACTCTGGCCCTGAACAGGTAACCTGCAACTTGTACCTCACAGGTGGGATCTCAGAAGAGTACCAGGCCTTTTGGAGATACTTTGCTTAATAAGTCCAAGATGCCAGAGAGAGGAGCCAGCAAGTAGGAGGCCAGCAGGTAGACCTGTTGGGCATGGTGAGATGAGGGGACAGTATCTGTCCCAACTCTGTCCCTTATTTTTCGCCCCATAGCCCAATCCTTTATCACACCCATGCAACATGCTCCTGTCAAGTGTTCCACTTAGCACCTATCCTGGCCATCGGAGGGATGGGTGAACTTCCTCCCTCCTTTGGAAATCCCCTGCCTGTCCCGCTCCGTTCCTGCGATGCTTCCTCATCACATGCCAAACAAGTACATACACAATGGAAGAAAAGCTACACCATATGGGAGCACAGTTCATTCCTTAATTACTCCCCCTCCTCTTAGGCCAGCAGAGGGCAGTTATACAGCAGAAGGAAGTATCCTTCCTTCCTCAAGCCAGTATTGGGACAAGGTGATGCTGGAGCCCTGCCTCACTGGTCAGCACCAGATGTCCCAGGCTTGGGCCATGAACATCACTGTTGCTGTATGTTGCCTTCTTTCTTAGGGTGTCTTTGGTCTTGGAGACCTGATTCCTTCAGCACCTCAAGGGGTTAGAACACTTTCTTGAGAGTTTCTGCATCTTTATGCAACCCAATAGAATAGTGGTCCCTGTTGCAGGGACAGAATAAGTTTAGCTCATGGTGCAAACAAGTTGCACAAGCATTCACATACTACCACTCAGCCATCATAACAGTATGTTTATAGTAGCTTGATGACTCTTTGAATTAACAGGCTAGGCTTCTGGATTGAAGGAGAAGTGATACCTAAACCATGCTTGCCCAACCATCCTTTGGACAATCAGAATTTTTGTGGCCACAATCTTCCCCATCTCTTAGCACACCCCTCTCTCCTTGGGGTCGGGTCTTCTTTCCTAAAGTACCTTTGGTCTTGAGGACCTTGAGAGGGTTGTGGGGACCAAATTCATATAACATCTTGAGGGGTTTAAACCCTTTCTAAAAAGTTTTGGCATCTTTTTGATGCCCATGGGCTTGGTAGATCCTGTATCATGGGCACAGAGAGCGTAAGCTAGAGTACAAGCAGTTGTACAATACTACTCAGTCCTCCTAACCATACCACCAGAGGAGCACAATGACCCTTTGAACCCAGAACACAATTACCTTTCTAACAGTGGAATGCAATCACATCTAAGCAATTATTTTAAAATTCTAGCTAAAATACCCACAAAACTGTTTTAAAAATAAAATTCATACACACCATACCATACCATAAACAAATGCAAATACCTCATGAACCGTAACTGCTGCACACAAAGACTGAGTAGCAAAGTTGGTCAGCACAAAACTATCTTTCTAATAGTGGTATGTAATCAATTCTAAGCAATTTTGGTTTGCTTTTATATTGGCTGAAATTCCCAAAAACTGATTTTTTTAAATGAAAAAAGCAAAGTAAACCCTTTTTTGTGGAAATCATGTAACATATTAGCACTAAATTATGTATCCGTACATGATAAGCAGGTGATGAAGTACCCATAGAAATACTTAAATAAGCCCAAAGTTGTTTGGCTGGCTAAATATATACATCCAAACTGGACACATCCCCTGATGTCTCCCCGTGAGAATGTAAGTGATTTTCCGCCAATTACAGACATCTACCGTCATGAATGGGGATGTTTTCTGCTGCCACCTGTATGGACTTCCAGAGAGCAGGCACAGCAAATGGGAAAGAGGTGTTGCCAAAGACAGTTTTTAATTCAAGATAGCAAAAGTGTGGTTTTGGACATCATGCAAAGGGAATGGCAGATATGGCTGTTAAACTGAACATTTTAAAAAAGATAGGGACACAAAGGTCATTAACTGATTTAAAGACAAATTTGTGCCAGCTGAGATTTCTCCTGGATTCCAGCGAGATCCATCCTGAGCTGGAGTACCATATTACAATAATGGGGATGAAAATCACAGTTCAAAATAAATCTCATAAGCCCACTGTACTTTTTAGATATTGAACATAAAGTGGATGCGAAGGCATAATGACAGATAACGTCTCCACATGCAAGACTAGGCAACACTGTAATGCAGCTTGGTCACCGAAGAAGATGGCTGCCTAAATTAGTTCCTTTCTTTGCCTACAGTCTAATCCATTGTTATCCTACAGTCTTGAACACATCTTTTTGTTCAAACTGACACCCCTCTAAAGCCAGCCCCGTGGCGCTACACCTCATGCCATGCCAGCAACCAGGTTTGGGAACTGACTCTGGTTGTTGGGGGTTGGCAGGGGGAGAAGAGGATTGAGCATCCTGAGGACTGCTGTTCTCTCCTTGGGTGGGTTTACTAGATGCCCCACTCTGCAGTGACACCTGATGAAGACCGGGAGGTACTGAAAGGAGCGTGCAGTTTTAGAGGAGGTGCTGGTAGATGTCTGTGAGGGCATGACTCTCGCAAGGACATCATTGCACATCCAGCATCTCTGGGGCAACACAAGGTGGAAAACCCCGGTTGGTGGGGCGGTAATGGTGGATGCTCCAGGGCTGCTCCCACTCATGCTACAGTGCCAGGTCTGACCCCCGACTTGACTCTCCATGGTCCTTGCCTCCTTGTATGGGGTCCGTGTGGGAGGGATCCAGCACCTGATTCCTCGGTCAGGGGAACAAGTTCAGAGGAGCAGCTGAGTGGGCCCTGCTTGAGAGATGCCCCACTGCTGGTGACTGGAATGAAAAAAACTGTACCAAAAAAAAAACCAAAACAAATGGACACCCATCGATGGTACTTGTGATGGACATGTGATCAGTTTGATCTAGTAATTTATTTTTGTTAATGTATTGTGTTAATGTAATAATGTTGCTGTCATAAGTGTGCACAAACCATGGCTTCTGATGTCACATGACCAAACAGGTATTATGGGAAACACTGGTCAAAAGTTGCTCAATGGAATGTTCCCTTGGGAACATTCAGCCACTGATACTGTAAGGCAGATCGACGAGTGCCAGTTTAAACAACTCTGTCAGCTTAAAAGGCAAGAAGCATGGGGTTACACACCTTGGACATTCTTCAAAACAGAATCATAAAAATGGACAGAGGAGGGGTGGATGTGGAGTTAGCCAGCTGGCCTGAGTGATGTCATCCATCCATACAAACACACACACACACACAGGCCCACACATTTGGGGGACAGTGGAGGACTGTCACTCAAACGGGTTGAGACCCCTTCCCACAGGAGTAAGAAATAAACTGAGGTACCATAAGAAAGCACTTCCTCTTGGACTTGGAGCATCTGAAACCCCCAGTGCCCTGCAGCTAGAGGTGTGGTAAGAAAGATAGCTTAGGGATTAGTGTTTTCTTCTGTCAGCAGCAGGTAAATGAATATGTTTTAAAGTTAGAATAGCACAGATTCTTCTATCTGCAAACTTTCTTGTGTAACTCCCATTTATTTTCATTTCAAGTAAACTGTAATCCTTTTGTCTGACTATACATAAATCCTGTTGTAAGTACTAGTAGCCTTTTAGTAAATAATTCATATTTTTATAGAATCAGGGACTTCTTATTTTATTTAAGGGGTAATTCTACTATTTCTGCTGGACTCTGTTTGCAGTCCATCTCTGAAGAGGCACTCTACCCACAGTTATTGTGTTTGACCTTCCTGACCTTATGCAATGGAGGAGGTAAGAAACAGGTTTCCCTGGGTCCTGTTGGTAAAACCCCACGGTGGTGGCTATGAACTTGGAAGTCACTGGTGAGGGATTCTTTGCACATTGGTGGCAGATTGGTTGGACCAGTGCTGCAACTGGTACTAGTGCAGTGAAAAGCAGCATACAATGTGCTTTCCTGTGAGGCAGGGACTCTGGGGGAGAGAGACAGCACACTGCTGACAGACTGCCAGCAGAAATATACCTTGACAGTTGTGAAACAGGACTTTAAAAGGTTGCATTGTTTACTACTTTTTTTATTTCTAGACAGCTTAGTGCAGTGTAGCTAGAGAATATGAGATCCTCAGGCTATGTCAAATTTTGTGTACAGCAGCTCCGTGAGCTGTGTGCAGAGAGGGAGATTGTCTATGAGGGCATGACAGAGAGTGCACTCATGGAAGCCCTGTTGGCACACAACTGGCTGCATGAGGGGCAGACATTCTCAGATGGGCATTGCCCAATACCTGGTCAGTAGGCAGTCACCGAGGACAGTGATTCAAGTAGTGAGACTGAGGTCACAGTGGCTGAGCAGGGGGGTACCTGATGGCACAAGCTAGGGAAGCTGTGTGGCCCAATCAATCTCAGCTTGAGATCCTGAAGGCAGAGTTTGTGCTGAAGGATGCTGAACTGCAGAGGGCAAGGCTGGAGACTGAAAGGGAGAAAATAAGGCTTGAGGTAGAGGAAAGAGAAAAGAATTGCCTGCATGAGATCCTTATGTGAGAGGAAAGGGAGAAGATTCACCAGCATGAGATCCTTAGACAAGAGAGAGAGCAAGCAGACCAAGAGAAAGAATGACAGCATGATACTGAGATGGAGAAACTGTGCCAGCAAACACCACAGCAAACCATAAGTGATGGCAATGGGGGTTCAACCCATGAAGCCATGTTCCCACAATACCAGGAGGGAGATGATCTGGATTTGTTTTTAAAATCTTTTGAGAGGGCTTGTGGGCAGTTTAAATTAGACAAGGATTCTTGGATGATCCACCTGACTGAATTACTTACTGGGCATGCTTTGCATGCCTTTGGTTGAATGGACTATAATGATTGCATGTACTATAATAAATTTAAAAGAATGTTATCAAAATGTTTTGAACTGACTCCTGAGGCTTACAGATGAAAATTTAAAGAATTAAGAAGAAGCCCAGGAGACAGCTGTGTAGAACTGCATGTCCAAAATGTGTGCTTATTTAGACCATTGGATAGATGGGGCTAAGGCAAGAACTGTAGAGCTAATTAAAGATTTAATTGTAATAGAATAATTTCATAAAATTGTACCTGATGACCTGCCCATTTGGCTACTGAACAGAGCATGCAACTCTGCACTGGAAGCAGCAGAAAGTACTGATGTGTATGTGGCCAGCAGACCACATTCACAGCAAAAGAACTATAGGGGTGGGGCAGCACATGGTTTTAAAAGGACCCAGGAAGGGCAGCCTAAAGGAAACTAGCCTGCACCCAAGCCCAAAACAGAGCCCACTGGTTTTAAGGGAACAAGGAGCTGGGGTCAAAGGAATGCTGGATTTGCCAGAAAGTGGGGCATCCATTTTATGACTGCCCTAAAAACAGGAGCAAAGGGCAAAGGCCGGGGGTGTGTGACCAGGACAGTACACCACAGTTGGTAAACTGCACACACACTGTAATGCCACCACACTCTACCAAGCATATGAACCCTATTCTAGTCAATGGGATAGTTACACAGGGATTGAGCAACACTGGTGCCTCCAACTCCATGGTAAGGCAGGATCTGATCCAGGCACAGCAGATACTGCCGGAGCAATTCTCCAAGATTCGGGCAGTCATGGGTACAGTGGTCCAAGTGCAAATGGCTCGGGTCTTCCTGAGCTGGGGGGGCGGCCATGGGGTACGGGAGGTGGGAGTTGTAACTGATCTTCTTGTGGATGTGATCATGGGGAATGATTTTGACCACAGGGAAAAGCTAGTATGTGTCACTGCCCATAGTCAGACAAAAAGGCAAGCTTCTGAGGGTGAGCAGGGAGTGACACAGTCTGTGCAGACCCATCCCTCAACAACTGAAGCAGTGGCTATTGTGGGTGAGGGCTACCTGGGAGTAGCAGCCCTGAGCCCAAGCTAAAAGCAGCAGAGGTTGCCACCAGAGGCAGTTTTCCTCCTGAAGGGGAACTAGAGAGGGTCAGACAGGAGGAGATGGGCAGGGCACAGCGAGCAGATTCTGCTCTCCAAAAACTGAGAAATAGCAGATAGTGCTGAGGCCTCTCAAAGGAGTAAAAAAGTCAGTTAATTGGGGGAATAGGCGCTGTAAAGGGAGTTTACACCACAGAGGGAACTAGAGGAAGGAGTACTCCAGCAGCTGGTAGTCCCCCGGGACTACTGAAAGCAGCTTCGGGTCCTGGCCCATGACATTCCTCTTTCAGGCCACCTGGATATTAACCGCACAAAAAAGCAGGCTGCTAACAATTTTTTTGAGCCAAGCATGTACACAGACATGGCAACTTTGCTGTTGGATTTATCTACAGTGCCAGCGAGCTGGAAAGGTTGGGGACAAGGTTAAGGTTGCTTTGATGCCCCAGCCTATTATCAATGAACCCTTTAAGAGGGTAGCCATGGACATAGTGGGGTCCCTAAGTACCCCAAGTCGCATGGACAAATGATACATACTGGTTGTGGTGGATTACGCAACCAGGTACCCCGAGACAGTGGTCATGTCCTCCACTGAGGCAGAAAAGGTGCCTGATGAGCTCCTGGGAATCTTTAGTCAAGTGGGATTTCCCCAAGAGATTTTGTCAGACCAGGGGATATATTTCATGTCATCCATAATGACCAGTTTGTGGGAAAAGTGCAGGGAGAAATAGCTCCAGGCTTCGCCCTATCATTCTAAGACAAATGGTATGGTCAAGCAGTTTAATGGGACCCTTAAAACTATGCTCAGGGCATTTGCTGACCAGCACAAAAGGGAGTGGGACAAATATTTGCCCCACCTCCTGTTTGCATAAAGAGAGGTACCACAGGAGTCCACAGGGTTCATACTAGGATTCATACTAGGCTCTATAAGGCACAAGAGAACCATAAGGTCCATAATTGCTCCTATTTGCTAATAATAATTAAGAAGTGAGCCAGCAAGAATGAACTTCTCAAGTCATGTTTTAAAGATATCTTTAGTACTACTGACTATCACTTCAACTGATAGTGTATTCCATGGCTTAATAATACGCAGTGTATAAAAAAATTTTCGGGGGACATAATTACATTTCTTTAATTGCAACTGTAACAGATGCCTTCTGAAATTATATGTATCCTCCTTAAAATTGAACCCCAGGTGAGTTATTAAGTATGGATCTTTTATGACATCATACACGAGAAGAAGATCACCTCTCAATCGCCTAATAGATAGAGGTGACAAGTTTAGTGTGGTTAATCTGGTCTCATATGGGACATCTCTCAAACCTTTTACCATTTTGATGTAAACCCTTTGTACCTTTTCTAAAAATGTGATGTCCTATGTTTTGAAGGGACACCACAGTTGAATTGAAAAGTCCAAATGGGGAATCACATAAGCTCTATAGAGGGGCATCAGGATTCTGCTATCCCTAGATTTAATCACCTTTGGAGCTTCTGTTTGGTCACAGAGTGAGGGGGCCCCTAGATTTAGTCAGGGATGAATGGGAAGGTAAACATGCCACTCAAGGGGATTCTGTCGTGGAGTACATCATAAATTTCAGGGCCAGGCTTAAGGACCTCATGAGGCTTGCCTGGGACCACTTAGCCACTGCACAATAGCAACAGAAAGCCTGGTACAACCATGGGGCCAGAACCCAGGCGTATGAAGTCGGACAGTGAGTGATGGTACTTGTCTCAGTCTGACACAATAAACTGCAGGCAGCATCAGAGAGCCCATTCTCCATAATCAGGAAGCTGAGTGATGCCAACTATACAGAAGGGCTGCCTGACAGAAGGTGTAGGCAGAAGGTATATCATGTGAACATGATGAAGCCCTACTATGATATGGAGGAAATTATCCTTGCCATGTGCAGTGCACCAGAGGGGAACAAGGCTGATTCCTTGAGAAAGCCTGGGAGGGATCCTCAGTGAATAATTTCACCCTCTCAGTGCAGCTGACACTGACCCAGGCTGAGGAGATGAGGGGGTGCTGCAAGAATTTGGGGACATATTCATGGGGAATCTGGGGTACACCACAATGGCTGAACACCACGTGGACACTGGCTTCCAAGTTCTGTTAAGACAGCCCCCCTACAGGGTACCCATGAGGGTTAAGAAGACCATGCTAGAGAAACTCAGGGAGATGGATGCTGGCCCTTGGAGTGATCCAGGAGTTCAGCAGCCCCTGGGATTTGCCTGTGGTCCTGATCCCCAAGAAGGATGGTACCACAAAATGCTATGTCAACTGCCAGAGGTTCAGCAGCTGTATGGAGTTTGATGCCTACCCAATGCCCAGAACAGATGAGACCTTGGAATGGCTTGGGGGGAGCCCAGTTCCTGACCATGATTGACCTGACAAAAGGCCACTGGCAGGTGCCATTAACCCCCGCAGCCAGGGAGAGGTCTGCTTTCATTACCTCATATGGCTTATTCGAATTCAGAGTAGTGGCATTTGGGATGAAGAATGAGCCCACAACCTTCCAAAGGCTTGTGGAGTGCATCCTGACTGGGGCAGGTGACTATGCACTGGCTTACATGGATGATATCGCCATTTACAGTCAGACATGAGTTGATTACGTCAAGCACGTGAGGGAGGTGTTCTGCAAACTGAAGGCCACAGGGCAGACAGTTAAGGTGGAAAGATGCCAAGCAGGCATGGCGGAAGTGTCCTACCTTGGGTACAAAACATGGCTTCGGATGTCACGTGACCACCTGAATGATATAGTCCACCCAGTCTCTCTCACACACACACACACACACACACACACACACACACACACACACACACACACACATTTAAGGGGCAATGGAGGACTGTCACTCAAAGGGGTTGAGACCCCTCCTACAGGAGTAAGAAATAAAATTAAGGTGCTGTAAGAAAGCACTTCCTCTTGGACTTGGAACATCTGAAACCCCAGAGCCCTGCAGCTAGAGGTGTGGTAGGAAAGACAGCTTAGTGGAATAGTGTTTTCTTCAGACAGCAGCAGGTAAATTAATAGGTTTTAATGTGAGAATAGCTCAGATTCTTCTATCTGCAACCTGTCTTGTGTAACTCACATTTATTTTCATTTCTAGCAAACTGTAATCCTGTTGCCTGACTATACATAAATCCTGTTGTGAATACTTGTAGCCTTTTAGTAAGGAATCATATTTTTATAGAATCAGGGACTTCTTGTTTTATTTAAAGGGGTAATTCTATTTCTGCTGGACTCTGTTTGCAGTCCATTTCTGATGAGGCACTCTACCCACAGTGATTGTGTTTTTTATTTATTTATTTATTTATTTATTTGTTTAACCAGGTATAGCACACTAAGCTGAAAGCTTTTTTGCAGGAGCGACCTGTGAGGACAAGGAGGTTAAGTGACTTGCTCAGGGTCACACAGTATGCAAGTGGAAACTGTGGGATTCAAACCCAGGTCTGGTCTGCTGGATGTCACCAGATTTGCAGCTCAGAGCCTTAGACCACTGCGCTATACTGCTTCCTTGGTCATTGTGTTTGACCTTCCCAATCTTGTGCAGTACAGGAAGTAAGAAACAGGTTTCCCTGGGTCCTGTTGGTAAAACCCCACAGTGGTGGCAGTGAACTTGAAGTCCATGTTGAGAGGGATTTTTGTCACAATACTTAACCCCAGGAGCAGTAAAATATTTAAATTGTGCCACATGATGCAGAACATGTGCATAATCTGATGTCATAGACAAGATGGCATTGAGCCCCTCTTTAGCACTAATGACGGCCTAACCAGGATTGAGAGCAACCTCAATTTCATCAGCTTCTCTGAGGTCACCACAGGGCTCAGTACTGAGTCCAGTCCTTTTTAATGTATTTATAAGTGACATTGCAGAGGGACTGGAAAGAAAAGTATGCCTCTTTGCAGATGACACAAAGATCTGCAACAGGGTTGATACACAAGGAGGAGTGGAAAGGATGAGAAGGGACTTGGCAGGGTTGGAGAAATGGTCAGAAGTATGGCAGCTTGGATTCAATGCAAAGAAGTGCAAAATAATGCAACTGGGAAACAAAAACCCAGGGGAAGATTACACAATGGGGGGAAGGTAGTAACAACAACAAAAATGGAAAGAGACCTGGGGGTAATCATATCAGATGACCTTAAGGTTGGCAAGCAATGTGAGAAGGCGGTTGGGAGGGCTGGGGGGATACTGGGATGTATAGGGAGAGGCATCACCAGCAGAAAACAGGAAGTTGTTATCCCCTCTACAGACAGTTGGTGAAATCCCATCTGGAGTACTGCGTCCAGTTCTGGAGACCCCATCTCTGCTAGGACATAGACAGGATGGAGGCAGTTCAGAGGAGGGCAACTAAAATGGTGCAGGGTCTGCAAGAGAAGCCATATGAGGAGAGACTAAAGGAGCTTAATATGTATACCCTTGAGGAAAGGAGGGAGAGGGGACACATGATAGAAACTTTTAAGTACCTCAGTAGAATCAACAAAGTCCAAGAGGGTAGCATCTTTCAGAAAAAGAGATGTGCAAGAACAAGGGGACACAATTTGAAGATAGAGGGGGGATGGCTCAGGGGCAATGTGAGGAAGTATTTTTTCACAGATATGGTGGTGGATGCATGGAACAGCATTCCTGAGGATCTTGTGGGGGCTAAAACTGTGGGAGAATTCAAGAATGCTTGGGACAGACATAAGGCAATTCTTGTGGGGGGTAGGAAGAAATAGGCTGTTGGTTAAATAGGATCTGCAGCTTATCCTCTAGGTAGGGGAATGGGCAGACTAGATGGGCCAAGTGGTCCATATCTTCTGTCAAAGTCTATGTTTCTATGTTTCTAGGAGGCAGCTCATCCAGCCCTGAAGAGGCCACCCAGGCCACTATGCCAACACCTGCTGCTATCATCACTGCAAAGCCCAAGGGCTGAAACAATGATGTGGACTACTGGACTCCTACCTGTTGCAAGCAGTGACTTCACTGTTGTTTCCCCCTACCCCCCCACCACACACACACACACACACACACACTCGCACTCGCACACACACCTTAGCCAACCTAGTCTTCTGATGTTAAAATTGCATGGTTTCTTTTCAATGTGGGATATTTTCTGATCTTCCCTGTTGTCTGGTCAAGGTTTTAGCCTCTGGTTCATGAACTGGGTTTTACATAGGTCAGACATCAGACTGGAGTGTGGGTCATTTGAAAGGTGGGAAAGCAAGGTCAGTGCCTCGTGGGCAGAGCGAGGGAAGGGTATTTACACTGCTCTTTTCTGACCTTTGGTTGCAAGAGGCTTTCTGCCACTCTGCCTCTGAACTCCACAGTTTAAATGGAGTTTTCCTTTTGTCCCCTCAGTGCCTACTTGTTATAGTCAGTGTGCTAAAAAATGACAAATTCTTTTCCCTTCTAGCTAGTAGTAAATATGACTGCAGGGCCCTTCTCCTTCACCCCTCTAAAACCTATATGGCCCTTTGCTGACAGGATTATCATTCCTTTATAAATTTATGGGCCTCCTGTTATGACAAAATTAAATGGGAAGGGGTTTGCTTGCAACCTAATGATGCGTGGGCTCCTGTTTGAATATGACTCTCTCTCGAGAGTCAGTCACCTTGAACTACTTGGTTAACCAATCAGACTGCACTGAAGTTAAGAAGCACCTTCTGGTTCTGCTAAAGCAGGGTAAGATAGTGTTATGACATAACTCCCAGTATATTCACAAGTTTTTTTTTTATTTTATCTGTATTAGTGTATAAGATGATCTCTTATACACTGTATCCCTGACATAGCAATATTCAGATATCATAACCACATGTTTTTAATAGGAGACTTCATTTTTTTTGTAAACTTTATTTAAATAGCAGAGCAGGTTATAGGTCAGACAAATCAGGTAAGACAAGCCACACTGACAATTCATTTGCAGTCATACATATACATAGACAAAGTGGCATCTGGAACATCACGGCCAAGTGTTAAATATTCCATCAGTTTATCAAAACAAAGGAAACCAGTCTTGTTGTATAGCAGCTTCCAAGGGGGGCCATATTTGCTGGTATTTATCCAGTTGCCCTCTGTCATAGTACTGAGTTCTTTCTAGTTTCATACATTCCATAAGGGACTTCACCCATTCTGCGATTGTGGGAGTTTCAGCCAGTCTCCAGTGCATGGCCAGGGTTCTGAGTGCAATCACGTTCCCCAGTCTCCAGAGGCTGATGGATGAGGCAGATTCTTTGCTTCTTCCCTCCCCATTGACAGGCCCAACAGAATTTCCGCAGGGTCCAACCTAAGCGGGATTTGCAAAACTGAGACCAAAATATGTTGGTCACCCTTCCAAAATATCTGCACGAGTGGGCAGTCCCAGATCATGTGGTAAAAAGAACCCTCATGAATTTTACATTTGGAGCATAAGTGGGAAGTAGCCAAATTAATCCTATGAGCCAATAGGGGAGTAAAATAAGTTCTCAAGAGGACATTATATTGAATTGAATGCCATCTGTTGTTGACTGAGCATTTTGCTGCATTTTTTAAAATGTCCAGCCAGTCACCTCCTGTAAGGCCCTCAGGAAGCATATCCATCTCCCACTGGGCCCTAATTCTTGCCAAGGGGTCAGGGAGGACTCCTATCATCAACCCATAACATTTCCTGAGTGGCCTTAAAACAGGATCAGTGGATTGGCCTACAAAGAGTTCCTCCAAGGGGGAACGCACTCCTAGCTAACCATCTGGCCTTTGGTTTTCTAACCTGTAAATTATTGTTTTAAAACTTAGGTACAGGAAATAGTGTGAGGCATTTATTTTGTATTGTTTGATTAAGGTATCGAAGGGAGGAACCTCACCGTCTCTCAGGAAATGCCCCAGCAGGTAGAGTCCCCTAAGATACCAGCCCCTTAGAATTTGCTCATCCCCAAGCACCAGCTTCCCCTCCCTCATTAGTAGAACCTGTATGGGGTGCCCGGAAAGACCCCCTCCTCCCATGACCAATCAGATCATGTGCCTTCTGCTATGCTTTCCATTTGGCTTTTGTACAAACATTTTCAAGCTTGATGGGAGAAGGGGACCCCAAGCAGCCCATCAAACTTTGATAGTACAGGGGGATAAAGGAACAGTTTTCCAAGTCCACCCAGGCTGGTCTGTTATTTCCTGCTTTCAGCATATTCTGCACATGGGCATACTGAGCAGCTAGATAATAATGCTTTACACTAGGTAAACTCAGGCCCCCTTTTCTAAGTAGCATCCAAAGTATTTCCCATTTAATTATAGGTTTCTTACTTTGCCATAGAAGTTGAGTAAGGGCTCTTTCCAGGGCTTTAATATATTTGTGCAGAATCCAGAGGGGACTGTTGGAAAAAAATATAGAAATTGGGGAACCACTGACATTTTAATCAAGTTCACCTTCCCTATGAGGGTTAACAGCAGGGCTCTCCAGAAGAGACAGTCATCTTTAACCTTTTTAATGAAAATATTCATATTCAATTTAACTAAATTCGAGAGTTTAGCTGGAATGGTGATGCCTAAATATTTTAATTGACTAGAAGGGGCAATTATGGAG
The DNA here is from genome assembly GCA_016271365.2 of Neoceratodus forsteri. Taxonomy (NCBI): domain Eukaryota; kingdom Metazoa; phylum Chordata; order Ceratodontiformes; family Ceratodontidae; genus Neoceratodus; species Neoceratodus forsteri. Next base: position 31,450,188 of record JADMNL010000035.1, read on the forward strand.
TGTGCAATAGAGATTGACTCTTTCACCCCTCCCAAGGGCATCCACTCACATTTCCCCCAATTAATTTTATGGCCTGATAGTGGACCGTATACCTCAAAACTTTCTGACAAGTGGGGAAGCGAATCTTTGGGGGACTGAAGAAACAGCAGGATATCGTCAGCAAAGAGAGAGAGAGAGACTTTATGTGTTCCTTCCCCTGCCACCTGAAGCCTGTGATGCCTTGGTCTGACCTAACACTCTGAGCCAAGGCCTCAATAGTTAGAACATACAACAAGGGAGAAAGGGGGCATCCCTGCATAGTCCCCCTGGACAAGGGGGAGGTGGAGGAAATGATATTGAGTGATGATTTAGGCCTTGGGGGATTTATACAGGGTACCGATCCATTTCAACATCTGAGGGCCCATGCCAAATTTCCCCAGTACTGCTAGCATGAAAGGCCATTCAACCCTATAGAATGCCTTTTTGGCATCAAGGGCCAGCAGTCACCCCTCCCTCCCTACCCCTCAACCATTTGTGCATGATATCCAAGGTTCTTCTGATGTTATGTTTAGCTTGTCTCCTCTTCACAAAACCGCCTTGGTCTGAGTGTATCAATCGGGGGAGGAGCCCCTCCAGTCTAGAAGCCAAGAATTTATCAATACTCTTGTAATCTACATTTAGAAGGGAAATGGGGTGGTAGGAATTACACTTAAGGGGGTCTTTACCAGGTTTTGGAAGGACAGTTATGGTGGCGAAATATTGGAAGGAAGGCAAGACGCCAGAGCTTAGGGCATCAGTCACCACTCGGAACATCAATGAGCCCACAGTGTCCCAAATTAGTTTATTCAGTTCTGATGGGATCCCATCTGGGACTGGTGCCCTTCCCTTCTTAACACCTCACACCCCTCTCCTAAGCTCCTCCATGGTCACCGGGGCATCCACTATGTCCCTTTCCTGTTTCTCCAAAGAGGGCAAGTCAATTTTTCCCAGGAAGGTCTCCGGGTCCACACCTGCAGGAAATTCTGAAGTGTATAAATTAGAGTAATAGGATTTAAAGGAGTCGTTAATTTTGTTTTGATCATAGGTGGCTCCTCCTTCCGGGTCCTCGATACCTATTATGGTACGTTCTGCCCTCTTCATTTTCACCAGTCCAGCCAACCACTTTCCCAATTTGTCCCCTTCAAAGAAAGTGTTGGATCTTTTTATGATTAAGTCTCTTTCTATTTTCCTAACTAAAAGTTGGCTAAGCCTGCTTTTCAAGGTTTTAAGTTCAATAATTTTCTCCGGGGTCAGGGTACGCATGTTATCCCCCTCTAGCCATTTAATTTTTTGTTCTAGCTGGACCTATTGGGCTGAATTGGATTTTCTTTTAAAAGAGGAGTATGAAATAGCCTCTCCTCTAATAAAAGCCTTAAGGGTGTCCTGCTGTATTACTACTGGCAGCCTCTGGAGGGTTCAGGGCTATAAACTCTTTAAGATGCTCCTTAAGCTGCTGAATAAATTGTTGGTCTAGAATCAACAAGGGGTCCATCCGCCACTGCAGTGAAGATGAAGGGTCCACACCCCTGGTGATAACCACTGTTAGGGAGGTGTGGTCTGAGATGAGAAATGGACCATATTTGGCTCCCACTAGATCACCCAGCATGATGGAGGGCAGGAAAATGGTAGCTTCTGGAAGGCAGAAATCTTTTTGTACAGCAGAAAGCAACTAACTGAAAAAAACCTACAATTTTTCTTAATGATTTAACACTTCTGTCTCAGCAGGAGTCTGTGCCTGTTGAGATTAAGCAAACAGATACTTTATTAGAAGTAAAGGGGGTCTCATTTAGGGTTTAAGAAAATACATAATAAAAAAGACAGTGTGTGTTTCTGTGTTGGGAAAGGTACTGTATCAACTTACATTGCTAAATCAGTAGGAGGGGAAATAGGTTAATTGGGGGTGTGGTTTAAGCAGTATAAAAGCAGGTGGCTCAAATTACAACTTCCTGCTGGTAGCTTCTGGAAGACAGAAATCTTGTTTGTACAGCAGAAAGCAGATAACTGAAAAAAACTACCATTTTTCTTACTAATTTAACACTTCTATCTCAGCAGGAGTCTGTGCCTATTGAGATTAAGCAAACATATACTTTATTAGAAGTAGAGGGGGTCTCATTTAGGGTTTAAAAAATTTAAAAAAGTCAGTGTGTGTTTCTGTGTTGGGAAGGGTACTGTGTCAGCTTACTTTGCTAAATCATTAGGAGGGAAAAGAGGTTAATTGGGGGTGTGGCTTAAGCAGTATAAAAGCAGGTGACTCAAATTACAACTTCCTGCTGGTAGCTTCTGGAAGGCAGAGATCTTGTTTGTACAGCAGAAAGCAGTTAACTGAAAAAAAAACTACAATTTTTCTTACTAATTTAACACTTCTCTCTCAGCAGGAGTCTATGTCTGTTGAGATTAAGCAAACAGATATTTTATTAGAAGTAGAGGGGGTCTCATTTAGGGTTTAAAAAATATATTTGATGTCCTGACCTCCCTCCAGCAATCAAGTGCCCAGTTGATTAGGAGATCCCCCACACAAATGATAGACCTCCAGCACTCCCTGAACTGGGACTTCTGCTGTTGAGGGATGGCAAGCATGATTGACTTTTGTAAAGAGCTCCTTGTGACAGTGCTTGATGACCTCCCATCACATGTGACAGACTGCTCTGCCAACTGTCTTTCATTTAATAAGACCCCCCAGAGGGTCTGGGCCCAGGAAACTGGTACAGTCAGGCACATTTTAAACCAGGTGTTGGCATGGTCATCTACTACCAAAGCCCTTTAAATTGCACTGTCTCTCATTCTGAAACATGCATTGCCTCTCACAAGCTCTTGGTCACTCGCCTCTCCATCTACCTCTCCCTGTCTATCTTTACTGATGTCCTCTATGCTGCCACACCCCTAGCAGCTAGCAGCCTGGTAACACCCATCACCCTCAATTTCTTCTATCTCCTCCACTGGGAAGCTCATCTTACTGGGTGAATTCAACAAAGACTGGCTCTCCCACTCAAACAAAGCCCTAATTGACCAAGTTGATTCTCTACAACTATCCCAACTACTGCATGAACCCTTCAGATACAACACCAACTCTACTAAACACACATTCCTCAATTGAATTTTATCATCCCACCCTCATCAAATCTCTGACTCAGGAGTTCTTTCTAATACCTTAAGTGATCACTGTACAACTTTCTGTGTCAGAAGGGCCCACTCTCTGCTTGCCATCCCTACATGCATACATCATCGCCTCCTCAAGTATCTAGATCTAGCAGCTTTCCTGCTAGATTTTGAGAACACTGACTGGAACCCTGTTCTTACAGAAACAAATGTGGATTCCACTCTTGAGCACTTCTTCAATATTTCTAACATAGTCTAGGACTTCCATGCTCCTTAAAAGAAGGAGAGTTTGGTGTTGACACCTACCCTGCGTGACCCCTGACCTTCTTCAACTCTGTAAGACACGTGACCATGCCTGGCAATGTTTTAAGTCCACACTTGCTCCTGCTGACCACCAGAATTTCATGGCTCTCAAAAATGCCTGCACTAGAGTGGTTAGGCTAGCTAAGTCACATTACTTCAGACTAAGACTACAAAATGGTCATGCATCCCCATCCCATTTATGAAAAACAGTAAACTCACTCTTAAAACAACCCACAGCCCTGGCTACTCCCACCCTAAAGGTCAAGGATTCCCCATCTCCGAGACCCCACAGGTATGTGAAATCCTAAAAAGATTATTCACTTCATGTACCCTACAGTCCTCTGCAACCTCCCACAGTGCCACTTGTAACCCCTCTTTCAAATCACAAAACTTAGTTTTTCCACCTGGACAATGAAGTCCTCTCTACCCTAATTTCTCTAAATCCTGATAAACCTAGCTCTGATGGTCTTCACCCGCACCTACTCCTTTTTGCAGCTCCAGCTATAGTCCTCCCCCTCACCCACCTTCTAAATCTATCCTTTCAGTCTGGTACTGTCCCCCGAGCATGGAAAATCACCCATGTAATCCCTCTTCACAAGGGTGGTAGTTCTTTTGAACTCAGAAGCTACCGTCCAATCTCCTTACTACCCTCACTGGCGAAACTTCAGGAATCACTCGCTCACACAAGGCTCTGACAATATTTCAATTCCTCTGCAGTGCTAACCCCATATCAATCCGGATTTTGTAAACATCACTTGACAGTCTCCTCCCTACTTAGAGTAATTAATTCAGTTCATGTATCAATGAATCACAGCCATATCACAGGTGCTATATTTATTGACTTGGCCAAAGCTTTTGACTCTGTGTTCCATCGCCTATTACTTCAGAAGCTCAGTGCCCTCAGACTAGCAAATTCTACACTAGCATGGTTCCAGTCTTATCTTCTAAACAGAACACAATGTGTTCACAAAGGCAACTCATCCTCTCCCCCCTTCTCATCCCGTCTGTGGTGCCTCAGGGTTCTGTTCTAGGCCCCCTACTATTCTCTGCCTTCATTAATGAACTCCCATCTGTCTGCATTTCTTTTAATATTCATCTCTATGCTGATGATGCTGTTCTGTTTGCATCTAGCCCCTCACCCTCTGCTGCCCAAGCCCCTTTACAGTCCAGTTTAAACACTGTGCTTGGTTCGTTTCATAATAACCTTCTCAGTGTAAATGTCAAAAAGACGGTCTCAAGGACTTTCGGGACCCGCAAAAAAATTAGCCTCCATCCGCATCCCTCTTATCTTTCATACACTTGATGGCACCCCCCTGGAGTCAGTAACTACTTTTAAATACTTTGGAGTTTGGCTAGACCAGCATCTATCCTCCTCTCACATTGACTCCCTATGTGCTAAACTGCACCCCAAATTAGGCTTCCCACATAGGCATTAGGACTCCCACTCCCTCCCCGTGTGCAATTACTAATAAAAATCATCTGGACCTCTTTGATTATGCTGAAATTGTCTTCAGTGCTGCCCCTGTAATTTTCTTATCTAAGCCAGACATTGTCTACAACTCATTTTGCTACTTTGCATTAACTCTCCCCTTCACACCCACCAATGCTCTCTTTACTCCTCTCTATCCTTCTCTTCCCTTACCCACAGATACAACTTACATTCTCTCACTTTCCTAGCCAAATACTGGTTACGAAACCTTCTGACGTAAATCACCAGCCTCTTCTCCCTACTTTCCCCTCCTCATACAGCTTAAGGTCCCGGGACCTGTGTACCTTCAAACTACCCTGACCCTGCTCAACCGTGGGCTCCTAGTTGTTCTACCACCTCCCTAACCTATGGAACCTGCAATCTGCCTCCCTACAAAACTCCTCTTCCCCCCTAAAAGTTTTCAAGCAACAGCTTCAAATGTTAGCCCCAAGCATATGCTCTTGCCCAATCTCCTTGCCCGCTAGCAGCTCCAACTGACCACTCCACTCCTGTGTCCTGTTAGCTCCAATCTACTGTGTCTACTACACCAGTAAGAAACAGTCCTGCTCTCTGGGCTGATATCTGCTGTAATGGCTCAGCTACCTGCTCGTGTTATTATTTTGCTCAGAAGCACTGCACCTATCATGTTTCCTTATTTATGTTTGGTTACAATGTACACTGCATTATCTTTGTTCATTATGTGTAAAATATTTTCTACTATGATGTTATCGCAATCGTAAACATCTTCCTTTTACATTTCCCCGGGTAGCACCTGGAAACAAGCCCTGGCTCAGTATGCCTTTCCTGGTTACCAAAATTAAAAATAAATAAATATATAACATTTTTGAATCCTGGTATATGATGCAGTGGTATAGATCAGCGCAGGGCAATGACTTTGGCATGAATAGGTAAATATATGGCATATGCTGACCATAAATACATGTCACTTCACTGACAGACTCCCAGTCAAACTGAATGAATCTCTGAATGAATCTGTGATCACATTTGAGGACCATGGATGGGTAGTAGAAGGGATGGGTACAGATGATTACTGAATACTAGCATACAGAAGAGGAGCTTATCAGATCCTACTCAGGTTAACCTTGGGTGCAGTTAACCCTCAGGGGCAACCAGAAGGACCAAGGGCTCCATACTGGGGCTTTGCCATTTGAACAATGTCTTAAGCTTCCCAAGAGAATTTCTTTTTATGGATCTCTAATCGCTACCTTTGCCTCTCCTTTTGTCTCTGTCACTTTAATTTAACCTTCGCTTAATAGTTGATTCCACCTGCTGTCCTTGGTATGAAGTCCATAGGTCAACGACGGGGAGGAGAAAAGGAGGAACCGTTTCACCATATGCCAAGAAGAGCAAGTGCTCTTTCCTTTATCTGTATTATTTTAAGTGGCTGGTTTTGTACCTAGGGCAGTGTTTTGGCAATCCCCTCTCCCCTCCTGACTCATATTTTGTAGCCCTGAGCTAGGAGAAGAATAAGTACAGTTCTGACTTAGGGTATTATCACTCATGCCTTAAATAGGGTTTTTTGTTGGAGTTCCTGAATGTGAGTAGGTAGAGTTTCTGATCCTGAACGCACACCCTGGCCTTTTACTCACCACACTTAGAGTAATCTCTTTGCTCTTTGGATATGTAGAGTACTGTACGTGGGCAGGGCAGGGCAAGGCAAGGCAATTTTATTTATAGGGTGCCCATTCCCTGAGGCTCAGGGCACCTAACAAACATAAAAACAGATCTTCAAATACAATAAAAATCAGAATAAAATTCAAAATACAGCATACTAGACTTACAAAGGCTTCAGGTTGCAGGGGGAAACAGACTGGTAGTCATCGCTGGAATCAACTATCTACAAAAGCCAGGTTGAAGAGGTGGGACTTCAGCTGCAACTTAAACACACCAATCAAGGGGGTCTCCCAGACTGCAGATGGAAGCGAGTTCCACAGGGATGGCCCAGCAACACTAAATGCACTGTCACCTTCTGTCCTGAGCCGAACCCTGGGAACGTGCAGGAGGGCCCTTCAAGAAGAGTGGAGGGAGCGAGTGGAGGTCACCGGTGCCAGGAGCTCTGACAGGTAGCTAGGAACCAGTCTATATAGGGCCTTATAGGTGAGCAAGCCCACCTTGAAAAGGACCCTCCACCTGACTGGCAGCCAGTGCAGGGCACGCAGAACTTGGTTTAGATGACTGGACCTCAAAAGGCCCATCAGCAACTGGGCCGCTGCATTCTGCAGTAGCTGCAGTCTGTGGAGGGTCCCTCCCATGACCCTATAGTATAGAGATTTGCAATAGTCAAGCCTAGAGGTTACAAAAGCATGTACCAGTGTTGGCAGATCCTCTGGTGGAATGAGGGGTTGATCCTGGCAATGCTCCACAAGGGGAGGGAGTGTACCATGTTTCTTCCTTATCTGCTGTCCTTAACAATTGGGTTCCAGGGGACATGTTCCTGAGTGTATGTAGTTTGTTCATTGATGTATGTTCAGTAGGGTATGCATTACTATTAGGGTGCCCTAGGGAGCAGCACATTGCTGGATTGCCAGTGTGAGATGCTTCTCTCATAATTTCTTCAGTACTAATAGAGACCCATTATGACTTAATCTAGTCTAACATTTTTTACACGTAATGTTAAGGGCCTTCAACATCCCACCCCAAAAAGGCAGTTTTTAATTAGCTTAAAGAGCTAGTGGAACCAAAACAGACAGAAAGGAAAATGATACAAATTTTAAGTAGTCAGTTGTAAATGTTTATTTCTGAAATATTTTTCTTTCTCCTTTTGCTCATTAGAAAGTTTTCTATGTGGCAATATTATGCTGGATGCGTGAAATAGCTCTCAGCCTCACAGCTGACATGTCTAACTCTATTCCTCCCACTGTATCATCAGCATTGTGATCACTCAGACAGTGACATCACAGCTGACTGACCTGGCAGCTAGTGAGTAGCTGTTCCTGTGCAGTAGTGATGTCACAGTAAGTAAGGTCACAGTGCTGACGATGGGGGAGGGGGGATAGAGATAAATATGTCAGCTGCCAGGCACAGTGCTGTCCCACACATCATACCTGAAACATAGAAACATAGACTTTGACGGCAGATAAGGACCGCTAGGCCCATCTAGTCTGCCTATTTCCCTACCTACAGGATAGGCCGCAGATCCTAGCTAACCAACAGCCTATATATTCCTGCCTCCCACAAGAATTGCCTTATGTCTGTCCCATGCATTCTTGAATTCTCCCACAGTTTTAGACCTCACAACTTCCTCAGGAAGGCTGTTCCATGTATCCACTACCTCTGTGAAATAATACTTCCTCACATTGCCCCTGAACTGCCCTCCTTCTATCTTTAAATTGTGTCCCTTGTTCTTGCAAGTCTCTTTTTCTGAAAGATGCTACCTCTTGGACTTTGTTGATTCCTTTGAGGTACTTGAAAGTTTCTATCATGTCCCTCTCCTTCTTTCCTCAAGGGTATATATATTAAGCCCCTTTAGTCTCTCCTCATACGGCTTCTCTTGCAGACCCTGCACCATTTTAATTGCCCTCCTCTGACTGCCTCTATCCTGTCTATGTCTTTGCGGAGATGGGGTCTCCAGAACTGGACACAGTATTCCAGATGGGGTCTCACCAACTGTCTGTACAGAGGGATAACAACTTCCTGTTTTCTGCTGCTGTTTCCTCTCCCTATACATCCCAGTATACCCCCGGCCCTCCCTACTGCCTTCTCACATTGCTTGCTAACCTTAGGTCATCTGATATGATTACCCCAGGTCCCTTTCCTGTTTTGTTGTTGTTACTACCTCCCCACCCATTGTGTATTCTTCCCTGGGTTCTTGTTTCCCAGGTGCATTATTTTGCACTTTTTTGCATTGAATCCTAGCTGCCATACGTCTGACCATTCCTCCAACCTTGCCAAGTCCCTTTTCATCCTTTCCACACCTCCTTGTGTATCAACCCTGTTGCAGATCTTTGTGTCATCTGCAAAAAGGCATACTTTACCTGCTAACAACAGGTAAACAATCTTCGAATTAAACAAAGGGAAAGGAAAAATAATTCAGATATAGAAATCCTTAGGCTTCTGAAGAAGGACTGGTTGGTTCAAAAGCTAGAGCACTTTGTTCTTGTTGTTACATCTACTTTGGTCCATTAAAAGGTATCAAATCATTTGCTTCTGGATCAGATATAGAAGGTAATGGTTGACTGCTTTTTAAAACTATTTTATTTATTTATTTATGACTTTTATAACCGGGTAAGTGCACTGATCCCAGGGACTGTTTTCAGGCATGACCTGGGCCATAACACAATGGCTCAGGTGGTAGTGAATACAGTAGCAATAATACATAGAACAAGATTAGACTTACCGATGCAATGACAGTAATAACAATATACAGTTGTGGTGCAAAGTCCCCAATGTGGGAACCAAGAAATGCTAGACTACAGTATGACATATACATGGATTGTATACAAGCAGCAGTTGTCAAACATCTGTAAAAGGTTGGTTCACATAAGTCAAGAGGGCATGCATGATGTCGTATATACTAATAGGCATGATAAAACATACATAAATATATACAACATTATGTACAAGGCAGTGAAGCTGCATATGCAGCAATTATACAGTATAAACAATGCAGACACAGTTGATGGCATGGGGAGGGGACTAGCATAGGTAGGTGGTTAACCCCTGGGAACAGTGGCAGGAATACTGTGCCAGGAGCCGGGTTTTAAGTTGGGACTTGAAACTGGAGTGAGTGTCGATGGAGCGGAGTTTAGCTGGCAGGTTGTTCCACTGCAAGCGGGCAGCTGCAGACCAAGCTCTGATACCCATATTGGTGGATACCCTGGGAACCACTATAGGGGGAGTATCGTTTGAGCAGAGGCTGTGGTGGAGCGACCGGGTTTTCAGGAGGGAGGTTAGGGGGGATTCTGGACCAGTACGGATGACATTGTCCACCATGCAGTAGATGGCTAGGTCGAAGCGGCCTTGTAGTGGTAGCCATCCAAGGGTGTTATAGAGGGTACAGTGGCGGGTGGGAAAAGGGGCCAGTAATGCAAAGCGGCAGGCACTGTTGCAGGCAGCGGAGAGTTTGACCATGGAGGCAGCAGATGTTCTTGTATAGATATATTTTTAATTTTTTTATTTTATTTATTCTAGGATTACAAGTACCTTTGAGCCAAGGCTCTTTTACAAAGGTTCCATGTCAGAAATAACAAACAGCAAGGAAGCAACAGTGAAACAACAGTAAACAATTCATGTACAACAGTGCTATTGAAAGGGGTCAATTATAGGAAAAGTAAGGTGTAGAGGAGGAGGAGAAGTGTAGGTAGAGTTAACAGAGGCAGCTATAGTAAACGGGCAACACAGCTATAGGGACGATGTGCCCACAAGGAATGGGTAGGGTCAGTGCCTGGGGTGGAAGAGAAACAGGATGAGAAGAGAGGGGAGGATGAAATGCAGCCAGAGGCATTTGCCAAAATAAATGGGAAGGAGTGATAGAAGAGAAAAAGGGGGCAGGGTGAGGGGGGCGAAATAAGTGCTATAATGGGGCAAGGAGAGACTAATGAGGTGGTATGAAGACCTGAGATTTGAAGTGGCGCCTCAGGAGCTGGGGGGAGGGGGAGCCTGGGGTTAAGCAGTATATAAGTTAGGATTACAGCTGTGTAGGTCATCAGCTAGGAGAGGCAGTCACAGGAGCTAGAGGCAATGAGATGGGCCCGGAGCCTGGTTTTGAACAGACCTAGTGTTGAGGCAGAGGAGATGGTGTGGCAGAGACCATTCATCCATAGAGGAGCCCTATAAGCGAAGGAGTGTTGGCCCTGCATAGTTCGACAGTGAAGAACTTGTAGAATCTGGGTTGTCGAGCTCCTGGTGTTCTGTCGGTTGGTGTTTTGATGTAACAAGGCAGTAATACCAACAGGTGTGAGGCCAAGGTAGATTTTTTTTCCCGCCATAGCACATGTGAGATACTTTATACGATTGGAGAGTTGGAGCCATCCGGATTGTTCATAAAGGGCACAGGTGTGGGTGAGGCGGTGGGCACCAGTTGTGAGTCGGCATGCTTTGTTAAGGCAGTTGTTATAATGCTGGAGGCAGGACGCCATGGCAGAGCCATAGATAATGAAATACAATCAAAATTGACACCACAGAGCTCTGACAACAATTCAGGGCCTCTGGGGTGAGGTGCTGCCTGTGCTTGTAGAGTAATCCAAGGCGTGTGCTGGCAGCTTTAGCCATGCTGTCAATGTGAGCCATATTGGAGAGATTGGGGTCAAGCAGAATCCCTAGGTTTTTGAATGAGTAAACTTGTTCGAGGACAGTCCCCTGCTTGGTGGAGATGGCAAGGGGGTGTTGCTTATAACGGTTATGTGAACTGCAGAATAACAATGACTTGGTTTTCTTGTGATTGAGGACTAGTTTATGATTGGAGAACCATGTTTCAATGGCACTGAATCCAAGTTGGAGGCTGTGTTGTAGTGGTGAAAGGTCCTTGTGTGTAGAAAAGAGAACAGCATCATCCGCATATAGGATGATTTGTTCTGAGCAGGAATATGGTAGGGAGTTTAAAAGAGGCTGAAAAGGAGAGGGCCCAGTATGAACTCCTGAGGGACTCCGGAGCGGACAGGCAAGGTGTCTGAGATAGCATTGGCAATTTTTACTCTTTGAGAGCAGTTGTCAGGGTAGCTTCTGAACCAGCGGACTGAGTCTGGTGCAAGGCCAGCAAGGAGTAGTTGGTCATACAGCAGCCGATGATGGACCGTGTCAAATGCCTATGAGAGGTCGATGAAGACAGCCCTAGTAAGAAGACCTTTATCAAGGGAACTATGCACTGCACCGGTAAATTCAAGCAGGGCAGTGGTGGTACTATGCCCTTTTCTAAAACCGTGCTGTTGTGCGCACAGAATATTATATTTGTCCAAATAATCAGTGAGCTGGTCCGCAACAATATGCTCTAGGGCCTTGGATAGTGGTGGCAATATGGAGATCGGGCGGTAGTTAGATTGGCAGGTCTTATCCCCACTTTTGTGGACCGAGGTCACAGTGGCAGTTTTCCATATTTCAGAGAATGTACTGGTGTGGAGAAAGAGGTTAAGAATTTTAGTTAGGGGACTGAGGACCTCATCAAGTGTAAGTGATAGCAGCTTAAGGCCCAGGGTGTCACTGCTGATTCTGGCAGTGGAGATGGCTGAGGTGATGTGGCGGCGAGCTTCATTCATCTTAATCTCCCTGAAGTAAAAATGAGGGTGGTTTGACAGAGTGCAGGGTTTGTTAGAGGGGGTGTGACTGACTATGAAGAAATCAGGTGGTAGAACAGTATTGAGGTCAGTAAAAGCCATGTTAAAGGTATTTGCATTGACCATGGGATCAAGGGTAGTGGACTCTTCAACAATTAACATGGCCGGAGGGGACTTTGATTGTTTCCCAGTAATGTCCTTGATGTTGTCCCAAAAGGCACGACCATTACCCCAGGTTTTGGTAAGTATGTCCTTATAGTATGAACATTTCATGAGATGAATGGATTTTGTGCAGGCATTACGGGCATGTTTGTATTTTTGGATGTCAGATTGTTTGATCCTAGAAGGGCAAGAGTAGCTCTCTGGCCCCCTCTGGCTGCTGGAGGTCTGCCTCTGAACAAGTAAGTGGTCTACTGAGAAATATATGATATTCTTGTCTCAGAACAGGACAATCAGGAGCTTAAAGGGCACACAGGCAGAAAGTAAGGAGAGAGAGAAAAAAAAACAGACAAAAGAGTAAGGATTGCAAACAGTTAAGGGGTCAGAAATAAGACATGATTGGAGTGGGCAGTGGCTGTGGAGCAGCAGTCTCCGGGAGATATTCTGGAGGATGCGGTGTTGTCCCATCTGCAGGCACCTCTCTGGCTGAGGGAGGAGGTTGCTCATCTCCAGGCTGAGTTGGCCAGGATTTGGGACCTCCTCTTCCATCCAGGGACCACCAGTGCCACTGCCGCTGCCTCAGAGGTTGCCAAGAAAGAGGAGCGTCTGGACTACAGTGGGCTCAGGGAGGGTGAGGTGGTGAAACAGAGGCACATCCCTCCAGCTGTACCTCTCCACACCCTATGCCATTCTGGCAAAGTGTGGTTCCTCTATGGAGGCACCCACAGTGGAGACCAAGGAGGATGCTGGGAACCTCCACAAAGGAGACCCACAGGAGGGTGGCAGGGGACCCTGCAGGGGAAGGAAACAACTCCTGGTGGGGGACTCCATTGTTAGGAAGGTAGAACTGGGCAAGGAAGGGGAGAGGGAGGTAAGGTGCCTGCCTGGCACCACGGCTTAGAGGGACAGGGAGTGATTCCTCAGGATTGCCAGAGCAGCAGCAAAGGGGAGGGAGCGGGATGTCAATGTCCACCTAGGGACAAATGACCTGGCTAAGAAAGGGATTAGAGAAGTGCAGGAAGAGTTTTTGGAATTGGGGAGGGGCCTTAGTCAAGTAGCACGTACGGTAACCTTCTCGGAGGTGCTACCCATCTATGGCATAGGAGAGGCTAGGATGTTCCGTACCATGGATTCAATCAGTGGTTGAAAACTGGGTGGAGCCCAGGGATTTGGCTTCATTGGGACTGGGGTCCACCTGGAGTGATGCAAGCCCATACTGGCATGATGGGCTGCATCTGTCCGGGAGGGAACCAGGATCCTAGGTGATAGGTTTAAATGCTCACTGGCAAGCTTTTAAACTAGCCAAGGGGGAGGCACTGGAAAGGAGCAGGAAAATCCTAGCCCCCCAAACAATCACGGTAGTAAGTGTGGCAAACACCAACATGGAGGTGTCGATAGGAGAAGGGCTGGGGTAAATGGAGAAAGTGACAAAGGCAAGAAGGACAGGGATGGGGCAAAGGGGTAAAGCCATCAGGAAATGGAGGTAATGAGTACCAATGCTCAGAGTCTGGGCAACAAGCCCCTGAGCTGGTGGCCTTAATGGAAGAGGGATGCTTGGACATCGAAAGCAGTCACAGAAACATGGTACACAGAGAACCATGACTGGAATGTTAACATACCAGGGTACATAACCCACAGGAGAGACAGGCAGGGAAAAGAGGGGAGGAGTAGCTCTCATGTAAAGGAAGGGATAAAAGCAACTGAACAAAAGAGTAAACAGGGAGGAGAGGAGGCACTGTGGGTCACCTTTGAGACTGGAAAGGCACCACAACCGCACAGGGTTAGTACAGACCCCATGTCAGGGGAAGGAATGGACAAGGATATGATGGAAGGCATTCTTAGAATGGCAGAGAAAGGGAGATACTGTTGATGGAGACCTGAATATGCCAGATGTTAACTGGAGCACATTTTCTGCAGCCACATCCAACAGCAGGGCCATTCTTGACGCCCTACAGGTGGCAGGCATTAGACAACTAGTTTCAGAACCCATTCATGAGGGAGCAATCTTAGACCTCGTACTCTCAAACGGGGGCAGTGAGAGGACCTCAGATCTAGAAGTAGGTTGCCATCTGGGGACAAGTGACCATCAAACAGTGTGGTTCACATTAAACTCAGCTACGAGTCAAGCCATACAAAAGTGAGGGTACTGGACTTTAGGAAGGCTGACTTTGGCAAGATGGGAGAATGCCTCAGAAAAGCACTAGCAAACAGGCTAGAAGGAGGTGGAGCAACAATGGGAATTATCAAAACTGCCATCACAGAGGCAACAAGCCTTTGTGTGAAGCAAATAAACAAATCAATGAAAGAAAAAGCCACTATGGTTCTCAAGGGAGGTGGCTGTGAAAGTCAGGAAGAAAAGATAGCATTCCAGAAGTATAAGGAAACACAGAAGGAGCAGGACAGAGAGCTGTACCAGTTAAGGCAGAAAGAAGCAGGAGGGAAGTCAGAATAGCAAAGGCCCAAACTGAGGAAAAGATAGCCAACTCAGTTAAGAAGGGGGATAAAACCTTTTATAGGTACATCAGCGAGCGTAGAAAGACAAAGGGAGGGAGAGTGAGGCTGACTAGAATGAATGGTGGGAGGGCAGAGGGGGACAGTGAAAAAGCAGGAATACTGAATGAATATTTCTGCTCAGTATTCACAAAAGAGGAGGGGGCAGTGCCTAATCCAATTAACAGAAGCACTACTGATAGGGGGGTCGATCCCAGTCCTTTCACAGAAGAAAGGGTTCTGCAAGAACTCCTAAAACTGAAGGTGGACAAAGCAATGGGTCCTAATGGAATTCACCCCAGAATTCTAAAAGAATTAAGGAAGGAACTAGTGAAACCACTGGCTACTCTTTTCAATAAATCATGGGAGGATGGTGGTACCCGAGGACTGGAGGAAGGTGAATGTGATTCCCTTCACAAAAGTGGGACCAAGACAGAGGCAGGAAACTACAGACCTGTCAGTCTGACCTCTGTGGTAGGGAAAGTGATGGAATCACTTCGAAGGAAAGAATAGTTGAGCACCTAGAGGTCAGTGGAGCACAGGATCCAAGGCAGCATGGGTTCACACGGAAGGTCATGTCAGATGAATCTAATAGATTTCCTTGACTGGGTGACCAAAGTAGTAGACCAGGAGGGGCTGTGGACATGGCCTACCTAGACTTTTGCAAGGCATTTGACACAGTCCCACACAAAGATTGATAGTCAAATTAACCAGCCTGGGAGTGGTCCCAGGGTGGTAGCCTGGGTAAACATTGGCTGGACAACAGGACACAGAAGGTAATTGTAAATGGAGTCCACTCTGAAGAAAGGTCAGTTACTAGTGGGGTACCGCAGGGTTCAATTGGGTCCAGTCCTTTTAATGTCTTTCATCAGTGACATTGCAGAGGACTGGAAGGAAAGTATGCCTTTTGCAGATGACACAAAGATCTGCAACAGGGTTGATACACAAGGAGGTGTGGAAAGGATGAAAAGGACTTGGCAAGGTTGGAGGAATGGTCAGACGATGGCAGCTTGGATTCAATGCAAAAAGTGCAAAATAATGCACCTGGGAAACAAGAACCCAGGGAAGAATACACAATGGGTGGGGAGGTAGTAACAACAACAAAACAGGAAAGGGACCTGGGGTAATCATATCAGATGACCTTAAGGTTGCAAGCAATGTGAGAGGGCAGTAGGGAGGGCCGGGGTATACTGGGATGTATAGGAGAGACATCAGCAGCAGAAAACAGGAAGTTGTTATCCCTCTGTACAGACAGTTGGTGAGACCCCATCTGGAATACTGTGTCCAGTTCTGGAGACCCCATCTCCGCAAAGACATAGACAGGATAGAGGCAGTCCAGAGGAGGGCAACTAAAATGGTGCAGGGTCTGCAAGAGAAGCCATATGAGGAGAGACTAAAGGAGCTTAATGTGTATACCCTTGAAGAAAGAAGGGAGAGGGGGGACATGATAGAAACTTTCAAGTACCTCAAGGGAATCAACAAAGTCCAAGAGGGTAGCATCTTTCAGAAAAAGAGACTTGCAAGAACAAGGGGACACAATTTAAAGATAGAAGGAGGGTGGTTCAGGGCAATGTGAGGAAGTATTATTTCACAGAGAGGGTAGTGGATGCATGGAACAGCCTTCCTGAGGAAGTTGTGGGGTCTAAAACTGTGGGAGAATTCAAGAATGCATGGGACAGACATAAGGCAATTCTTGTGGGGGGCAGGAAGATATAGGCTGTTGGTTAACTAGGATCTGCGGCCTATCCTGTAGGTAGGGAAATGGGCAGACTAGCTGGGCCTAGCGGTCCTTATCTGCCGTCAAAGTCTATGTTTCTATGTTTGCCTGTGGCTTTAACCACTGCCCACAGGTGGTCCCTAGATTTCAGCTGGGAAAGGAGCTCCGCAGTTATCCAAGGTTTACAGAGGGCTTTTGTTTTCTGTTTTTTTGAAGGAGCGAAGAGGTCACAGGCCTTATTGAAGGTGGTGATGAAGTAGCCGAGGGCTAGGTTAACATCCGTCACCTTTTAGATGGGCAGCCAGTCCTGCAAGGATAGATACTGTTTGAGATGGGTAAGTTGACCACAGGGGAGGACTCTGCAGGTAATGATTATAGGGGGTGGCTTTAGAAATTTATTAGACCATTCATATATAACCGGGGAGTGGTCACTGAGAGAGTCTGGGAGAATGGAGGTAAAAGAGATCGTGGTAGGGTGATCGGTGAGAAACCAGTCCAGCAGGGTACTGGTGCCAGTTTTGTAATTTATCCGAGTTGGTGTTGTGACCAATTGTGACAGGCTGGCAGCTGCAAGGCATTCTTATGAGTGTAGACATCAGATACGAGCCAGTTTATATTGAAATCACCAAGCAGAATGTGTTCAGAGCCAGGAGGTTTGGAGCTGACGAGGTTAAGAACTTCTTTGATGCCAAGATCTTGATCTTGAGGTGGAATATATACAGAGACGATGGTGAGGGCTTTTTGATTGGGACCTAGAAGAATTTTAATGTGTAGAAGCTGGGCTGAGGAGGCAGGGATGGGGGTTGGAACAAGGTGCCCCAGGAGATTATCCTTATGTAGATGGCACAGCCCCCTCCCTGTTTAGAGACACGGTCCAGTCTGAAAACATTGTAACCCTATAAGGTAATTGCCAGATCAGGAACGTTTGGTGTCAGCCATGTTTCAACTAAAGCAAGAATGTTAGGATTACAGTATGTTGGCTGATAAAGCCTTGGAGTGCATCAAGCTTTGGTAACAGGCTGCAGATGTTAATGGCTGCGATGGTGAGGGCCCTTGCCTTTTTCAGAAGGCTTGAACAGCCTGGGCCAGGGGTTGGATGGATGTTGCCCGAGATCAGTAGGAGAAGTAGGAGGAGCTTCATTGAACAGAGGTGCATGTCCAGTAGTGATAATTTGTGTTTTCTTTTAGCATATGAGCAGTAGGTAGAGTCTATATGACAGCCCCAATGATATCCGATATGATACAGTAGGGATAGGCTGGCATTAAGACCAACCTGTGTGGTGTTAAGAAGCAGCCAGATATTTCCAAGTGGAGGCCCATAGGGAGGACTAGTCGAGAAGTGGAGCATTCCCAAGGTGCTACTGGTATTGATTAAGTAGACAGTGGGTACGGGGAGGGGGTGGCAGGGGCCAGGGAGAGAGAACAAGGGAGGGATGACAAGGAGGGAGAGAAGGGGAAGGGGCAGGTGGGGGAGGGAACTCATAGCTGGTGTAGGGTGAAAGAAAAGGAAAACAAAAGAAACAGGCAGGGAGAGGTAGTGAAAAGTGAGCTGAGAGTGAGCAGGAACGTCGAGGATGGGATATGTGAGCAGCTGGGGAAGGAGAGCAGTGTAGGCTGGAGCTAGGTGGGACAGAAAGGAAGAGAAAAGGCAAGCAAGTGTTGTAGGCCAATAGGAGGGACCAGCGGGCAATCGAGGGCAAAGTGTGAGAAAGAGGGGCAGGGCCAGAGCGTATTTAACTAGGGTAGGAGGGGGGGTTGGAGGAGGAAACTTCACAGGAGTTCAATCAACTTTAAACAGTAAAACATTTCCCTAAGACAAAATTCCCAAATTTCCAAATTAGAAGCAGTACAATATAAGCATTTCCCCAAAACAGAAATTCCCAATTTGAATCAGTACAGTAGGCTGAAATAATCCTGGATGAAAATTTCGGCAAATAGGATTTAGTAGGGAGGCAGTACAAGGAAGGTATATTGCAAATAAAGCAACTGTGACTTTAAGAGGGTAGACTTTTTTAAATGAAAGAACAAGATTCCTCTAGTGGCAGACCTGTATAACCTGCTAATGGAAAACTAGCCACTTCAAAAAAAAAAAAAAAACAGAAAACAGTCATTTTAAGTATAAGGAGCAATTGTGGCATCAGGAAGAATTAGCCAGGGGAAAAGCCACTCAAGATGCAGCAACAGAGGGCAGTGTCCAATCAGGATGTGGCTGTGGAACACGCCAAAAATTGAACCTAATGACTGAGTCCTGTCGTACCTTTGCAGGGTAGAGGAGCTTTCTTCCAGGCAGACCAGCTGAGCAGCGCAGGTGGAGGCTTAGTTAGAGCTGAGCAACCGGGCAAGGCTTCAGAAGGCAGCAGAGATAGTATTTGTGCTGGAGGCAGCACCCAATTTGGGCCTGCACTTTGCAGGGTAGAGGAGCTTTCTTCCAGACAGACCAGCTGAGCAGCGCAGGTGGAGGCTTATACATATAGGCGTATATATACATAAACATATACATATACAGATAGGCAAACAGTAGTCCAGGATAGGGAGGAGACTACCCTGGACAATGGCAAGTCTGGCTTCAGGGGTGAGGTATTGCCTGAAATGGTAGGTGACACCTAGTTTCTGGTGGAACCATCTGACTAGAGAAGTCACATGCTCAGTAAAGGTGAGGGAAGGGTCCAGCTGTACTCTTAGGTATTTGTAGGTGTTGACATCCTGGAGGGCTGGTCCGTCTGGGGAGGAAATGGTTAAGGGGGCATGGTTTTTAGATTTAACAAGGAAGGGCTTTGATCCAAAAAGCATGGACTGTCTTTTTGGCATTAACTATGAGTAGGTTGTTTGAGAACCAGTTGTGGGCCGCAGCATAGTTGAGTGAGAGTACTGAGGAGATTGCAGCCATAGATTTGTCACTGTGGAAGAGTACCAGGTCATCAGCATACAAGAGAGAGTGGCAATTTAGGCAGTCAGTGGGAAGCAAGTTGACAAATAAGGAGAAAAGAAGGGGGTCCAGTATTGAGCCTTGGGGTACCCCCACAGAGACAGGCAGTGTGGGAGAGCATGTTTGGCCAATACACATGAACTGTGAGCGGCTGGAAAGGTAGTTTGTGAACCAATTTGTGACTGTCTGACAGCAGCCTTAGAGGCTAAGCTTGGAGGTAAGGAAGGCATGGTTAACCATGTCAAAAGCTTTAGAGAGGTCGATGAAGACTGCCCCGGTGGCTTTACCATCATCCACGTTAGAGAGGATGTGGTAGGTCAGAAGGGCTAGGGCAGTGGCGGTAGAATGGTTTTTGTGGAAGCCATGCTGTTGAGTACATAGGAGGCTGTATTTGCCTAAGTATTTGGTGAGTTGGTTGTGGACCGCTCTCTCGAGTAATTTACTAAGTTGAGGGAGGATGGATATCGGACGGTAATTATCGGTGGATTTGGGGTCACCTGATTACCTTGGCTGTTTTCCACGGGTCGGACATTGAGGAGGTGGAGAGGGCGAGGTTAAAGATTAAGGTAAGCGGCTTGGCAATGGCTGGGGCTATCTGCTTGAGGAATACCAGAGATAGGCCGACAGCTCCAGGGGAACCGTGGTTAGATAAACCTTTGAGTAGTTTAATCATGTCACGTATGGTGAGAGCTTTAAAGTAGAAAGGTAGAGGTTGCTGGTGGGTTGCAGGGCTGGGTGAGGATGGTAGTGGATCATGTGTAGGGGGTTGGCCTTGTGGTTGGACCACTGAGAGTTTATTTAGGTACGTAGATAGGTTGGTGAACTTGCAATTAAAGACACTGGCCACATTATGTGGGTCAATAAGCAGCCCATCCTGCGAGTTTAGATGTGGGGCAGTGTTGCTAGAGTGGGGGGTTTAGAAGCAAGCTAATATAGTTCCAGAATTTCCTCAGTTCCCTGAGATTGGTCTTTAGTAGGTTGCTGAAGTGGGTCTATTTCAGAGATATGGCCTGATGTTTACATTTATTTCTCAGATGCCTGTAGGCATTCCAGAAGGCAGGAAAGGGGGTTGTTTTGTAAATGGACCAGGCGCGGTCTCTGGCTTTCATAAGGATAAAGAGGTCCTTGGAGACCCAGTGCGTGCTCCTGCCCCTGACCCATCTGGTCGTGGTGGGAAAAAGCAGTCTTGAATGGTCAGTAGTATC
This sequence comes from Neoceratodus forsteri, assembly GCA_016271365.2. Classification (NCBI taxonomy): domain Eukaryota; kingdom Metazoa; phylum Chordata; order Ceratodontiformes; family Ceratodontidae; genus Neoceratodus; species Neoceratodus forsteri. The sequence continues at coordinate 31,470,799 of JADMNL010000035.1, forward strand.
TGGGTGAATATAAAGACTGCTGTGGCTGCATCAGTGGAGGAAAGAAGCACAGACCAATCCAAGGACTGGGTCTCTTCGAGGAGATTTGTAGGGTCTGGGCAGGTAAAGTTTCTGAGAGATAGGTATTTAGGCAGCAGGTGTTTTAATTTGGAGGACCATAGGTGATAGGTTGGTGAGTGGTCACTTGTAGAGTCAGCCATGGTGCCAGCGTGCAGTGCATGGTCCTCCCTGCTTATGAGGATCCAATCCAGTAGAGTCTGGGTGGCCATGTGGGGATTTATTCTGGTGGGAAGAGTTATCACCTGCATCAGGTTGTGCTGCTTTAACAGGGATACATAGTCAGGCTGATGGCAACTCAGCCAGTTTAGATTAAAATCTCCAAGAAGGATGGATTCCCTATGGGGAGTTAGAGAACTCAGGCCCTGGAGGAAGCTAATGAGTCCTTTGGTACCTGACGTGGGGGGGTTGTAGCAGCAGCCAATATAATGTTTTTTTGCAGGATCCCAGGGTCAGTTCAGTGAGTAGACATTCGCTTGGCGAGGAAGGGTCAGAGCGAAGAACGATGGTATCTGAGAGTGGTTCCCTAAGAAACAGGGCCACATTGCCTCCCTTTTTCTTGCCAGGCCTGTCAAGGCATAAGTGGGAGTAGCCAGGTAGTTGGAAGGTGTTCTCAGCATGGTGTGGCTTTAGCCAAGTTTCTGTGAGTCCTAGAATATGGCGCTTGTGGAGCACTGTCCAGGCCTCAAGGTCAGTGAATTTGGATGGAAAGCTGCAGATATTAATGTGCGCAAGTTTAAGAACAGGGGCATTTGTCCAGATATTGGAGGAGAGGGTGGTGTGGGAGTTTGTCAGACCAGGGTTGCACTCAATGTCACCAGCCAGGGGTAATAATGATAGCAGGAGAGTATATGGGCAGGAGAGAAAGGTGGGAGACCAGGAGAGGTTTGCCATGTAGTGTCCAATGAGGCGGCGTTCCGTGGCAGTGAGGAACACTATGGGGATGTACCCCAGGGAGGACTGATACTTAGTAATGAGTTGAGGGTGGTGAGAAAGAGGAGAGGGGGGAAGAAGAGGAATGAGAGATGTTGTTCGTCATGTGCCAGCGGCGTGGCACAGAGGTCGGTCAGTACCAACATGGCAGTCAGGGATGTGGTCCATATTAAAGGCCATGCCAGCTTTATTTTTGCTTGGTAGAGTATGGGAAATAGTGGCAGGAGGTAGCGAGAAGTCAGCCTTGTGAATGGTGAGAAAGGGAGCAGTGAGGTAAGGGGCTAAGAGGACAGCTAAGGACTCAGTAGTATGCTGTCAGGATGTAGTCCTGGTGGAGGTTAGACAGCCCTCAGAAGGTGTACTGCTACTTTAAAGTTAGTGTGGGGCTAGACGGCCAATGAGAGGAGGAGCACAAGTTAGGGGGAGTGGTTTTGGTGGATTTAATAACTAGTGGAGGAGGGGCAGGAGAGTTAATATACATTAAACAAAGACACTGGGGTCTGGCGAGGCAGTAATGAGAAACTGGTTAGCAATCACAGCAGTAAAAAATAAACAGAAACAGAGGGGTTTGACTGTGTTAACAGCAAGCAGTAAAAATAGCATTAGCAGTGGATTTTAAACAGCAGGATGTCTACAAAAATTTGCATCTACAGGTAGCAGTCTAGAAGATTCTGGAAGCTGCATGCACTTAGAACAGAGGCACAAGTTGTGCTCAGGCAGAAAACTTAGGTTACAACAAAAGTTTTCAAACAAATACAGTTGATCACTACAGTTTAAACTTGGCGGCTTAGCCCCTGGAAGCAGCTGTGCTGGACTCCGAAAACTGGCCACTCAGTGAGTACTCCACGAAGGTGCGTGGCCAATGAGAGCACTGCTGGAGGATGGCAAATTGAAAAACTGGGCAGAAAATCCTTCTTGGCAGCAGGAGCGATGGTTTTCAGGCTTGGTTTATTACCTGGAGCAGTGGGCTAGTGTCAGCAGGTGGGATCCTAAAATCTCACCACGGAGCCGGCGGGCAGGGTCTGACTTTGGTGCAGCTGTGAGGAGCAGTTGCTAGCCCAAAGTGGGCTGAGAGCCTATAGCAGTGGGCGGGTGTCAGTAGGCTGGCTCCCAAAATCTCACCGCGGGACCGGCAGGCAGGGTCTGACTTTGGTGCAGCTGTGAGGAGCAGTTGCTAGCCCGAAGTGGGCTGAGAGCCTGCCTAACATTAGTTTTAGACAGGACACTAGCTCTTTAAGAAACAAGGGACAGACAGTGGTATCTATACTTCCGCAGCTCCACCTCACCAAGGAGGAGGCCTTAAAACTTAACCAAGAATGTACGGACATGGAGTTACATTCAACCTTCTCTTGCAGGAAGAAGAGCTTCTCCATCTGTGATGGAAAATGTGACTAGATTCATTTATTCCTTTTTTTCTGTTAGTTTAAATATACTTCTGTTATAAGTTCTATTTCAGATGGACACCCATAATGGCTTCCAGGTCAAATGTTCATGCAGCCCACATTAGATTTGTTTGCCTACTGTGAATAGTGTTGTGCAAAATCATGGAATTTTGCTCCGGGAAATATTTCACATAATTTGCACATTCTGTGAAATATTTTGTTGGTGTGAAATGCAAAGTTCTGCTGGTGAAATGCAGAATTTCACCAGCGAAATGCAAAATTTCCACCCATGAAATGCAGAATTTCACCACTCACTCCACTGTTCATGGGTGAAATTACGCATATTGCAGGTGAAATTATGCATTTCATACCCACTAAATATTTCACGGAATATGCAGAATTTCACAAAATGTTTCACATGGCGAAATTCACGATTTTACTGGACTTTTACCGGTGAAATAAAATTTTGCTTCATCTCTAACTGTAAAGATGTGAATTTTCCCATGGGATGGTTCAGTTGCAGATTCTAGCTGCTGTGAGACTGTTAGTTTTGACACAAGGGATATCCTGCTAAACAAGATCATAAAGTTATAAGGATGTCATAGGTGTGAAGGATACCAGATGGCCTAGATGTTGTCACACACACACACACACACACAGGGAACTGTCGCTGAAGGGATATGTCACTCCCCCATAACCCCGAGTACATAAAACTGGGAAGCTGTACACTCAGTCTCGCTCTCTCTCCCCCTGATCCTTCAAATAAAGTGAAGAAGGTAAGAGTGGCTGAGATAGCCAATTTATCTTTGTGCAGAAAGTACACTTTAGGTGAGTGCCTTTCCAGGTTAGCCAACAGGTGAATATAGACGCGAGGAGAAATTAGGTTTTTGAGATTCTTCTAACAATCAGCCGTCTGTGTAGTTGAAATAATTTTCCTTACCCAGTAAATGTGTATATATTTTTGTCTGACTGTATATATCCTGTTTATTTGTTAATACCTGTAGAATCAATTTTTTTACAGCATCAGTATGTTTGCCTGATTATTAAGAAGGTTATTTTAATATTTCTACTAGGACAAAGAATTCTCAGTTTAGAGTCTGCTCTCTGAAGTGCACTCTACCAAATGTTATTGTGCTTGACTTTCTTATCCCTGAGAGCAGGGTGGGAGTTTCCTGATACAGTCAGGAGGTATCATATAAGGAGCCAGTATACCCAGACAACTGCCTTGTGAGCTGGTGTGGTCCAAGGGGAAGGTTGTCACAGACTGATGACAGTGGTGTGGGATTAGTGTCACAAACTAGTGGCAGAGGTCTGGGATCAGTGTCACAAACTGGTGGTAGCAGTGCAGATCAGTGCACAAATTTAAAGCCAGAATTTATATGCAGTGTGCCCTCCTAGGGGATTAGGATCTCTGGGAGAGAGGTAACCTTACCTAGCACATGGAGAAACAGAGACGAGAGACTGCCAGTTGAAAGTTACCTTAACAGCCACAAATCAGGATATACAAAAAGATTACATCATTGACTTATTTTTATTTCTAGAAACACAACTTAGTGCAGTGTAGCTAGCGAGTGTGTCTTTAACATATAGCAGATATAGTGTCTCAGCTCCACTAGCTGTGCAAAGAAGAAGCACCAAGGGAGGTCAACAGTGAAAATGCCGACCTCCCACACAGCGATGGCACAATACCGATGCAGATATTGTGCAGCCCAAATGACGAGTGTTTTCTGTGGGGTCTGCAACCCGATTATAGGTACAGGTGTAATGTGATTTGCACTTTAGTTGCATAATGACTATGGGGGACAGAGACTAGATTGCTGGGGCATGCATAAGACATCACTTGGACTAGACTAATGTGCAATGAGTGGCATACAGACAGTGCACTGTTACCTCTACAGTGCAGGATACATCATCCAGGGAGGAGGAGGAGGCTGGGCCACTCCACCAAGGTGCACCACCAATTGATGATGCCAAAGTTGGAGGAGGACCCACTGAATTTATTTGTGGAAGAAATGGAGGACAGCAATGAGAACACATATGTGCCATCACATTAATACCTGGAGGCAATAGCTGCCCTGGGAGGGGTCTCACCAACTCTGTCCCCACACCTCCCTCTCCAACCGGTGGTACAGTACAGACACACCAACTGACAGCCACACCCCTGGGAGCGAGATTGTGTTGCTTGGGACAGCAGTGTCCTGTGGACAACCACCACCACCACCACTGGGGTAGCCTCCACATCTTTCACATCCCACACCACCCATCCTGCACAACAGGTGGATGTGGGCAGCCATCAGGATACCCCACCATCCACACCTGCCCTGTGCATGCTACCACATCCACCAAGGCCCTACCACCTCCGCCACCCACCCCTGATATGGTGCATGCACTCCCCACTCAGCACCCACACCAAACAGCATATACTGTTCCATACAACAGTGGACCCAGAGACAGGCTCCTTCTGACTCCCTAGCAGCTGGTACAGTCTGCCATAGAGTTGCAGTCAGCTGCACAGTGTGAACAGTGGCAACCCCATGGTGAACAATGACCCAATGGAGTAGCAGGTTGGGGTCAGGCAGTACACCAGCAACACCATCTTCCATGGGCACTTCCCAAACCCCTGGGTGTGATCTGAACATTCCATTATCCAGTCAGAAGTGTGCATGGGCCAGGATAATCCCCATGGACATCACCCTTCCCCTACCCATAGTCCATGACACCGAAAGACAGGGGTAGCAGTCACCGGTCCCTACACACCCATGGTGGACAGAGAGCTTGAGTTTGGAGGCCACTCCTGCCTTTCTCACTCATTCCCTGCTCTCTTCCCATGTCCTGGTTTTGTTTTCATAGGCATCCCACCACCCCTTGGCCTGTCCCATCTATTGCACACAAGGGTGGCCTTCTGCCCTCTCTTCCTTCCCTCCCCATGGCCTGATCCATTAGAAACAGCATGTGAGTGTTGAATACAGCCATTTCTTCTCTAGCTGCAGTGTCACTGCCTGCCTCCAGGATTTGCCTGGAGTAAGTCAGCCTTTTTATAGGTGATATTTGCACCGTGTAACCATGACATGCAAACTCACTTTGTGCAGTGCTAATGCACTGAATATAGCATAGCACCTGTATTCATTTCCACACCCCTCTCTTTGCCCAGTGCATACATTATCTGTTTAACTGGGGCTATTCCATTTTACCCATACTAATCAGGCTTTTGAATATGGTGCAAGTGCACAAATGGCATGCAAAGTGTGCGCAATCTGTTTGCCCACCTGGCAAAGTTTTGAATACTGGGTCCCAGGTGTCTGCAATTCTTTTAGTGAAGTACTACCTCCTTACATCCCTCTTAACCTAGCCTGCACCAGCATCAACATATGCCCTCTGGTCCCGGTACCCTTTCTAATTTGAAAGAGACTCCCCACCTGCAGTCTATTTTCCCTTGTAAGGTACTTGTAGGACTCTATCATGTCCCCCTTGTTCTCCTCTCTTCCAGGGTATAGATGTTGAGATCCACAAGTCTGTCCTGGTAGGGCATTTGGTGTCACCCCGGTAGCTTTTATTTGCTGAATTTCATTTTGTTATTGTGCACATGTAACTGGCGAAACAGGTACAGGAATACTAATGTGTAAAGATGTGGAAATAGTGGTAAACAAAACTTTTGGCTTACTGCCTTTTCCCCTGTCAATTCAATGGGCATAACAATTTATTACATTTTTTTCATGGTACCAATCTTGTTCAAGTAAGTAATCAGCCACAGACAGAATGTGCATTAAAAGATTTTAATGCACGCCCCAAGGGCATGCAAAGGCACAAGGTCAAGCATCCTTACACCCCTGGGAAGTGCATTAAAATCCTTTAATGCACACCCTGGAGTGGCTTATCACACTTATAAAATGGGCCACCATCATAAAAGAATTAGTTTGAGTCACTCTGATAGGGATTAAAACTTCTTTACTATTTTCATTATAGATCAAGGGAACAATCCCGACCAATCAGCATGCTCCTTTCCCCTGTGTGTGATACTTTTATTCTGTGAAGAGCGTCTCACGTGCAGATGCCCTGAAAACAGGCACATTCTGGGAACAGTTTTTTTAAAATATATTATTGATCACTCTCAATCAATAATATACTATTAGGTCTCCTGTTACCACTCGTTCCTGTATTAGAGCGGTTTCACTTGCCTTCAGCTTTAGCCAGAACAGCTCAGCTTCCCTTCACGGTTCTCACTCTAGCCGAAGGTGCATAAAACCACTCTTATACAGTAACGAGTGGCTCCGGGGAACATATTAACATATAAAAAAGGGTACAATATATTAACTCTGAAGCTTTAAAAACTGAAAAAGATAGTCCCTTTTAATGCATAAATAATATATTTCAGCAAGAGATTCACTACTGCTTTGCAGTAAAAGTATTTCTGAGTAGTGTTAGTTAAGACATTTTTATTTTCTCTATAACATGTAAATTCTCATGTAAATGCAAAGTAACATCTGTAAATTTGTAAAAATAAGCAGTTTTTAAAACTTTATTTTCATTACATTGTAATAATGTTTAGAGGATAATGGGTGAGCACCAGTTAATAACATCACTGTGTTCGCATCCAGAGGTTGTCATGACAAACTAATTAAGTTTGAGAGGTTTACAGTTGACATGACAACCTCAAGAAAGGAACACCACATTGCTGTTATCAGGTGGCCATCCATTGTCTTTTACAGTGTATGGACACCAGTTAAATGACATTTGCCCTTCATTTTCAAGGTTTTGGCCTTGCCCCACGCTCCCTCAGGGCCAGCTCTCACCACCATGACCATTCATCAAAATGCAGGAAGAGAACTGCGCATGCGAAAAGTCGCTGATGCTGTTGTGCTATCATTGTGATGAACTCAAGAAGGTATAACAACCTATTGACGTCACAACGCTAGCATAACCAAGACAGAAATTCATTGAATTCTATCCTTAATAGCCCTCTCCCATATATTATAGCTTCACTAAAGGCAATATTCTCTTTATTTTTGTTTTTTACTTATGTATCGTGGTCTTAAGAGGAGAATGGCTATAGGACTGAGGTGAAAGATTAGTAAGAAAAAAACATGTTACCTTGCATTTCAAATCAATACAAGTACTCTCTCTTGGCTCCACCATACTGGTTTGACATCCTATATGTTGACCGTCATTACCGAGACAGGAATCATGTCAACCGCAAGACGCGGTTGGCATGATCCCTGTGAGTCTCCTGGTCCTTTGTTTGTATCGGGGGTCTTCGCCCTGAACACCCCATCCCCTCAACATTTGGATTGCTAACTCCAGTCAGAGCTACTTTGGGGTGGGGGTGCAGAACCGGGAGGCAGTGTGCCCCTTGGGCACACCAAAACAGTGACCTGTCTGTAAAGTGTCGATTTTGCCGACAGGAGTGTAGCTCGCTGTTTTGGTGTCGCCGTAAGGGGGGCATACTCTCTCTCTTAATGGAAATATGCTCAGAACTTTAATCCTTTTTTGATGGGGTGTGTGATAGATTTCACCTGAAAACACCATGGCCTGGATATTCAGACTGCACCTGGCGATAGCGCAAGCGTGGACACAACGCAACTGGGATGCGCCGGGACCAGGACCAGGTGATATTCTATGGTAATGCACCATGGCACAGCACCATTGAATATGGCACAGACTGCACACAGCACAGTGGCACTGTGCTGGCACAAGCCACAGATAGGGAGCACAGGGATGCACCAGCACAAACACAGGTGCACTGGGCACAGCACCAGCAATATTCAGAAGAGGGCATGCAAATGAGGCAATAAAATTTGCAAGGCACAACTGGGGCCATTTGCATGTCATTATGGCTCCATTTTCATGCCTTGTGCAGGACAGCCCAGCGAAATGCGCCTGGCGCCCTGCACAGAATGACATGTGCACTGTGGAGGTCCTGGGGCATGCCCCGCCCTGTAGCCATGATTGCAGGTATCAGTTGTGGAAAAACATGCCCTGTTAGTCTAGTGGTTCCCCCCTTCCCCGCCATAGCCATGATCGCCGGTAAACTGTAAGGACTACAATCCCTGGTAGTGCAGTGGTCCCTCTCCCGCCCATAGCCGCATTGCCGGTAACATGGCAGACATACAATCCCTGGTAGTCTAGTGGTACCCACTCCTCCTCCCACCCATAGCTGTGATCACTGTAACATGGCAGACATACAATCCCTGGTAGTCTAGTGGTCCCCTCCCGCCATAGCCCCAATCGCCGTTCAATTACATCAATCCATGCCCTGGTGGTCCAGTGGCACCTCCACCCTCCCACCCACAGGACCCCTTGCCCACCCCACTCCCCCGTCATCGGTGGGTGGCTGCAACCCGCCCACATACCGCCCGCCACCTGCCCAATGACAACTTACAGTATGGGCTTGCAGGGCATACTACCCGACAGTCACAAATATGTGAATTACTTAATTTTATAAAGTAGTATTGCCTGCTTTCTTCCTGATTTTTTTTTCTCCGTTTTCCCCCCACATTTAAGATATGGAATGTGTATCATAGAATGTTTACCATGGAATACAGGAACTCAAAATTTTGCTCAGTTCCACTGGCAGAATGTTCCTCTCCTAACATACTGTATATACACACAGAAAGGCCTCTTTTAGAGCCAGAGACTCAATTATCTCACTGTCATGGCAAGCAGAAGAGATTTCCCTGAGGAGCAGGTAAAGATAGAAGGGGGATTTTTCATTGTCAGCAAAGAAACAATTATAATGAAAACTATAAACAATACATAATGTTTCTAATTTGTTTATGTGTGTAAGGAGAGTGTGGTGACCAGGAAAACAACATTTAATTTATTCATTTTATTGCTTTTATTTAATGTAGTTTTATTTTTAGGACCCAGTTAAGGTTTTTACAGTGTAAAGGCAGCAGCCAGGTCTGGGATGGACAATCAGTTCTGGTTTTAGGGGGTCTGATGGAAGATAGTTCTGGTTGTAGGAGGACTGATCTGCTCATTGTGTGATGTGGTTTAAGACCAGGATAACTGTGCATTTATAGAGATTTCATGTATGGTCAGTTGACTTCTCTTGAGCAAATAGATTTCTAGATTTTTTCTTGCCATTTTATACATTTGAATAAATGGAATTTTCAGGCACTTCTAAAAATAAAAGTGTTAGGTTCGGAAGCTATTCTGATCAGAGTATTTTTGTAAGTTTGCATATCACTTACCATGATGAGAGATGATCGACGCCCACTCTAAAACAAACAAAAACAGGAATAAGAATATAATGTTTTCGTGTGATCAACAGAGATGAAAACCGTGCAATTAAAGGTTAAATACACAGAACATATCCTTCATAGCTCAAGTGAGTAAGGAGAAAACCTTTTGCCTCATGGAAAGGAACCCACACAAAGGACAAGAAAAAGGTTAGAAATTGTTCATTTCAATTGTTTTCAAATATAGTTAGTTTGTAAGTATGTAAATAATAACTGCATGTTAGTCATGCATTTGTTTTTAAATGACTGGAATTTTTATATTAACACTTTCTGCCAACTTGTTGCAAATGGCCTGGCAAGACCTCCTTCCACCTCACTTACTATAGCTGCTTGCCACCATTACTGAACTAACCAGCCCTTACCCTGCATCATGGAGAGCCTTTAAACCCCCAAACTGGCTGATAAGCTGGCCTTCCAAAGAAAAGGTATGCCAAAAGGGAACCATTATGAAGTAGGCAAGGCCAGAGATGGAGCAACTGATGGCAGTGATGTGCTGGAGTGGCTGTCACAGGTTCTATAGTGTAAATGTCTCGCAGTATTCCCCCAAAAATGGAAGGCTGCAGCGATCACCCCTGTGTACAAGCGTGGGGATCGTGTCCCTCCCCGTGAATTATATACCCATCTCTATAATATCACCACTCTTGAAGGCCCTTGAATGAATCGTTGCCGACCAACTTGTCGATTATCTGGACAAGCACATGCTCCTATGCCCAGAGCAACATGGCTTTAGGGCTGGGCATAGCACCACTACAGCCCTCCTGGAATTCACAGGCTTCATCCACAAATCCCTTGATCTTGGCCAGCTAGTTGGGGCTATCTATATTGACCTAACAAAGACCTTTGACATGGTCAACCATGCCCTCCTAGTTGACCAACTCACTGCCATAGGCCTTGCCCCTGAGGAGACTGCATGGTTCCGCAGCTACCTACACTGCCGAACACAGCAAGTCAGGATATATACCGTTCTTTCTGACACCAAGCATGTGTGCTCAGGTGTTCCACAGGGGTTAATACTGGGCCCCCTCCTCTTTAGCCTATTTCTGAATTGCCTCCCCCTAGCCAGTCAGTGCCATATCCTCCTCTACACGGATGATGCAGTTATCTTTCTAATGGCTCTGACCCCGCTTCTCTTGAGCAACAGCTACAACATGACTTTTCCAGCACTGAGTCGTGGTTCAAAAATCATAAATTGATAATGAACTACAAAAAAACAAAAATCATGTTGTTCACCAGCCTTAAGAACAAGCAGAAAAACTATCCGCTATCAATATGTGATGGGGTGGTGTTTCTCTTGAACGTGTTCATCACTTCAGATATCTTGGAATTACTCTTGACAGCTCACCCTCCTATGCCCTCCACACAGACATTACAGCTAAAGCAATCAACAAATGCTTAAGGCTACCTTATCACCATAGGCAGACCCTGACCTATGAAACGTCCTCAGCATAGCAGTCCACAGTTCAGTGGGTTCCCTAGTGGACTACGGACTGCCAATATATGGCTCTGCCACAGATACTGCCCTCCAACATATAACAACTGCCCTTAACAATGCCTGCAGGTTCACCTTAGGGGCACACTGACTAACCCACACCTGCAATCTCTATGCAAAGGCTTACTGGCTAACGCTCTTTGGTCGCTTAAAATATCAATTCTGCCTCCTGGCCAAAAAGATCTGCCTTGGTCAGCTCCCGACTGGGGTCCAACAACTCCTAGTTCCCAGCACTAATCCCAGGCCCACCCAAAATTCAGAACTGCAGTCCTTCCTGACTCCAAAATATCGGACATCTCAAGGCCAAAGGTCCTTTGCCTATCGAGCACCATTGTGGTTCAACTCCCTCCATGAGAACATTATTAGCCTGCCCACTCTGTGGACCTTGAAAAATAATCTAAAGAACCATTTAATATTGGAATCTCAATGTGTCTGCCATCGCTAGCACCTAGCAAAGGCATCTCCGACCATCTGCCCTTCTGCCAAACAGATCTCTGTCTCTGTCTCTCTCTCACCCTGCACTTGGGGCTCAACCTCCCACCCTGTGTCTTCAGCACTTCTATGCGCTGACCCCCTTGTGTTGCACAACTAACAGGCTCCCTGTTGGGCACAGTTATTTAGTCTGTTCCTGTATGTTTCTGACTGTGTTTACTTATTCCAGTTTTAGTTTTCATGTATTTTTTGCATTCCTTTGTTTAAAGACCAAATGTACCTAAATGTTTTCATTCTAATTCTGTTGCTTTGTTTGTCTCAATCCACTGTATAATCACCTACTTGTTCTAAATGTACTAACGTGGAACCTATGTAAAGAGCTCTGAGCTCAAATTGTTAATCTGAGATCAGAAATAAATAAATAAATGTATCCCTGTTAAAAATAATGGGAAAGGAGAGGAAGAGGTCCACTTTTTAAGTTCATAGAGCCTGTTGTTAAAAATCTGGCAGCACATCTCTAAATGATGGGATAGCCTAGTGAGGCCAGGGTTGAGTTATCTGCCTGCTTGGAGCACCATCAATTTTTTTTATTATGTCATATTTTTCTACACCTTTTCACCCAGATAGTCCCCATCTGATTGCCTTCCCCAGCCCTGTCACCCAGAATTACAGGGACTTACCTTACGCCCAGCCTGGGAGTGGTACCTGTGGGGAGTCGGTCGCCATCCTGCCACTGGCAAATATTTTCTCCTCTATTTACTCCCAGGGGCCCCAGTAGTGGGTATGCATGTGTGTGGAGGCATGCATTAGTCCTATGACCCGGTAACAGCCCCTTTTCATCCCACCACTTTGGCCTAGCGCCTGGCTCCTCCTTGGCCTGTGCTGTCCCCAGCTTCTACCAGGTGGTAGCCATTAGCCAGAGAGAGCAACTACACCTCCCCAGAGAGGAGAGGAGAGGAGAGGAGAGCTTGCCTATCAGCAGCTCCATTCAGCTCCGCCCTTCCCCGTTGCCGACATCCGATGGCCCAGGCTAATTCCCGAACCCTGGTCACCGGCGTGCCTCGAGGTAAGGCGTCCAGTGCCTTAGCCCTCAGCGCCACTGGGTGGCCTATGAGTACTATCCATTTTTATGTTGATTGCATGCATGTGCAAGAAACATATTGCTGCAGCTTGCTGCAGAAGCAGGTTGTGGAGGCGTGGCACTGTTGAGGCCAATGCCCCCACTGCCTTTTGAGGCTTGGCCCGCTTTGGCCAATGGGGTGGCATGCTGCTACTGACATTAGTTCAGCCAGCATACCACCATTTTGAAACATTTCAGCTGCTGCAATCAGGGGCCACCTTGTCATTGCAGCGTCAGCCATTCCACTGCAATGAGGGAGCGACCAGTCACTGCTGGGCGGAATGTTGGTACTGTAATATTGTTTGTGAACATGGCAGCGGCTTGCTGCCATGTTCACAAACAATATGACTGAGCCCCCAGTGCTGAGGGGGTCCCCAATCCCCCTTGGAAGCATGTGCCCCCCCACAACAGTGTTTGTTTACCGACAGTGGCCCCAATCCCCGTTGGCTTCAGTCTCTGCGTGGGTTCAGATTGCTGACAGGGAAGCCCACTCCCCATCAGCATAATGGTTCCCACCCCCACCCTGACAAAACATTAGGTTTATGCCAAGGGGGTGCCCAATCCCCCTCAGCTCTTGTCCCCACCCAGTACTCCATATGTGCGGATGGGGTGCCCAATCCCCCATCAGCTACAGTCCCCCCAAACATTCAGGTGGCACGCTGGGAGGTGAAGGAGGCTTTAGGATTGCTACAGTAATACAGTATCTAATGGATGAGATTTGAGAATGAATTACCCCGGTCGGCAAGGGGTCAGTAGGGGGACTACTTTGGGAAGGGACAGGAATTTGAGTAAATAGGGGTCTAGCAGTTGTAGTAGGGTACAGAATCTGGGAGTAAGAGCCCCTAACATAAGGTGGGGCCAAGATGGGGAAGGTTCCACATGTCAATAGGGCGGGCATCTTTAGAAGGGAGGAGGGGTATACAGGTTGTGGGTCTGCCATGATCCTGGACTGGGCTTGGAGGATGGTGGGGGTGTATGTTCTGTAGATGACTGGCTAGTTTGAGGGAGGAACTGTGGAGGTTAGGGAGGAGTGTTAGTGGCAGGGCAGATGATTATGGTAGGCATCCTGAGGGGGGGAATAGGGGATGGCAAGGGGAGGAGGAAGAATAACCAGGGACTGAAACTGACCCAGTATCAGAGGCTCTAGCAGAACAGAGCAGAGAAGGAAGGGGTGCCCGAGGCAAGGGCGAGAGAGGGCCTCCTGATGGGGAGGAAGAGACACGAGGAGTAGGGGAGAGAGCAGCAGATGACTGCAGGTAGGGAGGGACCAGGGGTGGCACGGAAAGGAACAACTAGGAGGGGAGAACTGATAGGGGGAAGAGATGTAGGACAGGTATCGACTAGGAATAGATTCTAATCTCTGCTATTGGACAAGAACATACTGAGGGGGGGAGGACAAGCGGGGCATGAGAGGGATGGCAACAGGTAGGGGAAGAGATAGTGAGGACAAAACGGTAGAAGGGGGCTAGTAAGGAAGGAGGGGTGGTGACTGAAGGAGAGAAGACTATTGGAAGGGGGAAGGATGGGATGGGCATCACTATCGGGGTAGAAGGGAATGGGGGCTCTAAATCGACAACAGTGGGGATAGGAGAGGGATTGGAAATCAGCAGGGGAGGTCGATATGGGAAGCCCAGTAAGAAGTAGTCAGGCTGGGAAGGGGCTCAGGGGGATGGGAGGAATAAGGCAGTGAAAAGGGGTGAAGCGGAAGTAGGGGGTACAGATACAGAAGTCACAGAGGGTGCAGTTGGCGGGCGTAAGGGACAGGGAAGAACGAATACTGGGGTGGTGGAAGGGGCATTAGAAGGCAAAAAGGGTAGGGACAGGGGGGTACTTATCCTGGGGGATTCTATACTGAAATGGGTGAGATGGGGTGGAAAGGGGGAAAGGCACAGCCATATTTGGGTTGAAGTTGTCCCCAGTTAGACTGCAGGAGGGGCAGGGCAGGAACTGCTCAAGCATGCAGCAAGGGGGAGGAAGAAACCTCATTTACTGTTGCATGTGGGTACAAGCGACTTGACAGGGGACACTGTGGAAGTAGTGAGGGGGAGGTTTGAGTACTTGGGCAAGCAGTGTGGGGGGGTGGGAAGTCAGTGGCATTCTTGGAGGTACTGCCGGTACCATGTGCAAGCATGGGGAGGAAGGGTAGGCTTGAGAAGTTTGAGTGCCACATGAAACATTATGGGTTAGTGACTAACTAGGGTAGGGTCGGGGGGAATAGTGACTTGTACACGGGGGACAGGGTACAATGAAGCAGGAAGGGGAAGGGAGTATTAAAGGCAGCATTGCTGCCGGGCCACTAGCACTGAGGGTTGAGGCACTGGTCACCACACCTCGTGCCACACTGGCGACCTAGGTTCGGATGCAAACCCAGGCTGCCAGGGGTTGGCAAGGGAGGGATGGGATTGAGCATCCAGAGGACTGCTCTCCTATCGCGGGGTGGGATCCAGGGACCCACCTCTCTGTAGCGGCCCCTGGTGACAACCACGGATGCCACTACAGCAGTGTAGTAAAGGATGATGGAGTGTGGCGGACGTTGGCATGCTGTGCCTCAGCGTCATTGTACTCCCGTACTCCGCAAAGGGGAGAAAAGTGGAAAATGGGCTAAGGTCAGGCAGCATGAGCTTCCGACCCCCCCTGCCCACCTCCCGAATGGTGCCTCCTCAACCAAATCCTGCTACGGTGGGTTGACCTGGGAAGCTCCTCACCACCCCAGCATGAGAGTAATCCATGGAGGTGAGCAGGCTGGCCTGATGTCAGGGCAGGGCTGGGGTGTCGGTCGGGATGATCAAGCTGACCATAGCACTGTGAGAAAATAAGTAAAAAAATTAAAAAGCCAGGATTAGAGGGGTATATCTCTACCAAGGTGGATTTAAACAAATGGAGGGGTGGTCAAAAGACTGAGGTTGGTAGAAAGGTCTGGACAGGGGAGCCTGATGAGCTCACCGCCCTAGATATAGGTAAAGGCGGAGGTGTAGTAACCCTGGAAGGGGGCAGGTAGAGTGGTCTGAGTGTAATACAGAAGGCAGCACCACCCGGTAAGAATAAGGAGGAGGAGAAAGGGTGTGGACTACTGGGAGGAGGGACACAGGCCAAGGAGAAGAAGAGTGAGGAGAAGGAGGGGTAGGGGTGGAAGGTGATCTGACTAAATGGATAGAGAACTGGTTGCAGGGGAGGGTGCAGAGGATGGTGGTGGTGGGGTAGCTCTTGTAACCCTGAGCAGTGACAAGCGGGGTGCCGCAGGGTTCAGTGCTTGGCGCAATGCTATTTGGGCTCTTTATCTCCGATATAGCACACGGAGTGGGGAGCAGGGTTAGTCTGTACGCACATTATACCAAATCAAAAGCAAATAGTTATAGTAGCAGAACACACACACACACATACATATTCCCCGGAAAGCTGCTTAGAAGCCTGCAATTCATTCAGATCAATTCCATTTTCTTACGTACTTGGGGGTTCAGTGCCAACAAGTGTAAAATCATGTACCTAGGGCATAGGAACCCTGATACTGGGTATAGGATGGGGGGACGTACTGATATGCACTAGACATGAAAGGGTCCTTGAGGTTATTATATCAGAGGACCTCAAGATGACAGTACAGTGTCACAAGGCTATGGGCAGGGCAAATTGGATTCTGGGGTGCATAAGGAGTGGCATCTCCAGTAGGAGGAGGAGAGATGTTGTGCTGCCATTGTCTCACTCCGTAGTATACCCCCCAGGTGCAGTACTGTGTCCAGTTTTAGAGTCCACACTTCAGAAAGGACATCAGATGAGGTTTTCCAGGGGAGGGCAACTAAAATGGTTCATAATTTTCACAGGAATCCCTACAAGGAAAGGCTGAAAAATCTCAACATGTACACTCTGGAAGAGAGGAGGATGAGAGGTGACATGATCAAGGCCAACAATGTACCTCACAGGGGTAAAGACGGTACAGTTGGGGAGTTTCCTTCAAATGAGGATGAGCACCCAAACCAAAGGACATACAATGAAGCTGGGGGAACATTCAGGATAGATGTGAAGAAATATTTCTTTACTGAAAGGGTGGTAGATGCCTTAAACAGACTGCCAGGAGAAGTGGTGGAACCTAAAATGGTAGGGAGCATGAAGCATGCATGGGATAAACATAGGGGTATATTAGAAAAAGGAGAAGGAGGGGGTCAACGGAGATCAACAGGGCTATGGAAGTGGAGTAGATTCAACTTCATTGCAGGAAAAATCCATTAAGCAAGCTCATTCACAAGGAGGTCCTGATGGACACAGGCAGAATAAGACATGCAGTAACATATACAGGCAGGAGTTACAAGTAGGTATAGAACACTAGGGCAGACTGGATGGGCTGAGCGGTCCTTTTCTGCTGACAAATTCTGTTTCTGTGGCATCATGTGTTAATTCAGGTGCAGTGTTTATTTAAAGTTGGCCCTACCATACATTCAGATGTAAGGTACAGTAAATTACCGAATTAGATGCAGCCCACATACAGTACAATAAACAAAACCCCAGTGCTTCGAGAAGCCTTTACTCTTCATAAGGCTGCTTAAGGCTACCCACATTGATGCACTCGCTTCTGTTACCAATATCCGACTTGGTATCCTGTACTGCCACAAAAACTGTCTCCCCCCGACGCACTCCGGCTGGCGGTTACATCCTCCATACTCTCCCTGGTGGACTATGGGCTACCTATCTATGGGGCTGCCAACATGACGGCCCTCAACAAAATCCGCCTCCTCCTAAATAAGGCTTGCAGGCTAATCACTGGGGCCTCTAAGCTCACTCATACCTGCCAACTCTATGACCTTGCAGTAATGTTTGACCTTGACGAACGCCTGTTATACCAAACGTGCCTCATTTCAAAAAAAACCTTACTAGGACTTTCTCCCCCAGGGCTGACTTCCGCCCTCCTCCCAGCACAGCCCCTTGTCAGCACCCGGACCTCCAGCAAAGCCACCTTCCTGGTTCCTCGTTCTAGGACTTCACTTGGACAGAGATCTTTCTGTCATAGAGCTCCCGCTTGGTACAACACTCTTCCTCGGGCCATCACTGATACCCCCACCATCTCCACTTTCAAAAATGCCCTCAAAAGTGAGCTATTCAGCAAGCGCTGCTGCTCCTGTGCCTAACGGATGCTCAAACCCCCCTCTTCTCTGACAATGCCCTCTGGGCAGCTCTGTCCCCTCGCTTCCTTATTCCTAACAACTTCTCTACTCCCATGATTCCCTACCGACTATATCACAACTGACTTGAACGAATCACTTGCTACATTCTATGCTGCTTATACTTATCTTATTTGCTACCCAGCCCTATACGTTACCCCTGTTTCCTGTGCTACTCCTGTCCCAGGCCCTACACTTAGTGTAATCTGATATCATGTCACCGTATACTGCTCTATCGAGTTACCTGTACTGCGACTGCCTCATGCCGCACGCTGCTCTTGTAATCTGGCACAGTAGACCTGTTTGGCTGTAATCACACCTACATGACATACCGTTATGCTGCTAAACCCTTTTATTCTACTGTTGTCGATTATACCATATTTTGCTCTGTATCACACTACCAATGTTGCTGTTACCATGTGCCATTAATGCGTGTCTGTTTATACTCATGCGCTGCTCTGTATGTACCCTTCTTTCTGTATTACCTGTATTATCTGTTTTATTTGTATTATTCTGTATTTTCTACCATTGTTGATGAGGTACCTTTGGAAATGAGCCCTTGGCTCAAAGGTTGTAAACTGATTGCTTTATAAATAAAATAAATAAAAATAAAGAGCTGGGGTTCTATTTGCAGTGTCCACACCAGTATGCTGATCTTAAAATCGACACCACATCTGGATGAGTACTTCATTCTTGCTCACTCCATTTCTTCCTCACTTTGAAACCAGCTTGTCCTGAGTTACTTTTCAGCTGTCAGTGCCTCACCTGTGTTGAAAGATGACCAATTAGTGGCACTGAAAGACTTCAGGCTTCACAGACTCTGAAGGCAGCTGCTCACGGACAGACATAAGGCAGTTCTACTGGGGGGGTAAGAGGAAGTATGTTGTTTAACTAGAATCTGCAGCTTATCCATCAGGTAGGGAAATGAGTAGACTAGGTAGGTCAAGCAGTCGTTATCTGACATCAAATTCTATGTTTCTCACCCACCATCTTGGCTAGAAGAAGGCTGCAGCTGTGGCCACTGATGACTGTTGGCGTGTGGGGATGGGGGCACCAAAGGGGACAGACATAAGGAGATACAATCATAATAAAAATTGTGAGACCTTCACCAGCTTTCCAAAATGCTTACCAGTAAAAGAACACTCTATGAAATTGTTCAAATGGCAACACAATCTGATGAGCCCTCTGTCTACCATCTGACACCAGGCATCAACCAGCATAAAATTGCCTACAGAAGGCAATGTGGTCATGTGGTTACTGAAATACTGGAGATTACAGATTTATAAGAACAAAAGAATATCACACAGAAGCTGGCACATATGCCTATAGCAGCTGTCTCCTGCTTCTCAGTAGTTATATTTATACCTTTGAGGTACCTGAATGTTTCTATCCTATCCCCTCTTTTCCTCCTCTCTTCCACTCAGTACATATTGAGGTCTCTTAATTTCTCCTCATAAGTCTTGTGTTGCAAACTCTGTACCATCTCATTCACCCTTCTCTGGACCATCTCCAGCCTGTTAATATCCTTATGAAGATGCGACCTCCAGAACTGCACACAGTACTCCATGTGAAGGCTGACCATGGTTTTATATAATGGCATCACTACCTCCCTCCTTATGCTGGTGATACCCCTGCCTATGCACTCCAGCATGTCACTGGCCCTCCCAGCTGCCTTACCACTTTGACATTTTCAGGTCATCTGAAATAACAACTCCTCAGGTCCCTTTCCTTCTTTGTGACTGTCAGAAACTCCCTCACCCCTCATCCGGTACCTTTCCCCAGGGTTTCTGTGTCCCAGGTGCATAATTTTGCACTTTTTTGAATTAAACTTCAGTTGCCAGTCCTCAGACCATTTCTCAACCTTCCGTAGGTCCCTCCTCATTTTTTCCACCCTCTCTGGGGTATCCACTCTCTTACAGATCTTGCTGTCATCTGCAAACAGGCAGACCTTTCCCTTGAGCCCTTCTGCAATGTCACTAATGAAGACACTGAACAGGACTGGCCCCAAGACCAATCCCTGCGGCACCCCACTGGTCACCCTCTATCCCCAGACTGCACCCCATTTACCACCACACTCTGCCTTCTGTCTGTTACCCAGTTTCTAATCCAGTTTACCACCCTTTCCCCTATGCCCAGCCTACTCAGCTACTTTATCACCCTTCTATGTCAGACGGTGTCAAAGCATTTGCTTACATCAAGGTAAGTGTTGTCCACTACCCCACTCTGATTTACTTCCTTTGTCACTCAGTCAAAGAGATCAACCAGATTTGTCTGACATGACCTCCCCACTGTGAATCCATGTTGCCTATGGTCCTGGACTCTGATGACTTCTACATGCCCCACTATCCTTTCTTTAACCAATGTCTCCATGATCTTCCCCACTACTGAAGTGAGGCTGACTGGCCTATAGCCTTTGCAACTGCTGTACTGCTGTGGCCCTTGCTCCTCCCCCTCTTCTGTGAATACTGAATAGAAAGACACAGTGGATGTCTTGGGGGAGGCACATGATAGTTCTTAGGCATGGTACTTTCACTTCCAAATACCTAAACAGCACATATAAGCGATCAACTTTCGGCATTGACAAATGCTTGTTACTCCTGTGTTTTTTCATTGTGTCATCAGAAATGTGATACCATATAATTCCCGATGAACAGGCATCTCAGTGACACCCCTTCCCATGTGCATCCCACCTTACATGCTTCTGTGCCCTGCGACTAGCAGTGGATAGGTAAATGATATGATCATCCATGCACCCTCCAGAGGGGAGGACAACATCCCTTGTATGTGAAAAATCTGAATTAGTGTGTGCATCTCACATGCCAAATGAACAAATAAAAGTGAATGCACCAAACCAACAAAATGCAAAATCCACAGAAGTAATACCTTTTCCTGATGCACCTGATTGGGTAACAGAGGCATTGCAAGGAGCATGGGTGAGAACAGAAAATGGCTGGGACCCGAACCTCCCAAAGAACAGGGAGCAGGAGGAACAGCAAAATGAAAACGAAGCAGGACCACAGAAAATGGATTGCAGTGAGAAAGATCCTGCAGCAAGCACAGGTCAGTCAAAGTTTAAAAATTGGGTAAACAGTAACATAAGCAAATGTGATACTGAAAAACCTAACCAGAAGACAGAGTGCCGGGGGGGAAGGGGTACTACACAATGCAGAAATGTCAGATAAAAACAGAGGCTTTAGAATTATCCTTTGAAATGGAGGAACAAAACACACAGGTGGAAGAAGGTTTAAGTGACACTGAACAATAAAATAAACAGAATGCAGAAACAGCTTGAGGCCCCAACACTAGAGAAAGGCTATTCCCATAACATTTGAAATTAACAGCTGAGCCTGCTAAAAGAAGAAATGCGGTCAGGTTAAAATACTGAGAAGAAGCATCGGAAGCCTCAGATAGGTTGTTTGTGGGCAAACATCTAATAAAAGACCGTATGCATTTCTATGCATATGAAATATATGCATTGATTCACACCCCTGGAGACACTACTTTTTACTTAGGTTTTAAGCACCCATCTGGCCTAGAAAGGTTTTGGAAGCAATACCACCAGCTAAAAGTAGCACCCTTATGGAAACCCTTCATAGCTATCCCTCTGACCAAACCAGCACATACAATAGTGACAGTGCTATTTAATAAACTCTGGTCCAGAGCCGATAGGGCTGTGGAGAGCTTTTGGGATGCTTTTACCCATTATTTCTAATGAATTTGCACAATACAGATCTGCCGAGAGGCAGTTTCCATGCGGCCTTCCTTTTACACAATTTTACAATGCATTTTCCTAGAATATGCCTGCTGATTGCTATATATTTAGCCTGGATAATTCACAGAAGAAATGGCATCTTATTTTCAGATGGTGGAGCACTGGCAGTAGGATACTGGAATGTGTCATTCATAGGCACGAGGTCTGTATGGGTGATAATGCTCAGTGGTTATACACCTCAGGCACTCGCATGCAGATCCATCATCTCCGTCCCATTGCACTGCTCCGTGTGGGTGACAGCCGATGTTTTCCCCACTCACACAGGCCCCAGAACAGACATGTTACAGCCAACCTCCCATTCATTTGTACAATTGGGGAACCATGGATGCACTGTCCATAGCCTGGAGCATACACTGCAAATGGCATTGCAGGATACCATACCCCATGGGACCCAAGATACCTCGGCAGTCTGAAGGGTGGCATATTACACAAGGGAATGGAGAAGAGTGTGGGCCTGCAGCAGTGTATGACAGGTAGATACAGCATCAACAAGGCATGCCTTGGAGGTATGTCAATTCCCTGTTACTGTTTGACAGGGACATGCACATGGCTGTATACACTGATGGGTCCATAGCTTATGTAGTGCCCAATGCATGGTACAGCCATTTTGGTCATTCTGGAGTGCAGGTCCCTGACCCGGGTCCAGTGCAATCAACAGTTGGTCGTGGCAGGGTGTGGAGGGCAGTGCCAGTCTCTGCAAAAGGTCGGGTATGGGGGAGCGGGAGTGTCCATGTATGGAGGCAGTGGGTGGGGGTCCTCTATGCTATGGATATGGACTGTGGTTTCTGCTGGTGTGATTGGGCCAGGGGGGTCTACACTATGGAGCTCTTCCAGTATGGAGTTGGATCGATCGGTGATGGAAGGGGGTACCTTTAATCCACCAGGGCTGTTGGTGGCTGGCTGGGTTAGGCCAGATATTCATGGTCTAATTGCGGACTCGCTACTCTGGACTGCAAGGGTTGCGGTCCCATTCAGTATGCCACAGCACGACATATGCAAGGGAACATACTCTCAACTTGCACAGCATTCTATTTACGTGCACCCTGGCCCATTCCCTTGTGGCCGGAGCATCCCACACATTTGAATACCACACTGTGGCACATTGTTGGAGTTGTATGGCACATCTCCCTTTTCCACCAGCATGAATTGTGCATCTCCTTTGAATATGGAGGCCCTGGACTAGGCTACCCTGAAGAAATACATTATCAAAATGGTAAAAGCATGACCCCACTGAAAACAAGATATTACATCTAATCTGGGACAGCCTGAGTAAATACAGTGCATACATGTGTAAATGAAGATCCCTATGACAAGGAGATGTAGCATCTCCCCTGCGCTATCCAGGATACAAAATACAGGATAGGAAATATTTAAAGGAAATGTACTCTAAACTGAACTTCACTGTGTCCCCTGACATAAATAGTTTCTTTAAGCAATAATGAATGAGAGGGTGTGGGTTGTGCTGGGATAACCTTATGCCTGGGTGGTTGGGCATGAGGCCGCAGGCTGAGTGCATCCAATGTTCCAGAAGTGAGGTTATTCCATCATGACCCACACCCTGGAGTGCATTATTGCTATTATACAATGGCTTGTTATTATACAAAATAAAAAAAAAAAAAAATTTTTAGTAGATTCTTAGTGTGGCAATATATCTTTGTTTCTTAAGAGAAGATGCAAACAGTGCAACAACAAATTAGTACAATAAAGTTGTTCGATAACCTCACTGTTGCCAAGGGAAGACAGCCAGTCGGGTTCCAGGATTTTGTATCTAAACTAAACTGAACTTCACTGTGTTCAATGACAAGCAGTTTCTTTATTTTTATAACATATTAGAGTGCAGTATTTATTCTCACTATTGTGACCATGAAGATGGCGTGTACAGAGTGTGTGTGTGTGTATTTGCTGTAGCTCAATACATTTTTTTCCAAAAAAGCATAGCAGAAAATACCTGCTGACTGCTACATATTCACTGAATAATAGTTTACTGAAGACCTGGCATTTGTCTGAGACAGTGCTTATCATTAGATAGTGTCCTTAGAGGTTGAAAAAACAGTGTAAATTATAGATGTGTCAGGGAAAGGGTGACATTTATGAAGTATGAATCTTTCTTGAAAGACAATACATTCCCAAGTGAAACTAATAACAAGAAGCTTTTGAATGCTTAGTATTTAAATGTACAAGTTGTAGCATTTTGAAGGGGCTAAACAAATCTCCAGATTAATAGGCAACCAATATTTAACAAGCTGTTTCGCTTTCCTAATGGCATCTGATAAACAGCTTAGAGTTATGTCTCCAACATTTTTAACAGAAAGATGGGAGTATTTTATTTCAGTTGGCATGGAAGGATACATTTAAAAGTCCAAAACTTGTGCCATGATACCCCATTTTCTAGCTACAGATAACAAGATGGATGTAGGCTCCACCCACAGCCATAAAAATGAAGAAGTCAATGTAACAGATATATATTTCTGCTTAAAACAAAAATGTGACCTGAATGGCCCTCCAGAACTTATTTTGGATACTGAACATTTATAGACAGGAGGATGGAGGTTTACAGTAACCTTAAGGCAAAATAATGGGGAAATACAACATCTGCCAGATTGTTTTTTCTTGGGCAGGGTTAGAGGAGTGGTTTTCTATGGAGGCCAACCAAGGGCATGTTATAGATGTCGAGAAAAGAGACACCTAAGCAGTGTGTGTGATAATATAAAATGTGGGCTGTGTGTAGAAATACGTCATTTTGGTGCATCCTGCAGAAACCCAGTAAGGTGTAGTCTTTGTGAAGAAACTTGTCGCAATTTCTTGAACTGTCCCTGGGCCTCACACAACAGCCCAGGCCCAGCACAGCAAGCAGAACAAGATGTATATGTGGTCTTGGCACAAACAGACAGATTGGTGAAAAAAAGCAAGAAAGAGGAGAAGCTAGAAGCTCAAAAGACAAACAGAGAACCCTCCCCCACACACACACACAGACACCCAAAGGGGAAACTAGTACAGGAGTAAATGGAAAGGAAATAAGAAATGAAGCAATAAACAATGTCTCAACAGTACAACAAGAGAACACAGAGGAACAAAGCATGAACCAGGACAGAATGCAAACAAAAAGGCAGGTTATACCTCCAACGAGTGCACCTTTAGGATCACCTTTTCAAATGGTCACAAGGTCCAAGAAATTACATAAGCCACCAAAATCAAAGTTTAAAAAAACAAGAAGGCAGCACAATAACTTTAAGAAACAAGTATACAGCATTACAAGAAAAAGAGTCAGCTGACTCTGAAGGGGAGTCAGACTCTTTTCTATAGCATAATCAGTGCCAGAACAATCCTCAGAATATGAGTCAACAGACACACAGTTTAACAAGCATTTGTCAATGCCAAATGTTTGCTTGCTGGGATTGGCATTGGTAGTGTAGGAGTTAGAGAGCTGCATAATAGGAATGACAGTGAAGTATTGAACTGAAGCCAACCCCACCACCACCCTGCAGAGACTGACAGCCATTGGAGTGTGCCTTTGGGTCATCAGGCATAACAGCAATGCCATTTCACCACACCCTACCCTGCAGACACTGACAAGTGTCACGGTGTGCCTTGGGACCTTTGGCCCTTATGCCCACCCCATTCCATCAGGAAATACGGTGAGATGGGACCTGTATAGGAGAATGGGGTGAACTTTAGGCTAAAGAGTCCAAGGCACACCTCGATGCCTCTCACTGGCTGCAGGGTGTGGAATGGTATGAGCATTACAGGTGAGAATCCCAAGTCACACCCCTGATGCCTGTCATTCTCTACAGGGTGGGGCGTTAGGGTCGGAAACCCTAATGCCTCAGGTATTTGTTGGCATTTTCACTCCAAATTTTCAACATGGGTTTTTTGTGACCCCACCTTATGAACAGTGGCAATATCAGTTTGTTAGCCAAAAGCTGATTTCACACAGCAACTACGCCATTTGGCACCACAGATGTGAAAACACATTTCGAACAGGATGTGAAAAATGACTGCTGTACTGTTCATGGGGAGGTGCAAAAAATGGCAATGTTGAAAATCTGCAGTGAAAATATAAAAATAAATTGGAGAAGTCATGAACGTGGGTAGAAAATGCACAACGCACACCCGTAATGCAATTAATTTGGGGATTTTTTACAGTAGATTGTCAACACAGGAACCTCCATTCATGAACAGTGTCACTGTGATTTTCTTTATCTGTCCCTAACAGTGATTTCCCACATCGATCACGCATTTCTCTGCTGGAAGTATGAAAACACATTTCGGCCATGGTATGAAAAATGACAGCTGTACTGTTCATAAGGAAGTGTGGAAAAATGCCAGTGGTGAAAATCTGGACTGAAAATATTAGAAATCCATGAACTTACGAGGATGCGTGGAAACTGCGCAATGGTCGCTCATAACACAGTCATTTTATGGACTTTTTCACCAAATTTTTAACAGAGCCATTTTAACACCTCTGCTCATGAACAGTGTCACTGTGATTTTCTTAATCTGTCCCAAACATTGATTTCACACACCGACTGCGCCATTGTACGCTACATGGGCGGAAACACGTTTTGGGCGAGATGTGAAAAATGACAGCTGTACTGCTCATAAGGAGGTGTGGTAAAATGGCAATGTTGAAAATCTGGAGTGAAAATATAGAAAATTCGCAAACTTACGAGTGTGCGTAGGAACAGCGCAACTCAGGCTCATAAAACAGTCAATTTTGGGAATTTTTTCACCAAATTTTCAACATAGGGTTTTCGGGAGCCTACTTCATGAACTGTGATACTGTCATTTTGTAAATCAGTCCCGAAAGGTGGTTCCACACAGTGACCGTGAAATCACCTTTCCGGCCCGATTAACAAAATGTCAGTGACAGAATTCATGAGGTGGGGCCCAAAAACCCATGTTGAAAATTTGGTGAAAACATTCCCCAAAATGCCTGAGATATGCATCAAAGTTGAAAAAACCCTATTTATTCCATTATACAGCTTACCGGCATTTCCTCAGTTCGAGGTCAGCTTTGAAGAGTGCAGATGTGTTCCCAGTCCACCGAAGATCATCACGCCAGACTCCAGAGGTAAGTATGGGGTGAGGTGGGAGTAATGGGAGGCAGGGTGCACAGAGGGAGTGGCGGGTGGGAAGTCAGGACAGTGCAGCGAGAAGGTTTTTTCTTTCAGGTTTTTTTTTCTTAGACGATGTGGGACTTGTGCCATGCTAGGGTGGGCTCCCAGCATGGCAGCTGGGAGGCTGTTTGGGGGGGCAGTGGAGCCGACAGAGGATTGGGCACCACTGTTGGCCATACGGACTGTTGCCACACTGGGGTGGGCTCCCAGCGTGGCACCCGGTAGTCTCTTGGGGGGGAACAGTGGAGCCGACAGGGGATTGGGCACTTCTGTCAGCCATACAGACTGTTGGCATGCTGGGGTGGGCTCCCAGTGTGGCACCTGGAACTCTGTTGGGGGGGAGCACAGCAGGGCTGATGTGGGATTGGGCACCCCCATTGGCCATACAGTGTGTGCGTGGGGGGAAAGCATATGAGCACGCAATATGCATATGTGTGTGTGTGTGTGGGGGAGGAGCGCATGAGCATGTGATATCTTATCTCTGCTCACTGAAGTGTAGCTCTCCCTTTGAACTGTACGGCACTGCATTTTCAACTGCTGTCATAGACAGCTGTAGCATTCATTGGTGAACTGTGGTCACACCTGCAAACACACTGACTGAATTGGAAGACAGGGTACCACATCTCTGAAAACTCAGATGATGGCATTATGTTTCTTGCACATGCGAGCAAGCAAACACAAAAACAAAGCTAAAACATATATAAATACATTTTCTCTCTCTCTCTCTCTCTCTCTCTCTCTTTTACATAATAATGACTTACCTCCCATGTATTACATGCAATGTCAATTGTATTAAAAACAGGAATAGGAGACTAGCTACATCATGTACAGTATGTGCAAGACACAAGGTCACATTCCTTGCCAGAAATGCAACAAGCACAGAGAGACTGGGGGTTAGGGCCATCATTGTGGTCAATAGGGGAGGAAAACTGTTCAGGTGTTGGTATTCTGATTTCAAACTCTGAAATAAATGTGGGGAATGTAATAGGCCTTTGCCCAGGAACAGCCTAAATTGCGGATGCATACTATAACAAGCATTTGTCAATGCCGAATGTTGCTTGCTTCTATGTGCTGTTTAGGTATTTGGAAGTCATTGGAGCGCAAATATTGAAAATGTGCGAACTTACTAGCGTGCGTAGGAACTGCGCAATGCATGCTCGTAAAACAGTCATTTTTAGGAATTTTTTCACCAAATTTTCAACATAGCCATTTTAAGACCTCTGCTCATGAACAGTGTCACTGTGATTTAGTTAATGTGTCCCATACATTGAGTTTGTACACCGACTGCACCATTGTGCGCTACATGGGCGGAAACACATTTTGGGCAGGATGTGAAAAATGACAGCTGTACTGCTCATAAGGAGGTGTGGTAAAATGTCAATGTTGAAAATCTGGAGTGAAAATATTGGTATCAGAACTTACTGACCCTGCGTAGGAACTGCGCCAGCATGCGCTCAGTAAAACAGTCATTTAGAATTTTTCACCAATTTTCAACATAGCCATTTAAGACCTCTGCTCATGAACAGTGTCATTGTGATTTTCTTAATTTGTCCCGTGCATTGATTTACTTTACCGACTGCGCCATTCTAAGCTACATGGTGGAAACATTTTAGGTGAGATGTGAAAAATGACAGCTGTACTACTCATAAGAAGGTGTGGTAAAATGGCAATGTTAAAATCTGGGTGAAAATATTGAAATTCCGTGAACTTACGGCGCCTGTGTAGGAACTGCATAACGCATGCTAAGTAAAACAGTCATTTTGGAATTTTGCAAATTTTCAACATGGGGTTTTGGGACCCTTCTCATGAATGATGTCACTGTCATGGTGGTATTTGGGCCCGAGGGTGATTTCGCAGTCACTGGTGAAATCCCCTTGGCGAGATGCTCTGCTCACAGTGACATCATTCATGAAGAGGTCCAAAGCCATGTTGAGGCTAAAATCCAAAAAAACTGAGATATCTAATAAGTTGAAACCCCCTATCTAGGCCATTATGCAGCTTACGGCATTTCCTCCGTTAAGTCCGGCTGAGGAGTGCAGACGTGTTCGGTCCACGAAGATCGTCGGCGCGGAGTCGGGTAAGTATGGGGTGAGGGGGCGTGGGAGGCTGGGTGCGCAGTGGGTGGGTGCAGGTTGTGGGAGGGGTCGTGAGCTCCGCTAGACCGTTTCGTTTTAGGTTTAAAAATAAAAAAAGACTACGTGGGACCGTTTGCCATGCTGGGTGGGCTCCCAGCATGGCACAGGGTGATGAGGCGTTCAGCCGACTGAGATTAGGCACCCGTGGCCTATGGACTCATTGCCACGCTGGGTGGGCTCCCAGCGTGGCACCTAACAGGGGGCCTTAGCTCAGCTGGCGGGGGTTGGGCACCCCGTCGGCTACAGAAGCCAAGTCGCGAGGGCATGCGCCTGCGTGTGTGGGGGAGCTACGCTTCAGTGGGCTTTTATCTCTGCTCACTGGGCGTGAGCTCCCCCTTCAACCAGTATGTCACTGCATTTTGGAGCGTGTCCATGAGCAGCTCCAAAATGCATTGGCTTACAGGGGCCGTGACTGCCAGCTGGCTGACTGAATTGGAGGAGGAGGTGACACACCTCCGAAATCTCCGTTGATGGCACTATGTTTCTTGCACATGCGTGCAAGCAACATAAAAATGGCCATATAAGAATGATAAGCATATATAATCCACAAGTTAAAACAGAAAGGAATGGATTTTATGCAGAATTAGAGCCTTTTCTGCACACCTTCAAATTTGTCCTTTGGGGAGGTGACTTTAATTGTGGACCATCAATAACAGATTGGGGTAGGAAAAAATAGAACATTTTCTGTAACAAATATACATTAAATACAGTTCTAAAAAGGACAGATTTAGAGGATGCTTATAGTATTTGCAAAAAGGAGCCAAAAACATGCTTACTATAAAGGTAACAACTCAACCAGAATAGATTTCTGGTTTCTACCAAAAGACACAAAAATACAAAATGTAGAAATAATTCCAATAGAGACATCAGACCATGTTGCAGTGAAAGTTAATATACATTTACATAATGATAAAAAAATGGGGAGGGGTTATTGTAAGATTAATTTGTCACTACTGCAGGAAGAAAGCACCCAAAAGGAAATAAAAGATTTATTGCTAAACAGAAAATCTGTTTTTTTATATGAAAATATGCTAGAATGGTGGGAAGACACAAAATTTGACATCAGTATTGTAGGAGTCTAAAAAGAGAGAGAGGGATCTAATTATAATAAATATTTAGGTTTAAGAGCAACATTTTTGAAACTTTGAGCTTTTCAAGTCACAGAAAAAAACTGGCATGACAGAAGAAATACAAAACCTTAAGGAAAAAATGTATAATTTTCGATATAATAGGGCCCAGTCTTTGATTATGGAACAAAAATGGGGTACAAAGGGAACAAAATTTCAGGTAAACCCATATGACAGTAATAAAGAAAGAATATACACTAGAGTCATAATATAATTAATAGATGTTTCAGGGCATAGGCAAACAGATACTAGACAAAAAAGTTGATTATCCAGGAGCACATAAAGGAGAAATTTCATAAAGGAAAACACACAGAGGATGGACATTTTTTTGTTGGGGTAGGAAACCCAAGAATTACAGAAAATGATAAACAAATATTGCAAGAACAAATTAAAGATGCAGAAATTAGAGATGCTATACATGCTTTATCAAACAATACCGCACCAGGCATTGACAGAATTCCTAATGAATTCTATAAAATACATGAGGAGGACTTGATACCCATGCTTAAAGAAATATGCAACTATGTGTCTGAAACAGGGGCACTAGGTAGTAGTATGAAACAAGGGTTAACTTTTTTTTGTTTAAAAAAGGTGAAAAACTGACATAAATAATTGGAGGCCTATAACCTTATTGAACTCAGATCATAACATTCTGGCCAAAATTATACCAAAAAGGTTAGCAACAGCAGTCCAGAATCTAGTTCTAGATACACAGACCTGTGCCATCCCAGGTAGGGATATTAAGCACCATTTAATATACGTCAGAGAATTTATGGAAATGGGAAGTAAAATGAGTTTAGATGGGTACATATATGTATTGGATCAGGAGACCACATCCGATACAGTACAACATGATTATACATGGGTAGTTTTACATAAATATGGTATATCAGGAATTTTTTTGATATTTTGCTAGGCCTTATGTAAGGAAACACAGTTAATACCTAGACCAAATAATAATGTAGGTATATATATATATATATCCATAATGGAGTAAGGCAGGGGTGTCCCTTAAGCCCTCCTTTATATGTGTAATGTTTGGATCCCATTATGAGGAAAATTGAGCAAAACAGAAACATAAAACCCATGGAAAGTAAGAATGAAGTCATAATACATAAAACAAGTGCTTTTACAGATGACTGTGTCCTTTTCATGAATGACATCACTCTGAGAATAAAGCGATCCAGGTGTTTGAGGAGGACACAAGTTACACTGGGGTCAAGAATAATAAACAGGGAGTCACGTGATGCAGGTTCCATGGTAACAGCCTGGTTGAACGGCTCCAGCCTCCTACTCCAATATAAGCCTTCATAACATTTATTCCAGAGGATCTACATCAAGAATTGATCTGGGCTAATTTAGCTAAAGGTTTCTAGAATGCCTTACAGGGAAATTGGAGACAGATGGAGGCAGAGATGAGAAGATTCTACCTAAACATACCCCGCCTGTCTACCCAGTGAAGGCCTTGCCGCAAAAGCCAGAGTCTCCATACTTACAGGAGGCCCAGAAAGTGAAACTAACAGTCCGGAGAAGGAGCCCCTGACACTGGCACAATTTCTAGCTGAATTCAAACCTCTTCGCATGGAGCTTTGCTCGGTAACAGAGGAATTGAAGGCTGTAACTCAGGCATTAGAGGATCTATCTCGTCGTACAGGAGACACTGAAATTAAAGTCACTTCATTGGAGAAGCAAGTGGCTAAACAAGAACCAGAGATAGTGAACCTGAAGCAAAAAATAAATAAAATGGAGCTGAAAATTGCGGACCTAGAGGGACGAAGCAGAAGGAACAACATGATAATTATTGGTCTCCCCGAGAAAGAAGAGGGAGCTGATACAATTTTGTTCGTCCAGAAACTCTAGGAAGATCGCAGGCCTACGCCTTTGGAAAAACTACTCTGATCTAGTGGATACGAAGATTCACAGACGGCTCTCCACCAGGGTCCCCACCGCGTACGTTGATTTTCCGGTTTCTGAACTTTCAGGAAAGACAGTTCATTTTATCCAAAGTTAAGAAACTTAAAGAAGTGAATGGGAGGGAACCCCGTTAAGAATTACACAAGACTTGCCGTTGTCAGTGCGTCAAAATAGAGCTGAATATCATCAGATTGTAACTAAACTGATAGCCTCAATTATCCGCTTCAGAATGGGGTACCCAGCGAGACTACAGCTGTTATTGTCCGGCCAGTGGTCCAGTTTTAAGGATGCCCAGTCAGCGACCAAGGGGTTGCGAGAAGCCCTCCCAGATTTGTTTAAACAGAAGTGAATGAGGCGAGAACTATCTATCAGTCATTTTAAACTGGAAAGAAACACAAAATAACTAAACTTAGAATAGATAATGTGAAGAGAGAAAATAAAATTAGTGGCCTCCCAACATAAGCAGAGTCACGGGGCTACAGATAAAGACTTAAACTTGTTAATCCGGTAGTCGGCTCTGTCTCCTCGTACTCCCAGTGTGATGCAGTTTCCCCAATTCAGCTCACTTCAGATCTTGTAGCACAGGTCCCATTTTCTGTGTTGGGGACCTAAAAGGGATGCCGCATTTGAAAGCCGACAGGAGCCTACAGAAATCTGGAGAACCGGAGAAAGATTTTGAAGGACAGGACCTCAGCATATCGAGTTGGACTATAAATATTTTTCAACAATCAAGGACTAAAGCAGCAGTGCATAACCTCTACCTCTTTTTAGATAGTAGCAGTGAAGGGGGTTAGAGATACAGTTAGGCTTCCATTCCTGTAAATGGTTTCTGCTTTTCTGCATTGGTGTTTGGAAGCAGTACTCCTGGCTGGGTTAAGCCTTTTACTGATGTTGCAACAAGCGACCCATCTTGTTGTTTAGGAAGTCTAGAAGGAGGTCTTTCGTGGAAACTGCCCAAAGAGCCCAGTTTCACTTGTCAGTCACCTGGAGTCTGAATGGAAACCGGCACTAATCACTGAATCTCCCGGTTGGGAACATTTAAGTTACTTACTTAAACGGGTCTGAGACTGTGTTGTGCTTCAACCACAAGAGGGCGCCTCCACATCAGTTTTCCTTTCAGTCAACGAAAGTGACTTTGATAGTGTGGACTGAAGTGGAGACTGGACCAGCTCTCGCTCTGTCTTTCTTTTGTCTTTGTAAATAGTATCCCCAGATAAGGTTCGGGGAGTAATTGTGACCATAGGAAGTAGTGACCTAAAAGGCATACATATAGTTAAAGGGACACTGTCAACTTGTTTTTTATCATATTATTTCTAGATAAAACCCCACATTTTATTATTGTTTACCCTCTCTAAAATTCACTGATGTTGCTGTTTGTCTGTCTCCTTGTTTAGTAGAACTGAAATGCATGGTAATGTATATTTATAAATACCATTGTTTTGTTTAGAATCCTGGTTCTGTTCTTACTGCATACTTCCTGAGCATTGGAAACACACCCAAACAGTGCAATCACTCAAATGAAAGAAGCCTCCTAAGCTCCCACTGTATCATGAGGGGCTAGACTGTTTTGTGGGTGTTCCCAAGTCCAGGATAGATGGTGTTTGGGGTGGCTCAAGGGATGTAAACAAACCTGTTTTGGTGTGATAACACTAGTATGTTGGGCAGTCTGTTTTTCACTTTTTTAAAGAAAATAAGTGTCAGAAACAAACTATCAGCTACATCAGCAATCTTTACTGAATGTTGGCAGTCATAAAATATGTTTTTAAACTAGGGACACTTTGAGACCTAAGGGGGTTGACAGTGTCCCTTTAAGGAGTATCTTTTCTTCGTGAACTTCCTCATTTTTTTGGAGCGGGGGGTACAAACATTGGGGATGATTAGTATAAGCATGCCTCATCTAATGTTCATTGTAATCGGATACTAAGGGGGTCTCGTTTGTACGTTTGTTTAAAAACACTCGCTGAATGGGGAAGAAACTCTGCTATGTGGGGGTTTAAAGGGGTGGATTTGGAGTTTAAGAAGTTGATATCTGTACCAATGTGGTAACGAGGAAACAGATTTCCTGAGACTGGAGATCAATCATTGTGGCTACTCATTTCACAACGAAGGTTTGACGCTTCACAGTTCACGGTCAAGGAACTCCTTAGGTGAAATTATAGGGGGGGAAGCTGGGTCGATTTTCTTGTTTTGTTTTTTAGACTCAGGTTCCTGGGGAAAGTAGAACATGTGTATGGCAATATTAAAGGCTTTCACTTGTTAGGAAGCTAGATATATATCATTGAGAGGGAGGGGGAGGCTGGAGGGAGATCAGGATGTATGGAACTTTGGAATCATGGGCGTAAGAGTTGTTCTGTTGAGGAGGGAGGAAAAGACTCCACGAAACATGTATGGTTTAATGTCTTAGGTGTATTTGGGGATAAGAATTAAAGGGAATATATGGGGTCATAAGGGGAATAGAGATGAGGGAAGGATAAGCAGAAGTGGGTTAAAGGGAACGTGCACGGGAAGATCTGTTTATCAGGTGGTGCTAAGGGCAAAAGGGAGTGGCACGTTGGATGTTAGTATTCGATGGGATCATACTGGGTACTTGGATAATGGGTAGCACATATGAGTTTATCACGTGGAACATCAAAGGGACTGGGAAGAAAATAAAGAGATATAAGGTGCTGAGACACTTGCAAATACAAAGGGGCCAGATAATATGTTTGCAAGAAACACATTTACTTGAAAGGGAATCTAATGTACTTAGGCATCAGTTTGTTGGCCAGGTATATACTGCTGTCTTAAACCAAACAAGGATAGTGTTAGGTAGTTTGTATGGCCCAAACGTAGATTCACCCGGCTTTTTTTATGGAACTATTAAGCGTTCTGTCCCCTTTTCTTCACCTTCCTATATTGCTGGGTGGAGATTGGAATTTCCCATTCATTCCAGAAATGGATAAAGAATGTAAACGAAGTAGGGGCCTTTCGCTAGCCCAGAGAGCCATTAGAGACCTATCTGACAATTTGGGTTTGTGTGACCCGTGGAGGGTGTTATACCCTTCCCGTAGGGAGTATACATTTTTATCGGAAGTCCACAAATCCAGATCTCGTATTGATTATTTTTTGATGAGCCAGTGTATGCTTCCTGGACTAGTACACAGCAATATTATTCCAGGGATCATCTCGGACCATTCTGTGGTTAGCTGCACCCTTAATCTTGCTCCCAATATCCCTAGACAGACCATCTGGAAATTAAACAACCAACTTCTCCATTCCGCGGAGATTAGAGATGGTATAGTCCAGAGAATTGAACAATACGAGAAAGAGAACTGCAGTGCAACAGGTAGGGGAGATATAGAATGGAATGCACTGAAATGTGTATTAAGGGGGGAACTTATTCAAATTGCAGCCGCTAGGAAGAAACAGAGAGAGAGTAGGGCCAGACAGTTGCTGACCCAGATCAGAGAAATAGAAACCACCCTCTCAACGAGCACATCAGTAGAGATTAGGGAAATGTTAATTAGGCTGAGGCATCAGTATGATGAGAATCTGAGAGATAAAGTGGAATATGCCATTGGTAAAATGAAAGCTTTATATTTAGATCAAGACGAGAAAGCAGGACATCTTCTCGCTATGCGTTTAAAAGCAACAGAAGCATCCAGAATTGTCCAAAGTATCAAATCCCTGTCAGACGGGTCTATTAAAACCTCCCCTTATGAAATAGTTACATAATTTAAAGACTATTACAAGGAATTATATAGCCCTATGACCTCCCGACCTAGTAGTGAAGAAGTAAGGGCATATCTTTCCTTGTGTAAGTTGCCTCAGATACCAGAGGATCAGAAAGAAATGCTCTCCTCCCCCATTTCAGAGACTGAAATCTTAAAGGCAATCCAGATGCTCTCAATAGATAAAGCTCCAGGACCGTATGTTTTTTCACCAAATTTTTATAAATGCTTTGTGAGCCAGTTAAGTCCAAGGTTAAAAAGACTATTTCAGAGCATACTTACTTCTGACACAGTTGATAAACATCTTTTTGAATCCCTGATAGTGCTTATCCCCAAAGAAGGGAGAGAACCTGATAAGGTCTCAAATTATAGACCTATATCATTAATTAACTATGATGTTAAAATCTTTGCAAAAAGTTTAGCGGTCCGTTTAGCTAAGGTCATGCCTAGGTTAATCCATCAAGATCAGGTGGGGTTTATGAATGGTAGAATGGCCTCAGACCACCTCCGTAAGTTGTCTCACATCTTCTCTGCATCCAAGGATAGTAAATTTCCATGTGGATTGATGTCTGTGGATGCTGAGAAGGCATTTGACAGAGTGGACTGGAGGTTTTTGTCTTTGACTATGGAGAAATTTGGCATTCCACTCTCCTGTATTAATAGTGTGTTTGCTCTATACAGACACACGTCTGCGAAAATATATTGTAATGGGGTATTCTCGTCAAGGTTTCCTCTGCATTCGGGCACCAAACAGGGAGGGCCCCTGTCACCCCTTTTGTTTAATTTATATTTAGAACCTCTCCTGTGTAAAATCAGACAAGACCCTAGGGTTATGGGGATAAAAATTGGGTCACAGGAGCTTAAGATTTCCGCATACGCGGATGATATCTTGCTCCATGTCATCCATCCTCAAACCTCAGGTCCGGCTGTGCTCGGAATTTATTGCGGACTATAGCAAGCTATCCAACTACAAAATTAATGTAGGGAAACCCCAGATATTTCCACTTAACATGAAGGTTTACAGGTCAGATGTGGCGGTTATGGGCATGCAGTGGGCCCCACATACATTGAAGTACCTAGGAATTTTTCTGGCAAGAACGGACTATAAATTTGTGAAATTTAACCTGGATGCTCTTAAGAACAATATAAAGCAAGACCTTGACAGATGGGGCAGGCTTCCACTCTCCCTCTCTCTGGGGGAGGATTAATATAATCAAGATGAATATTTTACCTAGGATTTATTACCCCTAAATATGCTTAATGTGTGGTTACCTTTAAAGTGGCACAAAGCAATACACTCAATTATTTCAGATTTTACTTGCAGAGAAAACTCCCGTAGAGCTTATCACAAGCTTGCCGACCCCAGAGAGAGAGAGCGGGGTTAAGATTACTACATTTCGGATTATATTATTGGGCAAGTAATGTCTGTAAATATTTACGATGGCTTGCACCTTCCACTGAACCTGAGACTTTGCCCTATGTACCCTCTTGGGTTAAATTGGAAACGAAACTGATAAGGGAAGCTGGTATAGACCTGAAAGTCCTTCTCTATTCCTCTCCAAGAACTTTTCTCCCTAAATTAGCAGTCACCCCAATAAGGGAGTCCTTACGTATTCATACTCAGTTATGCGCTTTCTTACATTATTCCCTGAGCACAGATAGGTACCAGCCAATATGTCACAACCCTAATTTGAAGATCGGTGGAAGAATGATAAGAGAATCCTGGCTTCCCCACTTGAAAGGTTTAAGGATTGAGGATATTGTACAGGGGGACAGGTGTCTTCCAATCACAGAGATACTAGCTAAACATAATATGGGACCTAATCAGATTTTCAAAGTATATCAGCTCAAGCATTTACTTGAACAATTTAAGCATAAACTTAGAAACGGGCATATAACAGGGGATTGGTTTGAATCTCTGGCTCAGTCAGTCTGGGAACTGCATGCGGATTCCAAAGTGTACAAGACACTGTTTGACCAGGCATACGTAGATATTGACAACAAACCCAGATTCTGGCTAGGTCAACTGGGGGACCAAGAGAGGAATTGGGATGAAATCTGGCGCCACACATACCAATATGTTACCCAGGATAGACTACGGGTTATGCAGTTTCACTTTTTAAACAATCTGTTTTGGACCCCTTCTAAATTATATAAAATTGGATGCGGATCAGATCAGTCATGTTCTCGATGCCACCAGGCAGTTGGGGAATTATACCATATCTTCTGGGAATGCCCATCGATAAAAATATTGTGGGACCAAATTAAACGTAAAGCAGATCCATTATTGGGCATTGAACAGTATTTTACCCCAGAAATCTGTCTGATAGGTGATTATTCTGACATCACAGTTAAAGGTCGAAGACATTATATGGCTTTGATTTAATCCTCGCTCAAGAAGGTTGTGCTAAAGCATTGGCTGGATGACATCTCAATTACCTATATGGAATGGCTACAAGAACTGCTATTTAACTTAAATATGGAAAAATTTGGGGCCATGAGAAGGGATAGTCTCTCAAAATATGAACGGATATGGAGCCCCTTCCAAACACTTTATTTACTTCAATCTAAGCCGAGTATTGCAAGGTAACTTGATCCTGGTAAGAATACTGATGAACAGATCTCCCTAAAGCATACTAGTAGGGGGGAGGGAGGGTGGATTGAGAGGGAAGGTAGGAAGATCATAAGGGGGGAAGGAATAAACTAAAATGTCTCAATTTTTTTCTTTCACATTGTTAAAGGTATTATTTGGACACATGTCCCTGTAGACATGCATTTTTTCTTTACTGTGTCAATGATAAAACTCAATAAACTTGAATTAAAAAAAAAAATAATAAACAGAAAAGTACTGTATGATTGTACCTATAAGGCAAGTTTCAACAAAAGGCTCAGGAACAATACCCAAAGTAATAGGGAATGTTATGATCGCAGGAATACAGTTTGGACAGCAAGGACCCATACAAGAAAACTGGGAAGAAAAAAATCACCACAGCACAAAGGAAAGTGCAGCAATGGATAAAATGGAGCATGTCAAAGAATAAAAGGATTTTCTTAATAAAAAATTACATAATTCCAATTTTTCTGTACTTACAGTAGCTTATATTTTTCTCATCCCCTTTAATCTACAGACAAAAATATTGGGACTTTTATTTGAACTATTATAGGTTGAATCCAGTTAAAATAAATCGCACTTATAGACCTGTAAAGGAGAGGGGCTTGAATATGGTTCAGCCAA
Organism: Neoceratodus forsteri; assembly: GCA_016271365.2. NCBI lineage: Eukaryota > Metazoa > Chordata > Ceratodontiformes > Ceratodontidae > Neoceratodus > Neoceratodus forsteri. Next base: position 31,509,607 of record JADMNL010000035.1, read on the forward strand.
CTGTTTTTTTCAAGCAATCTTTTTTCACACAAACATTAGGCCACTGATAGGCAAGGAAGAAAACATATGGACTCCCTCAGTAAACGCATGGAGGTTTGAATTGCAGGAATCCTTGGGTACTATGAAAAAAATTAAAATGTTGAGTTTCCAGAATATATTGAAATAGCAGAATGCATGTTAAACAATGGCATTTACAAAAAAAAAAAGAAAAAGCAGTGGGAAATTTAACTAAAATTCAATTATATAAAGAGGTTGTAGAAAAAAAAATATTATGAAACCCTGGTGTTTAGGGTGCAACCACACATAAAAGAAAAATATTATTAGAAGCCACTTTGGAAAATAGAATCCTGAAAAAAAATGAAAGAAACTGTATGGTAATGTAGCCATGGTAAATTAAATGCACAAAATAACCATAAACACAAAAAGATGGAAGAAAGAATGTGCTTAAATGAAAATTGTACAGCAAAAATAGAGACCATGGAGAATCTCTTTTTTGAATGTCCTTTTATTAGCACCCTATGGGGAACACTAGCATGAATGTGGAATGTTAAATGTTTCCAGGGCATGTCTTATGATTTATTGGTGTATGGACACCTTACAAAGGTTTGGGAAAAGTGGGACAGAAAAACTATATATGTAATTTTTGCATGTATAAAGTGGACCATATGGCAAGTAAGATGTCAAAGATTCTTACAAGGGCAAGATCTATCAATAGAAGATGCGATTTGTAATTTGCAGGCAGAGGTAGATGCAATTTATAACTATGAAATTAAAGCTTTTAGGGAAATGTAAGGGGAAAAATATATGAAAGAATGTACATTGGGTAGGATGAAAGGGAGGTTATACAAAGAAGAATGTTCCTGTTTTTGTTTTGTTCGGTATCAATGGAAATATGTATGTACTGTAAATGTATGACATGAATTATAAGTTTGTTTTTAAATATGAGAAGTGCTGTGGGATATTTAACATCAACCTGAACTACCACCAGAGCAGGCAGATGGGATCTCGGTTTAGCATCTCATCCAAAAGACAGCACCTCATGCTGCACCACAGTGTCAGTACTGGGGTTTAATCCAAGTCCCTGGTGTGGGGATAGAACCCACAGTATTCTGATTTTCCAGCCTCAGAGGTGAGTGTGCAGCCTGCTGAGCCACTGACACTGCTAGCTTGATGGCACTGCCTCTTCCCCAAGTGGAGCACATCAGATTTTTCCAGCCATTTAGATCAGTGGATACTTTGTCTAGCATGCAGGCTACACTGGCTGCGATAATGTCAAAAATCTTGGCTCTGATTTGGATACAAAGATATATCACTACTGCTGGTGACCACTGGTAGCAGCAGGCAGAAAATATGGTTTTCTGACAAGTATCAGTAAAAGGAAGGACTTGAGATTTGGCATCATTCAGGTTACACCCCGAGAGGGCCGTGCATTCTTGGATAATAGCATTTAGTGCTTTATGGGCTTTGGGACGGTAACTGAAGAAAAGAGAAATATCGTCGGCAAATAATGACATTTTCTGGGTAATAAATTCAACCACAATCCCTGGGAGTGTAGGGATAGAGCAGATCTTCTGTCCCAGTGACTATACTGCCAGAAGATAGAGAAAGGTGACAAGGGTATGCCTTGATATGTGCTCTTGTGGAGTCTAAAAGGCTGGGAAAGAACCAAATTAGATAAGACATGGGCTTATGGGTCAGTATATAACAGTTTCACCAGGTCTATAAACTGAGGGGGAAACTAAAGTGGGGCAGGGCATCAAATAGATAGGGAAACAAAATCACACATGCCCCCATAATGCAAAGCATCATGGGCTGTATATGCAAACCACCACAGAAAATTATGCTGGTTCAACTTTAAGCAGAAATGCATGGTGCTGAAAGGCCTCTGACACAGTCTGCAAAGGTGCTAACAGAAGACACTGACACGTGTCTGTGTCTTCTGTTAGGCACCACTGAACTGTAAAGCTTTCGCACGTGCAGTCTGTTTAAAGTTGAACCAACATAATATTCTGTGTTGATTCATATACAGCCATGATGCTACATTATGGGGGTATGTGTGATTTTGTAATTCTTTGAAACTTGGCTTCCTGGCCAGTGCCCTTTGGGGTAACCCTTGCCTCAGTGCTTGCGCACTAAAGTTCTTTATCTTTTAGCTTGTTTTTTGCTTTTATTGGGCTCACCACAACATAAGCCAGACAAGACAGACCAACTTAGGGTAGCTGGTTTATTCCACTAGGGTGTCATGCAGACAAGGCACACTGATGAGTCCTGGTAGGATGAAACACGTGTCTTTGTCTTCCATTGGCACCCTTTGCAGACTGTGTAAGAGGCCTTTCGGCACCATGCATTTCTGCTTAAAGTTGAACTGGCGTATTATTCTGTGGTGATTTGCATATATAGCCCATGATGCTTTGCATTATAGGGGTATGTGTAATTTTGTATTTCTTTGAAACTTGGCTTCCCGGCAATGCCCTTTGGGGTAACCCTTGCCTCAGTGTTTGTGCACTAAGGTTCTTCATCAAATAGATAGGCCCAATCCATGCTGTCAAATACCTTTTTGGCATCCAATGACAGTGGGCTCCAAAAATCTGGAATCCTCCCAGATTAAGGCTAGCAACCTCCTGGTGCTGTCTTACCCTAGCTGTTCTGGGACAAATCCCACTTGGTGGGGTTGGATTATGGTGTGTATTATGGGATCCAGGTATCTCACCAGCACCTTTGCCAAGATTTTGGCATCCACGTTAATTAATTAAATGGAATGGTATTGGGAGCATAATACACTGTCCTTGCCTTTGTTGAGGATTAATGTGATTAAGGCCTGATGGAACGGTGGCGAGAGTGCCCCCTGAGACCAGGCCTCATTATAGACAGCTAATAATCTGGGTGCCAAGATGTCCACAAAGACCTGATAAAAGTCTGAGGGGTATCCATTGAGGCCTGGGGAATGCCCCTCAGGCATATCCAAAAATCACCTCCAAGGCTTCCTGGGTGGTAATACGCGGGAGCAGTTGGATGGTTGCTTGGGCAGAGATTTGAGGGAGTGGTCTATTTATTCAGGAGCAAGAGACACCTCAGAGGAATACAGGTTAAGATAAAATTGTCTGAACTCTTCGTTAATTAGGTCAGGAGTGGAGACAGTCCTGCCATCAGACCTGTGAATTTATTTATTTATTTAAAAGTTTTACCAGGAAGGCACACTAAGCAGTAGTGCTCGATTCCAGGTGTGTCTTGGGGGAAAGGGCAGAGGAAAGCGATACATACATAAGCAAAGAGACATCCAAAAATTTCCAATAACAAGGGTATTAAAGTCATTCTTAACAGATGGCTAGTTTACAGACAGCATGTAAGTGGAGCAGTTATTCACAAATTTTGAGCAAGTACAGGAGTAGTGGAACAAGTACATCATGGAAAAAAAATAAAACAAATAATACAGAGATATACAGAATAAAACAGAAAACTAAATTGCCTGTTGCAAACATAGACAACATATTACCCACAGGCACATGATGATATGAAATGGGAATTGATGAGAGCGCTGAAGTGCTTAGACTGGGGCATATGTCTGATGTCAGATGGGAGGGAGTTCCACAGTTTGGGCATTCGGTATCTGAAAGATGCTTGGCCGCAAGAGGTGGTCACCCGCAGGACTACCAAGGTGCGTGTGTCATAGTTCCTAAGGGGGTGGACAGGAGGGGTAGGAATAGCCAACACATCATAGAGATAGGTGGGCAAGAACAGGGACCAGTACTTGGCAGTGAGTTTGGCACAGTGGGACAGGCGACGGTCATGGAGTGAAGTAAAGGAGAGGGACCTGTAGAGCACACAGTGGTGAGTGGAAGGCAGGCCATCCTGTGCAAAGCGGCAGAAAGAGTAAAAAAGGGGGTCCAGTCTCGTCAATATGGTCTTGGGAGCGGCACTGTAGACTACATCGCTGTAGTCAAAAATAGGGAGTATCATTTTCTGTACCATGGTACGGTGAGCTGGTGGAGGTAAGCAACCTTGACTCTGCTAGAGGGCGCCCAATTTGGGGAGCAGCTTTTTGTGTATGGCATCAACGTGTACAGAAAAGTCAAGATGCTGGTCGAGCCATACCCCGAGGTATCTGCAAGACGAGCAGGCCTCCAGAGTAATCCCGTCTAGGGTGTGGAAGGAGGGGCTAGCCGGGAGCCTGGAGAGTCTCTGACTTGTGCCGAAGGTCAAAGAGACCGACTTCTTGGCATTGAGAAAAAGCTGGTTTGCTCGGAACCAGAGCTGCACATCATTAAAATCCTGCTGTAGTCTGGTCACAACATCAGCTGTTGATGGGGCAGATGTATACAGGACTGTGTCGTCTGTGTACATTTGGATGGATGAGTGTGGGCAGGCAGAGGGCAGATCATTTAGAAAGACAGAGAATAGTATTGGACCCAGGAACGAGCCTTGGGGGACCCCGGAAGGGGAGTGAGCAGGAACCACCAATTTTTACCGCCTGGGAGCGGCCGACCAGTTGGGAGCGGAACCAGGTAATGACCAGGGTAGAGAGCCCAGCCCGTGATAGTTTTTCAAGTAAGAGGGCATGGGAGACCATGCCAAAAGCCTTAGCTAGTTTGACAAAAATGGCTGTGGTGATTAGGCCTTTGTCCATACCATCTAGGATGTTATTTGTGAGCCTGAGGAGTGAGGTGGCAGTAGAGTGTGATTTCCTGAAGCCAGACTGGAAGGATGAGAAGAAGGAAACAGAGTTTAGAAAGGTGGAGAGTTGAGAGAGGACTATGTGTTCTTGTAGCTTGGCCAAAATGGGTAGGAGGGAGATAGGTCGGTAGTTGTCAGGGACTGAGGTATCATCGCCCTTATGGAGTGGGATGACTGTAGCATGCTTCCAGTCCTTGGGGATGGATCCTAAAGTGAAAGAGAGGTTTATTAGGTCAGCCAAAGGGGGCAGCGATAGCAGGGGCCACCAGATGTAGCATCCTAGAGTCCAGACCAGAGGGGCATTTACCTTTATGAGGGTTTAGGGAGAGCAAGGCATGATAGACTTCAGATGAGGTAACCTGCTGAAAAAGGAAGGGGGGAGTAGTAGGAGGAGGAGATTACCGGAGAGGTCGGGGGAGTTGGGCTTGGGGGAGGGAGAGCAGTGTGTGAAGCGCAGCTTGTAAATGAGGCATTGAATCTAGAGGCCACAGCTTCTGGGTCATTTATGACAGCCCCATCTATTTTTAGGGCCAGGATTGGAGGTTGGGAGGGAAGGAGGGGTTAAAAGGGATTTTACCACCTTCCAGAATTTTGATGGGCATTTATATTAACCTGAAAGGAGGCTTTGAAGTCATTGGATTTGGCTAATCTGATTTGTGTAGTGCAGCTGTTACGTAGGGTATGGTATAAGTTTTGATGATTGGGGGAGCAAGAGGCCTGGTCTCTGGCTTTGGTAAGGGACAGGATGTCGGGGGTGATCCAGGGTAGGTGAGCACCCCTCACCCGTGTGCATCTGGGATATAGCATTCCACTTCCCAGGTACAAACACAGTGGGCAAGGAGCTTGAGAGGTTGCTCTCTGGCTTCCCAATATGCCAGGTTAACTTAAACAGGGCATATTCGGTGTGATGGTGAAGGGTTTCCTCAAGCGCTGCAAGTCTCAGAAATATGGGGCTTGAGGGCCTGTCTCAGGTCTGGGTGTAGAAATGATTTATAGCTGTTTAAGGTCACCTTCAAGTTGTCTAATGTTCTGGTCCCTCTCTTTCCATAGCTTGGAGGCCTGAGCAATGAGCTTCCCACATATAGATGCTTTCATAGCCCCCAACCAGGTTGCCACACTGGTATCAGGAGTTTCATTGTGGACAAAATAGTCAAGCAGTTCCTGTTTATGCCACTCAGTACAGGCCTCCTGCTGTAGAAGAGCAGAGTTTAACGACTCTTTATTACATAGGAGACACTGGAAGGTTTGACTCCTTTTATTGGACCAACAAGAGTCTTGTACAAAGATGGAAATCTACACAAGCTTTCGGGGCCTCACAGGTCCCTTCTTCAGGCGAATGACAAGCTCAGCAACGTAAGCAGTATTTATATAAACATGAAGGAAAAGGAAGCTCAACTTGACAGTGACATCTGCTTCTTAACTGCATGCAAAAAACAGAACACTATACTAAAAGGACTTCAGATCTACAACCCTCTACAAACTACATACAATTCAAGGTATGCAGAACAACTGTGTCATATGACATCTGAGAAACTCAGGAATCTTCTTATTTATCAGATATATGCTAGAAAATCTCACCTTAAAAATAAAATCTCTGAACTTTCATGCACCCTTCAAGGAAACAACAGTGTACTACCAGCATTCATTTGTGATCTCAAAACACATTACCAAAAAACTCTCAAGGCAGCCCTATCACAAAAGAGAAGAAAACTTAAAGAACTACTGGATAGCAGTCACAACAGCATCTTGACTCATCCAGGGCAAATAAACCACACCACCAACATTGAGGAACAAGGTAATACACAGCAACAACTGCAAGTGATCAACCTGTCTAATAAAGAACTTACACCAGCGGAAACATCTGTATTATCCAAGGGCTTAACTTTCTGCTCCACCCAGGAATTTGATAATGTCCAATTCTGGGGTGAGATGGAGGAATATTTTAGATAGCTTCGTTTAAAAGAATACTTTTTTGATAAGAACAGCACAAAGAAAACACAAGACTGGACCCCTTGGAGTGGACCAACCCCAACTTGGATGCCTACATCGACTGCTTCCAAGGAAGAATAAACTCCCAGATCCTAAACAAGCAGCAGAAACTCTTATATAATATCACACCACTAGAAAAGAGGACAATACAAACACTGAAAAACAACCATAACATAGAAACATAGACTTTGACGGCAGATAAGGACTGCTTGGACCACCTAGTCTGCCCATTTCCCTACCTACAGGATAAGCTGCAGATCCTAGTTAACCAACAGCCTATTTCTTCCTACCCCCCACCCCAAGAATTGCCTTATATCTGTCCCATGCATTCTTGAATTCTCCCACAGTTTTAGACCCCACAACCTCCTCAGAAAGGCTGTTCCATGCGTTAACCACCCTCTCTGTGAAAAAATACTTCCTCACATTGCCACTGAGCCATCCCCCCTCTATCTTCAAATTGTGTCCCCTTGTTCTTGCACATCTCTTTTTATGAAAGATGCTACAATGTTGGACTTTTTGATTCCACTGAGGTGCTTAAAAGTTTCTATCATGTCCCCCCTCTCCCTCCTTTCCTCAAGGGTATACATATTAAGCTCCTTTAGTCTCTCTTCATATGGCTTCTCTTGCAGACCCCACACCATTTTAGTTGCCCTCCTCTGGACTGCCTCCATCCTGTCTATGTCCTTGCGGAGATGGGGTCTCCAGAACCGGATGCAGTACTCCAGATGGGGTCTCACCAACAGTTCAGATTCTAATATAATAGAAAACATAGGGGCCGTGCCCCTTCTATTAGTGACTCAACAGGAGTCTTATAACTTTATAGGGAGACTCTTTCAGGCAATGCTTGGTAAGAGACCTTGTAATAGCCTAGGGGGCTAGGACTGCCCATTTCACACTATATGTCCCTTCTCAGGAGCCAAAGCTCCAGAATGTTTCCAGTCTTTTGTCTATATACGGCCCAAGTGGAATCTCTTCATGACAGCCGGGCACCAGAGCATCCCAGGAGCACAGGACCACTCATTGTGAACCTTCTTAATCTAGCTAGCTGGGGCCTTCCTCTACTACCCTCCTCTCCCATATCTCCCACAGCTCTTTGTGTTTCTCTTCTGTCAATCTGAGTTTGGCTGTCAGGCCTTCCATTAGCTTGAGTCCTTCTATTCTATTTCTCCAGGAGCCCAAATCTGGTGGGGTAGAGGTGAGCCATCCGGATGTGATTTCTTTCAGTGCAGCCAGACACATCAGCCTAAATAGGGACTGTTGACCACTCTTCCCGACTCTCCCAAGATCCAATCCCAGGATAAGAGAGTCAAAGGAGCATGGGATCAGGATGCCCCATGGTGAGCCGAGGGTCTGGCTTACCCCCCTGCCAAAATCCCCTCACCTTTGGGCATGTCCAAAAAATGTGGGTATGTGTGCCTACCTGTCCACATTCTCACCAACACAGATCTATGCTCCCACCTGGTAAATGCTTTGTGACAGAAGGCATGTGGAAGAATCTGGTGAGATATTTCCAGCAGAATTCCCACCAAGTTGGGGATGCTGTCATGCTCCATCCCCTTCCCCAAGCCTCCTGCCAGCGGTAGTCGGTGATCGGGGACACCAGCTCTCTCTCCCATCTGTCTCTGAGGACCCAGAAATGGGCATATGCCTGCCCCTGTAGGGCCCTATATCCCATAGAGATTGTCTTTCTCTGCTCAGTCAATCTGCCCGACCAGTACATGAACTCCTCTAGACTAGTCATGTCACTTGTAATCTTGGGTATCAAACTGTGTGTGCTTAAATAATGCCTTACTTGAAGATATCTGTAAAAATTGGACTTATCTAGGTGAAATCTTTTACTGCACCTGTTCAAATGACATTAAAACATCTCCCTGCAGTAAATTACGGAACTTAACTATGGCTGTGCTGTTCCATAAAATGAAACCTGGGTCCATCTGCGCAAGAAGGAAGGCCAGGTCACCTAATATAGAAGTTGGTGAGCCTATTCCCTCTGGTGTTTGGGTCACCCTTCTAGCACTGATCAAGACCCTAAGTGTGTGTCTGGTCCAGGGGCTTTTGATTGTTTGCCATGTCATGGTTGTGATTGGGGCATGAGGCAGGGAAGTCAGGGAAAACCTCTTAGATTGAAATCTCTCTATACCCTGCCACCCTTCCTCTCCCTCCTGTTTCAACCAGGAGATGACCGGGGCTATTCGAGCTGCTAGATAGTACAGTTTGAGGTCCAGGGTAGGCAAGTCCCCCCCCATCTTTGGGTTGAGAGAGAGGCTCCACTCTAGTCCTTCGCCAGCCTCCCTGCCAGACAAACTTTGATAGATCACCTAAGACCCTTTTCCAGTACCCCTTCGGGATCCCTATGGGAAGTGCTTGAAACAAAAACATGAACGGGGGAGGATATTCATTTTTACTGTCTCCACTCTCCCTTCTAAGGAAAGTGGGAGCAATTTCCATCTGAAGATGTCAGCAGAGATCTCCCTCCACACCTTCCCATAGTTCAGTTCAAACAGGCTAGTTATACGTGGGGTGACCTTCATCCCCAAGTATCTCACTGTATTAGCCTTGGCCCACTTATAAGGGAAAACCCTCATTACTTCTCTGGGAATCATCCCACCAAACCTCATTGCCTCTGACTTATCATAGTTGATTTTATAACCTGAGACCCACCTGTATTCCTGTAATTCCCTCTTTAATGCTGGGAGGGATACTTCAGGGGAGGTGATATAGAAAAGGGAGTCATCGGCATACAGAGAGATTTTATGCTCTCTCTCTCTCTCTCTCTCTCCCCCCTACTTTAATGCCCTTGATGTCCTTTGTGGCCCTAATCCTCACTGCCAATGGTTTTATGCACAGGGCAAATAATAAAGGGGACAGGGGACATCCCTGCTTCGTTCCTCTTGTAAGATGGAACTTCCCTGTCGTGAATCCATTGACCCATATCACAGCCTGTGAGGCAGCGTAGAGAGCTCCCACACTCCCCCTAAACTTGGGCCCAAATCCCATCTCCGACAGGGTACGATGGAGATCCCCCCAATTCACCCTGTCAAAGGCTTTCTATGCATCCATAAAGATGGCCAAGGAACACTGGTTGTCTGCCTGTTGGTGGGTAATCAGGTTCAGCCGGTGCCTGATGTTATCATATACAAGCCTCTCATTAATAAACTCTGTTTGATCAGGATGGACTAAGCACCCCACCACTGTTTGTAACCTCTTAGCTAAAAGAGAGGTGTAGATTTTCTGGTCAACATTCAACAAAGAAATAGGTTGGTAGGACTCACATTCCACTGGATCTTTACCTTCCTTATGGGTAACCGTGATCTGTGCATACTGCCAACTCGGTGGTGTAATCCCTTCCTGCTGGACCTCTCTACATACCCTATCTCACAGCAGGGCCAGTAGATCTTTAAATGTCTTGTACAGCTCTGCTGGTATGTCATCTGGACCGGGAGACTTGCTCACCTTCAGTGCCTGTATGCGTGCGAGGACCTCGTCGTCTCCAAGTGGGGAGTCCAGGAAGTCGCTCTCCTCTTGGGACAGCTTCTGCAGTTTGGTCCCTGCAAAACAACTGTCCAATTTGTAACGGAACTTTTCTATTGATTCCTGGGTATATAAAAATTTGTAGAACCTCCTGAACTGGTTAGCTATGTCTTCTGGGTTTGAGGCCCAGCTACCCTGTGATGTCCTCACTTTAAGGATGTTCCACGAAGTGGCCTCCTTTCAGACTTGCCAGGCAAGTAATCTGCTCGCTCGCCCTCCCGATTCATAACACCTTTGATGGGAATATTTAAGCTGCCCCTCTATTTTGTCATCTAACAGTTCATTTAATTTCTGCCTGTTAATGTCTAGTTCCCTTTTGACTTCTGGGTTTAGGGCTATTTTATGTTCCACTTCTAGGTCCCATAGCCTGGCTTCCAGACCTGTAATCTCGTCCTGGCTTCTCTTTTTCAGTAGGGAGGCATATTGTATGATTTTCCCAGTCAGGAAGGCTTTCAACCCATCCCAACAAATGGCAGCTGTGGTATCGTGAGCTGGGTTGCTGTGAGTGTATTCCTTGACTACCTCCTGGATCAACTCCTTAAACTTGGATTTGTTCAACAGAGAGACATTTAGTCTCCATGAGGAATTCGTCACCTTTGGGGTTGGGTAGAGCCTCATCGAGACCAGTCCATGATCCAAGGGTGTCCCAGCCCAGATTTTTGCCTCCTCCACTTTGTACACCCATTCTTTTGGTAACAGTATCAGGTCAATTTTGGAATAGGCATAATGGGGGGGGGGACCAACATGAGTAGTCATTGACCCTTGGATTTAAATAACACCATATGTCTATCAAACACCGGTCTCTCATGAGTCTGGTCAGTGTTCTAGCTGCCTGGGATGGTGGCCCTTGTTTGGAGCCCGATCGGTCCAGTGAGGGATCCAGGACTAAATTAAAATCCCCTCCCACTACTATTAGCTCACCTGGAGGGCATCATCCCTCAGCAATACTTTCTAAGAAAGTGTGGTTACTGATCCGACAGGTTCGCCGATTTTTACTATTGTACAAGGTTGACCTCTATACTTGCCTGTTACTATAATAAATCTACTGTCCTCATTTGCATCACTATATTCCACTTGGAAAGGACAGTCCTTGTGTATTAAAATGGTCACCCCTCTCCTACGGGGATGTGCCAGATAGGAAGCCGAGAAAACCCATCCCACCCAGGCCCACTTCAATTTGGCACTTTCCTTTGGGTCCAAATGGGTCTCTTGTAGGAGGGCTAACTCTGCCCTTGCTTGTCTGAGCTCATTTAGGACCCTCTTTCTTTTAATTGGGCTGCCCATTCCCCTAACATTGTAAGTTATGATTACTCCTTCATCCATAAGGTAGATATCTCTCTCTCCTCACTTACTGTGTTTATGCCGTCGAGTCTCCCTAGATTTATCATAACACAACAACATGAACATAACATAACAGTTTTAAACATAAACATGCACCTTCCAACATACGTTGTGCACCCTACCCACTTTATTGATGTTATTAAGCCAGCTGGATGTGGCCCATCTATTGTGGGCCATGCGCTCATCATGCACTTTCGGGGATGATTGGCCTTTTCTGCCTGCCAAACCCACATTAGTTAGTTGCCTTCTTCCTATAAGCCTTATGGCATGAACCATCTTTCATTCTTTGCTTCCTGCTGCTGTAAGAAACTTCCTTATCCTCCCATCTCCCACCCCCCAAGGATAGATAACTATGGGGATGGTAAGAAGAAGAACACATCATCTTTACTTAGGTAATCAGTTGGCAATCATGCAATCTCCCCAACTCAGATGTTCTGTTCCTACACACCCTCTGAGGATTCCTCCTTTGTCCCCTAGTCTGGGCCATCCCGGGGGGAATCTGTTCCAAGCTGCTTCCCGTCAAGGCCTGAAAAGGTTTATGATCTTCCCTGTTTCATTGGGAGCTCATGGTCCTTTCAGAGATCTCCCCCAGGGATGCCACCCCCTTGTTAATCCAAGCAGCAGGGTTTAATGCTGGCATACCTTGACATTTCCTGACATCAATCTGTATAGGGGGAACCAGAGGGAAAGCTCAGGAGTGAGACCCGGGGACCCCCCTCCCTCTGAGATCTATTTCAATGGCTAATGCAGGGAAGGAGTCCCTGACTGGGGACCCATGCTCCTCCAATAATCTCGGGAGGGCTGGCCCTGGGCCTCAGTTGTCCCTGTGAACCTGGGGAGTCACCCTAGCAAAGACCAGGTGGACACGCCACGGAGCGGAAGGCAGGCCGCACCCTTGCCCTCCTTCCCCCCTCCCCCCTCCCGCAACCACTGGGCCCCCAGCCGCTCGCTCTCAGCGCCAAGCCAGAGACCAGCTCTAGATTTCAGCTCATGTCCAAGAGCACACCCCAGGCTGCTATTTGCTCTTGTGAGAGACTCAACCCCCCACAGCCACGAATGCCCCCATGGTAAACATATATACATGATTTCATCATTCTACCCATTATTCCATCCCCTGCAGTAGTGCCAGTCTCCAGCTCCCCAGAACCCCCCAATCTGGGCATCAGTGCATCCCCTCCCTCAGTCCTCTCTGTAGAGAGGGGCTAATTCTGTCTGAGTCAGTGAACCAGCCCTTTTAAGGGAAAAGGGAATAATAAAGCCAACCAATTAAGGATATGTGATAGTTCGCTTAGGTCTCTGCCGCATTGTTGCTTTTTTCTGTCTGCCTCAGGGATGTTCCCGCCTCAGCCTCCTGGTGTAAACCACTCCTATTCAACTGCTGAAAGTCCTCCTCATTACTTCTTTGCCTCAAGTTTCTTCTCCTCTTCCAAGGCTCCCTTTCTCTCCATCTGGCCTCCGGTGAAGAGGAATCTGGCCTACTGAGCAGATCACTTGGGACTTTCAGCTCAAGCAAGGTTGAGCATGCCTCTGTGAGAGATCTGAAGAACACCGGTCCCTTTGATAGAAAGACTTTTAACTGGGCCGGAGCAATGAGGTGCATCTTAATACTTTTAGTTGCCAGAAACTTTTTTATGTCAAGAAGAACTCTCCTTTTCTGCTGAGTGTGGGGGGTGAAGTCGTGATCAAAAAACAAACGTGTGTCCCCAAATAGCACCACTTTTTTAGCCCAGGCCATCTTCAATACAAGTGTTTTGGTGCGATAGTCCAGAACTTTTAGGACAATAGAACGAAGAGTCGCATTTAGACCCACTGGTTTATTTGCTATTGCTCTGTATGCTTGGACTACATTGAGTGTTTGGTCTTTAGGTGGGTCAAGTAGCTCCTTCAAGAAACTGTCCAAAAAAGGCTCCATACACTCCCCCTCTTCAGTATCCTCGGGGACTCCGTAGATGCGACTATTGTCCCTGCGAGAATGTAATTCCAGGTCATCCAATTTCTCTAGCCATTCCCTGTTTCTTTTTAAGAGATACCAGAGTGCTTCTTCATGCTCCTGTACCTCTGCGTTAGTCTCTGAGAGGCCCACCTCAGGTTCTCCTGCGCCGTGGGCTACCGCTGCTGTCTCTGCCTTAGTCTCCAACATCGATTTTTCCATTTTCTGCATTGTGCCATGGACTTTCTGCAGCTCTTGGCATAGCCTCCAGGAGGTAACTGTGAAGTCCTCCTCCATTTCATCCTCCTAGTATGTAGCTGGAGAGGCAGGTGGATCTGAGGCCTTGTTCTTTATTGTCGACCTGATACCTCTTGAGTCTGGGGCCGGAGTCGGCTTCAAATATTCTTATAAATTCTCTTTGGTGTGGCCCTTTGGTGGCATTTTCCAACTCCTTTCTCCTTTATTATGTTGGCTCACACCTGCGTGCCAGCCAGCATAGTGCATTAGTAGCAGATTTGGAGGTGTGGTCACTGTGGGTGAATGCAGGGCACACATCATTCCCTAATAAGGCAGCTGCAGGTGCTGACACCAGGCATACGCCAAGTGGCCACCAGCTCTAAGAAGAGATCCACTGCAATCATGCAGCAGCACAATAACATGCCCGCCAGATGTGCCTGTCCTAGTGAAACTGTTAAATCAACATGGAGGTACTGACTGCCACTGTGCACAGTGTCCCAACCCACTTCATTTGCCGATAGGGAATCCCACTCCTCATCAGCATAATGCCCCCCCCCATTTAAAGTGTATACCGAGGGGGTGCCCAGTCCCCCTCGGCATCATGCTCCCCCTAACAGTCTTTCTTTGCCAACAGGGAGCCCAGTCCCTGTAGGCTTCAGTTCCCCCTTCCCCGTTTATTTTGCCAATGGGGTATCCCACTCCCCGTCAGCATAATGTCCCCCAGCTTTTGTTGTGTGCTGAGGGGGGTGTCCAATCCCCCTCGGCTCGTCCCCCCCTTTGGTATGCGCTGATGGGGGTGCCCAATCCCCTGTTGGTGACAGCACCCCCCCAAAACACTCAGGTGGCATGCTGGGAGCCCACCCCAGTTTAGCAAATGCCCCTGAAAAACAAAAAGCGTCCCGCAATGTTTTTTTTAACCTATGAAAGAAGAAAGCAGTCCCTTGAGGTCTCCTCTCCCAACCTGCGCCCACCCTCTGCGTGCCCTTGCCTCCTGCACTCCGCCATCCCATACTCACCTCCGAGCCTGCATGTGATTATCTTCGTGGACCGAGAACATGTCTCACACTCTTCAAAGCCGACGGCAAACTGAAGAAATGCCAGTAAGCTGTATAATGGCATAAATAGGGTTTTTTCAACTTTGGTGCATATCTCGGGCATTTTTTTTGTAATTTTGGCACCAAATTTTCAACATGGGGTTATTGGGACCCCTCCTCATGAATTCAGTCACTGTCATGGCATTATTCGGTCCCGAAAGGTGATTCCGCTGTCATTGCATGGAATCACCTTTTGGGACCGAGTAATGAAAGGAGGCAGTATAGCGCAGTGGTCTAAGGATCTGAGCTGCAAATATGGTGACATCCATCAGACCAGACCTGGGTTTGAATCCCACAGCTTCCACTTGCATACTGTGTGACCCTGAGCAAGTCACTTAACCTCCTTGTGCTCCCAGGTCGCTCCTGTAAAAAAGCTTTCAGCTTAGTGTGCTATACCTGGTTAACTAACTAAAAAAAAACTAAAAAAAACGACAGTGCCACTGTTCATGAGGGGGGCTCTCAAAAAGCCTATGTTGCAAATTTGGTGGAAAAAATCTATAAAATGGCTGTTTCCATGCACACTCATAACTTCGTGAATTTGTAATATTTTCACTCCAGACTTTCAAAATTGGCATTTTCCCATGCCTCCTTATGAGCAGTACAGCTGTCATTTTACATATCCTGGCCGAAATGTGTCTTTGCCGTCCAGCGCAGAATAGCGCAGTCACTGTGCGAAATCAGTTTTTGGGACAGTCTGAGGAAATGATGGTGACACTGTTCATGAACAGAGGTCCTAAAATGCCTATGTTGGAAATCTGATGACGAACATCCATAAAATGATTGTGTTACAAGCATGCGTTGCACAGTTTCTATGCACCCTTGTAACTTCGCAAATTTGCAATATTTTCATGCCAGATTTTCAACACTGGCATTTTTTCCCACCTCCTTATGAACAGTACAGCTGTCATTTTTCACATCCTGCTCAAAATGTGTTTTCGCACCTGTGGCGCACAATGGCGTGGTCACTGTGGGAAATCAACTTTTGGGACAAATTAACAAAATCGCAGTGCCACTGTTCATGAGGGGTTGTCCCAAAATGCCTATGTTGAAAATGTGGTTAAAAAAATCCTGAAAATAAATGGGTTACGGACATGTGTTTTTTTTTTTTTCCTAATTGTTTAGCCAGGTGAGACACACTAAGCTGAAAGCTTTTTTACAGGTGCAACCTGGGAGCACAGGGAAGTTAAGTGACTTGCTCAGGGTCACACAGTATATGCAAGTGGGGGCTGTGGGATTCAAATCCAGGTCTCCAGATTTGCAACTCAGGGCCTTAAACCACTGCGCTATGCTGCCTCCTGTGTGTTGCACAGTTTCTATGCATGCTCATGACTACACCAATTTTTCATATTTTCACTCCACATTTTCAACGTTGCCATTTTTTATGCCTCCTCATGAACAGTACAGCTGTCATTTTCCACATCATGCCCAAAATGTGTTTTCATCCCTGTGTCGCCAAATGGCATAGCCGCTGTGCAAAACCACCTTTCGGCTAACAAACTGATAGTGCCACTCTTCATGAGTTGGGGTCACAAAAAGCCTATGTTGAAAATTTGGAGTGAAAATACCAACAAATGCCTACAACTTTAGGATTTTCCAACTGTAACACCCCACCCTGTAGAGACTGACAGGCATCAGGGCTGTAATGCTCATGCCATTCCACCCCCACCCTACAGCCAGTGACAGACATCAAGGTATGCCTTGGAGTGTACAGCCCTAAAGTTCACCCCATTCTCCTATACTGCACTCACCTCAGCATATTTCCTTATGGAATGGAGTAAGTATAAGGTCCAAAGATCCCAAAGCACACCACAACACTTGTCAGTGTCAACAGGGTAGAGTGAGGTAGAATGGCATGAGCATTATAGCTGATGACCCAAAGGCACACCCCAATGCCTGTCAGTCTCTGCAAGGTGGGGGTGGGGTTGGCTTCAGTTCAGTACTTCACTGCCATTCCTAGTATGCATCTCTAACTCCTGCACTACCAATGCCAATGCCAGCGAGACAACATTTGGCATTGACAAATGCTTGTTGATTGAGTCGCTAAAGGAGAGGGCACCAGAAACCACATAAATTGAAAGAATTAAGATCCCAGGGGTTGGAGCTCCGACAGCTAGGTGCACATCAGGAAGGAGGCAGAACTGGAAGTCGCTAGTGCTTTTCTAAGGCACTCTCCCATCTTGCCAAAGTCAGCCCTCCTGAAGTTCAGTACCCTCATTTTTATATGGCTTGACTCTGCAGCTGAGCTTATCATGAACCACACTGTTTGGTGGTCACTTGTTCTCAGATGGCTACCCACTTCTAGACGTGAGATCCTTTCAATGTCCCCATTTGAGAGTATGAGGTCTAAGGTTGCTCCCTCCCGAGTGGGTTCCAACGCTAGCTGTCTGAGGCATTCTCCCTGTAGGGCATCGAGAAAGGCCCTGCTTTTGGATGTGGCTGCAGCAAAGGTGCTCCAGTTAACGTCTGGTATATTCAGGTCCCCCATCAACAGTATCTCCCCTTTCTCTGCCATCCTAAGGATGCCTTCTATCATATCCTTGTCTATTCCCTTCCCCTGAGATGGGGGGTCTGTATACAACCCCTGTGCGGATTGTGGTGCCATTTCCAGTCTCTAAGGTGACCCACAGTGCCTCCTCTCCTCCATGTTAACTCTTTTATTCCATTACTTTTATGCCTTCCCTTACATAGAGAGCTACTCCTCCCCCTCTTCTACCCTCACTGTCTCTCCTGTAGGTTGTCTACCCTGGTATGTTAACATCCCAGTCTTGGTTATCTGTGTACCATGTTTCTGTGACTGCCACGATATCTGGGCATCTCTCTTCCATCAAGGCCACCAATTCAGGGAACTTGTTTCCCAGACTACAGGCATTGGTATTTATCACCCTCCATTTCTTGATGGCCTTACCCCTTTTTGCCCCATTCCTGTCCTTATTGCCTTTGTCATTTTCTCCATTTACCCATGCCTTTCTCCCTATCGAAGTCTCTATCTCGGTGTTTACCCCACTTACTACCCTTATTTTTTGGGAGGGGGCTAGGATTTCAATGCTCCTTGCCAGTGTCTCCCCCCTGGCTAGTTTAAATGCTTGCCAATGAAGCATTTAAACCTATCACCTAGGATCCTAGTTCCCCTCCTGGACAGATGCAGACCATCGCTCCAGTATAGGTCTGTATCACCCCAGGTGGACCCCCAGTCCCCAGTGAATCCAAACCCCTGAGCTCTGCACCAGTTTTTCAACCACTGATTGAATTCCATGGTGTGGAACACCCTAGCCTCACCCATGCCATAGACAGGCAGCACCTCCGAGATGGTTACCATGCGTGCTACTTGTCTAAGGCTCCTCCCCAACTACACAAACTGTTCCTGCACTGCTCTGGTCCCTTTCTCAGCCAGGTCATTTGTCCCTAGGTGGACAATGACATCCAGCTCCCTCCCCATGCAGCTGCTCCCGTGATCCTGAGGACTCGCTCTCTGTCCCTCCAAGCCATGGTGCCAGGTAGGCACCTTACCTCCCTCTCCCCTTCCTCCCCCAGTTCTACCCCTCCTAACTATGGAGTCCCCCACCAGGAGTTGTTTCCTTTCCTTCTCCTGTGGAGTCCCATGCCACCATCCTGTGGGTCTCCATTGTGGAGGTTTCCAGCATCCTCCTTGGTCTCCACAGTGGGTGCCTCCATAGAGGAACCTCACTTTGCCAGAATGGCATATGAATTGTAGAAAGGTACAAATGGAGGGTGTGCCTCTGTTCCACCACTCTCACCCTCCCTGAGCTCAGTGTGGTCCAATTGCTCCTCTTTCTTGGCAACCTCTGAAGCAATGGTAGTGGCCCTGGTGGTCCCTGGGTGGGAGATGAGGTCCCCAAATCCTGGCCAACTCAGCCTGGAGATGAGCAACCTCCTCCCTCAGCCCAGAGAGGTGCCTGCAGATGGGACAACACTGCATCCTCCAGAACGTCTCCTGGAAGACTGCTGCTCCACAGCCACTGCACTGCTCCACTCCCATCTTGTCTTATTTCTGGCCCCTTAACTGTTGTTTTGAATATTTACTCTTTCCTCTGTTTATTTATTTTTTTTCCTCCCTACTTACTTACTGCCTCTGTGCCCTTTAAGCTCCTGATCTTCCTGTTCTGAGAGGAGAAGTTCCTATATTTCTCCGTAGCAACTGGGGGACGGAGAGCTACTCTTTTCCTTCTAGGATGGTGAGTCTTTTGTGGCTCTGTGTTCACTCACTTCCTGCTCCCAAACAGGAAGTTTCTGTTGTCAGTCAAATCCTGTGCCTTTAAAACAAGCTGACAAGGGTGGATCTGTGGTTGTGATGGATACAGAGGACTACATTAAGGAAGTACACAGACAGTTGTCTGATACAACTTATTATAGAGAATGTACAGAAGACCCTACTACACAATATACTGAAGAACTCAAACAAATCATCATGTCTCTACCTAACAACATCCTAGAACAGTTAAATAACTAATTCCAAACAAACTAACTCCAGGCATTCTATGTGATACCTAAGGTACACAAACCCAGGAATCAAGGCGACCCATCATCTCTGGAACTGGCACACTCACTGAGAACATTTCAGGACTCATTGAATTCATTTTAAGACCCCTAGTAAGAGCTACTATCAGTTTTATTCAGGATACCACAGATTTCCTCAGGAAACTGAAGCACATTGGACAACTACCACCAACACTATCCTAGCCACAAGGGATGTCACTGCCCTCCACACTAATATCCCACATGAAGATGGCACAGCAGCATGTCAGAAATGTTTACAAGACAGCAAATCTGCAAGAGACCTTCCAGGAACCACCATCAGCACCCTGATAAAATTCATTCTGACACACAACGATTTCACTTTTAACAGCAAGCACGTTTTACAGATCATGGGGACAACCATGGGCACAACAATGGCACCACCATATGCCAATTTTTTTAAACAACACCCCTACAAACCATCAGTCTATCTCCGATATATAGATGACATGTTCCTGATTTGGACAGAAGGCGAAGACTCCCTCAAAAAGTTCCATCATTATTTTAACAACTTTCATCATTCTGTAAAACTCTCTATTGAATACTCCACCACCAACATACATTTTCTAGATACCACAGTCAGTATCACCAATGATGGATGTATACAAACTACCCTTTACAGAAAACCTACTGAGAGACACTGCTACTTTCATAATTCCAGCTTCCATCCTAAGCATACAAAAAAATCTGTAATCTACAGCCAGGCAATTTGATACCATTGAATCTGCTCTGATGAGAGAACAAGAGACAGACAGCTCTCCTCACTTCAGAATTCTCTGATCCAGCTGCAGCACTCTTAGAAACATAGAAACATAGAAGATGACAGCAGATAAGGACCGCAAGGCCCATCCAGTCTGCCCGTTTCTTTTTCTACTTTATAAATGTGCCATCGGCCTTTGCTCTGTCAGTGACCTATCTATTCATATTCATCTGTATTGTTCCCTTATGCCTATCCCATGCCTGTTTGAAGCCCTGCACTGTATTCATAGCCATCACTTCCTGAGGTAGGCCGTCCATCCATCCACCACCCTTTCTGTGAAAAAGAATTTCCTCACATTCCCCCTTAATCGGCCTCCCTCTAATCTGATGCTGTGTCCTCTTGTCCTGCTATTTTTCTTATATTTAAACATGTTAGACTCTTTCACCTTGTTAATGCCCTTAAGGTGTTTGAATGTTTCAATCATGTCACCTCTCTCCCTCCTTTGCTCAAGAGTATGCATATTGAGCTCCATTAATCTGTCCTCATATGTCTTCTGATGCAGTCCCTGCACCATTTTGGTTGCCCTTCTCTGGACTGCCTCAATTTGTTAATGTCCTTGTAAAGGTGTGGCTCCAGCACTGCACGAGTACTCTAGATGGGGCCCAACCAGTGTCTTGCAAGAGGGATTATTACCTCCCTCTTATGACTTGTGATACCCCTACTAATACACCCTAACATCCCCCTAGCCTTATCTACTGCTTTAGAGGTCTGCTTGGATGATTTCAGGTCATCGGTGATGATGATGCCCAAGTCTCTTTCTTCTTTTGTGGCTGCCAGCAACTCCCCTCCCAGTCTATAGGTGGTTTCAGGGTTTCTCTTCCCTATGTGCATGATCTTGCACTTCTTTGCATTAAATTCCAGTTGCCACTCTTCTGACCATTTTGCTAGTTTATCCAGATCTCTTCTAATTATGCCCAATCCATCTGGATCATCTACTCTGTTGCAGATCTTGGTGTAATCTGCAAACAGACTAGCCTTACCCTCTAGCCCATCTGCAATGTTACTAATGAAGATATTGAAGAGGACTGGCCCCAGGACTGATCCCTGAGGTACCCGACTTGTGACTTGCATCTCTTCGGACTGTATACCATTTACCACCACTCTCTGTTTTCTGCCCATCAACCAGTTTTCCACCCAGTTGACCAACTTCTGACCCACCCCGAGCCTACCCAGCTTATTTATCAATCTTCTATGTGGAACAGTGTCGAAAGCTTTCCTGAAGTCAAGGTAGGTGACATCAACTGCTCCCTCTTGGTCCACCACCACCATTAGTAGGTGCGTGCCTCATTCCCCAATAAGCCAGCATGCAGTCGCCACACCAGGAATACATAAAGTGCGAGCACATCTAAAGAAAGGTCTGCTGCAATGACAGCAAAGCTCGTCATATGCAGCGGTACCTCCCGACGTGCCTTTCCTGGTGAAACATTAGCCTAAACTTGGCGGTACACTGCCTGCCACAATGCTGACTTTGAGGGTGCCTAATCTCTGTCGTGGGCATGCTCTGATACAGTTTATGTGCTGGTGGGCAGCCCACTCTGGCCGGTATAATGCACCCCCCTCATTTGTTATGTGCCGAAGGGGGTGAACAATCCCCCTTGTCTCTTGCCTCCCTTTGGTATGTGCCAATAGGGGTGCCCAATCCCCCATTGGCTAGCCCTCCCAAACACTCAGGTGGCATGCTGGGAGCCCACCCCAGCATGCCAAATGCCGCTGTAAAAAATAAAAACCATACCGCTATTGCGATGTGTGTTTTTTTAACCTGTAAAGAAGAAATGGTCCCTCGTGGTCTGTTCAGCTCCTGACCCAACCCACACCACCCTCTCGCACCTGCCTCCCTCACACCCCTCACCCCCATACTTACCTCCAGAGTCTTAGCAACAATCTTTGGTAGACGGGAACACATCTGCACTCTTCAAAGCCGACCATGAACTGAAGAAATGCGCGTAAGCTGTATAATGGCATAAATAGGGTTTTTCAACTTTAGTGCATATCTCGGACATTTTGGAATTTTTGCACTGAATTTTCAACATGGGATTATTGGGGCCCCTCCTCATGAATTCAGTCACTGTCATGGCATTATTCACTCCTGAAAGGTGAGTTCACGGTTACTGCGCGGAATCACCTTTTAGGACCAATTAACAAAACAACAGTGCCACTGTTCATGAGGGGAGCTCTCAAAAAGCCTATGTTGCAAATTTGGTGAAAAAAAATCCCTAAAATGGCTGTTTCACTAGCGTGCATTGCGCTGCTTCCATGCACGCTTGTAACTTCATGAATTTGTGACATTTTCACTCTAGATTTTCAAAATTGGCATTTTTTCACACCTCATTATAAACAGTACAGCTGTCATTTTACATATCCTGGCCAAAATGTGTTTTTACACTTCCGGCACAGAATAGTGTGGTCGCTGTGTGAAATCAGTTTTCGGGACAGTTTGAGAAAATTATGGTGACACTGTTCATGAGCAGAGGTCCTAAAATGCCTATGTTGAAAATTTGGTGATGAAAGTCCATAAAATGACTGTGTTACAAGCGTGCAATGCGCAGTTTCCACGCACCCTTGTAACAAGATGTGTTTCCGCACCTGTGGCGCACAATGGCATGGTCACCGTGGTAAACCAACTTTTGGGACAGATTAATAAAATCACAGTGACACTGTTCATGAGGAAAGGTTCCAAAAAGCCTATGTTGAAAATGTGGCTAAAAAAATCCTGAAAATAATTGGGTTACGGACGTGTGTTGCGCAGTTTCTATGCATGCTCATGACTTCACCACTTTTTCATATTTTCACTCCAGATTTTCAATGTTGCCATTTTTTATGCCTCCTCATGAACAATACAGTTGTCCTTTTTCACATCCTGTCCAAAATGTGTTTTTATTCCTGTGTCACCAAAAGGCATAGCCGCTTTGCAAAACCACCATTCAGCTAACAAACTGATTATGTCGCTCTTCATAAGGTGGGGTCACAAAAAGCCTATGTTGAAAATTTGGAGTGAAAATACCAACAAACTCTTACAACGTTAGGGTTTCCAACTGTAATACCCCACCCTGTACAGACTGCCAGGTGTCAGAGGTGTGACTTGGGATCATTGGCTGTAATGCTCACGCCATTCCATTCCCATCCCCACCCTGCAGCCAGTGACAGGTATCGAGGTGTGCCTTGGACTGTTTGGCCCTAAAGTTCATCCCATTCTCCTATACTGCACTCTTCTCAGTGTATTTCCTTATGGAATGTTGTAAGTATAAGGCCCAAAGACTCCAATGCACACCGTGACACTTGTCAGTGTCTGCAGGGTAGGGTGAGGCCCATTCTCCTATACTGCACCTGTCTCAGTGTATTTCCTTATGGAATCAGATAAGTATGAGGCCCAAAGACCCCAAAGCACACCACAACACTTAGTGTCTACAGGGTAGGGTGAGGTAAAATGGCATGAGCGTTATAGCTGACGCCCCAAAGGCACACCCCAGCACCTGTCAGTCTCTGCAGGGTGGGGGTGGGGGTGGGGTTGATGTCAGTTCCATACTTCACTGCCATTACTATTATATATCTTTAACTCCTGCACTACCAATACCAATGCCAGCGAGACAACATTTGGCATTGACAAATGCTTGTTATACATTGCTCCACAGTTTATATAAATACTGCTTATGTTGATCGGTTTGTCATTCACCTGAAAAAGGGACCTGTGAGGCCCCAAAAGGTTGTGTAGAATTCCATCTTTGTACAAGACTCTTGTTGATCCAATTAAAGATATCAAACCTTCCAGCGTCTCCTGTTTTCCAAGGACCAATACGGCTAGAATCTCTTAATTACATAGGGAGTTTTGCCTACCCCAAGTTAAGGAAAGGATGACAGATGAATGGTCTGAGACAAGAATATTTCTTAGGTAGGCATTCCATGTTCTGATTCTCAGCTCCTGAGAGAAGAACATTACATCAGTCTTGCTAAAGGATTCGTGTGATGGAGAGTGTAATGTGAAGTCAGTTTCTGTTGGTTGGGATGCCCTCCACACATCACAGAAACCTGCTGCTCAGAAGGATTCCAGAACTGGGAATGCCCCCAAAGCCTCTGTTCTCCCCCTGGGCCAATCCTGTCAAGTGTGGGGTTAAGTCCTAGATTTAGATACCCAGGATGATACTGCCTTGGCCTCCTGGTAAAAACCACAAGACAGAGTCAAAAAATGAAATAGCTGGTGTGTTGGGGGGTATGTGCTTCTTTCTCCCTGGAATGTTCCTTTTGCAATTATCAGCTACTCTTCAGTATCTGAGATCTGATCATGTATACAAAATCAGAAAGCCTTTCTGCAGAAAATCGTGACCTCTTCTGCTTTGAAGAATGTACTCTTTAGTATATAGCCCCTACCCAGAAGCAATGTAGGTGGGCCACATCGCCTGCAGAAATGTGCATCTCGTGCAAGAGGACAACATCACACTGCATGTCTTTGAGTTTATGCAGCACTTTCCTGAACTTAATCAGACAATTTAGGCCCTTAATCATCCAGAAAACTATTTTCAGTGAGTCACATGAAGCCATATTGAGACTGTGAAGAAACACCAGTACAATAACCGACACTCCTCCAATTCCACCTTTTCCCCCTTCAGGCCCTCCCTAACATCCCCACAACCCCCACACCACCAGAACAAGCAACCAGAAACACTGCAGCAGCATATGGAAATTGTTGGACCTGTGCAAAAAGTAAACAGGCCAAATCCTTAGATATATGTAATACTTACAACTATTTACAGTAATATAAAAAAAAACAGAATGTAGAAACACAAAATAAACTATGCAGCATTGAATCCAACCTGTTGAGGCACACTGTTAGTCATCACTAGTTGACAACAAGGAGACTTTAGGTCCTCGCTTATGTGGAAAACTGGGAACTAGGCAGATATGAGCTCAAGCCACCCCTGAATCACAGCCCTGGTATAACTACATGGGCAGCCTTGCTGCTAGATACCGGGTAGCCATAACATCAGTACAAAGAGAGGAGAAAACCTGCCACCTGCCACCATCCATCTCCAGGACTAGTGTAACCACCCAGTCCCTTGGGGTTACTAGAATTCCATCAGTGTTAGTGTTAGGTAGGGAAAGGCAGCTGGTGAATAACTAGTTCAATGGGTTGTTCACCTATTCACTCTCTTGTTTACTTTGCTTTAGATGAGATGAGAGAGATGAGGTCATTTAGAACTCTCGTAGCAGCATAAGCCACAGCTGGTTGCGAGTGGGGAGTTTTTACAATCTTGAGTCAGTTGGTTGGAATCTGTCAGCAGTAGCAGTTGTAGTGAGTCAGTGGAGTGTGGAGCTGCAGTGTGGGCTCTGAGAGGAGAGCTTTTTTTCTCACCCTAGTCCTGAATTACTCCAGCCTGCCAAGAGAAGTGGTGGACACTGTTGTCTACAGCAAGATCTCCTGATTTTCATCCCCAGAAAGATGAAAAGGACTGTTAGAGAATGGATTCTATGGGCAATCCCCTTTTTGATCCAGGACAATCTGAAGCTGCCTATACAGTTCTAATTGTGAGTAGATCTGACTTTGTGCTGCCAAGAGACAGTACCTACGTTTTGGTGTTTCTCTACCTAGGAGGGAAAGGCACACCAGTTCTGTTCTGAAGTTTTGAGACTGTTTTCAAGTTAAAGTTGGCTGACAAGCTGTCCAGCATGACTAATTCACATTGTTCAGGACTTTAGTTCTTACGCTCCCAGAGTAGTGTTTCTTAAATGCTGGATGCAAAACGTCATTCAAAGATGCATTTACCTAAGTGTGTTCAAGATGTTTAAGGTGTAACTCTGAAAGAATGGCTTGGTATGGATTTGGGAGCAAAGAGTGGGCAGCCCCCATCTGGAGTGACCAGTTCAGGACTACGGGTTCTGAAAGTGCACCTAGTTACTTTGGACATAGTGGCCAATGTCTGAAGAGACGTTTACCCCCTGGAGTGGGTTGTGCTAGTAATGAGCCCCTGTATGCTCAGCCATGGCCAGTGCCACTAGGAGAAAGGTTCCTGTTATGGCCAGTGCCACTGAAGAGAATTCAATGTCCTATGAAAAATGGGAATACGTAGAGTTTCTGTCAGATACAGTCATTTCGTTGTTCTGCGATTCTTTGTGCCGCACTGTGTAAACATTGGGGGTACACCTTTGCTTTAGATAACATCTTTTGGAATAAAGTCACACTCTAGAACCCCTTCTCTGGTTTGGACGTTCACATTACTGCTTCCTGTGTGTTGATTTAGCAGTGTCAGTGGCTCAGTAGGTAGCACACTTGTCTCTGAGGCTGGGAGATCAGAGGGCTGTGGGTTCAGTTCCCACATCTGGCACTTGGGTTAATATCCCAGTACTGACACTGTAATGCAGCATGAGAGGGGTTGGGGTGCTGCACTTCTGAGGTGCCATCTTTCGGATAAGACGTTAAACTGAGGTCCCATCTGCCTGCATTGGTGGTAGTTCAGGTGGATGTTAAAGATCCCATGGCACTTATCGAAAAGTGTAGGGGAATTTCCCCGGTGTCCTGGCCAAATTTCCCCCATTCACTAAAAAATTCCACCAACAGCTTAATCTGGTTCAAGGTCAGTTGGCATTCCTCTGTATCCCCCTCCCCCGGGTCGTGTCTGAAAATAGGCAGGATTTGTCTAGTGCACTTACCCAGTCAACAAAAACTAAATAAATAAATACATTTGCTGGGTACCGCTCCAGAAGTATAGGTTTAGCATAGCCCTTGCAAAATGTTCTCTCCCCAGGACCTGAGTTGCTTGTAAATACCTTGTAGGTCATAATTTTGCTTTTGTACACCCCCACCCCCTTTTTGACCTTAAGAAGTAATGAGTCTGGTATACACTCCCCAAAGCTAGGGGTGATACCAATTTTCTAAATGTTGTGTGCCCAGTCGAGGGTACCAGGGGTAGCTAGCTGTGTAAAGTGGGGGGGGGGGTTGTCCTAGGTTTAGGCTGCATAGCCCACTTAAAAATAGCATATATGGCCACCAGAAGTACAGAGACCTTGTCTCAAGGTAGAAATATTGGGACAGAATAGAGTGTAACACCAGTCTGTCAGCCTGCAGCTGGTAAATATTATTACCCCCACCATGGTTTAGGATACATAGTCCTTTACTGCCCAAGTCTTATGCTGATGGCTACACAGAGGAATTATTCTAACCATCCACACCAGTGTGGGAAGTGGAGCCAGTAGCACAATTAAAACCTGGTTGATGCGTGGTACCTCTGTGTCAGATGTAGGTCCCCAGATGGTAGGGAATCATAGTTGGGGTAGTAACTGTGGGAGCTCAGTAGGTAGTACTCCCACTTCTAGGCTATGAAGGGTAGATCTCATAAAAGCAGGATCACAGAATTCTAAATGAAAAAATCTCCCCCACCCAGGAGCGAAGACAATGTTACAACATATAACCATAAAGTCCATGATAAACAGTTTAAAAGTAAGCTGTCCATGTGGGTTCTTGGTGTTAGAGTTGCCCATCTTCCATGTCCCCTGAAGCTCTGGCAGGTCAGAATTTATATCAGGGTTAATTGGGATGGGTAATGAGACATATACAGCATTTACCCGATGGGGTGAGTCTCATGTCCCAGAAAATTGCTGATGCCACCTTATGCTCCCCTTAGGACACTATTCTCAGTTCATTCAGACCTTGAGGGGTAGAGGGAAACAAGACTGGATCCCAAGCTTAGTGATTCAGAGCTGCATGAAATAAGTTCTGCTGCTGCATGTCCCCAACCCTACAGACCCAAAAGAAAACCCCATGCCATTCATAGTTACGCAACAGTCAATGATCACCCCTTACATCAGGGGGCGATCTACAGCCACTGCGTCCACCTGGTCCATGGCTCCCTCCCTGTCAGCAGCACTCAGCTGGGGGCTTCTCGCAGGACCTAGCTGTGCCTGAAAAAATATATCTGCTTCATCTGGGGTCTGGAATGTAAGTTGGTGGCTCTTGAACTGTACGGGCAATATAGTAGGGTATCAGAGTGAATACTTGAGTCCACAGTGTCGAAGACCCTGCTTAGTTTTATCAAAGGCCTGTCTTCTTTGCAGGATACTGGCAGGGCAGTCTGGATAAAAGGCTACATGTTGGTCTGCTATGATTACATCTTTCATTTCTCTGGCAGCCCTCAAGATAATTTCTTTGTCTTGAAAGGAGAGGAGATGAAAAATGAGAAGTCTGGGTTTACCTGATGCTGGAGCTGACTTCACCCCCTTGATCCAGTGCACTCTGTCAATCTCAGACTTGTACACATCAGCATCTAGTTGTAGCCAAATTGTTAAATTGGTTTTCAGGAATGGGACTGGATCGTGTGCTTCCCAACTTTCTTTTAGTCCCAAAATATGTAAATTACTGCCCCATCCCTTTGAGGTCTTTCAGTTTTGCCAGGATATGTGTCCTTCTGTGGCCTGAAGCCTCATGGCATGCCTGTCATGAACAGCTGTGATTGCTGCTATATGGGTTTCATTGTGCGTGGCCTGTTCAGTTTAGGCTTTGAGTGTTGCTTGAGCATTGATCATGGTCAATGCCACTGATTTATGGTGATTAAAACAATGAAATTCAGTTTTCAAGACTTCAGATTTCGGGATTGTTACTCTAAATTCCAGATTTTACCAGGATTCTGCTATCATTGTTTTAGCATGTGCATAAGTAATCAGAATAAATAAAGGCTTAATATACAGAGTATTAAATAAAGCAAATTGAAAATGGTACAGGAAGGAATTACAGGAAAAATACAAGTTTTGTAGATTTACTGATCCGATATAAAATGCCACATTTCATGAAATCTTTGTTTTTACTGGTGCTCAGGCAGCACTAATTCCGGAATTTTAACAGTTTTCTGGTAAAAACCGAAAACCAGTGGCCTTGATCATGGTGGTGTGGATTTGCTCTATACTTGTGGCCATTTTCTTTAAAAGGGACATCTGCTGTGGAGAGTGCCGACCTCCTGGCAGGGTCGAGCGGGAAATGGGTGCTGTCACCATCTTAGCTGCAGGAAGGGAGATGGTGGGAGGTGAGTTCAGTAAAATTTTTTCTCTCTCCCCAGCGGCTGTAGGGGTCCTAGACATAGCTCGTTCAGAGGATATGTTTGTACTGCTCACAGCCTTTCTATTTAGAAAGCTTGCTCAGTGTAAACAAGCATTTGTCAATGCCGAATGTTATCTTGCTGTATTTGCATTGGTAGTACAGGAGTTAGAGAAATGCATAACAGGAATGGCAGTGAAGTATTGAACTGACGCCAACCCTACCCCCACCCTGCAGAGACTGACAGGCATTGGGGTGTGCCTTTGGGTGATCGGCCATAGCGCTCACACCATTTCACCTCACCCTACCCTGCAGACACCCACAGGTGTTGTGGTGTGCCTTGGAGTCTTCGGCCCTTATGCTCACCCCATTCCATAAGGAAATACAGTGAGATGGGTGCAGTATAGGAGAATGGGGTGAATGCTGGAGCCAAAGACCCCAAGGCACACCTCAATGCCTGTCACTGGCTGCAGGGTGGGGGTGGGAGTGGTGGCATGGTGTAAGCATTACAGCCAACAATCTCAAGTCACACACCTGATGCCTGTCAGTCTCTACAGGGTAGGGCGTTATGGTTGGAAACCCTAATGCCCAGAGTGTTTGTTGGTATTTTCACTCCAAATTTTCAACATGGGCTTTTTGTGACCCCACCTCATGAACAGTGGCACTACTATTTTGTTACTGAATCCCAAAAAGTGATTTTGCACATCGACTGCACCATTTGGAGCCATAGGTGCGAAAACACATTTCAGGCAGAATGTGAAAAATGGCAGCTGTACTGTTCATGAGGTGGTGTAAAAAAAGGCAATGTTGAAAATCTGGAGTGAAAAATATGAACAATTAGCGACATTATGAGTGTGCATATAAACTGCGCAATGCACGCCTGTAACAAAATCATTTTTTGAAATGTTTTCACCAAATTTTCACCATTGGCATTTTTGAACCTCTCCTCCTGAACAGTGGCACTGTGATTTTGTTAATCTGTCCTGAAAGTTGATTTCCCATAGTGACTATGCCATTCTGTGCCACAGGTGTGAAAACATGTTTTGGGTGGGAGGTAAAAAATGACAGCTGTACTGTTAATGAGGTGTGAAAAAATTGCAATGCTGGAAATATGGAGTGAAAATATTAAAAATTGGTGAAGTTACGAGCGTGCGTAGAAACTATGCAACACACGCTTGTAAAGCAGTCATTTTTTTGAATTTTGTCACCAAATTTGCAACATGTGTTTTTTGGGACCCTACCTCATAAACAGTGGCACTGTTGTTTCAAATACTCAGTCCTAAAAGATGATTCCATACAGCGACCGCAAAATCACCTTTTGGGACCTAGTAATGAAATGACAGTGACAGTGTTCACGAGGTGGGGTCCCAAGAACCCCATGTTGAAAATTTTGTCCAGAATTCATAAAAATGGCTGAGATATCAACCTAAGTTGGACCCCCCCCATTGACTCCCATTATATGGCTTACCTTGAAATCTGCAGTTTACCAGTCACCTTTGAAGAGTGCAGACGTGTCCCGCTCCACAGAAGATCGCTGCTCCCAACCTCTGGAGGTAAATATGGGGTGAGGGGGGTGCATGGAGGTGGGTGCTTAGTGGGAGGTGGGGATGCGGGAGTGGGAACTTGGGAGATGACGGTGGACCATTTTCTTTTTTACAGGTAAATAAAAAGGAAAAAAAGACTTTGGGGGACCTTTTCCTTTATTTTACAGGTAAAACAAAATACATTTAGGCACACTGGGGTGGGCTCCCAGTGTGCCACAATAGTGTGTGTGTGGTGGGGTGGCATGCCGGCATGGGGATTGGGCAGCCCAATGTCAGCAACGATTACAGACTGGTTTTGAAGGGGAAGGGGTGCATCTGACACCTGGAGTGGGCATCCCAGTGTAAGAAAAACATAAACAATTACTTTGGCACATTGGGGTGGGCTCCCAGTTTGCCACATTAATGGGGAGAGAGGGGATACATGATGACATGGGGAATGGGCAGTTGATGTCGGCTTTCTGGGGAGTGTGTGGTGGGTGGCAGGAGCAGCCACCCACTCATTTGTTTACTGAAATGTTTCACCAGGAAAGGCACAATGAGCAAACAAATTGCTCAGGAGGAAGGCCAGGGGACAGAGTGGTTGATGGCAGGAGCCAACCTGGTTGCGAGTGATGGGAAAGGACCCGCTGATGAGTCTGTTCATGATTGGAGCGGCAGGTTTTTTTCAAGTCCAGGTCTCTCTTTGAAGATGCTGTCATAGTCAGCTTCCCTATTGATTGGTGGCTGCGGAACATGCCCAGTAAAGCATCCGCAGCATTGGCTACAATACTGACACACCTCTGAAATGTGGTACTACCACAATATGTTTCTTGCGCTGCGTGTGCAAGCAAACATAAAAATCAGTGGCCGGCTGGAGATTCGTATGGTATGGCTCAGAGTTACTGAGTTAGGCAGTCATTGCACAGGCACACACATGACCTCTCCCTGCCAGCCAATTTTCCATGATTTGGGAAGTCACATGTCCTGTGGTCTCAGTACTAATGGCCATTGTCTTCCAGAGCTAGGAAGATGGCCAAGGGATACAGGAGGTGGGAGTTGTGCCTGATCCCTCTGTGGATATGATTAAGAGTAATGACTTTAATAGCAGGAAAATATTGTGTGACTATCCATAGTCAAGCAAAAGGACAGGCTTCTGATGACAGAGAGGGGCTGAGGACTGGTTGGGAGCAACAGATCTGATCGACAGTTGCAAAGTGTGGAGACCCAAACAGTGGGCAGGTCTCCTACACAAGGAGCATGTGCTCTAGGAAAGGTCAGACACGAGGAGCTTGGTAGAGTTCAGCACACTAACCTGGCCCTACAATAAAGTGGCACTCAAGGAAGTAAAAAGGAAGTTTTGGCGGTAAATGGACTCCTGTACAGAGAGTGGGTACCTCTGATCATTGGTAATCTCTCCAGAATACCGAAAGTAGCTCCTGGACCTTGTCCATGACTTTCCCAAAGGTCAGCTAACAACATTTTTACATTTGCTTGCATGCATGCGCAAGAAACATCTTGCAACAGTACAACATTTGGAGGTGTGTGACCCTCCTCCTGAATACAATGCTCAGTATAGCAGGCGTGACCCTACCAGACCAATACATGCTGAGTTGTGTATGACAGCAGTTCGGCTGTGTTGGTCTTCACTTCAAAGAAAAGGTCCGCTGCAATCAGCGGTGGTAGCGTGTGTGCAATTTGCATATTGATCAGCCAAACTGCTGTCATGCACAGCTCGGCATTAAAAAACCCTTCTGCTTCCTCCCTCTGTTAATGTCCTCCCCCTCCCTCATTAGTGTTCTCCCCACCCTGACATTGTGTGTGCCAACTAGTGCCACCCTCGACTCATGCACCCCCAGCACACTGTTTGGCCGACAGGGTTGCCCAATCCCCCATCGGCTGCAGCCTGCCCCCAAACAAACACCCAGTTGGCACACTGAGAGCCCACCCCAGTGTGCTCATGCCTCCCACCCACGCACACTGTATGGCTGGTGGGGGGGCCCAATCCCCGCTGGCTCCAGTCCCCCCCCAAGAAACAGGTAGGTGGCACGCTGGAAGCCCACCCCAGAGTGCCAAAAGTGTCCTTTTTTTCTTTTTTTTTAAATCCTGTGAAAGAAGAAAATGGTCCCTCGGTGAATCCCTGCCCACCCCTCACCAACCTGCACCCACCCTCTGCGCACCCACCTCTCCACCCCCCCCTCACCCCACACTTACCTCTGGAGCCCAGTGCGATGATCTTCGGTGGACCAGGAACACATCTGTACTCTTCAAAGCTGACCATGAACTGAGGAAATGCCGGTAACCTGTATAATGGCATAAATAGGGGTTACATACATAGATACATAGACAGTGTCGGCAGATAAGGGCCTATGGCCCACTCAGTCTGCCCATTTGAGCTTGTAAGTTCAGTTTATGTTTTCCTTGAAGTCTGTTGCCCCTTACCCCTGACCTCCAGAATTCCTTTATGTCTATCCCATGCATTCTTAAATCCCGTGATTGCTTCAGTCCCCACCACTTCCTCTGGTAGGGTGTTCCACTTGTCCACCACCCATTCTGTGAAGAAATTCTTCCTCACGTTTCCTCTGAATCATCCTCCTTCCAACTTCATCCCATGCCTTCTAGTCCTGGAACATCTTTTTCACTTAAAAATAGTGTATTCCTGCACCCTGTTCCTCCCTGTAAGATACTTGTATGTCTCTATCATTTCCCCTTTCTCCCTCCTCTCCTCCAGGGAGTACATATTCAGTTCCTTCAACCTGTCCTCATAGGACTTGTGATGCAATCCATGCACCATCTTTGTTGCCCTCCTCTGAACCTTCTCTACCCTGTCTATGTCCTTACGTAGGTATGGTCTCCAGAACTGTACACTGTACTCCAGGTGGGGCCTCACTAGTGTCTTGTATGGCAGAATTATGACCTCCCTTTTCCTGCTGGTGATGCCCCTGCCTATGCATCCCAGCATCCTATTTGCTTTACCTGCTGCCTTGTCACACTGTTTCCCTACCTTGAGATCATCAGAGATGATAACCCCAAGATCTCTTTCCTGCTTGGTGCATGCTATGTCCTCACCCCCCAACTGATATATTGTGCCAGGGTTTTTGTGCCCCATATGCATTATCTTGCACTTCTTTGCATTGAATTTCAACTGCCAAGCCCCTGACCATTCTTCAAGTTTTCCAACTTAGGTGGATATCTCGACCATTGTTTTGACTTTTGACACCAAATTTTCAATATGGGGTTCTTGACACCCCTTCTCATGAATTCAGTCACTATCATGGCGTTATTCGGTCCTGAAAGGTGATTTCTCGGTCACTCCGCGGAATCACCTTTCGGGACTGAGTATCAAAACAACAGCGTCGGTGTTCATGAGGTGGGCTCTCAAAAAGCCTATGTTGCAAATTTGGTGAAATAATTCCAAACAAGCATTTGTCAATGCCGAACGTTCGCTTGCAGATATTTGCAGTGGTATTTGGCACTTGGACATGGCTTAAAAATATCAGTGACAAAGAAGTACAAGCATTTGTCAATGCTGAATGTTGCTTGCTTCTATGTGCTGTTTAGGTATTTGGAAGTCATTGGAGTGCAAATATTGAAAATTCGCAAACTTATGAGCGTGCGTAGGAACTGCGCAATGCACGCTTGTAAAACAGTCATTTTTAGGAATTTTTTCACCAAATTTTCAACATAGCCATTTTAAGACCTCTGCTAATGAACAGTGTCACTGTGATTTTCTTAGTATATCCCATACGGTGATTTGCTTTACCGACCTAGCCATTGTGTGTGCTACATGGCTGAGGAAATACGTTTTGGGCAGGATGTGAAAATGACAGCTGTACTTCTCATAAGGAGGTGTGGTAAAATGGCAATGTTGAAAATCTGGAGTGAAAATATTGAAAATTAATGAACTTACGAGCGTGCATAGGAACTGCGCAACGCACACTCGTAAAACAGTCATTTTTAGGATTTTTTTCACCACATTTTCAACACAGCCATTTTAAGACCTCTGCTCATGAACAGTGTCACTGTGATTTTCTTTTGAAATTTAAACACTTTATTGAGTTTAAGGATGCAAATAACTCAGTATTCATTACAGATACATCGTGATGAGGGGACAACCCCTCCTAGGCATCACAGATATAACAATATCATACAGAAGAACATGAAAACATGAGATGCCCATTTCCATAAAATCCCAACAACTACATTCTATCATCCCTATAATCGCTCCCATTAACCACCCCCCACCCCTGGAGTGTGCTCCCCGCTCAAGTACTAACTAACTAAATCAAAATTCTACTAAGATGTTGTGATATCACTCTAACAGGTTGCGGTTCCAACAGAGACACCTACACAGATTATTTATGTAAATACAGAGGCCCAGATATTCAAAGGGTTGCCATGTAACAGGGTTCTTATGCACAAGTCGGATTCGCCATTCTGCGATATTCAGCAGGAGGCAGTTAGCCACTGAAAACAGGTTGAGCAACAGCGCAATGCAAATGAATGCATGCTCAACAGGAGGGGAGAACCATGCATAAACTGCACAACCCGATATTCAGTCGGGTTGTGCAGAGTTGCGCCTGCACAACTTTGAGCCAAAAAAAAAGGATCAAGTTGAGGGCCACCCACAGGTGAGCTGCTGTATTGCAGGGCGCAACACAGCAGCTGCCACCCATGGATGGCCCCCAACTCAGTCTCTGTGCCCCCCCACCAACCCGATCGCAGGCAGAACGTGAAAAGACCCCCGCCCAAACATCTCCCTAATGCCCAATCGTGGGCAGAATGTATACTGACAACCCCCAGTGCCCGATCGCGGGCAGTATGTATAATGACAACCCCCAAACATCTCCCAATGCCCGATCGTGGACAGTATGTATAATGACAGCCCCAGCCGAACATCTCCCAATGCCCATTCATGGGCAGTATGTATAATGACAACCCCAGAACATCTCAATGCCCGATCACGGGCAGTATGTATAATGACAAACCCCCGAACATCTCCCAATGCCCGATCGTGGGCAGAATGTCCAGTGACAACCCCCAAACATCTCCCTGGTGTCTAGTGTCCCCTCCACCCCACCCACCCACGAAGCCCCACCACCTGCTTCCCCAGCAGCGGCGGCAGCATCCCACCACCTGCAGCCCGCCGACTGACTGTCTGAGGAGCTGCAGCCCATTGGTGCAGAGCTAGAGCCAATGGGCGTGCAGCCATACCGTACATGACAGTTCAGATTTGTGAATGATGTTCATTCACAAATCTGGACTGTCATGTATCGGTATATTGCACGCCATTGGCTCTAGCTCTGCACCAATGGGCGTGCAGCCCTACCAGACAGTCAGTCGGTGGGCGGGGCAGCAGGCGGTGGGATGCTGCCGGGGAGCGGGTGGTGGGGCTCGTGGGTGGGTGGGGTGGGGGTACTAGACACCAGGAGATAAGTTTGGGAGGGTTGTCACTGGACATTCTGCCCATGATCGGGCATTACGGTCCACTGGACCACCAGAGATATTCGGTTGGGGGTTCTTTACATTCTGCCCACGATCGGGCACTGGGGGTTGTTTCACGCTCTGCCCACGATCGGGCATTGGGAGATGTTTGGGGAGGGTTGTTGTATATGTTCTGCCCATGATCGGGCATTGAAGATTTTTGGGGTGCTGTCATTATACATACTGCCTGCGATCGGGCATTGGGAGATGTTTGGGGGTTGTCAGTATCGTTCTGCCCGTGATTGGGCATTGGAAGATGTTTGGGGTTGTCAGTATAATTCTGCCCACGATCGGGACATTGGGAGATGTCAGGGGTTGTCAGTATAATGTTCTGCCCGCGATCGGGCTGCAGGGTACGTCGGTCCCCGATGGCTGCTGCCTGGCAGGGCGGCCAGGCGCAAGTCCTTGGGGATCGGTGCACCTACATGCTAATGGCATGCAAATGGGGCCATAATCAGATGCAAATGGCCCCCCCCCTGCACCTTGCATCAATTATGGCCCTATTTGCATGTCACCTTTTGAATATCGGAAATTTACGCATGGCGCAATGGTACTTGTGCCACCGCAAGTTTAATGCTCAACTCTGACAACTTGCTTTGGTGCAAGTTCCACTGCGCCATGCACAGTGGCTGTGGCTGGGGGGTGATATTCAAAGGAGTTGCTCAATAGCGCAACTCCTTTGAATATCGCCCTGGCCACACCCCTGCGCAACTATTTTGCGCAGCGCAAGGACTTGCACCTCAGAATGGCGCAGTTTGAATATCCAGGCCAGAGTGTACAATTTACCCCACTTTTTATTTAATGAACCCACACAGTTACACAAACTTGCTATCAGCCTTTCATTTTTAAAGCAGGTAGACATTTCTTTTAGCCATTCTGCATAGGTTATATTTTGTTAGTCCATCCAATGCTTAAGCACCAGTTTTTTTAACTCCCATCGAAATTAGTGCCATGTGGAATTTACATTCTGTAACGTGAATATCAGAGTATATACTCAGGATACATATTTCTATTGTAAACAGACCATCCAAACCCAGTAAAGGACTAAGATTTGTTTGAATTGTCTGCCATAATGGTGCGACTTTCTCACAATGCCAAAAAATGTGTAGCAGATTACCTTTGTTCTGGCCACATCTAGTGCAGCTGGAATCAGAGAGCCTGCCCAGTCTAACCAATTTCACCGGAGTGTAATACATGTTATTCAAAATGTAATACTGAATAAGTCTTAATCTATCCTGAGTATGAAATCTATGTAAATCTATCCAGATCTGAGACCAATTAAATGCAGTATTTGGCAGGAGAGAAGACCAAACTGCAGAACCCGGTAAGAGTTCGGGAGATTTGAGGCCTAGTAAGAAGGAATAGATCCTCGAAACTGCATGCAGTCAGTTTACATAACTTTCAGTATGAGAAAAGAAGGGTCTGATTTGAAATTCTCTAAGTTCCGTGCCAAAATTATTCAAGACCAAGTGTTTCAATTGATATATTTTAAATATATCTTTTGGTGGTATTTCAAAAGACCCCATGATTCCGAGAGAAGAGAGAAGAGAGCCCTGTAGGAACAAATTCTCTACCAGTTTTCCTTGGAGTTGGGGGAGCCACCTTAAGGGAATCAGTGAACCACCAATTCTGACATTGGGATTGAGAGTGAGAGATTGTGCCATGTCCCTTTTGTCTGATATACCAAAGAAATGCCAGCATTGATCCAGAACCTTGAGTGAAGTACCGATAACAGACTCTTTGATTAGAGATGGTAGTGTCGAGTATGAGAGAGAGAAAATAGACGATTTAAGGTTGTTTGTTTCCAGAATATGTCTTTCGAGCTGTAACCAGATAGGAATAAAATCGTCATCTCTGACTAGTAACCGTTGACCCAGTTTCGATAAGTGACTAGCCCAGTAATAGAATATAAAATTGGGGAGACTTAATCCCCCAAGGTTCTTGGGGAGACTACGTTTAAAGAAAGAACGTCTGGGACATTTACCCTGCCAAATAAATTTAGAGAGTGTGGAATGAAAGTGCTGCAGACATGACAAAGGAAGCCATATATTGAGCAGGTTCAAGGGATAAAAAAGGCGGGGCAAGACATTCATCTTGACGATGTTGACCCTACCCCATAATGAGAGAGGGAGTTTAGCCCATCTTTTAAGATTGTGCTGAATATTTACCATTAAATCATCCAAGTTGAGTTTTTTGAGTGAAGCAGGATCTGTAGAGAGGTGCAGCCCCAGGTATTTAATTGAGTGGGAGGACCACTTCATCCCAAACTGCAGAAAGCTGGCCTTATGTGTAAAAATATTCAATGGGAAGATTTCAGATTTAGTGAGATTTAATTTATAATTGGACACTTGGCTATTTTGAGCAATGATTTTTAACACATGAGCCAATGATTTATCAGGATGAGCCAGATGAAGTAGTATACCATCTGCGTATGCAGATAAGGTTAGTGTATGTTGATGTATTGAACAGCCTTGTATTATGGATCCTGTTTAATAGAGAGAAGAAGGGGTTCCAGATATAAATTGAAAAGAAAGGAGGATAATGGACATCCTTGTCTGGTGCCCTTAAACAGCAGAAAGCGGGATGAAAAAACCCCGTTGCAGAAAATTCTTGCAGAGGGTGCCTTATACACCGTCTGGATCCATCTGATGAACGAATCTGGGAAGTCCATTTTATTAAGTGTGGCCCAGAGGAAGTCCCAATTAACTCAGTCAAAGGCCTTTTCGGCATCCAATGAGATGAGGGCCATAGGGATATGAGAATTGTGGGTGGCCTGAAAGATATGAGAGAGAGTTCTAAGATGGTCAGCCGAGAAGTGGCCCTGCACAAATCCGACTTGTTCGGGACTCAACAGGTGAGTCCAAAACTTCTTGACCCTATTAGCTAGTACTTTTGTTAATATTTTAATATCACAATTTAAGAGAGAAATGGGCCGGTAGCTAGTCGGATCCTCAGGAGATTTATCTGGCTTAAGAAGTAGGACTATTGTGGCCTCCAGTAATGTGGAGTCTAGAGTGTCTGCATTATACATATACTCATATAGATTGAGCAAAAGAGGGGCTAACTCTTTGTGAAAGATTTTATAAAAGTTGGATGGGAAACCGTTGGGTCCTGGTGATTTATCTGGAACTAGGCCATTAACTGCTTCTTCCACTTCTGAGATAGAGATAGGAGAAGATAGAGCTAGTTTGTGGTGCATCTGTAGGCAGGGTAAGTTCAGGCCTTCCAAGTAACTCTCAATCTCTGATGGGGATGATGGGGTGGAATTTTTGCTATATAAAGAACTATAATATTCTTCAAAAACTTCGGTGATATCCCGGGGTGAGGTTTTAGTGGAGCCGTCTTGGGCTTGCAGAACCGGAATCAATCTAGAGCTTTCCATTTTCTGTAATCTCAGAGCTAATAGTCGACCTGATTTTTCCCCTTGATCTATGTATTTGGTCTGAGTTCTCAAAATGGCATATTCTGCTTTCTCTTTCAATAGATCTGAGTACTCATTCTTTAATGCTAGCAGCGTCTCTATGTCATTGGAGGACGGAGAATTCAGCAGAGTATTTTCTAGATCTTTAATACGAGTTAGGAGATCAAGTGCTTTACTATCTCTATCTCTCTTCCTCTTGGATGCTAGTTTGATTAGTTCCCCACATAGGAAGCATGTAAGGGCACACCAGACCAAATCAGCTCCAGGCATAGAGTCTTTATTATTCTCCATGTAAAAAGAAATTAAGTTTCTGATTCGAGAGACTATTTCCTCGTCTTTCAAGAGTTGTGTATTTAGTCTCCAAGATGTATCTCTTTGGAGATTAAAGTCTGGGGAAAGCGTTAGCCAGGTAATTGAATGATCTGATAGAATAATAGGCTCAATATCAGCTTGGTAAAGACCAGGTAAGAGTGAAGTACTAATAAGAATATAATCTATTCTTGACCATGATTGGTGAACATGTGAATAGAAGGAGAACTTACGGTTCCAAGGATGGAGGAGGCGCCAAGGGTCAGATAGTGCCAGGACATCCTTAAAATCTGTTAGTGCCCTTTGGGCTGGTGTAGGCTGTTTTGATAATGAGAATGTTTTATCCAATTCTTGAGATGGTGGTATATTCCAGTCCCCTCCCAAAATTATTTGGGCAGGCAAGAGTCCACCTATCTTCCCTGCTAAACTCATAATGAGCTCTGCATCCCCTCCAATAGGCCCATATATGGACCCCAGCACTACTGTTTTGTTATTAAGTGCTCCTTTTACAAGAATGAATCTGCCTTCTGGGTCTACAATCTTCTCTCCTGCCAAAAACAATACATGCTTTTTCATTATAATAGCCACTCCCCTACTTGATGTCAATCCGCTTGAAGCAAAGACTTGAGCAAAGCCCTGTCTGTGTAACCAGTGTACCTCTGTATCTAGTAGGTGGGTTTCCTGAAGCATAAGAATATCTATTTTAAGTATCTCCGAATTTTTGAAGAGCTGATACCTTTTTGTTTTGTCTCTGATACCTCTTATATTCCATGCGGCAATTCTAAGTGGTTTTACTGGCATCCTGTATCTTTAACCAATAAACATCATAGAACATCATAGACCACAATAACCAGCCCCTATGGCACACTCCAACCCACCCCCCAATCCTATATAAGAGGGTCCATATGGACAGCCCCAGTTAACAACATCAAACATCCCAACCCAGATACGGAACCAGGTTGGGGTAGTCCCAATAATGCCCTGAGACCCCCCACCCTCCCTCTCCCCCAAAGAACAATTATAACTATTTACACTAAAGCCCCATAAAAAAACAATCAACCAAATTAGTAGCATTATGCTGATAAGTGAGGCTTTAACCCCCCTGGCTATAACTCAGGCAACCAACTTAATTCGGTGTTTTGACTTGTTGTGGGTGAAGGTCAGTTGAGCCTGTGTATGAAGATGACCCTTTAGGGATAGGTTCCTGCGAGTTATGCCAATCCCCTTAAGCTTCAGCTCCCGATGCACGTCACCCAAGCACATCCCTGTCCCAAGCTTCCCCCCAACCGCCCCAAACAACCACTGTGTTCCAACATTCATGGGACGTGTGTTACCGTTAAGAGATTGTGAAATAAACTTTGAGTGTCATAACCGCCCTCTTGTACCACTGTATATTTCCCGGTGACTTGAGTCTCATTAGAGAATTACCCTGAGCGGAGTAGCACAACACCTCTACCTTCCACTAGTATTAGGCATCTTTAGGTATCCCTAATTTATTTCTATTGTCCTGGAGAATTCTCATCCCTTAATAACAGTGCTCCATTTCTTAACAACTAAAGCACTCAACCTCCATGGAGCCCCTCACATCACCCAGTTACCTGCAGAATCTATCTCGTTCCACTCTCTATGCAGCAACCATAAATTGATCAGCTCAGACTAATTAGTCCTGTTCTGGCCAGCGAATTTGTTGAGTCTAAATGAGATGCCATCTGTCCCCAGGTCCTAGTACTGTTATCCTAACCCTAAGCGAATCCCAGCAAGCCATGAGATGCCCCTCCAAACCCCAGAAAGACCTAGTTTAATTCAGACAGTAATCAAGCCTATTACCCTCGTGATCTCGCCCCAGACATTGACCAAGCCACCTCCGACTGAACAAAGAAGCAACCATATAGGCCAACGATTCATCAGTGGCTCTCCTCCCCCCACGTTAAATCTAAACTAAATATTCAGTGCGATAGACGGCCCACCTCAGTGAGCCAGGGATCGTCACAAACCCAGGGGCTACATATTGGTTATACCTGGTGACCGTAAAAGAAAATATTGTGCCTACTTACTGAGAATTAGTGCTTCCCTTCGATTAACATGGTTCTGAGCAGGGGACCCAAACCGGGGTAGGACTTGACCTGGTCCATTCCTGAAGCAGTCCCCCACCAACCGAAACCAATACTATAGTTCCAGTGGTCTTCCTATTCTGGGAGCACACTTCTGATTCAGCAAGAGGAATATTATGCCTACAATTTCCCACTAAGACCAGAGCCCTCTCTACCTCACTTGACTACAGACCACAGGTAAATCCAATATCTGCTAACAGCAAATGATCATGACTTTAAAAAAGGCAAAGAAAGCACTAACAGAAAAAGGGGAAGGACAAGTTTAGTAAAACTCGAAATTATAATTATACAGTCAGCCCGCTTTAAAGAGTTCAGACAGTCGGAGGGTAAGGTCCTTGATAGCTTGCTCCGGTGAGTCGAAAGAAATCCAGCTATTATCCAGAAGGACTTGTAATTTCACCGGGTATTGCATCCTGAAATGAATGCTAGCTGCTATTAACTTGGTCACAATGGGATGAAAGGCAGCCCGCCTTTGTCTAGTTTCTCGAGGTAGATCCTGATCTTCGAGGCCTCCCACATAATTGTTTGCAACTCCTTCACCTTCACTAAAACATGTTGCTTCTCAATATAACTGAGGAACTTGATAATTATCGGTCGTGGAGGAGATCCTGCAGAAGGTTTTGGTCCGAGAGACTAGTGGGCCCTTTCTATGTGGTATTGAGGGTTTAATGGGGAAGGGCCCACTACCTTGTGGAGGAATTTCTGTATAAAAGTAATGACATCCGCACCTTCCTCAGATTCTGGGAGCCCAAATATCAGTATATTGTTCCTTCTGCTTCTCCCCTCCAGGTCTTCTGTCTTAAGCTGAAGTTTGTGGAGCTGCTGCCTGAGTAAGGCTACCTCAGGGTCAACTTTCTCCCTCCATCTCTCTTGCGAGGCTATCTTAGCTTCCGAGTCGTCCACTCTGGACTGGAGGCCTGTAAATTCTTTTTTGATCGATTTCAGCTCCAAGGTTATGTCTGCTAGTAATTCATGGAAGGGTAACAATTCTTGTAAGAACCTCTCTTCTGATAGCGGTGTAGTGGAGGTGCTAGGTACATTTGACTTGCTGGGATTTCCTGATCCCTGGCTCCTCAATTTCTTGGAAAACTTCTCTGGAGTGGTAGGCAGGGTGTGCCGCATTGTGGCCTGTTTAATTTCTGACTCCATGATCGCGGTTATACTACGCGATCGCTAAATTAACACTCCTATGCTATTTCAAGGAGGAGTAGTATTTACTAGACCTGTAATTTGTTCAAATCACTCTCTTTGTACTTGTTTAGCTGCTTAGTTGGAGGCGGTACAGCGGAGCTCGAGATCAGTGCAGCTGCTAGCTTGACTGCATCACGTGATCTCTCCACTGTGATTTTCTTAATGTGTCCCATACATTGATTTTGCACACCAACTGCACCATTGTGCGCTACATGGGCAGAAACACGTTTTGGGTGAGATG
Source organism: Neoceratodus forsteri (assembly GCA_016271365.2). Lineage (NCBI taxonomy): Eukaryota > Metazoa > Chordata > Ceratodontiformes > Ceratodontidae > Neoceratodus > Neoceratodus forsteri. Next base: position 31,552,983 of record JADMNL010000035.1, read on the forward strand.
TGAAAAATTACAGCTATACTACTCATAAAAAGGTGTGGTAAAATGGCAATGTTGAAAATCTGGAGTGGAAATATTGAAAATTCGCAAACCTACAAGCATGCATAGGAACTGCACAACACACACTCATAAAACAGTCATTTTTAGGAATTTTTTCACCACATTTTCAACACAGCCATTTTAAGTTCTCTGCTCATGAACAGTGTCACTGTGATTTTCTTAATGTGTCCCATACATTGAGTTCGCACACTGACTGCGCCATTGTGCGCTACATGGGCGGAAACACGTTTTGGGCAGGATGTGAAAAATGACAACTGTACTGCTCATGAGGAGGTGTAGTAAAATGGCAATGTTGAAAATCTGGAGTGGAAATATTGAAAATTCGCAAACCTACAAGCGTGCGTAGGAACTGCGCAATGAACGCTTGTAAAACAGTCATTTTTAGGAATTTTTTCACCAAATTTTCAACATAGCTATTTTAAGACCTCTGCTAATGAATGGTGTCACTGTCATGGCATTATTCAGGCCCAAAGGGTGATTTCATGCAGTGACTGCGCAGTGACTGCAAAATCACCCCTCGGGCCCGAATAACACCATGACAGTGACATAATTCATGAGAAGGGGTCCCAAAAACCTCATGTTGAAAATTTGGTGCAATAATTCCATAAAATGCCTGAGATATGCAATAAAGTTAAAAAAACCCTATCTAGCCCATTATACAGCTTACCGACATTTCCTCAGTTTGCTGTCGCCTTTGAAGAGTGCAGACGTGTTCCCGGTCCACTGAAGATCATCGCGACGAGCTCCGGAGGTAAGTGTGGGGGGGTGTGGGGAGGCTGGGTGCGCAGTGGGTGGGTGCAGGTTGTGGGAGGGGCCTGGGAGAAGCGCCGTGGGACCGCTTTAATTTACAGATTTAAAAAAAAAAAACAGATGATGTGGGATGTTTGCCATGCTGGGGTGGGCTCCCAGCATGGCAGAAGGATGGCTGGGGGGGCCGTGGAGCTGACGGGGGATTGGGCACCCCCATCAACAGATGATGCGGGATGGGATGTTTGCCACGCTGGGGTGGGCTCCCAGCATGGCAGAAGGATGGCTGGGGGGGGCCTGGAGCCGACGGGGGATTGGGCACCCACGTCGGCAGGCAATGCAGGATGTTGGTCACGCTGGGGTGGGCTCCCGGCGTGGCATCAAAGATTTGGGAGGGGGTGGCATATCGCAGTGCTGTGTATGACAGCTGTGGTTTTCTTTGAAGAGAAGACCACCGCTGTCATACACAGCACCGCGTCTCGATTGGTGCAGGACTGCCACGCCTGCTCAATGGAGCAGGGGATTGCAGGAGGCACCTCCAAAGTGTCCCATTCTCCCAAGACATTCCTTGCGCATGTGCACAAGCAAACGTAAAAAATGACTGTTTTACTAGCGTGCGTTGAGCAGTTTCCACGCGCACTCGTAAGTTCATGAATTTGTAAGATTTTCACTCCAGATTTTCAACATAGGCATATTTCCACACCTCCTTATGAACAGTGTAGCTGTCAATTTTCACATGCTGGCTGAAATGTGTTTTTGCGCTTCCAGTGCAAAATAGCGTGGCCACTGCTTGAAATCGGTGTTCGCTACAGAGTAAGACAATCACAGTGACACTGTTCATGAGCAAAGGTCCCAAAATGCCTATGTTGAAAATTTGGTGGAAAAAGTCCATAAAATGGCTGTTTACGAAAGGCATGCGTTAGTAGCAGTTCCTATGACACTATGTTCGAATTTGTAATATTTCCTCCAGATTTTCAATATTGCCAATTTCCCACATCTCCTTATGACCAGTACAGCTGTCATTTTTCACATCCTGGCCGAAATGTGTTTTCGCAGTTCTGGCTTGCAATAGCGTGGTAGCTGTGGGAAATCATGTTCAGTACAGAGTAAGAAAATCACAGTGACACTGTTCTTGAGCAGACATCTTAAAATGTCTATGTTGAAAATTCAGTGCAACAATTCCAAAAAATGACTGTTTTACGAGCGTGCATTACGCAGTTCCCACGCGCACTCGTAACTTCACAAATTTGTCATATTTTCACTCCAGATTTCCAACATTTGCATTTACCCACACCTCCTTGTGAGCAGTACAGCTGTCATTTTTCACATCCTAGTCGAAATCTGTTTTCACACTTCTGTCGCAGAATAGCGCGGTCGCTGTGGGAAATCAGAGTTCGGTACACAGTCAGAAAGTCATAGTGGCACTGTTCATGACCAGAGGTGACAAAATGCCTATGTTGAAAATTTGGTGAAATAATTTCACTGAATGATTGTGTTACAAGTCCGGGTTGCGCAGTTTCCACACAGGCTCGTACTCTTGAGCACAACCAGGACGTTAAGGTTCCTAAGACAGACACTTAAGAAGTTACTCAGATGCAAGAGGAGTTGCAGAGAGGTACTCTGTTGGGATATGGATGCAGAAGGAACATGGATACAACTGGGGGAGGCCTGCACAAATGCTAAACACCAATGCAAATACCAGCAAGCGAACGTTCGGCATTGACTAATGCTTGTTTGTTGGTCCAATATATTCGAAGATGTGGCTTCTTACTGCCTGAGTTCTCTGTAGTGTCAGTGGCTGTGAAAAGTTGGGGACAAAGGTAAAGTGGCTTTAAATTCCTTGTCTGTAATTGGTAAACCATTTATGAGGGTGGCCGTGGACATTGTGGGGCCACCAACTACCCTAAATTTCACAGGTAATCAGCACATACTGGTCATTGTAGATTAAGCCACTGGGTACTTCCTCCATAAATGAGTGGAAGATGGATGATAAACTTCATGAGATATTCAGTCAAGTGGGATTCCCCCAAGTAATTCCATCAGACCAGGGCACCAATTTTATATCTGCCCTTATGACCACTCCGTGGGAAATGTATGGAATGTGGCAACCCAGAGCCTCTCCATGCCAACCCGAGACCAATGGGTTCGTTGAACGTTTTTTTTTCCATCTGGCCTGAGGTGCAGCTGGTCAGCCAGTGCTGGCATGCTTAAAGAATTAAATTAACTTTTTACATCTTTCTCTTGCTTTGCTGGCTTCCTGTGCCAGTGAGCATACTTAGAAACATAGAAACATAGAATTTGACGGCAGATAAGGACCGCTTGGCCCACCTAGTCTGCCCATTTTCCTACCTAACAGATAAGCTGCAGATCCTAGTTAACCAACAGCTTACTTCCTCTTACCTGCCCCTAGGACTGCCTTATGCCTGTCCCATGCATTCTTGAAGTCCACCACTGTTCTTGACTCCACGACCTCCTCAGGGAGGCTGTTCCATGCATCCACAACCCTCTCAGTGAAAAAATACTTCCTCACATTACCCCTGAGCTGTCCCCTCTATCTTCAAATTGTGCCCCCTTGTTCTTGCACATCTCTTTTTCTGGAAGATGCTACCCTCTTGGATTTTGTTAATTCCCTTGAGGTACTTGAAAGTTTCTATCATGTCCCCTCTCTCCCTTCTTTCCTCAAGAGTATACATATTAAGCTCCTTTAGTCTTTCTTCGTATGTCTTCTGGTGCAGACCCTGCACCATTTTGGTTGCCCTCCTCTGGACAGCCTCCACTCTACTTGAGCAATAACTATGTACATTCCCCAGATGCAGGGCAATTCCTGCCTTTTACTCATGGTTCTGCACAATCAGTCCTTGGGTGGCACAGATGACTGAAGTCCAAGGGTAGATGGATCAACAAGCGAATAACTGGGCTTGATGCTTGAACCAACTGGAGGGAGCACAGAATGCTGCAGCTTGGATCTTAAGCTTGATTAGAGAGCACACAGTTTGTCCCCTTCAACCTATTGAGGCCTGTTGCAGAGCACTAGCAGGGCCTGCCAGCCACAAGGGGCCCCATAGCCTGGCTCCCTGCCAGTCAGAGTGCCCTAGCACTCAGAAACAAAGTCTGAGATCCCCTGCAGTCAGAAGACCCCACTTAATGGGGGTTAGCGAGTTCCTCACCTGGCCCAATCTTTAAGATGGAAGCGTTAAACCTTTTTCATTTCTCTTCATAACTAGATATGGGGTGTAGCCAAAACAGGCTCTGTTTCTCTCCTGGAGTTTAGGCTCTGAGGAACAGTGTAAAGTTTAAAACTCCAGGAAGACACAAGAGTCTCTTTCCTCAACTGTATTTCAGGAGCAGGCAGCAGGCATCTGCCCAGATAGCACCTGCTCACCCTTCTGCTTTCACAGTCTCTCAACTTCAACACAGCCGGGCAATACAGACAGAAAAAAGCAAGTATTATAGGAAGTAACTCACTAATACCTGGGCCAACAGTAAAAACTTTAGGAGCAACATAAAAGATGTCACTGGCAGAGACTCCAAAGTTGAGCCCGCTATGCTCAATATTAATGGTACCCCTACGCTGGACCCTCAGATCATTGTCAATACTTTTAACAGTGCCTTCATGGACCTAAGCAGTGTCCTCCCATCTGACTTCTTCAACATCCCTGCTGAAAACTGCATTCCAGGTGCAAATGAACAATCCTCTAGCCCACCTCCTTTTTGTTTCAAAGAGATCCCTCCACACTTGGTCAGGAAATACATTTAAAAGTTCTTGGGAAGTCAAGGTACAGTGGGGACTCTCTAGATCTCAAACTTGTATCCCTTATCATTGATGAAATCATTCTGTCATTAACAAAGATTCTTAACCTTTCCCCACATCTGAAAATCTGCCATGGTTACACATTTTCACAAAGGCAGAGACAGCACAATACACTCTAATTACAGACCAATCTCAATACTACTGCCTATCTCTTAGGCACTTGAACGAATTGCTACAGGCCAGCTGCAGGAGTACATGGAAGAATATTCTATACAATGCCCTCAACAGCATGGATTTAGAAAGGGACACAGCACCACCTCTGCACTGTTGGAATTCACTGGGTTCATTCACCAAGCACTGGATCAACGTTAGCTTGTAGGTACAGGACAAGCATTTCCCCCTCACTACCAGAAGGGTCAGAGGAAGCTGCACACGATGGGTATCAAAGGAACTTCTGGTGCAAGTGAAAGAAAGGGACTGAAAATGGAAAGCTTACAAGGCATCCCCCAACCCCCATCTTTGGAATGCCTATAGACAACAACAGAACATATGTAAACAGGCAGCCAAATCATTAAAATGCAAATACTACCTCTCGAAACAGAGTAGCTCCCTCAGGAACCCTCATAATTTCTGGGCCACCACTGGGTCCATATTAAACCCTCGCATGGGTAACCAGATTACCAGGATCAAAAACCCCTTGGGTAACATCTCAGATCCCTCTAAAATTGCGGACACGTTCAACACCATGTTCACCGACCTAGCCACCTATCTCAATAAACTCCCCCCTCAACCACCTGTTGGAGGTAACATCAGCCAGAACTGCCCTCATTCTCACGCTAATCCCGCATTCCCACCCTCCTTTTATTTTAAGGCCATTAGCCAGAGAGTCACTACCAAACACCTGAAGGCACTGCTGGACAGAGGTGGCCCCAGCAGTGATGGTCTTTGCCCGGTTTCCTAAAACTGATTTTCTGCACCATTGTCAAACCCCTTACTTTCATCTTCAACCTTGCCCTCTCGTCTTCCACTGTGCCAGACTCCTGGAAGCTTGCACACGTTATCCCTTTTTTTAAGACCGGTGACCGACTTGCACCAGAAAACTACAGACCCATCTCTCTCCTCCCTAATCTCAGCAAATTACTTGAAAAAAATCATTCATTACTAGTTATCTGAACACCTGGAAAAGTACAACCTCCTATGCCCCCTCCAACATGGTTTTCACAAACATCATAGTACCTCTTCTGCCTTGACACTTTTTACAGACCACATACTTGGAAACATGGACAAGGGGAAGGCCACAGGTGCATTTTTTGTGGATCTATTCAAGGAGTTTGACTTAGTTGACCACCAGCTTCTCAACTCCACTCTTTGCAGTTTTGGTTGCTCATCTAACACTACACCCTGGTTCCACAGTTATCTCTCTGGTAGATCCCAGCCTGTCATCATAAACAAAGTACACTCTTCCACTTCACCTGTTGGTACTGGTGTCCCCCATGACACAATACTTAGCCCTTTGCTTTTTTTCATGTTTATAAATGCGCTCCCAGCAGATAGTGTCACCTGTAATTCACTCCGATGATTTAGTCCTCTACTATAGTGACAACTCGCTTGAATCTATCTCATCCACCCTCTCTGTCAACTACGGTGCTGCTCACAACTGGTTCCTCTCCAACAAACTGATAGTCAGTAACAAGAAGACTAAGAATATGCTCTTTGGCTCCAAATCCTTCCTGACCAAGGCCGCCAAAGCCAACTCATCCCTCCTGGTTCACATCCCTGCAGAACCCCCGCTTGACATTGTTCCTGCTTTCAAATACCTTGATGTTACCCTCGACCTTTCTCTTACTTTTGTGGAACACATCAACAACACCATGCGGAAAATCCACCAAAGACTTGGTGTTTCCTACATGCTAAAGCAACTACTATCCATGGAAGCTCTCCTTGCCATCGCGCTAGGCAATCTTCTGCTCCTGCTAGACTACTGCTTCCCTGTCTACTCTCTCATGTCCTCCTCTTTGCGCACCCATTTAAACTCCACTTACAATTTCATATGCTGCTTTGTGCTTCAAGTTCCTTACTCCACCCACCACTGTGCTCTCTGCCAGTCTCATGGATGGCTCCCATTACAGGGTCACTTTGACTATACCATGGGTTGTCTAATTGCAAAACTCCCTCAGGAGCCACCAGTCATCACCCTACTCTTCTCACAGACAGAGTGGTACCTAGGAGTCTCAGGGTAACCTCTATTCACCCTCTTGAAGTGCCATGTATATCTTCTGTTATGGGCAGTCGAGCTTTCTCAGTCTCTTCCCCCACCCTGTGGAATAAATTACCTGCATCCATCCACTCCTCTGCCACCCATCTGTCCTTCAAAACCAATCTACGCAATTGGCTTCTAGTTGGGTCAGGCTGTAACTGCCCCCAAGACAATACCAGAGGGAGCGGGCTATCAAGATGCTAGGACCTGGTGAGCTGTTGGGACAACTTCCATCGCCCTACATTTCTGGCCTTTCCCACTCTGTTTGTCCCTTTGCTTTCTCTGCCAGCATTAATTGCCCCCAATATAACACCAGTGGGTGCAAGCCATCGTGGCACCAGGACATGCTGTGCCATCTTTTGGGACCCCTCCTCTTCCTCCAACTCACCTCCCTGTTGCCCCCTAGCCTTCTCTACCTGCATCGTACCTCACGGTACTCTCTGCTCTCTTAAGCTGTTCTTACCTCTTTGTAGTACTACTGATCCACTGTTTTGATATTTCTCTAGCAAGTTTAAGCTTCTATGCCCCTAATTATCCTAGATCATTGTCAGCTTGTATAGCCTGTATGCTCTATGTAAGTTTCCATGCACCTACTAATTTAGCCAACTGCCCACTGTTACAGCAGGTTGGCAGCTTATATAGACCTTGAACACTGAAATTATGCTTGCAGACCTGCTTTGTCTCTAGCACGTGTTAATTACCTCATCTGGAGGTACGTTACCAAATCTTGTATTATATTGTATATATTGTATTATATGTGTTACTCTGTACAATTGCAATTTTTGTACATAGCCTCTGTTGATTATGTTATTTTGTAGCCACATCTGTGGCCCACGTCATGTCTGAAAATGGTCCAATGGATAAGTGCACTTACCTGGTTACCAAAGACATACATACATACATACATAAATAAAGATGCAGCCTTTATAGATCTTTCAAAGGCCTTTGACACAGTGAATCACCCTCTTCTTCTCAAGTAACTATCCTCCACTGGCCTCTCTGCAGAAGTACTGCCCCGGTTGAAAGCTATCTGGTTGGCCTCTCTCAATGGGTGAAAATATCTAATGTCTCCTCAGAACACCACTAAGTCCACTCTGGTATACCCCAGGGCTCCATCCAGGGCCATTTCTCTTTAATATCTTTCTAAACAACCTACCTCACTCCTGTAAACAATCAGTCCTTCTCTATGCAGATGACACAGTCATCTTCACCAGCAGCACTGACCCAGAGCCCCTGGAGCAGCAACTTCAGGACAGCTTTAATGAAGTTGAGGAATGGTTCAGAATCCACAAACTGATTCTAAATTACTAAAAAACTAAAATGATGTTGTTCTGTGGTGCTCGCAATAAGCACTGAAACTCTACTCTAACCATCAGGAACTCCTCTGGTGTCCCCCTTGAACAAACTCATGACTACTAGTACCTAGGGGTGACTGTGGATAGCTGTCTTTCCCATGAGCAGCATATTAACAATGTCGCCAGGACTGTTAAGCTCAGGATTGGGTTGTGACATCGACATAAATGTAATCTTACACACAAAGCCCTAAGGCTGACTATTTATATTTCAGTTGTATCTATTGTTGACTATAGCCTAGTCATCTACGGCTCTGCCACCTCTACCTCCCTCCACAGGATATCAATGGCATTTAACAAAGCTTGTCATCTCCTTACAGGTGCAGCATGACTCACCCATACATGTGACCTGTATGAACAATCTCATTGGCTTCAGTTTTATGGAAGGATCCGTTACCAAACTTGCCTGCTAACGTAAAAGGCTCTTTTAGGGCATATGCCTCCTGGTGTGGCAAATCTTCTAACATACTAATTGCCAGCAGATTAGGCCTTATGATCTATCGAGTCTGCTCGAACCTCAGATCCCTAGTTGGGTGCCGAGGCCCCCCCCCTTGTGTTCCAGAAACCTCTATCATCCATCCCCACCCCCTGGGCCAGGCCATCATCTGATACATCCGCTTTCTGTGTCTGTCCCACCCTCTCTTGAAGCCCTCCACTGTGCATCTCTGAACCAGCTTGCCAGGCAGAGCATTCTAAGGGTCCACTACCTTCTCAGTGAAAAACCTCCTCCTCTTTTCCCCCCTCACCCTTCCACCTTCCAACTTCAAACCATGCCCTCTGGTGATACCTCCCTGCTTTAGTCTAAAGATCCCCTCCATGTTTATGCTATTTATTCCCTTGAGGTACTTGAAGACCTCAATCATGTACCCCCCTCCGTCTCTCCTCCAATGAAAACAGGCAGAGCTCCTCAAGTCTGTCCTTATACGTCAAATCCCCTAGTCCTCATATCATCTTAGTTGCCCTCCTCTGTACCATCTCCAGGAGCTGTATGTCCCTCTTCAAGTGTGGTCTCCAGTACTGTACACAGTACTCAAGGTGTGGTCTAACCAGTCCATTGTACAGCGTAGAATCACTCTTGCTCCTAGAGGTGATCCCCTTATAATGCATCCCAACATCCTGTTTGCCTTGCTAGCCGCCTCCTGCACTGCTCAGAGTTATTCATACATGCATCCACCATGACCCCTAGGTGTCTTTTTCCTCTGTTGAGGCCTCCAGTGCCTCCCAGGGTGTACCTGTGTTTAGGGTTTCCCTGCCCAAGATGTAACACCTTGCACTTGGTGATATTGAAATTTAATTTCCATGTGTGAGCCCACTTTCCAGGATGTCCAGGTCCCCATGCAGGACCAACCTTCCCTCTTCCCCCTCAACTACTGCTCTCATCTTGGTGTCATCAGCGAAGAGACTTATTTCACACCCTATATCCTCCATGATGTCCGATATGTATGCATTAAACAGGATCAGACCCAGGCCCCCTTCTCCAGCTCTCAGTGCACACATAGCTCAGCCAATCAAATCATCTCTGTCCCAAGATGCCGGACTACCCAAAGGCAACACTCGTTTGGTTACAGGACACCTCTGTGGTTTAATCTGCTGCCATTGGAAATCTCCTCATTACCAAAATTGGGTCTGTATAAAACTGCTCTTTGCCAATACCTCATAACTAACAGCTCTTGTGATTGCTTCACCTAGCCCCTGACCACCCTAGAATGCCTCCCCACCATATGACCTTTTGACCTGACCATCACCCTATGCCCTTTCAACCTAACCACCCCCATTTTAGCTCTGTCCTTGCCCTACCCTCCCTTATTCCACCTGTGCCCTCAACCCACCCTTCCATCCCTCCCCTACCTAGGTTCCATGTCATAATAGTGAACGCAAAACAGCAATCGCTATTATGATGTGTGTATATCACCGAAAAGCATTTAGTTGATATACAATTCTCTAACCCCACTTCTGGTAATACTTAGTGCTTGTGGCCGGGGGCAGGGGCCACCCACACCTCCCTGCTTTTATATTGTCAACTCCAGAGGGTGCATAATGTTGAAGGAAAACTCGACAGGGAAAAAATGCATCCGCAAGCAGTGGCAAAATATTCACTTGGTCCGTCGCAAAGTCATTGCCTACTGCCCCATAGCCAGCCACCCTCACCACCACACCACAGGGCTGGCTCAGCTGCAGCAGGCTCTCCTTCCTATCTCAACTCTCCTTCCTATCCCTCCCCTCCACCTCCATAACCCTCCCCTTCCATTCGCTTTCCTTGCTATTCCAGCGCTACCTCTGCGGGGTAGCTGATGATGACAGCACTATAAATGAGTCACTGTTTTTTGTTTTTTTTAACTTGTCTTTTTATTTCCAGGCATCTTTAGACATGGTACATACTTTATCAAATACAGATAGGTACATCCCTCATTCTTAGGACACTACAGAAGCAAAATATCTCAATCATCTTTATCACCATAACAATTTTTATATCTTCTCCAAACCCTAATACTATATTTACTTTTCTTCCTATCTGTTTCCTTCCTTGATCCATTCTATACTGTCCCTGAATTCCAAGATTTTATTCCCATTCCTTTAATCAGTCATCTTCTTCCACATTCTTTCTTTGTTGCTTCCCTCTTTCTCTCATTCCATTCCATCACTATGTCCCTTGAAATTACCCTTTATTGTACCATGTCTGTACTTCTCATATTCCATCTTGTATATGTTGAAGATACCCTTTTATCTAAATACTAGTCTTTACCTTTTGTTTTCATAACATTATGCAGGATGTGTCCCCGGGCGATTCATTTTTCTCCAATCCACCTTCGGAATACCCTCCCCACCTCTTCCCCCTCTCCCATTCACCTCTTACTCATCTTCTTCCTATGTTGATATCTTAAATCTTCCTATCTCTATTTCTCTTCACCTATCTTCCCCCTCTATGTTAAGTATTGTTCTAATACCATCTTTTGTGTGATTTCTTGGATATATTTATAATAGGGTAACCATCTGGCATTAAACCTTTCTGTCCTTAACTGCACTTTTGCTCCTATACTTTCTAATTGCTTAATCCTTTCCATATTCTGTTTCCACATCTCCACTGATGGTGAGGACCGCATAAGCCATCTCTGTGTAATTGCCTTTGTTGCTGCCGCCACACAAATGTAGAACACATATTTATAGTTTTTCCTTGACAGATCTACTGGGGGAAAGCCCAAAACCAAACTTTCAAACTGAGGAAGAAGGTGCAAATCAAACATTCTCATTATAATTTCCTTTATGTCTGCCCAGTACTTTGCTAGTACTGGACACCCCCAGAAAATATGGAAGTGTGAGCCTACTCCTCCACAGCCTCTCCAGCATTTATCTGAATTCTGTCTATCGTAATATTTAGTTAACGTTGGAACTCTGAAAAATCTAACACTTAGTTTCCATCTAAATTCTCTCCAATTTTGTATACTAGTTGTTCTCTGTATGCCCTCCCAAATTTCCCCCCATCTTTCTGGTTGAATCCCATATCCTATTTCCTTTTCCCATTTTGCTTGTATATTTCCCCTGTATTCCTTGCCTTCCCCTTTATATAACAAAACATACATTTGTGCTACTATCCTTTTTGTATCCCTTGACAACATTCTGTTTTGTATCAGAGCTATCTCCTCTGTTAGGGGGCCGGCCACCTCTGCTACTCCTATCTCCTCCATTACTATATTTCTACATTGGAAATATTTGAATAATTCCTTCTGAGACAACTGAAATTCTTGCCGCAAACTCAGAAAAGACTTCACCTCTGTCCCCTCTACTATCTGGGCCAATGTTCGTATACCATTCCTGACCCAACTCCCCAGGGAGATAAACCCCTTAATACCCACTATGGCTGGTATATATTCCAGTGGGATATTCCGCCATACCTGAGCTGGCTCCCACCACCTCCATCTGATCTGGAGCCAGACTCTAAGAGTTTGTCTCGTCCAGCAATTCCTGACACTCGGTCAGGTTTGTGTCCATTATAGTCCATGGGAGAACCTGCACCGGCAGACTTATATGGGCCCTCCTTTCCATTTCCACCCAGTCTGGGGATTCGTTCTGTATCAAGAATTTCAGGAGCGGCATCATTTGGGCTGCATAAAAGTAAGCCCATAGATATGGCATCCGCCCTCCCCCTTCTTTTCTAGGTATTGACAACAGTTGTTGCCTAATTCGGGGCTTTTTCCCTGCTCAGATAAACTTGGCTAATTCTTTCTCTAAGTCCTTCCGATCTTTCTGGGTTTGTCTATCAGAAGGGTACTGAAGAGAAACAACCAGTGAGGTAGGATGTTCATCCTGACAGTGTCTATTTTTTGAGTAAGCCCCAACGGTAGTAATTTCCACCTCTCAAAGTCCTTTTGAATCTGTGTTTTTAATTTCCCATGGTTTATTTTATACAAATCCTTCATGTTCTGTGGGATTTTAATTCCTAGATATCTTATTGGCTTTTTAATGTATTTAAATGGTATATTCTTCTTTAGATCTTGATCCCATTCTCCTGAAATTATTTTCATTTCTGTTTTCTCTTGGTTTATTTCATATCCTGACATTTCGCCAAATTTCTGTATCAGGGTTAAAAGATGAGGTATGGCCTGTTTTGGGTTTGACATGTAAACTAATGCATCATCCGCGTAGAGTGATATTTTATTTACTACCCCTTCTACCGTTATACCTGTTATTTTCGGATGTCTCCTAATAGCTTATGCCAAAGGTTCAGTACTGATTGTGAATAATAACGGAGACAAGGGACACCCTTGTCTAGTCCCTCTTTGTATCTGAATCTGCGTGGAGACTACCCCATTTACCTTTACCCTTGCCGTAGGTCTACTATACAATAACTTTATCCATTTCAGGAATTCATCCCCCAGACCCATCTCCCTTAAGACCGCAACCAAGAACTGCCAGTTCAGGTGGTCAAACGCCTTTTCAGCATCCAGAAAAATGGCTAATCCCTGGTCTTTAAATTCTCTAGCCCCTTTAATGACATTCAGCAATCTCCGGATATTATCCGCTAGATGTCTCCCTGGGATAAATCCTGTTTGATCCATATGGATTAGTTTAGAAATTACCTTCTGTAACCTGTTAGCCAAAACTTTGGTCAGAATTTTGCAATCCTGATTGAGAAGGGAGATGGGTCTGTAGGAGGCACACCTATCCCTTGGCTTCCCTCCTTTGGAATAACTGTAGAAAGGATCATTTTACCATGTTGAGGGAGCCCTGCTCTTCTAAGCAGTTATTAAAGACTTCTGTCAGGATAGGGGCAATAGTCCCACAACTTTTCATGTATAATTCACTGCTAAACCCATCTGGCTTGGGTGACTTCCCTTGTTTCAGTCCTTTAATTACCTGGACTACTTCTGTCTGAGTAATTTTAGCTCCCAACTCCATCCTATCTTCTCTGCTTAGTTTTTGCAGCTCAAGATCCTTAAGAAAATAATCGATCTCCTCATCCACCTGTTCTGAAACTATTGACTCTGAATATAGTGTCTGGTAATAGTTCTTAAAGGCCTGTGCTATATCTACTGGTTTACTCCTTCTCTCTCCTGTTTTCTCATTTATTATAATACTTTTCACCATTCGGTTTGCCTCCTGCTGCTTTAGCCTGACTGCCAATGCATAAGCTGTCCTGTGCCCCACCTCTGAGTATTTGTACCCAGCCATCTTATCCATCTCTCTGCCTGTTTTTCTTCATATTCACTTAATTCTTTTTTAGCTAATTCCAATTGTTTTAATCTCTCCCCATCTTTTGGATCCTGTTTATGTTCTCTTTCCCTCTGATGAACCTCTTTCAGAAGTCTTTCCTGAGTGAGACTGGCCAGTTTTTTGTTTCTAGATGCAATACTTATCAGTTCTCCCCTAATTACAACTTTCGCTGTGTCCCATCTAATTGTAGGTTGACAGTCTTCATTTCCCTTTGCATAAAATATTTCATTAAATCTATCCTCTACCCTCTTGACTGTGGTTTTATCAGCCAAAAGGGAGACATTCAGTCTCCAAATTGGGTGTCTCTCTTCCTTCTCTATTATAAGGACCATCTCAACCGGCGCATGGTCCAAGTTGGTGAGCGAGTGAATTCGGGCTCCAGAGACCATGTACATACATGTCTTTTGGAGGAGAAATAAGTCAATCCTAGAATATGATCTCTGAACTGCTGAATAATATGTATAATCTCGTGTCCTGGGGAGGTTGGCTTGCCACACATCTACTAAACCTAGGCTTCTTATCAGCCCCTTAAGCCATTTAGACGCTTCCCTACCTGTCTGGGAACAACCTGACGATCTATCCATAAATGGGCATATCACACTGTTAAAGTCCCCCCCTATCAATATTCGTCCTTGAGGCAATCTTACCAGTTTGTCTATAATTTAAAAAAAAAAAACTGCCTCCTTTGATATTTGGAGCATAGAGGTTGATGACATGAAAATGGACATCTAGTACAGTACCAGATATTTTGACATATCTCCCCTCATTATCTGTATCTATCTGGTTAACTATGAGGGGGCACCCCCTTTTCACCAGAATTGCCACTCCGCTTTCCTCCCATCTCTTACCGTGAGGTATAACTTCTCCCACCAATGTCCGTCTCAGTTTCAAACCCTCTGCTTCCCCTAGGTGTGTTTCTTGAATAAGAGCCACATCACTTCCCAATCGCTTCAATTCAGCTAAGATTTTCGTTCGCTTGACAGGGGCGTGTATTCCTTTCACATTGTATGTTATTATCTTAAGATTAACCATCGTTGTGAAATATCCCTTTCCATCTCTTCAACCTCCATTGTAAATCCCTCGTGGAACCCCATCCTGCTTTTACACATAAACTTATTAAACCATTGAATAACCATTGATTAACATATCTCAACTTTCTAAAATTTTTCAACATCGTGGCAGCTGCTTCCCAGAGCTTGCCTCCCTTCTTAACTCAATCCCCCTTCTTATGCTTCCTAGGTGTGACTGCACATCTCAACTACTGTTAGCAAATTCCCAGTAGCTCATATGGGTGGGCCCACTAGCCACTGCCCTGCTTATCCCTACCTAGGGACTCGCTTTAGTTGTTTAAAGAAATGGCAGCAGTCACCGAGTGTAACCACCCCAGCTAATACTATGTACCAGCCAAGAATGAATTGGCAGCAGCCCAGGTCCAGCCCCCTCCCCCCAGCAAACTTCAGTCTTCTAATCAGCATTTACCTCACATCATTGTACAGTCTCTTGCTATGGAAAAAACAAGAAAGAAACCTGAAGTCTCTTATATGAATAACCTATGTTCATTTATACCCCCCAAAAGTTGCTCTCCAGTCCGTCTTCTCCTTCCCCACTCTTCAGACCGTTTCTTCTGATTCCCTCTCCATATCTTTTTGACTCTCTTCTCCTTCACAAATGTCCATTTCACCCTTCCTTGTGTTTCTCTGATTCTTGACTGTCCATCGCATTGAGCATCCTCGTAAGATCCGGCATTAAATATTTAGGCCACGGCCCCGCTAGGCTCTCTTTACCTTCCTCGATTTACCAGGCTCCATGCTCCTTCGATTAGTTTCTGCTCCAACAGGTCAACATCCAAATTTGGGATCACTATTTCTTTTTCCTTCAAGAATGGGACTGCATCTACCAAGGTTGGGTATATTTTGAAAGAAGAGCCTGTAAACACTTTCAGCTTTGCTAGATAGTTAATCTGGGCTCTGATTTGATGCTTATCTTTTAATTCTTTGATAACTGCTCTAATTTGGTTCCGGCGATACTGAAGCTCTGTCGAGAAATCTTGGTCTAGAAATACTTGTCCCCCTGCAAAAGTAAGGTTTCTGAGTCTCCAAGCTTCCTTTAATATGTAATCCTTTTCTTGAAAATTCAGCATTCTTACCACCCAAGACCGAGGTCTGGCTTTTTCATCTGTCGGCTCAGGCCCAAGAGCTCTATGGGCCCTTTCAATTGTTAGGGAGAAGTTCGAGGGTATAGTTATTAGCAGTCTCAGTACATGTTGAATAAAGTCTGCTGCCGTAGGGTAACCCTCTTCTTCCCCCTCTCTGATCCCGTATATTCTGAAATTATTTCTTCTCGCTCTATTTTCCGAGTCTTCAAGCCTGGCATGCATTTGTCTTTCCCTGTGCAGGAGATGTATAATTAGCCTATTCGTTGTGTCTTCTCTCTCCGTGGCCTGGGTTACTCACCACTCTACTCCTTCGACCTTCTTATTTATGTTTTTAACTTCCATCTTCAGATCTGCTATCGATGTTTCAATTTTTTGCACCGACTTAAGAATTTTGGCTACTGCTATTTCCACTGGTACTTTGGGTTGAGATTCCTCCTCCTCAAAATCAATCGATGACAATGAGGGGGACCGTGCTCTCGACATGGTTGCTAGGTCTTCTGTGCCTTTGTGGAGAGTAAGTTGCTTTAATTTACTGCTTTTCTGGTCTTGCCTCGACCTTTTCGGCTTGCTTTGTTTAGCTGACATTAACACAGCTTCCAATTAATAAGTTCAGCACTTTCTTCATCAGAGAGAGGTAGAAAAGGAGTTTTAAACAGCTGGGGAGATTGGAACTTGTTTCTGTAGGCTGTTACCATCTGGGTGACGTCACTGGAAGTCCAAGTCACTGTTTTTACAGTCGCTCATTTATTATCGTTATCATCACTGGATATCCCCTACTTCCTGACACATCCCCTCTTCATCTTCTTCTATCTTTTCTTCCATCCTTCCCTCTCCCCCTTTTTTCTCTTTGACAATGCCCCCAGTGCTGCAACACTTACTTTTGAGTCACAGGTTTTCTTAGAACCCACACCCCTTTAATCTTCCCTTACCTTTCTTCCATCCCTCCCTTCCCCCCTTTTTTCTTTGACAATGCCCCTTGGGCTGCAACTTTTAGTTTTGTTTCATAAGCTTTCTTAGAACTCAATATATGCAGGTTTTCTTTTATGCAACACTTTAATCTCTATTTTTTATTGTGTTATGATGTAATCTTATCTATATCCATTTGTTTGTATGTATGTACTGTATGTATATATGTGTCCCACCTTACTGACATGGAGCCTTTGTTAATTAGCTGTTTGCTCAAAGGTTGCAATCCAAGACTGAATAAATAAATAAAAAAACACAGCCATCCTCTTCGCTCTGGCTCACACACATTTCCAGAAACTCTTTCTCTCAGCAGTCCATCCAAGAAAGTCTTTTTTCTCACCATGCAGGTGAAGACAATCTCAGAAGAGGCTTTCTCTTCAACCTTTTTGCCCAAAACCAGTCCGTTTTCCATAACTTGTGTTCCAACAACCAGTGCTTAAGCCTTTTGTCCTTCCCTTTCCTCTTTAGATACTTTGGGCCTGATTCACAAAGCTTCAGGCATGGCACAAGGGATGTGTGCTAAAAAGAATGGTGCACGGTGCACCTTGCACCATAAGATATGCTGGGAGTGATTCACAAAGGGAGCCTGCGCCAAATGCAAGGCTGCCTGCCCCAAACGGGACTTGTGCCATCCCTGCACCCAGAAATGTGATGCAACAAGGTGCAAGAGGCCCTCTGGCAGATGCAAGTTGCCACATCCCCAAAAATGGTATTCACAAACTGCACCGTGATGACAGTTTTCTAAGTACCCTTAGACCAGCCAGGGCTGGACTAAAGGAACTTAGAAATCATCCCCTAGGGCAGCTCAGCACAGTGCCAGTGGTCTAGCATTCCCCCCATCCTGATGATGCCGTGTTAGTTAATAACAAATAGATCCCTCTCCCTGAACCGTGATGCCGTCCGTAGTAAGTAAATACTGACTCTCCTCCTCGAATACTGTTGCAATACACTCATATACAATATCTCTGGTAGTCTAGTGGCACCCCCCCACCTGGCAGTGCCCATCTCATCAGTGACTTGGCGACTGGCTCTGCCCACCCTTCACCTCCATGGCCAGCTGTCAACTGAGCTCTGACCGAGTGCTGTACTGTGCATAGTACGAGCTCAGTGAATGACATCTCAATCACTGAGTGCATACTGTATACAGTTCAGAGCTCAGTCAGAGCCCAGTTGGTGGCTGGCCATGGAGGTGAGCAGTGGGCAGAGCCAGCTGCCAACTCACTGATGAGATGGGCACTGCTGGGTGGAGGGGGTGCTACTAGATTACCACGGAAATGGTATATGGGTTTATTGCAACAGAATTCAGGGAAGGGGGTCTTAGTATTTATTAATTACTATGGACAGCATTGGGGTTTGGAGAGGGGGGCCACTAGACCACCTGCAGTGTCTTGTGGCTGACACTCCCAGTCTGCTGTATGTTTAGCACACTGCCAGATTTGATGCAGGCCTAGGGACTTGGCCACCGGGACCTGTAAGAGAATTGGGCGCAGGGTTCCTGGCACATTGGGCTTTGGTGCAAGCTGCTGTTTTGCTGCAGCTTGCACTGCTCCAAGCCCACTTTGAAAATTGGGCCCTTTGTCTTTGCTATGGTTAGACGGAGCCTTTTCTCTTTTCACAATTCTCTCATCAACCTCGCCTCACCACTGAGGTGTAGACAAAGACATAGAAGAGGCTTTCTCCTCATCCTCTTCACACAGAACACTTTCACAGCTATGGTGCCGCTTCCTGCCACAGCAGCCTTTAACAGGATCCTGCAGCTTTTTCTCTTTTTCTGCAAAGCTGTCTAAACCATTTTCACTCTCCATCTCCAGATGGGGAAAGGCACAACCAGCCATGGGGGACAGATTGCTGGCAGCCCCCAGGCAAGCCCTTTCCCAGGCTTGCAGCTCCATTCTCTCACAGGAGCTGGAGCCCCCATCCCAATAGAGGGGCTCCCATCGAACTGAACTAAAATCCAAGAGTTCCTTTCTTTGGAAGCTTCCTGGCAGCTCCCTATTGGCTGAAGCCACTGTCCTTAACCAAAATTATTATGTATGAGGCTCCCTCAATGCCTCATTGGTTATTGAAAAAGGTGCCTTAAATTTCCCCAGTATCCCCCCCAAGAGTCTTTTGAAACAGTCCCAGAGTCCTCCTGGTGAATCCGGCATTTCCATTGGCTGCAGCAAAATGGTTTATCCCCAGTCCACACAAGGTTTCAACTTTACACAGTCACTGCAGCCACCATAAACAAACTCCCCCACCATTCTGTAGCAGGTTCTGTGCCCTTTAAAGTGACTGCACTGTTCAACATTTTTAATTAGCTCCCAATTGCTGCTGCTGTTTTAAACTTCCCCTAGGCAGTCACTCACAGTCACAGTGCAGTCCATACAGTGTCCCTATATCTTTATCCCCCTTGAAGCCAGTTTACACATTTTATTTATCTTATCCTCCACAAAACTGTGGTAGACCTTCCCTCTGTTAGCCCCACTTATTACTTATTATGTTTATCCTTTCTTTTGCCTGTCACTGGCACCGTAACCTTTCCCCACGTGCTAGACAGGCTCAGCTTCATGATTTGTACATGCTGCCTCATTATTATTTATGAGGCGGCATTCTGATTCTCGAGCGTGACTGGTGCTCACAAACATTTATCTCCTGGCCTCCCCACCACCTCTCCAGTCTACCCAAAGTTTCCAGTCCCTTTCTTACCTTAATTAGGGACCGGGACCACCAAAGAAGCAGACCAAAAATGGCAGCGAATGGACAAAAGAAAATTATTTTCAAGTGCATGCACGAAAGGCCTCCTGGGCCCTGAGGGCAACAACTGGTGTAGACTTCATGCTACTGCTCCTCCGGCCCTGATCTAAACAAACTTTGGGGAGTGGGGTGGAGGAAGCACCAGAAAAACTGCAAGGACATTGTGGGAAAACCAGGGAAGATGGGAGCGACCTCAGGGGCTAAAAGGTAAGCCACTGACAGGGGGTTACATGTGAATCACAGAATAATCTCTCTAGGTGTAGTACCTTGAACATTAATTTAATTTCTGAGTGCAGGTCTGTAGTAGGCACCATGCGTATTGCAACTGTCCACTTAGTATATTCGTATACTATATGATCGAATGTTTTAATTCAGTATACGGTACACCATCGGGACTGCTGACCACCACATGGGACTGCTATTACTCCATCCCATTTCCCCAGACTGGTGTTGCTCCATCCTCTCTGTAACTGCTGTAGTGGCGATGCCCCAGCATTGTAACTGTTCTTGATTTCACCCCACCCCAGAGTTTTGCTGTTCCACCGACTCCATGACTGGTGATGCTTTCCCCTTCCCATGACTAATGGTGCCCCCATCCCCCATATGGTTGTCACAGCTTTATTTTGTTTTACGTTTCATAACTGTTGCATGATTAGGAAACTCTTCTTGGGATGCAATGCATATTTTTTGGTCCTGCTGCATATCCTTGAAGTCAGGCTGTTAATAATAACAGGGCTGTTTGTGTATCACCTTATTATAAAATTATATGACACTGTTTCACATGGCTGCATTCATTTACAGGAAGCCAGGCTTTGTGTACCACTCACTGCTGTTATTTCTATGCTGTTAGATTTCTTTATGCTGTAACATTTTTATAAGAAAGGTTGTGGCCTTGCCCAATGAGTGTGACTCACTGATCTTTTTTCTCCAATTGTGCATTCTCATGAAACTAGCGTGATGACAACATGTTTTCCCTAAACTGATTTCTCTGAAAAAAACTACAGTCCAGTCACCAGAGTAAAAGCATGTATTACCATCAAACAGAAACACTAACACCCAGTTCACAAGAACCTTCACAAGTCTCATCCACTCCTGAAATAAGCACGCTATTATGTAGCATGCTACGGCAGCCCATGACATGAGCATCGGTGATTGAGCACCTGCAATAACGGCGACTCAATCACGGCGCATCATCGGGGCTACTGATTAGGTAGGGTGACCGGATGGGGGGTCAGAGAATATAGCAATGGGATGTTGCTATATGTATGCACGCGGGGGGGGTGCGAGCATGCACAGCGAGGGGTGGGAGGGATTGTGAGGGGTGCTGCTGCAGTGGGTTGTCAAGCTGGCCCTGTGGTGTGGTGTGGTGTGGTGTGGTGTGGTGGGTGGGTTGGTAGCTTCAGTGGGCAGGGTGCTGGGTTTGGGTCTGGGCACGGGTGTGTTTTTGTTGTGCTCAGCTCGAATTATTTTTTTAAATGTTTTTGCACCCCCCTGGAGTTGAGAATCCTTAAGTAAGGGGCTGCGGGGGGCACAGCCCCTCGCATAAAACATTTAAAATACAACTCTCCTGTGCTGTTTTGCTGTGCGCTGGGGAGTCAGAGTGCCACAATTGATTTTCGGCACTTTGTCTATGTGATAAAGCCGATCACCTTTAGGCTTTCACCGTTATCACATAAATCTGCATACTACTATGCCCACCTACTACAATCTTTTCAAGTGCTTTAATTCCTGAAGTATTCCTGTTACTATGCCCACTAGCAGTCTTCGAGTGTTTCAACTCCTGAAATAAGCAAGCTGCTATTCCCACCAGAACCACCAGTCTCCATGTGTTTCAACTCCTGGAATAAGATGGCTACTATGAAGACCAGTGCCACCAGCCTTCAAGTGTTTCAACTCCTGAAAAAACAGGCTACTGTGCCTGCCAACACCATCAGTCTCCAAGTGTTTCAACACCTGAAATATGCTGACTACTATGTCTACCAGAGCCACCAGTCTCCAAGTGTTTCAGCTCCTGAAACAAGCAGCATGCTGTACCCACCAGTACCAACAGTCACCAAGTGTTTCAACTCCTGACATAAGCTGGCCACTGTGCCCAGCAGAACCACCAGTCTCCAAGTGTTTCATCACCTGAAATAATCTGACTACTATGTCTACCAGAGCCACCAGTCTCCAAGTGTTTCAACACCTGAAATAATCTGACTACTATGTCTACCAGAGCCACCAGTCTCCAAGTGTTTCAACACCTGAAATAAGCAGCATGCTGTACTCACCAATGCCACCAGTCTCCAAGTGTTTCAACTCCTGACATAAGCTGGCCACTGTGCCCACCAGAACCACCAGTCTCCAAGTGTTTCAAGTCCTGAAGTAAGCTGGCTACTACACCTGCTAGAAGCACCACTCTCTGTGTCTTTTAACTTCTGAAATAAGCTGCCCACTCTGCCTGCTAGTACCACCAGTCTCCAAGTGTTTCAAGACTTGAAATACGCTGGTTACTATGCCCACCAGTGCCATCAGTCAAGACCAGTGCCATTACCAGTTACCATGTCCAATCCCCACAGAACCATGAGAATAAATGTTGGATATTAATGATGGATACAGATGTTTTTGAACTTAGAGTTCCATAGTGTGTTCTACTAGCAAAGGTATGTAGTCAATTTTATGTTTTTATTTGAGGTTTTTTTTTGGGGGGGGGGTGGTAGTAAAGTCTCACTGAACAGTGTGAGCCAGATTTTTGAAAGGGTGGCACAGGACTTGCATCGAGCTCTTTGTCAAGCCAATTCTTTGCCACAGCTGTGCCATTCCCATTTGCCACTTCTGCAGCCAATTTTACAGTCTCGGGCTCAGTTATGACATTTTACCTACTTAATGCGGCGTGCACCAAATCTCTGGCGCAAGTTGGGGGGTGAGGATATAGCATGCACCAAGCAGGAAAGGGATCTTGGAGTTATCATCTCTGATGACCTCAAGGCAGGGAAACAGTGTGACAAGGCAGCAGGTAAAGCAAATAGGATGCTGGGATGCATAGGCAGGGGCATCACCAGCAGGAAAAGGGAGGTCATAATTCCACTATACAAGACACTAGTGAGGCCACACCTGGAGTACACTGTGCAGTTCTGGAGACCTTACCTATGTAAGGACATAGACAGGGTAGAGAAGGTTCAGAGGAGGGCAACAAAGATGGTGCATGGATTGCATCACAAGTCCTATGAGGACAGGTTGAAGGCACTGAACATGTACTCCCTGGAGGAGAGGAGGGAGATAGGGGATATGATAGAGACATACAAGTATCTTACAGGGAGGAACAGGGTGCAGGAATGCACTATTTTTAAGCGAAAAAGATGTTCCAGGACTAGAGGGCATGGGATGCCCATTTGCTAGGGTGGGCAGAGGGAGACTGTGAAAAGGCAGAGATACTAAACAAATATTTTTACTCAGTATTTACAAATGAAGAGAGGGAGGTACATAAAACAAACAGTAGTAACACTCTGGATACAGAAGTTGATACCAGCCCATTTACAGAAGAAAGGGTTCTGAAAGAACTCTTAAAACTGAAGGTGGACAAAGCAATGGGGCCTGATGGGATTCATCCCAGAATTCTAAAAGAACTAAGGGTAGAACTAGTGACACCACTGACTACCCTCTTTAACAAATCATGGGAGGATGGGGTGGTACCTGAGGACTGGAGGAGGGCAGATGTGATTCCCTTCACAAAAGTAGGAGCAAGGCAGAAGCAGGAAACTACAGACCTGTTAGTTTAACCTCAGTGATAGGGAAAATTATGGAATCACTTTAAAGGAAAGAATTGTTGTGTATCTAGAGGCCAGAGGGGCACAGGACCCTAGGCAGCATGGATTCACAGCGCCAAGGTCATGCCAGATGAATCTGATAGATTTCTTTGACTGGGTGACCAAAGTAGTAGACCAGGGAGGGCTGTGGACATGGCCTACCTAGACTTTAGCAAGGCATTTGACACAGTCCCACACAAAAGATTAATATACAAGTTAGCCAGCCTGGGAGTGGGTCCCAAGATGACAGCCTGGGTAAGAATTGGCTGGAGAATAGGACACAGAGAGTAATAGTAAATGGAGTCCACTCAGAAGAAAGGAGGGTTACTAGTGGGGTACCGAGGGTTCAGTATTAGGACCGGTCCTCTTCAATGTCTTTATAAGTGACATGGCAGAAGGACTGGAAGGAAAAGGATGTCTCTTTGCAGATGACACTAAGATCTGCAACAGAGTTGATGCACAGGGTGGGGTGGAAAGGATGAGAAGGGACTTGGCAAGGTTAGAGGAATGGCCAAATGTATGGCAGCTTGGATTCAATGCTAAGAAGTGCAAGGTAATGCACCTGGGAAACAAAAACACAGGGAAAGAGTACACAATGGGGCGTGAGATACTAACAACAGCAAAAATGGAAAGGGACCTGGGGGTAGTCATATCAGATGACCTAAAGATGGACAAGCAATGTGAGAGGGCAGCAAGGAGGGTTGGAGGGGATACTGGGATGCATAGGGAGAGGCATCACCAGTAGAAAACAAGAAGTTATTATCCCTCTGTACAGACAGCTGGTGAGACCCCATCTGGAGTACTTGTGCAGTTCTGGAGACCCAATCTCCACAAAGACATAGACAGGATGGAAGCTGTCTTCAACTCAAAAGGCTTCCCCTTTCCCTTTGCTCCAGGTGTATGCAAGGTGAAGGGGATCCTCTGCATATTTTCTGGTTTTGTAATAAAGTTGCTCCCCTGTGGTCCTCTATTCGAGACAACTTGGATCCCTTATTAGGGCTCTCTGGTTTTTTCATTCCCGAGATCTGTATTCTGGGAGACTATGCTAGCATAGATAGTGTGGAACGCCGGTATCACATGGCCATGGTGTCCATTGTGTTAAGAAACTGGTCCCTAGGGCATTGGACCGACCAATTGGCATTGTCTTATACTGAATGGCTGACCGAGCTCTCTGCCTATCTCAATGCTGAAAGGTTGGTAGCCAGCTCGTGTAATCGTATGGCTCTGTTTCAGAAAAAGTGGGGTAAACTGCATGCATTACATTTACACCAGTGAGTTCCTGACCTTCTACCTGATGCCTGCGATGGTCCTCTTTGTCTCTTATACTCTGTTACCTGCATCTCCTGTTCTGAGATGTGGGACTACTTCCTGAACTGCCACTAGCTTAAATATCCAGTTCGGATATAATGTCTACCAAGCACACTCAATCTGGGTGGGTGGTGGAGGTGGGAGGATGGAGGTCTGTTTTTTCTTTGATTTTCCTTTTGGTTGGGGGATGGGGAGGATCGGGAGAGAGGGTGGGGGTAGGGAGTGGTGGGATGGGGGTTCCTTTTGTTTGTTTGTTGGGGGTTGGGAGGGCTACTTCTTCTTTGTTATACCATGTATTTCTGTGAATTGTATCTTTGCTTTGTTTTGTGGGTTGTCTTTTGTAAAATCAATAAACTTAAATTTCAAAAAAAAAAAAAAAGGATGGAAGCTGTCCAGAGGAGGGCAACTAAAATGGTGCAGGGTCTGCACCAGAAGACATATGAAGAGAGACTTAAGGAGCTTAATATGTATAGCCTCGAGGAAAGGAGGGAGAGGGGGGACATGATAGAAACTTTCAAGTACCTCAAGGGAATCAACAAAGTCCAAGAGGGTAGCATCTTTCAAAAAAAGAGGTGTGCAAGAACAAGAGGGCACAATTTGAAGATAGAGGGGGGCAGCTCAGAGGTAATTTAAGGAAGTATTTTTTCACAGAGAGGGTTGTGGATGCATTGAACGGCCTTCCAGAGGAGGTTGTGGAGTCAAAATCAGTGGTGGAATTCAAGCATGCATGGGATAGTCATAAGGCAATTCTGGGGTGGGGGTAGGAAGAAGTAGGCTGCTGGTTAACTAGGATCTGCAGCTTATCCAGTAGGTAGGGAAATGAGCAGACTGGGTGGGCCAAGCGGTCCTTATCTGCCGTCAAATTCTATGTTTCTATGTTTCTAATCATTTTTAGATCCAGTTTTGTTTTATTGTCTTTTTAAGTACACTATCACCTGGGGACTGAATCCTGTTGCTGTGTATTTCTGGCACAGATTTGGTTAACTTAATGGAGGAGGATTTCTGTTGGATAATACATTATATGGTATGCATGTCTTATAACAAACATCCAGATTCCATTGTGAGGAGACTTGAATTTTATTGTGCATGCCAAGGAGCATTTGCTTACTAATGATGACCAATCAAACCTGATCCAGATGTTTGAGATCATCGAGTACCATAGAGTGTCCTACCTGAAAGAAGTATTCAGTTTTGCAAGTTTCCTATCTGGGTTAATTGGGGGTAGTGAAGTCTCACTGAATAGTCTGTCTCAAGTAATTTTGCTCCTGTTTTTTATTGTCTTTTCAGGTATTTTACCACCAGGATGACTGAATTATGTTACTGACTAGTTCCTGCTCAGATCTGGTTAAATAAATGGAGGGGATATTTTTTGGGTACTATTATGTTATGTAGCAGTCACATCCTTTACTAAAAATGCAAAAAAAAAATCAGGCTTCACTCAGAGAGAAGACAAATAGGGCAAGTGACATACTTGTAATTAGAAGTGTTTAATGGTATATGCCATAATTATACCAACTCACAGTGTCTGGACCAATAAAGAATGCCACCCCCCACTTTGGTCACCTTATCACCAACCCTCTGAGGAAGGTCACAAGATGACCCAAGCGCCGTGGATTATTTGCTGATCTAGATACTTTGTGAGCAGGTGTAATTATCATGTGTACTTTTAAACACTTTTAATTGAAAGTAAGTCTCTTGCTTTGTCTCTTCTCTGAGTGCAGTTAGATTGATTTGATTTGTTTTCTGCATTGGTGAAATTCTGCCTTCAATTTAGGATTGTGCCAATTGCATTGCTATAAGCCAGGCTCCATTTTTCTGTTATTGTAAATCAAATTTGCAGATTCCAAATTTATGAGGAGAATAAATTATTAAAAAAGATAATGAAGGCAGAGCTCACCTCTTACAGGTTCATGACTGAGGTCTGGTTGGGTGTACCTATCTGTTCTATGGAGAAATATTGGACTCAGCTTTGAGGTCCTCAGGCCATGGTTAGAGCCAAGACAATCCACAATCCCTTTATTCTAGAATAATTTAAAATTTCATTTTTCACTTAAAAGATTTATTTTACTACGGCAGCATTTCAAAAATGTTCCCATGTGTTACAGTTATAAAAACACTTAAAAAAGGGTGGAAGACACACACGCATGTCAAGATGGGCATACTGTAGTTATGTGCCCTGCTCTCATACAGTCTGCTGACATTCTGGTGACATGACATCACCTTCTTCAGAGCTAGTGTGATGGGCTCCAGTCTAACCTTTTATATGGGTAACTTCTGAGCACATGATAGTAAACAATTATGTGCAAACCATGCTGTGAAAAAACTTTACATTTAAAGTCCAATAATGCTCTATGTAATGATGAAGTGCAAAGGTGCTAAGATACTGTACATAAAACATGCCATGTACCGTACAAGCCATAGACACTATACATATATATATATATATATATATCCAGACTTGAGGGCAAGGAAAAATAAAGTAGGTAGGGGAGTAAAAGGGGAAAAAGGGAATGAGGCAAAGATACAATACAGAATGTAAATGCGGGGAGTTGTAGAAATGCAAGTAAGGGGGTGCTCTTTAAGTCCTGAAGTGCATATTTATATATATTCTTTGCAGAAAGCAAGGTTAATCCATCAGTTAGGCTTGATATCAAACCGTAAAAAGGAGGGAAATACAACGTTATGGTTTCCAGCCCTAACACCCCACCCCCACCCTGCACACACCAACAGGCATCATGTGTGTGCCTTGGGGTCATCAGCCATAACACTCACCCCTTTCCATAAGTAAATAAGCTGAGATGGATACAGTATAGGAGAATGGGGTGAGCGTTATGACTGACAACCCCAAGGCACACCCCATTGCCTGTTGGTGTGTGCAGGGTGGGGGTGAGGTGCTAGGTTTGGAAACCCCAATGTCGTACTTTCCTCCTATTAATGGTTTGATATCAACCCTAACTGATGCATTAACATACATTTTTGCAAAGCATTTCCTTACTTTGGGAGTGCATTGCCCTTCTGAACCTGTGCTCCCATCCCTCCATAGATGCATATAGGTATGTCACTGTGGAAGGGCCCTCACTCAAATTTATAGGGCAAGAGTGACCAAGCCAACAGCATAGCCATCTTATTACCCCACCTCTTGTACCTGGTACAGAAAATTTTCAAAGCCCTGCCAAAATGTAGTTTTGTGCAACTACAATGCCACAGGTGCAAAAACACATTTTGGCCAGGATTTGAAAAATGACAGCTGTGGCATTCTTGAGGTGGAGTAATAAGAAGTGCATGTTGAAAACTTTGGGTCAAAGTCTTTAACATTTCCAAAGTTATGAGCGTGCATAGTGAAATTGCTATGAATGGTCATAACTTTGCCATAGTTACATATTTTGATCCCAAATTTTCAACATAGCCTTCTTATGACCACAACTCATGAACAACATGACTGTCATTATGCAAATTCCACCCAAAAGGTAAATTCACTAAGTGACAGCAAAATCACCTTTCCAGCAGGAGTTGCATAATGACAGTCATATTGTCCATGAGGTGGGGTCCTCAAAAGACTATGTTGAAAATGTGGTGTCAAAATATGCAACAATTGAAAAGTTATGCACCAAAGTTAAAAAATCCCATTGAAATGCACTGATTTCCCATACAAAAAAAGATCTATTTTTTCGTGAGTCGCAACACGAAACAAGTTATTTTTTCATATGATGCTGATACAAAAAAATAATTTCAATGTTAAATAAAACATATTTTAAGGGCATTTCATGAGAAGTAAAGTGCAGAATGAACATAAGGGGTTCCCATTCAGCAACCTACATGTGTTGGTTCATCCCCAGAATATCATTTTTGGGGGTTTCCAAATTAGAATTTTTCAGGCACAACTGAAAACAAGATGGCAGTCATACGAAAAATGAATTTTCCCATACAAAACAGAATTTCTTTTTCATTTCATACAGCTATATTTTAGTGCTTACTGAGCTTGCTCAGAAAAGATTTTTTGAAAATGTTAAAGTGTAATAACTTCACAATGGCTTTTTATTTGTTCACAAGGCTAGCAAAAGGCACTTCTGTGGGCTAGTCCCTTTCTGCCCTAAAACTTTCAGACCAAGATTCCAAACCATGTGAGCTGTAGACAAGTTCAAAGAAAAATTCCAGCAAAGTCAATGAGTGACAACGTATTTTTTTCACCTATCCAGAACTCAGAAACTGCATATCCGACTGGAACGTAACTTGCCACATCCAGATATCTGCCATGGCTGACAGTACATGCCAATTTTCATGCAAATCTGTTGAATAGTTGCAAAGTTATTAAAGTGCAAATGTTTGAGTTTAACACTAAAGTACCTACTCAACCCTAACTATAGTGGTGTGACCACACCCCTATAATTTACAGTTCATCTTTAACAAGCATTTGTCAATGCCAAATGTTTGCTTGCTGGCATTGGCATTGGTAGAGTAGAAGTTACAGAGCAGCATAATAGGAATGGCAGTGAAGTATTGAACTGAAGCCAACCCCACCACCACCCTGCAGAGAGTGACAGGCATTGGGGTGTGCCTTTGGGTCATCAGGCATAATAACCATGCCATTTCACCACACCCTACCCTGCAGACACTGACAAGTGTCATTGTGCCTTGGGGTCTTTGGCCCTTATGAGCAGCCCATTCCAGCAGGAAATACGGTGAGATGGGTGCAGCATAGGAGAATAGGGTGAAGTTTGGGCCTGAAGAGTCTGAGGCACACCTTGATGCCTCTCACTGGCTGCAGGGTGTGGCTGGGGGTTGAATGGTATGAGTATTACAGACAAGAATCGCAAGTCACAGCCATGATGCCTGTCATTCTCTGCAGGGTGGGGCGTTATGGTCGGAAACCCTAACGCCTCAGGCATTGGTTGGTATTTTCAGTCCAAATTTTCAACATATTTTTTTTGTGACCCCCACCTCATGAACAGTGTCAATATCCATTTGTTAGCCAAGAACTGCTTTCACACAGCGAATACGGCATTTGTCACCACAGGTGCAAAAACACATTCTGAACAGGATGTGAAAAATGACGGCTGTACTGTTCATGGGGAGGTGTAAAAAATGGCAATGTTGAAAATCTGCAGTGAAAATATTAAAAAAACTGGAGAAGTCATGAGCGTGCATAGAAACTGTGCACCGCACACCCGTAATGTAATTTGTTTGGGAATTGTTTACAGCAGATTGTCAACACAGGCATTTTGGGACCTCCAGCTCTGTGGTAGTTGAGGTGAAAAGTGTTTTTTTTTTTGTTTTGTCTTTTTTTCCCTTTTTGTAGACAAGAGGTGGATAAGCTAAGTGGATAAACTGTCTCAGGCAATTTAAAAAGGATAAACTATATTGTGTGTGTGTGCCCCTTAAATGTTGGTAAACTATCCTGGGCTTGCATAAAATATAGATGACCCACTAAGAATGAAGCTGCAATACTTGGTGTGGGTTCTAAATTATGGGTTTCCTCTGTTTTTATTGACTTACAATACCTGAGGACTAAGCACCATATTTGAAATGGTTTGAAAATTTAGAATATATGAAAAGATTGTATAGGTAATTTTTGAAGCTAAAACCTTTACACTCCAGGCAAATGGAACTTTTTGTTTTATTTTGCAGTCATACAGCCAGCTGCTAAATTTGAGAAACTCATTTAGGGATAAGATCAACTTAAGCATTCCCTGCTATACATATTCAGGTTCCTCAACAAAGATCATGTCATGTTGCCATGTACAACCTAACAGTTATCCCATGGGTTCATCTCCAGAGTATACCACATGTAATGAATCTGTAAGATCATCTTTTCAGTTAGACCTTGCTGTCTTACAGATTAAAGAGATTTAAATGGCATATGCGAGACACCTGAATGATTATGGTGTGATTTACCTCAAAGAGGTGCACAGCTTTTAATTACTATAAAAGATGCAAGAGACAGCACTCTAGAAATGCTTATTCGATATATTTTATGCTGTTCCTACAGGGAAGTACAAACAGAACAGTTGGAGTTTCTGGATGCTTCATTGGCTGAGATAAGGGTGTGTGTGTGTGTGTGTGTATGTGTGTGTGTGTGTGTGTAGATGGAGGTGGTAACCATGATTTTGTGTGTGTGTGTGTAGATGGAGGTGGTAACCATGATTTTTTTCTTCACTTAATATGGATGGTAATTCGAATGGGAAAGAGTTCAGGTAAATTAGAAAGATTTCCTGTGGTTGCAAGAAGCATTCCAAGTATTCATTAAACATTTAAGCGAATAAATCTGCAGAATATGTTCCTGACATTGGCACTGGTACCCTGGTATTTCTCCCATCAGATGGAAGTACTGTGTATTATGCAGAGTGCGTTCATGCATAAACAATATAATTTTCAAAAATTGAAACCTCCCCTGCAGAAGGAACATGTGTGCCTGCCCCAGTTTGAATAAAATATGGTGGTATGTGTGTTGTTCTTTGACTGACTAAAAGAATCCTTATTCTTTTAGCAAGGAGGAACAGCAAAAACCTCATGTTGAGCCTGTAGATTAAATTTTCAAAGTGAGATTGTTCTGAGTTTCAAAGATGTGCTACCCAGAGTTTTAACAGGTTGCTAACCTTAAAGTAAGTTTTTTTTGTTCTTAGCCCCGCATTTTTTGTCCTGTTTAATGCTGGCATTGCATCTAAAAGGGCTGAGTACCCTCAATCTGAACTTGCTTGGATGTGGAACAAATCTGTTTGCTCTTCCAGCTCAATGAAGTAGAGTCCTTGAAACGTATGCGCCTGCCCAGCAATTAACTTCCAGGTATATAGTTGCCCACATGCAGCAACCTGTATAAATGGCAACAGGTTTTAGTACAAAAAAAGTGTGATACGCAGTAAGGTTCTCTATACAGCAATCCAACTGTTTACGGACTGTTTCTAGCCTCTAGATTATATACTATGTTCGTCATCTGTGTCTGTAAAAGCAGGCAGTTGTCTAGGGAAAAGAATCAACAACTAAACAAAAACTTTAAATTATAGCTTGACAGAGATAAAGGGGAGCTATGTATAGCAAACATGTTTCAGTTGCTGCAGGGACATGGCATGGCTTGCTGTGTATACAAAGACATGCAAGTGATAAGAATCAAATGATTACTGAGAGGCAAATGGAAAGGGAAGCTGCCAAATTTATGTTCTCCTGGTACCTTATTCACAGCCACCATGTCTATGGGAAAGACAAGTGCCAAAGCAGTTTAGGCTGGACTGCTGAACCATCTCTCAGTGGGCTCTGCCTTCTGAAAAAGCCAGGTTGCATCTGCCTAGAGGGTCAAAGAAAAGGGCTGAAGATAATATACTTCTTTCTATGTTTGCATAGAATATGAAAACATAGCATCATATCCTAGTTGTGCCATGCTCCCTTGTTAACATGCATTGCAATTGTGTATGTGTATATATATATATATATATATATATATAGCAGTGGCCCCAACATGCGTGCAAGCAAATATAAAAACATTCTATGCTGGAACCAGAAACTGTCCAGACATCAGGCGCAGTCCCTTTGTGCTACTCTTTTCTGTGTGCTATGTTGACGCGCCTCCCTAAGAATAGACAGTGCAAATTTAATTGATTATTTAAGTAATTTACATGTCACACTCCACGGATTAGGGAACATTAAATGGGAGTAGGTGGCTTCCACCGATTCATACAGCTTCAAAGTATCAGTCAGAACTCTCATATTCCACAGATTCCACTATTTAAGTGCTTTTATGGGTACGAGAAACTATTTTCTGTTTTTTCCTTTCTGTCTTGCTGAATAAATCTGCTGGAATAATGCTGCCCCCCCATAAGGTGCATTTTTTAGAGTTTAAATTCATGATGGTCCAAGAAAACACAGGGCTAGCAGCTCTATAATTGGGATTGCAGCAGGTGGATTGTGGTAGAATGGGCATACTCTGTACCCCACTCTGTAATGGGAAGGCAGCATTGGTAACGTAGAGCACTGAACGGGACAGGCATGTATCCCAGATTCGGACCCTATTGGCATCCTGTGACATTAAGCAAGTTAATACTTGTCCTCCTCCCTCTTTTTCAAGACCCAGAAGTAGAACTGCACTGAAAGCAAGAACATATATTTCAGGTGGGCTAGACTTGCTAATTAAATTGTAAAACATGAGATCTATAAATGCTGCATCGCCTTGGTGCCTAAGGCAATAAACCGCAGTGTTGAATGTTGCTAGTCAATGAAATAAGTAAGTTGCATGTGATGGTGCCTGACACTTTATAAACTGGATGGAAGTACTGCCGGGACATGGCAACTTTGGTAGCATTATTTCTCTACCCGCACTAACACGGCCACGTGCAGTTTAGAAACAAAACTACCATTTAGAATGGTTTCCATTAATAAGTATCTCTTCAGCGGAGTTTACGATTATTGTAGCTCATCTCCAGTCTATTAACTGATAAACTTGGTACTGTAGCAATGGATTTTATTAGGGAGTATTGTGGAGTATATCTTAATTTATTTCCATTACACAATGTATTTGGTCTGTTTTACAATTTGATAGCCCAGCTAAGATGCAACATCTATTTTTCGAGGGGGTCCTGCAAATGTATTCAATACTGCAAGTAACTTAATTACTCGATATTTTAAAGTGTTTAATGAGCTTCAAAAATTAACTGTTGTTGATGCCACACTATGTGACTGCTACAGCTGTAATCGGACATTAAGGAAGTAATAATGAAAAACGCATTCCAAACAGAAAAAAAAAAAAAAAAAAATTACTCCAACAATAAGGAAAATCAGATAAACAAGTGTCAAATGTTAATGTTCCTTCTCCTTTTGAAAATGAATACACTGTTTTATTGTTAATAGTGAATTGCCAATTTTAGCCCTTTACTTAGTTTAGCAAATATACTTTTTTTTTAAACAAATGTCCCTTTCATTATAATTTTGAGTAAATACACAGGGCTAGGAAATACTGTATGACTACCCAAAATCCTTAGAAAATCTTTTGTAATTTTCAAGCTTTCCATCCCCGTCCCCATCGATCCATTGCAAACTTACTGGTATAGTTCTACCGTGTGCCGGCATTTTAATAAGACAATTATCAGTCTCTATCAACTTCCCTTTAAAACAAATCTAGCTTCAGTAGTAGTGTAGCGGTCAGCAATTCATACACCTCTTTACCACAAGACACCCAGGAAGATGGTGGCTTAGCTGCCGTCTGTAAGGAAACTATTACTATCACTTGAATTAAGCTTGTGCCTTTTGGAACATCTGGCAACATGGGAATCCACTTTAACTCACTGGGATGGGTCACGTGATGCAGTGGTGCTGAGTGGCTGCCTGCTTTGGAGCTCCCGTTTCTCCCCTCTCAAATTCTAATTTTCGCTCAGCCAAAACTACCAATCCACCACCAAACGCTGTCTAAACACCTTTACTACACCTGGAGTCGACAGTGAAGCTAGTTGAGGGTGTATATTGCCTGCTAGAACGTCGCGATGACAGATGCAGAAATGAAGGCCTCAGGAGTCAGGCACACCCCACCTACAACACCAGAAAAAGCCTCAAAGAAATCCAAAAAACTGGCTCTAACTCTCTTCAACCAGCAAAACTTCTTCCAGTGGAGGTCTTAATGTTGCAATGGGTACTACCTTAACAGAGGAACGTTTTTGGAGGAACTTTCACCATTTAAAGATACCCTGCAAAAGATCTCCAACGAAATTAAATCAATGAGGCAAGACCACGCTGACCTCTCAAGAAGGATAGGTGACTCAGAAGCCAGAATAGGGTCAGTGGAAAGATGGCAACAGAAAATAGACCCGGAGATAGTGAAGCTTCGCCAGCAAATACAAAAACTCCAACTGAAAACTGAAGACTTAGAAGGGCGCAGTAGACGAAATAATGTTTTAATCTTAGGTCTCCCAGAACTGGAGGAAGGAGGAGACACCATCAAGTTCGTCCAACAATTCCTGAATAAGGTCGTGGGCCCCTCACCTGTCCACCAACAATACCATGTGGAACGAGCCCACAGATCCCTCAGACCCAGGCCTCCTCCAAGCGCCCCCCCAGACCTTTAATCATAAAATTTTTAAGCTACCTGGACAGACAACATGTTCTTGACAAAGTTAAGCAGTTGGAGGCAGTTTTATGAAATGGAATCAAGTTGAGGATAACTCAGGACTTGCCCAGAGAGATCCGTTTGAAGCGTGCTACCTTCCACCCAATAGTGAGCAAACTGATTGCTGCTGGAAAGGCTTTCCGGATGATCTACCCCGCAAAACTCTCTGTCCAAGTGGAAAGTGTCTGGCATTCCTCTGAAACTCCGAGGAAGCGTTAACTGAATTATCAAAACTGCTGCCCGACCTCTTCAAAGGTCAATTAACAAAATGACTGAATCTAGTTTTGGCAGGCACAAGCTTGAGCAGATCACTATCTGAAGTTAAACATTTCTGCAAGCTAACCCCTAGTCTTGCTATTTCTGTGTTTGGTTGGTTAGTTTCTGTTACTTACCGGTAGTTGCGATGCCCTGGTAAGCGGTGGATAACCCTGGGGTGGTGGCCTCTGCTTCCAGCGAGACTCCTCCTGGGACCCGCGTGGTGATGGATCGGGTGGTAGTAGGCGCCAGCACCTGGTCGGCCTGTCTCTATCTCCCATCGTGTCCTGCCCTCTCGATCCACTAGAGGAGCTATAATGGAGGGTGCAGTTTCGAGGACCTATTTGCGGTCGGACCTGACTGATCCAGTCAGCATTTTCGCCCCTTTGCGTTTTCCCTTCACTTCCAGGCTCCCATTGGAATGAATCGAGAGACAAGACCACCAGAGCTGCCTCCCAGGTATACTACCTGTTACATTTTCCTTCGAGCTGGGGCGGTCTCAACAATTTCTCTCTAGAGGCAGTGCCTCTTCTTTTGGGGGGGGGGGGGGTTTATAGGCAGGTCAAAGTTGTGCCATGCCTTGCGACCAGGTAGGGAGTAGTTGGGTACCCCTCAGATGTGACGATATAATGGATACGGTCTATTTTATGATCGGAATGCTGTTGATGGGGGTCGTAATCCCTAGTCTCGATGTTTTGGGGGATTTTATTATTGTAAGGGACATCCTGGGGTACCCTGGGGAAGGAAGATGTACGGGGGTAATCAGTACTGTTTTAGGGGTTATGGGGCTGGATCGTGTACTGGGTAGATAATGTTTACCGTGTAATGTTGTGGGGTGGGGGGTTTTCTTATACTGTTTTTGATGTCTGGATGATGAATATTCGGGCTGATGTTTGTAAGGCTTTTCTGGTAATGTTATGGGGGATGGGATACTGCTTACAGAGATATAACTACTTTGTTTGTGCTGCCACTTAATTTTGTTGATTGCAGTCTATTGATGTTCAATGCTAGAGTTTGCTGCTATTAATGCTACTTGTTCCGGTCTTTACTTTTTATCAGAGGAGTAATTTTGGGGTGTGTTGGGGAAGATTTGAGGTGTCACCACTGTTTGGAGTAGGATGAGATTGCAAAGGTTAATTGGTGTCTTACTACATTATGTTTTAGAATATGGCTAGCCGTATTGTTAAATTGATTAGCTGGAATGTAGAGGATTAGAGATGTTAAGAAGAGATCCTGTGTTTTGGTTAACTGCTCGATACTGGGAGCTGACATCTTATGTTTGCAAGAAACCCATATTACAGTAGCTCAAAGCAATATGTTAAAAGTCAGAGGCTTTTCCCAAATTTTTGTGGCTGGTGATTCATCGGAAGCCAGGGAGTAGCTGTCATGATTAAGAAAATATACTTTTAACCCGACGAAGGTTACCTGAGATTCAGAAGGTAGATATATATTAGTGTCTGGATCCTTTTTAACTCTCCTATTGTTTTAGGCTCAATATCTGCCCAGTGGGAGGAACGTGACATTTATTATGCAGCTAATTGACAAGATCAGCTCCCTTTACCAGCTTCTTTGATCCTAGGAGGGATTGGAACATAGCTCCAACCCAAGAACTGGACAAAACCTTTAGACCAGTAAGACCATTGCTTCCCACCACAACTGGCGTTGAATGACATGAATAATATGTTAGGTCTGGTAGACCCTGGAGAACCTTCTACCCCTCAATAAAAGCTACACTTTTTCTCTCCACTCCATAATTCCTGGTCAGATTAGATTATTTCTACTTTCCACCTCCCTCATGACTAAAGTCTCTCGGCAGGTATAGAACCTATAGTAATTTCGGATCATGCATTAGTCTGGTTTAAATTCTCCCACAGTCCTTAACGCCCGTGACACGATCTGGAAACTTAATACCCAGTTATTAAAGGAAGAACACTCTCTCACTCAGATTAGATCTCTTATTAGTGATTATCTGAAACTAATCGAGGCTCAGTGACCAGGTTGGATATCCTTTGGTGCTCTTTAAAGTGCTTTCTGAGGAGAACTCATTAAAATTTCCTCTAGAAGAAAAGAAACTCAGGTCCCAGAATCTCTCTACCTCTCAAACCAGATTAAAATAGCAGAGAATATATTGGCTACTTGAACTCGCTGAATAACCTAGAGCGACTTCACAAACTTAAAATGAATATGAAGGACTGATACGGGAAAAGACGGAGTTTACTCTGCTGAGAACCAGGGCCAAGTATCTGGATCAGGGGAAAACTGAGTAGACTCCTAGCACTGAAACTTAAGGAGGTGGAGAATTCCAGGTTGATTCCTGCACTGGAAGATCAAGAAGGATCCATCAAACAGAGCCCCAAGACATAGCAGCAATCTTTAAAGAGTTCTACCAAAATCTATACAGCACTAAAGTATCCCTTCCCACACTCAAGGTTAGAGGAGTTTTTCCGTCACTGACACTTCCTCACCTTCGAGATCAAGTGGCCTTCCTCTCTCACCTCTCTCCCAGGAGGAAGTAGAACAGGCCATTCATAGTCTCTGTCAGATAAAGCCCTGGTCCGGATGGGTTTCGGCCAACTTTTACAAGACCTTCTGCCAGGATTTGGCTCCCCTGCTCCTGGACCTATACAATTATTTGCTATCAGCAGATATCCTAGATTCTTCTTTACTGGAGGCTATTATTATCCTAATCCCCAAGACGGCTGAACCCTCCCGGAACCCGGCCAGTTACAGGCCTATCTCGCTGCTCAATTGTGATATTAAAATTTTGTCCAAGGTTTTAGCTTCCCGTATTAAACAAGTGTGGACTCCATTATTGAGTAGTGAGCAAGTAGGATTTGTACAGGGAAGGTCAGCGATGGATCATATTAGATCGCTCTCTCATGTTTTTAGGGCTGCCCAAACCTCTTCGGTCCCTATGGCGTTGGTAGCCCTGGACGCAGAAAGCTGCTCGACCGAGTTAACTGGGAGTTCTTATGGCATACTATGTCCAGGTTCGTTTCCGGGGATTTCCTGGGTTGGGTCAAAACTCTATATAAAGCCCCACTGCAAAGATCTACTGTAATGGGATCCTCTCATCCTCCATTCAATTACACTGGGACCCGGCAAGGCTGCCCTTATCCCCTCTCCTATTTAATCTTTATTTGGAACCTTTTGCTCAGCCTTAAAGCTGCCCCAGGGATCCAGGGATGCCCGTCTTTAACCAAACTCCTAAGATCTCAGTGTTTCGGATGATATTCTCTACAGTTAACTAATCCGGCCGATTCCCTATGGGTGGTAATGGAGATAATTACACAATTTGGAGAATTATCCAATTATAAACTTAATCTGGCAAAGACGGAGATCTTCCCACTTAACGACATCTCACCGCGGCTTCTGTGTCTCACCTGAACATGAAGTGGACCCCATCCTATTTGAAATACCTTAGGGCTTATCTGACAAGGGACTTCTCCTAACTAAAAAACTCAATTTAGAGGATTTGTTGGACAGAATTAAGTCTGACCTGCAAAGATGGGGAAACTACCATTAGCAGTGGGGCCGGATCAGCATCATCAAAATGAACATTCTTCCCCGGCTCTTCTACCCCTAAACCTCCTGGACATCTGGTTTACCTAGGTCCTTCTTCAAAAAAAATTCATTAGACCTTGACTGATTTTATTTGGAATCACAAATCTGAGGCAAGCCTTCGATAAACTATGCCTTCCCAAAGAAATGGGGTCTTAGATTACCAACTTGAATTCTATTACTGGTCTAGTCACCTTGCCAAAGCAGGTAAATGGTTGGGGAACCGAACGATGCTTATTCTCCTATATGGCTAAATATGGATCTTGACCTTATTAAAACTATAATATAAACCCCACCAGTCTTTTTTATTGCTGTTTCACATCTCTTTCCGAGAGATCCAAGAGTCTCCAGTGGGTATCACAGTTAGAGTACTTAACCAACTCTTCTCCTCCGCTAAAGTCAGATATATTAGAGACCTGGCCAACCACTGATGGGTAACCTAACATTAGAATAGGGAACAAAATGTTAGTTTCTAATTGGCTTCCCCAAATACAGGGCTCTCAGTGGAAGATTTTATGTTCAAGGTAGGCAGGGCTCAACAGCTGATTTATTACTGGTTTTGAATATCCCCACCAATGCCATCTTCAAGATATATCAATTAAAGCATCTGGTAGATAAAGAGTTTGGCATAGCAGTGCCCCCCTCAATTGTTAAACCACTATTAGTGGAGGTTAAGGGCTGTGCGGTTAAACCCCATGGGGTGTCTAAGCTGTACACCTATCTCTTGAAATTGGTCCATCCCACTCCTCTAACTGGTTCCAAATCCTGGGTGTTATCTCCTTCTGGTTCTCCATTCCCATGGGGTCAAATCTGGGAAGATTTATACATTTACAACACTCTAGATAGAAATAGGATGATTCAATATTTCATAATCAATAATATGTATATCACACCAGTCCGGAAATCAAAATTTGACTCCTCTGTCCCCCCAAAATGTTTCAGGTGTGGGATAGAGCAAGGTGACCTCCCTCACATTTTCTGGCATTGCTCTAAAATTGCTCCACTCTGGAAGATAATTGAGGATAAACTAGACCCCATACTAGGTTTGAAAGACCTCTTCACGCCAGAGATTTGTATCATAGGGGATTATGCAAATATCAGGGTTAGGGAGAGGAAATACCATATGGCACTCATCTCTATGGCGGTGAAGAGGCTGGTCCTCCGACACTGGACAGATAGTTTAGAAACTTCATACCTAGACTGGGTGGAAGAAATGTCCCAATGCTTCAAAGTGGAGAAGTTGATTGCTAATTTTAGATCCTCCCATTGACCTTTCAGAAGAAATGGGGCAAGTTATATGCTCTGTATCTTCATTGATAGCGACTCCATGATATATAAGGAACTGAACGAAGAAATACACCCTCCTGTCTTGGACTTTCTTGGCTTCCCTCTGTTTTTCTCCTCTATTAAGTTATAACCTCTCACCATGTCAGTTTGTAGAAAGCAGTCTCCTAGCTAGTTTCCTAGGTTAAGAATTTTTATAACACCTGACTACGAGGTTGGTTTATCATCTCTCTCTCTTGTGGTGACGCCTCACTGGGGGAGGAGGGTGGGATTGTTGGACTGGTTTATCCTGCTTAATGTTTTTAGCTTCTCTTGATGCATTTGTTTTTTCTTTTTCCTTTCTTTATCCGGCTACTGAAGTATACTTTACTCTGGGCTATATTGGATATTTGTATTATACCCAGATGTTATTGGTATATTGCTGTAACTGCAGTTGAAATTTAATAAAAAGAGAATTACAAAAAAAAAAAAAACTCACTGGGATCAATAGGCAGCAGTAAAATATGCACTTCTGACATCACAAATAAACTGGGGTTAGGCGGTTAGCACTGCAGCAGCCTGCCAGGTGATGAACAGAGTGGGGGGAAATCACATAAAATATAAAAACAGTTACAATAAATACGTTTTTTTGTTGATTACTCGTTCATATTCTGAACCAAATAGCAATAGCTTGTGCCAGACACCCAGTGTATGTATGTATGTGTGTGAGTGTGTATGTATGATTTGTGAACTGTGGCCACAGTGTGTGTGTTTCCCCCTGTGATCCCTTCATGCAGGACCCTGTCAGTGCTAATAGGGTTGAGGGCTAAATGTGTGTGCATGTATATGTATGTGGGGGGGAGAAGAACCATCCGACTCCAAGAATCTGTTTCACTCTCAAATGAAGATAGACATAGGCTGCTGTAACCGGTGACTGACACTTTAGATTAAGCATGACACACTGGAAAAATAAAGACTTCCTCATAGAGAAAAGCCAACTGTCTGTAACAAAGGTAAACAAAATAATAGAGTACTTCCTGTAGTAAAATGAAGAAGAATGACACCAATGCAATCAAATCCCCCCCCCACCAAATCCAATAAAATTGTCCCAGCTGTATTTTTGCCCACATAGTAGATTCTGTAACAAAAGACAAACCACGCTATCAGCGGGGATGATTTTGAAGAATGAATATAATAACGTCTATAGGTGCCGCTTCAGATGCCATTATTTTTTCAATGAATATTTAAAGAGTTTTTTGGGCAGAGATAAATATACATGTGAGTCTGCTACTTATAAAGCCTTACCCTGGCTAGAGAAAAAATCTGTATATTCTTTATATATTAACAATTTTTTGCTGGCTCCTTTAGAGTAACCCACTTAGTATGCGCACCTGTGTTTGCCTATGTGTGTTCAGAGACAAGCAGAGTGCACAGATTCAGTTTTATTCATAGACTTTTACCATTATATTATTTGTGTTCATTTCTTATACTTTTTCTGCACATAACCAGTCTAGATTGTGTTTTCATTTGCATGGTTTTGTTTCATCTGCTGCAGGAATAGATCGGAAAAGTGTCTTATACGGACGCCCCTAGTGAAGTGCTGGACTTCACAACTAATATCATTATCCAGTACCTCCCAAGCATGTGGATAATATTTACCAAGGAAACATCATTATTTTGTATTACCCATCTCAGACAAAATCAGGCATTAGTTATGTGAGTTTCACCCTCCAGTTGCAATAAATTCAGAACAGACTGGCTTATACAACAAAACTTAGCAAGTGTTTCTGTGTTGAGGATTTTTTTGGGGGTGAAGGTGGAAGTATATTACCAAAACTTTGATAAAAACAAATAATAAACCCTAAATTGTAATGTGTTGAGCTGGGAAATTGATGTTCAGTTAATTGATAGGAGCAGTGAGGTGAGGTGAGATTGTAAACAGGGCATGATTTGCAGTTAATTCAAGTGAGAGACATTTGAAATGAGAATTCTCCCAGGCTGGATGATTATGACACCCTATCAGCAGACGAAAAACATCCTTAGCTGATAAGTTAATAAGATGCAAAATCAGTTAGGCAGTATAATAATTATCAACCTGGTGTGTAACGATGTAATGAGAATGTATTTCATAATTCTGTATTTTTCTGTACTTGTTGCAGTTTGTATCGGAGGAAGTATCCTATATAGAGCATTTCAGTGTATAAAGATGAGTTTTACAAAGTGACTGACTACTGCATCTGACAGCGGGTAGTACAGTACATCCCATACTTCAACACACCTATCATCCTGTGTGTGTTTGTTTTGACTAAACACACACACACACACACACAGGGATATTCAATTAATTACTGTATAACTCCTTGTGTCTTTTTTACCCTGCATTTTGAAAGTATTGACCAGAAATCAAAGTAAAAACAAACAAACGGGAGCAAATAATTGCTTAAATAGTCACTAAATGTATTGCCACTTAGGGAAGCCCCTATTAGATCAATTGCATAGGACTTAATATTAGTAAGTGGCTATGCAGGGATTCAAGCTTGCTTGCATCCATTTTAAAAGTTTAAAACAAAACCGAAATTAGTCCTCCACTATTTTTATATTATAGTACCACTATATAAGTGGCTCAGGTGGGATTCAAACCTTTCATCTAAAAATTATATAGACATACATTTCTGCTCACATCTTGATCTGTGCCTTATTGCACTGTCTCTCTAAATCATAATGACTCTACAGTCTTCCTTTTAAGATGTAAAAATAAAAAAATTAAAAATGTATATTTTTGACCGCTGTACATAAAAGACGGTTTCTTTACTTTATAGCAAATAGAGTGTACAAGAAAAATAACATAGAAACATAGACTTTGACGGCAGATAAGGACCGCTTGGCCCATCTAGTCTGCCCATTTCCCTACCTACAGGATAGGCCGTAGATCCTAGTTAACCAACAACCTATTTCTTCCTACCCCCCACAAGAATAAAGGGTGTGATCACTGCCACAGCCAGACTGCCATCAGGCATTCACTTGTTATAGTTACATATAGTCCACCAACTATTAATAGAAGTCTGTATGATGAGTGCTTGATTCAAAGTGGAACCTTTGTAATTTTTTTGATCCATGTACAGTCTATTTACTATAAAGTAAAGAAACAGTCTTTTAGGTATAGATGGTACAGCCATCAAAGTAAGAAATTAGCACTTAGTGTACTTAGATCTTTGCTTTCTATTTTTCATTTTTTTTTACTTTTTTATTTTGCATCTTATAAGGAAGACTGTATAGTCATTATGATTTAGAAAGACCATGTAATAAGGTCCAGATCAAGATGTGAGCAGAAATTTACATCTCTATAATTTTTAGACACAATGTTTGAATCCCACCAGAGCCACTTAATAGTGGTGATATAAAAATAGTGGAGGACCAATTTCAGTTTTGTTTTAATTTCTTTAATTCATTGAAAATATAAATTATTAAAAACTTAGTGATTCAAAGGTTATGATGTAAGTATTTTTGTGAACTGCAGATAGGAATATAATAGCCATAAATTAAAACATAATAGTTAAAAACAAAACGCAAATAACATAGCAAGACATTGCTTGAATTACTTGTTCTCATAGCAAATTAGATTATAATAATAGAAAATCTAGATTGTGAATTGGAACAATCACAAAACCTTCCTTTCCCTTTTGAATTATTTCCTTCGCGTCTTGATCTGTTCTTCATGGCTAATATATGTGTTATAGTAATTTTATGTTGAAAAACAGTATCTATCATTGCAATTAAAAGATAATAATTATAATTTGACTTACTAATATATTGTGAAATGTATATTTAGAAAAAAAGTCTAAACTTTTAAAATGGATGCAGAACAAGCTTGAATCCCTCCATAGTCACTTACTAATATTAGGTTGTATGTAATTGATCTAATAGGGGCTTCCCTAAGTGGTAATTAATTTTGTGGCTATTTAAGGAGAGCTACAGTATGTGAAACACACCTTACCCCCTAATGAAAACCGATTAGTTGATCGAAGTGCAGGGGAGTGTTTTTCTAGACACGGGAAAGCGGTCGGTAACAAACTGATTGTGGTAACACTGTTAAAACGTTGTTGGAATGCTGTAACCTTGTTATTTTATTATCAATAAAGCAGTCTTTTGAACTGTAATATCAGAACTTTCTGTGGTAATTTTGCAGTGGAGTGCAGGGTTCCTTTTGACTGTGACCGTGGTGGAACAGCTTGCTCTGCATCAATCACAATGGTTACCAATGAAATAATGATGTGATTCGAGTGACACCTACAGTAGTTGGTTAACAAGCAGTCAATCAGGTTTAATTATAGGAGCACTCATCATTTCATTCATGTAATTTGTGACTGTAGAAGAAGGTCACCAAATAATTTCAGGATGGTGTATTCTTTACTTATAGTATGGGGGGTGAGGGAAGTTGGCACTAGGGCAAGTGTTACAGCAGAGGTGGTTGACTATTAAATTGTTCAGTGCCCCCTTTACAGGATGTGGGAGCCTAACATAATATTTTCTGCACTGTGTTAGAAAAGCACACCATGCTAGCAAATATATATGTGTGTGTATATGTGTGTGTGTATATATATATATATATATATATATAACATAAAGGCAAGCCAAAACCAAGCTTGAGAGCTCCTGGCTTAAACAACAGGAAAGGAGCAATGCAAGTCAGCAGCAACTATTTAGCAAGTAACCAAAACCCAAAAAAGTCAGGTTATTAGCTAAGAGGAAGGAGCTGCTGTGACTATTTACTTTTATACCTTCCCAAATCCCCTTGCTAGTCCCTGGCATCTGACATTCCCATTGTTTTGCCAGGCTTTGCAGACATGCAGGGCACATCAAATAACAAGTCCCCAGTTACTGTAGATGTATACGGGGGTGCTCAGGACAGAGATGAGCTGAAAACAGCA
Source organism: Neoceratodus forsteri (assembly GCA_016271365.2). Classification (NCBI taxonomy): domain Eukaryota; kingdom Metazoa; phylum Chordata; order Ceratodontiformes; family Ceratodontidae; genus Neoceratodus; species Neoceratodus forsteri. Next base: position 31,597,894 of record JADMNL010000035.1, read on the forward strand.
TTACTAGGAGCAGAGTTCCTATACTATCTACTCTGCTTGGTCACCTGACACCTCTTCTCTCTCTGACCAAAGACAGCAAAGCAGATGAGCACCTTCTTTTTTTTTTTTCCAAGTAAAGGGACATTTTTAAGACTTGTTGCGGGGCACTTGAAAGGGAGCTGGAAGTCAACAGATGTTATATTATCTGTTAAAAGCACTTCACACTTCTGGAATTCTCTTCCAGAGACAGACAGCAAAGCAATTGACAAGTAATGCTTTGTTTTTCTTGTGTGTGACAGGCAGGACAGGATGCCGCTGATTCAAGCAGAACATTTACGTTTTCCAGGCTTGCAGGGTCAGTGGGGAACAGTTGGAATTTGAAGTCCTTCTGCTGCTGTTAACCATTTGCATACTGTTGTGCTGAGTCTCGCATGTAGTGTCTGAAGTGTAAAAGATTCAGACACAGCAAAACAGTAGATTGCATTTTTGTTTACATCTAAAGGACAAGCTCTTTTCAGGCAAAGGGGCAGTCTCATTGGGGCCAGAAAAGTGACCGGGCTCTTGCCACCCCACTCACCCCCCCCCCCGTTTCTGATGCCTTTTCTGTTACTTCCCATAACAGTCCACAAGACCGTTTTTTCCAAAAACATATCCAAACCGGAGATGGAAAAACCTTCCCCTCTTGTGTTTTATTTTTTTGTAATTGAACTCCCTACCTGTGTCCAGCTTTATGCACTGATCTCCTCACATCCTCCTCCATCTCTGTATACAGCTGGCTGTTGCTGACCTGTCTGCTGCTCACTGCTCATGCTTCCCCCTACTGGCAGCAGGAGTCACGGTCTGACTCTGCACAATACTGCACACACTGAAATGGTGAAAGGACATTAAGTCACATAGAAAGGGTCCCCAGACACTATACAGTACACATGTACATATTCACAGATAGATTAAGAAGGAGCTCCTGTCTTTCCCAGCAGTTACCACCGCCGCCACAATCCACATGGCTGCTGTCCTTAAAACCACCACCATGCACCTTCTAGCCGTGCTGCTTCACCTGGGCCACTAGGCAACAGTGGTGACAAGAGCACCAGACAAGACTTTCATGGAATATAAGTGCTGCGCCCACGAGGAGTGTAGCAGTAAGTGTTTCACTTTCGCTGCACTTTTATTTTTGTGAAGAATGTTGCTCTGTCCATCTGGGAAATGTTTAGAAAGGCACTTTTAGCTAATTAGAAAGGGCTGTTACCCTCATGGAAAGAAAACCGCCAGCACTTCGAGACTATTTCTTTTTCCTTCAGAATACATGTTGAGGATGATCCGCTGCTACAGCAAGGGTCTAAAACTTTCTTTGCCCATCTTGGGGCAAATGATGAAGTAGTAGAATCCTGTATTATGCTATTGCTGGTTATAATGTTGTCAAGTCAGGAGGAGGAACACACACAGATATCCAATTCCACACAACCCCCTGCTGGGCAATAACCACTGGGGCCAGCAGACTGATCAGTCATTCATATCCCTTTGTTGTGGTGCTGCATGTTTGTGTTTATCTGATCTGATCATAAATGACAGGGCAAGGCAGCGCTAATCAAATGTAAAAAAGAATGAGCATCAGTAAAAACACAAACGTGCTCAATCAATACAGCAGTATAAAATCAGATGCTTAAATTTCTAGGAAAAGAGATATCTGGAAATAATTTAATACTGGGCTACTTGAACAGCCTTAAAGGTGAAAAGAGAAATCATTTTTTTTTAAGGTCAGGCATGTGAAAGCAGTTAGTTGGCTTGTTGCTGCAGTGTAAATTAGTGGCATTCATCATTATGGCATTGTTGTCACCTGACATAGTGTTTTCCACTTAGTCTTTTGGTTATGTATGGTACCGCTCTGTCATATGAGCCGACAGGTTTGCAATGTCAGTACCTCTCTATTCTCAACTGCAGTGAAAGCTGTCAAGTGGGTCAAAAGCAGCTGGCATCAGAAGGGTCAAAATTTGGAATTTGTAGGTAATCATTCACCAGGCCTTCAGTCACTGTTATAATTTTTTAATAAACGGATCTTGATAGAGTTACTTGCGTTGGTTGTATTTTCTGTATTCTAACACAATGCAGTTGTGAGTTCCTGCTTAGTCAGTTAGAGTATGAATGTAAGATATTGCAATACTTTTGCTTTCCTGTGTTACTTCTTTTATAGCTGTTTTTTTTTTATCTTGGGTCATATATGTGGAAACAGTGATTAAAATGACTCACTGTACAAATACAAAAGGGAATATGACAGGCTGCATCTCTGATGGTCTGTCCTACAGAAGTACAGAACAAATGTTCGGTAACACTACTTCAGCCCTGATGTTTGAATACAATTCATTGACAAGTCACTGTTTTCACCATTTGCTGCAAACCTATGCCTGCTTGTCAGACGTTCATTCCATGGTCCTTTTCTCGGTTACGGCATGTCATCAATTAAGAGTGTAAAAAACAACAAAAAACCCACAAAGGAAACTGAATTAGCAGACCAGGCTGTCATGACGCCACCATATTTTATGATTTTTAATTTTATGAAGGTGCTGTCATATGCAGGCAAGTAAGTTTTCCTTGATACTGCAGTCTATTTTTTTCTGGGGGGGACCCCACATCCCAACAGTACAATTAGTTTTTAATCCTCCCCCATCCCCCCAAAAAGGCAGGAAACCCTTTTGTTGTGGGCGTTACATTATTTCCCTCTAAAATTGTGGTTCACAGCTTTTTGTGTTATTTTCTAAATTTATCGTGACCCCATTATGGCACTAGGCTTACCGTGACACAACATAGCGCGATCAGAAAGATCGCATTTTTAGGTCAGTGGATGAAAGGCAATAGCCATGAGAAGTAGAGGAGAATCAATACTTGCGAATGCTGATCAGGGTCCGTGGCACATCTGCAGTTTTATTTTACCAGTTGGGATTGAACTGGGAATGGACATTGCAACTGGAAATGTAGTACTATTGAAAACACCTAGAATTTTAGGATATATCAGGGAGATGAAGGCTCAGTGAGATACTTGTAATACCGGATAATGAGGAAACTATGCATTTGGTATTAAAACACAGTATTACAATAACTGGTGACCCAAAGAATACTGTTGATTATTAAAAGACTGGCAGAGTATGATACCCATTCAAACAGTATAAAATTAGAGCATTAAAATGGTATAGGCACAAGATAACTGGATAAAAAAATGGACAAACCTTAAGCTAACCTCATACTCCCCCTCCCCAACCCTGTGGACATGAACGTCCACAAATGGACAAGATCACTTGTTTTGCAAACGTTTTTTATTTCATTTTGTTAAGTCAAAACAAACTATAACTTTTGAGCTCAGTGCATGTACAGGGATTTATTTAACTCTAAAAATTGATTAGCGTTTTGCTCATAAAAGTGCTAAGTCTTTGTGAAAATGCATAGCTCTTGCCTCACTGTGTTTAACAAACACAGCACTTCTAGAAAATCTATATAAATACTTTCTGTACAGTTAGTATAGTCCCAAGAAAAAAACTGCTAATCATTTATTTAAAACCCTGATGTAACATAACCCCTCCACCTCCCCCCCCAAAAAAGTAGTTTGTGCAGACACTGATCACTGGGTCTGATGAAGGAGTTAGGGCAGCTCTCCCTTTTACTTCCTCCAGCACACAAAAGAATTAGCCATTCTCCACTTTATTTGTTTATAAGGAGTGTAAAAAGACTGGACCTAGATCTCCCAGATAATTTCCCTTTTCAGTGGAGTCCTGCTATTCCCATATTTTTAAAGTTGGGTGGACTGATCAATTGACTAGTTACATGACTTGTCTCAAACATCGAGTAAAGGGCATCTTACGGTTTAGTAATAAAAAAAGTTTGCATTTTTTATCTATTTATGTCAACCCAAAATATGACTTGAGGTAGTTATTTCTAATGGGATTTATGCTGATGGAAACCACCAGCCTTCAAAATAACTATTTGCTTTGAAGTACTGCTTCATCATTTTGCACAGGAAGTATTATCAATGAAGTGAGCTGTACTATATAAATATACACAAATCAATCTTTTCAGCAAGTGAAGTACAGCCCTCATAGCATTAACTTGACCCCACATCTGTTTTTATTTTAATCTGTTTTTTTTATTTTGTGTTTTCTCACACATTTAAAGAGGACAGGAAATAAAAATCGTCCTTATGAACAATCGATTGTGTGGTGCGTTTCTGTTTAATTTCTTGATTGTGTCCCCCCTGAATAAATTTGTGATTTTCGTTGTTTTTACTTATTTTGTTATATAATTTAGTGTAATTTCCAATATGGTAGCTGCTGTGCCCGGCTTTGGTCACATACCAGTTTCTTTTGCCGAAAAGTGAGCGTGCCAGGTGTTCTGCTGTGACGCCATCATTTGAGGTTCTGGCACCATCTAATGTCCTTGCACTGAATGTTGTAATGTGGAACTGTCATTTAGGCAAAGGAGCTGTTTTGGGACCAGTGGGATTTTGTTTATGATTTCTACTTTACTGTGTCTTATATTTACTCGTAACTCTGGTTCATATATTTTTCCGAAAAAACAGTGAGTGTCTTCTCTTGTGTTTCACACCATTTGACAGCTCATCCATATAAATCATCAGCAGGCAGCGTGTTTGCAAAATGATGTTATTAGGTTTTTAGCAATTTTTTAACATCCATGTAGAAAAGCAGTAAATTATTTGTATATACTTGAACTGAGTTGAACAAGACAGCCGGTACTGGTGTTGAAATCTGTGGAATGGGATGATGGAGTGCCCTAAAGAAAGACGGTTTATAAAGAGTATATTTGTTTTTCCCTGAATTTAACAGAAGACCTGTGGCTTCCTTTTGTGATGTTGAAGTTTCCAAAAACTGCCTGAGCCTGGTGTATGCAGGGGGTAAAGTGCAGGAACTTACTGTTCTGCCCATTCACCCTAACAAATCATAGATCGGGGGTAGCTCTGAGTTGTTTTGGTACTCAGTAAGAAGCAGTACACAACATGATGGCTTGATGCCCAAATGAGTACTATTGTACTTGGAACCACTGCAGCATGTAAGCTCCAGGATTTTGAGCATGCCATTGTTTTTTTTATTTCTTTGTATTTTAAATATTTAATACTGTGCAGGGCAAAGTAAGTCAACAGGAAGACTGGCAGTCATAGGGTCCTTATGTCATGCAGCTAAGTAACTCCCCCTCATTGTGGCTCCTCGTCTGTCTGTTATCCATATCATCCCTTGGTCCTTAACAGCCCTGCAGATAGAATTAGCTGCTAAAGCACCACAGATATGTTTATGTTAGGTTATCCTGGATATTATCAACAATCCTGTGTATAAACCCCTACATACCCCAAATAGGTTTCAGATGACCACTTCAAAAAAAATTACATCTGGCTGAGCGGATACTGGCACAATGGAATAATGGGAGGTGGTCTCTCAATTCTCATCCAGTTCCCAGACAAGCATTCCCTGCACCCCGTATGTCCAGTTTCATTAGCATACTAAAGAAGGCAGAAATGAGATAAAAAAAAAAAACAATTTGCTATAGTTAAGAGGTCTTATTGGTAGTGGAAAGAACCTCTGATTGGATTGCACACTGACTAGTGAAAGCAAGAATAGCAAAGGACAAGGAGATGGAGTGACAGCACCAAACAAACAATAATCACTGGGAATGAGTACATTGGGGTGATTGGGACTTGCTGGAAATAAAAATGCAGAGGAGAAATGGAAATAACATAAAGTACCCAAACTATAAACAATTGACTGTCAGGGCATGAGAGGGTTGGGTGTTGGTGGTGTTGGGGGGGAGAGGGGGAAAGGAACGTATATTGCGGTTCATCTGGGTATGAACCACTGTTAATGGTGCTAGATTCCAGGTCACCCTTTCATCTTCTGAATCTATTTTTTAGCACTTCATAATAGACTTGGTTGCATTCTGGTGGTGGTGTATCAGTAGCAGCAGTAGCAGTAGTCTATACAACGGCAACACTTTAAAAAAATGCAAAAAATCTACAAACATTGATGGGACTTTTATTTGTGTTTGTATTTAACAACTCACACTTGAGATAGAATGTGTATATTTTCCTATCTACTGCAATGAGGGTCATTAGTGGTTTTTTTAGTTTTACCTTTTTTAGAGGAGTCTTTTTCTCTTTTTTGGGAGGTGTGTGCTGATGACATGCAAAAACGAACAAAAAAAATATAACAACAATACAACCATGCTTGAACTGGTAAAAAAAAAAAAGTACAGCTAGACAGAAATATGTACAGGGTGGTTCCTTTGCTAATGTGCAGTCAGCACAAAAAAAAAACAACCAATTACTGAATACTTCTGTAATTACTGTGACACATATCATAAAAGTATGTCTTCTGAATTCAAGGAATACGTGTCGGAACAATAAACTGGAACCATGGAATTTGGTAATCACACTGACACTAAGAGTGATTGTGTGTGCTGTCAGACTAATGATACATGTATATAGCAATGCAGTACAGGACCACACATCACTTCATTTTTATTATTATCATTTTTTTTTTTTTTTATTTTACTCAATTTATAAATGTCCTGTTTATTCAATCAAATTTGATTGCATTCCATCAATGGACTATTACATCTTTTTCAATGGCATGATTAAGAAATTATGGCAGAAAGAAAGAACAGTTATAATGCTAGACAATAACAGATGTGAATACTAGAGGATTGAATATCTGACTATAAGAGAAAGGAACTGGCTTTAGTTGAATGTAATAAACATTAATTCACAAATCATGTGCAAAAGGGGGGGAGTAAGGGGGAAGGACAGGGAAGCGGGGTGGCAGACTAGATGGGCTATGGGTCCTTTTCAGTCAACAGATTTCTATGTTTCTATGATTATATTTCAGTATGTAATTAGCATTTCTCCCAGCAAAGTCCATTTTGATTCAGTGCTGTCGGTGTTAACTTTTTTACTGAATTTGTTCATCGGAGATAGGCTGTTTTGAGGATATGGTGGAAGTCAGAACTGTGGCAGTGTTAAGTGCACATTAAATCTAAACCACAGTTTTTTTTTTGGTTTTTTTTGAGAATACTATTTTGATGTTGCTTAGGAGCTGTCAGCTCAATAGGGAATCCAACCACACATAACATGACTACTGTTTATATTCGCTAGCATGGATAAAAACCTACAGATTTTTCCAGTATGACATGTGGAAAGTTCTACATGCTATTCACAGTTGTTCATAAAATGAAATGCATATTGATTTTTTTCTCAATTATGAGAATCCTGTCTGAGGGCTAACACACACAACCACAGTTTGTTATGGCTTCTACAAATATGCAGGTCTCTGATTATTATGTTAGTCAGTCACATGAGGAAATACAGGAAAATTATGTGTATGTTTGATAACAGAGAGGGGAATAAAACAATACACGTATGAACTGCTCCTGAGTAGAACTAGAAGAGCATCTGCAGCCAATGTAAATGTTCCTGTGTCAATAGCCGATGCAGATGTCAGTGGAGGTGAATGGAATGTAAAGCATCACATCTGAGCCATTTTTAACAAAACATGTGCAACCATAACACTGATCCTTTGTATTTACTTAACTTAGAGTGTATGTGAGTCCACATACAGGACATGATTCTTGTAACTGAGACAATTCCAAAGCGCATTTCATTTTTGGAACCATCGCGAACAGTATATATACAGCATGCACCTGACATACAGAAAAAAAATCTGTAGTTTTTCATCAGTACCAGACCTTACAAACAATAGTTCTGCAATGTGTGACCTGCTTTCGCTATAATGAGCTGACAGCTTCTAAGCAGAACTGAAACAGGATTCTAGAAAAAATGCAGTTTAGATTCAATGCACTGTCAGCACTGCCACATTTTCCACTGCAACCATAACGAAGAGACAGTGTAACTCCAATTAACAAATTCAGGAAAAATATGATCAATGTGATAAGATGCTGAGATGTGAGAGAGCTGTTCTTCCAGTCTGCGGTCAGAGTGGAGTCATTGCCATCATGGAGGGTGAGAGAGGAAACTCACAGCTCAAGCGATACTTTTGCACTGATCTGAACCACAGAGCTGAAACACTGACAGCAATGACTCAAAACAGGCTTTGATAGGAGAAATGTCAATTGTAGACAAATTAAAAAAGACATACATGATTTGAGAATAAAACTTTATTAAAATCAAGCAAAACAATTTCCTATCTTCTTTGTGTGGAGCAGTGAATTAACCCAGAATGATAGTGAGCACTTGAGCTGGCTGTTTCCTATGGTGGGACAGGAAGAAGTGTCGGCAAGTGAGACATACATTAATTACTGACAATCTGATTTTCATACTTTTACGCTAGTGAATTGTGACATAAACATTAACATATGACAGAGGAAGGGGGGGATGATTCTGTGGTACAGATAATAAGCCATAAACAAGTATCTGCTTGCATACTGAATTGAAACATGTTGGCTGATAAAATAAAGCCAGCACTCATTATACAGATTTGACAATGCACTGAACAAAAAAAATTAAAAATGAAAAAAAAATGGCGGGGGTCTGAATTATCAAGCGCAAACTAACAAAAAATGTCCTTATAAAACCAATACAGCTCAAGTCAATGTAGACAGAGATTCATGCAGTAATATCAATAAACTTTTGCCTGAAAGCTGTGAACTGAAAACTACTTTTCCAATAAAATGTATTACAGCAGGAACTTTATCATTTAAATTGTGATGGCTACAGACATGGGGCATTGTGTTAGTCACTATTTCACTTGTTAAATTTGTTTGACAACTTCTGGAGAAGGTTGTATTATAGTAAATTGATCAGTATAAAGGAATCAAACAGTTTAAACCAACATTTAAGCAACGTAAACAGGCTACTGTATACAGTATAATGGATAGGTTACTGCCTAGAAACACAGAACAAACCTGTAGCCTTTACTCATCTGCTATATTGACCGAGACCGTCCTCTCTTGGTGAATACCTGGGACGCGAAAACTGGGAACGAGCATCTCGAATCCAATCAAACATCATGGAAAAAGATTGTTGTTTTGCTAAGCGGCAAGGTAGTCCCAATATGTCAAAAATAAGGTGTTTATAAACATATTTTTTAAATTGGATTATGCACTGAGGTTGGATTGTGTTAGTGGGGTGGGGGCGAACACTGCAGCATGGTGTGTGTGTGTGTGTGTGTGTGTGTGTGTGTGTGTGTAGGAGCGCGCATGAGCAGGCGATATCTTATCACTGCTCACTGAAGCGTAGCTCCCCCTTTCAACTGTATGCCACTGCATTTTTGGAGCTGTCATAGACAGCTCCAGCATGCATTGGCTTACAGGGGCCACACCTGCCAACACACTGACTGAATTGGAAGAGAGCTGCCACACCTCCGAAAACTCCAATGATGGCACTATGTTTCTTGCACATGCATGCAAGCAAACATAAAAAGGAGTGCAGGTTCAAGTCCTCACTGAGTCCATTAGGGTGTCTAGGTTTTTGATCCAAAATGCTTCTCTGCACAAAAGCATATTAACCAGGACTCCCCCTTGGTCTGATAGTCCCACTGTCCCAATGCTGCAAAACTTCAGGGTTGCAGGTGAGCTGTGGCCCACTATTTTATAGTGATGGGCAACTGCATAAAATTCATTATTGTTCTTAATTGCAGCTTGTGTCCTCCAATTTTGTGTTTTGGGGGACTTTTAGTTTGACCTACATATACTAGCCCACAAGAGCAGACCCACATATAAATCATACCACTTGTCTCTCAGTTAAAGAGATTATTTGAAAATTTGAAAAGATATTCTGAAAATGTTCACTGTATTTTAATGTATGTTTTCCCTTATTAATGTTTATTAGGCACCCAGAGCCTCAGGGATTGGCATCCAATGAATAAAAATTGCCTTGCCTGAGGAAGCCCTTTATGTTATTTTGTTTGCCTGTACAAAGGAACAATAATGAATGGGCAGAATTAGACTAACAGGTGCTGGTTTAGCAATTAACCCACAGTAGCGTGTGCAGCTGTTCTATGTCGGGATATGAACTGGAACTTTGTATGTAGATTGCTACTGAATGATGTGGAAATATTTTTTAAAAGGTGATGCTGTATATCGGGCAAAACCGGCACTGATTAAATTACCATTCTGCCTAAATCTGTTAATGAAGTACATGAAACTAATGAAGTGAATATTGGTATTTTTAAAAGCTTAGCTAAGAGAAAAATGCCTACTTCGAACTGACCATATCTTATATCATTTATTCTACTCCAGAAGTCTAAAACCCTTGATTATACCTTGTACATCCTATATTGTAGGTCAATGCAAGATCCAATCAAGTTTAATGGTGCTGTGGTTCCTCCTCTTATGTTGCTGGAGCTCTTCAGTGGTTCTCACGCATCTGAAGAGGTTGGCAACACAACAGGTTGGCTCCCAGACACACAGTCACCCTTTGAATATTTTAAGGCAGGAGAAACTTAATTGCTTTTTTCTTTATTTTTCACTCTCTGATGCTTATCATTTAAATGAGATCAATCTTGCAATCACAGCAAGGCTAAGGAGGCAGCTGATTATGGAGATTAAACTGTACTACTATAACACTTCTGACTAGGGGGTAAGCAGACTACTTTATTAGAAGTGTAGGGTCTGTAAGGTAAATTGGGACTGTTAATTAGGTTAACAAAACAAGAGTTAGTGTGCTTGTCTGAGTTGGGTGAAGGGAACTGTTATTATCTCTGCAGTTAGCTAGGTGAGGAGGAGAGCTGTAAACTGGGGTGTGTGGCTTAGGCAGAAGTAAACCAGGTGTCTGCATTTAGACTTTCCTGTAGTTAGCATTTGGCAGAGATCAATCTTGCTGTCAGAGCACAGCCAAGGAGGCAGCTGACTAAAGAGCTAGAGCTTTACTACTAGAACACTTCTAACTAGGGGTAAACAGACAGATACTTTATTAGACGTGTAGGGTCTGCAAGGCAAATTGGGACCTTCAGTTACTAGTGACACAGCAAGAAAGTCAAAGCCTGTTACATGACAGTATTGCCCATCCTCCTGCCCCTCCACACTCATAGAAACATAGAAACATAGACTTTGATGGCAGATAAGGACCGCTAGGCCCATCTAGTCTGCCCATTTCCCTACCTACAGGATAGGCTGCAGATCCTAGTTAACCAACAGCCTATATCTTCCTGCCCCCCACAAGAATTGCCTTATGTCTGTCCCATGCATTCTTGAATTCTCCCACAGTTTTAGACCCCACAACTTCCTCAGGAAGGCTGTTCCATGCATCCACTACCCTCTCTGTGAAATAATACTCCCTCACATTGCCCCTGAACTGCCCTCCTTCTATCTTTAAATTGTGTCCCCTTGTTCTTGCAAGTCTCTTTTTCTGAAAGATGCTACCCTCTTGGACTTTGTTGATTCCATTGAGGTACTTGAAAGTTTCTATCATGTCCCCCTCTCCCTTCTTTCCTCAAGGGTATACATATTAAGCTCCTTTAGTCTCTCCTCATACGGCTTCTCTTGCAGACCCTGCACCATTTTAGTTGCCCTCTTCTGGACTGCCTCTATCCTGTCTATGTCCTTGCGGAGATGGGGTCTCCAGAACTGGACACAGTATTCCAGATGGGGTCTCACCAACTGTCTGTACAGAGGATAACAACTTTCTGTTTTCTGCTGCTGATGCCTCTCCTATACATCCCAGTATACCCCGGCCCTCCCTACTGCCTTCACATTGTTTGCTAACCTTAAGGTCATCTGATATGATTACCCCAGGTCTCTTTCCTGTTTTGTTGTTGTTACTACCTCCTCACCCATTGTGTATTCTTCCCTGGGTTCTTGTTTCCCAGGTGCATTATTTGCACTTTTGCATTGAATCCTAGCTGCCATACGTCTGACCATTCCTCCAACCTTGCCAAGTCCTTTTCATCCTTTCCACACCTCCTTGTGTATCAACCCTGTTGCAGATCTTTGTGTCATCTGCAAAAGGCATACTTTTCCTTCCAGTCCCTCTGCAATGTCACTGATGAAGACATTAAAAAGGACTGGACCCAGTACTGAACCCTGTGGTACCCCACTAGTAACCACCCTTTCTTCAGAGTGACTCCATTTACAATTACCTTCTGTGTCCTGTTGTCCAGCTAATGTTTTACTTGGGCTACCACCCTGGGACCCACTCCCAGGCTGGTTAATTTGACTATCAATCTTTGTGTGAGACTGTGTCAAATGCCTTGCTAAAGTCTAGGTAGGCCATGTCCACAGCCCCTCCCTGGTCTACTACTTTGGTCACCCAGTCAAAGAAATCTATTAGATTCGTCTGACATGACCTTCCCACTGTGAACCCATGCTGCCTTGGATCCTGTGCTCCACTGACCTCTGGGTACTCAACTATTCTTTCCTTCAGAGTGACTCCATCACTTTCCCTACCACAGAGGTCAGACTGACAGGTCTGTAGTTTCTCTGCCTCTGTCTTGGTCCCACTTTTGTGAAGGGAATCACATCTGCCTTCCTCCAGTCCTCGGGTACCACACCATCCTCCCATGATTTATTAAAAAGAGTAGCCAGTGGTTTCACTAGTTCCTTCCTAATTCTTTTAGAATTCTGGGGTGAATTCCATCAGGACCCATTGCTTTGTCCACCTTCAGTTTTAGGAGTTCTTGCAGAACCCTTTCTTCTGTGAAAGGACTGGGATCGACCCCTATCAAGAGTGCTTCTGTTAATGGATTAGGCACTCCCCTCCTCTTTAGGAATACTGAGCAGAAATATTCATTCAGTATTCCTGCTTTTTCACTGTTCCCCTGCCCACCCACCGTTCATTCTATTCAGCCTCACTATCCCTCCTTTGTCTTTCTACTTGCTGATGTACCTATAAAAGGTGTTATCCCCTTCTTAACTGAGTTGGCTATCTTTTCTCAGTTTGGGCCTTTACTATTCTGACTTCCCTCCCTGCTTCTTTCTGCCTTAACTGGTACAGCTCTCTGTCCTGCTCCTTCTGTGTTTCCTTATACTTCCGGAATGCTATCTTTTTCTTCCTGACTTTCACAGCCACCTCTCTTGAGAACCATAGTGGCTTTTTCTTTCATTTTGATTTGTTTATCTGCTTCACACAAAGGCTTGTTGCCTCTGTGATGGTAGTTTTGATAATTCCCCATTGTTGCTCCACACCTCCTTCTAGCCTGTTTGCTAGTGCTTTTCTGAGGCACTCTCCCATCTTGTCAAAGTCAGCCCTCCTAAAGTCCAGTACCCTCACTTTTGTATGGCTTGACTCTGTAGCTGAGTTTAATGTGAACCACACTGTTTGATGGTCACTTGTCCCCAGATGGCAACCTACTTCTAGATCTGAGATCCTCTCACTGCCCCCGTTTGAGAGCACGAGGTCTAAGACTGCTCCTCATGAGTGGGTTCTGAAACTAGCTGTCTAATGCCTGCCACCTGTAGGGCGTCAAGAATGGCCCTGCTCTTGGATGTGGCTGCAGCAAATGTGCTCCAGTTAACATCTGGCATAGTCAGGTCTCCCATCAACAGTATCTCCCCTTTCTCTGCCATTCTAAGAATGCCTTCCATCATATCCTTGTCCATTCCATCCCCCTGACATGGGGGTCTGTACACAACCCCTGTGCAGATTGTGGTGCCCTTTCCAGTCTCCAAGGTGACCCACAGTGCCTCCTCTCCCTCCTGTTTACTCTTTTTGTTCAGTTGCCTTTATCCCTTCCTTTACATAGAGAGCTACCTCCCCTCTTCTCCCCTGCCTGTCTCTCCTGTAAGTTATGTACCCCTGTATATTAACATCCCAGTCATGGTTCTCTGTGTACCATGTTTCTGTGACTGCTACGATATCCAGGCATCCCTCTTCCATTAAGGCCACCAACTCAGGGAGCTTGTTGCCCAGACTACGGGCATTGGTACTCATTACCCTCCATTTCCTGATGGCCTTACCCACTTTTGCCCCATCCCTGTCCTTCTTGCTTTTGTCACTTTCTCCATTTACCCCTGCTTTCTCCCTATCGACACCTCCGTGTTGGTGTTTGCCACACTTACTACCATGATTGTTTGGGGGGTCTAGAATTTTCCTGCTCCTTTCCAGTGCCTCCCCCCTTGGCTAGTTTAAAAGCTTGCCAATGAAGCATTTAAACCTATCACCTAGGATCCTGGTTCCCCTCCCAGACAGATGCAGCCCATCATGCCAGTATAGGCTTGCATCACTCCAGGTGGACCCCCAGTCCCCAATGAAGCCAAATCCCTGAGCTCCACACCAGTTTTTCAACCACTGATTGAATCCCATGGTACAGAACACCCTAGCCTCTCCTATGCCATAGATGGGTAGCACCTCCGAGAAGGTTACCGTGTGTGCTACTTGACTTAGGCCCCTCCCCAATTCCACAAACTCTTCCTGCACTTCTCTAATCCCTTTCTTAGCCAGGTCATTTGTCCCTAGGTGGACAATGACATCCAGCTCCCTCCCCTGTGCAGCTGCTCTGGCAATCCTGAGGATTCGCTCCCTGTCCCTCCAAGCCATGGCGCCAGGCAGGCACCTTACCTCCCTCTCCCCTTCCTTGCCCAGTTCTACCTTCCTAACAATGGAATCCCCCACCAGGAGTTGTTTCCTTCCCCTGCAGGGTCCCCTGACACCCTCCTGTGGGTCTCCTTTGTGGAGGTTCCCAGCATCCTCCTTGGTCTCCACTGTAGGTGCCTCCATAGAGGAACCACACTTTGCCAGAATGGCATAGGAATTGTGGAGAGGTACAACTGGAGGGATGTGCCTCTGTTCCACCACCCTCACCCTCCCTGAGCCCACTGTGGTCCAACCGCTCCTCTTTCTTGGCAACCTCTGAGGCAACGGCAGTGGCACTGGTGGTCCCTGGATGGAAGAGGAGGTTCCACAAATCTGGCCAACTCAGCCTGGAGATGAGCAACCTCCTCCCTCAGCCCAGAGAGGTGCCTGCAGATGGGACAACACCGCATCCTCCAGAATATCTCCGGAAGACTGCTGCTCCACAGCCACTGCACTGCACCACTCCAATCATGTCTTATTTCTGACCCCTTAACTGTTTGCAATCCTTACTCTTTCGTCCTGTTTTTCTCTCTCCTTACTTTCTGCCTGTGTGCCCTATAAGCTCCTGATTGTCCTGTTCTGAGTCAAGAATATCCTATATTTCTCAGTAGACCACTTACTTGTTCAGAGGCAGACCTCCAGCAGCTAGAGGGGGCCAGAGAGCTACTCTTGCCCTTCTAGGATGGTGGGTCCTTGATGGTTCTGTGATCACTCACTTCCTGACCCTAAACAGGAAGTTCCTGTTGTCAGTCAAATCCTGTGCCTATAAAAATAGAACTAGCTTTGGGTGGGGGGTGGAGGGAGGAAGGAGGGCAATATAGTCCCAGTAGAGAAGTTCAGTCACACAGCAGTCCTTCCTCTTGGTGTCTTCTGCCAAGCTATTAGCAGACTCTTTCTAAGGCAGTCTTTAAATGTAGCTTCCTTCTAGCTAAGCCACTCCCCCTACTTACCAGATCTTTCTACAAGTAATTTAAACCTCACAGCAGTTAAGTCCTTTCAGTCACCTGAGATTTACACCTAGATGACTTTTTCAGTTACCCATTCAGTTTAGTTAACCCAAACACACACTTTTTTTTTTGGTTTTGTATGTTAGTTTTTTTACCCTAAATTAAAGGTCCAAATACAAAAGTTCTTCTATTTTAGTCCCAGTAGAGAAGTTCAGTCACACAGCAGTCCTTCCTCTTGGTGTCTTCTGCCAAGCTATTAGCAAGTTCCACTTCTATAGGCACTGGATTTGACTGACAACAGGAACTTCCTGTTTGAGAGCAGGAAGGGAGGGATCACCAAGACACATAAGACTTGCCATCCTTGAAGGAAAAGAGTAGCTCTCCCTCCTCCCCAGCTGCTGGAGGTCTAACTCTGAGCAAGGAAGGAGACTACCAAGGAATACAGGAACTTCCTGTCCCAGAACAGGAAGTGTGGGAGCTGTAAGGGCACAAAGGCAGTAAGAAAGTAAGGAAGGGAAAAAAACAGAGGGGAGGAGGGAGTAAACAGACAAAGCGACAGGAGAGGGGCCTCAAATAAGACATGATGGGAGTGGTGCAGTGCAGTGGTTGTGGGGGTTGCATTCATCCTGGAGACATTCTGGAGGATGTAGTGCTGTCCCATCTGCAGGCACCTCTCTTGGCTGAGGGAGGAGGTTGTTTGTGTCCAGGCCAAGTTGGCCAGGATTCAGGGAACCTCCTGTTTTATCCAGGGACCACTGAGTCTGTTCCTGCTGCCTCAAAGGTTGCCTAGGCAGAAGTGCGGCTGGACTACAGTGGGCTCAGAAAGGGTGAGGGTGGTGGGGCAGAGACACATCCCTCCTATGGTTCCACTCCACAACTCCTATGCTGCACTGGCAGGGTGAGACTGTCCCAAGGAGGCACCCGCAGTGGAGACCAAGGAGGATGTGGGGGTCATCCACCTTGGAGACCTGGGGGAGGCAGAGAACCACAAAGGAGGAGGAGGAAACAACTCCTGGTGGGAGATTCTATTGTTTGGGGGGGTAGACTTAGGGGTGAATGGAGTGAGAGAGAGAGGGATGTGAAGTGCCTACCTGGTGCCATGGCATGGAGGAATGGAACACGCATCCAGAGGATCACTGGGGTAGCAGGACAGGAGAGAGTGCTAGACCTGCTTGTCCACCTGGGGACAAATGTTCTGGCTGGTGATGAGGTTTGGGTAGTGCAGGAGGACTTCAGGGAGCTGGAGAGGGGTCTTAGACAAGTATTACACACTGTAACCTTTTTGCAGGTGCTACCAGTCAGTGACAAGGGGAGGACAGGGCACACCACACTAGGATATTCAACACATGGTTGAAGGATTGGGGCAGAGGAGAGGGTTTCAGCTTTATTGGAAACTGGTGTCAAGATATAGGCCTATGCAATTGGGATAGACTGCATCTATCTGGGAGGGGACCAAGATCCTCAGTGAGAGGTTTACATGCCTCATTGGCAAGCATTTAAACTAGCCAAAGGGGAGGTAAAAGTAGGCAGAAAGAAGCTAACTGTCCCCCACATAATGAAGCACTCAGTAGGGAGGAGCAAGGGTAAGGCTGGGAAAACTCAGTGAAGTTTTGACCATTATTATATAAGAACCAGAACACAGTGAAGTTCTGATTTGTTCTGATTAGTTCTGATTTATTGACAAATATTTGAAAAAAAATATAAACAAAATGCTTAAAAGTAGACAAAGTCAGTCACATTTGACACAGAGGCCCAAAGGAAATAATTTAATGGCTTATTTGTATAAAAATAAATGTAAAACTGCTGAATAAAAAAGCAATCCCTCACTGCTAGCCTCTTCACACCTGGCCTGTAATGGTGACATATCCTGCTTGGGTCCATGACATGAGTGTGCTGGGAGAGACAGAGAGAGAGAGAGAGATGGAGAGCGACATACAGATGCAAATACCTATATCATTAGTATTCTAATCTGTAAAAAAAAAAGAACTAAGATCCTGCTAACTAATGTGATGTCCTTCTGATGACTCCCACCCACACCCACAGGCCAGGGACAAATTTACTGTTGTGACTGTCAATCAATCAAAATCTTTATTTAACCATGCAATCACCGTTGAGCAAGTTCATTTTCGAGGTGGACCTGGGTGCAACAAATACAAGATAACAAGAAAATACATGATGGTTCCAATTCACTAGCAAATCAACAACAGGCAACAATCATTAGGGAGTACAGATTAAATACATCAAAAGATTCAGAGTGAAAGGGTATGAGCAGCAATAGTGCAGATGAGTTCAACGTATCTCAGTGGTATTAAAGGGCCAAGTAAGGAGGTAACTAACTAACTGGAGCCCTGGAAGAAAAGACGGGGGGGGGGGTTGACTAGGGGAGGATGGAAAAGGGAGGGGGGAGAAGTGCTCAGGCAGTGGCTGGGAGCAGGAACTGAAGGAGGAGGCCTAGGCAATATTAGATGAGGGGCTCAGCACAGCACACCGACAGCACAACAGTCAACCACCACTTGCCTCCAAAATTACCTGACTCCAACAGTACAGTTACTATTAAGTGACCAAATTCAGCAATAGTTAAGTGTGCCTCAGAATCTGAATTGGAGATGCAGACACTTTTGGTGCATAGTCGTACACAGCACAGTCCCACACTGGGAGTTGGTTAATGCTTATACATAATGTAACGCGATAAACTATAGAAATAATGATAATAAGGAGGAATAATGGGGAATGAGTGATGATGATGATGATGACACTTGTGTGTTCAGTACTTGTACTTCACTTGTGTTGTACTATAAACAGCTTGCTGGAGTCACAAAGTCAGATTATCCCCTGAGCCACCCACAGTCAGAAGCACAGGCGCATCAACTTGTATGCTGTTTGTCTGAACAGTATTTTTTTTAATACATGAAATCATGAATGAACATTAACAAGTGATCGTGATTCATGATTGGATGGCACAAATCAAAGATTTATTTTGCCACCCTGCTGTCCTTGCCCTGTACACAGCCACGCTGAAGCCAGGAAAAAAATATTGGGGATTTCTGGGACTGTTACATTTATTGTGCCCCCCCCCACAGTCTCTCTTTCTCTCCCCTCTGGATGTCACAAGTCAAAGATTTATTTTGCCATCCTGCTGCACTTGCTGTGTGCACATAGCCACACTGAAGCCAGGAAAAAACATTTTATTTGGGATTTCTGGGACTGTTACATTTATTGTCAGACCCCCTGCAGTCTCTTTCTCTCTCTCCCCTATGGACAAGATCATGCATGAATGTTAACAAGTGATTGTGATTCATGACTGGATGGTACAAGTCAAAGATTTATTTTGCCACTATGCTGCCCTTGCTTTGTACACACAGTCACACTGAAGCCAGGAAAAAGAAATTGGGATTTTATGTACCGGTAACTGTAAAATTTCTCTTGAACCCCCAGTAGTCTCTCCCTCTCTTCTCTGGATCAGGAATGGCACAAGTCAAAGGTTTTTCCTGCCTTTCCTTTCTCATATACAGTTAGCTACACGGTTTGAAGCCAAGAAAATAAAAAAAAAATCTGGGATTTTCTGTAACTGTAAAATCTCTCTTGGGCCCTCAGTAGTCTCTCCCTCTCTCGTCTGGAGCTGGAATGGCACAAGTCAAAGATTTTGCCTGCCTGCCCTTTCTGATGTACCCAGCTACACTGACTTAGGCAAAGAAAAGATAAAAACTTTATTTGGGATTTTCTGTAACAGTAAAATCTCTCTTGGGCCCCCGGTAGTCTCCCCCTCTCTCCCCTCTGGATCTGGAATGGCACAACTTCAAATATTTTGCCAACCTGCTCTTTCTCATGTACACACAGCTACACTGTCTGAGGCCAAGGAAACAACTTTCATTCTGGATTTTCTGTAACTCTAAAAACTCTCTTGGGCCCCCAGTAGTCTCTCCCTCTCTCTTCTGCATCTAGAATGGCACAAGTCAAAGATTTTGCCAGCCTGCTCTTGTTCATACATACTGTCACATAGTACTGCCACACTGCCTTAGTTTGCAATTTTCTCCCCCCAGCAGACACCCAGGCCACCACTAGCTCCCCATTCCTGGGTTCCAACTCCCCAACCCACCTTCACCCCCCTTATGATCAATTTCTCTCCCCCCTTTCTCTCACTCTCCCTAATTTCTTCTCTTCCCTCCCCTATGGCTCATATATTTCTGGCATTTTTTTGTATTTGGGGGGGTGGATCTTTGTCTGGTGATTCTCTCTGCTGGCTGCCTGGCTCTGCTGAGAGCAGCCCATGCTCCTGCTCCTCCAGTCCTCCTTGCTCATCTGGAGCTGCGTTGCACACTCAGCATGGTTATATACCATGAGTGCATCATGTGACCTTCTGTTGCCTGACTGGATACCACTGGCCAACTGTACATGCCAACGGCATCCCCATGGCAACAGACAACAAAGCTGGAGAAATGGCATCTCCATGGACACAAAACTGGACTTCTATGGTGAAGTTCATATTTATCCACTGGCCTTGATGGCAGAGGTGGACCTGGATATTGTCACTGTTACTGAGACATGGTACACAGAGAACCGTGAATGGCATATAGCCATGCCAGGTTAAACTCTATTTAGAAAAGACGATGGAATAAAAGGGTGGAGAGGTGACTATGTACGTCAGGTAGGGAATTAAAGCAACCAAAGTTCAGGGAATGCAGGAGGGAGAGGAGGCACCTTGGGTCACCCTGGAGAAAGGAAATGGCACCGCCAGTCACACTGGCATGATCTTCAGGCCTCCAGCACAATGGGATGAGATAGATGGGATACTAGTAGAAGCCAAACACAAAACGACAGCCAAAAGTGAAGTGCTGCTGGTAGGAGACTCCAATTTGCCTAATGTAGATTGGAGCACCCAGGCTGCAGCCACAGCCAGGAGCAGAGGCATCCTGGATTCCCTGCAGGGGATGTGTCTCAAGCAGCTTGTGGCAAAACCGATGAAAGAAGGAGAAATATTGGACCTGGTACTCACCAATGGGGACAGTGTCACCGAGGTAATGGTGGGTAGCCATCTGGGGTACAGTGATCATCGTATGGTGTGGTTCAATGTGTGAACAGTGGATGAGTCAACCCACATGAAAACAAGGGTCCTGGATTTCAGACAGGTCGACTTTGTAAAAATGGAGGAATGCCTCAAGAAAGCCTTGGTAGGGGAATATATGAACATATGAAGACACCAGCAGAAGAGGGCCATTTGGTCTATCAAGTCTGCTCATATTGCAGGGTCCACAGCTTGAGCTAATGTCCCTGCCCTCTCTCCCCACTCCTCTCATCCTCCCTACCCATGATCCTTACCTTCCCCCTATGCCTATCCCAGCCTCTCTTTTAAAGCTGCCCACTGTCTTCAACGAGATGACCTCTTCTGGAAGCACATTCCAAGTGTCCACCACCCTCTCTGGAAGAGGAAGGGGGGGAGGATATAGAAAAACAATGGGCTAACCTTAAAGGGAGCCATAGCACAGGCAACACACTTTTGTGTTAGGCAACTAAGCAAAACAAAGAGAAAGAAAATAAAAACACTATGGTTCTCAAAGGACATGTCCGAAAAAGCAAGAGAGAAAGGCTAGCTTTCTGGAGGTACAAGGAAACACAGAGGGGGAAGACAGGGACCTGTTTCTGGATAGGTAGAGGGAGGCAGGGAAAGCAGTCAAGAGCACAAAGGTGCAAATGGAGGAAAAATTAGCCTGGGCAATTAAGAAAGGAGACAGGATCTTTTCAGGTACATTAGTGAAGGAAAGAAGACCAAGGGTGGGATTGTGAGGTTAAAAAGGGAGGGAGGGATGGGGGTGTGTGGAGGGGGATGCAGAAAAATTAATAATCCTGAACAAATATTTCTGTTAAGTATTCACAGAAGATGAGGAAGGAGAAAGATTGCTATTGGGCAGTAGGAGCACAATGGGAAAGAAATGGACATCAAACCATTTACAGAGGAAAGAGTCCCAAACAGCTTGAGAATCTGAAATGGGACAAGGCTAGGGAGACAGATGGAATACATCCCAGAATAATTAAAGAACTTAGAGAGGTTCTGGCAGCACCACTAACAGCCCTATTCAACAAACTGATAGAGACAGGGGTGGTTCCAGAGGACTGGAGGAGGGAAAATGTAGTCGCTCTCCACAAAAGTGGGAAATGGGAGGAGGCTGGTAACTACAGGCCAATCAGCCTGATCTCGTTGGTGGGGAAATTAATGGAGTCACTGCAAAAGGAAAGGATTGTGGCATTTCTTGAATCCAGTGGACCACAGGATCTGAGGCAGCATGGATTCACATGGGGAAGGGCTTGTCAAACAAATCTGATAGATTTCTTTGACTGGGTGACCAGGGAGGTAGACCAGGGATGGCCATGGATGTGGCCTACCTAAAGTTCAGCAAGACCTTCAACACCGTCCCACATAGGAGGTTGGTAAATAAGTTGGGAAGCCTGGGAGTGGGCCCCAATGTGGTAAACTGTTTCAGAAACTGGTTGAGTGACAGGACACAGAGGGTGGTGGTAAATGGCATTCAATCTGAGGAGAGGAGGGTGATCAGTGGGGTGTCACAGTGATCCGTGCTGAGGCCAGTCCTCTTTAATGTCTTCACTAGCGACATTGCAGAGGAACTGGAGGGGAAGGTATGCCTCTTTGCAGATGACACTATGATCTGCGACAGGATTGACACTGGGAGGGGGAAATGAGAAAAGACCTAAACATGCTGGTCAGGAGTGGTCAGGAGTGTGGCAGCTAAGATTCAATGCAAAGAAGTGCAAAATCATGCATTTGGGGCACAGAAATCCAAGGGAGGAGTACAAGATGGGTTGAGAGGTTCTGACAGCCACCAATCAAGAAAGGGACCGGGGGTAATTTTATCTGATGACCTAAAGGTAACCAAACAATGTGAGAAGGCTTTGGGGAGAGCCAGTGGGATGCTAGGGTGCTTAGGGAGATGTATCACCATCAGAGAAATGAAGGTGATTTTGCCACTATGCAGATCACTAGTGGGACCTGATCTGGAGTACTGTGTCCAGTTCTGGAGGACACATCTCATGAAGGACATAGACAAAACAGAAGCAGACAAGAGAGGGGCAACAAAAATGGTGCAAGGACTGCACAAAACGTCATGAGGAAAGACTAGAGAACATCAGTATGTATTCCGTGGAGGTGAGGGGGAGAGATATGATAAGAGACATTCAAGTTCCTCAGGGGTACAAAAAAGGTACAGGACAGTAGAATCTTTCAGAAAAGAAGGTATACAGGAACAAGGGGGCATGATAAGAGGCTAGGAGAGGGGTAGATTCAGGGGCAACGTGAGGACTTTTTTTCACAGAAAGAGTAGTGGATGCTTGGAACAGCCTCCCTGAGGTGGTTTTGGTGGCATAAATGGTAGGGGAATTCAAGAATGCATAGAATAAACATAAGAGTACTCTTGCAATAAAGGAAGAGAGGGTAAGCAGTAGATCAAGTAGGATCTGCGGTATTGCATTAGGTAGGGACAAGGGGCAGACTAGGTGGGCCACACGGTCCTTATCTGCCGTCACCTTCTATGTTCCTATGTTTCTGTTTTTAATTAGCCAGCCTTCATTAAATTTATTAAGTGTGTTCAGATATTTTCCAGCTACGAAATTCCTACACAAGCCTTTTTAAGATACCTTAAAAAATCCTTAGGCAATTTCAGCTAGGAGTTTCTGAAAGAATACGTGGTCCATTCTGTTTCTGAAAGAATACGTGGTCCATTCTGTAACACCCACTTATTTCCTCATATCCTGCAAGTTCTTTTCCTGAGCGACCCAGTATGTACTGAGCATATTCTATAGTAACGAGGTGCATGTAATTCAGGAAGGTACCCTCCTGTAAGTTTTCTTTCCAAGTGTTTCCTTCCTAGTCCAGAACACAACATAATCAGCCTCTACATTGAGTACAGTGTCCCCCTCTAGTGACCTTGTTGCAGAACTCAGCTGAATTAGGCCATGAATGAAGAAATACTTTAGGCATAGGGATCCCTCCTCCATGACCCTGTCTGCAATTAAATATGGTGCTTTAGATTTTTTCACTGTGATTGTTGCTGTTCCATTAGAGCTGTGGACAGGAAACAGAAACATAGAAACATAAAATCTGACAGATAAGGACCATACAGCCCATCCAGTTTGCCCATTCCCCTACTCCATGTGACAGCCCAGATCCTATCTGATCTGCGACTCACCTGCTCTGCCCAACTTCAGGGTAGCCCTATGCTTATCCCATGTGCTTTTGAACCCCTGTATTGCTTTCGCTCCCACCACCTCTACTGTAAGGCTGTTTCATGGATCCACCACCCTTTCTGTGAAAAAATATTTCCTAACATTCCCCCCTGAACCTTCCTTTCTCCAGCCTCATGTCATGTCCCCTAGTCCTTGTGCAATACTTCCTCTGAAATATGCTTCTCTCCTGTACCCTGCTTATACCTCTAACATACTTGAATGTCTCTATCATATCCCCCCTCTCCCTTCTCTCCTCCAATGAATAGATATTAAGGTCCCTGAGCCTTTCCTCATAAGGCTTCTGATGCAGCCCATGTACTATTTTTGTCACCCATTTCTGGACTACCTCCATTCTGTCTATGTCTTTACTGAGATGCGGTCTCCAGAAATGGACACAGTACTCCAGATGAGGCCTTACCAGTGATCTGTACAGTGGCATCACCACCTCTTTCTTTCTCCAGATTAAGCCCCTTCCTATGCACCCCAGCATTGTTTGTATTCCCCACTGTGTTTTCCCATTGTTTGGCCACCTTCAGGTCATCGAACATGATAATCCCCTGGTCTCTCTCTCCTGCCTTGTCGTGGCCAGAACCTCCCCCATCTGTATTCCTTTCTTAGATTTCTGTGACCCAGATGCATTATCTTGTATTTTTTAGCATTGAAACTTAACTGTCATACCACTGACCAGTCCTCTAACAACCTTACTCATTTTTTTCTACCCCCTCCAGTGTGGCAACTCTTGCAGATCTTGGTGTCATCTGTGAACAAGCATACTGTACCTTTACCTCCAGTCTCTCTGTAATGTTGCTAATGAAGACATTGAATAGGACTGGCCCTAACACCAATCCCTGTGGCACCCCGCTGGTTACCTCCCTCTCCTCAGATTTCATGCCATTTACTACCACAGTACCAAGGTAAATTGCATGCCCTATACCATTTTCCACTGACCAGATAATAATGCCCAGAATGTTACTTACAGGGACCCCTCCTCAGTGACAGTATCTACAGTGCCTGTATCTACTTTATGCTTTCTCCAGTGCTAGATCCTCAGAGAGTCTCCTGCTTCCTGTCCTCTATGCAAAATGCTTCTGATAGTCTTTTCTTGCCTAAAATAGCTCTTTGAATGCCCTGTCCTCTGTACAATCACTGCTGAGTCAGAAATCCCAGCTGTAGCTCAGCTGGGATTTCTCTGCAAATTGACTTCCCCCACATCATATATGGGGAGTCCCCTTGACTGTTCCCATGTCTCCTGGAGGCAATCAAACAATGGAACTCGTCATATTCCCAGAAGAGGCCACCTCTTCCCCTGGATTCCCTGAATTCCAGGGGACCTCTCTGATGCCATCCTAACTGACCGTGCCCGAGTCTATAGCTCAGATAAGCAGAGCTGCTGTCATGAGCATGTATAGCCACCATCTTGAATCCCACAGTCAAGTCTTGCAGGATTCTCCTTTGGAATCCCCAAACTTGGTAGCCATCCTTGGTTTGGTAGCATATGAGGTACCACTTGCAGACCTTGTGAGATTTATCGGGGGCCATTTTAGATTGCTGAAAACTCTCAGTTGGCATTTTGAAGGACTGTTGCTTCTTTCAGCAGCCATCATAAGTGGGGACAGGACTGAAAATTAGTGGCCATCTTAAGATCCACTGCTCCAACAGCCTCTTTGGTCTTCTCAGTGGAATCTAGGATACAAGTAGACATATTTGGAGGGTAAACTCCCACAGGCACAAATGAAAATTAGTAGATGCACCATCACATAACCCTAGCATAACAAATTCTATAGCTAGTAACGTAGCCACACAGTCAACAGTACCTTAAAGAGCTAGTGTACTGCCTAAAACTAATATTAGTTTTTAAAAGCAGTCAATCATTACCTTTTGTATCTGAGGTATTTTTTCTTTGGTGAATTATAAGGTTATTTACCTGATATTAATAAATGTGCTGTGTAGAACTGCACTCTGCCTGGCAGCCAGCATATCTAGCACTCTTCACCCCACTACATGTTCAACATTGTGGCCTCACTGACTATGACATCACTGCTGCTTAGGAATAGCCACTCAGTAGCTGCCAGGTCAGTCACCTGTGATGTCACTGTCAGTGAGATCACAATGCTGATGATGTAGTTGGGGGGGGGATACAGACAGATATATCAGCTGCCAAGTTGAGAGCTGTTCCATACATTTAGCACAATATTATCACTTGGAAAACTTTCTAATAAGCAAAGGAAAATGAAAAATACTTTAGAAATAAAAAGTTATAACTGACTACTTCTCGGAATCATATGAAGACATGTCACCCTATAGAAAGTGAAAATCTTGTGGGCTTCAGCTTGTTGCCATGCATCAGGACCAGTTTTACACTATGGGTACAGTTGACAATGTCGGCAAACAGATGAAGATGTTGGGTCATCCCTGATCCTATTTAGAAAATGAATCCTCCTGTAGATCTTAGAATAGCACCGCACCATTGACACTGGATACATCCCCGACAGCTGTCTTACTGGAGCTATTCAAACAAAATTCAGGCCCACTGGACTGAGGGAACCACCACCTCCAGCACCAAAGTTCTAAAGCCTCTTCAATTCTGACTTGGCTGATAAAGGGGAAGAAGGTGGTTGCCCTGAGCAGATAACAATGAGGTTATGCCTGGAAGACAGTACAGATGAACTGGTGATGATGGTCAAGATCTTACTCAGTCTAGCAGAAGAGAAGGAACCTGATAAATTATCAATTGACTCACTCATGCAAGTTTCATCGACTGAGAACTCCACTATTCCAGTATGCAAGACAATCAACATATTCTTTCAAATGAATGGGACTCACAAGATCTGAGAAGGCTACCAGAAAGAAGAATAATGGAGAAGTCCTACTCCTTTTTTAAGGTTCACAGAAAAACATGGACTGTGTCCCCAAAGATAGACCACCCTCCAGCCTCAGCTCTGTGACATCAAACAGTGATACCTATAGAGGGCAACCACAGCCCTGAAGAACTATGTGGCTGAGCGAACAGCAGAGTACCTTAAGAGGCAGTATGACAAAGCTGGTATGCTAATGACGGCAAACCCATCAGCCATATTTACAAGCAGGGGCCTCATGCCATGCATTGCATCAATTACAAGCTGCTAGAGGATTCAGACCACAATCAGCTAGTGGAATATGCTCTGCAGGCCCAAGATACCTGGCAGACATAGCGACAGACTCCCTCAGATTTGGGTCATGGATGTCCACAGTTGTTAACAGGGTGAGAAGAGCACTGTGGCTTATTATG
Organism: Neoceratodus forsteri; assembly: GCA_016271365.2. Lineage (NCBI taxonomy): Eukaryota > Metazoa > Chordata > Ceratodontiformes > Ceratodontidae > Neoceratodus > Neoceratodus forsteri. Next base: position 31,624,832 of record JADMNL010000035.1, read on the forward strand.
TGGCAGGAAGAGTTCAAGTCAACCCTAAAGCAGCTGCCTTTCAAAGGATTCCTGCTGTTTGGAGAATGACTCAGACCATTTCTGAAGGACTGCACGGGGGGAAGGACACAGACCGAGACAGGGAACAGAGATGGAGAATGCAGCAGTTGGAGGAAGACTGAAGTTCTTTGTGTCATAGTGGGTGAAATCAATAACCAACAGATGGGTCCTGGAAGTAGTCAACAAAGGTTTTGCATTAGAAATGACACAAACACAGACTTCTGATGCAACTTCCGAATGCATGGCAGCTTCTCATTAGAGCTCCGAGGATCCCTCGGCAGATAAACTTGCAGTTTAGCCTTTCAAACCTACATCTGGCAATTGTACATCTTCATATTAAATGGCTAACATTAAAATGAAAGGGGGGGGCTGAACAGATTTGCCAGCTTACGTGTGGATCCAGAGACATTGGACCAGGAGGCCTCAGACTCCTTCGCGTCCACCCACTTGTGCCTTTCCTCCTCCTGCGCATCATCCAAAAAGCTGGGAAAGCAAAAAAATAAAGCTGCAACAAAAATGGAGGATAAACATAGACAAAATACTAAGTGAGCTGAAGGATATTAAGTCTGACTTTAAGGAATTTAAGCAAGAATAATAACAAGCCTGGCAGACATTACTGAACTACAGCAGAAAGTAGAGACACTGGAGGAGACTCAGGGTGCACAGCCCGATGCTTGCGCTTAATGCCTGGCCATAGTTTCACAGCTCATAGACATCTACCAAGCACTTAGGGAGAGGCAAGAAGATTCAGAAAACAGAAATAGACACAAAAATATAAGGATTGATGGGGTGGCTGAAGGAAGCGAGGGCACTAATATGGAAGCATTTATTGAGCAACTACTATGGGGAGCACTGACCTTAGACACTGATTATTCACTGGAAATAGAGAGGGTTCATAGAGCGCTTAGTCCCAGGCCCATCCAACAAGGTGCTCGGCCACACTCAATTATCCTCCGTTTCTTATGATATACGACTAAGGAAACTATTTTCCAGAAGGTTTGGGTGATGAGAAAAACCTATTATGCCAATTCAAAAATATTCTTTGATAATGATTACACCCCTATGATGATGCAAAGATGCCAGTAATATATCCCTCTGTTCCCCATATTGTGAGGCCTCAAATTAAAATTTGAAACCTTACAATATCGCACCCCCTACCCATCCAGACTTGTCATTCAATATCCCACTGGGCAGCAGAGCTATGGCACAGCTACAGAGGTGTTGACTGACCTGCAACAAAGGAATTATGAGCTTCCGACAAAAGTATCCTTCCCATGGCGGCCTGGCCTTACCGGAGAGCCCCATGAAAACTGCAATCTCCAGACCCGCAGACACAGCAGGCAACCCTGGATTCACTCAAACAGCTCCTGCGCCAGTTTACTAGAGGCAATCCATAACTCTACATGGTGGACTCTTTGTTGTACCGATGTGCTGAAGGGTGAGTGCCAGGGGTCAAGGGAGGACCTGTTACATCATGGGGGGGGACTGGGTATGGCGAGGTGGGGCCCAGATGCTCTGCTCTCCCAGTGCTGCTGCTGTTCTTCTACTCTGCTGCCGGGAATGTCTGGCTTTTGGGACACATAACTTATAGCAGGAAAGGCTGCGGTGTTTAAGTTTGAGCGATCACAATATTAGACAGAGATCATTCCCCCACTACTTATTTGGGTAAGGCTCGGGATGTACTATCACTAAGATGGAGTCATTGTTATGGCCCCAGCCCATATAGGCTGGAACCCCAGGGTGAAGTATTGCCCATTATAGAGGAGGTTTTTCTGATTCCTGGGGTTGGTGGAGGAGTAATCCCCCCCATCCCGGGAGCCTTGGATTGCCTCCCCATTTACTGTTTTAATTTGGTGTACTTCGTATCCTAAATAAGCATTCACCCACCTTTGCCTAGGCCTAATAGCAATCAAACCTGGTTCTGGACCACAGATATGGTGGGGTGTAGAGACAATCTAACTGTCTCTACCAGTGGGCCGGCTCCTCCCATCAGGGTCTGGATGAGGGAAGAGTGGGAGTTAGACCTCCCTAACAGATTACTTGACATTGCTCTGTGACCTAGGTAATCTGCATATTGTAAACTATTGTGACCATGTCAGATAGAAGGCAGGAGGCCAACCGCAGGTTGGGGTTGATCTGGGGTTCTAGGGCCGCTGTCACCTGTTCTTGGACTTCTCACTGCAGGGATGGGATACTGGTCTCTCTGCCTTTCTTCCAGCTTCCATTGAGTAGGCATTACAGATTTACAGATCTGACGTACAGTTCAGTGGGATCAGTTTGGGAGGGGTCAATAGCTCAGACTTACTGTTCCTTGCGAATTTATGATTTTAGGAGCTCAGACCTAACTATGTAAAGTACTGGAACTTTAAGAGACTAAACAGTTAACTAAAACTGAGCTGGACCAGACACGGATACTCATAGCACAACAGGGCCCCCATGAGCTAACCAGCAGGTGAGAGAGACTTAGAATGCTTAAAACCGGACAGCACCATTTTGACTCTTATTTTTTTAGTATCTCTTTTTGCAAATTTATAAGCCTCCTAATTTTGTTTCCCTTTTTGTTTTTCCTGAATCTCATGACTTTACTGTATTTTGGTGTGAATTATACCCCGGGTCGCACTTCAGTTAGTAAAGTGCAGCCCCTCAAGTGGCAATCTCCTGTTTTGCCGCAATCCAGAATAGAACTCCGGATTTTGAAAGTCACCATTCAGAAGATGTACATAGTTAGTTGCATTCTTGTCTCCTGTTTACTAAGTTTATATAGAGGTAGGATAGAATTAATTGTAGATAGTTCTGTAACTCCTAGATGGCACTATCCCAAGGGCTACTTCCCCTGTCCGATTTGCCACTAACAGGTTGAGGGGCCTGGATCCGATGGCGGGCGCCTCCACCCAGAGGTCAGGGTTTGGAATAGTTAAACTAACTTGGTCACAGCCCTCTGGGACACTGCAACCCCCCTTTCTTCCCACTAGTGGCCCACACAGTATATCAGAATTACCTTCGCAGTATACACTTACCCCCAGGACTGGTTCAGGCACTGTGACTCCTGGGACTCCCTGTAAAATAAGATGATACAGTGCAACAATCACAGTACAATACTTTAACATAGATGAATACCTCAGGCAGTGTATCTTTGCTGAAACAAACAGATCTGTTTTATTTAGGGGGATATAACAAGGACAGGGGGAAATCAGGTTAATTAGTTTAAACGTATTAATAATCACAGCACTGTGCACATATTTCAGAATCCCAAATGTCCCAAATGTCACTCTTAATGGGTACCCAGGCAATAAGAAGCTAGCCTATTTGATGCAGCTGGTTGGGGCCCTGAAGATGGAAAATGCATGCACAATCCCCAAATTGTAATCCGGAGCCGGTAGGCTCAGTTCGTGGAGAAAGAAAGGAAAAGTAATCAGATGGAACACTTGCAATTAGATGATGGCAGGGAGCTACCCTGATTTGTACTCACAAATTCAATGCTGAAACTGAATAGAAGGCAGATTGTCTTGGATTGCCAGGAGGAGCAGACCATGTGGACAAGGTCCTTGTGACTGGACCCCACGGCAGTTCAGAGCAAATGGATATAGTCTGGATTAAGCTGGGGTTTACTTGCAGCTTCATGCACTAAATTTACTGTGCAGGGGATTTGACACATGAGTCCCCACAAGCACTACACACATTTATATGGAAAAAAGGAAAGTACTATACCAGGCAGGCTGCTTCTCTATCCCGATTGCAATTACTGCACAATACCCTGGAGGACACATAGCAAATTTAGTTCCTGACAGACCGAGCACGATTCAGCAATTTCTCCAGTCTTCTACAGGGTGAGCCTGATTTCTACTCTTCAGATATCCTTTGATTCTCTTCACAGGACGGATTCAGTCCGAACAAGCAGTTACATAAGCTGCAGACCGAAACTCGGGGTCTTACACGTGTTTCCCGACTAAAACTGCACAACGAAAGAGCACAGGCTCCTTCCCTCTTCACTGCCAGAGCTAAACTGAAACTCCAGTAGATAAAACCGGCACTTCCTTTTAGTTTCTCCCAGTTCTTGGCTGGATTGGCTGTCACCACAATAGCCTCCCTTGTTGGTGCAAAAGGCGCCAAGTCCAAACTACATTTCCCAGAGTCACTGCCCATACAATCTTCTTGTGGCTGGCTCAGATTACGAGTCCAAGTTCTGATTCATCCACAGGCACCATTTTAGAGCTACCTTAACCCACACTGATTGGTCCAGTTCAGCAGTTCAAAACTAGAATGGGGAACTAGACAAACACAGTTCTGACTGCAAAGAAAAGCAGGTTAGACAAACTGCATTTTCATTATTACTCTAACTGATTTCTGGCAAACAGTTACATCTTTCAGATAGGTTCCCTTTGCACTCCTAGAGACTGCAAAAACGGAGTGAATTGGCAGCAGCTCGAGTGGGACTCAAGCAGAGAAACACACAGTCCCCCCATACAAACTAATTATGTCTGCAAGCAGACAGCTCTTAAAGAGACAGTACCAGAGCTGTAAAAACACTCACAGATAAATGGCTTAAACGCCAAACACCATTCAGGCTCGGAGCATTCAAGCAAGCTCCTGGAAGTCTTTTGGGAACCCCCATTTGCAGGGGGGTTACAGTTCATTACTGTTTTTTTTGGAAAAACCGACCTCGGGGAAGCCACTTATGATACCAAAGTATCCCCTGCCTCTAGAGGGGGGCAACAAGAACACCAGTAACCTGAGGGGAGCAGGATCAGTCTGCAGGAAACAGGTAGAATGATTCAGAGCTGTCTATTTGGATGGCCCACCATCATAGTATTAAAGTAATATCACAGAATGTAAATAGGTTAAGTGGCCCGATTAAAAGGAGGAAAATTCTGTCCTACTTGAAGAAATCCCATCCTCAAATGATACTACTCCAGGAGACACATATGAGTTCCACAGAACATCAGAAATTAAAAGAAATTTGGAATGTCAGAAGTGATAGGTAGTTTCCACTACTCGGGCAGGAAGAGGGGTACAGCCATTCTATTTCCTAACTAATCTGCATTTCAATTACAGAGCTCATTCCAGAATAGGGATGGTACATTGGCTATGGTGAGGGGGACTTGGTGGGGGGCCCCCTTACACGGTGGCAAGCATCTATATCCCTCCTGAGGCATCTGCTGCAAAACATCAGGAACTATTTGATAAATTGATGCAATTCAAACAGGGGACTCAGCTGGTTGGGTGAGATCTCAATCTTCTGATGGATCCTGGGAGGGATAGCTCCAACCCAAGCCCTCCATGCATGACCACAGGACAGAGACTTGGCAGGAGCCTGGTAAAAGAAATAGGGCCCATAGATGTTTGGCGTCACACACATTGGAGGGACAGGCATTATACCCACTATTCAGCAGCCCACAATACATACTTCCAAATCGATTATTTCTAAATTACAGCAGAACACCAGGATCAGATGAGACAGCACCATACTGCCCATCTTATTATCTGATCATGCTCCTTTGTCAATAGAAATAGACACAGCAATAGAAAGGTGTTCAGGTTAGTGGTGCTTTAATAATTCACTCCTCAGAAATCAAGAATATATCAAATTTATAAACCATCAAACCCCAGAAATATTAAATCAAAATAAGACTCCTGAGGTATCCTCAGCCATACTCTGGGACACACTCAAGGTGATAATTCAGGGTGAAACTATTAAATTTGCCACAGAAATAAAGAGAAGAAGAGAGCAACAGCAGAAAGATTTGGAGGCAGAGCTCCACATCTGGCAAGCAGCACATTTGCAAGGGGATAAAACCAACCAGAACCAAATTGTCACTATTGAAACTAAACTACAAGAGATCCTAAATTATAAGACAGAGCAAGCACTACTATATACCAAACAAAGGTATTATGAAGGGGGGCAGAACTTCTAAATTACTGGCCTTTCAGCTAAGAGCCCAGAGGAACAGAGGGATGATAACACAGCTAAGACACCCCCAGACCAGACAGATCCTTTCTAAAACCAAGAATATTTGGGAGAGGTTTAGAAATTTTTATGAATCCCTGTATTCTCAAGACATAGAGCCCAAGGAAGAGAAATATGATTCCTTCTTTCAAAAAATAACCCTCCCCCAACTAACCAACGAACAAAGGGAGCTGTTGCTGAAACCCATAAATACCCAGGAAATAATTAAAGTTATCAAGACAGCGAAACCAGGCAAAAGCCCTGGTCTGGATGGCCTAACCCCTGAATTCTATAAATCCTTTCAGAAAGAACTCCTTCCCTCACTACAAATGGTATTTCAAGGACTGCAGATGGATGAGACATCCCCCCACCCACCCACCTGGCAATATGCAAACATCTCCACAATCTCAAAACTAGACAAGGATGCGCTTAACTGTGAATCATATAGACCTATTTCTGTTCTTAACCAGGGCTACAAAGTTTATGCTAGTATACTTGCCTGCCGATTAGAATCTATGATGCCCACTATCATAAATAAAGATCAGACAGGCTTTGTTCTTAACTGAAGAACAACTGATAATATTAAAATAACTTTATAACTTTTAGCAAAAGTGGAAAGTCATCAACCCCTTTTTTGTTAGTAAGCATAGATGTCCAAAAAGCATTTGACAGAGTTTCCTGGAAATCCCTGAATTATACCCTGAATTATTTTAACTTCCCCCCAGAATCCAGTAATCAAGTACAGGCCCTATACACCTCCCCCAAGCTGTAGTAAAGGTGAATGGCTCTTTTTCAGACCATTTCCCATTAACCCGAGGCACTCGGCAGTGCTGCCCCCCTTCTCCCCATTAATCTTTGCACTCTATGTGGAACCGCTAGCCCAGACAATTAGAGAAGATGATGATATCTCTGGTGTAGAAGTGGGGGGGACCGTATTTTATACGAGATGATCTGATCTATTTAAACCTCTCCTGACTCTTCTCTCCCTCGGCTGTTTAGACAGCTTTCAGAGTTGGAGAGCTTAGCGGGCTACAAACTTAGCACCTCAAAAACAGAGGTTCTCAGATGGAAGTATGACCCAGGCCCGGGGATCAAGCATTGCTTTCCCTTAAAATGGAATACCCAGAATTTTAGGTACCTAGTGATCCAGATACCCCAGGAGCTTGGGAAGTTATATGAGGTGAATTACCCACCACTGATCAAAAAACTGAAATCTGAACTACAGAGGTGGCAGCACCTTCACATTCCATTTATACATAGGGTGGAATCTATCAAAATGGCAATTCTACCACGATTCCTGTACCTCTTCCAAAACCTCCCTATCCCAGTTCCCTTGGTAGAATTTAAAAAGTGGAATAAATGCTGTCCTTTTACTTATGGCAGGGCAAGAGGCCTAGAAAAGCTTTGAGCCTACTGCAGATGGCAAAGTTGAAGAGAGGGCTGGCACTTCCACATCTAAAAATGTATTACCAAGTGGCACACATAGCTCGTGCATTGCAGTGATTGGATTTGAACACAGATACACTGGAAAACCTTAGAACTGTAAGCAAAAGCACCTGGAATTGAACGTGTCATGGTGTGCCCCCACCTAACAGAGGCCTAATAAAAGAGTACATCCAGTCTAGGTTCACCAGGCATTATTCTACATGTTTGGTGTCTGAAATTGGAGGAATCCTGGATTAAGTCCTCGGCCACAGCACTGATAGTTCCAACCTTTGACTAATCTTTCCTCCTAGCAAGATTGGACCACACCTTTGATACATGGATGAAGGAGGGCACGTTTCTCTCTTTTGCTCAGATTCAGCAAAAATATCACTTAAATCAAGGTGATCATTACCATTTCCTCCAAATCTGACATTATATTCACCAGCAGTGTGGAATTAGTTGGGGGCACGACAGGCTCATCCTCTGATCCAGCTAATAATAGAAACTAAAACCTGAAAAATGCTGGATCATATCATCTTTACTTTGTATAGGGTCACCCAGCCAAATGATACCAAAATGCTCACAAAGATCCAGAAGTCGTGGGAGATGGATCTGGATGTAGAGATCCTTGACTCTGACTGGAGCCAGATTTACACTACTCAACACAGTACGACCAGCTCCTACATTTGGCAGGAGTATGGGTGGAAATGAGTGGTAAAATATTTTAAGACCCCACACATAACAGGAAAATATGATGGGACAAAGGGGATGGGGTTCTGGAGAGAATGTGGGGAAAGTTTAGCAACACATATCCATATATTCTGGAACTGCCCGGCTCTACGCCAGTTCTGGGATGGGGTGGAGCAGGCGCTGGTGGAACATTTCCCTGAGATAGCACAATTGACCCCTGGTTTCGCCCTCCTCCACTGGCTACCCCCAGAAATCAAAAATAAGCAATCAAGGAAACTGATTTTGGGGGGGGCGTGGCCTAGCAATGGAGCAAGATGGATGTCTGAACTAGGAGATCCGCGGCTGTCCACTGTTTTATTTTGCCATCCCCTGTGTTTATTCAACAGTTTGGTTAATTTTGTACTCCAAGTTCATGCTAAATGCCAGCGCCAGCGAAATCGGGGCGAAAACAGGTGAAACTGCCATTGAAAATGCACTTATTGGTGGAGACGACCAGAGGCCTGCAGAAATCCAGGTCGGGGGAGCTTCTGAAACGGGCAGCCTGGGAACATCACAGGCTAAGGGCCGTCCATTGGCTACTCCAGTGATGGATCCAGCAACTCCCTCCACCACCAACGAGGGTTACCATGCGCTGGAAAGACTGCTAAAAAAAACTAAAATATGACCTGGGGACTAGGATGGAGGCTGGATTTGAAAATGTTACAACACAGATCCAGCACCTCCAGCAGACTGTAAACTCAGTATCAGAAACTGTTGATCAGCATGAGGCCAGACTGGGAGCACTTGAAGCACGGGTTAGCACACAGGAGGACTCACTACAGAATTCTCGCACTGATTTACAAAAAGCCCTACGAGAGATTGATTATCTGAAGCAAGCTATAGATGACCATGAAAATCAGGAGCATAGGTGCATGCGAAAGTAATAGGCCTACCAGAAGGCCTGGAGGGGAGAGATTGTGTTTCTTTCATTCAGGAGTGGCTCTGTGACACCCTGGAACCCCCCCCAAGGTTTCCCTGGAAATCCAGCGTGCACATTGGTCCACAGGCCTTAAACCAGACTCAGACCAGAGACCCAGGCATATTATTATAAAACTATTGCATTTCTCAGACCGGCAAGCTGTACTGGAGAAGGACAGGCAGAAAGGGAAAATTATGGTACAGCACTCATGCATTAGCTTGTTCCCAGATTACTCATGGCAGCTCCAAACCCAGAGAAGGGCGTTTGCCAAGGTTAAGAAGTGACTTCATGACTTGGGATGCCAATTTGCTCTGGTGTACCTGGTGCACCTCATTATAAGGCCACAAGGAGGGAAGCCAAAATACTTTACTAGCCCTGACGCAGCTCTGGAATGTGTGGTGGATCTGGAAAAGGCCCATGGGCAACAACAGGAACACTGAGGTCTATTAGAGAACTTCTCTAGTGACGTTTTTGGCTGGTGAGAAGACCCATGTAGAGGTACTGGGGTGGGTTGTGTTTGGGAGGTGATTTGGGGGGGGACATATGTTTTACTGCGCTAGACCGCAACTCCTTCGGGAGGCCTATAAGGGCTGGGCTGGCGGGGGATCCCCTTCCCACCCACGATACCCCAGTGATACATCTGTCTTGGAGATTCACCCCGATCAGCGATGGGACTTCTTTCTGTTGTTCTCCAGATCGCTGGACAGGATGACTGGGTCTATGAGTGTGGGAAGGAAGCTCGATTAAAGTGCACGTATGAAGACAAAAACTTAAGTTGTTTGCCGAGCCAGGACTGTGGATTTTGGCTCGAACGCAGCACTCTTCTGGGATGTTTGACCAAACTGCTTTTGTTTTGAATGGAATGGAAGGCAAATAATTTTACCGGCTTGGGGCCTTTCTCTTTAAAACGAAAAATGAGACAGTACTAGGCTGTCTGTGCAAAGTGGTTTAAAACTGTATTAAGCATTATTTGGAGTGCGGCACCCTAGGTTGCATTCTGTTGAGGGTGACAGCTTCTCCTGGAGGGTGGAAGTTATGGACTAGGATTCTACTGGCTTTTTGAAGGAAAATGTAAGCTAAACTGAAGGATTCTTGCTCTCCCATGGCACTAACTGAAAAGTGGCCCTGAGTAACTCCCATTCTTTCTTAGTGGTCTCTGTCGGGGGGAGGGGAGTCCACATTGGTCCCCACCACACAGCGGTAGCCACAGCAAATGGGAGTCCTCCTGATACCATATGATGGCGAATGTATTATAAAATGATGTCATGGAGATATATCAGAGGATAGCCCGCTCAATCCATGCAAAGTAGCGGGTGAATAGTCTATTTAGACAGGGGTTATGGAGGGTTTTTTGGGGGGTTTGTGTTGTTGTTCTGGGGTTGTTGGGTGGAGGGAGGGGGGTTAATGGGGGCTCAGTACATGCAACTGGATGTGATGAGCTAATTTGGGGTCAGATGGGGAAATTCTGTTTAGTTCCAAGATTATATTTAAGGGTGGAGGGAATTGTTGGGGATGTTAAAAAGTTGAAAATTTGTCTTCCAGGACTGTATATAAGTACAAGGGATATGAAAGTAGGACATATGACATTGGTGCTTTATTGCTTGGGGTTTATAACATGAATAGGTTGAAGTTTATAACTTGGAATGTTAATAGTCTACGACATGTAGTTAAAAGGAAAAAGGTCTGGGTTAACATGAAAAAAATGGGGATAGATATCATTTTCCTCCAGAAGAGCCACTCCACACCAGAGGAGGCTCTGAGGCTGTCGAATGCCTGGGGGGGGGGTACCCTGTTAATAGCACCCTTTACTTCTAGGGCCAGGGGAGTTGCAATATTGCTGAGGCCTGGCTTACTACACAAAGTACTGAAAACTCATGCTGATCCTCCAGGAAGATTCCTCATAGCGGAGGATGACATAGAGGGTACAGGATATACACTGGCTTCAGTGTATGGCCCTAATCATGATGCTCCTGATTTTTTTTACGCACCTGGGGGTTACTCTAGCCCCACTATCAGATAACTTAATAATAGGTGGGGGCTTTAATATATATTTGGATCCAACTTTAGATCACTCAGGTCAGAGGTCTAGGCCCCCCATGCAGCACGGCAGCCCTTTGGAATATGGTGGAGGGCCGCGCATTGATGGAGGCATGGAGGCAGGGTCACTCGACTGCCAGAGAGTACTCTTTTTTTTTTTCTCCTCTGCACATCAAGTATATACACAGTTGGATTATATCTTTCTTCCAAAAGTTTGGGCAGGGCAAGTGGAGGATGCCTACTACAGCCCTATGGTGGATTCGGATCATGCTCCCTTGCAGGTAGAACTGCAGATTTGAGCGGGGGGGACCCAAGGCCTAGTTGGCGAATGGACCCCTCCTTACTGGTAGATGAGGGATTTGTTTCTCAGGTAAGGGACAGTATTCGGGAGTACTTAGTATATAATGACCCTCAGGAGACAACGGTGCATAATACTTGGGATGCGCTTAAAGCTTACATTTGTGGGGAGGCTATATCATACTCTTCATATCTCAAAAATAAACTGTATAGAGAAGAAAAGGAGTTAGAGAAACAGGTGGGAGAGTTGGAGAGTAACCTGTTGAGGAATACCAACCCTCAGAAAGTAAGACATTTAAAAACCTTAAAGTGCTCTCTAAACAAATTATCTGACCATAGAATAGAAAGAAATATGATGATCACCAAGTCAGGGACACACTTTGATGGAGATAAGGCAGGGAAGTGGTTAGCTGGCCTAGTGAAAAGTAAAAGGGAAGAGAGGATGGTTATGGTGTTGGAGACAAGTGGGGGGGAGACATTACGTATGATCAATCTCATATAAATGATACTTTTAAGGAGTTTTATTCCACTCTTTATACTTCGGAGTTCCCTCCAGATGGGGATCCAGAAGGCTTCCTTTCAAATATTGAGCTTCCCTCAGTGGGAGAGGAGGATAGGGAGAATTTGGTTTCCCCAGTATCTGCAGAGGAATTGAAATGGGCAGCCTGGAGGGGAAAGAGATGTAAGGTACCAGGCCCAGATGGGATTCCCCTCAAATTTTACAGACTGGTGTGGGAGGAGATAGGACCCTTTATGCTCCAAATGATACACTCAGCGTTTGACTGGTGTTCTGCCCCCCTCCATGTACTTGGCCACTATTGCGGTTTTACCCAAGCCAGGGAAAGACCCGCTTAAGTGTGGATCATACAGACCTATATCACTTTTAAATTCTGATTACAAAATTTTGGCCAAGTTGCTGGCCTCATGGCTAGACAAGCTTTTGCCAAAGTTAACTAATTCATATCAGGGAGGTTTCGTTCGGGGATGACAGGCCAAACAAAATATACTCAGGACTGTGAATATTATTCATGGCTGGACATGGAGGGGAGTAAGGGGAGGGGGGCTACTAGCATTAGATGCTGAAAAGGCATTCAATCGAGTGGAGTGGTCCTTTATGTTTGCAGCCCTTAAAAAATATGGTCTGGGAGACACCTTGTTCAGGTGTATTGGATGCTATACAACTCCCCCCAAGCTCAGATCTTAACTAACTCCACCATTTCTGCCCCCTTTCCCCTCAGGCGAGGTATGAGACAGGGATGCCCGCTATCTCCACTTTTATATGTGCTCATCATTGAGGCTTTGGCAGAGACCATTCATTCCCATGAGGACATCCAGGGCTTTACAGATGGGAGAAAGGACCATGTCATCTTGCTCTTTGCTGATGACATTTTGTTATTTTTAAGGAACCCAGAGAAGGCCCTCCCAGCCTTGACACAAATTGTTGCTACTTATGGCCCAATTTCCGATGATAAGATAAACTGGGGCAAATGTGAATGGGTGCCTTTGGGGGATACTAAGGTCCCTATCAAACTCAATCAGTATCTCATACCCCATCCAAGGAAATTAAATATTTGGGCATATACCTTCAAGCCAGGCTTTCCAATATGGCAGACATTAATATGCGCAGGGTGGTGGCCAAGATTAAAGAAGATTGCTGTAACTGGCGGGCCCATTCTTTGACCATGCTAGGCAGGGTTAATCTTATAAAGATGAGTGTCTTACCCCAGTTCCTTTATCCCTTTCAAACGATACCAGTCTATATACCTAATAAATATATAAAGGCCCTGGAAGACGCTATCACCCAGCTATTATGGAAAGGGGGAGGCCCAAAATTTAAAAAAGCAATATTTTGAAAACCTGTTACAAGTGGGGGCCTGGGGCTACCCAGTGTTAAGTTTAACTATCTGGCATCCCAACTAGCACATATCCAAGATTTAATGGGCAGTGAGGAAATCCAACCAGCATGGATGGGATTGGAAACGAAATCTAAAGTACTTTTGTACTATGAAATGTTGGTCAGAGGCCTGGTGGGTGAGCTGGGGAAAAAGTGTGGGCACCCTTGCACTAGAGCCACCTGGAGGGCATGGCGTATGGCCCATTGCATCTTACAGCACAGGGTGGAACTGTCTCTGGATACCACCTTGTACCACGAGATGCTGGGGGGAATACGCCATAGAGTCCTGGATTATTGGAATCGCAAGGGGCTCTACCGCCTAGAGCAAATAATGAATGATGGGCAGGTCTTGGACTTTAATGTAGTTAAACAAAAATATAGCCTTTCTCCCTCCTCTTTCTTTTCTTACATCTCCCTATGTAAATCTGCAGAAAAGGTGTTGGTAGGAGTGGGTCCAAGAGGCTATGGGGTCTCTCCTGGAAGAAACCTTCACGGGTAGGCACCAGGACCACACTTTTAAACCTCTCAGGGTATGTTATAGGCTGTTGGTGGGGGCTCTCCCAGAGCAGCTGGACAGACTTAAAAAAGGTTGGGAGGAATATGTTTTTCCCCGACTCCCTTACTGGGGGGGGGATTGGGCTTGGATCTTTAAGCATTCCCTCAGATGCTCGGTGAATATCCACCTACGGGCCATCCAATACAATGTTTTAATAAAAGTATATTTTACACCAGTTTTGGTCCACAAGATTGACTCCTCTGTGCCGGATCATTGCCCCAAATGTAAAATACACCTTTTTCCATTTGGTGTGGGAATGCCCTAGAGTCTATGCATATTGGAAAGAGGTCCTTTGGCTCATGCAACAAATTCTGGGGCTGTCCTTGGTCATGGACCTAGTGGAGGTCCTTCTGGGGCTGAAGGGGAGGCCAGCAGTGAGTAGAAGCTGGAAACAACCCATTATTGTGGCTGGGAATGGTGATAGGCCTGCATCAATTGGCCATGTTTTGGAGCGCATCCAGTACCCCACCAGTGGCACTTTGGGCCAACGATCTGGCAGAGTGTATGAAGAAAACAATATAGGTCTCAACATCAAGAAGGAAAATTTCAGGACATTTGGGATTCTGTGGAAAAGGCTGTACAATCCTTCTGTTTCCGTTGTTTTAAACCCCTGTATAGCTGTATAATTGTACCTATGGTGCAATACTAGGTCAAACCCTCAGATCAATACCTGTATAAAGTGACCAGGTAATCTACAAATGTAGACCTAGTCGGGGGAGCCCAAGTAACAACACTGGGCCCCACTCCTGGGTGGACTTAGCTTATTTCATGTAACTGTGTACTATATAACCATGTCATGTATGTACAGTATCCCTGAGTACCATAAGTAGCAATATCCTATATGCTGTTGTATGAGAGAAGAGCCAACCTTATCCAGGACTCGTACGTATATGTAATGTCTGGAAGACTCTTTAAATAAAGTTTACAAAAAAAAAAAAAGGAAACTAATTTCGATCTTATTGCTGGCAGCCAAGAAATCGATCTCTAAGATGTGGCTCCAGAAGGCGCCCCCTGGTGTGGGAGAATGGGAAGATCTAGTTTATCAGATATATGGGATGGAAAAAATTACAGCAGCAATCCATTTTAGACAAGATAGGTTTAGGAACTTCTGGAACAAATGGCTCTGATGGGTTATGGACTACAGACAGGATATAATTCCCTGAAAGGCAGAACAGCTAAATTTGGGAAACTATGATACGGTAGAATCTATAACGATGGTCAATGTCACAGTGCGTGGGAAATGATGGACCAGAAGACAGTTGGATGTGAAGCCATAATAGAATTATCTTCTGTATTCCAACAAAATAGCGTACTGCATATGGCAAAAATAAATAAAATACCAGATAATACAAGAATATACTAGAAGGAACGCTAGCACAGTAGTATGCTTAGAGACAGCACCTCCCGGTCAGACTCCTGAGAGTCAACTAACTCTTTTCACTCACACATAGACACTTATATACTTTTACAAGTCACGTGATCCAAAAACTCCTCCCCTGAGTTCCTTTTCAAAATTAAATTCTTTCTTTGTACAGAAAAATAATTACTTTTCAAACTCTGGTGTTACAATTTTAACCACCAAATACATTTATAGGTTGATAAACTAAATACAGGTTAAATAGGAATTGTATATAAAAAAATGTATGAGAACAGAGGTCACTTCCTTTGACTGGGATATAAATTCCACTGTTTTGGGGCCGGCCAGCTCCTAAGGACCAGACCTGAGAGCCTAATGGAAGCAGGCACAGCCTTTCTGGGAACCACAAGCAGTGAAAAATCCTCGTTTTATGCAAGGAGTAAATTCCAAATCTACAGCACTATTTCACCTCTAGGAGGTATGTGGAAGGGTTTTCGTTCGTTTTAAAAGCTTTAATTTAGCATTAGAAAAAGGCTAAATGCCTTCACGATCGTCGCATATTCGCTGTAATTATTATCAAGTAAATCTTACTTTTATATGCTTCTTGTTACAAACAGCCACATTTACTAGTTCCTCCTTTACAAGGCTGCTATATTGACAATAAAAAGGTTTTGAGGTAAAAACTAAACGGAGAGAAATGTTTAAAACAGGGATAGTTTCACAACGAATCGGGAGCCCTATTTAAAGGGGCAAAGCCTTATTAAACTATAAAGGGGGAAATTTAGCACCACTGCTATTCACTTTGAAATCATGCTAGCCAATGTCTCATAAATGGGTATCTGGAAGGCATAGCATGGAACTGACTTCTTGTAACCATTTTATTCATTTTATGATTATAAATTCAATCTCAATAATGAGAAGGCTGGAATGTATATAACATATAGACATAATAGATGGACAAGGACAACAAAGACATAAACAAGAACATAAAATACAAAGTGGGTGGCCAGCCCAACGAACAGCACAAAAAAAAAAATGACAAAGACCATAATACATCCAGTGTCTCATTATGTCCTTATCTGAATACCTTTTTTTTTTTTTTTTTTAAATTCTCTCTCACATTCCTCCCCACCTAAAACCAAAACTATGTATTTGGTTCTTACAAGGTGGTCCTAAGCATAATTCATTATCAGATCTCTCAACACGAGAGATGGAGCCATAGCCCCCCCACACCTAAGGCTCCACCTCGGGGTCCCTAAAAAAAATAAACATACAAAAAGAAAAAACTATGAGTTGTTAACTCTTTTCGGATTTTTACTTCTATTTTACCCCGAGGTCTGATGTAACTTATCTCTAGAGTTTTATTTCTATATCATTTTCTTTTGATTCCATTCCATACCGTGATAGAAAATCAGCATTACTGTGAGCTGTCCCCTTCCTATGTTTGATGACGAAACGATAGGGTTGTAAAGCAAGATACCAACGCATTATACGTGCGTTTTTGTCTTTCATTACTTGCAACCAACATAAGGGATTATGGTCAGTCCATAATTCAAATTCTACTCCCCACAAATAAAAACGAAGGGCTTCTATGGCCCACTTAATAGCTAAACATTTCTTCTCGATCACAGAATAGTGTGTCTCCCTTTCGTGAAGTTTTCTACTAATATAGATAATGGGGTGTTCTTCATTATCTATAATCTGAGTTAATACAGCACCAATTCCATACTGTGATGCATCTGTTTGCAGAATGAATGTTTGTGAAAAGTCTGGAGTGCGTAGTACAGGGAAGGAACACAGACTAGCCTTAATGCACTGGAATGCTTTCTCACATTCTTCAGTCCATTTGACTTTTTCCGGGTTCCTCTTCTTTGTTAACTCTGTCAGGGGACCAGCTAATGTTGAAAAGTTGGGAATAAATCTTCGATAATAGCTGGCTAAACCCAAAAATGATCTTACATCTTTTTTTGTAATAGGAGTGGGACAATGTGCTACTGCTGCAACCTTTTGTATTTCTGGTTTTATACACCCATTACCAATATAGAATCCTAAATACTTGGTCTCCTGCATGGCGATTGTACACTTATGGGGGTTTATAGTAAGGCCGGCTTCGGAGAGTGTGGTTAGGACAGCTGAAAGATGTTTCAAATGTTCTTCCCAGGAGAGACTAAAAATAATAACATCGTCCAAGTAGGCCGCACTATAATCTGAATGTGAAGTTAACAGATTATCCATCATTCTCTGGAAAGTTGCCGGGGCACCATGTAGTCCAAAAGGCATAACTGTAAATTGAAAGAGACCAATAGGCGTACTAAATGCAGTTTTGTCTTTGTCAGCAGGATTCAGTGGAATTTGCCAATACCCTTTGGTCAAGTCCAAGGTACTAAAATACCTGGCACTTCCCAGATGGTCTAAAATATCATCAATTCGTGGCATTGGATAGCTATCAAATTCAGAGACTGCATTTAGTTTCCTGAAGTCCAAGCAGATACGTAGGCCCCCTTCCTTTTTTTCCACCACCACCATAGGGAAACACCACTCACTATGTGAGGGCTCAATGATTCCCATTTCATGCATCCGTTTTACCTCTTGAATTACCTCCTGTCTTAATTTTTCAGGTAACCTATAGGGTTTCTGTCTTAAGGGCTGATTATTTGTGATTCTAATATAATGCCTAGTGTCTCTAACCCTCCCAGGGATATTTGTGAACGTGCTTTGGAACTTTTGTAACTCATTATCCAAATTAGACTTTTGTATTGTGGATAACTCAGGGTTAATTATTAAATCTGTTATTGTCCCCACTCCCTCCAAACGGTGGTATGCTAAGTCCAATTCAGTAGCAGATTCTGGAAGGATATAACTGGACAGCGTACTTGGCCGGTCTACCCATGATTTTAGCAAATTGGAATGATATATACGCTTCTTACCCTTTTTGCCAGGAATTTCTATTTCATAGGTTACGGGTCCAGTTCTTTGGGTAATAATATATGGTCCTTGCCATTTCATTAACAATTTATGTTCTGAAGATGGCAACAACAATAATACTTTCTCTCCTACACTGAATTCTTTATGACATGTGCCCTTGTCATAATACAGTTTTTGTTTTGTTTGTTGATGTAGTTTCGAATTATGAGCCTTTTCAACATAGGACATTAATCGTTCCCTTAACTTTTGCCAAAAATCTAAAGACAGTATTCCTTTTGAATCTTGTGACCCCTCCCACTCTTCTTTAACTATATCTAGAGGTCCCCTTGGATTATGTCCAAATAAAAGCTCAAATGGGGAAAATCCTGTGGATGCCTGAGGTACTTCCCTGTAGGCAAACATTAAATAGGGAAGATAAGTATCCCATTGCTTACCTTCGTCTGTGACAAATTTCTTAAGCATGTGTTTTAGAGTCTGATTAAAATGTTCTACCAGCCCATCAGTTTGTGGGTGATAGGGTGTTGTGAACAGAGCTTCTATTCCCAATGCTTGATATAGATGTTTGAGTAAGGATGATCTAAAATTAGTACCCCGATCTGTTACAATTTCTTTGGGTATACCCACCCTACTAAAAATTTTTACTAATTCATCAGCTATCTTTTTGGCGGTGATGGTCCTCAATGGGATAGCCTCTGGATATTTTGTAGCGTAGTCCACGACTACTAGTATAAATCGATTACCTTTCGCACTCTTTGGTAATGGACCTACTATATCCATGGCTATCCTTTTGAAAGGGGTAGATACTAATGGTAGGGGTAATAATGGCACCTTATCTTGTCGCCCAATTTTGGCTACCTTCTGACAAACTTCGCAACTCCTACAGTATTCAGCGACTTGCTCATGTATACCTGGCCAATAAAATCGATGTAGGAGGCGGCTTAAAGTCCGGTCTCTCCCTAGATGTCCTGCCATAGGTATATCATGTGCCAGTCCTAATAGCTGTACCCTGAATTGTTGAGGTATCATTAGTTGCTCTACCACTTCCCCAGTTTGTGTATTTGTACAAACCCGATATAACAGTCCATTTATGATTTTAAAAACAGGACCCTTGGACTTATCCTCCTGACCCACCTGTGAAAAAAAAGGAGTTAATGATACATCAGTCGTTTGTGCCTCTTTAAAGGCTGGTTCTTGTTTCTCAATACCTATATTTAAATTATTCTTAGAGTCTGAATTTAACTTATTTTCAGCCCACAGTTGTTTTTCTCTTCTCTTTTTGGTTTTCGGTTTCTTATCTTTACCAGGGGCTTCAAACAATTTATCTTCAAATGGAAATGTGTGTCCCAGTACTTCTTCCTTTTTGGCCTGAGCTCTAGTTGTTACAGCAGTAAGGTTAGTTGTTACTAAAGCTTCAAAATCTTTGAAGTCATGTCCAATAATAACAGGAACAGGAAGCTGAGGGACCACCCCCACTTGCATCCTCTGGCTATGACCATCCACTTGTACCACCATCTCTTTCAACGGGTACTGATGTACATCTCCATGTACACATATAACATCGGTTGTAGGTCCCTCTGACTTAACATGAGTTCTCAGGACTGAAGCATGAACTAAAGTTTGTTTGCTGCCAGAGTCTATAAGTCCTGTGACCACTCTTTCCCCAATTCTGACAGGCCTTACATAATGCCCCCAGTTAGCTAAAGCCAAATGTACATCTTCCAGTGTCTTTTTAGGACAAAATCTGGCTATATGCCCTTTTGTATTACATTTATGGCACACAATATCTGATTTGTATGGTTTTACTGGTCTCTGACTTAGTTTAGGCCCAAGAGTATTACTGTCTGTGGTATGAGATATAGGAACATGAAAAGGTGGTCTTACCATAGATGAAGGTACCCCAGGACTTTTAGAGGGTCGTACTCTGTGAGGTCTTGCAGCCATATAATCTTCCGCCAGTCTTATGGCTACTTCTGCTGTCTCTGGGTGGTGTTCTTTTACCCATAACTGCACCTCTTGTGGTAAAATGTTTACAAATTGTTCCAAAATGATAGCTTCCAAGATCTGTGCTGTTGTCCGGGTTTCAGGTTGTAACCATTTTTCGCTCAAGTCTTTCAATTGGATATATACATCTTGAGGATTGTCAGTAGCATGAAACTTCAGGGATCTAAATCGCTGTCTATAGGTTTCAGTGCTAATATCGTACATCTTCAGGATGGCTTGTTTTACATGTCCATAGTCATTTATGTAAGCAGTTTCAACATGACTATAAGCTAGTTGGGCTTTTCCCGTCAGATAGGGGGCTAAACGAATGACCCATTGGTCTCTGAGCCAGGCACATGCAGCAGCCACCCTCTCAAAGATCATTAAATATGCTTCGATGTCATCAGCACTAGAAAGTTTGACTAGTTTAATGTCTTTCTGAATACCACCCCCTGATGTAGCAGGGTTTCTAGTCATACCTATAGTTTATATTGCTCTCAGTGTATCTGCCCATCTGGCCTGGTTTTCTCTCTCCATATCCATTTGTCGAGTACACAACCAGCGTATTAATTCCTTCAGGTCTTGAGGGCCTTCTTCCATCTCGGAGCTGGCTGCTTGTGCTCCTCCCACAGGTCCTTTCTCATCCTCCATCTCTGTCCCTCTCTTTCTGGTCTTCCTTCGTACTACTGGTTTCAGACCAGGCAATAACGGAAGTTTTAGTTGCTGAACACGAGACCGTGTAGCCACTCTACTCCAAACTGTCCCACCTTCTTGCATTCAGGTCCACTAAGTTTTGCGCTCAAAAACTTCTATCTCTCATATCCCACTTCTGACACCAACTTGTCACAGTGCGTGGGAAATGATGGACCAGAAGACAGTTGGATGTGAAGCCATAATAGAATTATCTTCTTTATTCCAACAAAATAGCGTACTGCATATGGCAAAAATAAATAAAATACCAGATAATACAAGAATGTACTAGAAGGAACGCTAGCACAGTAGTATGCTTAGAGACAGCACCTCCCGGTCAGACTCCTGAGAGTCAACAAACTCTGTTCACTCACACATAGACACTTATATACTTTTACAAGTAATGTGATCCAAAAACTCCTCCCCTGAGTTCCTTTTCAAAATTAAATTCTTTCTTTGTACAGAAAAATAATTACTTTTCAAACTCTGGTGTTACAATTTTAACCACCAAATACATTTATAGGTTGATAAACTAAATACAGGTTAAATAGGAATTGTATATAAAAAAATGTATGAGAACAGAGGTCACTTCCTTTGACTGGGATATAAATTCCACTGTTTTGGGGCCGGCCAGCTCCTAAGGACCAGACCTGAGAGCCTAATGGAAGCAGGCACAGCCTTTCTGGGAACCACAAGCAGTGAAAAATCCTCGTTTTATGCAAGGGAGTAAATTCCAAATTTACAGCACTATTTCACCTCTAGGAGGTATGTGGAAGGGTTTTCGTTCGTTTTTAAAGAAAACGCTTTAATTTAGCATTAGAAAAAAGGCTAAATGCCTTCACGATCGTGGCACATTCGCGCGGTAATTATTACCGGCGAAACTTACTCTTGCGGCATTCTTTGTTACAAACAGCCGCATTTACTAGTTCCTCCTTTACAAGGCTGCTATATTGACAATAAAAAGAAGGTTTGAGGTAAAAACTAAACGGAGAGAAATGTTTAAAACAGGGATAGTTTCACAACGAATCGGGAGCCCTATTTAAAGGGGCAAAGCCTTATTAAACTATAAAGGGGGAAATTTAGCACCACTGCTATTCACTTTGAAATCATGCTAGCCAATGTCTCATAAATGGGTATCTGGAAGGCATAGCATGGAACTGACTTCTTGTAACCATTTTATTCATTTTATAATTATAAATTCAATCTCAATAATAAGAAGGCTGGAATGTATATAACATATAGACATAATAGATGGACAAGGACAACAAAGACATAAACAAGAACATAAAATACAAAGTGGGTGGCCAGCCCAACGAACAGCACAAAAAAAAATGACAAAGACCATAATACATCCAGGGTCTCATTATGTCCTTATCTGAATACCTTTTTTTTTTTTTTTAAATTCTCTCTCACAGCCAACTAACCCGAATGATATAGGAATATTCTTTGAATGCTGTAATAATGAGTCGATCCTCATGACTGTATTTTACTCTGCTTATTGTGCATGATCAGCTTTTGTACTCCCCTTGCAAACTTGTGTTTGAAAGATTGTGGTTGTACCCAAGATCTTTTAATAAACATGATAATAACAAAAAAAAAAAAGAAACAACACAAACACCAAAATGAAACCGGCACATTCATTTGCCATTGCCACAATGTCAAATAAAAATATGAAGTATTGATGAATGCAGTGCAGGATCTATTGACAAGTCAAGCAACATCACCAGTACCATACAAGGAAGAGGACTAAGGAGTATGCTCAGTATTTTTCATTTATCCAGAAATGACCAGAGGAGGGATAATGGTCCTTGACCTAACATTTCTGAACCAATGCATAAAATATAGAAAGTTCAAGATGAAACCCTCATGTCCACACTAATGGCAGTCAGACCCAACAACTACCTAACTTCAATAGATCTCAAATAAGCCTATGTCTTCTGTTAGCACCCTTTGCAAACTGTGTGAGAGGCCTTTCGGCACCATGCAATTCTGCTTAAAGTTGGACCAGCATAACATTTTGTGGTGATTTGCATATGCAGCCCATGATGCTTTGCATTGTGGGGGCATGTGTGATTGTGTATTTTCTTGAAACTTGGCTTCCCAGCCAAATGCCCTTTGGGGTAACCCTTGCCTCAGTGTTTACGCACAGAGGTTCTTTGTCTATTTTAATATTTACATTCTGATGAGCCCCTCTCACCACAAATACCTGAGATTTAAGCTACAGGACAAACACTATCAAAACATATGCTTACCATTTGGCCTACCCACTGCACCAAGAATGCTCACCAAAATCCTTGTAATACTGGCAGCCAAGTTGATAATTGAAGGAATTCACAGAATTCCATACCTCAACAGCTATGTAATAAGGGGAAGATCACCAAATGAGGTATGAAGAGCCACAGAGTGCATCAGTGCTTGATAGATCATGACTGTCTCATCAATATGCAAAAAAAGCCACCTCTAGGAAATCCAGACAACTGTCCACTTGGGGGCAACCATTTACACAGCAGTGATAAAAGTGAGGCCCTCAGCTGACAAGGTGAAAAGAACTGGACCAACAGTGATGCAGTGCAGCGATCAACCAACTTGCTCAATATGAGACTTCCTAAATTTACTGAGTCTTTGGGCAGCAGCAACAGACACTTTTCCATGGGCCAGACTCCACATGCACACATTTCAACTCAGCATCATTAGATGCCCGTGACCCTCAATCACAAATGTACAGCATGGTCATCATACTACTTATGATATGCAGCTTACAATGGTGAATTGCCAAGCACAACCTCAGCAAATGTGTTCCCCTACAACAGCAGCAAGTTATAATCAGCTTGACAGAGGGCTTGCAGTATAGCCTACAGGTTAGAGTAATGAGCTGTAAATGAGCTTGGGACATCCAGCAGACCTGGGTTTGATTCCCACAACTTTCTCATACTGTGTGACTGAACAAGTCACTTAACCACTTCAGTGCTCCTGAGTCACCCCTGAAAACAGGCACGTGTGCCTAGTGGGCTTTACCCATTTACCGAAAAGAATAATTAAAACAAGCATTTGTTAATGCCGAATGTTGATTGCATTGGTCTGTTGAGCTCGCTCACTGCCCCTGTGTCACTCGCTCATTCTGTTTCTCCCGTTGCTGCGGGCTGCTGTTTGTACTGGGCTCCTGCCTGCATTGGCATGTTTTTCTGCCCAGAAAGAAATCTGCAGCTGCCCTGACAGAGCTCTGTTGAGGTGGGTCACTCCGCCTCTCTCACTCGCTCATTCTGTTTCTGCTGGTGCTGCAGGCTGCCCTTTTGTACTGGGCTCCCGCCTCTGTTGGCAGCTTTTTCTGCCCACAAAGAAATCTGCAGCAGTCCTGACACAGGTCCATTGAGCTAGCTCACTCCCCCTCTCTCGCTTGTTCCATTTCTGCTGGCACTGCAGGCTGGCCTTTTGTACTGGGCTCCTGCCTGCGTTGCCGCCTATTTCTGTCCACAAAGCAATCTGCAGCAGTCATGATAGAGGTCTGTTGAAGTTGCTCACTCCCCCTCTCTCACTCGTTTGTTGTGTTTCTCCCAGCGCTGCTGGCTGCCCTTTGATACTGGGCTTCTGCCTGCATTGGCAGCTTTTTCTGCCCACAAGGAAATCTGCTGCTGTCTCGACAGAGTCCGTTGAGGTCGCTCTCTCCGCCTGTCTCACTCACTCAATCTGTTTGTCCTGGTGCTGCAGGCTGCTCTTTTGTATTGGACTTCTGCCTGAGTTGGCATGTTTTGCTGCCAACAAAGAAATCTGCAGCTGTCCTGACAGAGCTCCATTGAGGTGGGCCACTCCCCTCTCTCACTCACTCATTCTGTTTGTGCTGGCACTGCACGCTGCCCTGTTGTACTGGGCTCCTTCCTCTGTTGGTGGCTTTTTCTGCCCACAAAGAAATCTGCAGCAGTCCTGACACAGGTCCATTGCGGTAGCTCACTCCCCTTCTCTCACTCGCTCTTTCTGTTTCTGCCGGCGCTGCAGGCTGGCCTTTTGTACTGGGCTCCTGCCTGCGTTGCCGCCTTTTTCTGCCCACAAAGAAATCCACAGCAGTCACGATAGAGCTCCGTTGAGCTCGTTCACTCCCCCCTCACTCGCTCGTTGTGTTTCTCCCAGCACTGCAGACTGCCCTTTTGTACTGGGCTTGTGCCTGCATTGGCACCTTTTTCTGCCCACAAAAAATCTGCAGCTGTCCCAACAGAACTCTGTTGAGGTAATTCACTCCTCCTGTCGCTCATTCTGTTTCTCCTGGCGCTGCAGGCTGCCATTTTGTAGCGGTCTCCTGCCTCTCTTGGCACCTTTTTCTGCCCATACACAAATGTGCAGCAGTCATGACAGAGCTCCGTTGAGCTCGCTCACTCCCCCTCTCTCACTCGCTTGTTCCGTTTCTGTCGGCGCTGCAGGCTGCCCTTTTGTACTGGGCTCCTGCCTGCATTTCCACCTTCTTCTGGCCACACAGAAGTCTGCAGCAGTCACGATGGAGTTCCGTTGAGCTTGCTCACTCACTCACTCCCCCCCTCTCTCACTTGCTCATTCTGTGTCTCCCGCTGCTGCAGGCTGCCCTTTCATAGTGGGTTCCTGCCTGCATTGCCAGATTTGTCTGCCCACAAAGACATGTCAGGGCAGCAGGCTGGCCTTTTGTACTGGGCTCCTGCCTGTGTTGCCGCCTTTTCCTGCCCATGAAGAAATCTGCAGCAGCCACGATACACCTCCGTTGAGCTCGCTCACTCCCCCCCTCTCTCACTCGCTCATTCTATTACTCCCAGTGCTGCAGGCTGCCCTTTTGTACTGGGCTCTTGCCTGCATTGGCACCTTTTCCTGGCCACAAAGAAATCTGCAGCTGTCCCAACAGAGCTCCGTTGAGGTTACTTACTCCCCCCTATCTCACTTGCTCATTCTGTTTCTCCTGGCACTGCAGGCTGCCCTTTTGTACTGGATGTCTGCCTTTGTTGGCATTTTTTTCTGGCCACAAAGAAATCTGCAGCAGTCCCAAGAGAGCTTTGTTGGCCTCACTCACTCCCCCTGTCTCACTTGCTCATTCAGTTTCTGCTGGCGCTGCAGTCTGCCCATTTGTACTGGGCTCCTGCCTGCATTGCTGCCCTTTTCTGCCCACAAAGAAACCTGCAGCAGTTATGATAGAGCTCTTTTGAGCTTGTTCACTCACTCCCGCTCCCTCACTCATTCATTCTGTTTGTCCTGCTGCTGCAGGCTGCCCTTTTGTACTGGGTTCCTGCTTGTGTTGCCGCCCTTTTCTGCCCACAAAGAAATCTGCAGCAGTCACGATAGATCTCCGTTGAGCTTGCTCACTCACTCCTCCTCTCTCACTCTTTTGTTCTGTTTCTCCCGCCGCTGCAGGCTGCCTTTTTGAACTGGGCCACTGCGTGCATTGCTGCATTTTTCTGCCCACAAAGAAATCTGCAGCAGTCCCAACAGAGCTCCATTTAGCTCCCTCACTCCCCCTCCCTCACTCGCTCATTCTGTGTCTCCCACTGCTGCAGGCTGCCCTTTTGTACTGGGTTCCTGGCTGCATTGGCGGCTTTTTCTGCCCACAAAGACATCTGCAGCAGTCCTGACATAGCTTGCGTACTCCCCCCTCTCACTTGCTCATTCCGTTTCTGCTGGCGCTGCAGGCTGGCCTTTTGTACTGGGCTTCTGCCTGCATTGCTGCCTTTTCCTGCCCACAAAGAAATCTGCAGCAATCACGATACACCTCCGTTGAGCTCGCTCACTCCCCTGTCTCACTTGCTCATTCTGTTTCTCCCAGTGCTGCAGGCTGCCCTTTTGTACTGGGCTCCTGCCTGCATTTGCACCTTTTCCTGCCCACAAAGAAATCAGCAGCTGTCCCATCAGAGCTCCGTTGAGGTCGCTCACTCCCCCTGTCTCACTCGCTCATTCTGTTTCTCCTGGTGCTGCAGGCTGCCCTTTTGTACTGGGATCCTGCCTCTGTTGGCATCTTTTTCTGCCCACAAAGAAATCTGCAGCAGTTCTGACACAGCTCCATTGGCCTCACTCACTTCCCCTTTCTCACTTGCTTGTTCCATTTCTGCCGGCTCTGCAGGCTGCCCTTCTGTACTGGGCTCCTGCCTTCATTGCCACCCTTTTCTGCCCACAAAGAAATCCACAGCAGTCACAGTACAGCTCCGTTGAGCTCTCTCACTTCCCCTCTCTCACTCACTCGTTCTGTGTTTCCCAGCGCTGCAGGCTGCCCTTTTGTACTGGGCTCCTGCCTGTGTTGTTGCCTTTTCCTGCCCACAAAAAAATCCGCAGCAGTCCCGACAGAGCTCAGTTGAGCTCGGTCACTCCCCCACAGTCGCTCGATCCTAATCTGTCCCAAACACTGATTTCCAACAACGACTCCAGTATTCTGCACTGGAAGCACGGAAACACATTTCGGCCAGGATGTGAAAAATGACAGCTGTACTGCTCATAAGGAGGTGTGAACAAATGCCAGTGTTGAAAATCTGGCATGAAAATATTACTAACTTGCAAACTTACAAGGGTGTGTGGAACCTGCACAACACACGCTCATAACACAGTCATTTTATGGAGTTTCATCACAAAATTTTCAAGATAGGCATTTTAGGACCTCTGCTCATGAACAGTGAACAGTGTGATTTTCTTAATATGTCTCAAACATTGATGTCCCACAGTGACCATGCTATTGTGCGCCAGAAGAACGAAAATACATTTTGGCCAGGATGTAAAAAATGACAGCTGCACTGTTCATAAGGAGGTGTGGCATAATGGCAATGCTGAAAATCTGGAGTGAAAATATTGCAAAGTTGCTAAGGTACGTGTGTTTGTTGAATCTGCGAAGTGCACGCTCATAACAGTCCCATTTTATGGACTTTCTTCATCAAATTTCCAACATAGCCATTTTAGGGCCTCTGCTAATGAACAGCATCACTGTCATTTTCATAATGTGTCCTGAACATGGATTTCCCACAGCGACTGCGCAACTCTGCGCCGGAAGTGCGAAACAAATTTTGGCCAGGATGTGAAAAATGACAGCTGTATTGTTCATAAGGAGGTGCAGAACAATGGCAGTGTTGAAAATCTGGAGTGAAAATATTATAAATTTGTGAACTTACGAGCGTGCGTGCAAACTGCGCAATGCACGCTCGTAACACAGTCAATTTATGGAGTATCAGCACCAAATTTTCAACATAGGCATTTTAGGACCTCTGCTCATGAACAGTGTCACTGTCATTTTTGTAATCTGTCCTGAACACTGATTTCTGACAGAGACCACGCTATTCTGCGCCGCAAGTGCGAAAACACATTTTGGACAGGATGTGAAACTTGACAGCTGTACTGTTCAGAAGGAGGTGTATAAAAATGCCAATGTTGAAAATCTGGAGTGAAAATGTTGCAAATTCGTGAAGGTATGAGCGTGCATAGCAACTGTGCAACGCACACTCGTAAAAGAGTAATTTTTTGGATTTTTTCCACCAAATTTGCAACATAGGCTTTTTGAGATCCCACCTCATGAACACTGGCACTGTCATTTTGTTAATCGCTCTTGAAAGGTGATTCCACGCAGTGATCACGAAATCACCTTTCGCGACTGATTAACGCCATGACAGTGCCAGAATTCATGAGGAGGGGTCCCAAATGCCCCATGTTGAAAATTTGGTGTGAAAATTCAAAAAAATGCCCGCGATATGCATCAAAGTTGAAAAAACCTTATTTATTCCATTATACAGCTTACCGCCATTTCCTCAGTTCGCGGTCAGCTTTGAAGAATGCAGATGTGTTCCTGGTCCACTGAAGATCGTCCGCCAAGGTCCAGAGGTAAGTATGGGGTGGGGGTGTTGGGAAGCAGGTGTGCAGAAGGTGGGTGAGGGTTGTGGTGGGGGCAGGGAGACAGTGAGTGGCTTTTTACAGGAAAAAAAAAACATTGCGGGACTGTTTTTTTTTTGCGGGGCATGTGACACGCTGGGGTGGGCTCCCAGCGTGCCAATGGACTCTTTCTTGGGGTGGGGGCAGATGCAGCCAATGGGGGACTGGGCACTCCCTTCTGCACACAACAAAAGGGGGGCCACATCATGCCGACAGGGGATTGGGCAGCCCCGTCAGCAGACAACAAAAGGGGGGGGTTTTACACTATGCCGGCGGGGATAGGATACTCCCATCGGCAACATAAACATTGGGGCACTGCAGCTGATGGGGATTGGGGCCCCCGTCAGCAAATAAACATGGTGGGGGGGCACATACTGTCGAGGGGTATTGGGCACCCCCTCGGCAGGGGGGGTTAATATTGTTTGTGAACATGGCGGCAAGCCACCGTCATGTTCACAAACAATATCAGGGTTTCAAGATCCCGTCCTGCAATGATGGATCGATCCCTCATTGCAGCGAATGGCTGACACTGCAATGACGAGGCAGCCCCTGATTGTAGCAGCTAATTTTTTACAAGTTGGTGGCATGCTGGCTGAACTAGTATCAGCAGCAGCATGCCACAGCATTGGGGGAAGCAGGACAAGCCTTTAAAGGCTGTGGGGGCATTGGCCACAACAGTGCCGCGCCTCCACAACCTGCTTCTGCAGAAAGCTGCCGCAGTATGTTTCTTGCGCATGCACACGATCAACATAATAAATGACCGTTGCCAGCTTGTTGGACTTGGGGGACCATCATGGCAGGCCAGATTGTCCAGGAGAAAGGGAGCCGAACGCAAGAAAGTTACCAATAAATGCACAGGAGAGGAGAGCAATCTGATATGGGCTATGCCACATTCCATACACACACACGTGCGCGCGCACATACACACACTGTATTTAGGGAAGCTCTTGGAATATAAACATCTAGTGTAACAAGTTTTGGCTCTCCTACTGTCACATTCCATCTTTGGGAGAGGTCAGAGCTTGTATCCCCAATCTGATATACAACCACCTAGTATCTAAGACTTTGTTGTTTTTTTGTCGCTGTATTCTTCCTTATCAACAGAGCAGTTACGTCCATATGTAAATGTTTATTTATCTGAAGATTGTTCAATCCAAAGCAAAGAAGCTTGTTTTCTGTAGAACCTGCTGCTATGCCTGATGAAGAGCTCTGTGTAGCTTGAAACTTTGTGTTTTGTGAATTTCTTATTGATCCAGTAAAAGGTATCAAATCAACTACTTTGTTCATCTTTTTGCACAAGGACCAATATGGCCACAAACAACTTGTCACTTTGTATTTCAGACAAAGCAAAATACTGTACTTATCAGATCAAACAACCGAGTGTTGGTAGCATACATAAGCAAGCAAAAAGAGACAAAAAACAAAGCAATGATCATGGCACCTTCAGAGCTCTTGGATGGGCAGAAGCACATCTCAGGTCAGTACAGGCCATGCAGCTAGTACAGGCACTCAACATGGTGGCAAACTGGTTGAGCTGTAGATTCCGCAACCAAGAGGAGTGGAAACTATACTGAGTATTTCTAGTACACCACAGCAAAAATGGGGCCCCCTAGAGCTGGACGT
The DNA here is from genome assembly GCA_016271365.2 of Neoceratodus forsteri. Taxonomy (NCBI): domain Eukaryota; kingdom Metazoa; phylum Chordata; order Ceratodontiformes; family Ceratodontidae; genus Neoceratodus; species Neoceratodus forsteri. The sequence continues at coordinate 31,655,095 of JADMNL010000035.1, forward strand.
CATGGCTTTCAAACACAACACTCAGCCATCAAGGTTCCAATCAAGGTGAAGGAGTGGAAAAAATGGACACCATGTCAGCCCAGTGGACATCAGGTGGCTGTACCTCCTACATCCTAATGCTAATTTTTTCTGTATCATAATGAAAGGCTAGACCCAGTTCCTCCACGTCAAGTCTAGAAATGTGTAAAATGTGTTAAATGTATGATAATTAGGTCTCTCTGCTTGCAGTGTGTCTCAACCTCCGCACTTTTAGGCCTATATCTTATTTGATTGTGTATATATGAATGTATGGCCCTTTTGTCCATATCAAATGTCAGTGTTGTCACCCTGTATATACTAAGCTATTGTACTTGTACATGTTTCTAGTAATTTGCTAACTGTTCAAAAACTGGACGTTTGTGAAAACTGGCAATTTTGCTTGCATACCTTTACAGTATAAAATAAACGTGAAACTACTGTGAAGAGTACCACACTTGCCAAGAAGACCTTGGTTCTCATTAATCATAATAATTGTTCTGCTATTTCACTTCCCAGGTGGGCGGGTGTAGTTTAGCAAGGACTTATCAGTAGGGATGTAAGTTTGTCATGGCAGTCATACACTTCATGGATTCCATGACGTTTGGTCTTTATACAGGACTTCCATGACTTTCACTATTACGAACATAAGAACATATGAATGTGCCAGCAGAAACAGACCACCTGGTCTATCTAAGCCTGCTCGAGTGTGCAGCCAACACCCCTAGTTTGCAGCTGCCCCAACCCCCCTCCCTTTTGTCATCCCACTGCCACCCCCCACCCTCACTTTCCCCTGTTCCCTGTCCCATGCCCTTTTGAAGCTGTTCACAGATTTACATGATACCACCCATTCTGGTAGGGCATTCCATTTTTCTACCACCCTCTCTGTGAAATAGTGTCTCCTCATCTCCCTCCTAAATATTCCTCCCTCGATTCTTAGCCCAAGCCCCCTGGTGACCCTCCCCCTCCTTAACTTAAAGACCCCATCTGCCCCATCCTTATTGATTCCCCTCAGATACTTGAATGTCTCTATCATGTCCCCCCTGTCCCTTCTAACCTCCAGGTTGTACATATTGAGGTCTCCCAGCCTGCTGTCATAGTCTCTCCCCTCCATTCCACATATCATCTTTGTTGCCCTCCTCTTCACCCCCTCCAGCAGCCTGATATCACGCTTTAGACATGGCATCCAGAACTGTACCCCAGCATTTTGTTTGCTTCTGCAGCCACTCTCCTGCACTGGGCAGTGTTGTTCATGGTCCCAGTTATCATTACCCCAGGGTCCTTCTTCTCCTCCTCTGTGATCCCCAGCTTAACGCCCCCCCCCAGCCAGTATTCTCTCCTTGGGTTCTTCACGCCAAAGTGCATAACTTTACACTTCTTTGCATTGAACCCCAGCTGCCACCTCTCTGACTACTCTTCTAGCTTGCTTAGGTCCCCCTGCAGCTGCTTCCACCCCTCCTCTCCATCCACCACTGCTCAAATTTTGGTGTCATCAGCAAACAGACTTATCTTGCTCACCACCCCATGTCCAATGTCTGATATGAAGAGCCCAGACAATACTGGCCCCAACACAGAGCCCTGTGGCACCCCACTCAACACCGGCCTTGGAGTTGAGAGCTCCCCTCTCACTACTACCCGTTGCAGCCTTCCACTCAGCCAGCTTGTAATCCAGTTTATCATGTTTGCCCCTACTCCTACACCAGTTAGCTTCCCTCCAAACTGCCCATGAGGCACCGAATTGAAAGCCTTGCTGAAGCCAAATAAAGAACATCCACCGCATGACCCATATCCAGTTCACCTGTCACCCAGTCATAATATTGTATCAGGTTGGTTTGACAAGACTTCCCTGAAACAAACTCATGCTGCCTCATATCCTGGAGGCCATTGTCCTCCAGGTACAACACCAGTCTTTCCTTTAGTATCGTTTCCATGAGTTTGCACACTATGGAGGTGAGACTTACCGGACGATAATTACCCAGTTCATCCTTTGGCCCGCTCTATGGCACTACATGTGCCATCTTCCAGTCCAGAGGCACACATCCCAACTCCAGGGAGGTGCTGTACAGATCTACCAGTGGCTCTGCCAACACCTCCGCCATCTTCCTCAGCACCCTGGGGTAGATACCACCCGGCCTTGGTGCCTTGTTTACCTTCAGTGCCCTCAATCTCTCTAGGACAAACCTTGCCTCAATTCTTCCATCTGTCACCTCCTCTCCTCCTGTCCCCACCCTCCCAGCCCATGCTGGTAGCGGTCCCCCCTTTTCTTCTGTGAACACGGAACAAAAGTATTCATTCAGTGCTTCTGCCTGCTCCTCCTCCTTTTCCGTTCACGCCCCACTCCTTTTTATCCTCACTATTTTTTCCTTGCACTTTCTTTTCTCCCTGATGTATCTGAAGAAGTCTTCCCCCCCACATTAATTCTCTGTACTAATCTCAGCTCCCTCTGGGCCTTGGCTTCTCTCACTTTTCTGGTCACCTTCCTGAACCATCTTGCATATTCCCCCTGTCCACTTCCTTCCTTGTCCTCCTAAACCTCTGCTGAGCTACTCGTTTTGCCCTCACCACCTCCACAACTTCGCTGTTCAACCAGCATGGTTTTCTTGTTCTGCTTCTCTTACTCTGTGCCTTGGTGCAGTCTTCTATTGCCTCTTTAACCCCCCATTTAATAATATCCCATTTCAGCTCCACATCCATCTCATGCCTTATGCCCTCCAGTTTCCCTTTCAGTACTTCCTGCATCCTCCCAAAGTCCACCCCCCTGAAGTTTACCACCCAGGTAATCGATTTCTCTGGCTCCCCACACATTGTGATATTAAACCACACTGTTTGGTGATCACTGTCAGATAGTGGGTCCTCTACCTTTATTTCCCTCACTGCCTCCCCATTCGACAATACCAGATCTAAGGTGTTCTGTAGCCTAGTGGGTACAGTAACCAACTGTGTCAGAAGACCCTCCTGGATCGCATTCAGGAGCACTTGTTCCCTAGCACTGGAGGTGACTGGAATGCTCCAGTCAACCCCTGGCAAGTTGAAATCCCCCATGACGACCACCTTTCCTTTTCTACATACCTTTCTGATTGTCATCAAAAGTAGCAACGATGACCGTGCCAGGAAATTTACTACCGATTCCATGAACAACCAGTGAGTTATTAAACCCTCATCCAACCTCATCCATGACACACTTACATCCTTACTCATCAGGCATCAATCATGACTCAGCAGTACTGAATCTTATAGCTTGGCTGCTGAGAGGAGTACACCATTGAACCAAAATTTCACAGCAGAGGTTGTAAGGATTATGCTACAGTCTAGAACATCCTCCACAAACAAGACATCACACATACTGTATTGGGCACTATTTCACCACTGGTGTCTGAATTATGGAATTAACATGCACTGAGTCAGACTTTCCAGCAATATTCTCTTTCCTAAATGAAGGTATAATTAAAGGTTTGGTTCATTCATCCCTAGGGATACAAGTGGCAGTGAATTGTGCCATGGAAGGACCACTAATAAAATGACATAAAAGGACTGATGGCCGGACCTTTGGCACAGTGGTTGGATGTCCATTTGTGATGCTGGTGATCTGAGTTTGGAAGTGGACCCAGGTTGCTGGAGAGCCTGCCTGGGGAGAAGGCTTGAGTGTCTGATGACTGCTCACCCTCTCCAGGGGGGAGGGGGGATGTGGTCTGGCACCTGCTGACTCCTAGTGGAGATCGGTGGTATAGCAGTGCACTGACCAACTGACTAGGGAGTGTGACGAACGTCGGCGCAAGCCTAGACATCATGGCACACTGTGCACATAGGGAGAAAAGTGAAAAACTCTCCACCGCCTGACCAGTTGACAGCCATCTTGTCCCTCTGCCACCATGAATGCCCTGGTTGGGCCCCAAAGACCACCTCAGCAGCACCTGAGGGGCCAAGAAGTTGTACTGGCTGGCCCCCACTGGCACCTTTCTCCTTTGAGGAGGAGAACCTATCCGGTGAAGGGTTACACCAGTTTACCCCAAGGGTGGCTTCCATTTGAGGTGGTGGATGGTGGCAATAGGTGGGGGCACAATTGAGCAGTGGAGGAGAGACCATAGATGGCCCGAAGGAGAGGCCGATGGGGAGACACAGGGAGAATAAAAATAGAATACAAAAGAAAGGACTGAGGGGAAATAGTCATCCACAAGCATTCTGGGATGTCAAACTCATAGGCTACATTCTGGGGGGTGGAACATTGCCCCATATGTAGAAGATTTGTGGATCTCCAGACACAGCTTTTAGCAGCATGGGAAGAGATATCTGTCCTGTGTCACCAGCTGGGTTGGTACCTACAGGCACACCCCACACTCCAACTCCCTTAGAGGCCCACTGGCAAAGCGGGCTGGAATGTAATGAGGTGAAGGTGGTAGGAGCAGTCACAAGAGAATTACCCAAACTCATCAAATCCCAACTGCAAATCATTTTTCACCACTGAAGGAGGCACAAGTACCTGACTCCTAAAAGGGGAATCTGAGTTAGTTGGTTAGGGTGAACAGGATGTTGTGATGGCACACGGGACAGAATATGAAAAAAGCAGCATGGAATATTCTAGTAGTAGGGGACTTTCTGATTAGGTATGGAGAAGGTGATGAGAGGAGGGTTAAAGTGGAGAAGGGTGGTCAGATGCCTTCCAGGAAAATTAGTCCTCTAAATATAGATAGGATAGGGAGGATGGTGGTGGGTAAAGGGGGAGCTTGGGATGCTGGTATGCTAAGGTAGCATAAATCTAGCAAACCAACTGACTGAGATAGTGAATCAAACTTTCAAAGGCTGGGGGACAGACTGAAGGCACACTCAGTTTCCTTGGCCTTTCCTGAGTTCCTCCTTGTGTGGGGTAGGGGACATGGGAAGGATAGGTAGGAAAGGAGGAAATTGAGGAATTGAATGGGTGATTGAAGGGGTGATGTCAGGATGAGGGCATCATTTTGTGAGAGACTGGGGGAGCACTTCTGGGACAGGAAGCTTCACCTGATAAGATGGGACCAGTGCAACTAGGCAGAAGTTTGATGTCTACATAGGTGGACATTTAAACTGAGAAAGGGGAAACTGAAGCTGGGGGAACTACAGAGAGCAGAGAGGAAAAGGTGAACTTAGCTAGGACTTCCAAAGAAATAGGGTCTATGAGCAGCAGGGATAAAAGTAGCAAGCAAGGGTCCATAATAAGTTAAACAAGTGTGTTGGAGGTGATCATAACCAAGACATTAAAGAGGGAAGAAAAGGACAAAGGGAGAGGAGCTCACAAAAGGAGGAATGGTATACGTACAAGCTGGAAGGCAGAATGCCTATATGCCAGAAGCCTGGGAGACAAAATTAGTGAGCTCAAGGTAATGGTGACAGATGCAGAATTAGACCTGGTAGCCACTACAGAAACAGACCACTAGGAATAATAACCAGGACCTTGCAGCACTGGGGTATACCATGTATAAGGGAAAAGGAGGTGGAGTACCCCTCTATGTCAATGAATGCATAGAGGCAGTAGAAGATGGGTTCATCAGGGGAGGAAACTGGTAGACAGAATTGATGTGTGTACAGCTGATGACAGCACTGGGAAAAAAAGATGCACATGGGGAGGTGTATAGACTACTGGGAGAGAGAAACAAGGGGGATATGGAACTAGAGACAGAAACTGAGAGGGGGCTGCAAAGGGGGAAGTAGTGGCTGTGAGGTATCTCAATCTACCAGACATAGATTCAGATACTCCAGCAGCTAAAAGCACCAGAAGTCAGGCCCTGCTAGATACAGTATGTTGTAGGACTTCCTGCTGGTACACATGGTCAGGGAACCTACAGGATGGGCTGCCATTCTCAACGTGGTACTCGCCAACTTGGAACTAGTAGTTGCACTGTGGGTTGGGGAACCACTGGGGTCCAGTGACCATAACACCATATGGTGTGAACTGGCAAGGCAAGGCAAATTTTATTTGTATGGCGCTCATTTCGAAGGCTTTGGGCACCTCACAGAAATATAAAATAATCATACGATACATCAAACTAAAATTTCATTAATACCGTTTAAAATAACTAAAATGTGAAACAATTTATAACTAATAAAATACAATAAACAGGGACCGAGCAATATGTTAAAATTCAGTATTCATTAAAAGCCAGGCCAAAGAGTTGTGCCTTCAACCTCTGCTTAAACATTTCTACCAAGGGGGCCTCCTGGACTGCAGATGGAAGTGCATTCCACATAGACTGCCCAGAAATGCTAAAAGCATGATCTCCAGAAGTCTTGAGCTGAACCCTGGGAACATCCAAGAGGTCCCTCAAAGAGGGCTGAGGGAGTAAGCAGAGGTCAGCAGTGTTAGGTGCTCTAACAGATAGCCAGGGCCCAGTCCATTTAGGACCTTATAGATGAGGAGCCCCACCTTGAAGAGGACCCTTTACCTAACCAACAGCCAGTGCAGGGCATGCAGAACAGGGGTCAGGTGACTGGACCTAGAAAGACCAGTCAGTACTTGAGCCGCTGCATTCTGCACTAGCTGCAGTCTGTGGGGGGTCCTTCCCATGACCTTGAAATAAAGAACATTACAGTAGTTGAGCCTGGAGGAAACAAAGGCATGCACTAGCTTCAGCAGTTCCTCAGGTGGAATTAGGGGCTTTATCCGGGCAATGTTCTGTTGATGGTAAAAACCACTACTAACTACAGATGACACCTGGTCTTTGAAAGTCAGTCTGCTGTCAAGGATCACACCCAGATTTCACACCCTCGGGGAAGCTGTTAATGAGGTAGAACCCAGTACAAGACCAGAATCAGCCTCAGGCAGCAATCCATCATGCCAGTGACCAGGCTCGATCACCAGCACATCTTTCTTGGCCGGGTTGAGTCTCAGCCAGCTGGAAGTCATCCAGTCATTGATTTTAGCCAGACAGTTGTTAAGCACATCCACAGCTCCTGATGTTCCAAGAGCAAATGACAAATACAGTTGTGTATCATCTGCATAGCAGTGAAACTCCACACTGTATTGTCGAATTATCTCACCCGGGGCAGCATATACACTGTGAACAACTTCAGTGAAAGGATTGAGCCCTGTGGAACTCCACAAGACAGAGGCATTGGTGAGGAGGAAAAATTCCCCATCACCACCCACTGCACCCTGTCTGACAGGACTCAAACCACCTGATGACAATGCCGATGAGTCCACAAAACTCACAGAGCCGATCCAATAACACGACATGGTCCATAGTGTTGAAGACTGAGGAGAGGTCGAGGAGCACAAGAACTGACCTGTCTCCTCTATCTCTAGCCCTAAGCAGATCATTTTATGCACCTTCACTAGAGCTGTTTCAGTGCTGTGTCTAGCCCAAAAACCCAACTGAAATGGCTCATAAATATCTGAGGACACCAGATGATCCTCGAGTTATTGGACCACTAACTTCTCGACAACCATGCTAAAAAAGGCAGGTTGGAGATAGGATGGTAATTCACCAGGACATCAGGGTTGAGGGAAGATTTCTTAAGGAGAGGCCTCACCAGCGCCTCTTTTAAAGCAGTCATGAGAACTCCCTCTGCCATCAAGCACCTGACAATCCTGGTGAAAAGCAGGCCAACAGCCTCAACACATCCCCTTAAGAACCAAGTCGGGGCTGGGTCCAGTTCACAAAACTTGTGCTTCAGTTCTAAGGTCACCTTTGTCATATCAGACACCTGAACTGCCCTAAACTCTTCCTAGACAGGCAAAGTGCCTCTATTCCCCCCAGTCCAACCACTGCTAGGCAAAAGCCTAACCGGCGGAATCCCCGACTGGATGGCTGACACTCTGCTGGAGAAGAACAGAGCAAACTCTTCAAATAAAGTGGATGAAAAAGCTTTTTTGGGCTGTATACTGGTAGGATATAAAAGCCTGTGTACAGTTTGAAACAGCTGACAAGGTGTATTCCTCCCCGCAGCAATCTCCCTGGACAGAAATTCTGCCTTCTTATGAGAGATTGCCCCCTGGCCATGGGTATCAGTCCGAGGGAGGGACGGAGGGGAGTGGGAGTGTTTGATTATAATACTGTTGGTGTTGTAAGTATGTTATGTTAATAATGTGGGACGCTAAATGGTTACCTATTTAGGTGTGTATTCTTTGGGGGGTTGGTATATGTGGATCATATTGAATTATATAGGTTTGGCGCTGGGAACACTGCCTCATATGAGACATGATTTTTGCTTTTCAAATTGCTTAGTTGTTGATGTTGTTACTGATTCACAGCAATTGTTGTTGAGTAGCCCTATGCCCATAAGACAATGTGGGAATAGGGGTTACTTTACTTGTTTGCACTATGGCATGTTACTTTGTTCTAAATTGGGCAACTGTGTGCTTAATCGGATTCAAGGTCAATTGGCATTCATCTGTATCCCCCTCCCCCAGGTCGTGCCTGAAAATAGGCAGGATTTGTCTAGTGCACTTACCCGGTCAACAAAAACTAAATAAAAAAAAATAAAAAAACACCTTTCTGTTGTTAGTTTCTGGTGATGTTGAACCGAATCCAGGGCCTTGCTCTTTGGATTCTATGTCTTCCTCACAAGCATCATCTTTGAATAATTGTTTGAAATCCTGTCATGGATTTAAAATTATCCATTTGAATGTTTGTAGTTTAATCCCTAAGATTGCTGAAATCGAACAGCTTATTGCTCTATATCTGCCTGATATTGTTGCTTTATCAGAAACGTGGTTGAAGCCGAGGGTGCCCGATAATGTGTGTCATAGACAGGATAGAGGCAGTCCAGAGGAGGGCAACTAAAATGGTGCAGGGTCTGCAAGAGAAGCCGTATGAGGAGAGACTAAAGGAGCTTAATATGTATACCCTTGAGGAAAGAAGGGAGAGGGGGGACATGATAGAAACTTCAAGGAACCTCAAGGAATCAACAAAGTCCAAGAGGGTAGCATCTTTCAGAAAAGAGACTTGCAAGAACAAGAGGACACAATTTAAAGATAGAAGGAGGGCGGTTCAGGGGCAATGTGAGGAAGTATTATTTCACAGAGAGGATAGTAGATCATGGAACAGCCTTCCTGAGGAAGTTGTGGGGTCTAAAACTGGGAGAATTCAAGAATGCATGGGACAGACATAAGGCAATTCTTGTGGGGGGCAGGAAGATATAGGCTGTTGGTTAACTAGGATCTGCGGCCTATCCTGTAGGTAGGGAAATGGGCAGACTAGATGGGCCTAGCGGTCCTTATCTGCTGTCAAAGTCTATGTTTCTATGTCTATATTGGGGGTTATAAAATTGTTATGGTAGACCATTAAGGTCGAAAAAAGGTGGTGGGGTCTTGATTTATTATAGGGATCATTTAGAAATTAATTTTTTAAAGTCTAGTGAGGATTTGGATTGAGATGCTGATTGGTTGGCTTTGCAATTTGTTCTTGGAGGAAAGAAGTTAAATGTGGGCTGTTTGTATAATCCCCCTCAATGTGGTCTTCAAGGGCTTAAACATTTTTTGGATGTTTGTGAAGTTTATTTAAAGCAGAGTGTTTCTGTTGTTTTTGGAGATATGAATTTGAATTGGAGGGCTAATGACACCATGGAGCTCGAATCTCTTCTTCTCTCTTATAGACTGACTCAGTGTATAAATGTGCCTACCCATCTCAATCCCATCTCACAGAATCATTCTCTGTTGGATTGGGTCTTGACTAATAGAGTGGAGAGGGTAGGGGCTTCTGGTGTCTTGGTAGATTCCATAAGCGACCACATGGCCACTTTTTGTGTTCTAGATTTTTGCTGTCTTAAACCCCCTCTTTCTGTGTTTCAGACTAGATCATTTAAAAGGATAGATTATTCTCTGTTATATTCTTCTTTGAGGTTAATTGATTGGTCATTACTTGAATGTATTCCAGATGTGGACACAACACTAGATTCTTTTTGCAGCCAACTTCTTCCCATTCAGGAATCCTTTTTCCCATTGAGGACAATTTGGTGTAGAGGTTCTCCTACTGGATGGTTTGGTCCCAGCATTAAGAAATTAACTAAGGAACGGGATAGTGCTTGGATTAAATTTAAATCATCTCCCAGTAGAGTTTCAATGGATCACTACCATGTACTTTGGAATTTAGTCTCTCAAACTGTTAGAAATGCTAAAAAAGCTTATTTCAGGGATTGCTTTGAAGATAGCTGGGCAGATCCAAAGAAGTTTTGGAATCACGTAAATTCTTTACTTTCTCCTAAATGAAAATCTGACATCCAGAAATTAGATGTTGACAACAAAGAAATTGGTGACTTGCCCGAAGTTGTTAAATTGTTAAATTCTAAATTTTCAGATCTTTCTAAGTTTAGATCTTTTTTCCCTCAAGCTGGTAATACTAAATCCTTTTCCTCTGTTCCTTTGGTAGATGGACCCAGGTTTTTGTTTAGGGAAGTAACATCAAATAAAGTTTTCATCTTCTGCAGTGTCTCCCAAATAAAGGGACTGACTGCAGGGAAGGGTTGGATGCCGCTTCTTAAAATTGGCTATCCCCTTTATTAAGGATCCCCTTTGTTATATTTTTTATATGTCATGGGCTACAGGTATTTTTCCCCTGACTTGGAAGAAAGCTAAGGTGGTTCCAATTCCAAAAAACAGCTGTGCTACTTCCATGGATGATTAAATGCCACTATCAATACTGAATTCCCTTAGTAAACTGCTTGAGTGTTTAGTGGCTAATCAAATTGATGCCTATTTGGTTACCCATGATTTGTTGTCAAGGGCACAACATGGGTTCCATAAGCACTTTGGTATGGGCACGGCCTTGGTTGGGTTCACAAACACCGTCCTACATGGGTTTGAGAAGGGTTTGATGATCAGAGCAGTGTTTGTGGACCTAACCAAGGCTTTTGATTTGATTGATCATGGTTTGGCCCGCATAAAATTGAAAGATCTGGGGTTTTCTAATGTCGCTGTTTCTTGGTTCTTTTTTTTTTTTTTTACCTCCCGGGCTGCCTGCCACCCGGTATCATCTGCCCGGTCATGGGCCATGAGCCTCCACTCCCCAATTTTGGCCGTGAGCCCTCTGAAGCCCCCTGGCTTACCCCCCATGGCGGGGCTGTGGCACTTCCCTTTGCATGCCGCAGCCATTGAGATAGGTCAGAGGGCTGGCCTGAGGAGCTAATTTGAAGCCGTGGTGGGCTTCGCTGAGGGCGGCAGGCAGCTTTCTTCTTTTTCTGGCTTTTCTGGGGAGGCGGGGTCATGCAATGACACCCAAGGCCTGCCCCACCCTCCCATGCATGCGAGTGCTGGGAGCTACGTGATCTCCTAGCCTCCGCTAGGGGTCACTGATGCTTCGGCCACTACCCTATCCTCCCTCCGGAGATGGAGAGCAGTCCATAGGATGCTCCATCCATCTCCCCCCGGCAGGCCCTCCAGTGACCCACGTCCGTTCCCAAACCCGGGTCACCGGCATTTCTTGGTTCTATAATTATCTGAGTAACAGGTATCAATTTGTTCAAGTAGGTTCTGTGGTTTCTGATGTCTTGCCAATTAGTTGTGTTGTGCCTCAGGGGTCCATTTTGGGACCCCGTTATTTTCTATTTTTATTAATCAGCTTCCTGGAGTTTGTAAGTTTAGTGAATCACTGCTTTATGCAGATGATCTCGTAATTTGTGCTCAGTCAAATTCTGTGCTTGAACTTTCTTATTGCCTAGAAAAGGATTTTGGTGCTGTCTGTTCTTGGCTTACTTTAAATGCTATGGTTTTGAACTCAGCTAAAACAAAAGTTATGTTATTTTGCATGCAATTTATGTTGGTGGACACCCCCGGAACTGAGGATATCTGATTTTCGGGGTGGTCTGCTTGAACAAGTGTCTCAATTTAAGTATTTGGGCCCACTATTGGATCCCAGTTCCACCTTTTCACCTTGGATTCGGTCAATGGTTAAGAAAGTAGGGGAGGAACAGTCAGGGTGCTTTGAAGGAAGGAGGAGGGGGCCACTAGAGGGCATGGGTGGAAGCTGGAGGGGGGAAGATTCAGGGGAGAAAGGAGGAGGTGCTACTTCACTGAGAGGGTGGTGGAGCCATGGAATGCACTGCCTAGGGGGCTGGTGGAGGCAGAGACAGTGGAGGGGTTCAAGAGGGGGTGGGACAGGTACAGGGGGAAGGGTTCTGGAAGCAAAATCCAATGCAGCAAGAATATCCGGAACTGGGAAGGGAGAAGCCAGAGAAGGCGAGGGGGACAGCAAGGTCAGCACCCAGGGTGGGGGCTGACCAAATGAGCAGACACGAAAGACCGTTAGGCCTATTCTGCTGGCATTTTAGTATGTTAGTAAGTAAATCAAAGAATAGGGGTGTTATATAAATTCAAGTCATTCTTCTCACAAGGAACTAGATTAGCAACTGCTATTGGTTCTCTTCTTCCATAATCTGATTACAATTCTTGTTTATATTATAGCATAGGTACAAAAGAAATGCAAGCACTAACTGTGGCCTATAATAATATTTGTAGATTTATTTTAGGAGCCCCCAATAGGACACATCGGTGTAATCTTTATTCTCGATTGGGGTGGTTTTCCCCTAGTTGCAGAATAGAATATTTTGTTGGCTGCCTGATGTATAAATGTTTTTACTTTGGCTCCCTGTTTCCTCTTTCTGATCTTGTTGTAATGAAAGAATTGCTTCCCAGCCTGAGGTTGGCTGATGGCCCCCTATATTTTGTCCCCAGGTCTCGGCTTAGATTAAGTTCTAGATCTTTTTCAATAGCAGCACCATTGTATTGGAATTCACTCCCACTTGATGTTAGGATTGCTCCCTCTGTTTTAACTTTTAAACAAAGGTTAAAAAAGTATTTATTACATAAATCTGTTTGTAACTGCAATTTGTAATTTGTAATTTTTGGTTTTGTATTGCTGTTGATTGTATTTGTGTATTTTTGTATGATTTTTTTGTCTGGGTTGGGCCTGAAAAGGGACCTTTGGTCCAGTGCCTTTAGCCGGTTACCAAAGAATAAATGAAAATGAAAAAAATGAAAATAACCTCGGCAGAAGCTGTGATTCTGGATTTCAAATTAGCAGACTTTGATCAGATGAGGAAAATAGTCATGATCAAGTTAGTTGGAGTCTATGAGGGGGGTGGAGAAGAGATGAGGAAAAATTAAAGGGACTATCCTTGAAGCATCCAAACAAAGCTGAGAACCAGTTTGGTTCTCTAAGAAGGACAGAGAGGAAGTGAAGGACACAGAAAGGTCATTCTTTGACTACAAGGAGAAACAGTGGGATGAGGAATGGAGCAAATACCAGGTAAAGATGAAGGAGGCCAAGAAGGCATCCAGGGACACAAAAGCAGACACAGCTGCATGCTGTGAAGATAGTCAAGGGTGGGGAAAAACAGTTCTTCAGGAAAATAATGGGAAAAAAGTAAGACAAGAGAGGCAAGGATGAACAGAAGACAGCTGTTCTAAATTACTACTGCTGCTCAGTATTCACAGGGGAGGATAATTGGCCTCTGCCAGAAAGTGGCATAATGGCTGCTGCAAGGGGGATCCCAAATGTGACATTTGGTAATTACAGGAGAAGGGGTAAGAAAAAGACTTGCAGCACTGAAAAGAGACAAGGCTTCAGCATCAGATGAGGTGCACTTGTGGGTGCTCAGGAATTAGCATTAGAATTGGCTGAACCCCTGTAAGGCTATTCCATAGCTCACTAGAGTCATGGGTGGTGCCAAAAGACTGGAGGATAACAGACATAGTGCTGCTCCACAAGATAGGGACATAGAGGAACCTGGAGATTATAGTCCCATAAGTCTTACCTCCATTGTAAGTAAACTGATGGACACACTAGTCAGACATGACCCAGAGGACTATCTGGAGAGAAATGGGATCCAGGATTGTAAACAGCATGACTTCATGGCAGGGAGGTCTTGTCAGACAAACCTAATAATAATCTTTGACTGGGTAACAAAGGCAGTGGATAAGGGGAAGCAGCAGATTTACTCTATTTTGACATCAGCAATGCATTTTACTCAGTACCACACAGGAGGTTATTGAAGAAGCTAGAGGATCTGAGAGCATCAAAGGGCCTAGTTACATGGGTGGGAAGCTGGTTGGAGGAACAGCAGAGGATGGTAGTAAATAGGGTCAAATTGGGGAAAGGGAGGTCACAAGTGTGATACTACAGGGGTCAGTCCAGGGACCAATCCATTTTAATATGTTTATCAGTGACATGGGAGAAGGAATACAGGGCAAAATGTGTCTCTTTGTAGATGACACTAAGCTCTGTGGCAGGGTAGACAGTGAGGAGGGGTTAGGGAGGACTAGCGGGACCTGCAAAGTTTAGAGAGGTGGTCCAATGTCTACTTGCTGAAATGCAATGCCAAAACATGCAAGGTGATGCTCACAGGGAACAAGAACCCCAGGAAGGAATACTGGATGGGAAGAGTTAAGCTGGCCACCACATCAGAAGAAAGAGGTCTGGGAGTCATCAAAAGCAACTTCTTAAAACAAACTAGAGAATGTAACAAGGCTTATAGCAAGGCAACCATATTGCTAGGGTGTGTCAGAAGGAATTTTGATAGCAGGATGAAAGAGGTAATATTACCCCTCTATAGTTGACTGGTGAGATCCCTTCAGGTGTACTGTGTCTAGTTCTGGAATTCTCACTTAGAAAAAGACAGAGACAAGCTAGAGACAGTGCCGCGTAGAGTAATCGAAATGATTCTGGGACAGAAGGGCAGATCTTATGAGGACATGCTTAGGGCATTGAACATGTGCTTGCTGGAGTCCCCAAGGGAGAGGGAGGTACATGAAAGAGACCTTCAAGTTCCTGAAAGGTATAAACAATATAGACTGTTAGGAAATATTTAGCAAGAACAGATGGTCAAAAAAGGGACATGAATATATATGTTTTTATTTTTATTGATTTAAAACAGGTAGAACAGGTGAAATTACATACAATCAATAAACAACAACCAATTACAATCGTAATCACAGCAGAAGTTTCAATGGCCATAAAATAGATGATACAAGTAACACAGATATCATCTTAATTCCCAAACTATTAAACTACTGTATTAAATTAAAGCATCAGATTGTATACGGCAGGCTTTAGAGTATTTGTCAAGATCTAGCAATGCAAGGCTGCAGTACAGAATAGAAGGGTTGAGACTATACTACAGAGTCATAGCTGCTCTATTACTTCTTGGCATTAAGTTTCAAAAAGGGGCCCCACACGAGCCCAAAGAAATCTTACTTCTCTTGCAGCGTATGACAAATTATTTTGTTATTGGCTGTCATGCTCATGTATTGGTGCCACTGTATTGTTGAGGGAACCTTGCCGGATTTCCACTGGGACAGGATTAGGAGCTTGGCCCCTAGAAGAGCCGCCAATAACCAGAGTTTGGGGTCTCTCCCCAGTAATCTATTGTCAGGGATAATTCCTAGGATGAATAGGGATGGTGAAAAGGGGAGGGTAAACCTGACTAACTTTGAGCAAATAATGTGTAATGATTGCCAAAAGTTGGAGAGTTTCAAGCACTTCCAGAACATGTGTGAGGTCTGCATGAAGATTCGAGCATCTCCAGCATCTACCACTGGTGTTGAATCCCATATTTTCTAATTTAAGCAGGAAGTAGTAGTGTAGTATTTTGTACTGGATAAGTCTTCCCTGTGTTTCTCTGCTAGTGAGCATTGCATTTCCCATACTGAAGCCCACACAGTAGTAGTGATTGAGATGTCAAATTCATTCTCCCATTTCTTCTTAGGAACATTAGTTAACACATCACTGGGTTGTGCTCTGAGTTTATGTAAGGTGCTTGCTCCTTTCTTAACCACTGAAAATTTCTTGAATTGCAGCCACTTTGGGGAGTTAACACCATTGGGGCTGACAATTAGAGTCTTATTCAGTGCTTCTTTAAGTTGCAGATAGTAGCAGAAATAATATCTACGTATCCCAAATTGTAGTCTAAACTCCTCAAAGGAACTCAGAATCTGTGTATCTTCTCCCAACACATCAGATAAATGCTGCACACCCAATCTACCCAATCCGGGGTCTTTTAGCAGCTTACCATTATATAGCAAATAGGGGTTGTTCCATAGGGGAAGTTCGGAGCTGAGACATGGTGTCATGATGAGGTCCAAAGGACTGAGATAGCACTTGTTATGGTAGGGTTGTCTTTTACTGTGTTGGGGTTAGGGATAAAAATGAAGTCCAACAAGTAATGAGGATTAAACAGGTAGGACTCGACATTGACACAAGGTGGACAGCCAGAAGCGTTGAACACTTGGGAGTGCTGCAGGGATTGTTTTGCAAGGAACACCCAATGGTATTTCTCCCACCAAGGTAGAGCCAAGCCTCCACTATCTAGAGGGGCTCTGAGTTTGCTAATAGAGAGATGGGATGGCCCCCCCCTGAAAATTCTGCACACAGCGCTCAGTTCTCTTAAACTACTTTTTGTGGATCATTATTGGAAGGTTCTGCAGCACATAAAATAACTTTGGCTCCACCATCATTTTGACAGAGTTGATTTTCCCTAGTAGAGATAAAATGTGTTTTCCCTGTTTCTCTAAATCCATTTGTATTTTCTTTAGTAGACTGGATATGCTGAGATCTGCTAATGATTTTAAATGATTACTAAACATAATGCCCAAGTACTGAAGTTCATTTTTTCACTTGTGGACTGGGAATTGGTTTCTCAGCCCAGCATCAAGAATTCTAGGGCAGTGGCGTGGCATCAGCTGTGTTTTATTTCTATTAACTGTCAGGTCTGACAGGGTGCCAAAGTCTTTGAGCAGTGTTTCAAGAGCAGGATATGAATCATAGGGCCTGCTAAGGGTCAGCAGTAAGTCATCTGCGTATGCAAAGACCTTCTGCTGTATTTTCCCTATAGTAATCCCATAGATTTTTGGAGCGTGCATAATGGCCTGACTCAGGGGTTCTATGGATATTATAAACAAATATGGGAAAGGGGGCATCCTTGTCTTGTGCCCTGCATTAGATTGAATGGAGCGGAGACTAACCCATTGGTGCTAACTGCTGCCCTGGGGTTGTCATGTAGAAGGGTGACCCATTTCCTGAAGTCTTCACTGAAGCCAAACTTTTTAATAAAAGCATACATGAATTCCCAGCTAAGGGAATCAAATGCTTTCATCATAACTAATGAGACTGCCATAGCTGGCACTTTTTTCCTGTTGGAAATCCAGAGTGTGTTTATATGCCTCTTGATGGTCTCTGCACCGGACTTTCCAGTCAAGAACCCCACTGGCTCTGTTCCTAAAATTTTTCTTTACGATTCATTGACATCTTATGGCTAGAATTTTGACCAGAATTTTGTAGTACTGGTTTAATAGGGATATGGGCCTATAGTTTGTACAGTGTAATGGGTCTTTCCCTATTTTGGGAATTAGCGAGATGTAGGCCTCAGCCATAGTGATTAGCAAAGATTGCTTGTCCCATGTCTCCTGAAAAACTTTGAGTAAAACTGGTGCTGCCTGGGAGCAGAGCTGTTTGTATATTTCCCCTTGGATACCATCAGGCCCAGGGGCCTTGTTGTTATGCAGTCCCTTAATTGTTGAGATTATCTCTTCAAGCTGAATTGGTTTATCTGTTTCTCAAATGACTTGCTCAGATGCACATGGTAGTTTTAGCTCCTTTAAAAACTTATTTAATTCTGGTTAAGAGCTGTTTTTTGCTGCAGTCGGGAGCAGCAGTGAAGGACGTCTTGCCGCAGTCAGCAGCAGGGCAGAGGAGGTCGGCCGCACCGGCGGCAAGTGAGGGTCAGATCCGGAGGCAAGGAGCAGTAGAGGGAAGGGATCCACTGCAGTCAGTGGTGATTTCCCTGGGAGAGACCACTGGAGGATGAAGGGTGCACCTGATTGGCAGCAGTAGGGGGCCGAAGGAATTGGCCAGCCAATCAGGGAGAGAGGCGCCAAAGCGGTCTGGCTTTAAAAGCCCAGCCAGATCGCCAGAGCTGTACACTGGGAGCTGTTTTTTCATCCAACTTGCCCTCCATGACCCCGGCCTCTATTAAATGCTGGAGGGAGGAGGAGCCAAAAAAATTGAGGTGGAGTCAGCAAATCCTGGAGAAACGGGGTGTGGCCAAGTAGCATAAAGGGTGACTGGATGAGAAGTGAGTTTCACCAAGGAGGGGACCTGCAACTGATTGAACTTGATGAATTCACCTGCATCTGCTTGAACTTCTCCATGGGATTGCCTGTACTGGACTGAGCTATAGAAATCAATGCAAGGGAGCTGTAATTGTTGATCTCTTGGACTCTGCATAAGGGATGGGGCATAAGGAGCTGGGCCGAACATAGTTCAACTTGGTGACTATGGTTTATTCAAACTTATTGACCTGCGGGTTAGTTATTGTGGGGTGAAGGTCTGGGACTTAAATTCCATGTAGTGGGACTTGGTACTGTACTGTGCTACGAATATATTAGTCTGTTAAGGGTTAGGTATCTTGCTGTGCTTGTTAGCCTATAGGATTGATACTTTGCAGTAATGGTACTGTACTCTGTACTCTGCAACAGAGTAGATGAACCAGATGTTAGGACTGTTAGAACTGTTAGCCCTGATTATTTTATTTATCTAGTATAATTTACTGTACCTAACTAAGGAGCTGGTTCTAGGGAGGTATTTAAACTGTTAGAACTGTTTAGCTGCTAAATTATTTTTACCTAGATTAGGAGCTGGGTTCTAGGGCTGTGTTTTATCTGTTAGATCTGTAAGGGGCTATAACTCTGTTATTACATCACCCTGTAGGGCTACTTGGAGAAGGGTGGGGGGTAGTATTCCAGGGGGAGGAGACTGGGCTAAGTGGGAATGTCCAAATATATATGGAGAAGGACAAAGTTGGCAGCCTCCAGCCAGCAGGGCAGGTATCTTTGGAAGGGTTGTAGGTTGCACTGGTTGTAGGAGGGGGTGATAATATTAAATTGGGCCTGGAGGGTGGGTGGTTGCCCACTCTGTAGGCAGTTATTGCAAATCAGGGGAGAGGTAAACTGGCTAAGGTTGTAACTGGAGGCAATGGGGGGGCAATTAAAGAGAATGGGAGGGCTATGGACAGGTGGGAAGTGATGGTGCGAGACTGGAACATGTTTCATCACACAGGCAGGGAGAATTTATGGAGCGTGGACTTGTAGCAAGGGACGCAGATGCTGGGGAGGAAAGCAGTAGAGAAAACTGTCCTAATCATAAGGGGGGGAGGGTGACAGGACAGGTGAGGCTGGCAAGGGGCAGCCTAGAGGAGCAGTCAGTAGGAAATTGGGTCCAAAGCAGGAGGTTGGCATTGAGTGTTATAATAAATTTGAGCCATTACGCAACTATGAAGGAGAGGAAGGGGCATGTGGAGATGAGGGGGATAAAAATGAGGTCAGAGGGATTGAGTTGGATAATCAGAGGGGGATAGGGACTGGGAAAAGAAATTAAAACAATCAATCCAGCAGGGGAAGAGAGCAAATTAAATGTCACAGAAGGAGGTGGGAATCGGATAGCAGGCGTGGGGCTGAGAGCATGGTGGGATAGGAAAGGAGAAATAGAGCAAGGATGAGGTGCCCCCTCAAAGGGAAGGACCATACCAGAAAAGGGTCTCTAGGTAAAGGGAGCCTGTAAGGGGGCACGGGAGGGGAAAATAAGATTGAGGAGGAGGATGGTGAGAGGCATGGGGATATGAAGAAGGGCAGGAGATAGGTGCTGATGAGGTAGGGAACAAGAAGAAGCCTAATCAGGGAGGACCTGGGGAACATGGGTGTAAAAAGTGTGGCAAGAAGGAGAGCGCAACAATGGGTTCTCTCAGAGGGAGGCAGGAAGACACCCATGGGAAGGAGAAACAGGTAAAGGGGGGGCCGGGGTTGGGACAGGAGCACAAAAGGAGGTAAACAAAAGACTGAGGGGGACACTAAGGTACTCCTGCTGGGGGACTTCATGATTGCTGCACTGCTGGAGAGAGACAAACTCTGGAAAATGGCAAGAAAAACCAAGAATGCAAATGACTGGATGATCTTTAGGAAAGCCAGGAATAGATGCACCAAGAAAGTTAGGGATGCAAAGGCTGCCTTCTACTTGGCCGAACTTGACTCTTCCTACCATAATCCTGCTAGGTTTTGGGGCACCATCAAGGGTATGGTGGGGCAGGATGCTAACACCACCCTTCCAACTCAATTGCACAACAGTTGTGGCCCTATCACTGGCAAAATGGAAATTCTGGATGCCTTCAATAACCACTTCATGATGGCTGGCCTTGCCTTTGACACCTCTCCAGCTAACCTGCTGAGGGAACAATTAAGCTCCCATTACACTGGTGATCAGAGAGTTGACTCTTCCTTCAGCTTCAAATCTATACTGTTGAAACAAGTAGAGGATCTATTACGGCAAATGGATGCCAAAAAAAGCGCAGGGGCAGACTCTCTGGACCCCTACTTTCTAAAGATTGCATGCCATGTACTTGCAGTCCCCCTAACACACCTCTTTAACCTATCCCTAAACTCTGGCTCTATTCCCACACTGTGGAAGACAGCCCAAGTGGTTCCTTCTAAAATCAGGGATCCTATGGATCTTAATAATTACAGGCCCATTTCCATTCTACCAGTGCTATCCAAGATGCTGGAGAAATTAGTGGGTAATCAGTTAAGGGAGTATCTTGACAATGCTAACCTCCTGAACCCAGCTCAATCTGGATTCAGGGCCAAGCATAGCACTATCACTGCACTAGCCAAGGTCACAAATGACTGGCAATCCGAATTAGATAAAAAGAATAATGTCTGTGCAGTATTCCTGGACCTGAGCAAAGCATTCGATACTGTGGACCACGAGTTACTACTTTCATCCCTGTATTCCATTGGCCTAGATCCATCCTCCCTTAAGTGGTTCAGATGCTATCTCACCGGTAGGTCACAGCAGGTAAAAGCTGAAGGTGACCTATCCCCATTAAAACCACTGTCAAGAGGAGTCCCCCAAGGTTCTATTCTGGGTCCTATCCTTTTGCCATTTATATAAATAACATTGATTCAACCCTTACCAATTCCTCTGTACACCTCTTTGCTGATGACACTGTTCTGTATGTCAGCAACCCTTCACCTGCAGCTGCTCAGAAATCCCTACAAACAGAATTCTGCTTGCTACAATATCAGCTACTCGAGAAAAAGCTTCTGTTAAATGCAAAGAAAACTAAAGCAATGATGTTCACAAATCAAAGCTCCACCAGCATCCTCTCCAATCATTCTCCCCAGCTATGCACTATACTTGGAGAAAATCTGGAGTATGTGAAAACTTCAAATACCTAGGTGTGTGATTGACAACAGACTTGACTTCACTCATCATTTAGAAGAACTGTTAAAAAGCTTTGCCAAAGGCTTGGCCTCTCTATAGATTAAAACCCTTTCTAAACAGAGACTCAAAGATGAGGTTAGTCCAGGCCATTTTCTATCAGTTGTTGACTATGCAGACTTCCTTTATAGTCACTGCCCCATCTCCTACCATCGCAAGTTGGATACCTTGTATCATAGAGCAATAAGGTTCATTACAGATCTGCCATCTAATACTCATCATTGCTCTCTTTATGCTGCAGTTGGGTGGGTTTCCTTCACCTCAGAAGGAACAGAAATGCAGCACCACGGATTTACAGAGCGTTGTCAAAAACTTCCAAACTATATCCTGGACTGCTTCACTCCAGACCTCTCTTAGCTCCTATGCCCAAAGAAGCAACAACATCATCCTGCTCAAATTGCCCAAATTCAACACCAGGCTAGGAGGGCAATCAGCTATTCTCTAGCTATAGCATGGAACACCCTACAAAATCCTAAAACTGTCCAATGTCATTCCATTTGCATCCTTTAAACAGCATTGTACAGTCTTCTTCAAAGAGAAATGCAATTGCTACCACTAGAGCTAGCTTTGTCATCTCACAAATCTCCCTTCCAAACCATATATGGCATATTCCTTCCAGATAGAAACCCCATCTTATGGCACCGAGTAATACCTTCACCATCCTAGTATTACATTATGTTGAGTGTCTGCCATGCCCCCCCACTAGGATATGTATATACTGTACATACTGTAAATATTAGCTTAACTTTCCTATAACTGTTTTTTATCATGTGAATTTACTGTACATCACTGTGTTTATAAACGTTATTTTCCCCTGTATGTATAACTGTCTTATACAAGTGTATGATGTATCTGCTGTGTATCAACTATTGAACCTTGACCTTATCAGGTCCATCTTATAAATGAGCCTTGCTCAATGATGTTCACCTGAATAAATAAAGATTTGATGATGATGATGATGATTTGGGGTATTCACTGGGAGAGGGAGGGAAAATCCAGTCATGTTAAGGTAGTGAGTATCTCTGGTCTGACGGTGCATAGGGCAAAGTTCCTGGTATATGAGCTAGCAAAGGACTGTGGAGGATCACCAGACTTCCTGGTGCACCTGGGAACAAACAATATAGAGGGAAATAGTGTTCTGGAAATCCAGGCAAGGTTCCAAGAACTGGCCAGAGTTTGCCAGGATAATGGATGCACACTTCTCAGAAATATTACCAGTACCAAGGGCCACTGTGGAGAACAAAATGAAGATCATGGAGGTAAATGACTGGCTCAGGCAGTGGGGAAGAATGGGGACTGGAGCATTGGGGGACTGGGGGGAGTTTGGGAGGATAAGGGACTGTAAGCAGGGATAGGCTTTACCTAAATCCAATAGGAAGGAAGTCCTAAAACAGAGGATGGCAGATTTCATTCAGGCTAGGGTGAGGTTTAAACTTGTGAAGGGGAGGGAAAGTGGGGGGCTGACCTGATGACCATACATTTCACAGGGGGCCTGGCCTTCAGCCCCATGGGGGGGTCAGACAAGTGCCTAGGGGAGGAAGGCTCCATAGGTGAGGACGGAGAAAGGATATATATATATAAGGTCCAGGGAGGGCAAGGTAAAGGGAGGCAGGGACAAGGATTGGGGAGTGGTGTTAACAAATGCCAGGACCCTGGGGAACAAGATGCCAGAGTTCCAGGCCATGCTGGTTGAAGGAGGGGTAGATGTAGCAGCAGTCACTGAAACTTGGGCCACCCCTAGCCATAGCTGGGAACTTAATATGAGTGGGTACACAGTGCTTAGGAAAGATAGAAAGGATGGCAGAGGGGGAGGAGTAGCTATGTTCATTAGGGATAACATACTGATTAGTAGGGTGGAGGAAGAAGAGGGAAATGTGGAAGCCTTATGGGTCACTTTGACAACCCCTGTGGTAGGGAAGATCAAGATGGGAGTGGTATATAGGCCCCAGGGGTGGTGGAGGATATGGAGGGTTATCTGCTGGATAGTATTAATGGCCAGTGTGGCTCAAAAGGGGAAGGAGTTGTGTTGGTGGAGGAGCCTACATATGCCAGCTACTGACTGGGGAACTATGACGTCCATGGTGGCCAAGGAACAGAGACTGCTAGATGGCTTCCAGGATGTGTTCCTCACTCAGCAGGTGTTGGAGCCAAAGAGGGAGGGTTGTGTCCTGGACATGGTTCTTGTGGATGGGGATCTGGTATGGGATCTGGTGGTGGAGGATCCCCTGGCAGGGAGTGACCACAACACGGTCTGGTTTCGGCTAAATTTGGGGGGTGAGGGAGCTAGTTCTAGGACAATGACTGTTGATTTTAGGGGGGCAGTCTTTAGGGGTATGGGAGAGATTCTCAAGGAGCATTTGAGGGAGATTACACCATGGATGGATGTAGAAGGTAGGTGGAAGGTCATAAAACGGGGACTACAGGATGCCATCAGGTCCTGTGCAAAGATGAAGCATAAGGGGGCGAGGTCACATAAACAATGCTGGTGGTCTAAGGAGGTTCAGGAGGTGGAATGGGAGAAGAGGGCTGCCTACAGCAGATACAAAAAAACAAACAGGAGGGGGGAAGGTAAGGAAAACTACTGCCCTGCAGCCAGACAAGTCACCCAGATGGTGAGGGGGTTAAAGGCCAGAAAAGAGCAGCAGTTTATGCAGGGCATATGGGGTGGGGAAAAGGGGTTCTTTAGGTATATTGGGGAGTGGAGAAAGATCAAGGGCCAGCTCGACAGATTAAGGACAAACGGGGGGTGGGTGGAAGGTGCTAGGGAACATGCAGAGGTATTGAATGATTACTTTGCTTCTGTGTTTACTAGGGAAGGGACTGGGAAAATTACAAAGCAGGAGCTGAAGGAGTTAGATGGGGCAGAAGGCAGGATTGCTGCTGCACCTGATAAAGATCAAAAGGTTGGGAGTGTTATCTCAGGGGGTATTGCACCAGGATGGATCTGCTAAAAAGGGGGGGAGGACGACGATGCTATCTCCAGTGGCTGGGTGTGAGAAGCCCTTAAATCCCTTAAAAAGGACAAATCCCCAGGGCCAGATGGCATACATCCCAGAGTTCTGTGGGAGGTGGTGGATGTTCTGGCTGCACCTCTGGCAGATCTCTTTAACATGTCGCTGGAGACAGGGTGGGTGCCTAGGGATTGGATGCTGGCACATGTTGTGCCCATTGATAAAGAGGGATTGAGGTTGGTGCTGGGAAACTATAGACCTGTCAGTTTGACATTGGTGGTGGGAAAGATGATGGGGAGTATACTTAAGGAACAATGTGGGGGTTCTTGGAGGAGATGGGATACCTAGATAGTCGTCAGCATGGGTTAGTGCCTGGTAGATTGTGTCAAACTAATCTTGTGGCGTTCTATGAATGGGTAACATCGGAACTTGACAGGGGGAGGCCAGTGGATGTACTGTCCTTGTTTATTGTTGATTGTTTAGTGATAAATATCAGATAACACCTTTGAGTCGAAGACTCCTTTACAAAGGTTCCACATCATACATAAGACAGAGACAACCGTGAACAAAGTAACAACTAACATAGAAATTAAAGACAATGGTTACAGAATGGTTGCAAATGAATACATAATATACAACATAGCAGCAAGGAATACATGGTAACAGAGAGCTGCTAAACAAAGTACAAAGTGCACAAAGGTTGCAGGTACAAGCATAACATTTCAGGGCGATGGCGCTAGCCATGCCCAGGAGTTCTTTGTTGGCCAAGGCAGGACAGTGGGGTCCAGTGTCAGGTTTAGACACGCCCAGGGGCGGCAGACCAGTGTTAGGTCCATAGTCATGGGAGATGGGGGGAGGTAGGGGGGTGGTAGAAAAAGGAAGGTCAGGTTTCGTGGCAGTCACATACTGATCCCTGGATGATAAGGTCCCTCAACTGGGACTTGAACTGACCAAGTTTGGGTTCAGTGAGGAGGGAGTTTGGGAGTGAGTTGAGCCAGGATGGGGTGAGATATTGAAATGTTCTTTGGCCTGAGGTGGTCTTGCAGTGAGGTACCCTGAAGTGGGCAGTCGCTGATTGTCTTATGAGGCGGGTTGACTGTGAGGCCTGAAGTAGTGGAGAGAGGGCTGGTGGGAGTAATCCTGAGGTGATTTTCTTAGTGAAGAGGCAGGCCTGGTACTTTAGCCTCCCATTGAAGTTGAACCAGTTTGCTGAGGAGTAGAGGGTGCAGGTATGAGTAAGTCTAGGACAGCTTGTAGCAAGTCTGCAGGCCTTATTGAGGACCAGTCTAATCTTGTGTGGGTGGGTGGTGTCAGCTGCACCATAGACAATGATTCCATAGTCAGTTAGACATAGGATAGATGCAGAGATGGCTAGGTGGAGAGATTCAGGAGGGAGGCAGTGCTTATAGTGGTGAAGGAGACCAATACGCATATTGATGGTGGTGCTTAGCATCCGGATATGGTCGTGGAAAGTAAGACCAGTGTCTAGGGTGATGCCAAGGTATTTGAAAGTGGTAACCTGCTCAAGGGCGTCATTCAGTGAGTTCAAAATGAGCAAGGGTTGTCCTAGGTTCTTATTTTGGGGGTGCGCAAAAATCATGGATTTCGTTTTTTTGTAATTTAGTACTAACCTATGCCGAATGAATCAGGAATCAGTTTCAGAGAAGGATTTCTGGAGTGCTGAGTGGAGGGCTGTGGGATCAGTGTGCGAGTTGTAGAGGACTGCATTGTCTGCATACAATAGAATTTTCCCCGAGCAGGCGTTACTTGAGGGACTCCAGACCTGAGTTGGTGGGGGGATGACATGGAATGGGTAATCCGGACTGTCTGGGTTCTCTCAGACAGATAGCTGGCAAACCAGTCAATGGTCTCATGGGAGAGGCCTATCTGAGTGAAGGAGTCCAGGAGAAGCGAGTGGTGCACGGTATCGAATACCTTTGAGAGGTCTATAAAGACAGCACCAGCAGTGTAGCCAGTGTCTAGAGATGTATGGAGGGCGTTTGTAAATTTCATGAGGGCAGTGGTGGTGCTATGGTTCTGGCAGAAGCCATGTTGTTCAGGACACAGGATACTATATTTAATGAGGTAGTCTGTAAGTTGGGTGGCCACGATCTTCTCCAGGGTTTAAGAGATGGGAGGCAGGATTGATATTGATCGGTAGTTCCCAGGCATGGTGCGGTCACCACTTTTAAGGATAGGAGTGATGAGGGTGGATTTCCATTTGGTGGGAAACTGGCCCAGGGAAAGGGAGCAGTTCAAAAGCATGGTAAGGGGGGGGGAGAGAACCTCATTTAATGTGAGTCTAAGCAGTTTCATGTCCAGTGTGTCACTGCTGAAACAAGATTTACTGAGGGCTTTGAGTAGGAGAGGGGCAGCTTCGTGCTGGGAAACTGCTTTAAGTGGAAAGGGGGGTTGGGAGGGGCAGTGTGGTGTAGGGTGGGTGGGCTAGAAAAAGTTGGGGAGGAGAACACCAGTGAGGTCAGAGAAGGCATCATTTAATGTGTCTGCGATAAGGGCTGGGTCTGAGTTGATAGCTCTGTTGGCCCTGATATGGGTAGGCAGGGCAGTGGAGGCTTTGCCACTTAGCGTTTTGAGTGCGTCCCAAAACTTGCGACCTGAGCCCCATGGGTTGGTGAGCAAGGTTTTGTAGTACTTAGCCTTTGCTTTTTGAATATCCCATGTACATCTATTGCGCACTTCCTGGTAGTGCTGCCTGTCAGAGGGTTTTCTGGTATCCTGTGCAATGTGCCACAGAGTGTCTCATTTGAGCAACTGGTCCAGAAGGGCTTGGGATAGCCAAGTTGTGTTGGCACTTTTCATTTTTTGTTTGGTTAGGGGTGCAAATAGGTTGCAGGCAGTGTTGAACGTAACAATGAAATAGTTGAGGGCAGAGACAATGTTCAGAGCATTTCTTATGGGGGACCAGTCAGTAGCTAGAAGGTACTGTTTAAGGGACTGCAGTTTGCCAGGTTTAAGGAGGTGTGGTAAGACAGTTTGGGGGGGCTTGTTAATACAGAATGACCAGTGACATAGCACTGGGAGTGGTCACTCAAGGTATCGAGTAGTACCCTGATCTGTGTAGCTTTATGTGGGGCGTTAGTGAGCACTATATCAAGGAGGGTGGCAGTACCAGTCCTCTGGTTTATTCTAGTGGCAGCAGTCACAAGCTGGGTCAGGTTCTGAGCAGTTGCAGCATCCCTAACAGGGGCTGAAGTGTCAGCCAGCCAGTTTGTATTGAAGTCTCCGGGGGCAATGATGTCAGCATTGTCAGGGAGAGTCTGGAGATGGTTGAGAACAGAGAGGAAAGCAGTCTTCTGATTTTGGGGGAGGTGTATACAGAGGAGAGGAGATGAACAGAGGGGCTCTGTTATGGGCAAGAGTGATCTTCAGTGTGAGGGATTGGGGGGGTAGGGCGAGACACTGTAGTGATTCCTGGACATACAGTGCACAACCACCCCCTTTCTTTGAGGTTCTATCTGCTCGGTATAGTGAAAAGTGGGTTGTGCTGAGACTGCAGAGTCGGGGGTGGGGTTGTTGAGCCAGGTTTCAACTACTGAGATGACATTGGGGCGATTCTGAGCAACCCATCCTGAAAGGAATCAAATTTCTTGAAGAGGCTACATATATTGAGGGAGGTGATAGTGAGGCTTTTGGATGTAGTAACCCGGGGGGGGGGTAGAGTGGGTCCTGGGTTTAGGTGAACATCTCCAGAAAGAAGGAATAGTAGTAGGAGGATGAGCAGGGAAGCCAATTTTAAATGTTTCTTACTGAGCTTAAGCACCATTAGGGAGGGGGAACAGCGCTGTGTGGAGGTGGGAGTAGATAGGTTCTGTAGGGAGGGAGAGGCCAGGCAGAGTAGTGTCCATTGCAGTAATATGGTAGTACCATTAGGGTGATTGGAGCACAGGAGAGATATGGTCCATTGGTGGGGTGAGAGGTATGGGTCGGTGGTAGTGGTGGGTAGGGTGGCTAAGGTGAAGAGCTTGGTGCTAGGCTGACTTGAAACACCAAGTGAAGGGAGAAGTGGAGCCTCTCCTAGTAGGAAGATGGGTGCTATGGTAAGTTGCAGATGACACAAGGTGATGGAGGACATGGTATGCAGTGTTAGAAGGATACTGAGTGGTTGGGGGAGGGGGACAAAGCTTAGAGCCTTTGGGAGACTGCAGATATTAGCCTGACTTGTTGGCTTAGTGTCCGAGCTACTGCATTAAGCACCAGAGATACAAGGTTTGGGACTTGCAGCAAGACAGTGGGGGACTGAGATGTGTTTGTTTTTAGCAGACTATAATGCCAGTAGGTTTATGATTAGTGAGGTAATGAAAAGAAAGTTGTGTGACTTGTTGGCTGGATGGCAGAGCATCAGACCTTGAAACCAAGGGTGCAGGGTTTGAGACCCACAGGAAACTGGGCTGTATTTGTTTTACTAACTAGAAGCCAGTAGACTTTAAAAGTTGTGAGGTACCGAAGAGAACATAGCCTGACTCATTGGCCTGGAGGGAGAGCTGCAGACCCTAGTATTAGAGGTGCAGGGTTTGAATCCTGCAACAAGACAGTGAAACTGAGTTGTTTTTGCTGTAGTAACAATCTTGGAATCAGAGGTACAGGGTTTGAGCCCTGCTATAAGACAGTAGGAAACAACAATGTCTAGTTTTTAGCAGCCTATGTAGTCAGTAGCTACAAGGTATGACAAACAGAGATAGATAATAGGATGGCTTAGGGGGTTGAGCAGCTGCCTCTGGAGTCAGAGGTGCAGTGTTTGAGACCAGTGGGGAGAAGTTAGCAAGATTATATCAATAAAGGCTTAGTGGTAGGGAGATGAGCTGGGGAGGAGAGTAGTAGAAAGACAGGGGTAGGGAGTGCAATATAGTGACTCCTAGACTTAAGGAATGGAATATAATATTAAGTAAAGAGATGGGGACAGTGGACAGAAAGGTGCCTGGAGGTGTAATGCAGTGCACCCTGGTGGTTGGAGAGTATAAGCTGCAAATGGGAAAGTGGGCACTTAGAAACAAATAGGGTAGGTCATGTGACCTGTAAGCAGCAATAAATGGAGAGGAGTGGGGCAGTCCATGGACAGGGTAACAGCTCTCCACAAACAGGTGGGAAAGAAGGAGGCTTTACCTCTTATGGCTCACTGCAATCCCCAGTTACAAGCTCCTGAGCTGGGCAGTGTTCTTGAACTTCAGCAAGGCATTTGACTTGGTCCCTCACAATGGCCTACTGGAGAAACTGAGGGGGATGGGGGCAGGCCCATTGATGGAACAGAAGCTGGCTTGCTGGGTGCATTCAGAGGGTGGTGGTTGGCGGGGAGGCCTTGTCTCCTTGGGAGGGGTCATTAGTGGGGTACCACAGGGTTCGGTTCTGGGGCAGCTCCTGTTAAATGCCTACATCTCCGATATCAGGAAAGATATCGAGTGTGAAATGAGTCTCTTTGCGGATGACTCTTAGCTGGGTGTAGTGGTGGAGGGAGAGGAGGGGAAGTTGGCCCTGCAAGGGGACCTGGATACCCTGGATATGTGGGCCTGCACCTGGAAATTAAATTTGAACTCCTCCAAGAGCAAGGTGTTACATCTTGGGTGGGGAAACCGCAAACATGGGTACACATTGGGAGGGGATGAGTTGAAGGCCACTGCAGGGGAAAAAGACCTGGGGGTTCTGGTGGATGTCAACATGAATAATTCAGAGCAGTGCAGGAAGACTGCAGTCAAGGCGAACAGGGTGCTGGGCTGCATTACAAGAGGGATTGCCTCAAGGAGCAGGGAAGTGATTCTGCCACTGTACAATGGCCTGGTTAGACCACACCTTGAATACTGTGTGCAGTACTGGAGGCCACACTTAAGGAGGGACATCCAGCTCCTGGAAAGGGTTCAGAGGAGAATAACCAAAATGATCCAGAATCTGGGGGAGTTGACGTATGAGGAGAGACTAGAGGAGCTTGGCCTGTTCTCACTGGAGGAGAGGAGGGACCGGGGGGGGGACATGATTGAGGTCTTCAAGTACCACAAGGGAATCAATAGGGTTAATTGAGATGGGATCTTTAGGCTGAAGGAGGGTAGAATCACCAGAGGACATTATTGGAAGCTCGAAGGTAGAAGGATGAGGGGGGAGGAGGTATTTCACTGAGAGAGTGGTGGAACCGTGGAATGTGCTGCCTGGGAAGCTGGTACTGGCTTCTACAGTGGAAGGTTTCAAGACAGGGTGGCACTGGTATAGGCAGGGGATGAAACAGGGGTTGACTTGCCCCAGGGGGGCTGGGATGGAGGGAAGGACAAACAGAAAAAGGAGATAGGAGGATGGCTTTGGTACCCATCCAGGGTTCTGAAGCACAAGCAGACTCGATAGACCATAAGGCCTAATCTGCTGGCGTCTAGTATGTTAGTATGTTGTCCTTACATTGATAGAGTTTGTCATAATAGTCAGAAAAGACCTCATTGGTTTCTTTATCAGTGAATACTACTTCTCCTGTATTAGACCAGATTTGTGGAATAACCTTAGTGTTTTGTTGTTTCTTCAGCCAAAATGCAAGGAGTTTGCTAGCCCTTTTCCCAGATTCCCAAAATGATTGGCGAGTGCGAAGAAGTGCATACTCTGTTGATGCTGTGTATATTTTATTGGTTTTATATTTTAAAACTGTCATGTTTCTCAGCAGTTCCAGTCTACTCCCCATTTTTTGTTAATAAAGTGTCTCTACATATTTCAATTCAACTTCTAGGGATGCTAATATGTTGTGCCTTTCTTTCTTTTTACTGGATGAGTAACTAATGACTCTGCCCCTGAAGAATGCCTCGAAAGTTTCCCATAAGCATATGTGTGATACCTCTGGTGTGTTATTACATTTAAAAAAACTGTTATTTCACCTGAGATTCAGGTTGTAAATTCCATGGTGCTCGTTAGTAAGGTGCTGAACCTCCATCTTGGGGATCTAGGCTTTAATGCCTCTATAGCTAAATCAATGTTTATAAGTGCACGATTGGAGATTATGATGTTTTGTATGTCAGCAGAGAGGAGGGAATTTTTAAATATGAGCGCCAAGAAAAATAGTGGAATCTACTGAATGATCCATGCCTGCTAGAGAAAAAGATGTGGTCTTTACCCTGTGGACGGACAATCCACCATGGATTTGTAAGACTTATATCTCCATTGAGTTGTAACAAGGCTTTTCTAGCTGGGGTGGGTTCTATAGAACGAGGTCTTGTGGCAGACTGTCTATCCATAATCGGGTCCAGGACTTCATTGAAGTCCCATCCCAAGATGAGTTAATATCCTTTCATGCCACTTAGCTGCAAAGACAGATTATCAAATAATTGCTTTTGATCTTTATTGGGTGCATACACATTGCATAAGTCCACTACCCTTCCTTCCAGAGACCCTGATAGTATCTGCAGCCTTCCTTCTGTATTCACAACGTACGCATGCTTTACAAATGTTAGGCCTTTCCAAATTAGTATACCTGTCCCTCTCTGTTTGGAGTTAAAACAGTTGTGCTCTACTTGCACTACCTAGCCCTTACATAGTTTAGAGGCTTCTGAGGGAATCAGATGTGTCTTCTGAAGGAGGGCAATATCTGCTTTTTGCTTAAATACATAACACTTTTTCATCTTTATGGGTGAACCCAACCCCTGAACATTCCAAGAGACTATTTTGCAGCTGTTAGATATACTACAGCTCTAGGTTGATGATAGGCTCTGTTAGCTCTGATTCGTCTCTACTACTAGTCTTGGGATTACACTTAGGGTGTATGCTCACAGAATTCTTGGACACTAACTAAAAGCCAAGTACAGATTATAGAACCAACAAATTGTAATGTAATAAAATGGCAATTATGCCTTTGTAAAAACCTTCAATTCTATAATCCAAGGAAACATACTCCATAAGTAATGTTTAAGATAACAATTAGGGAGGGAGATGGGGTGAGAGGGAATAAGGTGTGGCACAAAAGCCCCGAAAGGCTAGGGAAAGATAAATGCTGGGATAGTAAAACCTAGCCCAAAGTGATGCAGATCTCGAGTGGTGCGAGGATAGCATGGGTTTTCAAAGAGTTAACCAGAGCTCCTTGACTCACAGGTGGGCACAGTCTTACTAGTGCAATTAGCCAATCCTAGTGTGAATACTGAGCTTAATGCCAGATATACACAGCCATCACTCATGGTGGCAGAACAGGTACAGGTTTGTCAAGTTATAGTCAGTCAAAAGGTGACATAGCATGCATAATGTACCAAATATATAATATAGAGAGTAATGTATGGGCAACCATTCATACCAAGGCTGTGTTTCCATCAAGGGGTTGAGATGACAGCATATGAACCTCGAGAGCAAAGCTTGAGAGGCTTATGCTATCATCTCAACCCCAATATGGAAACACATGCAGAGTTGTGTTTGGTTGACCATATTTTGTTTTTTATAGTATATGTTTTTTACACTAGCGTAACAGACCCCCACTGAAGTGAAAAAAAAAATCCTGCCATTTCTTTGTTGTGCTCACATATCAAAATCAAATTTCTAGACTTTTCAAAGGTAAAAGGTATGATTTTGGGCACTGGGTAGTTAGTAAGTAGCTAGGTGTAGAATCATCAGAAATTTAAAATCATATGACCTTTGAACTGTGCATAACAACTGTTCGGAATGAGCATAACAACACTTTAGAATGCGCATAACGGTTTAGAATGTGCTTTACAAGGATTTTGAGCAGGCTGATTTTTATACGTAACAAAGGATAACCATATACTATACATTTCCTTTGGCATTGCTAGGAGTGTTGTAACCATGACTACCTGTATGTTGGAAAGCTGATTTTTAAAGCACAACATTTTTCCTTATTATATCAATCTAGAGTCCCATTGTCTGTATGAATGAGTGACTGTGGGGTCATTGGGAGGTATTTCCTGCACAGTGCTATGAGAGAATGTGAAGACTAGTCATGCCTTTTGGTAGTTTATGCCCAGACACCTAAAGGTAAATGAACTGGGAACATTGGTAAAAGCAAAAACCCAACAGAAAACAACACATT
The DNA here is from genome assembly GCA_016271365.2 of Neoceratodus forsteri. Taxonomy (NCBI): domain Eukaryota; kingdom Metazoa; phylum Chordata; order Ceratodontiformes; family Ceratodontidae; genus Neoceratodus; species Neoceratodus forsteri. The sequence goes on from JADMNL010000035.1 coordinate 31,688,298, forward strand.
CTAGCTCAGTAGGCCATACCATTAAATACATAGTAAAAGGGAGTAGAAACAGGATCCTACATAAATTGAAATATGGCAGTCATCCAGACTATTCTAAAAAAGAGAAGAGGTAAAGGCAGGGTTCTACAGAAAGCAGAACACTGCACCTTAGCTAGGTAGCCCCAAGTAAATTAACTGTGTAAATGGGTTAAAGCAGGACACTACAGAAACTGAGTTATTGCCCAGATGCCTAAAGGTGGGTTAGTCTCACCCACTGTTTTGCTAATGACATCAGAGTTATGGCATAACCATTATCTGTGGGCTAACTTCCTAAGAACGTGTTACATGACATGGAGGTCAAAAGTATTCTGATTTCATTAAATATAGAATAATACATGAGGTGGTGTGTTTAACGAGATTCTTTACACACCACAATGTGTTAGATGCTACATAAACCCTTAGAGCAAAGCTTGAGGGGTTTATTTAAGCATCCAACACCAAGTGGTGTGTGTAAAATCTCAGGTTAAACACACCACCCCGTGTCTTATTTTATATAATTGCTGGGGATCGTTTTTTCACCAGCAATTGTATAAAATAAAAACGCATCTCTCTGTTGCTGCTGTCCGCTCCAGTTTTAGTGCTGTCTGTGATCTGAAGTGGCAGCACTGCATGCCTGCCTACATGTTACAACTCCAAACCACTCACATACAAAATACAAAGGACTCAGCATAAAAAAAAATAATCAAATGGCTAAGAAAATAATTTGCTTGTCCCTCCCACCTGACTCTCTCTTTCTTTTTGGTAGCATTCCCTCACAGACATGTAGGTGTGCTGCGTAATGCATGAGAATGCAGAATGCATGCCATATGCTTTATTGTGCAATGACTGCATGCAGTTGGCATACACAAAGTGATCCTAAGCGAACCTGGTATAAAAAGCAAATCAAATTTGCATGGTGCAAGTTTGACATGTATGCAGCAGGTAAGCTGGTGTAAACATCTTACATCAGGTTCACATGCTGCACGCTTGCCATGTTTCTATTTCTTATAAACTGCTAGCAATTGGGGTAATTAAAATACATTTTTATTTGAATTTCCATAAAAATTAGGTAAACTCATTAATTCTAATCTTTTTGCATGTCATTTAATGGCTTTTCATTTTTGTCATTAAATCACCATTAATTTGTAAAGTATTGTTTACTTACTTCATTAAATGCCTAGGATATAACCAGTCAACATCCCCCTTTCCAGATGTACAAAGAGGGGCCTCTGTATTGTGAAGCCTATCATTTTTGTTTTGGACCATGCAATCCCTTATGCATATTTAGAGCTATAAATGTGTTTCTTCATGACTGTTTCATCTCACTTACTTTCCCTTTGTCATTCTGTATGGAGCATATACACTATGGCCATGCTCAGCACTCTTTGTGCTGAGTAGGGTCTTGAAAACATGTGCTATACTTCACATTTTGTCACTGAAATGAGGGACGTGGACATTCAAAACAAGGGACAATGAGGGACATTAACCCACATGATGATCAGGACACATCATGAAACATGGAGATACAGTACCTCAGAACACAGTGGAAACCATTGCATTAGCACCTGAGAATTAATGTCTACCATTACGCAGGAGTGCCATTTAGATGGGGCAGAGGGGGCAGTTGCCCTCCCCAAATGTGTGCCTAGGTTGTCCTTATGGTGTGGCAATAATGGCATTAAATTTGGATTTAATCTTTTCACAATAAGTGCCCACCTGGCCTATGTGTGCTCATGCTGCAGGTACTCTCCAGACTCGACTGTATCTGTATTGTGTTGTCCACTGTCTCCACCTATTAGCTGTGGCACAAGCACATGTCATGTGGATGAGCTCAAGCCAAAAAAGAGCACATGAGTCTTGCAAGTGCAACACTATCTTTCCTGCCACAGAGTAGACAGACTGCACACTACAGCTTGGAGGAGTCAGTGAACACTGAACTCTCAATAGCAGTGTTGTGGCCGCATATTTTTGTTGGTCTGCTCTTAGTGAGTCTCCATCTCCCATGGTGGCTGAAGGGGCAGAGGGTGAGCTAGACGCTAACTCAAGAGTAGGATACCTACTTACTCTACTAGGCTCGCCTTGCAAAAAAATAGAAGACCCCCACGGCAGCAAGCTAAACTTAGCAGAAGTGGTGACAGTGGTGTGGGTGGCCTTCATAGGCCTTGTTCAGTGTAGTACAGCAGCAGCCACAGCAGCAACCAAGCAAGAAGCAAGCAATCCTGGTTGGGTGAGTTCAGTTGGTGAGGTGACTTGGTCGTGGACCACATTGGGTACCTGTGATGGTTGGTTCAAACACCTAGCTTCTGGCAGGAGGATAGAGAGGGAGAGCAGACTGACAACTGGGCTGGTGGCACACTGTGCCACACTGCAGGTTCAGGTAAGTTAAAGTAAATCATTTTTTACTGGGGGATTGGGGAAGAAGGAAGGACTGAAATATTGATGTGTTTTTCATATTTCTTCACCTTTGGGTGGCTTCATGACCCATATGGGATGGGTTGCATATTGAATGGAATGGAGTCGGGGAGAAAAATTGAGACAAAGTTCTTTTTCTGATGGGGGCACAACTTAAGCTATGAAAAAAATTGGTTGGTAACTAAGTTGGTTTAAGCCCATTTCTGATGCACTGCTCTGGGGTATATACAGATGAATCTTATACATTTTATTTTTTTCTGATTTGCATATCACTTTTCAGTCACAACAAATAAGCTGTACCTTTTAGAGATGTTTCAGACATTCTAGAGCTGTCCATTACATTTATGGACAGCTGAGCGGCATGGTACGCACAGACTATTGGAGCCCCACTATGGTCAGGCTTGTGACTCCCCCCCCCAGTAAAGCTCACCTCCACATCCCCAAGCTCAGACTGCAGGGATGTGCACCATTGAAATGAATGGGGGTATTTTTTTATTACTATTTTATACATTATTGATGGAGAGTTGGAGATTAATGAAGGCCACCACTCAACTAACAAGGGCCGTGCTAGTAGAGCAGTGGCCTTCATTATTCTCCAACTCTCCATCATAACATATAAAATAGTAATAAAAAATAATCCCATTCATTTCAAGGGGGTACGCCACAGCACTCTGACACATGGACATCATCTCTTAAAGATTCCTGCCTATGGCTCCCTAGTACTCAAGTAAGATACTTTTTACTTATATCTATACTTGGTGGGTTGTCTATAGTAGCATGGCCATACCCACTACAGTGTGTGTCTGGGTGAAGGGGGGGCACTGGCCATGTGGGTGTGTGTCAAGTTCTTGCTACTTTTCTGTTTGCATCTTAAAGTCTGTTTGTGTGGAAGTATTCAAAACTATGCAGAGAAAATAGTAGGAGTACAGGTTAGACAGAAGTAATTAAGCAGTTTTGTGGGTAAGTTTTTGTACTGGGGGTGGGGAAAAACCTTGTGTTTCCATTGGTATGTGTACTTCCATTCAACTGTGAAACTGAGATGAGTAAGAGAAGAATACTGGAAAGCATAACAGTGGCTACAAGTATGCCTCATGCAATCAGATGTAGTCATATATAATATGTATTGAAGTACAAGCAAACCATATGTGTGCAGACAGTATGGCTTAGTGGTTAAAGGCACTGAACTGCAAGCTAGGAGACTTGGAGGCATGAAGACTTGGGTTTGAATCTCATCAACCCCCACTTGTATATGGCGTGATCCTGAGCAAGTCACTTTACTTTTACATGTGCAGTTATCAGTGACCACTTACTTTTTGCATGCATGCCACATGCATGCAGTCTTTCCCAATTTGACTTAAAAATCATCATGGTTTCCACACTTGCTTGTTGCATGCATACCATATGCATGCAGTCGGTTCAGATTTAGCATTTAAATCATACTTGCAGGATGCATATCACTTGGATAGTTTTATGTGTGCAGCATGAAAACTTTTCATATAATTATTTCTGTAAGGGTTGATTTTAATCAGCAATCGTCTCTCTCGCACACCTGTCTTTTGGAATGATTTTGCCTTGACTCTGTGTATCTTTTCAATCATGCACTGCCTCTTTCCCTTTTAATCCAGTCACCATTAAAATCATTAACAAAGCTAAAGGCTAAACTGAAAAAATGAAAGATTATTTATTTTAATAAATTCTGAGTGGCCGTGTGATGAGCATTCGAGAATGCCAGCTGGTGGGGAAGCAGGGCTGAGAGTCAGCTAGCACATGCGCACAAGGGGAAACCAGGCATGTATTCACTGTTATAACCCATGGGTTATAACGGTGAATTATAACCTGGTTTCCCTAAGGGAAAAAAATGATCCCCAGTTATTATAGCTGTGTTAAGCTCTTAGGCTCCTAAACATAGGTGGCTCTAGTTAAATCTCAGTCTGGGACCCCAGTTGCAGTACATTGCTACAATCATAAGGTTACATGGGGCTATATGATGCCTTTTTCTGTATACAACTTTTTTATAACACCAATCATTATGTCATTAATATTGAAATTGGCTTTGTTGTTGCTATAGGGGTTTGTATGCAGCTTCTTAGCACAAGAGCTCTTATCAGGGCAGGGAGAAACACTATTCTACCGATTCACAGTGCCATCACTTTATGTTACTTTTACCTTTAAGCGTCAACTCAGCTGGAGTACTGTGGCAATAGTTTCATGCCTGTACAATCATGGCTTCTGAAACCACAGGTGCCTAAAAAAGAATCACTATGTGAGGCGCTAACCGCAATGGATGTATAGAGACAAGCTCCTGACCAGCTATCCTGTCTCTCAAGAATAAACAAAGTTAATACTCTAGAAAAACGTGTTGATTTAACTCCATTCACTGCCAGGAGTATTAGAGCACATCAGGGGAGCGTTTCAGCTGAATCAGATGCAGTTGTCACACTTTTCCCCACATCTCAAGGGTGGCCTGATTTTGAAAATGACCACCGCGGGAGGAAAAGCATCAGCAATTGGAACGAAACACCACCAGGCTAATGGAGGTGCTGGTTTACCAGGGGACAGTGCTCAGAAACAAAATAAATCTGATATGACCATAATTAAGGAAATGCTTACTGAATTAAAGCTGGGCATGTGGGAAATTAAACAAACTATGAACAAACTCCAACAGAACCCAGAGGATCAAAGAAAAAAAACTAGATGTGACTGAGGATTGGGTATGTCAAGCAGAGTTCATGGTTACACATCTATAGGATGCTTCCGACTATTTCAGCAACCTGATATCTTACATTCTCAACAAAACAGATGATCTAGAAAACAGGGGTAGAAGAAATACCTTGAGGATTTTAGGTGTGCCAGAAGGTGTGGAGGGCAGATCGACTATACAATTTTTGCAGCAGCTTTTCGCATAACTATTCCCACAACAAAGGGAATGGCCCCTTGAAATTGAAAAGGTCCACCAATCACTTACAGGCAAAGCTACCTCAAATAGGAGGAAGTATAGCGCAGTGGTCTAAGGCTCTGAGCTACAAATTTGGTGACATCCAGCAGACCAGACCTGGGTTTGAATCCCACAGCTTCCACTTGCATATTGTATGACCCTGAGCAAGTCACTTAACTTCCTTGTGCTCCCAGGTCACTCCTGTAAAAAAGCTTTCAGCTTAGTGTGCTATTCCTGGTTAAACAACTAAATTATTAAAAAAAAATGTCAAATCCTGCCCGATCATTCCCCACTTTCTGAGATTAACAGTAAAGGTGCAAATATTGCAAGTGACAAAGATTCTCTTCAATGGAGGGGCCATAGAATATCTAGTTACCCAGGATTTTTCAACTAAAATTGTTTCAAGAAGAAAAGAGTTCTATGAGGTAAAACAGACCCTACAAGATCAAGACTTTGACTATCGTATGAAATACAAAATGACTTAATGATACAATCTGGCTATGGGCAGACAATACAGTGCACTTTGGTTAATGTGGCAAAGGCTAGAGATGTGTGAAACCAGCAAATTTCACTACACGAAAAATTTCACCTGTGGAATGCAAAATTTCACCTCGGAAGGTGAAGATTCACATTTCGCAGATGAAATTCACCTTTCTTTGGCAACATTTTGCCTCTTTAATGGCAAAATTTCATATTTCGCAGGTGAAATTCCACATGTCACATCCGGCAAACTATTTTGCATAACGGGTGAATTTAGAAAAATATTTTGCAAGATGAAATTGCCAGTTTTGCTGGAATTTCGCCAGTGAAATATAATTTTGCAACACTCTGCATGGGACTTTATTGAAGGGGGCTACCTACACAGTCACAACAAAGGCTAGAATAAATGGTCAAAACTTTCAATCAGCACAGGAGCATGAGACATGGACCCTATAGCTAGCACTGATTCCAATGCCGATTTGCCAGGAGATGCCAAAAAGTCTGAAAATGCCAAATATTCTAACAGTGATTCGAGGAGACAATCTCCATCATCTCCAACATATGCTTCTGTTTCAAGGACTCCTGCACCTACCTCCAACCTCAAACAGAATTCCATCCACAGGAACGGCATGTCCGCTGCCTGAAGTTATACCAGCTCCAAGTCACAGTGGAAGAAACCTGATTACAGCTTAAGCAGAAGATTCCAGAGCAGAAGCCAAAGCAGGAAAAGGAAAGTTGGTTCAGCCACAAATTCAGCCACTCACCAGTCTCCAGAACAACCCACAACCTCCAATCCCCCTTTCTTTGAAGAGATGTCATTCTGCTTGATTGGCCTCAAGCATAGATGTTTGCTGTCAATTAATCACCACATCGGAAATTCAATGCTTTCCCTTCCACTCAGGTGAACTGGTGTCACAACATGCTGTTTCTGTTTTTCTTCATGGTCCTGTTCTGCCCATTGAAAAGGTGTGGATTTGCCAAGTCCATGGTCATGAAGGTACCACTGCCTGATCTGCTCTTTCAGTTGTACTTCCTCATTAGTGATAGTGCCAGAGAAGTCAGAAGCAAGAGATTTGATCATAGATACCTAAGACCATAACTCGCATTTTACTTGGACTCTCCTTATTATAACAATGGACAGCAAATGCACAAATGGGTTGGGGGTGTTGTACCATTTAGCAGCAAATCCTGATGCAGGCTCAACAAAGTAAGGTAGAATAAAGAGGCAAGAATTTTAATTGGGGACAAAATCTTGGGTAATTCAATAAAGTTCTTTATTACAGTAGTTACAGCTGTATCATTAGAAATGGAGGAAATAACAGGCTTCTTATCTTGAGCTGTTGTTCAAACAATTAAGCTATGCTCTGTGGAATCTGCTGTTAAATTTAAGCTAGCAGATGTTTCACAGAATCTAAATGTGACTGCCTTGATTGTGGGGCTTTTATATTTAATGACCTGAAATAAAGGACATGAATGTAAGCTGATGGGGGGAGTTGCAGGAGGGATGCTAGAAAGTTTTAGTTTAGAGAGAGAGAGAGAGAGAAGAGAGAGAGAGAGAGAGAGAGTGGGCTCAAAAACATTAGTGGGTTTAGCATGGCTAGGACCGAGTACAGGACTTAATAGTTTCTCAGGGGGTAGCAGTAAGGCAGGGAACAAGGGGGCAAAATCCCCCTCTGGATAACAGGTCACATGGTTGAGTAGGGTAAAACTGTGCAGTTTAGATGGACTAATGGTCTTTTTCTGCCAACATTATTTAGATTTCTATGTTTCATTACCAGGGCTGGAGAAGTATGGGTACACCCCAATGTGATCTGATTCCTGATTCCTTAGGCAGGTCAAAATTCTACTACTGTACAACTAGAAAAACTCTGGGACCTGCCACGGGAACTGACTATGGAGCTAGAAGTCATGACTCATGAATCTTTTGAACTTTGATTTCTGTATCCTTGTACTGCCTCCCAATAAAGGCTGTTTTCCTTATTGTAATCTACTAAGCCAGCAGAATTAGTGAATTGCAGATGTTATCTTACAGGGAACTATTCACAGTGTTCCACAATGAGATGGGCACCCTAAAACCAATTCCAGTACTAATTCCCAAGGCAACACTCCATTCCATACAGCCCAGGAAAGTCGCCTGCTCACACTGTTGCAGCAAAACACCAAGAAGCCCAGCTCCCTTGAGTAGGCAATCGATGTACAGCATCAACTCAAGATGTACCAAGAGAGAGCTGGCCTGGTGGCATGGAGGGCTGAGACATCCTGCCTTACCTCCTGCTATGCTGGAGACCCGTGAAATGGTGAGAGCGGGTGTTAGGGGTCAACTGGGGAGGAAAAGGATTGAGTGTCCCAGGGACAGTTCTTCTCTGGGGATCAGTTGTCAGTGCATGCCTGGCCCCTACAATTATACAACTCAAAACAGAAGACCTGGAAGGTCGCAGCTGCAGGAATAATATTCTGATCTTCGGGCTGCCTGAGATGGAGGAAGGCCCTTGCATTATTCCCTTTCTGCAGAAGTTACTGGCTAAGGTGGTGGGTCCATCCCCTCATAGCACAGCATACCAGATTGAGAGGGCTCATAGATCCCTTCATCCCAGACCTCCTGAAAATGCTCCCCCCAAGGTCTATTATCTTGAAGTTTTTAAGTTACCTGGAGAAACAGCATGTTCTATCTAAAACAAGGGAGCTGCAAGCTATACTCTGGGAAGGGAAGCAGCTCAGGTTTACACAGGACTTACCGCTGGAAATTCACCAGAAACAAGCTGCCTTTCACCCGACTGTGAGTAAATTTATTGCTGCCGTTATTAAATTTAAAATGGCATACCCCGCACGTCTACAAGTCCTGGTTGCTGGCTCATAGCTCTCTTTTGAAACCCCCGATCAAGCTATCAAAGATCTGTCCAGCTGCATGCCAGATCTGTTTAAGGACACTTGAACAGTAATGAAATTAGTCCCAGTGTTTCTTGTTTTCTTTGCCTTTCCTTTTTTTTATCTTCTACAAGTAGACAGATCTTTGGTTTCCTTTGAGGCCTACACATATCTCCCTTGTGGATGGACATCAGTGCCAGTATGGATGGTCACCTTTCAGCCAGAAGACTCTGGGTCAGCCTGGACTCATTTGGCTTGCAGCCACCAGAACAATGGTCAGTCCCCAGGGTCTGTGCTGCATGACGCTACTTGGTTCTCTTAATTGGGAACTATGAGAAAGGGATAATGGTTCCGGGGGGGGGGGCACAGATTTAAAGTCACTCTGGTCCTAGTTTATTTACGTTCCTACCAATCCAGGCAGGGCTGAACCATATTTCTGGATTATGTGGGATTTACTTAGATTGCTCTCCCGATGACTAACACTCAGAGGAGAATCATTGCTGGGAGACCTGTGGTCTTTATTTATCATTAGGAGCCTTCTGGGGGGGTCTTTTTCTCTCCTGAATTTTGTGGGGCTCATCCTGCAGAGAAGATGGGTCAGTGTAAGCAGGTTAAGTTTTTGACTATCTAAGCACTCACCTCCACATGTAGTAATGACTGGAGCGCTCCACTTAGCTTCCTAGGCCTGGGACATTTGTCCACTAGATTTTTATTTTACTAGCTGTTATGGCTTCACCTATGCATAACTATCCCTTTTACTTCCCCCTGGGATTTTATTTCTTCTTGCCTTCCATCTCTCTTTTTATTTTATTTATTTTGTCCTCAATTCAAGTGTATTCTGCAGGAGGAGCGTCAAGATGGTTAATTGGGGAGAGACTACCCACTGACTCACCTTCCTGAGGTAGGTCTGCCTCTTTTGTGCCTTTACATGGTTGCGAAGGCTGCACTTAAAGTAATGCTGATTGTGTGCAGGGTAGGTGGGGGGGGCTGAGTCTCTTGGGGGCTGCCACACATCGCGTACTGGATAGTGGGGGGTTTGTCTGTAATCCTTCCCAGATTTTCCCCTTTTCCTGTATTTCCTTTTAAATGCATCGATTGGGATACTTTGGGAGGAGCGAAATCTTGTACCTTGGATTACTCTTTTCCTATGGTTCTTCACTCCCTCTGTGGCTCCCCTTGTCACCCCAGTTCTTAATCCTGTTATGTGTGGGTAAATTTGGTACGGAGCCTCGAGGGTTATGCTACTCCTGATTTTCTGTAAGACTTGGTTTTTGTTGTTCTGGGCATTTAGGAGTGCTAATGTACAGTATATAGTTTAAGGGATAGGGGTTTGGGTTTTGTCATAATGCTATTAAGATGCTATCATTGCATTGGATTTTTCTAGTTTGGGAGGGAGGGAGGAAGGGTTTTCTTAATTTGTGTTAATAATTCCTTAATGTACACTGTTAATATCTTGCTAACCATCCAATTTGCTACAGCATCTCAGTCTTTTAGCAGGGTCCTTGTATATAGTTATTGGGTAGGGGGTGGTGGGATAGTAATGGGGGGGATATTATCGCAATATGTTTATTGTTCCAATTACATGACATGGATAACTGGACTCCTGGACTGTCATGTTTCTGTTGTTTTGAGGTTCTGCTTACTTACTGTCCTTTTTGAACTAACTGATGCTTTACTACTCCAGGTGTAGTTAATCTTTGCTGAGCAATTTGAATGGGGGAAGGGATGGAGAGTGCTGTCACTTGTTTAAATATAATATTAATCAGATTGTTTGTAGTGATTATGGCTAATAACCAAATTAAGTTTGCATCCTGAAATGTTAGGGGATTCAGGGACCAGCTCAAGAGGCATCAGGTATTAAAACATCTCTCTATACTTCATGCCCAGATAGGGTTTCTTCAGGAAACCCACCTCCTGCCTCATGAAGCAGTTCAACTCCACAGACAGGAAATTGGCCAGGTATTTGCCTCTGGAGAGTCACCCTCTAGTAAGGGAGTCACCATCCTGATAAACTGTACTGTCTCCTTTCAAGCAGAGCACATTATTTTGGACCCTCTGGGTCACTACATACTTATTACAGGACTGCTTGATTGTCAGGAACTGGTTTTAGGTAGTGTATATGGGCCAGTGGGAAGTGACTCAGGATTCTTTACAGAGCTAGCTAACAAACTGACCCCCTTTCTTCACCTTCCCTTTATCTTGGGTTGGGATTAGAATATCCCTCCCACCCAAGACTTCGACCATTCAACCTGTTCCCTTAGATCCCTCTCAGCCACGCAACAAGCCTTGAGGGAGTTTGTGGAGTTATTGGGTCTCTGTGACCCCTGGAGAGCTCTTAATTCACTATCTTGCAGCTGCTCGTTCTACTCAATGGTGCACCATACCTCCTCAAGAACTGATTATGTGCTTACCAGTTTCTCTTTACTCCCTCGTCTCTGTAATGCTGGTCTTGAACCCACTATGATTTCTGACCACACAGTGGCCTGGTTGCTCCTTGCCCCAAATCCCAACCAATAGCGTGACACCTCATGGAAGCTTAACACCCAGCTTCTTAAGGATGATCAGGTGGTTACTAAAATTTCTAATCTTATTCAATCCTTTGCCACTACTAATCAGTAAACGGTTAAGAGACACGATCATGAGTGGTGTGCCCTGAAATGCTTTTTGAGGGGTGAGTTCACCCGTCTAGCCTCCACTTGGAAGTGTCGAAGAGAAATTGAGGCATTAACAACTCTTACACAAATATGCTCTCTGGAACAATCCCTTTCTCCCACTGTCTTAAACAGATGGAGAATCAATTGGGCTGTGGTCCAGTTTGAGTTGGCCACTGATCTGGCCTGTTCCTGCAGGTTCTTCACTCTGTCCAATGGGAGGAAAGCCCTGCCCTGGACCGTATCCAGTACCGCCTCAAATGAATTGTAGGTGCTAGGAGGGGAGAGTCTGTGGTTATGTCCTGCAACCCCGGAAGGTGGAGGGCAAATCTTCCCCCCACTGGTTCCCCTAGAGGATCTGGAGGAGGCAGGGGGGTCCCACATGAGTCAGGAGGCTGAGGAGAGGGAGCTGGCAGCTCCTCTGGGGGCTTCTGGGATTTGGCAGGGAAGTTGGGGCTCCTGATGCTGGATACAAGCATTTCACCTGGCATGTGGCAGGGACCTCTTTGGTCTGGCATCTCTGTTGTCAACAAAAAGGCTGTTTGCCTCTGTAACCCCCTCAGTACACGAAGCGGATGTCATGAATGGATTTACCGGGGGCATGGCTTGCATGAACTTGATGGCGGTCACATTTTAGTACAGCTCCCTGGGCATCAGCTTTGAAATTGTCCTTAACCCGAGATTCCAGCACAGGCTTAACTAGCTACTGACTGGCAATGGTAGTGACAGCATATGGCTTCCTCCAAATCAAAAAATCGACAGCCTAAATTACAATTCAGCTTCTCATAAAAACAAGAAGACTGGAAAGGGGGCCCGAACTCGTGCTCAAGACAGCAGGTCTCAACTGCACCGGAGGTAGAGTTGGAGATGTCAGCCCTGGTGTGCTCCTTAGCAGGAGTACCATCTACATTAGAGGATATGCAGGCAGAAATGCGGGCTGGGTTTACTGACATAAAGGCCCAGATAGGACATCTTCAATCAGTTGTATCGGGCCTCACAGAAACCACCACTACACACGCTGCCAATAAAGAAGAGCTGCTCAACGGATTAGTGATTTAGAGGAGTCAGTACAAAACACGTCCAGAGATCGGACCAACTATTCCAAAGTAATCACCAAGCTGCGGAAGAAGGTTGACGAGCAAGAGAATCGCTCCAGATGTTCAAATATGAGAATCGTTAGGCTGCTGGAGGGCATGGAGGGGAAGGACCCAACATTTGGAATTTATCACTGGCTTGCAAAAAATCTAGAGCTACCTCCAGAAGCGGTTTATTTTGAAGTAGAACTTGCGTACAGAGTAGGCCCCCACCTAAACCTACAGATCGACCCAGACACTACCTAATAAAATATTTACACTTTACAGATAAAGAAACAATACTAAAAGCTGCAAAGAAACAGGGGTTGATTCGGTGTGGCAAGGGAATCTATCAGGACTACAGCAAGGAGCTGCAGGCGAGATGCCAAAAATTAAATTCAATAGAATCAAAACTGCATACAATGGATCAGTTATTCTCTTTCTCCTACCCAGCAAAGCTACTGATTGATAGACCAGGCTCCCCTCCCAAGTTCTTTATAAACTATCTGGAGGCAGAGAAATGGGTTTCAGAGGAAAACAAGTGGGAGGAGCACAAGTCGCTAAAGCATTGAGGCCTAGAGGTATATGGAAATAATGCTAAACATGGCCCTAAATACAGGGGGCTTCAATGCTGAAAAATTGTTTAGAAGTTGTTTTGTTGTGGATTGTGTACTCCCCAGAAGGCAAGCTAAGATGATCTGTGACTTGTATGTATTAAATGTAGCTCATTATCGGCCTAGAACTGAAAATGCATACCTAGAACTCCCTGCCAGTGTGCTGTTCCACACACTTCCCAGGATAGTGCATATTTAGCTGCATCACACCACATGGCGCTCCATGAACTAAGTGCACCGTGGAGGTTGTCAATCAATCAATCCCCGGAGTGTGTTAGGCACCTACGCTCTAAGGAGCTATTCCCTAATTGCCCTCCAAGTTCCAAGGGTCAAAACTCGTTTCGGCAAAGCTGCTCTAAGCTTCTCTTTACCCACATTGTGGAACAGTTTACAAAGGAACTTGAAGCTGAGCTGCCCTGTTAGCCTGACTATCTTCAAGGCACTCTACAATTGCTACATGAATACACCTTGCAAATGTTTTCCTCACCACTAGCCCACTAATTCCACAACTCCCCTTTTCCATCCTGACACTCGCCATGTTTCTACCCCTGGCTCTCACTCTTTCCCTATTAACTCTTCCTGCTGCACCCACCCTTCCCTGTCCACTCCAGCCTGGCTAAAGTCCCACCCCATTCATAGTAGTGTCCCAATTATCTACCCCCTCCTCTGTCATTATCATAATAAACAAGTACACAACAGCCATCGTCACTTTCCGTGGTTTTAGCTCAATTTTTTCCCCCCAGTCGTCGGTAATATATCCCTCCTCTTCTTTACCTCTCTAACCTGCCACCCCATACACGGTCTCTTTCCCTATATGTGTAGTTGACGGCTGCCTCACTCAAAAGATCTCTGCTTATAATCCCTGTATGCCTATGGTTGATTGTACATCTGCTGACTTCTTCAATTGTAAAATAATGCTGTTTTTTTATTTATTTCAACCTTGTACTGTACTGTATATACTTTTTCTTCCTTGTATATTATTGCTTTTTGTATACCTGCTTCTGTACTGTACTTTGATGTATTCATGACCAGGTCCACCTTGCAAATGAGCCTTGCTCAATGGTGCCCGCCTGGATAAACAAAGATTTTGATTGATTGAATTTACTCAGTGTCTGAGTAACAAGTATGGGTTTCATCATATTTTTTATGTATTTTATAAGAGATTGGGTCAATGTTACATACTTTACATGTTTAAAGAGGAAATTGTGCACTGTGAGTAACGTAACACAGAAGGCCAAGTTTAAAAACCTCTAAATGTTTCAATTATATACATAGTTAATATTCTTAATTTATAATATAGATTCTAGACCGTTGTCAGACTGGAGTACCTATCACCAGACCAAGGATCTATTTGGTAGTATAATAAAACATACATGGCCAAAGTTCCATGGGGCCGATTACAGATTGTTGACTGGTGGTAGGGTCTCTAGCCAAGAAACCTTATTTTCTTATGACTGGTTTGGATGTGAACTGGATACTTGGTGCCTTGCTTTTCCTTTTGTAGGGTGGCAGCTGCCTTGATACCCATCCTCTGTGACAGAGGCATGGTGGACTAGAATGCCAGTCACTCTCCACTCCCCAGGGAAGATTCGTCAGGTAAGAGGCCTTGAATATTGCAATTCTCCCTATGGTTGCACTGATTGGAAGCAGCATCTTATTGTCTCTCCTGTGCTGGATCTGTTTTTTTTTTTCTGTTTTGATATGAACATTAGCTAATCGTCATCTACGTGAGAGGGAACACTGATGGGGAACATGGTAGCCCTGTCAAGGAGTTGGGGTAGGGGGGGTCAGGGTTAAAGTTATCGCCTGGTTCACAAATATGTTTGGGTTTGTATGTGTGCAACTTATTGGAGTGGGGGGGATTAGATAAGGAAAAAATGAAGATGAATGGTAGAGATCTGAACTGGGGAATCGTTGTGGTCCCTGATGTTCCTAATGTAAATGCAACTAGTAACTTAACAGAAGCGCTATTATATTACTTTGATCATGGGTAGCTTAATGAAGGTGATCTATGGTGCTATCTCTTCGGGACAAGTATGCTACTCTTCTTCAAGAGAAAGTAGAGCATTCCATACTTAAGACTAAGTCCAAATATATTGAGTAAGGAGAAAAGGCAGGATGCCTGCTTGCTCTCCAACTTAGACAGCTGGAGACCTCTAGGATTATCCCTTCAATTTCTGCCCCAGATGGTTCCTTAAAAACGCTTCCTAGGGAAGTGGTGGCTGTCTATAAAAATTTCTACTCCATTTTGTATGGCAAACGCCCTTCCCCACCAGCCATCACTGAAATGGTATCCTGTCTGGATTCCGCTCCGTTACCCTGTCTCACAGAACACCATTGTGCTCTTCTCTCTGCCCCTATTTCTCTAGCAGAGGTGGAAGCAGCAATAAATAGTTTAGCTCTAGATAAAGCTCCCGGCCCTTATGGGTTTCTTTCACATTTTTACAAAATCTTTCTCAAAGACCTGCCCCCATCTTACTTCAATTCTATCAATATATGTTCTCCGTAGAAGAATTGGACCCCTCACTTCTGGTAGCCACGATAGTCCTCCTTCTTAAACCAGACAAGCCCCCCATTAACCCGATGAGTTATCATCCTATTTCCCTACTAAACTGCGATATTAAAATCCTAGCTACACTTTTAGCCACCCAAATTAGGAAAGTATGGTCCAGGCTACTAAGTCCAGAACAGGTGGGTTTTGTACCTGGGAGATCATCTGCCGATCATCTCTGTAAGATTAGTCATTTGTTTCAGGTAGCTCAAGCGTCCCGTCTCTCAATGGCCTTAAACTCTCTTGATGCAGAGAAGGCCTTTGATAGAGTGGACTGGTCCTTCCTGTGGCTCACCCTTCAGAAGATGGGCTTTCCTGCTCCATTTCTTCAATAGCTTAAAATGATATACTCCTCTCCTTCGGCAAAGATCTACTGCAATGGCATCTTTTCTTCTGCTTTTCATCTATACTCTGGCATATATCAAGGCTGCCTCCTATCTCCTTTCCTCTTTAATCTATATCTCGAACCATTTATATGGTGCTTTATGTCCTCCCCTAACATAAAAGGCATTCCCATAGATGGTCTTACCCCCTCTATTTCAGTATATGCAGATGACATCTTACTTCATCTTTCTGACCCAGTTTTCTCTCTTACTGAGGCCTTAAAGGTGATCGATCCATTTAGTCATTATTCCAACTTATAACTCAGTCTTAGTAAAACTGAAATTTACCCCCTCAATCATTTCATTAGCAGTTTAGATTTTGCCTCATTTGGTACACGATGGTCTCCTCACTCCCTTAAGTGCTTGAGTATCTCTCTTACTTCTGATTCTTCTTTACTGGAGAAACTGAACCTTAAAGATTTTCTGGTAGTGATTCAGCAAGATTTAACCAGATGGAAAGATCTTCCTATTTCACTTTGGAGTGGGATAAATATAGTTAAAATGAATAGCCTCCCTAGGCTTTTCTACCCCTTAAGCATGTTCAATATTGTACTCCCTCTCACTTTCTTCAAATGTATTCACTCCCTGATTACCTCCTTTATTTGGCTGGATAAATCATCCAGACAATTTTATCACATATTGGGCTTCCCTAAAGACTTTGGTGGACTCCAACTTCCTAATTTCCTGCTTTACTACTGAGCCAGTCACCTTTACAAATGCAGAAAGTGGTTCTCCAATCTGCAGGTTGCTCATGAGTCCGACTACATCCCTGTCTGGTTACAGATTGAATCTCATCTTTTTGCTCTCCATAATCTTTCACCTGCTACAATTCTTTTCACTCCATGGAAATCTCTGCCAGATTTTGCCATTACTTCCCCAATTGGTGTTTATCTTAAAGTTGTCTCTCAAATGTGTGCCTATCTGAAAATCTCCCTAGCTAAAGATCATATACAACCTATCTTCTCTAACCTAAACATTAGGATTAGGGACCACCCTTTATCTCCTGGTTGGCTTCCTCTACCACAGAATGTTAGTATTTCTGAATTTTACTCTCAATCCTTGCTTCTGACATCTCAGGAATTAATGGGGAAGTTCCAACTGAGCCCAGCATGCATCTTCAAACTTTACCAGCTTCGGCACCTAGTACTACAACAATTTGGGCCCGTTCTGAAACCATCTGGTCTCAAGCATCTCCTCAATCAGGTGCAAGATTGGGTCTTAAGCCCTGTGGTACATCGGGACTATACATGCAGTTGCTTACCACCCACCTCTCTCTTTCTCTGGCTGGTTCCAAGGTTTGGGCGCCTTTGCTCCCTGGTGCCAATCTTTTTTTTTTTTTTTAAAGCATCTTTATTGATCATTTTTTATTTACCACAAAATATAAGACAGACATACACAAAGGCCCAATTATTCCTGGGCCCCCCACCCCAAAACTGAGTGAGGTAACTATGTACACCACTTAACTATATATATATATATATATATACCCAGCTGTCTTGCACCACCTTTGATCACCCTCTACATATCCCTATTCAATAACAATATACAGTACAATCTCTGCCTAGGGAAGTACATTTAGATGTCAAAATCTAAGACTTAGATTAATTCTATATAAGTACAAACCCTACATCCTGAACAACAGCCCTTAGGTGGCACTCAGCAGCTGCGTCCCTAGGAAGAGAAGAGAGTCCACGCCCCCACCCATACCCAGCCACCTCCGTGGATTCCTATAGCCAGACCAGATGTTGTCTGGTCGGTGCATATATTAGGAGTAATCAATAGGACACACTTTAATTCTAGCCTCTACTCCCCATCTATAGAGCTTTGTCTACTTATCCTCAGACAGACAGACCTGAACTTGGGGGGATTTAGACTGTAACATAAAGACCGTCTCCAGGGTCCTCCATCTCTTATCATAAATTGCTTTTCGGTCATCCCGAAGCATTTGTCTCTTAAGCCTACTCAACGTTTTCAGCAAATCTCCCACCCATTGGTCATATGGATAAATCAGATCATTTTTCCAATGCTTCAAGACAAATGCTTTAACTAAGGAGGACATTAGAGAGATATGTCCTTTAATGAGTGTGCTCGGGATATCTGTCATGTCCCCAAGACACAAATCTTGGATCAATAAAGTCTCTGTAATCATCACGGGTCCATGTTGCATCTGATTTGCTCCCATACAGGGTAGATTTTAGAACATTGCCACATGATATGGAATAGGTCTCCTGAGTTTGCCCCACACCTGAAACATAGGTCTGTCTGTCTGAGGCCCCTAGCACATAGCTTAGCAGGGGTATAGCATATATTAGGGACTACAAAAAAATTGCATGATCCTATACTTAGGGATTGGAATGTACCTACTGCTGTTCCAAACCTCTTTCCAATCAGGCCCCTGTGGGAAAGTATCCTTTTTCTTTTCCCAATATGGAACTTTTATGCACTCCTTTCCACCTAAAAAATCTAATAGTAGCTTGTAAAACCTAGACAAGGGTCTCTTAAGGTCGCTAACATCTTTAATGTGGTTCCACGTGAAAGGGGAGTCCAGGTCTCTAGCTCATCCTTTCTCCATTCTATGTATCAAATTAGTGACCTGAAGTTTCTTAAAAAAGTTGACGTTCATACAATGTTCGGGTAATACTACCTTGTCTTCTCTTAAAAAATCTGACCATTTCAGGTTTAGTAATTGAGTAGCCCACCGCCTTACTATCTGCCCCCAATAAGCATATATTTGGATTACCTAAAACAGGTTGCTCCCTGAGCCCTTCTGACTTCTTTGATTTGGGGACAGAAAGGTCCACCAGCTACCAGTGACTTGGCAATTGGGGTTTGCTTACCACCCTCTGGTAAGTCATCAGGATTAAAAACAATACTGCTTCCGGGAGATGTCTAAGTCTCTAAGGATCTGTTTCTCGACCCGTAACCAAGTTGGAATATATTCCCCCCCCTCCACAGATCTAGTCCATTGCCCCATTATCCCCAATTGTCCAGCCACATAGTACAGATGTAAGTCTGGAACTTTAAGACCTCCCATGTTATAGGGCAATCGTAATATATTATATTTTCTCCTAGAGGGTTTAGCACTCCATAAAAAATCAGAGATAAGCCTTTGTATTTTAATAAACCAGGGTTTTGAAATGTTGTAAGGAGATAGATGTATTGGGTACAGAAGCCTGGGTAGCAGATTCATTTTAATCAACCCTAGCCTCGCTGCCCAGTTCAACGGAAGCTTGTTCCATCTAGCTATATCCATTTTGACTACTGAGATTATCTCGCCCAGGTTTGCCTCTAGACCCTCATCCTCATTAGTTGTGATCCAAATGCCCAAATATTTAAGCTTTTTTGGTGACCATTTCAGTTGCAGATGATCAAAGTCCAACTTGTTAGTGAATACAGTAAGGGGAAGGACCTGGGTCTTGTTCAGGTTTAGCTTATAATTTGATACCCTGGAAAATCTCTCAATTATCTCCAAGACTCTGATGGAACTCTTTGCTGGTTCCCGAAGGTGCAGCAGAATGTCGTCTGCAAAGACAGAGACCTTCATTTCTGTCTCTCCAATGACAATCCCCTGTATCTCCGAGTCCATCTGAATCGCCCTTAGAAGGGGTTCCAAATAAATGTTAAATAGAATTGGCGATGGGGGCATCCCTGTCTAGTTCCATTATCCAGACAAATTTCTTTCGACAAATAGCCATTACATAGTACCCTAGCAGTAGGGACCGCATATAAATTTTTTATGCCTCTAAGAAGACCCTCCGGGAATCCCATAGTTCTCATAGTTGTAAACAGGAAGTTATGAGAAACCCTATCAAAGGCTTTTTCGGCATCCAGTGCAATTAATGCCATGGGTATATTCGAATTTGAGGCCTTATGTAGTATATGATGAAGTTTCCTAAGTGTATCGTGCACCTCTCTACCTTACATAAATCCTACTTGTTCCTGATTTATAAGCCTAGGGGCAATTTTAGAAATTCTATTGGCCAAGATCTTTGTTAGTAGCTTCAGGTCCTGATTCATCAGGGCAATGGATCTATAACTTCCAAGGGATTCTTTTGGCTTATCCGGTTTGGGGATAAGTGTAATATAGGCCTGATATAACAGCGGATGCAGAACCCCGTCTTGCATAATGTTTGAGAATAGTTCCTTCAACAGAGGCAATATAGATGTAACATGAGTTTTATAAAATTGTGCCGTTAAACCATCAGGTCCTGGTGTCTTGCCTTTTGGGAGTGAGTTGATTACCTCTAAGATTTCAGCATCCAAAATAGGGGCATCTAACCACTGAGCTTGTTCTGGATCCAATTTAGGAAGAGGTATACCTTTCAAAAATTCTTTGATATCTCCCTCTCTGGCCGAAACACCCCCCTGATAAATTTCTGCAAAGTAGGTTGCGAAGGCATCGGCCATTTTCTGGGGCTCTGTTATTACATCCCCTGGAGACTAATCATTGGGATTACACGAGCTGCCTCCCATTCCTTTATTCTATAAGCTAGAAGCCTTCCCAGGGTATCCCCTTGCATGAGATACTTGGCCTGAATTTTTTCCGCCCACTGATCCCACTTACTAAAGAGGAATGCCTGCCATTTCCTTCCTTAAGTCCTTGAGCTCTAGGCCCACCCCCTCGAAGGTACCTTCCAAGGGAGCCAGCGAGTCGATAACATCCGAAATAAATCCTTCCCTCCCCTTCTCATACTGTTTCTTCCTGCTATAAGTCTCTAAGCCAGACCTGAATATAAAACTTTACAAGTAGGCCATTTTAACCTCGTATCTGATAGTGTAGGAAGTTGGGTTTGAATTATCTCCCTTAGAGCTTGCTCTAATCTCGGTAGTATATTTTCATCTACTAGTAAGGACTCGTCAAGTCTCCATCTGTATGGTTTCCTTGGGAGGGCCTCCATCGACCAGATCAATTGGACTGGGGAGTGATCCGATAATATTCTAGTATGGGTAATCAGCTCCCTCACTCCCTGAATTGCTTCTTGATTAACCCCCAAAAAATCAATTCTTGAATGAGTTTTGTGTGCCCCTGAATAGAAGGTCATAGTATGGGCTCCTTTGTTACATACCTTAATTGGGTCTGCCAGCGCCGCCACCTCCTGGAGTTTGACCATAGCTATCTGTGCTATAGATGGGGGCCGCACTGAAGGGGGCTTTTTATCAACTCTATTGTCGGGGCAGAGGTTCCAATCTCCTGCTAGGATTAAAGGGTGCGGAGTTAATAAGGCTATATCCCTCTACCGAGGCAAAAAGTCTGGGTTAGGTGGAGTAGGACATATAGAGGCAATTGTTACTAGCTCACCCATAATGGTTCTCGTGACTGAGATCCCTCGATAATCATCCCTAGCCTTGACCTGCAGGACCACGAACGGACAGTCGGTTCCAATCAGGACCGCTACCCTCCTGGAAGCTTTAGCATTTCCATCTCCAAAACCTGCCCTACCTATTAGTCTCTTTAAGAGACCCAGTCCTCTTTAGCAGATGGGTCTCCTGCAAAGCCACAATTTGCACCCGAGTTGGTAAATGTGTTTTAGTATCAGCATTCTCTTCCTCCTCCTCTGAGGCCTTTAACATTCCAAGTGATGATTTTAACATTAATCATGCAATTTCAATAATACCCCTCCTGTCCACTCCATCAGAGTCTGGCTTGAGATATGTGTGGGTCGTGGACTCTCTTCCCCTCCTCTCCCAATAATCCCCTGCCATCCCCGATCCTTTGATTGACCTCCCGACCAATTAGATACGTAGATGAACCATCTATTACTGACTCCCAGACCCTCCCAATCCTTGTTGCCCCCTCCGAGTCTAGTTAACTCCCTGAAAGACACTCCTCTCCCCCCTCGCATCCCCTTTAACCTATTCTCATAGGAATATTTTAAGTGGTATCCCCTCATATTGTACATATGGGAAAGAAAATTTAGTACCTAAGTATGATAGATCCTAACAACCACCCCTGGGGGAGAGAGAGGAACAGCAAACCCAACAAACACAAAACCAAAAAACAAAACAAAACAAAAAACCCTCAATTCAGAAATAGGGGTCAAAATCATGTTGTGGGCCTACAATTGCACCTGGGATACCTGTCCCCTAACACATTCTTTGTTTATCATGTCCATAGTTCCAAGTGAAGTTAAATTGTCTCACCTATTTATCTTGGCCCATGTTAAAGTACTAAAAAAAAAAATCTCATAGCATAACAACCCCCCCCCCAATCCTGGAGGATATGCTACAAAAAGGGCGTAAAGAAGAAAAAAAAATTCTTCTTCTTAGTCTTCATTTTATTCTTCTTCTTCTCTTCTGGCTTCCTTGTCTCAACCTCTCTCTTTAACATAAATTTCTCCAATTCATTTCCCTCCTATTGTCCAGTTGGATTCAACATATTCAGCTCCCCAAAAATTTCCGCCCCAGGTCAAATCCCTCCTTGATAGGCCGTATTTAGCTTGCAGATTTAAACAGGTCTGGAAGTTCCCACCGTAGTCCTTCTGCTGCTTCCTTCGCCGTTAAGTACTTCTGGTCCCCGGATTGTAGCTTCACTACTAGAGTGGCAGGGTGCTGCATCCTAAACTTCACACCAGCCAGATAAAGCTTTTTCTTTATTTCTCCATACTCCTTCTGCTTCTCCCGAATCCTGGGAGTCTGATCTTGAAATACCAATAGGGGTGCCCCATTCCACTGAAGGTTTTTTTAGTACTCTGGCTTTATTTAAGGCATGAGACTTCTCCTTAAAATTTAAGAAGCGCATGATAATGACTCTTGGTCTGGCTATCGGTGGGGGTATCTCCCTAAGGGACCAGTGGGCTCTTTCCAAATTATATGAGTCCCCATATGGAGTAGGGCCTAAAAGCTTCATTAGGAGGTCCTGAACAAATGTGATGCAGTCTGCCCCCTCGGACCTCTCTGGGAGACCCACCAAGATCAAGTTATTATTCTGGCTACATGATTCCTGGTCTTCTACTCGATCCTCCAACCTTCTTACTTGCTTTTGGAGGGTCACCAGCTCCTTGTCATGAGATAGGGATTTCTGCTCCTGAGATGCCATATGCGCCTCCACATCTCCAACTCTTTGGGCCAGGGGCATTTAGTGTTGGTTTTATTGAGGAGAAATCCACGACAAACCCCTTGAGGAGATTTTTAATTTCCAGAATATCGTCTGGGGATGCCTGACCCCCTCCTGCCCCTTCCTCATCAGGCCTCTGGTCCTCTGGCACAGGCGATGGGGGTTTTGGCTGCTTCATTGCCGGCGCACGTGGGTCCAGGTTCTCGGGAGCTTCAAACTCCATCCTCAGTGTTTTTGTCGGCCCCATGATCATTCACACTCCCGCAGCTCGCAGGATCTCCACCTCGCAGTCAGGTGATTCTTTGAGGAGGGCAGAGGATTCTGATGCGGTAAGCTCTTGTCGACCGCTACTCTACGGGGTCAAAAATGACTTTTAGTTTTAGTTTAAATCAATTCAGGCCCGGGAGCTCCACTCAGTGCATCCGTCCCCGACTAGCTCATCACATGATGTCCCCTGGTGCCAATCTTAACTGGTCATGTCTCTGAAAAGATCTCCACACTTACATAACCCAAGAGCAGCTAAGACTCACACAGTGCCATATCCTAAACAATATGCATTAAACTCCAGCCAGGCTAGCTGAGATGGATCACCTCCACTCCCCCACTGGCACTAGATGTGGTAAAGCAGATGGCACCCTAATACACATCTTCTGGTCCTGCGAGAAAGTATCCTCCTTATGGGAACAAACAGAAGAGCAGAGTGACCCCCACCTAGGATTAACTGTCCTTTTCTCCCCCAAAACATGTGTTATTGGTGACTATTCCCAGATCCCGGTCAAAGAGAGGAGGTATCACATGGCCCTCATCTCTTTGATGGTTAAAAAAATAATCCTTAGGCATAGGCTGGATCAGTCACCTATCTCATATCCTGAGTGGCTGCAGGAGCTCTCTTTTTCTCTTCAGACTGAGCGAATGATTGCTAGCCTCTGTCACCATTTACCTCTATTTAACAAGAAGTGGGGCAAACTTCACGCCCTTTACTTATCTTGAGCTCTTTGAGCGCTATCTGATTACCACACTCAGATGCTTGTAAAACACTCGTCTCATTACATTAGTTTTATAGCTTGATTCTTAATGGGTTACTTGGCACACTCCATGGGGGGAAGGGGTTGGGGTTGGATGAAGGGAAGGGGGAGAAGGGTTTTATATTTCTTTGTGTTTTGTTTTTTCCATGACTGATGTGCAATTTCATTACTCTATAGTTGGTTTATGTATGTTTCTCCCTCCTTCTAAAAATGCAATACAGTTGATTAAAAAAAAAAAAACTCCAATACTAGTGCCCGCCTAAGAATGTGTTTTGATCAAAAGCTTTCTTATACAAGCTGTGAAAAATGTATTTCCTTTTTTGTATACCAGTACCTCCAGGAATTGTATTCTTTTATGATGCCATTCCTTTGTAAATATAAAAATTGGTTAGTACTGTAACTCTGTTTTTCTTTCCCTCAGCAGGTACAACCCTTTGGATAAAGAAAGAAGTGGGGGGAGGAGGCAGGACTAGGACAGGACATGGACCAGTCAGGAAGTGAGAAGGATATTTCAATCCAAAGATGGGTGGGGCTTTGGCACAAATATAGTGAGGTGTGAGAAGTTAAAAGAAGCCTGCTCAAATAAAGCTAAAACAGGGATTAAATGTAAACTGTACCTCTGTTTTTCTTTCCTGCAGCAGGTACAGCACTCAGGGGACAGAAAGCAACAGTCAACATCAGGAGGGAAGGCAGGACTAGAATAGGACACAGACCAATCGGGAACTGAGAAGGGCATTTAAATCCAAAGATTGATGGGGCTTCAGCATGTTTTTAGAAGTTTTTTCTGTTAATAAGAGCCTGCTCAAATAAAGTTACAACAGGGATTAATTGTAATTTTCTTTTAGTTGTTTAAATAGGAGTAGCAGACTAAGCTGAAAGCTTTTTTACAGGTGCAACCTGGGAGCACAGGAAAGTTAAGTGACTTGCTCAGGGTCACACAGTATGCAAGTGGAAGCTGTGGGATTCAAACTTAGGTCTGGTCAATATCACCAGATTTGCAGCTCAGAGCCTTAAACCACTGCACTATACTGCTACTATAAATTGTACATCTGTTTTTTATGGCTACAGTGGACATAGCCTTGCAGACACTATGCAATGAGAAAAGGACTCCCTGGATAAATTACCTACCAAATAACATGATAGAGTGTTAAAAATAGTGTCCTCCACTGATGCCTCATTACTATGCTGCCTGTGTGTGTATGGCAGCTGTACAACACTATTTTTCCTCTGGCTTGAAAAGTTAATTAAGCCCTTCCCAGTACTGCCTTTTTTTGCAAGTTGAAACCTCCTTCATAGGGTTTTATTGGCTTTTCTTTGTTTGTTAAGTTTTGGTGCTTAAGTTGAGCCCTCCCCAGCACTGCCTTTTTTTGGAAGTTGAAACCTCCACCATAGTGTTTTATGAGCTTTTTGTTTCTTTAAGTTTCAGTGCTCAATTTACTACCATTTGCAAACTGAGAAACTTGCTTTGCTGGTATCCCCTTCCCCACTCAACCAGAGGTGTGAATTACTTCGTTCCCAACTAAGCAGGTTAATTTTACTTGCTTCCCTCGTAGTAAGAATGTGAAACTAAACTTGTGTTATATTAAATGACTGATAAAGTGACATGTCCAGTTTGCATCTCTTGGGGATGAAGCTGTGTCCCTTTACCTGTATGGAGCAATTCACTTGCCACCAACTCTTAAGACCTCAGCTGTAAGATACATTATGCCCATAAGGTGATATATGAAATCATATTGCATTCCCTGAAAAGCAGTTATGTTCATTTCTCTTTCCTACCTTTGCAACCACACAAAACCAACCCCTTCTCTCTCTCTCTCTTTCTCTCTCTCTGTTTCTCTGTGATACCTATTGCTGGACAACACAGCTGTCTAAACAAACAAAGCTTTTTTTTTTTCTTAAAAAGTAGGAGTTTTTTTTCTTGCATGTTTTAAGTGCCTGGGTAAGCCACTGGAATACTTTTCTACTGCCAGAGATGTATAAAAAGTCACAAGATATTTATAGAGAGAAGGGAATACAATGCTTTAATGGTTACAATTGCATTAGACTACAAATGCAGACCATGACGCAAAGTTCTCATGAACTGATTCAACATTAAACTAATTGATATGACAATGAAAGAGCCGCACCAAGGTGACCTGGGTGCTCTGTGACAACTCCGAAGAACATGAAGACAGCCAGTCACGGCACTTACCCAGGGCATATATCATCTTTGATAAAGACTTGGAAGAGTTGAAACATCAGATCTTGGTGTGGTTTCCCTAGCCTCTATGTGCTGTCTTGTTGTGTGAAACAAATAAATGAAGAAAATTGATTGAAATACAGTGGATTGAATTCTTCATTTGTTGTGGATATATATGCCCTGGATAAGTGCTGTGACTGGTGTCTTCATGTTAAACTAATTAAGTTTATGTTCTTTATGCTTCTCTTTTCTTGCTGTTACTATGATTCCTATTTGCTGTTGCAAAGATTTGTTCTGGGGATCCCTGCCATCTTAGAAAAGATATACATTGGCTGAAGGTAGTACAGAGAAGGGCAACTAAAATGGTGCATGGCCTGCACTGGAAGCACTATGGGGAAAGACTCAAGGATTTAAATATGTACTCTCTAGAGGAAAGGTGGGAAAGGGGAGACATGATAGAAGCATTCAAATACTTCAAAGGTATCAGTAAGGTACAAGAAGATTCAATTTGGTTTATCCATAGTGCTTCGACACTGCTAGTGCCGACATCCCCAACAGCGATGGCTGCAATGCCGACTGTCATCATTTTGGCCACGGGGATGTTGGTGCACACAATCGGGGGGCTGTGCCCTCCCGAACCCCCCAGTCTCTAGGATTCTAACTCTGAGTTGGAGTTGGACGGGGGGGCCAACACCCAGTGAGGTAGTCCTGATTGGCATACAGACCACCACAGCAACAAGCAGATTTTGACTGATTCCTGTCGCTGTGGTGGTCTTCACTGTGCCAGAGTCACTGCTGTAATGGTATACCGTTCAATTCTACTGAGAAAGAGGTGCTCAAAGACAAGGGGGCATGATATGTAGCTGGAAGGGGGGGACTTAGGGGGATGTGAGGAAATACTTCTTTACAGAGAGGGTGGTGGACACCTGGAACAGCCTGCTAACAGAGGTAATGGGTACCGAAACGGAAACAGGTTTCAAACATGCATAGGATACACATAAGTGGACCTTAGTAACAGGGCTGGTGTGGGGGGTAAGGTTGGAGATCAGTTATGGTCTATGGCAGCACAGTAGGTAAGAACCTTAGGGCAGACTAGATGGGCCAGTACATCCTTTTCTGCCAACAGCTTCTATGTTCAGTGTCAAACTAATTGGCTTTATATTCTTTATGCTTCTCTTTTCTTGATGTTACTATGATACCTATTTGCTGTTGCTGTTGCAATCATTTGTTCTGGAGGACCCAGCCATCTCAGAAACGATATAGATTGGGTGAAGGCAGTACAGAGAAGGGCAACCAAAATGGTGCATGGTCTGCACCAGAATCACTATGGGGAAAGAGTCAGGGAGTTAAATATGTGCTCTCTAGAGGAAATGAGAGAAAGGTTAAACATGATAGAAGTATTCAAATACATCCAAGGTATCAATAAGATACAGAAAGGTTCAATTCTACTGAGAAAGAGTTGTTCAAGGAAAAGGGGGCATGATATGTAACAGGAAGGGAGGAGACTTGGAGGGGATGCAAGGAAATACTTCTTTTTTGAAAGGATGGTGGATACTTGGAACAGCCTGCCAGCAAAGGTAATGGGTGCCGAAACTGTAACAGGTTTCAAGCATGCATGGGATACACATAAGGAGACTTTGGTAACAGGGCTGGTGTGTGTGGGGGGGGGGTTAAGGCTGGAGATCAGTTATGGTCCATGGCAACACAGTAGGTAGGGATCTTAGGGCAGACTAGGTGAGCCAGGAGGTCCTTCTATGCCAGCAGCTTCTATGTTCAATGATAAATGAATTGACTTTATATTCTTTATGCTTCTCTTTTCTTGATGTTACTATAGAAACACAGAAACCCAGAAGTTGGCGGCAGATAAGGACCGCACGACACATCCAGTCTGCCCATTTTTTCTACCTTATGAATGTGCCATAGGCCTTATGCTGTCAATGGCCTATCTATTCGTACTCATCTGTATTGCTCCCTTATGCCCATCCCATGCCTGTTTGAAGTCCTGCACTGTATTCATATCCACCACTTCCTGAGGTAGGCCGTTCCTTGCATACACCACCCTTTTTGTGAAAAAAACATTCTCACATTACCCCTTAATCGGCCTCCCTCTAATCTCATGCTGTGTCCTCTTGTCCTGCTATTTTTCTTATACTGAAACATGTTAGACTCTTTCACCTTGTTAATGCCTCTAAGATGTTTGAATGCTTCAATCATATCACCTCTCTCCTCCTTTGCTCTAGGATATACATATTGAGCTTAGTTAATCTGTCCTCATATGTTTTCTGGATGCAGTCCTTGCACCATTTTGGTTGCCTCTCTGACTGCTCCATTTTGTTAATGCCCTGTGCAGGTGTAGCCTCCAGTACTGCACACAGTACTCAGATGGGGCCTAACCAGTCTTGTAAAGAAGGATTATTACCTCCCTCTTACAACTGGTGATTCCCTTACTAATACACTCCAACATCCCTCTAACCTTACCTACTGCTTTAGTGGTCTGCTTGGATGATTTCAGGTCATCTGTGATGATGATACCCAAGTCTCTTTCTTCTCTTGTGATTGCCAGCAACTCCCCTACCAACCTGTAGGTGGCTTCAGGGTTTCTCTTCTCTATGTGCATGAGCTTACACTTCTTTGCGTTGAACACCAGTTGCCACTCTTCTGACCATTTTGTCAGTTTATCCAGATCTCTTTTCATTCTGCCAACCCCATTTAGGTCATCTGCTCTGTTGCAGATCTTGCTGTCATCTGCAAACAGACAAACCTTACCCTTCAATCCATCTGCAATGTCACTGATGAAGATATTGAAGAGAACTGGCCCAAGGACTGATCCCTGAGGTACCCCACTTGTGACTTGCATCTCTTCTGACTGTATACCATTTACCACCAGTCTCTGTTTTCTGACCGCCAACTAGTTTCCACCCAGGTGACACATTTCCGACCCACCCCAAGCTGACCCATCTTATTAATCAATCTTCAATGTGGAACAGTATTGAAAGATTTGCTGAAGTCAAGGCAGGCAACATTAACTGCACCCCCTTGGTCCACCACTCTGGTTACCCTTTCAAAGAAATCTATGAGATTAGTTTGACAGGACCTTCCTATTGTAAACCCATGCTGCCTTGAATCCTGTGCTCCTATGGATTCCAGGTGTTGCACTATCCTTTCCTTAAAGAGTGCCTTCATAATCTTGCCCACTACTGAGGTAAGACTGACTGGCCTGTAGATCCCTGCCACCTCCCTGCTACCAATCTTGTGGAGTAGGATCACATGAACCATTCTCCAGTCTTCTGAGACCTCTCCTGTGCTCAGAGACTCACTAAACAGTTCGGATAATGGCTCTGCTAGTTCCACTTTTAGCTCCTTTAGTACCCTGAGATGTATGCCATCAGGTCCCATTTGCTTGTCCACCCTGAGCTTAGCGAGCTCTTATAGGACCCTTTCTTTTGTGAAGGGACTATTGCACACCTCCCTCCCTCTGTGTTCATGGTGCTGAGCTGTGGGCCCTGCCCTACCTTCTCCTCAGTAAATGCTGAGCAGAAGTATCTATTTATGATAGATGCTTTTCCTTGGTTTTCCTCCACACATTCCCCATTATCCCCTGTTATCTTAGCAATACCCCCTCTGGACTTTCTCCTTTCACTAATGTACAGTATCTATAGAAAGTCTTGTCTCTTTCTTTTACTGTTCATGCTAGGGTTTCCTTGGTTTTGGGCCTTTACCTGCCTTAATGCCTTCCCTGCTACCCTTAGGGAAGTTTAGTATGCCTCCCTATCTTCATACCACTGCATTCTCTTTTATTTCCTGAAAACAAGCCTTTTGGTTCTGACCTTTTCTGCTACTGTTTTTGAGAACCAAAGTGGTTTTCTCCTTCTTTTGCTCTTACTTTTCTCTCTCTAATACAATGGGATGCTGCTTCAAGTATTGCATCCTTAATGCTTGCCCACTTTACCTGTACCCCCTCACCTGTATTTCGTCTTGCCAGGCTGACTTAATTCTGCTGGCCATCTTATCAAAGTCAGCTCCTCTGAAGTCCCATATTTTTGCCTTGGAATGGGATGATTAAGTTCTACTGGCCAAACTTAACCATACCATGTGATGGTCACTGGCCCCCAGGTGATCTTCTACCTGGAGTTCAGTGATCCTTTCCCCATTGGTCAGTACTAGATCTAGGACAGCCCTGTCTCTTGTGGGTTGTTGTACCAGTTGTTTGAGGCCCTTCCCTGCAGGGAATCCACTATGTGTCTAGTTCTGGTAGATGTTTCTGCTGGTATTGACCAATCTGTATCTGGCATGTTGAAGTCTCCCATTATCAGAACCTCCCCTTGAGCTGTCATGTTTTGTATATCTTCTAACAGTAATGTGTCTTTGTTCTCACACTGGTCTGGAGGCCTGTAGACAACCCCAGTTCGTATGGCTGTCCCATTTCCTATTTCTAGGGTGACCCATAGTTCTGCTGGCTCCTTATGTGTATTCTGAATTTCTGTAGCTCTGATATTTTCCTTGACATAAAGGTCCACCCCCTCCTTTTTGCACCTCGGTCTCTTCTGATTGGTACATAGCTGGGTATTGAAGTCTTCCAAGTGTGGTTACTGGTGAACCATTCTCGCTAATAGCTACTATGTCCAGTTTAGCCTCTGTCATTGTTGCCTGCAGGTCTGGGATCTTGTTTCCCAGACTGCAGGCATTTGTGTATATGATTTTCCATTGGTCAGATTTCAGTGT
Organism: Neoceratodus forsteri; assembly: GCA_016271365.2. Classification (NCBI taxonomy): domain Eukaryota; kingdom Metazoa; phylum Chordata; order Ceratodontiformes; family Ceratodontidae; genus Neoceratodus; species Neoceratodus forsteri. The sequence continues at coordinate 31,719,260 of JADMNL010000035.1, forward strand.
GTTAGTTGTTGGGTGAGGTCCAGTGTTTCCCCTGCGTGTCATATGGGGAGCCCGACCTTTTTCCTTACCTAGTGATGCAAATGAACTACAAACATGCTGAACTCCTGTATGATCAGTAACTGAGGGGTGAGGGATGTTCTTCCTGTTTGATGTATCGGGTGCTGCACCACTCTCTCCATTTGACATTTTAAATATTCTGCAAAGACATCAAACTTCTGCCCCAATGCACTGTGTCTCTCCTTATTCAGTCCATCGAATTTAAAGAACTTTTGCTCCCCAAACTGTTGCCAGTTACCTATAAATTTGTGTCCTTTTTCCTGGCACCAGCCCTTGAGCCACATGTTTAGCTTCCCTATATCCCCTTCTCTGACCTTCTGTCTATCTGCCCCCTCTCCCAGACTGGCAGGATCTCAGAGAAGGAGATGCCGGATGAAATGGATGGCAGTTTGTCTCCCAGCTTGGTCAGGTGTTCCTTGGTCTCCACAACTGACTGGCTGGTGAGCTCATTAGTTCCCATGTGTACCAGGATGTCAATGTTTTCTCCTGCTTCCTGCATGATTTTAGCAATGTGGTCTATGTCTCTCCATGCTGATGTACCTGGGAGACATCTGACCATTGCCCCTGGCCGGAGGTAGTTATCAACTCCCAGAATCATGGAGTCTCCTATGATCAGAAGTGTTTTGAATTTCCATTTTGCTTTTTTTTATTTTGGTGTGGTGTGGTAAAGGCTGGATATCAGTTATGGCCCATGGCAGCACAGTAGGTAGGGACCTTAGGGCAGACTAGATGGGCCAGGGGGTCCTTTTCTGCCAACAGCTTCCATGTTTCTTTGTTAGTAATTAGCTGGTACATGAGCGTTATGCATTCATGTTGACATCAATTTTAAGATATTAAATATAAAGCCTATGGTACCAGTAACACAATGTTATTAACAAGTACTGCTCAAATATTCAAAATCCACAGAATCAACCGATTGACAATTTAAATCAAAAATATGTATCTCTATAGAAGTCAGGACCATAAAGAAAAAGAAAAAAAGGAATCAAACACAGAAGAAAAAGTGTGCATAAAATAAGCCAAAGCAAGGGGGGGGGGGATAGTATGTATAAGCAAGTGAGCAGCACTGAAATGCATTTTCATTATATGTACTTATGACAGGATGAAAGCTCAAGTAAAATATATGTCTTAAATATAGAAAACAGTTGAAAACAATAAAAAGGAAGGGAAAGAGACCTACATGCAGTAGAAAAGAACAAAACAGCAACAAAAAAACAAAGAAACTGACTGGCATAAAATTAAAAACAACAAAATAGTGAATGACATTTGGTAGATTATAAAGGGCAACATATCATTTGCAATAATTACATTCAAAGGATCAAGGAATATAACAAATGATGACAAGCAAGATGGTTAAATGAGGATGTGAAGAAAGTTACTCAACAACAAAAAAAAGCTAAGCATGCAATGAAATATCTGAAAACAAAAGCCAAGACAAAACATCATGGTCAGAATATTAAACATTTAAAAGAAACATGAAAGCAAAAGTAACCATTTAAAAAAGAAAATGGAACTCAGACTTGCAACAGATGCAGACAAAAGCAACAGCAAGCAATTGTGCAGTTACATCAACAGCCTAAACAAAAAAAAGGAAAAAATAAGAATATAAGTAATATTAATATTAAAGGGAAAACAGTAGAAAATCCAGTGGAGATAGCAAACCAGTGTAATGAATATTTGTGTTACTTGTTCAAACCCAGTCAGAACTCAGTCCCCTGCCCCTGTACATTACCAGGACTGCCAACAGAATTAATATAAATACAGACAACATACTGCAAGAAATTCAAATTAAAAAAAATCAGAGTGCAAAGTTTCCACTAAAATGCTGAAATTAAATATTGGGATGATCCATAGCAAGGCACCCATCTCAAAATATTTTTTGGTTTTAAATTAATAAATACAGGTTCCGGGTAAAATTCTAGAATCACTGCTTAAAGATATAAGGTAGCCACATGTCTAACAGTGATTTCACTGACAAAGAGCAGCAGTGATTCACAAAGGGACAATCATGTACCACAAATGTAATCTGTCTCTATGAAAATGTGATCCAATTCTTGGATAACAATACCTCATAGACATAATTTCTGTTATACCTTTGCAAAACATCTGCCACTGTACCACATTTGGCAGTCATTGAAAAAATGACTTCCCTAGCTATTCATCCCTGTATTATAAACAGTAGAACCAAAACCATCCAAACCATATGAAGATTCATCACTGTAAGTCTTCTGTATTATGCAGACTATGATACTTAACACTTGCAGGGTAAGTTAGTGCATCTGGACTTATTTGCTGCATGTGCATCTCAATTGATATTGGGTCCTGACCATGTTCACCCTTCCTCAAGCCAAGCTAGCTATAGTATGTCTTACAACTGATAGGTGACAACACTTTAGCTTAGGTATTACTGTGGCAAGCTGCTATTTTCAACAAGAAGTTAACATTTTAAAAAGACAGTGATGTGGACTGAGAAGCAACTTGTGCAGGTGAATCATCATGCTAATCTTGATGTTTCCAGGTTGCAATCTGTTAGCCTAACCAGTCAGATCAGAAGGGGCAAGGGACAGAGATCTAAAACAGAACTGTTTAACCCATTTGTGATTTAAAGTTACATTATGGAAATGCAGCCTCCAGAACTGGACACTGTATTCCAAATGAGGCCTCACCAGTGATCTGCACAGTGGCATCACCACCTCCTTCCTTCTGCTGGTAATACCTCTTCCTATGCACCCCAGCATCACACTGGCTCCCCCAATGCCTTGGTATATTGTTTAGCCACCTTTAGGCCATCCAATATGATTACCCTCAAATCCCTTTCCTGTTTGGTGACCATCAGTCCCCCCCATAATCATCCCCTGGGTTGATGCAACCCAAAAGCATGATATTGTACTTTTTTGCATTAAATCTCAGCTGCCAGTTTACCTAGGTCTGTCATCATTTTTTTCTACCCTTCATGGAGTGTCCACCCTGTTGCAGATCTTAGTGTCATTCACAAAGACAAACACTTTCCCCTCCAGCCCCTCTGCAATTTCACTTATGAAGACATTGAACAGGACTGGGCCCAGGTGTTTTACTGTAGCACTTCAACAGCACTAGCACCAACATCCCCCACAGCAACATCCACAATGTTGATGTCGGCATTGTACCATGGGGGTGTCGGTGCTGTTCACATCCCCAGTCTCTAGGATTATAACTCTGAGTCAGAGTTGGACCTGGGGCAGGGGAAACACTAGGAAATACACCTGTATGTTCTGCACACCAGCACAGCAACTCACCACAGACAGGCAATTTCTATTGCTATGCTGGTGTTTGCGGTGGTGGTGTCAACCTTGTGTTGGCACACTGGGCCCAGGACTGATCCCTGTGGCACCCTGCTGGTCACACTCCTTTCCTTAGACTGAGCACCATTTACCATGACTCTCTATCTTCTATCATTCAGCCAGTTCCTAACCCAGTTTACCATCTTGTGACTCACTCCCAGCCTTCCCAGCTTGTTCACAAGTCATATGTGGAACAGTATCATCAGCCTTACTAAATGCAATTCGGAAGGACCAAGGGAGGTCGACAGTGAAAATGCCGACCTCCCAGACAGCAACGGCACAATACCGATGGTATTCTGCCACCCAATCTGAAGTAAGCTATAGGGGCTCTGCCCCCCAACCCCTTGGAATTTAGGATTATTAACTCCAGGTTTGAATTGGTCCGGGGAGAGGGCAGAACACGGGAAAGTGAAACATTGAAAAGGACCATTACAGTGACTGTTGCTGTAATAGTCTTTTTTCATGTTTCTCTGTCAGGGTGTAGACCTGAAGGGGTGCACTGGTGCAGTTCATGTTTGTGTTTAAGCCCATGAAACACCCTTATCTAGTTAATGCATTTGCAGCTGTAGTCACTCTGTCAGAGCTTGTCTTTCTTGCAGCAGGTACAGTACTAAGCGATAGAAAGCAGCAATCAGCATGGGGGGGTGATGTGGGACTAGGATGGGACAGGGACCAATTAGTACAGAGCAGGAAATGATTGTTGGAGAGTAAAAGGAGCCACAACTAACATGTCCCACACATGTTCATGTCCCAGCACATGAGTGGCACAGCAATGAGACTGGTCTCTTAGGAACCTGCAGGCATCAGCAGGAGGAAAAAGGGAAGTAGGGGACTCTGCAGGTTAACTAAGATAAGGTGCCTGCTCACTCCTGTTGTTTCATTCATTGCCAGGACAAGTAAAAGACAAAGGCAGGCCAAAACAGGGCATGGGAGCAACACACTATTTTGGGCAGGTGTAAAAAGGGGAATAACAAAAAACAAAAGGGGTAAAACTAAAAGCACCCTATCAGGGGTAAAAGGTACACAAGGAATGTGTGGAAGCAAAATGGTAGGCTAAAACTGGGAATAGGAGCAACACTTGCCTAAAGTAGGTGTACAAAGGGGTATAACAAACAACATAAGGAAAAACTAGAAGCACCCTGTCAAGGGTAAGGGTATGTAAGCATTTCTAATTAATGCAGGGAGAGAAGGAACTGGGAATGCTGGGAATGGTGCTATGCAGTGGCTGTGGTGTGGCAGTTTTCAGGGAGACCTTTAGGAGATTGTAGTGATACCTCATTTGCAAGCAGCTCTCTGGGTTGAGGGAGGGGCTGGCTAGACTCCAGGCTGAGTGGGCTAGGATTTGAGGGACCTCCTTCCCCACCCAGGGGATACCAGGTTGGTCACTGTTAACTTGGAGGATGCTAGGAAGGAGGAACAACTGGACTATGGTTGGCTCTGGAAGGGTGGCGGCAGTGTGTTGGAGGTATGTTCCTCAATTGGAACTACTACAAGATCCCCACACTACTTTGGCAGGGCAGGACTGTGAGGAGGCATCCATAGTGGTGGCCAGAGAGAATGTGAGGGTCCTCTGTAGTGGAGACCCAAGGAGGGTAGGAGAGGACCCTGGAGGAGGACAAAGCAACTTCTGGTGGGAGACTCAATTGTCAGAGGAATAGATTTTGGAATAGGAAAGGGAAAAGGGGGGTGAGGGAGACCAGGCTCCTACATGGTGCCACAGCCTAGAGGGATCGGAAGCAGATCTTGGGGATCATTAGGGCAGTAGGGCCGAAGGGGGAGCTGTATGTTATTGTCCACCTGGGGACAATGACCTGCCTAGAGATGGGGCTGGGGTAGTGCAGGGGAAGTTTAGGGAGCTAAGGGGAGGTGTTAGACAGGTAGCGCACTCAATGGCTTTCACTGAGATTCTGCATGTCTACAACAGGAGAGAGGAGAGGGACCTCCACACCAGGAGCTTCAGCTCATGATTGAAGGAATGGTGCAAAGCAGAAAGGTTCAGTTACCTCGGGGACTGGGATCCACCTGGATGGATAAGGGCTTTTAGAGGGGTGATAGCCTATATCTTTCTGGAAGGGGACTTACAGTCCTCAGTGGATGGTTTAAATGCTACTTTGATGAACATTTAAACTACCTGAGAGGGGTGGCAGAAATAATTGGCAAGACCGAAACTGCCCTCCCCCCAAACTGAAGTGGAAAGTAGGGAGAAACCAAAGGGAAATGAAGCCCCCCAGAATGCAAATTAATAAAGGAAGCAGGGTGATATAAATGTAGGGGATCAGGGGCATTAAAAAGAGAGGGGGCAAAAGGGAGGGCAAAAAGGAAAAAAGGAAGATAACAGAGTGCAAACAATATCTGGAAGCCCACTTGCGTAATGCTAGAAGGTTACCAGACAAAACCTTTGCTTCTCATGTAGCAATCTGCTTGAAATCCCACGGGTACATACCAACACTAGTAAAATGTCTTTTAGGCACTCGGTGCCCTATTACTGGTGCTCACTCCCTGAGCGTCTGACCACAGTCAAACACTAGAAGGGCTCAAAGCAAGCCTAAAAGTGTACCTGCAGGAATGCAGCAGATGCTCATGCTACCATTGACCTTATACCCTACCTGAGGACGATAGATTGTGTGCGAGGGATCTGAACTAGTGATGCAGCAAATTTAAATTTTGCCTGCGGAGTGCCGGCAAAGTGGGTAAATTTGCATTGTGGAGCACTTCATGAAATATTCCTACAGAAGATGAAATTTTGCCTAAGTGAAATTTTGCCTTCCATGGGCAAAATTTCACCTTCCGTGGAGAAATTTCACCCTAGACTAGGGTATAAGTTAAATAAATAGATCCCTGGTGACTAGCGGTCCCTCCCCCCACCTGTCCCACATCACAGAAAAATCCTTGATGGCTAGCGGTCCCTCCCCCCACCTGTCCCACATTGTAATTGTCATTAAATTATCCATGGTGGCTAGTGGTCCCTTCCCTCCACCTGGTCATAACCCACCCTGCCGCCCACCGTGGAAATGTACAGTAACCCCCCCCCACCCACATCCTTCCATATCTCCTCCAACCTTTAGTCCTTATCCTGTAAAAAAGAAAAATCTCTGGTGGTAAAGTGGGGTAAGGGTTTTTGTAAATTTTAAATCCCCTCCTGAGTCCCAAAGTCCAGATCTCCAGTTCCCATACATCCTGATTCCCTGGTGATCTAGTGCCCCCACCCAGCCTCCCCAGCAGCCTGGTATCTCCACAACCCCTTCCCACCCACATCCTCAATCCCGCAGCGGCAGTCAGCAGACCAGCACAGTCCTCCCCTTTCATCCATGGCTGGCCCACCGACTAAGCTGTCAATGAATGAGCTTCATTGTGACAGCTCAGAAAGCGGGCAGGCCATGGAGGAGAGAGGAGGGCTGTGCTGGTCTGCCGCTTCCGGGATTCAGGATGAGGGTGGGAGCAGGGTTGTGGCGGGGACACCTGGCTGCTGAGGAGGCTGGGTGGGAGGGCACTGGATCACTAGGGAATTGGGATGTATGTGAACTGGGGATTGGGACTTCAGGACTCGGGAAGGGGTTTAAAATTTACAAAATCCTTAACCCACTAGACCACCATAGATTTTTTTTTTACAGGATAAGGACTAAAGGTTGGAGGAGATACAGAGGGATGTGGGTGGAGGTGGGGTTACTGTATATTTCTACGGTGGGCTGTGGGGTGGGTTATTACCCGCTGGAGGGGAGGGACCACTAGCCACCATGGATAATTTAATGACAATTACATGTGGGACAGGTCGGGGGAGGGACCGCTAGCCTCCAGGGATTTTTCTGTGATGTGAGACAGGTAGGGGGAGGGACCACTAGCCACCAAAGATCTACTTATTTAACTTGTACCCTAGTCTAAGTGAAATTTTGCCCGTGGATGGAAGGCGAATTTTGCGGCGGAAGGCGAAATTTTGCCGTTCTGCCTGGTGAAATTGTGCCACTCTGCCAGGTGAAATTTCACAATTTGCTATCTGAAATGGGTGGAATTTTCCAGATTTCTCTGTAAAGCGAATTCCGCTCACTTCGCCCACCACTACTCTTAACATGGCTGACTGATATACTTCAGTCTGTATTCTTAAGAATCTGATTATCCCCTCCTATAAAATTGTGATGGTTGCTGTAAGCCTATGTATTGTAACTAATAATTACTGTGAGCCTGTTATATTCTCCTTATACTGTCATTTTATATATATATATATATATATATATATATTTATTAGAGGCAAAAACTCTGTTTAATGCATCAGTTAGGGTTGTTCCACAGCGACAAGAGTGAATTTGGTGTAGTTGAAGAGCCCTTGGACCCCCAGCCTCATACCCTAACCGGCATCAGTGCAACATTGGGTCATCAGCGCAACTCTCACCCCATCACATGTGTAAAGAAGCAGAGGTATAGCAGAATGGGGTGAGAGAGAACCGACGACCCCAACGCGCACCCCGATGACGGTTGGGGTGTGGGCTGGGGGGTCCAAGGGGGGCTTTCAACCCTAACACTGAATTTCCTCACTTTTGTCACTGTGGAACAACCCTAACTGATGCATTAAATGGAGTTTTTTGCCTCTAATTTCCTTTCTTTTTCAGAATGAGGATGAGAAATTGTGAATGTAATGCGGTGGCGGGAGTGTGGGGCCCTTCAGACCCTGCGCTTCTGCCACATGATGTCTTGTCACACAGTAACAGGAAGAGCAATACAAATGCAGGCGCCAACAGTGACGCGCATGGTAATGTAAACATAAATGGTAAAGCAAACGCAATAGAAACGCACAAGCAGTGAAGCCAGTTAACAGTGACAGAAACGGAGATGGAAGCACGCATGTAAACGCAAGTGGTAACACATACAGTCATGGTACCGCTATTGTAAACACAAATGTTAAGTGTAACAGCAACAATAACGCCAAAGGGAACAGAAACGGAAAGGCAAATGCAAGCGCATACAGAAATGCAAACTGTAACGCGCACGGTCATGGTACCGCAATTGCAAATGCAAATGCTAACGGTAACAGCAAAAATAACGCCAAAGGAAACAGAAATGGAAACGCGAATGCAACTGCATACAGAAATGCAAATCGTTATGAGCATGGTCATGGTAACAAAACTGGAAACGCTAATGGTAATGGTAATAGCAACAATAATGGCAAAGGAAACAGAAATGGAAATGCAAACGCAAGCACATACGGAAACGCAGACCATAACGTGCACGGTCATGGTACCGCAATTGGAAATGCAAATGGTAACGGTAACAGCAACAATTACAGCAAAGGAAACAGAAACGCAAATCCAAGCGCATATGGAAATGTGAAGCGTAAAACACACGAGCACAGGAATGCAACTGGAAGCACAAATGTAATGTTAAAAACAATGATGACTCAACTCGAAAGAAAAACGCAAACGGGAGGGCAGCCGGAAACGCAAATGGTAATGTGTATGGTGACGCAAAGAAAAACACAAAGAGAAACAGTACTGTATACACAAATGGTGACAATAACACAAACACAAGCGCAAATGAAAATGGAAAGGGTAACGCACATGGTGACAAACACAGGAACAGAAACGCAAAAGGGTACGGAATAGCAAGTAGAAACGTTAAGGGTAACAGTAATGTAAGTGCACGGTCTGGTTTTCCCCACCAGCTGCATAGAGAAACACAGTGAGTACAAAGAATGTATGCATAATAATGGGTCTCGGAGCAGAAAATGAGGAGTTGGAATACTAAATTGCTTATATCTCAGGAACCATACAACGTAGAAAAAAAAAATAAATTTCTTATGAATCATGACTGTCCTGCCTAGTTTTGGTTTAGACACCTCTTGGGAGCTAAGCATTTTTCCAAAGAAAAGTCCATATCTCACACCGTTTCTGAGATACGGGCCCTGAAAGGCGCGGCGAACGCCATAATGTTATCCTATGGGAAAAAAAGAGAAGTTCGGAGTGCCATAACTTTGCCGCCCTGTAATATTTTTTCACCAAACCACCAAAAGGCACATCTGAGGATGGATGCTTTCTTCCCTCCAAATTTCAGCCTAAAAGACCAAACTGTTATTTTGCAGCAGGGTGGCAAAGAATTCCTGTCATGCAGTGGACGCCGCAATGTTAGTCAATGGGAAAAAGCATCAACTTCAGAGTACCATAACTTTGCATCCGTGTAATATTTTATCACCAAACTACCAAAAGGCACATTTCTGAGTTGTTGGCTGCCTTCCCTCTAAATTTCAGCCCAAAAGACCAAACCATTCATTTGCAGCAGGGTGGCAAAGAATTCCTGTTATTTTGGGCATAGTGTCGCAAAGTAGTGTCGTAATTTGTGAAAGGTTTCGCACAGATTTGCAAAAGTGTCGTGAGTGCGACACTACTTTTTAAAAAAATTGTAAAAACATATTTCTAGGGTGTTTAACCCCAAGATAAGGACATGCCTAGCATCCTCAGGGCTCGACTAGGTAAACACAAAAATAATTGTATCCCTAGAGGGTCCCAATTTTAAATGGCAAGCATTTTTGTGATCACCAACTGAAAACAAAATGGCGGATTTGTGACACTACTAGGGCCATTTGTGACACTAAAAAGTGCATTTGTGAAATGGTCGAACTTTTTGTTAACATTTCCCATTGATTTATAATGGGAAATTGTTTTTTGAATAACTTTTGAACCGTTTAATATTTTTTCACAAAATCTTCAGAAGGCACATCAGGGAACCCGGCCGCACGTTCCCTAAAGTTTTCAGACCAGTCGCACAAACTGTGTGACCTGTAGGCATGAGCAAAGAATTTAAAAAAGGGTAAATAAGCGCTCAGATCTCACTTAATAACTCTGCAGCCGTATATCTGAACAGTACAAAAGTTGGCAGATCCCAGGATGTATAGTTCTTGATTGTATATTCCAAATTTCAGGCAAATCTGTTGAACGGTTGCAAAGTTATTAAGGTGCAAAAGTTTAGGTTTAACATGTATAGGGCTCCTCAACCCTAACTATGGTAGCACTATTGTGCTACCATAACATATATACTGTATATAGATATATATATATATATATATATATATATATATATATATATATACTGCTGTGATTCCTCTACTGTTGTAACTAATTCCGGTCACCCCTGAAAAATGAACTTCTGGCCTCAGCGGGCTTACCAACTTATCAAAATGCTAAATAAAATAGAAGTCAAGGCCTAGATGCCATCATGGCAGAGACCAAACTGGATACTGTGGCCATTACTGAGTCATGGTGCACTGAAAACCATGACTTGAACATGGCCATACCATGCTATATTCTATTCAGTAAAGACAGGGTCGGAAGGAAAGCAGTGGGTGTGAAGCTTTACATGAGGGAAAGCATAAAAGTAACAGAGATACAGGGAATACAGTGTGACAGAGGTACTACTGGCCACCTGGAGATTTGGAATAGAGCAACTGTTCACACTGGTATGATCTACAGACCTCTGAGGTGGGAGAAGAGTTACATAATGTGCTGGTTGAAGTCATTGGCAAAATGACAGAAAAAGGAAGGTGCTGCTGGCGGGTGAGTTCAGTCTGCCAGATGTAGACTGGAGCCTCCCAGGTGCAACATCAACAAGAAGCAGAGACATCCTGAACTCCTTGGAGGGGGTGTTCCTCAGGCAAAAAGTCATTGAACCCAGTCATAATAGGGCAATACTGGACCTGGTACGCACTAATAGGGACAGTGTTGCAGACACCAAGGTAGGAGACCACCTGGAGACCAGTGATCACCGTACAGCATGGTGCAATATAAGGACAGCTGTAGAATCAGTCCCTTTATTTGTATGAACATATGACAGTCCTTTATTCAACATATTGTGCTTCTGTGAGTGGTACTGTTGAAAGAGTTAGGACTTCCACTTGTTCCTCTGCTCTGATCTCTGTAATGTCAGATTCTTTTCTTGCTATCCTCTTCTTCTTCTTCCTCCAATATTTCTGCCACCTCTTTCCTGATTTCTTCTTAACCGCTTGGGTTTTGTTTACCTCTGTGGGCGTGGGGGAGGGACTTATCAGATTATGTTGTCTGCTTTTCCCATCCCCTTCTCTCTCAAAAAAATTGTGTTCCCCCTTGTGCAAGATCTGTTCATCTAGTGCACTCTTTAGAAAGTTGCTGATTTGTATTCATTCTTGCCAGTCTCCTGAAGAAGGCAAATCAGTGTCTCCTCTTGTTCCATTGTCAGTTATAGACAGTACATTGCTTTCTTTATAGTCTTTATCATCCATTTCCGGTGTTTCAAGTTTGTATACTTTAACTTCATCTTGAGATTTGTTCACTTTGTCAGATATTTCCTTTAGAGCGTTTATTTATTTATGTATGTATGTATTTATTTATGTATGTATGTATGTACAGTATTTATGCATGTATGTATGTATTTACTTATGTATGTATTTATTTATGTATGTATGTATTTATGCATGCATGCATGTATGTATGTATGTATGTATTTATGCATGTATATATTTATGCATGTATGTATGTATTTATGTATGTTTTTATTTATGTATGTATTTATTTATCTATCTTTTGTTTATCGGGTAAACATGTGAGCCAAGGCCCTTTTTTGTATGCAACCCTTTCCCTCCTTCGGTTTGATTCTTTTTTTCCCCACATTTTTTTTTGTTCACTTTTGCAGTATAGCCTCCTTTTTTTATACTTAGTTTATTGGTAGACCATATGGTACACATCAACTTAGATTTTATACAGAATTTAAAAATCATGGTTTGCTATGGTAACATTTACATTTGGCAACATTTCTCTCCTAAAATAAGTAGGTATACTATAGAACTTTTGGGCTAGGAAAATAAAAATATCAGAAAATAAAAATTATCTGGAATCAGTGTAACAAGTAGGTTACAATTACTGTTCTAGGTAGACTGCACATTAAAAATCATTCTAACACAAGTTATTTCATTTTGTAGGCTCTATAGGCTAATACTAATACTACTTCCCATTCCTTTTCTTTCTGCGAGGAGGGAAAACAAAGGGTTAATTGGATTTTTCTCTAGAGGGGAGATTAGATATTCCCTCATCAGGGGCTTAAGGGCAGTCTCTATAACTCTCTTGTCTTTTTTCCTCAGCTGGCTGGTGATTATGTTACTCTAAGCTGTTTACTAGATCTGGTCCAGGTAAAGTTCCCATCTTGTCCAGTGGGTGACAAAGGATTCCATCCTGTTGTGGAGGGCATAGGAAAACTGTTCATTATGCTGAATTTTGGAAGTTAAATCTTTCCAGTCAGGCATTGTAGGCAGGTCCTCTTGGAGCCACTTCTTTGTTATTGATTTGTATGCTGCACACAACAAGATGGACCACAAGTAGAGGGTATCTTTCCCCTTCATACCACCCAGTAGAATGCCCAATAGACAGTGCTCACTTGTCAAATTGGGTGGGATGTTCAACATCTTGGAGATATGGATGGCTATTTGTGACCATAATCTGCTTAGTTTGGGGCAGTCATGGGAGATATGTTTCTGGGAGGCCCTTATTTCCCCCACATCCCCTCCAGCAATGTGCCCCGGTACTCGGGACTCTACGTGACACCACTGTGAGGACCAGGAAAAACCTACTTCAGACCTTCCACACAAACTCTCTTCAAGTAGGAGAGGAGGAGGTGGACCATGTTCCCTTCCAGACTCCCTTCCAGTCTTTCTGATTTACTGAAAGATTAAGCTCACGCTCTCAACTAGTCTTAACTGATTCTGCATAGTGCTGAAGTGTCAGTGTCAGTATCAGTATCAGGGATTTGTATATTTTGGATATAGTCTGCTTCCCCTGTGTGGAGGTCCATATTGATATGTATGGTGTTGGATCATCTAGGAACATTGGGTTTATGTCTTGTTGTTTGAGCATTTTAGAAATATAGCCCCTCATCTGGTAATAGTATAATTTACCTCCTATGGTCCATCCATAATTATTCCAGCCTTTTTCAAACCCTATTATATCATTCCCTCGTAACAGTTGCCAGGGAGCGGTAAGGCCCCTGGCGACTTGCTTCTCATACCAACATTTATAATGTTTGGGAAAACATTGGGGGGAGTCTATAAACCATTGGTATTTCCAGAGATGTTTCTGTACTGCTCAACTGTAAAGACCCCTCTGCCAGCCCTCTAGTACAGAAGCTGTGGCTTAAGGACTTGTTGAATAGCTTTTTTTAATGAGTGTGGGGAGAACATGGACGCTGGTAGTTGGACTGACAATGGTCTTGCTAAGTCAATCTGTTTCCAGTGTGCTTTGTAAGTATGATGTCCACACAGTAATGCCACTCGCATTTGAGTTGCGATCCAGTAGTAGTTCAAAGAAGGCAGGGCAACCCCCCCCCCAAATCCTTTGGTACTAATCCTGGGTTTCTTGCCATTCCATTGAAAGGCCGAAAATTATTTTTGCCACAATAGAATTTCCTTTGGTATTATTGAACAAGGGACACACTGAAAAATATATAGGAGCCTAGGTAGAGCAATCAATCAATCAATCAATCAATCAATCAATCAATCAAAATCTTTATTTATTCAGGCGAACATCATTGAGCATAGCTCATTTACAAGATGGACCTGAGTGGTCATAACAAAAAGGTTACAAGTTGTATACAAAAACATGATACTGAATAAGCACAAATACAATAATTTATGAGTGAGACAGATGTACAAATATTTACATATATACAGGGCAAAGGACAGTAAACCTAAAACCTAATAAAGGAGAGAAACAAACAGTTTAGTAGGGATAAGGCTAGGATAATGGTACATGGGTGGGCATATATGTATGAGGTTTGATGGGGAATGGGCTAGAGGAATGATAGAAGAATAGGGAGGAGCTTTAAAAGAGGGGGGTGGAGGAGAGAGGGGGTGTGGGAGGAGTGGGGGTGTGGGAGGACTAGGCCTTGTGGAAGCAGTTGCACAAATCTGGGAATAGGCTGGTGTACAGCTTTTTGAAGGATGTTAGAGGAATCAGTGTATCCAGTTTCAATGACTTTTGAAGAGAATTCCAGATAAGTGCCAGGGAATAGCAGATTGCAGCTCTTCCATACCGGGTGCAGGTGATAGGAATCTTCAGCAGGATCAGTTTGTTGATCCTCAAGGTGTAAGGCCTGGATGTGATCCGTTGAAGCAGTCTGAGATGGGAAGGGAGTTTGTTTGTCAGAGCTTTGTAGATCCAGATAGCAGCATTTTTTTCTTCTATGTTGCAGGGATGTCCAACTGACTGCATTGTAGAGAGAGCAATGATGGGTGCTGGAGGGAAGGTCAGTAATGAATCTAATAGCTCTATGATACAGGGTGTCTAATTTGTTTAAATGGGAGAGGGAGCAATGACCATAGAGGAAGTCAGCATAATCAATGAGGGACAGGAATGATGCTAGGATTAATCTTTGTTTGGAATCTTTGGTCAGGTAGTGTTTGATCCTATAGAATAGACCAAGTCTTTGTCTTAGCTTTTTCAGGAGCTCTTCAATGTGGGTAGTATAGTCAAGTTTATTGTCTATCCATACTCCTAGATATTTGAATTTGTCTACATATTCCAGATTTTCACCAAGGATGGTAGAGAGTTGTGGAGGGTGAATGATGGGATAGTGGAAGAGCAGTTCTTGGTGGCAAAGAACATAGCTTTGGTTTTCTTGGCATTTAGTAGTAATTTCTTTTCTAATAGGTTGTGCTGAAGGAGGGAGAATTCAGACTGTAGAAGCTCACAGGCTTTTGATGGTGAGGGATTGCTCACATATAGTACAGTGTCATCTGCAAAAAGGTGGATATTAGATTGTGAGAGATTGGAATCAATATTGTTGATGTAAATGGCAAAAAGGATGGGACCCAGGATGGAGCCTTGCGGTACACCTCTTAGGAGTGGTTTAGAGGTAGATAGATCACCTTCATTTTTTACCAGTTGTAATCTTCCGGAGAGATAGCATCTGAACCATTTAAGAGAGAGTGAGTCAAGGCCTATGGAGTTCAGAGAGGAGATTAGAAGTTCATGATCCACGGTGTCAAAGGCTTTGCTTAGATCCAGAAACACAGCACAGGTATTATTCTTTTTGTCTAAGGCAGTCTGCCAGTCATTTGTGACTTTTGCTAGTGCAGAGATGGTGCTATGCATAGATCTAAACCCAGACTGAGCTGGATTAAGGAGATTGTTGGTATCAAGGTAGGCAGTTAACTGAGAGTTTACCAGCTTCTCAAGCATCTTGGATAGTACTGGTAAGATGGAGATGGGTCTATAATTGTTGAGGTCCGTGGGATCACCTGCCTTAAGTAATGGAAACACTTGAGTTGTTTTCCATATTGAGGGGATAGAACCAGTGGCAAGTGACAGATTGAAGAGGTGGGTGAGGGGGGCGGTTAAGGCATGCAGTGCTACTTTTAGAAAGTAGGGATCCAGGGAGTCTGCACCTGCACTTTTGGTTGTATCTAGCTGAGTAGAAGGTCTTCTACTTTTGAAGAATATTGATTTGAATGAGAATGTGGAAGCAACCTTTGTCCCTCAGTAGATTGTAGGTTTAGTGATGATCTTAATAGGTTTGCAGGAGAGGAGTCGAAAGCCAGGCCAGCTGTAGTGAAATGATCGTTAAAGGCATTCAAGATATTTTGCTTGTCAGTGATTTCAATACTATTTAGTTGAATTTTGGGTGGTAAGACAGGGGTAGAAGTTTGACCTAGGATGCCCTTTATGGTACCCCAGAACCTGGAAGGGTTGTGATAGGAGGCATCTAGTTCAGCTGTGTAGAAGGCAGCCTTGGCATTTCTTACTTGTTTTGTGCAGGAGTTTCTGGCTTTTCTGAATTGAAGCCAGTCATTTGGGTCCTTTGTCTTTCTTGCCCTTTTCCAGAGTTTGTCTCTGGCAAGCATTAATACATCAGATCCAATGGGGATATCTCTGAGAGTTTCCCCCTCCATTGAGGTACAAGACAGGGGTGCCCCATCTCCTCTTTTGTTTGCCCTCTATATAGAGCCCTTAGACCATTATTTTTAATGAGAGAGTACAGGAGTAAAAAGACAGGAGAAGGATATTCCACCTCCCCATGTCTTGTTTTAACTGGGACAGCAGTGGGGAATAGTTTGGTGTGAATAGATGAACTAGATCTCTAGGTATTACTGTTCCCAAATATCTAAGAGCTCATTGGTCCCATTTCACATCAAATGTGCTTCTCGTTGATTGAGGGGGTATAAAGTTGAAAGGGAGGATCTCCGATTTGTTTGTGTTAAGTGAATAACCAAATAATGTTGCAAAGTCATGGATCCTTTTAAATAAAGCCGACATGGAGGTTTCTGGGTCTGCTAGGTACACCAAAATGTCGACTGTGAATAATGCTAGTTTATGTTCATTATTTGCTAGCTGTATTCCATTTATATCAGGGGACTCTCATATATAATGGTCTAAGGGCTCTATATAGAGGGCAAACAAAAGAGGAGATGGGGCACCCCTGTCTTGTACCTCAATGGAGGGGGAAACTCTCAGAGATATCCCCATTGGATCTGATGTATCCTCTGTGGACTTTATAAAATGTAAATATTGTTTCTATAAATTGCATTGGGAAACCAAACAAGGCAAGGACCCCCCACAAGAAATCCCAAGAGACCATATCAAATGCCTTTTCGGCATCCAAACTTAATAAAAGGGTGGGAGAATTTTGCTTTTGAGTATGTTCAATTAAATAGATAGTATGTTTAATGTTGTCCTGGCTTGCCTACCTGGTATGAATCCACATTGATCATGATGGATTATGGACGGGATAAATTGCATAATGCGTCGGGATAGAATAGATGAAAATATTTTATAGTCCGTGTTTAAAACAGAAATGGGTCTATAGGATGGGCATAATGTGGGGTCCTTGCCTGACTTGGGGATAACAGAAATGATGGCTTCATTCCAAGAGGCAGGGGTCATTCCTTCTTTAGTAGTATATGGGAAAAAACCTTCACTAGTAGGGGTACTATAGTTTTGGGGAATGTTTTATAAAATTCCCCCAGGAGTCCATTGGACCCCGGGCATTTTCCTGTCTTCAGTGACCCTATTACCTCTTCCACCTCCCGACATGTTATTGGTTTTATTAAAAAGGATCTTTGTTGGTGAGTAAGAGTTGGGAGTTG
This sequence comes from Neoceratodus forsteri, assembly GCA_016271365.2. Lineage (NCBI taxonomy): Eukaryota > Metazoa > Chordata > Ceratodontiformes > Ceratodontidae > Neoceratodus > Neoceratodus forsteri. Next base: position 31,736,723 of record JADMNL010000035.1, read on the forward strand.
TAGGGGGAGAGAAAGTCTGAAATAGCCTGATCGGAGACCTTGGGTCCTGGGGAATATAGTTGAGAGTAGTAAGCCAGGAAGGCTGCTGATATACCTGAGTAGGTCGTTTTGAGTTCATTAGAGGAGGAGTGTCTGATCTTAAAGGATACCTAAACAAGCAGTTTTTTAAAACATCAAACTCCAAAATCTGGCTTCATTGAGAGGTCAAGTAAAGGCTACTGTTTACATTTATGCTAAAACTGCATTTATGTAAATAACATAAATGCAGTTTCATAGGTTCGGAAAAATGTAAACATCAGCCTTTCACTTACAAAAAATAGTCTTGCCTTCTCCCTAAGATGTCTGCCAACTGTGCTAAGTGATGAGTCATAATGACAGAGACCAATATATATTCCTATAGGCTAACTAGTTCTTATTTCCCTCTTTGTTTTGAATTGTTTTACCAGAATGATCAACACCATGTGTTAACATGTGGATTATTTTGATCACTACACATGTTAGGCTATGATTTTGTTCATTTTATTTACTTTAACTTGCAAAAATGTTTGGCAATCTCGCTGATTTTCTCTTTGGCAAACTGCAGAACAGTACAACACTTCAAATTCCTGATGATCTAGTGATTATGTGATGCCCTGAATTTTTTTTGTTAACCAGGAGAGAGACACTATGCTGAAACCTTGTTTACAGATGTGGTCTGGCAGCACAAGGAAGTTAAGTGACTTGCCCAGGGTCATACAGCGAAGTACTAGTCTGGTCCAATTCCAAAGCTCATGCATTCTTGTTAATCCACAAAAAAAAAGCTTCTCTTGTATTCTTTTTCCAAGTGAACCCCTTGCACCTAGCCTGGCTTCTGTTGAACACCCCACCATCCATACCATGTCCTTAGTACTGCCTGGGGCTGCATATGAGTCTGTGGTCTCATGTAGAAAATATCACACCTCATACTGTAATCGTATACCTCAGAGAGTTGTGCGTACCTACACGAATATGGATCATCAGCTGGCACTGTTATAAAATACCTCCCATATCACACTTAAATCCACTTTTTCAATTTTTGACTTCTGCTCCCACAGTAAACATTGAGTGGATCACCGCCCTTCTGCACAGTGAAGGCAGTATGCACAGTTCCCCTGTTATGTTTTTGTCCTGCCTCATTAACCAACAATTGGGTCTTTGTGGAGGGCCCGAGCAATAAGCCTCAGGACTCACCAGAAAAACTGCTGTTCATGCCCTCATAAGGGCTGTACTTACTATGGATAACAATATTATTAGCAGGAGAGGCATAGTAATGCCTTGAGTGAATCCACCAGACTTCCAGTGTCAGTCTACTTCTTTATCTGTGATCTGCAAAACCCCGCAGGACAGTTCCCTGCAAATCTTCTCCAGTACTTTTTAGTGCCCTACTCCACAATGTGAGCTGGTAGGCTACCACCCTTCTAAATCTTGAATGATCTATACACAGCTCCCTCAATACTGTCCTAACAAACCTGAGCATAATCTCCTTACACTGAATTCAAGTAACACTTTAAGTGCAGCCCTGCCACTGAGTATTTGTCATTGCTGGCTGCTCTCATTCACTGTCAGGTAGTGATCATGGTGCTGGCAGCCCTACATTTCAGATCTCACAATGATCTGCTAAACATCCCCTTTCCTGTCTTCCCCTAATCTGAACATAGCTGTACCCTGTTGGAATGGCCTCTTCAGTCCCTCTCTGGCATTCATTCTTCTCTTCTGCTCCCCACTCCAAAAACTGGTGAGCTCACTACCCTTCTGCATCATGAATGTGGTTAGTACAGTTGCCTGTGTCATTTTTACATATTAATAATAAACATGATCTTCTGGCAAGCCAGGCTGATAGCAGCAGAGCACAAAGGGAAACATAGGCATTCCTACCCATGTAAGATCTAATTCACCTATAATTATGCACTAGTAAATGACATGCATAATGATGTGCACACCCATCATTTAATAGTGCCTAATCAAAGGTAGACTAGATCTTTAAAGGATAGGAAAGCCTATAATTCCTCTTGTCCCCTGCTGCTATCAGCCTGACTTACTGGAAAGATTTGTTTATTTTTGATATATCAAAAAACTTGGGGACTGTACTACCTACATTCATGATGCACAAGGGTGATGAGCTCATCAGTTTTTGGGGTGGGGAGAAGTAGTGAGAATGAATACCAGAGGGGGACTGAGAAGGCCACTCCTGTAAGGTACTGCTATATTCAGGGAAGGGGGAAGACAGAAGGGGAGAAATATGAGCAGATTACTGTGAGAAACAAGATATGGGGCTGCCAGCACCATGATCACTACCTGACCCTATTGTCCTGGCCAACAATCCCCTTCCCATAAAACCAGTTAATGCAATCGTCCAAGGCTGTGTGTGTGTATTAATGTGTGAATTGGCTGCCACTATACATTCAGTCACTTCACTACCAGTCTAGCATTGCTTGTAAAGCACTTTGGGATACAATGTGTATGAAAGCACTATATAAATACTAATTCTTATTACTATTATTTCCCACGGATAAAGATGAGAAGACAAGACAAGCATATTTTTGAAAGTATGAACTCTGGCATTGGACTACAGAAGAACGTTGCTACAAACAAGTGGTGGATCTATGGGGTGGTGAAGGGTGTGGCTGTAACCCCCTTCCCATTGTAAAGTACTTGCTTACTGCTGCTGCATTTCACTTTGTTAAAGAAGTCTGATTTATTGATTGTACAAATGTTTACAATTAAAAAATATGGATTACATTTGTAGTTTCAGTCAAAAACATACTAGAAAAGCATAACAGCAGAAAATATAAAGGTTTCATAAAACTGTTAAAAAGTGCATATCAAATATGTACACACTCCCAGCACCCCCATTGTAGCATCTTGGATCTGCCATAACCACTAGACTGCCAGGTTATTCAAGATGTGTACTGCACTGTGGTTTGCCAAAGAGAAAGTGGGTTGGTTTAAAACACAATTTCAGCGTGTTAAAGTAAACAAAATGAACAGAACCATAGCCTAACATGCGTATTGATTTAAATAATGCACATAGTTTTGACCATTTTGGTGAAACAATTCTATACAAAGGGAAAAAAGAACTAGTTAGCACTAAAGAGCCATATAGCTCTCTGACTTTGGCTCCAGTGATGTCATCACTTAACACATTTGGCAGCCGTTTTAAGAAGCAGGTAAGACAGTTTTTTTTGAAACTGGAAGGCTGATTTTACGTTTTTCAAATTCTTTGGAACCACATTTAGGTAACTTATATAAATGTAGTTTTAGCATTAATGAATTTAGCAGCCTTTCCTTTAGTCCTGTTTTAGGTCAGTTTTTGAATAGTTTGTTGTCAAAATGTTGTTTAGGTATCCTTTAAGGATTGTAGCTTTGGCTGTATGTGCCCTTAATTGGCCTGCCATTATTTTTAAGTATCTAGGTCCTCCATCAACGAAGTTATGTCCTAGATACATTAGTTTTTGTTCGATAGAATAATCTAGGATAGTATTTAGTTCTTTCTTAAGTCTAGCTAATTGTTGATTTTTGACTCTACTAACTTGCTGGCATTGTTGTTCCTCCAGTTCTTTGATTTTGACTTCTAGGGAGGTTCTCTGTGCTTCACACTGTTTCTTTGCATAGGCAGAAAGTGCTATTGATTTCCCTTGAAGAATAGCTTTATTAGTGTCCCATAGGATAGTTGGGGTAGCATCTTCAGTGTCATTATCTATCAGGTCCTGTTTTATGGTCTCCTCTGCCTCCCTTCTGTTCCCTTCCTCTCTAAGGAGAGACAAATTTAGTCTTGAAAAAGTGGTTTTCTTGGGTTCTTCCGTTCGTACCTTAAGAAATAGTGGGGAGTGGTCTGAGAGGACAAAGTCGCCAGACCAGGCCTTTTGTAGCATGCCGATATGCTCCCTGGAGACTAGGAAAAAGGCTATAAAAGAATAAGTGCCATGGGCCTGAGAATAAAATGCATGCCTAGGTGCTGAGCCATTTAAATAAGGCCATTCATCTCCATACCCCAATTCCTTAAGTATTTTCCCCACCTCTCTCGCAGTTTTGGATATTTTCCCCTTGTAGATCTGTGAGTGATACTGAGATTGAGATCTCCTGCAGAGATAACCTGGCCCTCTGCCCACTGTAATAGTAGTAGAAAAAAGCTCTTATAAACTGACAGTTCTGTAGCTGGTGGGAAGTATGTGGATGCCAGGGTAACTTTCTGACCTGCCAGGGTGCCCTTAAGTATGACATAGTGTCCTTCTTTATCTATGATCTTGTCATGTAATTCAAAGGGTGCTCCCTTTCTGATTAGTATTACTACTCCTCTTTGACGTCCCCCCTTATAGGAGGAGGCCACCACGTGGGAGAATCCACACTTTTCAAACTTTTTGTGTTCTATCTGCAAGAGGATGGGTCTCTTGTAGGAGTGCAATATTTACTCCCCCTCTCTTCAGGTACTGGAATAGCTTACTTCGCTTTACTGGATTAGTAATACCATGCACGTTGTAAGTGCAGATAGTATACGTTTGCGCCATTATTTGTATAATATAGGATCTCCTTCTGTGAGGGCCTCTTCCCCCCTCCCCAGCCCCCAGAGCCAAAGCAATTTTCCCTGAAAGCTCACAAAGCTCTTCCACTGAATCGATGTGTTGTGGCTACGTGCTGATTCCTTTAGCCCACAACAATAAAACAGTAAAAAGGATGCCAACAGGGCAACAATTGTAACAGTAACTGTTCTGAACTCTTGTAACATCACAATGTTTTTGTGCTTCCAAGGCTGGAGGCTAACAACTCTAGTCTGCCTCTGTATCTTCTCTTTCAGGAGAAGATTGAGGAGGCATGCTTGCGCTTCCATTTCTGGAATACCTCCTCCGGAGCTTTGTTGGAAAGAGAAAAAGATCTCAATAAGAATGTACATTTAGGTGCAGTACCACATGTCACGGAGCGGATCTCACATCACCCTAAACTCAATTCATTTATATTGCTGGTGTTTTACAGAAGCAGAATAGTTAAAGATTTATAAAAAACAAATCAAAATGAAAGAAAAAAACACTATGGTTCTCAAAAGGAGTGGCGGGGAAGGCAAGGGAGAAAAAGATAGCATTCAGGAAGTATAAGGAAACACAGAAGGAGCAGGACAGAGAACTGTACCAGTTAAAGCAGAAGAAAGCGGAGAAGGCAGTCAGAATAGCCAAGGCCCAAACCAAGGAAAAGATAGCCAACTCGGTTAAGAAGGGGGATAAAACCTTTTATAGGTACATTAGGGAGCAAAGAAAGACTAAGGCAGGGATACTGAGGCTGAATAAAGAGGAAGGTGGTTGGGCAGAGAGTGACAGTGAAAAAGCAGGGATACTGAACGAATACTTCTGCTCAGTATTCACAGTGGAAAAGCAGGGGGAGATACCTAATCCAGTCAATAGAAGCACTCTGGATAGGGGGTTGATATAAGTCCTTTCACAGAAGAAAGGGTTCTGAAAGAACTCTTAAAACTGAAGGTGGATAAAGCAATGGGGCCTGATGGGATTCACCTCAGAATTCTAAAAGAACTAAGGGAAGAACTAATAACATCACTGACTACCCTTTTTAATAAATCATGGGAGGATGGTGTGGTACCTGAGGACTGGAGGAGGGTGGATGTGATTCCCCTTCACAAAAGTGGGAGCAAGACAGAGGCAGAAAACTACAGACCTGTCAGTTTGACCTCAGTTGTAGGGAAAATGATGGAATCACTTCTGAAGGAAAGAATTGTTGAGTACTTAGAGGCCAGTGGGGCACAGGACACAAGGCAGCATGGATTCACAGCGGGAAGGTCATGTCAGACAAATCTAATTGATTTCTTTGACTGGGTGACCAAAGTAGTAGACCAGGGAGGGGCTGTGGACATGGCCTACCTAGACTTTAGCAAGGCATTTAACACAGTCCCACACAAAAGATTAATAAACAAATTAGCCAGCCTGGGAGTGGGTCTCAGGATAAAACACTGGCTGGACAACAGGACACAGTAAATGGAGTCCACAATGAAGAAAGAAGGGTTACTAGTGGGGTACTGCAGGGTTCAGTACTGGGGCCGGGCCGGGCCTTTTTAATGTCTTTATAAGTGACATTTTTTTTGAGTTGTTTAACCAGGAGTAGCACACTAAGCTGAAAGCTTTTTTTACAGGTGCGACCTGGGAACACAAGGAGGTTAAGTGACTTGCTCAGGGTCACACAGTATGTAAGTGTCACACAGTATGCAAGTAGAAGTTGTGGGATTCAAACGCAGGTCTGGTCTTCTGGATGTCACCAGATTTGCAGCTCAGAACCTTAACCACTGCGCTATACTGCCTCTCTTGCAGAGAGACTGGAAGGGAAAGTATGTTTCTTTGCAGATGACACAAAGATCTGCAACAGGGCTGATATGCAAGATGGGGTGAAAAGGATGAAAAGGGACTTGGCAAGGTTGGTGGAATGGTCAAATGTAGGGCAGCTTAGATTCAACGCAAAGAAGTGCAAAGTAATGCACCTGGGAAACAAAAACCCAGGGGAAGAGTACACAATGGGGGGGTGAGATACTGACAACAACAAAAATGGAAAAGGACCTGGGGGTAGTCATATCAGACGACCTAAAGGTGGGTCAGCAATGTGAGATGGCAGTAAGGAGGGCTGGGGGGATACTGGGATGTATAGAGAGAGGCATCACCAGTAGAAAACAAGAAGTTGTTGGCTCTCTGTACGGACAGTTGGTAAGAACACATCTGGAATACTGTGTACAATCCTGGAGACCCCATCTCTGCAAAGACATAGACAGGGTGGAGGCTGTCCAGAGGAGCGCAACCAAAATGGTGCAAGGTCTGCACCAGAAGACATATGAAGATAGACTAAAGGAGTTTAAGATGTATAGCCTCGTGGAAAGATGGGAGAGGGGGGACATGAATGAATGAAACTTTCAAATATCTCAAGGGAAACAACAAAGTCCAAGAGGGTAGCATCTTTCAGAAAATTAGATGTGCAAGAACAAGGGGGCACAATTTGAAGCTAGAGAGGGGATGGCTCAGAGGTAATGTGAGGAAGTATTTCTTCACAGAGAGGGTTGTGGATGCATGGAACAGCCTTCCTGAGGAAATCGTAGAATCAAAAACAGTGGGGGAATTTAAGAATGCATGGGACAAACATAAGGTAATTCTAGTGGGGGGTAGGAGGAAGTAGACTGTTGGTTAACTAGGATCTGCACTTTATCCGTTAGGTAGGGAAATGGTCAGACTAGGTGGGCCAAGCAGTCCTTATCTGCCATCAAATTCTATGTTTCTATGTTTCCCCCTTTCTAGTAGTATCTTGTTAAACCCTCCTTCTTCCCCTCCTCTCAATTGCATGGAGAGGCCCGAGAAGTAGAGCACACCAAGATGAGCTACCCGGCTGCAAAGAGACATGGATTTTAGGGAAGGGTGTATCTCCAGCATTTAGTTATGATGCATTTCTTTACTCCCGCCCCCCCCAGGTTTTGCACATCATTATGTTGCCATTTCAGGGTAAATGCTCAAACAGACAGTGGCGTGGTCTTTATATTTAGTAGGCCATACATTGTTGTCTCTGTAAAAAAAAAAAAACTGTCTCTGGAGACTTGGTCTATTTGCTGTAAATCCGGCATTATTTTGTGACGGAGAGGGCTGGAGTATTTTCAGTTTCCAGCCCTTCCAGCTGCCGCTACTGTCATCTCAATCCCCCCCCCCACCGGCAGTCCAGACACATTTCAAGTTCTTCTCGTGGCATAGTTATTTAAATAATGCTCACTTAGCTTGGATACTGCCTGTGGGAACATCTGGGAGCCATTGCCAGGAGAAAAGAGGTTTGACAATCAAAGTTTAAGGTAGTGTTCCTTCAGGCTGGTTTAATCTCTGATGCGGTCTTCTTTGACAGAAGCTGTTGGATCCGGTTGAGGGCCTCTGCATGCTTCAATAATTTGGTTCCTGGGCATTTCCTTGCTACTGCATGCTGCCATTGTGGTCCTCTCTTCCCATCATTTTGGTTCCTGGTGTCTGCAATGGGGATTTGTTTTTCTTTAAGTGCTGCCTGTGCCTCCTCCACCGTAGTGTATATTTTTGTGCCTTCCTCCAAAAAAACCCTCAGGTGGGTCAGATACGGCGTATGGAATCTGATGGATTTTTCTTTCAAGGCTTGAATGATTGGGAGAAATCTTATGCACTGCTGCTGGACCTCTTGGGGATAGTAGTGATCCAGGAAGAGTCTGTGAGCTAAATATGTAATCTCTTTTTTAGCCCATGCTCATTGCAATAAATCTTCTTTAATGCTGAAAGAACTTACACTGAAAACAATTGACCGCAGATGAGCTGTTGGGTCTGAAGGCTTAGCTTGTAGACAGTGATGAGCTCTCTCAATATGCAGCCAGTAGTTAGGTAGCTCTAATATGTCTCTGAGGAGATTTTCTATGAAGGGACCATCAGAAGTATCTCTTTCCCCCCAGGCAAGCCATAGAGTCATAAATTGTCTCTGTGAGACCAGCCCTCGAGGTCCAGGCATTTAGCTTGCAGATCTGCCATTCGCATGACCAGGGAGTGCACTATTTAGGAGAGCTGGGTGGCTACGTCCTCTGTCTCTGTTGCCCAGTTCTCGATCTGCTCAGTTCTAGTCTCCACAATTGAAAATTGTTTCTGCATGGCTTGAAATTCTTGCTTGTTCTCTCTGTGAGACTCCTGGATCTCATTTAGTAAGGTTTCAAATCAGGATCTGGTTAATTGTTCACTTTCCTCTTCTGTATCGTAGTCGGCCATGTGTGAGCTGGATGGAGGGACAGATCGGCTGGGGGATTCTTCTGCAAATCGTAAGCCATCCATCGGTTTGGGTTTATTGCTGGCTTGATTTCGGCCTCTATGCTGTTCAGTACGTCGTCCTCCTGATTTAAAGGACATTTTGGTGTAGATTTTTGCAGATTTTGAAGGATTTTATCAATGATTGAGTGCAGGGCTATTAGGTTCAGGCTCCTAAGCACTCTGTGACGTCACTGGAAGTTGCAGTATAGCCTCCTTGTCACTTTTTTTGGATGATTATTAAAATAAGAGCCAGTGAGAATGCATGCAGTAGCCCCACCCTAATATTGAAGGGATAGGAAAATTCCAGTACATGCTTAGAATGTAAAAAAAACACCATCATCTGATCAGGATTGTCCTGTTTCTATTGGTGAATGGATATAAGTTTTGAACAAATTCTCACTGGCTCTTATTTTAATAATCATCCAAAAAAAGTGACAAGGAGGCTATACTGCAACTTCCAGTGACGTATGTGCTTCCACCCACACACACACCCTTTTTTCCAAGTTTAAATCTAGGTTAAAAACATTATTTTTTATACCTATCCTTTCACTCTTAGATGTTATTATTATTATTACAATCTTGTTGTCAATTAATTATAATTATGGTGATGGTTGTCTGAAACTGCAATCACACAAGTTATTTTTTTTTTCTTTTAATTACGACTGTTTCTTCTCTTTCCTCTAGGTGTTGGTATTACTCTATGTCTGGTACAGCAGTGTTTCACTGTACTTCGTGTACTGGATACATAGAAACATAGACTTTGATGGCAGATAAGGACCACTTGGCCCACCCAGTCTGCCCATTTCCCTACCTACTGGATAAGCTGCAGATTTTAGTTAACCAACAGCCTACTTCCTGCCACCCCCCACTACAATTGCTTTATGTCTGTCCCATGCATGTTTGAATTTCCCCACTGTTTTAGACCCAACAACCTTCCCGGAAGGCGGTTCTATGCATCCACCACTCTCTGTGAAAAAATTTCTCACATTACCCCTGAGCCGCCCCTCTATCTTTAAATTGATGACCCCTTGTTCTTACACATCTCTTTTTCTGAAAGATGCTACCCTCCTGGACTTTGTTGATTCCCTTGAGGTACTTAAACATTTCTATCATGTCTCCCCGTCCCTCCTTTCATCAAGGGTATACTTATTAAGCTCTCTCAGTCTCTCTTCATATGGTTTCTGATGCAGACCCTGCACCATTTTAGTTGCCCTCCTCTGGACTGCTTCCATCCTGTCTATGTCCTTGCGTACTGGACAGTAGTATTCACAGTTTGAGGTAGGCTTTCTTTTCTTTCATTTATTTAATTTCTCTTACCTGAACTTCTAAAGTATGTTCACTGCACTAACATAATATGCTTGATTAAACAATTGTGCAGTGTCAGTGGCTCAGTAAGTTGCACACTTATTTCCGAGGCTGGAAGATCAGAAAGCTGTGGGTTCTATCCCCACACCAGGCACTTGTGTTAAATCCCAAAACTGACACTGTGATGCACTCCTGAGGTGCTGTTTTTTGGATGAGACATCAAACTGAAGTCTCGTCTGCCTGTTCTGGTGGCAGTTCAGGTGAATATTAATGATCCCATGGCACTTATCGAAAAGAGTAGTGGAAGTTTTTATTGGGAGAAAATTGAACAATACTGGGGGGCATTATACTTAAAGTCCTTTTAGTCCAATGTACCAGAGGGGCATTTCTATCTAAAGAATTATCATTTGCTTAATCCTGTTTACAACTTTAACTCTACATTATTAAAAAAAATATTTACTTCTGAGATCTCTTCCCCATCATTTTTCCCTCCTTATTTTTGTTTACATAGTCTTGATTCTATATACCTATATTTACAAATATTACTCACCTCCTCACATTCTTTTCCCTTTCCACCTATCTTATCCACCCCAAACAGTGTTTCCATAATTTATTTAAAGTGTGACTGTTTTCCTTTCTTTTATCTATGTCATAAATGTGCCTTATTTGATCCAAAATAATCCTTGTGACTTCATGTTGAGAGAGATACTGTTGCTGCAGGGTCCAATGGCATCATCCTTGCCATATGTGATATTTCAATATTCCACATATGAGTCATAACATGCTAACTGTATATTTATCCCATGGACAAGTATATATACCCAGAACAAGTACATCATATGTAATTGTCTGCAGATTCATATCTTGAATTCTGAAAGCCAATAATTCCAAAAGGTAATTATAAAGGGGCATTCAAAAAAACAAGTGCTCCTGTGTTTCCAAAATCATATTGCAGACATCCCTAGGACAGTAGCTCTCCTCCAACCTTTTGTGTTTACGATTGTTTTTTACACTCGATTTTCCATGACAGGAAAGCCATATTGTGTCCCAGAGAAATGCAGGGATTCTAAGGTCAATCAATTGTTTTGTTGTAACTGAAGCAGATTGTGGTGTACTTTTTGGAAAGCTAAATTGTTCCATGAAGTAGCTTAAAACTATCTGTTGGTACAGTAGTTGTCTAGAAAGTCTACTTAAGTCATTCATGGTTATTTTCCAAGTCTGTACTTTTTGCATAAAACTAATTATATGAACTGGGAGGTCTATTGTGTTTAGTTTAAAGGTCCATTTTATTAATGATCATATTAGAATAATTCTACTAAGCCATTCCTTCCCCCAAACTATCCATATGACCGTTACGTCTTTCAAAATAGGTACAAAATTAAAGTTCCGGAATATAGAATGGAAAAATAATATAGGCTATACCATGCCTATACCCCCTTGAGTTATAGATCTATATGTGGTGATTCTTTTAATAGGATTTAAATTACTCCCTCAAATGATATGGAAAAAGGTGTTATATATTCTGGTGTCTAACATCATTGGGGGGGGGAGAATATAGATCCTACAAATAGCAATAAAGGGATAATTAACGGTTTTGTTAAATATATCCTTTTTAGCTTTGTTACCTGTAATTTTTGCCATGCCCCGATGCGTTTGTCACTCAGAGCCAGCTTTGCTTCTCAGTTTATCCAGTCCAAATGTAATCCCTGATCTTTCTGCCTCTGAGACTATTTGGACCTTGCAAATATTAGAAGTTGACATTAGAGCCATACCTGCAATATCTAATGCCTTACTTTTGTTAAAATTTATCCTGGCTCCTGTGGCTTTAGAATATTCAATTAGACTTCATAAGCCTTTTCTCCTTCAAATTCTGTGTCTAGGAAGAGACACAGCTCATCTGCATATGCCATTATTTTAAAAGGGGTGTGTGTGTAGAGAAAGTGTCACATCTCTGATGTACATATTATTCACCAAATTCCTAATAAGTATATCTATAGAGGAGGTGTACAACGGGGCTCAGAGGGTACCCCTGTCTAACACCCCTCCTAATTGTAATCTGTGTCCCTATTTTACCATTCAAAAGGGCATGAAAATGGGCCTGGACATGTAATAGGGGTAACCATGTCAATAAGTTTTGGAAGAACACATTATTAGCCCTAGCTTCTAAAGAGAAAGGCAAAGGGTAAATCATGGCTGTGTGTAAAAACAAAGGCAACACCAAGGTTTTTAGCAACATCACCCATTTTCTCTTTGCTATAGTGCGTCCCTTCCATGACAGTACCAGCCTATCTTTGTCTAATACCAGATTCCAGTTGAAAACTGGGTCATCCAGACTGCCCAAAAATATCCCAAAAATCTTGATTGGATCCTGAGTCACAGGAATGTTAGCCACCTGAACCATGGCCAAGGGGGAAGGGGGACTGGGAATTAATTTGGCCACACTTTTTTAATGATTGAGCTTAGAGCCAAAAAATGTTTCAAATTCAGTAAATAGAGAAAGAACATCCAGGAGGTTCAGCTGGGAGATAGTGCAGATGCACAGGTCATCAGCATAAGCACTGATCACTGGACCTAAGAATCCATTTTATTTATTTATTTAGTTTTTGTTAACCGGGTAAGTGCGCTAGTCAGCAAGTGACTGTTTTCAGGCACGACCCGGGAGGTACAATTACAACACACAAAGAGTACAGCCAGATTATTAAGACAACGAGTATAAAAAATGCAGAGAGAAATACATATGGCAATGTAACATACATTAGTAAACAAAAATATACTTTAGCACTTGATCATGGAACATATACAAAAATGTGAATAGTAGAAGGCAGAAAATAAGAGAGGATAGGCATCAGTAGAAAAGACACAAGGAAGGGAAAGCTGGCAAAAGGACGGGAGGGAGAGATTAAGTGGAAAGGAGGTGCCGTCAGATACGGCAACAGCAGGGTGAGGTACCAACCTGCGGCCGGGCCTATGGAGCCGAAAGACGGCAGGCGAAGAGAGGGTGGGGGGGGAGCGGCAGTAGATGGCAACAGCGGTAGGAGGTAGGAAAATATAGCCGGGCTGGTGGAACCGATAGACGGCAGGGCGAGAGTGAGGATGCCGGTGAGAGGGGGATAGAGGCAGAGGAGTTTAGGCAATAGTGGCAAAAGTGTCAAAGTCAAGCCGAGCCAGTGGAATCAAGAGATGGCAGGGAAGGGGGGATCGGTAGACAGTGGGAGTAGGTGGTAATAGGTGGAGAGAGGTGACTAAGCACAGCCAGGAGGGTGGGGACTAAGGAGGGGCATGGATGAGGTAGGAACAGGTAAAGGTGAGTTTGGTGGGGAGTGGCAAAAAGGGGGGAAGAGGATATAACAGCAGAAGGGGAAGAGAGCAGCAGTGGGGTTAAGTGAGGAGAGGCTGTGAAGTGAAGATAAGAATGTCATGGAGTAGAATAGCGACTTACAATTGTCAACAGCTAACATTAGGCTTATAAAGAAACAGGTTAAGGCAACATTAATTACAAGGCACAAAATAAAACATTAATTACAAGGCACGGTATAGAACACCCATTTGGACAGGCAAAAGTGCTAGCAATGAGGAAACAGTACAAATGCAGCGGATCAGGTAGGGTCAAAGCAAACACATTTGTCCATAGTAGTGAGGAAAGTCCTGAGTTTGCTCTTAAAAGTCACATGAGGGAGACATCTCTTAGATCCTGAGGTAGTAGGTTCCATGGTGGGGGCAGCATGATGGAAGGAGCCCATGCCCTTTTAGTCCGACAAAAGGATGGATAGTAAGGTCTGATCAGCCGATCTAAGATTCCTTGTGGGAATGGCCGCCTGAGGAGATCAGACAGGATAGCAGGCTTGGACATCCTTAGGATGGAATCAACTAAATTGTACCAAGTAGTACTGCCTGGTAGAGGAAGGAGAGAGCCAACCAAGGTCCTGATATAAGAGACAATGATGCTGCAGCCGAGGTGCTTTGGTTGCATACCTGCACACATTATTGAAGGTAGTATCCCATAGTTGCAGTGAAGATTTGGTGGCCAAGGACAGGATGGGACACCCATATGTAAGGGTTGACAATAGAATGCCTCTGGCTATCACCAATTTAGCAGCAGGGGTGAGCAGGTATTTGGTTCTATAGGCAGCCCCCAATTTGCAGTTAATTGACTTGCAGGATTCCTGTATATGTGCTTTCAGGTCCAAGGTTTGATCCAGGTGGATGCCAAGGTAATGAAAGGAAGTGACAGTTTCTATAGGGTCCCCATCAATATCAGAGACAGAGATGGTCAGAGGACAGGATCTAAGCTTGTGATTGGAGCCAAACATCATAACTTTTGTTTTATTTGTATTTAAAACCAGGCGTTGAGAGTTCAACCAGTGTTGTACAGCACGAAAATCTGCAGTGAGGGCAGCATTTAGATCCAGGACCTTATCAGAGTGATAATAAATTACCAGGTCATCCATGATAAAGAAGTGAGTGACCTGTGGTGACCAGCTCAGGAAGTTTATTGACTAATAATGAGAATAGAAGAGGCCAAGTATAGACCCCTGAGGGACCCCAATGTTGATAACAGCACTGTCTGACATGGATGAATTAAACTTAACAGCTTGTGTTCTGTTGGAGAGATAGCTTTTGAACCAGGTAGTGACTGGGGAGAGAAGCCCAAGGTACTGAGGGCGGATAGTAGCAGAGAATGGTCAACCAGATCGAAAGCTTTGTTTGTCAATGAAGACTGCCCTGTTAACTTTCCTCTATCCATATTGGTAACGATATCTGAAGTGAATTTTGCAAGTGCTGTCATGGTGCTGTGATGCTTTCTAAAACCATGTTGTGCTGAGCTTAGTAAATTGAATTTCTCAAGGTATTCAGTGATTTGCATGGATACTACTTTTTCCAGGATTTTATTCAGAACAGACAAAAATAGCAATAGGTCGGTAATTTGATATGTCATTTTACTGCCTTTCTTAAATACAGGAGTGACTCTGACTGCCTTCCAGACTCAGGACAATGCCATTGGAGAGAGATAGGGTGAAGATTGTGCCAGGGGGCCAGAGATGAGTAAGAAGCCATTTTTAGTAGTCTTGGTTCTAGGCCATCTGAGCCAGTACTGTGTTTTCAGAGAGTGACCTGAGCAGCTTTAGGACCTGATGCCTAGACACTTCCCTGAAATAGAAGGGGTTGGTTAAGTTTGGGGGTCCTTCAGATGCTGTGGGGTTAAACTGTGAAGCAGAGGATTGTGATGGGAGGGAAGCTGTGTAGGCAGATAAGTCAGAAAATTGTTGGTTAAAAGCATTTGCAATGGTAGTAGAATCATTACAGTGTACACCATGTAGGACCATATCTGAGGGAGTGACATCTTTAGCAGAACCTAAGAAGGACTTAATGTGACCCCAAAACTTGTGAGGGTCATTGGAAGAATTAATCAGCAGGTTTTGGAGTATTTACTTTTTGCCTGCCTGATGCATCTTTACAGTCATTTCTGTATTGTTTATACAGAATGAGATCTGACTGCAGTCCAGTTTGTTTGTACTTTTTCCATTGATTGTCTCTAACTTTTAACTTTTGAAGCAGGTCTTTTTCAGCCACCTCGAATGCTGGCCCTTACCCTCCTTTTGACTGTAGGGAGGTGCTTCTTTTGGATGTTGCCAAATTCAGTCAGAAATGAACTGAGGGCAGTATCAACATTGGTTGCTGTATAAATGTTAGACCAGTCAACACAAGAGAGGTCAAATAGGAAGGCTTGTTTGTCCAGGGCAGCATAGTTTGAAAACCTAATCAGACGTGGTGGAGGAGGAGGAGGTGGACAGGATCACCATCGACAATAATTTGGGAATAGATGGGTGGAGTAAAACCTTCCTTAGTAAGGATCAATCTGGAAATCATATAGTAAAGGGCTTAGGGGACAGCCCTGTCTTACCCCTTTTTTCCCCAAGAAAGTGTCCCCTGGAGAATTATTAACACGTGGAGTGATCCAGGTGGTATTATAAAGGAGTTCAATCCAGGACACAAACTGTGTGGTAATGTGGTAGTGCCGAAGTACTTGAAATAAAAATTTGTGATTCACCCAGTCAAAAGCCTTCTCCTGGTCAAGAGAAAGAAGAAGGGTCGGGTCTTCCACAAAACATGAATATACTATGTCTCTGATTAGTGAAATGGAATGTAGCATAGATCTGTCTGGCAGAGCACAGTTCTGTTCCTTAGTGATAACCTGATATTCAGCAATATTGTAGAAAATATTTTATAATCTGCATTTAGGAGACTAAGCAGTCTCCAGTTTTTAATCTTGGTCCTTTCTTCTTTCTTAAATAGTAAGATCATAATAGCATTCAAGAATCTTGATGGGATAGAACATATGTCTAAAACACAGTTAAAAACCATGGTTAGGGATGGGGCAAAAAATATCAATAAAGGCGTGGCATAATTCAGCAGTAAACCCATCTGCTCCTGGAGAGGTGCATTTTTTTGTTTCTTCATGGCACAAATTGTTTCCTCAACAGCTGTATGGGTTACTACAGTCTGTAACTGATCTATGGGAATATCTGGGATGTCTATGTCCCTGAGAAAGGGTGCAGCATCTAATATTTTAGAGTCTGACCAAAACAAGTCCTCCAAATATAACTAGATTATTCGTTTTATAGAAGGAGGTGTGGAATACACTATTTGGGTAGTTGAATCTGTCAGACACTCCATGAATGCACAGGAGACTCTGTCTGAACAGCTCTTATATATATCTAGGGAGGATGTGATGGTTTGAGTACTACACTGGCTTCCAATTTTAAAGAAATAGCCCTATCATATTGATGAGCCTCCAAATCTGATTTAAGAGCCTTAATTTGCTGTGAAAAATCAACTTTGGTCTCATACGCCAAATATATAATATCCAATAGTTGTTTGCTTAAATGAGAATATTTAAACTACGTTGATAATGATTTTTTTTTTACCACATTTAAAAAAAAATTGTGTAAATCAGATTTAGTGTCTTCCCACCAGGCTAAACAAGAGTGGTAGGCATCTATGACTGACACTCTTGCTTGCAATAAATTCTGGCAGTATTTAGAAATGTGATCATCAGAAAGTAAAGCACTATTTAGCTTCCACCTGGACTTAGGAGTGATAGGGAAAGGGCCTCCGGTCGGGGAACATAACAAAGACACTGCCAGGTGATTGGAGGTTTTGCAGGGAATCACCACTGCCTGCAAAACCTTAACATTTTTGGAAACAAATAAATAATTGGTGTGGGTAGCCAATGTCCCTTTATAATATGTTTGACACCTACACCATGAATCGCCCTATATCCATCCAATAACTGTGCTGTCTGTAATAGTTTTAGTAAGGTGGCTGTGTCACTTAAAGTTTTATGGATGTTACTTCCCCTATCTGTTGGGGAGAGACCACAATTAAAGTTTCCCCAAAATACACCTGGCGGGTGGTAAATAGTTAAGGCTGTATTTGGAGAATTAGAGAAGATGGTGGAGCTATGCTTTGTGGGGCATATACGTTAATTAAATGAAACTTAATAAGTCCATAGGTTCCATCTATTAAGAGCACTCACTCTGGGAAAATATCCAATACTTTAGAAATCCGAAAATGATACCCTGAAAATAAAATGCTCACCCCATCACACGTATCTTCTCCATGGGACCAATATGAGGGCCCAAATGACCACCTCTCCCTAACTTGGGCAAGTTCATACCTGGTTTTTACCCTAGTATCCTGTAGGAAGTAGAAATCATGTTGTAAGGAACGTAACATGCCCAAGGTGGAGAGTTGTTTCCTAAATGATTTGATACTGCATACATTCAGTGTGAAGCAGTGCAGTTCGGAGAGATTATGCATCGGATGTTAGAGAGGGAAATCAAAGAGGCATTGTAATGAGAATGGGGGGGAAACAGTAGGGAGATGAATCCCCATCAAACCACAGTAACATCAACTATGACGGAATTGGGCTCCCTGTTTCTGAGTCCATGTGAGAACCTTCTCTACCTGATTCTGAAGAATAATCCAGTTTGGAAGAAGATACTCTGAATGAATCCGAATCTACATCATCCCCCTCAGTTTCGCCCCATTGTCTCCTTTTAGCTAGGGCCTGGAACGTATTTCTGGTGATAATAGTCTTGGTGGGTGTACAAGAGTCAGACCTCTGTTTCCCTTTGCCCCGTCTGGACGCAGGGACTGGAGTGAAGGGTTCCTCAGCTAATGAGGGGAGCATGATGCCTTGTGAGGTGTTCATCGAAATTTGAGGAGAATCCTCCCAAATTTGAGAGTCCTCTGGGGTGGCACCTTGCTCTGTTAGTGAGCTGCTCAAGGGAGGGTGGGGGCCTACATTCTCAGTGTGTTCTCTAACCTGTGAGATGGATGAATTTATAGCCTCAACAGGACCTGGAATAGCTGCTATAAGGGAGGCCTCCCCCTGTCTTTTAAGTGCTTGTGCCTGTGATTCTGAAATTAGATTTGTATGATCTTGAGGGACCCAGTCTACCCTATTATGCTCAGCCTATGGACACTGTGGGTAAGTATCCCCTCGCTCATCAAACAAGTTACAGAAGTGAGGATTGGGACACCCCAGGCTAATGTACCCATAAGAAAGGCACAAAGTGCATCTGGCTAGTCACAAGTATAGTTCAGGTGGGTCCTAGAGCCACACTTGTGACAAGTATGGGGCTGCCCAGGGTCAAAACAAATACCCCTGTCTTGCCCAATATAAAAACTGCCTGGCAAATGCATGATTCCCTGTTCAGTTTGTCTAAGCTGAACCTTAATCTTCCACCCTCCCATCCAAACCAAATCCTCATCGAGGATAGGGCATGGGGTATCTAAGAGATCACATTGCTGTTTGAGCAAATATTGAATGACATTAATGTTGACCCCCTCACTCCTGAAGAGCAGTGTAATGATTTTAACCATGGGTTTAGTGAGGGGTATCAACAAAAAGGGGGCCCATAGTGGAGAGTTTTTAACCAATTCGTACCGAATCCAACATTTTTCTAGTGTAACCACATTCTTAAAGCTAACATCATACACAAGTTCACCTTTAATGTGAATAAATGCAAAAAGTTCTGAGGGACTAATTTCCAGTGTGTCCTTTAACATGCTGTGAAGCACAGTCTTTCGGGAAGGAGCTATAGCCACATCGCCTATGAATCTTAGGCGTACAGCATTTCATTGTTGAGCCGGCTGTCCCACAGATTTAAACAAATCACTCATCTTAAAGTTAATGTTAGTTGTGCCCTGTGCAGGAGTATGTAGAAAAGTTTCCTTACTTTTGTGTGAAGATATCTCGTCGGGGCCCATGAATTGATCAGAAGATACAGACTGCCTGCTAACATCTTCACTAGCAACAGGTGTAGTTTGTGATGCAGGCTGGGGTTCTATGTTCGAGGCAGAACCCTGTGAAGTAGAAAGAGTTCCAGATTGTTGATCAGTTGTTGAAGACTTGATAATGTCAGCCACCGAAACAGGACCCGGGGAAGTTCAGGGTGTCCTGTCTGTAGATTGCTGCCAGCCGGCAGCTCGCAGTGCAGCTTCAGGGGACCAGGAGCCATCCATTGCAGAAGAGGTTCTAGATGTAGCTCGCAGGTATAATTGAGGGTTTAGAGGAGGAAATTGAGAAAAAGTTGCAACAGCAGTATCCATGGCATTAGAGTTGTGAGTATCATGACTAGCAGAAAATTCAGCCTCAGGAATATCATTCTGTGAAGTATTACCATCCTGGATCAGTTTCAGTATAAACTGTTTATGCTGGTGAAACATATGTCACAGTTGAGCTACAGAGATCTCAGTTTGAGTATGGCTGACCTGTGGATTCATGCCAGTATTAAAGTCAGGTCTTAACTCGTTGTTTATAGAAGTACCTTGGTTGTAAACAGGATGTGTTATGCCTTCTGTAGTCATTTGTTGAGCAGCAGAATCAATAGTCAGCAAGTTCTTATTGTTAGTAGGTGGCTATCTGGAGCTAGTGGGTGAGGCAGCACCTCCACCACCTTCTCCTCCATCTTGAGTGCCAGCCATCTTGCAAAGGACCAGGATGTTAGGTTTCCCCTACCTGTGAATGGGAGAATTTTTATTTGAAATAAAGAAAAATTGGTGTATGCTCTGCACAATAAATCATAAACAGCAAAAAGGAAGCATATTGTTTCATAACCATACAAAAGCAAATTTACAGAAAAAACAGAAACCAGAAACAAGAAAAAAAAAATGAAAACAGAAAAAGGACATTCCAAACATATCCCTCCCAGTGTTGGTTCAGTCAATGTACATCTATGACAAAGTTAGTAATCCATGGCAAGTTTTTCCACAGTTCATGTAATAGAGCCCTAGGTACAATATTTTTCTCTGCGTTGTAAATAAACAGCATATCTTTCATTATTTTATTTGCCAGTTCAACATAACTATTCTCTTTCCGCTGTAAAGTAAAAAGGCATCTTGCCATCCATATAGTCCGTTTAATTACTGTAAATAAAAGGCATATGGTATTTTTATCCCATTTGTTCCATGGCTTAGTAAGGTGACCATACATCAAACTCTGATAGGTAACAAGCTTCAATTGTGGTACCTCCCAAAGTTGGGACAAAAAGACCCAAAAATGTTTTATAAAAAAACAATCAAAAAAGAGATAGACTATTGTTTCTTCTGTGTTAATACATTGAAGACGACTACATATACGTTCCTGTAAAGGCTTATGTTTTTGGTTTGCTTTAACATTTAGATGTTCATGTCATGACAGCCAATGTACATCCCACATACGGGCTGGTACCTGGGTATTTTGCACCAAATTTTGAAAAGAATTCAAGTAAATGTCTGGATATTCCTCAAAAAGGTTTTGCACTGTACAAAGATTGTCTAAAAGTTTTTTGTACAAAGTTTTGTGGGTCAATGTAAGAAGCATGTGTGGTGTGATGCGCCATTGTTCTAATCTATAAAAGACATCTTTGATATACAATGAAGTCCCAGGTGTCTTTTTGATCTGACATGGATTCTGTTGTTCCCATGTGCGGAACCAATGTCTACACACTGACTGTAGCCAAGGTTCCCACCCTGTTTGCATGTTCACTAATAAGGGCCTTATACTGTCTATCAGAAACATACTACTAAAAAGCAACAGTGGGTTAACCATGTCGTATTGGTAAATAAGTGACATTTCTCTTTAGGGGGTTTAAACGGCTTTTCCACAAAGCCTGAAAGAAAATGCTAAATATTGTGGTTTCTAACTTCCTTGGGATAGGAAACACTGAACTGAGGTATATAAAGACAGGAATTTAAAAGGTCTTTATTAAAAAGACTCTCTTTTTCTTCTCAAATTTCCAGTTATTCCATAGAGTCACTTTATGTCTCCCTAATGCAATTTTTTCCTCCCAATTCATCACATCCATGTCTGGGGTGCCATATGTGATACCTAATATTTTAAAAGGTTGTTTTGATTTCCTAATATGGTGGATGTGTTCTATATTGGGCAAATCATTACTCAGAGAGTAACCAGCGTAATTGTCATAGTTTAGTTTTGCCCCTGAGAGTTTCCCAAAATCAGTCACCAGTCCTAAAGTCTGCGTGAGAGAATCTGTATCTGCCAGTAATAAAGTCATATCATCTGCATATGCAATTGTGGAATATGGAATAGTTAAATGCCTATCCGAAAGTAGGTGAATAGTCCGGGAGGTATTTATCTTCCGTAACAAAGGATCAATAAACAAAACATACAATAAAGGGCTGAGGGGGTAGCCCTGCTGCACTCCTGTGTGTATGGAAATCATTGCCTCCTTCCACCCATTTATAATTGGAACCACCATCGCCATTTTGTAGAGGGATTGGATGCCATATAGGACAGTGTCTGATACTCCATAATAACATAAAACTGCCATTAAAAAAATCATGGTTAATCAAATCAAAAGCTTTATGTTGATCTAGTGACACAATGGGCTGTGGAGATTGTGTTCCATAAATTCCCGTATTAAGAGTAAATGATCAGTAATCTTCCTATTTGGAACTGAGCAGGACTGTGCTTTTGAAATGATAAGTTCTGCTAATGGTAGTAGTCTTTTGGTTAAAATGTTCATATATATTTTAAAATCGGTATTAAAGCATACATATAGGTCTCCAATTTTGGAGTCAGGTTTTGTCTCCTTTTTTGTGGAGATAAATTAAAATTCCCTTAGTAAAATCCAAAGGGACATCTCCTGTAATAAGAAGACTATTAAACAATTGTGCCAATTCCCCAGAGAAACATTCCCCTATTATTTTATATATTTCACCAGAAAGGCCATCGGGTCCCAGTGTTGTATTGCCTTTTAATGATTTGATGGTATCTAAGATCTCCTGTGTCGTAATGCCTTGGCTCAAATTTAATTTAATATGGTCCAGGACAATTGGGAGAGTGATTCCAGACAAGTAAGATGCAAATTGTGACTTATCAATAAGAATTTCAGAAAATAATTGCGGGGAATAGCTACCAACTTCTCGCGGTATAAAGTTCTCTTACGGGTCCGGATAATTTAGTCATCTCTTTTTTCCCTATTCTGTAATCATTTTGTTGAAAGGGGCAAACAGCATCTGCACTCCCCTGAGTCCCAAATGTATGTTGAAAATACAGCTGTCTTGATTTTTGCTCATGAAATGTTTTCATACATGTTTGTACCTGCAAAATCTGTGCACTAAAATCCTGGTTTGTTGTACTGGCTAAAGTTAATAAACTGTGCAGTTTCCTTTGCTGCAAATAGATTAAATATTTCTGACAATTACTGTGCAGACTATATTGTTTAATTAAATGCCGTAGATCCCTTTTTGTATCTTCCCACCAGTATCTAATATTTAAATAACAAATCACTACTGATTTCCTTGCTAAAAAATATTCCTGCAATGAGTTATTAAACTCTTCTTCAAATAACAAGGCATTGTTAAATTTCCAGGACCCTGGTCCTCTGGAAAGTGCAGCAGGATGCCTATTCTGACTTTTACCATTTTGTGGTCAGAAAATTCCACCAGTCATACTTTTGTATCCTGAATGGGCAAGACTTGGGAAATGAAAATAAAATCAATTTTTGTAGCTAATTACCCTTTTTATGTTGTGCACATTTGCAAGAATCATATTGCAGCAGCTTGCTGCAGAAACAGGTTGTGGAGGTGCAGCACTGTTGTGGCCAATGCTGCCACTGCCTTTTGAGGCTTGGCCCGCTTTCCGCAGTGGGGTGGCACACTGCTGCTAACACTAGTTCAGCCAGTGTGCCACAACCTTGAAACTTTTCAGCCACTGCAATCAGGGGCCACCTTGTCATTGCAGCATCAGCCATTCCACTGCAATGAGGGAGCGGCTCATCATTGCTAGGCAGAATGTTGGTACTGTAATATTGTTTGTGAACATGGCGGCGGCTTGCTGCCATGTTCACAAACAATATGACTGAGCCCCCAGTGCTGAGGGGGTACCCAATCCCCCTTGACAGCATGTGCCCCCCCAACAAAGGTGTTTGTTTGCTGATGGGGGCCTCAGTCCCTGTTGGCTTCAGTCCCTGCGTGAGTTCAGGTTGCCGATGGGGGAGCCCACTGCCCGATGGCATAATGGTGCCCCCCCTGCCAAAACATTTTTTTTTAAACCTGTTAAAAAGAAAATGGTCCCTCACAGTCTCCCTGCCCCCTCCCACAACCCGGGCCCACCCACTGCGCACCCTACCTCCCCACATACACCCTCACCAAATACTTACCTCCGGAGTCCGGCGCGATGATCTTCAGTGGACCGGGAACATGTCTGCACTCTTCAAAGCCAACCACGGACTGAGGAAATGCCGATAAGTTGTATAATGGCATAAATAGGACTTTTCCAACTTTTTTGCATATCTCAGGCATTTTTTCGAATTTTGACGCCAAATTTTCAACATGGGGTTATTCGGTCCTGAAAGGTGATTTCGCAGTCACTGAGTGGAATCACCTTTCGGGACCGATTAATGATATGACTGTGCCAGTGTTCATGAGGTGGTCTCTCAAAAAGTCTATGTTGCAAATTTGTTAGGAAAAACCCTAAATTATTGTTTTATTGCCGCGTATCACGCAGTTGCTATCCACACTCGTAACTTCACCAATTTGTAATATCCTCACTCCAGATTTTCAGCATTGCCATTTTTATGCACCTCCTTATGATCAGTAGAGCTGTCATTTTTCACATCCTGGCCAAAATGTGTTTTCGCAGTTCTGGCACAGAATAGCGTGGTCACTGTGGGAAATCAGTGTTCAGTAGACATTAAGAAAATTACAGTGACACTGTTCATGAGCAAAGGTCCTAAAATACCTATGTTGAAAATTTTGTGATGAAAGTCCATAAAATGAGCGTGTCACGAGCGTGTATTATGCAGGTTCCATGCACGCTCATAACTTCGAAAATTTGCAATATTTTCACTCCAGATTTTCAATGTTGCCATTTTTCCACACCTCCTTATGCACAGTACAGATGTCATTTTTTACATCCTGGCTGAAATGTGTTTTTGCACTTCCGGTGCAGAATAGCGCAGTCACTGGGAAATCAGTGTTTAGGATGCATTAAGGAAATCACAGTGACACTGTTCACGAGCAGAGGTCCTAAAATGCCTATGTTGAAAATGTTATGATGAAACTCCATAAAATGACTGTTACAAGCGTGTGTTGTGCAGTTTTCCACGCACCCTTGTAACTTTGCAAATTAGTAATATTTTCACTCCAGATTTTCAACACAAGCATTTTTTCACACCTCCTTATGAACAGTACAGCTGTCATTTTTCACATCCTGGTCAAAATGTGTTTTCACGCTTACAGCACAGAATAGCGTAGTCTCTTTTGGAAATCAGTTTTTGGGACAGATTAGGATCGAGCGAGTGAGAGAGAGGGAGTGACCAAGCTCAATTGACCTCTGTTGGGACTGCTGCGGATTTCTTTGTGGGCAGAAAAAGGCAGCAATGCAGGCAGGGGCCCAGTACAAAAGGGCAGCCTGCAGCAGTGGGAGAAATAGAAAGAGCGAGTGAGAGAGGGGGAGTGAGCAAGCTCAACGGAGCTGTATCGTGACTGCTGTGGATTTCTTTGTGGGCAGAAAAAGGCGCCAATGCAGACAGGATCCCAGTACAAAAGGGCAGCCTGCAGCGCTGGGAGAAACAGAACGAGCGAGTGAGGGAGGGGGAGTGAGTAAGCTCAACGGAGCTCTGTCGGGACTGCTGCAGATTTCTTTGTGGGCAGAAAAAGGCACCAACAGAGGCAGGAGCCCAGTACAAAAGCGCAGCCTGCAGTTCCAGGAGAAACAGAATGAGTGAGTGAGAGAAGGGGAGTGAGCAAGCTCAATGGAGCTGTGTTGGGACTGCTGCAGATTTCTTTGTGGGCAGAAAAAGGTGACAATGCAAGCAGGACCCCAGTATAAAAGGGCAGCCTGCAGCACTGGGAGAAATAGAATGAGCGAGTGAGAGAGAGGGAGTGAGCGAACTCAATGGAGTTCTGGTGGGACTTTACAGTTGCTCACCCTCCCGCCCATGGTCCTCTGTGGTCCTATATTACAGTAGGGTCTCTGGAGTGGAGACAAAGCAATGATTGGATACTTTAGGATTGCTGTAATAATACAGATTTAGTTGTTCTGTTTATTTCTCTAACTGAGCTGAGTAATACTTGGAGTGCAATAGGATTTCTAACTGGGCTAAGTGAACCTATATGAGAGCCGAGAACAAAAAGTATAGTAGCTGAGGGGTGAAAAACAGACAAGGAGGCTTTAGGATTGCTACAGTAATACAGTATCTAACGGATGAGATTTGAGACTGCATTACCCCAGTCGGCAAGGAGTCAGTAGGGGAACTACTGTGGGGGGGGCAGGAATTTGAGTAAATAGGGGCCTAACAATTGTAGTAGGGTACAGAACCTGGGAGTAAGAGCCCGTAACATAAGATGGGGGCCAAAATGGGGCAGGTGCTATATGTCAATAGGGCAGGCAGCTTTGGAAGAGTGGAGGGGTGTACAGGGTGTGGGTCTGCCATGATCCTGGACTGGACTTGGAGGATGGGGGCGGTGTATGGTCTGTAGATGACTGGCTAGTTTGAGGGGGGAACTGTGGAGGTTAGGGAGGAGTCTAAGTGGCAGGGAAGATAAGTATGGTAGGCATCCTGAGGGGGGAATAGGGGATGACAAAAGGGGATGGAGGAAGAATAACTAGGGACTGAAACTGACCCCAGTGTCAGAGGCACTAGCAGAAAAGAGAGGAGAAGGAAGGGGGTGCCCTAGGCGAGGGTGGGGGGCCTCCTGATGGGGGAGGAAGAGACCATGAGGAGTACAAGGGGAGAGAGCAGATGGCTGCAGGTAGGGAGGGACCAGGGGTGGCACATAGGGGAAGAACTAGGAGGGGGGAACTGATAGGGGGAAGAGATGTAGGACAGGTATCAACTAGGAATAGATTTGAAACTCTGCTACCGGAGATAGAGGGGGAGGAGCAACATACTGAACTGGGGATGACAAGCAAGGCATGAGAGGGATGGCAACAGGTGGGGGAAGAGATAGCGAGAGCAAAAGGGTAGAATGGGGCTAGTAAGGAAGAAGGGGTGGTGACTAAAGGAGAGAAGGCTACAGGAAGGGGAAGGATGGGAGGGGCATCACTTTTGGGGTAGAAGGGAATGGGGGCTCTAAATCAACAACAGTGGGGATAGGAGAGGGGTTGGAAATCAGCAGGGGAGGAGGGAGGTCGACATGGGAAGCCCAGTAGGAAGTAATCAGGCTGGGAAGGGGTTCAAGGGGATGGGAAGAATAAGGCAAAGAAAAGGAGTGAGGCGGAAGTAGGGGGTACAGATATAGAAGACACAGAGGGTGCAGTTGGCGGGAGTAAGGGACAGGGAAGAACGAATAATGGGGTGGTGGAAGGGGCATTAGAAGGGAAAGGGAGTAAGGGGCAGGTTTGTACTCATCCTGGGGGATTCTATACTGACATGGGTGAGATGGGGTGGAAAGGCACAGCCATATTTGGGTTGATGCTACCCCCAGGTTGACTGCAGGAGGGATTACACTGTAGAAAAAAGGAGGAACCTATGAATGAATACAAATTCAAAATTAGAAAAATGAAATGGAGCATACAGTACCAGATGATGTCACTCAATGACACACAAATAGCTACAAGAAACCTGAAGGTCAGAATGCAGGAACATGTGAGAAATATAGTGAATGCAAGAATGGACACCCCTGTGGGAGAACATTTTTTGAAAGTACATAACTCTGACCCTAAAGGCATGAGGTTCATGGGATTAGAATGGCAAGCGCCTATGAAGTTTGGAGGTGACAGAATAAATGAACTATTTAAGAAAGAGAGTAGGTGGATTTATAGAATCAAGACCGTTAAACCAGATGGTCTTAATGACCAGTGGGATTTGAAACCTTTCTTGAAAGATGTTCGAAAATAGTTGCAAATAGAAGTAAAATATACTTTGTGTGAGAATTTGTGTTCCATCTTTAATATTGATCTTGTCTTTTTCTGTCTCGTTTCAGAAATTGGTGTGAGATGTTATCTGAGTGCATCCCCATCAGAATGGTTTCCCTTCTCCCATTATTGGTCTGAAGTGGATGTAGGGTGATCACAAACATAACACCATTTCATCTTGATTGTCACCACTGTAATGTTCTTCAGAACTTCTCCATTTCATTTTTGTGTCTTGTCATTACATCTCATGAGCTATTTGTGTGTCATCGAGTGACATCATCTGGTACTGTATGCTCCATTTCATTCTTCTAATTTTGAATTTGTATTCATTCATAGGTTCCTCCTTTTTTCTACAGTGTAATTTATACTGTATTATTTGTACTTTTGGATTGAACTAGGAAATGAGGGGTCTGGATTTGCCACATGGATTAAAGCACTTGCTATATATTTTTCCATGTCCTTGAGTGCTCATTATCTTGGTTCTGCATATTATTTTTTGAGGTTTGCACCTCATGCTGTGAGCACCCACTCGATTTGTTGCACTGTTCACCTGTTAGATCTGTTTTGACTGCAGGAGGGGCAGGGCAGGCACTGCTCAAGCGTGCAGCAAAGGGGAGGAAGAAACCTCATTTACTGCTACATGTGGGTACAAACGACTTGGCGGGGACACTGTGGAAGTAGTGAGGAGGAGGATGTTTGAGTACTTGGGCAGGCAGTGTGAGGGGGTGGGGAAGTCAGTGGCTTTCTTGGAGGTACTGCTGGTACCATGTGCAAGCACGGGGAAGAAGGGTAGGCTTGAGAAGTTTGAGTGGCTAAGGGATTGGTGCCACATGAAACATTATGGGTTAGTGACTAACTGGGATAGGGTCTGGGGGGGAATAGTGACTTGTACGTGGGAGACAGGGTACACTGGAGCAGGAAGAGGAGGGGAGGGGAAGGGAGTATTAAAGGCAGCAATTCTGCCGGGCCACTGGCACTGAGGGTTGAGGCACTGGAGGCCACACCTCGTGCCATGCTGGCAACCCAGGTTTGGACGCAAACCCTGGCCACCAGGGGTTGGCAAGGGAGGGATAGGATTGAGCATCTGGAGGACTGCTCTCCTATCCCGGGGTGGGATCCAGGGACCCAACACTCTGTAGTGGCCCTGGTGATGACTGCAGATGCTACTACAGCAGTGTAGTGAAGGGCGGTGGAGTGTGGCAGATGTTGGCATGCTATGCCCAAGTGTCATTGCACGCCTGCACTCTGCAAAGGGGAGAAAAATGCAAAATGGGCTACAGTCAGACAGCATGAGCTTCCGACCCCCCTGCCTGCCCCAAATGGCGCCTTGTTAACTGGATCCTGCTCCCATGGGTCAACCTGGGAAGCTCCTCACCACCCCAGCATGGGGGTAATCTGTGGAGGTGAGCAGGTTGGCCTGATGTCAGGAGCAGGGCTGGGGAAGGGTCAGTCGTGATGACCAAGCCGACCGTAGCCCTGTGAGAAAATATGTAAAAAAAAAAAAGCCAGGATTAGAGGGGTATATCTCAACTAAAGTGGATTTAAACAAATGGGGGGGAGGGGTCAAAAGACTGAGGTTGGTAGAAAGGTCCGGACAGGGGAGCCTGATGAGCTCACCTCCCTAAATATAGGTAAAGGCAGAGGTGTAGTAACTCTGGAAGGGGGCTGTTAGAGTGGTCTGAGTGTAATACAGAAGGCACCACCACTCAGTAAGAATAAGGAGGAGAAAGGAGGGGAGGAGGGACACAGGCCAGGGAGGAGAAGAGTGAGGAGAAGGAGGGGTACGGGTGGAAAGTGGTCTGACTAAATGGACAGAGAACTGGTTACAGGGGAAGGTGCAGAAGGTGGTGGTGGTGGGGTAGATCTCAGCACCCAGAGCAGTGACAAGCGGGGTGCCACATGGCTCAATGCTTGGCCTAATGCTATTTGGGCTATAGCATACGAAGTTGGGATCAGGGTTAGTCTGTTCGCCCATTATACCAAATCAAAAACAAATACTTATAGTAGCAGAATCCCCCCCCACCCACACACACACACATACACACTCCACGAAAAGCTGCTTAAAAGCATGCAATTAATTCAAATCAATTTCATTTTCTTACGTACTTGGGGTTCAATGCCAACAAGTATAAAATCATGTACCTAGGGCATAGGAACCCTGATGCTGGGTATAGGATGGGGGAGGTACTGATACTAACTAGACATGAAAGGGTCCTTGAGGTTATTATATCAGAGGACCTCAAGATGGCAGTACAGTGTGTCTAGGCCATGGGCAGGGCAAATTGGATTCTGGGGTGCATAAGGAGTGGCATCTCCAGTAGGAGGAGGAGGAGGGATGTTGTGCTGCCATTGTCTCACTCCATGGTATACCCTCAGCTGCAGTACTGTATCCAGTTTTAGAGTCCACACTTCAAAAAGGACATAAGGGGGAGGTTTTCCAGGAGAGAGCAACTAAAATGGTACAGAATTTTCACAGAAATCCCTACAAGGAAAGGCTGAAGAATCTCAACATCTACACTCTGGAAGAGAGGAGGGCGAGAGGTGACATGATCAGGACCTACAAAGTACCTCACAGGGGTAAAGAGGGTACAGTTGGGGAGTTTCCTTCAAATAAGAATGAGCAGCCAAACCAAGGGACATACAATGAAGTGAGGGGGGCATTCAGGATAGATGTGAAGAAATATTTCTTTACTGAAAGGGCAGTAGATGCCTTAACTCATTGCCTCCACAGGAGCTCTCTGAAGTTGCACCACTTGTCTCCTGTATACTGTTAACAATAAATCCTGGGCCTTTCTAAGCAAAATCAAGCTATAGTCAGCATGCCACAAACAAATCCTAATAGCTTAAGAACCGTAAGCGCGGGACATAAAGTATGAGTGGCAAAGTTATTCAGCACAAAATTACCTTTCCAATGGTGGTATTCAAATAATAATATGTAATTTTGTTTTTGTTTTTCTATGCTGGTTGAAACAGCAAAAAAAAAAATATTTTTTCACCAAAACAGGCAACATAAGCCATACACACCATACCATAAACAAATGTGAATAACTCTTAAAGTATACATGATATACACAAAATATCAGTGGCAAAGTTGTTCAGCACAAAATTACCTTTCCAATGGTGGTATGCAAATAATAATATGTATTTTTTTATGCTGATTGAAACAGCAAAAAAAAAATTTTTTCACTAAAACAGGCAACATAAGCCATATACACCATACTATAAACAAATGCGCATAACTCCTAAAGTATACATGATATACACAAAATATCAGCGACAAAGTTGTTCAGCATAAAATTACCTTTCCAACTGTGCTATGCAGTCAAATATACATTATATTCGGTTACACTATATATTAAAATATATAAGTGGCTTCTCCAGACGTTGCAAGGGCACACTGGGAGTCAGTAGCTGATTTCTGCAGATGTCCTCAGGACACACCAGTGTATTTTACTGATGATTACAGGTGTCTGCTAGGAGACAATGAGTTAAACAGACTGCCAGGAGAAGTGGTGGAACCTAAAATGGTAGGGGGAATGAAACATGCATGGGATAAACATAGGGGTATATTAGAAAAAGGAGAAGGAGGGGGGTCAATGGAGATCAATAGGGCTATGGAAGTGGAGTAGGTCCAAGTTCATTGCAGGAAAAATTCATAAAGCAAGCTCATTCAGAAGGAGGTCCTGATGGACACAGGCAGAATAAGACATGCAGTAACATATACAGGCAGGAGTTACAAGTAGGTAGAGAACACTTAGGCAGACTGGAGGGGCTAAGCAGTCCTTTTCTGCTGACAAATTCTATGTTTCTGTGGCACCATGCGTTAATTAAGGTGCAGTGTTTATTTAAAGTTAGCCCTACCATACATCCAGATATAAGGTACAGTAAATTACTGAATTAGATGCAGCCCACTTACAGTACAATAAACAGAACCCCAGTGCTTCAAAAAGCCTTTACTCTTCATAACGCTGCTTAAAAAGCTGGGGTTCTATTGGCAGTGCCCACACCAGTATGCTGATCTTAAAATCGACGTTGCATCTGAATGAGTACTTCATTCTTGCTCACTCCATGTCTTCCCCACTTTGAAACCTGCTTGTCCTGAGTTACTTTTCAGCTGGCAGTGCCTTGCCTGTATTGGAAGATGACCAATAAGCAGCACTGAAAGACGTTAGACCTCACAGACTCTGAAGGCTCACAGACAGACATAAGGCAGTTCTACTGGGGGGTAG
Organism: Neoceratodus forsteri; assembly: GCA_016271365.2. Lineage (NCBI taxonomy): Eukaryota > Metazoa > Chordata > Ceratodontiformes > Ceratodontidae > Neoceratodus > Neoceratodus forsteri. The sequence goes on from JADMNL010000035.1 coordinate 31,768,423, forward strand.
GAGGAAGTAAGCTGTTTAACTAGAATCTGCAGTTTATCCATCAGGTAGGGGAAATAGACAGACTAGGTGGGCCAAGCAGTCCTTATCTGCCGTCAGATTCTATGTTTCTATGTTTCTCACCCACCGTCTTGGCAAGAAGAAGGCTGCAGCTGTGGCCACTGATGACTGTTGGCGTGTGGGGATGGAGGGACCAAAAGGGACAGACATAAGGAGATACAATCATAATAAAAATTGTGAGACCTACACTAGCTTTCCAAAATGCTTACCAGTAAAAGAACACTTTATGAGGTTGTCCAAATGGCAACACAGTCTGGTGAGCCCTCTGTCTGTCATCTGACACCAGGCATCAACCAGCATAAAATTGCCTACAAAAGGCAGTGTGGTTATGTGGTTTTTGAAATACTGCAGATTACAGATTTAGAAGAACAAAAGAATATTACACAGAAACTGACACATATACAGTACCTATAGCAGCTGTCTCCTGCTTCTAAGTAGTTATATTTATACCCTTGAGGTACTTGAATGTTTCTATCCTATCCCCTCTTTCCCTCCTCTCTTCCACTCAGTACATATTGAGGTCCCTTCATTTCTCCTCATAAGTCTTGTGTTGCAAACTCTGTACCATCTCATTCACCCTTCTCTGGACCATCTCCAGCCTGTTAACATCCTAACAAAGGTGCGACCTCCAGAACTGCACATAGTGCTCCATGAGAAGTCTGACCATGGTTTTATATAATGACATCACTACCTTCTTCCTTATGCTGGTGATACCCCTGCCTATGCACCCCAGCATGTCACTAGCCCTCCCAACTGCCTTACCAATTTGACATTTTCAGGTCATCTGAAATAACAACCCCCCAGGTCTCTTTCCTTCTTTGTTACTGTCAGCAACTTCCCCCCCATCATGTACCTTTCCCCAGGATTTCTGTGTCCCAGGTACATCATTTAGTACTTTTGTGAATTAAACTTCAGTTGCCAGTCTTCAGACCATTTCTCAAGCTTCCCCAAGTCCCTCCTCATTTTCTCCACCCCCTCTGGGGTATCCACTGTCTTACAGATCTTGGTGTCATCTGCAAACAGGCAGACCTTTCCTCTTCAGCTCTGCTGCAATGTCACTAATGAAGACACTGAACAGGACTGGCACTAGGACCAATCCCTGTGGCACCCCACTGGTCACCCCCTCTCCCCAGACTGCATCCCATTTACCACCAGTCTCTGCCTCCTGTCTGTTACCCAGTTTCTAATCCAGCTTACCACCCTTTTCCCCCCTGCCCAACCTACTCAGCTAGTTTATCACCCTTCTATGTCGGAGGGTGTCAAAGCCTGTGCTTACATCAAGGTAAGCGTTGTCCATTGCCCCCACCCTGATTTACTACCTTTGTCACCCAGTCAAAGCGATCAACCAGATTTGTCTGACATGACCTCCCCACTGTGAATCCATGTTGCCTATGGTCCTGGGCTCCGATGGCTCCTACATGCCCCACTATCCTTTCTTTAACCAATGTCTCCATGATCTTCCCCACTACAGAAGTGAGGCTGACTGGCCTATAGCCTTTGCAACTGCTGTACTGCTATGGCCCTTGCCCCTCCCCCACTTCTGTGAATACTGAAAAGAAAGACACAGTGGATGTCTTGGGGGTGCGGCACATGACAGTTCTTAGGCATGGTACTTTCACTTCCAAATACCTAAACAGCACATATAAACAATCAACATGCAGCATTGACAAATGTCTGTTGAAAAGTAGGGAAGTGAAGATTAGTTTTTACATAATAACTGTCTTTCAGCCTAGCAAGTTTGAGCATCTGACTTAACAATAGTAAGTCACAAAATAATTTTTTTGTCTTACAATAACTACTTTTATCCTTTAAAACTCAATCCACAGTTGAAATCTCATTCAAATATAACATACTTCTAGGTGTGTAGTTATGATTCTATCGGTCTCAGTAGTTCGGTCCACGAGGGTTTAGTCTGGGGAGCATAGTAGTTAATTAATCTATAGTGAGTTTGATTAATTACAACATCAGGAATTAAAAGTCTGCGAGGAACAATGTCATACAATTTAACCACCTTAAAATTAGGTAAACAAATGAGAATCCCCACCTCAAGACATGCTTCCTGACCAATAGACCAGAAGGATGGCCCAAACAACCAGTCCCTTTGGGTCCGTCGTACCGTATTTCATGGGCTGTATGCAGGCATCTTGAAGAAAAAACAAACCTTCCCCACAATCATGTAAAAGAGAAAATACCATATGCCTTTGTTCCACTCTTTTTATACTATTCGTATTAAGAGTGTAGCATATTAAGCAGTCACCCATGAGAAGTGAAAGAAAGAGGACAAAATCAGTTCAACAGCAATCTGATTATGTTTTCTTTTTGCCTGATGTGGCCCTCTCTTTCATTTTCACCTTAGCTTTTCTTTTCTGTTGCCCCATACCACCTTGGGGTTTCTTTGAATCTGTCACACCTGCTCTGTGCGAAGAGGCTACAGATGACGAATCCATATCCCCTTTAGATTCTTCTAGGTCTTCAGTAAAAATGTCATATCTGTTCTGGGTGGTAAGACTTCCCGTCCTCATGGTTTTAGGAGGAGGGGGAGAAGATGCCTGTCATGTATGAGTAAAATGTCTCAGGTTCTCTCTCTAGTAGGCCGGACAGGTGGGGGCATTTTCAATGGTCGATGTACCTCAGTTGCTACATGGATCATGACAGGAGGCACATCAGGTTCATTGTCTAGCTCTATTGGAGCTTCTGGAGCAACCACTTGGGGGGGGGGATGGTGTGAGTCCGGGTTTGGAGGAGGGTTCAGGTGGGAGTCTACTTCTGATTTTTATCTTCTGTACTAGAGTAATAAGTTTAAGCTGCTCTTCTCCAGTGTTGTCCACCCTGTTTTGTGCTGCTCAGGCACGATTTTGAAAGGTGTGGCCTAATTTATCACACAAGTTGCAGCTGCTTTCATTTAAACATGAAAACCCCACGTGACCCACTTCCCCACAGACAGCACTCTTCAACTTGTTGCATGCATTGCTAATATGTGATGTGTTCCCACAGTGATAGCAAGCATTAGGTTGCCCAAAATAAAATAAAACACCTTGGTCTCTTCCTCAAAAAAAGCAGTTAGGGAGATGCATTAAACCATTGTCAGATGATCTCAATAACACTTTCACCCTCCAACCCCCAGTCCATATGTTCTCAGTATCTAAGATGGCTTCTGGCCCATCCAAGACAGTACAGTGTTTCTTTAGCCAGTATTCCACATCTGCCTTTTGCAACCCCTCATTCCTAAAGAGGATAGTGACTGATTCATAGGCTGGTTTTGTTAAAGGAATTGCCAGAAATGGAGCCCAGAGGGCAGTTTGTTTCAATGTGTTATACTGTGCCCAAAATTGTTCCAGACCTTCATTAGTCTTAAAGCTAATATCAAAAAGTCTCCCCAGAAACATGGATCAGGGCGTAAATTTCATGCGAAAAAAACTTTAAGGAATCCTTTAGTAATGTTCTGGCCACGAAAAAGCAATCCGGTGGATCAGTTATGCCACCAATATATGACAGGCGCACAGCATTGTGGCATTTTGCTGGTAGAATTGGTAGTTTAAAAAGAGACGCAAAGGTTTTTTTCAGAACATCATGCCTAGTATTCAGAGGTGCATCAGGTGGACCTGCAGCCCCCCTTTCAGTTTCTACATAAGCAGAAAGATGTAGGCTCGGGTTTTGAGTCAATTCTAATTCTCTAGGCAGTGCTAATGGGTCTTGACTCCTAGTACTTTTATCGGTAGGTTTGATATAGTGTTGCTGCAACGTAGGAAAGCCTGTTTCCACAGGCATACATATAAGGGAGGCTCCAGAAGTCCATTCCCCATTCATGTCATTGTGTTTCCACCCTGCCCCTTCCAGGGCTTGCTCCACAGACCAGTCAGGTATTGCTTTCCCAGAGAGTTTATCAGTCTGAGTATCAATGACATGGTCAGGAGGCATAGTAGGAAGGATAGTACTCACAGGCTGGTTAGCGCTTGTGTTGTCTCTCTCCGCTGAAGTGTTGCCACTCCCATTCTGAATGCCAGAAGCCACTGTGTGCAGCTGTGGAGCTCTGATGTTGGCACTCGGCTGGGGGGAGATGACAACCCCAGCTGAGCTGTCAGAGGTTAGCTGCCGAATCCTGTGTTCCAACTTCATTTTGCGGACCAAAAAGCTGAGTTCTTCCTTTTCAATCAATTTACTGAGTTTCAGGGTTTCCCCTGTGTCAGTAATAGATCCAGGTAAGACGTCCTCTATTTCAGACCGTGAGTCCGAATCATTGTCAGAAATGTCCAAATCTGAACCTCCAGGAAACATAACTGTGTAAGTTTCTGAGAAAGCAAGTCCATTGTTCTCGGTAGCCTGTTTGTCAGGAGCACCACCCTCCATGTCTTCAACAATATCTACTGCATCGGTCACAAGAAGAGCCTCTTGCAATTGCAAGACAGAGGGTGAGGCCAGGACCTCTGTCTCAACAGCACCTACATCTTCTCCAGCTCTCACCGAAGTGGTCATCTTGGGAGATGGCCAGCAATTCCCCCAGTGGTGAGTAGGGTAATTTCCCCGGTGTCCTGGTCAAATTTTCCTCATTCACTGAAAAATACCACTAACAGCTTAATCTGATTCAGTGTCATTTGACATCCATCTGTATCCCCTTCCCCGTGGAGGAGGCTGAAAATATGCAGATATGTCTAGTTCTCCTTTCCCGCTCAACAAAAACTTACTAACAGATGTAGGCTGAATGGTAATTTAAATTGCTGCTGGTTTGTAGTCGGCCCTAAAAACATTTTTATGGATTCAGGCTTTTGGTGATTAACTTCAATACTATTGTATTGCCTGTTCTGTATTTTACATTATTTATTATAGTTGCAAACTTGCAACGCGCTGAAGTTATTTCATTTTTATGTGTGGCACCTTGGCATTTGAAAGGCACCTTATAAATTAAAATGAATGAATGAATGGTTTAGCTCTATTTACAGCATAACATTCGGAAATGATGATTTGGCATCCTGTATGCAGTTTTTAACTATATACAGCATCTATTATGGCCATTCTATTAGTTGTTATCAGTGTTTATATCAGACTCAGCATTCTGTGTAACTGAGAAGGCAGAATAATATTAACACTTGCTGGTTTAGCCCTTAACACATGGCAGAATATTTATTCTATGTCAGGATACAGATTTGAGCTTTGTAGGCAGATTGTTGCTGTATTTTGTGGAAATTGGTTTCACTAGTTTATGCAGCAGTTTCAGGAATTTGTGCAATCAGACAAGATTAATATTATTTATGCCAGCTTATTAATTGTTACATAGTGAGGTTGCATGTCTTACTAGAATTTAAAAATTTGCATACAGGTTAACAACATTTATTGTTAACTGAGATCTGATTGAAATAGACTGGAAATATGTGATACGGATGCATTTCTGAAGAGAAATTGTATAAGCACTTGTTCTTCAGGTACCCAACTCAGACATCGTGCCCAACAAAAGAAAACACTTCAGAAATATTTATTTAAGAAACTTAGGACCAAATTCTAGATTTATACGTGATACAAGTTGATTTCATGTTTATTTAACATACAGATCAGCTAAATCTTTGAAAAAAAAAAGAAAAGAAAACGTATCAACAGCTTTAAATATGCAAGTCAGTAAACCTTCCCGGTCATGTGACTAAGAGAGTGACATAAAATTGTTATGGCATCAGGAGCAATCTGAAGAGTCTGATGTGTTTTGAAACTCAACTGAAGTATGTTTGGTTATAAAATCTTCCTGTGAAACATAGAAACATAGACTTTGATGGTAGATAAGGACCACTTGGCCCACCCAGTCTGCCCATTTTCCTACCTATTGGATAAGCTACAGATCCTAGTTAACCAACAGCCTATTTCTTCCAACCTCCCTCTAGAATTGCCTTATGTCTGTCCCATGCATTGTTGAATTTCCCCATGGTTTTTGACCCCACAACCTCCTCAGGAAGGCCATTCCATGTGTCCACCTCCCTCTCCGTGAAAAAATACTTCCTCACATTGCCCCTGAGTCATCCCACTCTATCTTTAAATTGTGTCCCCTTTTTCTTGCACATCTCTTTTTCTGAAAGATGATACTCTCTTGGAACTTGCTGAATCCCTTGAGGTACTTGAAAGTTTCTATCATGTCTCCCCTCTCCCTCCTTTCCTCCTTTAGTCTCTCTTCATATGTTTTCTGGTGCAAACCCTGCACCATTTTAGTTGCCCTCCTCTGGACTGCCTCCATCCTGTCTATGTCCTTGCAGAGATGGGGTCTCCAGAACTGTGCACAGTACTCCAGATAGGGTCTCACTAACTGTCTGTACACAGGGATAACAACTTCATGTTTTCTACTGACGATGCCTCTCCCTATGCAACCCAGTACCCCCCAACCTCCTTACTGACTTCTCACATTGTTTGCCTACCTTTAGGTAATCTGATAAGATTACTTCCGGTCCCGTTCCATTTTTGTTGTTGTTAGTAACCCCCCCACACCATTGTGTACTCTTCCCCTGGGTTTTTGTTTCCCAGGTGCATTACTTTGCACTTCTTTGATTGAATCTAAGCTGCCATACTTTTGATCATTCCTCCAACCTTGCCAAGTCCCTTCTCATCCTTTCCACCCCCTCTTGTGTATCAACCTTGTTATAGATCTTTGTGTCATCTGCAAAGAGGCATACTTTTCTTTCCAGTTCCTCCGCAATGTCACTTATAAAGACATTAAAAAGGACAGGTCCCAGTACTGAACCCAGCAGTACCCAGCTAGTAACCACCCTTTCATCAGAGTGGACTGTATTTATTATTACCCTCTGTGTCCTGTTGTCCAGCCAATTTTTAAGGCAGCATGCATAGCCATGCTGTCTTATTGCTATGAAGTAGAAAAGTGGACAGGAACACTATCATGTGTCCCTCCACAGTGCTACAGTCATTTTCCCAGCATTGGCTTTCCACCGCCCTTCCATCCACAGACCTGACAAGCTCCTTCCTCCCGGGCACTGAAGAAATTGTTCTCTGCAGTTTCAAAGACCCAGTATTTTATCTCCCTTTTCAAGCATATTCTACAATCAGTTTCTTATCAGGCTGGCACTAGGACCTTGAGGAATTTGAGTCTCACAGGCTAAATGGATTGTAATTCCTGAATCAGAGTGCAACAGCCTATGTGGAACTCAAAAGAAAGTAAACAGGATTTTTAAAAACACATCTAGGTGAGCAAAAGCTACTGTTGGTACACAGCACCTGAGAGGCTGTAAATGTTTCTTCTTTAACTTAAACAGCTGTGACATTATACATTCCAGAAGCCTGTTTAACAAACAATTTAAGATCTATGGTAAATAGTTTGTAGTGTTTTGCTGTATTGTGCATTTTTCCAGGTTTGTTCCTGTATCTAGCAGTACTGTAGCTGTTTTGGTAAATGATTTTATTGTGAACACTTTATTTTCTCTTCCTGGAGTTTCAGCCTCTTAAAAGGAAGTCTGTTCTATATTCAATGTCTTTCTGCCTGGTGAAACAGTGCTGCAAGGACATCATAGGGGTGCTACTTTACATAATTGTCTCTATGTAGGCCATTTATCAACTCAGGAACTCTGAGTAGCATTCCATCAGGTTAGTTCAGCAAACAACAAAGTATGCTTGTAGCTTGTTCAGAGCTGAACAGCGCCATAACTGCCATGTGTCCAGCCAAGCACACCAAAGGTTAAACAGTTATAAGTCCCCTCATAAAATACTAGTACACTACTACCATGCAGCAGGACCCTTCTGAGCTGTTCAGCAGATAGAGACAGTCTCCCAGAATGATACAGCGCATGACATCATTAGTATAGTAGCCTTAGTGCAGCACAATTGAAAACACCACACACAGTGCTTTGGGTAAACTCACAATAATAGGTGACAAACTATTATTTCAAAACCAGTTTTAATAAAAGAGCACAAGTGCCATGTGGAACTATGTGGTTAATGCAGCAGATTCAAAAGCCTGCTTTTTCAATTGCAGACATTTTATGTATGCATTTATTTGTTAGAATTTCAGAAACAATTTTATTTATTTATTTATTGATTGATTGAATTGTGTTGACCGGGTAAGCCCACTGAAACCGAAGTCCCTTTTTCAGGGCGACCCGGGGGTAGGGATACAGATAGTAACCAACTGAAATTGAACCAGATTAAGCTGTTGGTGGTATTACTAGTGAATGGAGGAAATTTGGCCAGGACACTGGGGAAATTCCCCTGCTCTGCCTATAGGGGGAACCCTTGGCCATTCTAGCCAGGATGGCCAGTGTAGAGGAGTCACCAGAAAAGATGGACATGGGTGGTGCAGGGGAGCAGGCCTCTTCTCCTGCTCCTATTTCGCAAGAGGCCAACGTGGTGGAGTTTGGAGTTGCAGAGTCTATGGAAGCCATCCCAGCTGTTACACAGGAGACAGAAAGGCCACAGATGGCCCATCAGAAAGGAAATAAAATACAAGGCACATCTGAGAAAAAGAATTCTGGTAAGAGTAAAAAAACTCTGCTAAAAGAACAAAACTATGCTTTTGAAGAAAGTTAAAGATTTGGAGCAAGAACTAGAAATTTTTCAAGAAATTGTGCCCCTTGTTACAAATATTGACACTAATCTTGTTGCTTCTGTGAGTCTGCATTCTACTGACACTGCGTATACAAAAAATATAACTGGGGAGCTTGTTGATAAAATTCTGACTGAAACCACAGACATGATGGCAAAAAAATCAGGCTGGCAGCTCTAACAGTGTTAATTCTATGTGCCAAGAGCCTAAAAATAGCACTGCTACTTCTGAAGTGCAAACAGGTTCAAATGGAAAAAATGGTTTACGAGGAGATAAGACTGAGGATTAACTGCTGGGCATTTTTCAATTCATGAAAACAGCAAGACAGCCTTACCATTTCCCTTCCAGTTTCCCACAACATCTGATACAGTTCACACTACAGCCGCATCTGCTAAAACCAGTGCCAATGCCACATCAGCACTTCAGAAAGGGAGGCAAGCTCCCTGTAACTTTAAAGATTCAATCTGCTCTCCCAAGGCAGCACTTCGAGCAGCAGGGTGGCAACAAAGTGTTGCTATGAAGGTTTGGACTTCTGCAGGACCTGTCTCGGCTTCAACAATTATGCAGTCTACTGAGGAGCATCACCAGATACCTGCCCAGAACACAGAAACTTTTTGTCAGAACAAACTGCACGGCATTCAGGTACTGTCTCTGATGGCACACCCATAGAAAGCAGTCAAAATAACATGCAATCAGTGTCTACACAGGGCCCTGCAACTGATACAGAACCTGCTGAGGACAATTTTTTAGGACGAAACTCTAGCACAGCTGAACAATCTAAGTGTTTTTTATGGCTGATTTATTTAAGAATGTTGGTGAGCCTGCACAGCGTAGAAAGGCTGTAAGGCTTACATTTAATGGGACCCCACTTGATGTACCAGATCAAAAAACTGTGTTGCATAAGATGTTAAAAGAAACCATTGGCTTTTTTCCCTCATGAACTGTTTGCATGCATCCATGTTAAAGGGGAAATTATATATGACATCAGTTTTAAGTACTGCACTGCCTTAGAGAAATTCTGGGAAAAATACCCCATAGTACAACATTCTGTTTTATGGAAAAAGTGTTTTCCCATTCTATTAACCAAGCCTACTGTTAAAATGATTACACTTTTGTTTAAGAGCAAAGGGGTCAATATAACTGATGTTCACTACTGGCTGCAGCAGAAGTGCATAATGTTGGATAAACCTTCCCCCCATACTAGACAAAGATTTGGTGTGAACAGGCAATTGGAGAGTGAAAGTACAACTTAAGCAATCTGATTCTGGCATATTACATCTACCAAGCAGTTTTTACATAGGTAGGGATAGGGGGTTATGCTTTTATGCTGGGTAGCCTAAAACATGCCATAATTGTGGGGCCAGAACTCATCTCAGTTCTGTTTGTGATGAACCTCACTGCAACTTATGTCTGGAATATGGTCATGTCAGTTTGGGTTACCCAAATCCATTTCGATGCAATTTGTGTGATGAGGAGGGCCATTCCTATAAGACCTGCCCTTGGGCAGCTCAGAACAGACTTAACCATGCTATGCAGGACCCAGTTAGCATTACAGAAACCTGTCAAGGACAAGTTTTAAACGTTCAGCCTACATTCTCTTTAGCGGATTCTGTGCCCGATACCTCCCCTCAGCAACAGGAACATGGACATATAGAAACCCCTCCGCAGGATACTCCTACCACCTCACAGGAAGAGTTTAGGCCAGATGGAATGCCTCCCCCCTCTCCCAGAAGATCCCCTACCTTTTCAAGAAGTTAAAGGGCAAAAGTAAGGGAGAGGTCTCCCCAACCTCTACATATCGGGTATTCACTAGAAACAGGTATCAGGCCCTGACAAAACAGAGAAAATTGGGGGGGGGATGACAAGGATGAGGATGTAGGTTCAGACTCCTCCTCAGTTTTCTCTAGAACTGATTCTGTGTCAGAGCCACAAATAGAGGCTAAAGTAAGGAAAAAAGGAAAAAGTCAGAAGAAGTAAGAATATCTTTTCTTTCTTTAAGATATGATGGTTACTCAGCACTTAAAACTTCTTTCCCTAAATGTTTGCAGTATTAAGTCATATCAGAAAAGTCTGACTACCCTAAAAATCTTAAAGGACTTGCCAAACAATGTTTTTTTTTTTTTTTTTGCAGGATACCCATTTAAAAACCTCACATGGAGTACCACAAGCAAAATATATATGGACATTAGGCCCATCTTATTGGTCACAAGGCCTAGATAAATGTGATGGGGTAGGCATATTATTTAAAGGTTTTCAGGTCTCAGTACACAGAGTGTTAGATATCTGCCCAGGAAGGGCCTTGTTATTAGATGAAGTTTTTGACAAACTTCCCTTAAGGCTTATAAATATCTATGCTCCACAGAGCATTGCTTCACGCTCAGCTTTGTTCAAATCAATACAACCTTATTTGCATTCAAATACACATACTGTGTTTGGAGAGGATTTTAATTGCCCCCTCTCTTTAACAGACAAAGGAGGCACCACCCAAAAATTATCTGGGACACCAACTGCTTAAAATCAATAATAGACACAGCAAATTTATATAATGGGTACATGACAAAGCATTCTATTGCAGCAAAAACCTTCACAAATGGGTCTCTAGCTACCTGAATTGATTTCTTATTTCTATCCAAGAATTTATAAGTATTGCATGCTGTAACAATACCATGTGAGACATCTGATCATATGGCTGTATCATTAACTTGCTCTTCCCTCCATTTTAGTGCTCCTTTGAAAAAAAAACAGGCAGATGGAAGCTAACCAATTCCCTTCTTTTCATGCATCCACAGAAAAAAATCCTTTTTTTTTTTTGCAACAAGATTCTCAGTTCTGGAAGCCTACAAGGCTGTATCAGATTGGTGGGTGGACACAAAGCAGGACCTAAAATCCTTCTTTTTGTCCTATGCAAAAAATAAATCTAAATCAAAATATTTATATTATCTAAATCTTAGAGAACAATTATTCTTTATGATCTCCAGAGCTCATGAATTAAGGTTGGACGTAGGGGCTAGTATATGGGAAATTAAAAAAAAATGTTTACATTTCAATATAATGGGGCTACCACTTTAAAACTAGAGGCCCAGTTCGGGACACAAGGCACCAAACCCTCAATAGATATATTTAAAAACTGTCAAACCCATGTGCTGCATTCTTGGCTTGACGAGGTTATAGACCCTCAGAATAACAGAATTTCTTCAGACCCTAAAATCATTGAAAGTATGGCCCAAACCTACTTACATGATTTGTTTGGTACTCCATCTACTGCGCAGGCAAACCCCTCTTACCTTAAAGATATTAAGTTAGCCCAGATAGCTCCTATAGACATAGAGACCCTACTTTCTCCAATTACCCCAAAGGATATTTTGTTTGCTATCCAAAAATTATGAAAGAATACTGCCCCAGGCTCTGATGGCCTAACTGTAGAATTCTTTCAAAAATGTTGACACATTTTGGCTCCAATTTTTGTAGACGTTTTTACTTGTTTGACCTCTAACACACTACCAGAAGAGATGTCTAAAGCACTGGTTGTGTTATTATATAAGAAAGGAGACAGATGTGATTTAAGAAACTGGAGACCTATTAGTCTCTTGAACATTGATTACAAAATTTTAGCTTTAGTGCTTCTTACCCGGTTAACCCCAATTGCAGAACAGGTAATATCCCCAGTTCAGTCCTGTGCATTATCAAACAGGTCAATTTTTCAGAATCTAATACTACTTAGAGATTTTTTCTAAACAGACCTTTTCCGGTTCTCAAGGGATGGTGCTCTCTTTAGAACAAGCAAAGGCTTTTGACTGGGTAGATCACAACTATCTTTTTCAGGTCTTACATCATTATCAAATTCCCAGTGAGTTCATTAAATGGATAAAGCTACTTTACTGCACAGCGGTAATATTACCGTACATTAATGGGAACATGGGTCACCCTTTTCATAGTGTTAAAGGAGTCAGGCAAGGCTGCCCCTTGAGCCCGCTACTCTATATATTCTAAATAGATCTTCTCCTGGAAAAAATAAATCATCATCAAAGCATTCCTCGTTTATTGTTTCTGGATGGCATTTCTATGCCTCCTGTTCAGGCTTATGCGAATGATATAAGTATTTGCACCACAGTGCAACTAAATCTTACCCTTTTGGTACAAATAATTACTGAGTTTGAATATGTTTCAGACTCTCACCTTAACTATAATAAAAGTAATGGTTTCTTACTACCATTCCATGAGAATACTCAGGTAAGAAAAGACTGTAAATATTCAAATATCTACAATCCCAAGGAAAATTTTAGGAGTCGAGTATGGCATTCAGGATGATGCCCATCTAAACTGGTCAAAGGCACTCCAAACAGCAGAATTTATGATTAACTCATGGAAATCAAAAGCAATATCAAAAAGAAAACGTGACTTTGCTTTACACTTTGGTAATACCCGTATTTCTACACATTGCACATAAATTTCCCCCACCATTAGCTCTAGAGACAAAGATTATGAATATTTTCTTTCAGGGATTTTGGGGGAACTGTTTGAACCCCATTAAATGGAAGCACACCTATCACAACTATGAACATGGAGGGGTCCATATGGTCCACCCCCTTTTGTTCTTTTTTTCCATTTTTTGGTATAAGAATTTCCTCTTTTCCTCCCAAACAATAACATTCTGGTACGATTTTACTACTGTTTGGTTAAAGAAATTTTTTAGTGTTTGGCAGTCACCACCTTTACTTCCACCAAAGAAGCTAAAACCCTTACAGTTACCCTCATACCTACATCAAGCCTGTGAAAAATTAAAACAATGGCAGGTCACATCACAGGACTTTAAGAGAGCCTCTAGGAAAACTCTTTATCAGGAAATACTCCACACAAAATTTTTTGAGACTCCAAGTAAACTCTTAAATCATGAAACTGAGCTTTCCACTATATTTTCTCAATTAACTGACAAGAGGCTCCCCTTGAAAGTATGGGACATCACGACGTGGCTCTCTTGCCATGGGAGGTTGGGTGTAAGAGACAACCACAAACATAAAATGTTCCTGGAAAGAACTTGTCCTAGAGCTTCATTCTATGGTATACCAGAAACAATGAAGCATTTTTTTCATTCTATGCCCCTTTTCCATCCAATTCTGGTCCTATGTGAAAAATGTATAGGGAGACAGGCACCTTAGTCAGTTCACTTATGAACAAGTAGTGCTGGGCTTATACTCACCCCCCTTTCACAAGTACCAAGAAAGCACACTAAGACTAAATTGTTCTATTTGCAGATACTATTTATGGCAAGCCAGGTATGCATTTTTATTGCAACAAAAGGATCACACTGTGAATCAAATTTTAATGCAAATAATAACGCATTTGCAAGAAATGTATTATAAAGAACAAGGACTTCTCCCAGAGAATAAGTTCAGAAATTTGTGGAAATATTGTGATTGGATACTGAATGTCTTTCCTTAATTGTGTGTAACAAGGCATAAATATACGAAGTGCTTTTTTTCTTTTTTTTTCGCCTTTTGATGGACTCTGTATAATATCGATTATTTACATTGCTGGTACATGAATTGCAAGTGATTATATGTATTTCTTGTAATTTTTTTCTACTAATAAAAAATTCCCCTACTCTTCACTAGAGAGTGATGTGCTTGAGGATTTGGTGGCCAGTGTGCTAAGATCAGTGAAGGAGCAGGTCATCTAGGAGGCTGAGGAGCTGGTCTCCTCCTTGGCCCTCCATTCTTTAAGAGACCAGGAGCAGGATGGATATTGGTGAGGATGATGAATGTGAATTGGCAAGCGAGGGAGTGGAGGAAGCGATGGAGGATGAGGATCTTTCTGAAAGAAATTTACTAGTAGATTCTACTGGGCCTAATGTGTCTTCTTCTTTGACCTTGGAAGATGAGATCCATTGCACGATACGGGAAGAGGAATCTAAACTGGATTTGTTGAGCGAGAATGGCTTGCACAAGAGCTTGTGCAGTGGCAAGCAGCCTCAGAGCAAGTGATTGCATCAGAAGTGATGCGACCAAGGGCTGAAGAAAACAAACAGCAAGAAGGCCAGAGTGCAGCAGAACAAGTTGTGGAGGTGATTGCTGTGGATCTGATTAGCTCGCTGAGTGTGCAGGTAATTAAAAATATAGTGGCAGCCTTGGATGGGAGCAAGGACGTAATGCTTATAGAAGAGATTCCGTTTAAAGTTGTACAGCAAGAGGAGGCACATCATGATAGAAACCATAGCAACAGCATTATTGATGAAAATGTGGATGATGGGAATAACAGAGCATCAGATGTACAAGTTCATTTTAACATTGTAGTTATACCTAGTGAAGGGGGTCATAAAGGGGCAGGGAAGGATGGGAGGGGGAAATTTAGAAAAAGGAAAAACTGTATTGTCAGAATTGGGTTGCAACTCTCCTTCCCGGGCAAAATAGGATATGTCTGCTCCAATTGCTGGCCCTTCATCCACACCAGAAAGCTGGGTGACCTCAGCTTTAGAAACAGCTAGATGGGTAAAAGTTTTGGCTGGCACTCCGTGGGATGCAAATCTTTCAGGTTTGAAAAGCGATGCTTCCTTATCAAAGTTAATGACACAAGGTGCTGGCAGGCCATCCATGACTGAACAGTCATCTGCACCTGATATAACACCAGGGCAATGCTCCCCAGCATCTCAGACAATACTGACAGAACTTTCAGACCAGAATCCAGTTCTTACTGAAATCAGGGGTTTAGAAGGTGATACCCCTTTGTTGGAAGTTGCCCCTCCATACGAACATATGAAATTTGCCAGCAGATAAAGGCCTAGAGATCTATCAAGTCTACTTGAATGTGCAGCTAGCACCCCTTATTTTGCAGCTGCCCCTTCCTTCCACCCTTCCCCTCCATTGACCCTCCCCCTTGTCCTGTCCCATGCCCTTTTGAAGCAGTCCACTGTTCTACTGGATACCACTTCTGCAGGTAATACATTCCACCCAGCTACCACTCTCTCTGTAAAAAAAATGTCTCCTCATCTCCCTCCTGAACCTTCCTCCCTCCAGTCTCATGTCATGGCCCCTGGTGTCCCTCCCCTCCCTTACTTTGAACAACCCCTCTGTACCTGTTTTGTTTATTCCTTTCATGTACTTAAAGGTTTCAATCATGTCCCCCCTCTCCTCCAGCAAGTACATGTTCAACTCCCTCAGCCTCCTCTCATATGATAAGTCCCCCAGCCCCTTGATCATCTTTGTTGCCCTGTACTGCACTCCCTCCAGTATCTTAATGTCCCTCTTCAGATACGGGCGCCAGTATTGCACGCAGTACTCCAGGTTCACTCTAACTAATGACCTATACAGTGACAGAATCACCTACTCCCTCCTCGAGAATATACCCCTTGCAATGCAA
This sequence comes from Neoceratodus forsteri, assembly GCA_016271365.2. Classification (NCBI taxonomy): domain Eukaryota; kingdom Metazoa; phylum Chordata; order Ceratodontiformes; family Ceratodontidae; genus Neoceratodus; species Neoceratodus forsteri. Next base: position 31,784,354 of record JADMNL010000035.1, read on the forward strand.
CCCAAGCATTTTGTTGGCCTTTGTAGCTGCCTTCCTACATTGTCCTGAGTTGTTCATTGACCCTGTATGAGCACCCCAGCTCCTTCTCCTCCTCCTCTGTCTAGGCTAGCTGTACTCCCCCCCAGCTGGTAACTCCTCCTTGGGTTCTTCACCCCAAAATGCAGCACCTTGCACTTTTTGGCATTAAATCCCAGTTGCCAGGTGTCTGACCAGGTTTCAAGCTTTGCCAGATCATCCTGCAACCCATGCCATCCCCCTAGGTTGTTCACCACTGCTCCCATCTTGGTATCATTAGCAAACAGACTGATCTTGCTCTTGATGTCCAATGATATGTCTGCAATGAATATCCTAACAACACTGGTCCCAACATCGAGCCCCTGTGGAACACCGCCGTCATTACCCTTGGGTGTGAGAGCTCCCCACCCACCACCACCCTCTGTTGCCTTCCCTATAGCCAGTTCCCTTTCCATCTTATCAGCTTTGCACCCTCCCCAGTGTCTTCTAACTTACTTCCCAGCCTCCCATGTGGCACCGAGTCAAATTCCTTACTGAAGTCCAGATACAGGACATCCACTGCATGGCCCCTGTCCAGCTGCCTAGTTACCCAGTCATAGAACTCCAACAGGTTGGTTTGGAAGGATCTGCCACATATGAAGCCATGTTGTCTGCTGTCCTGTAGTCCTTTGGCCTCTAGGATGGCCACCAGTCTCTCCATCAGGATAGTCTTCATCAGCTTACCCATGATAGATGTGAGGCTCACCAGTCTGTAGTTCCCTGGTTCATCCTTGGGGCCACTCTTGTGGAGGTGCACCACATGAGCCATCCTTCAATCCTAAGGTACACACCCTGAGTGTAGTGAGGCAATAAATAGGTCTGGCAAAGGTCCCACAAGGACCTCTGCCAGCTCCTTCAGTACCCTGGGGTGGATGCCATCTGCACCTGGTGCCTTCTCCACCCTAAGTGCCTTCAAATCATCCCGAACTCTGCCCTCCATGATTTCCCCATCTGTCACCCCCTTCCCCCTGTTTCTGCTGTTCCTCTCCCCTTGGGTATCACCCCCCTCTTCTCCTTAGTAAATACCGAGCAGAAGTAATCATTTAGCGCTTCTGCTTTATCGTACCCTGCTTCCACCTAACCCACTCCTTCCTAATCCTTACTATGTGATCCTTACAGCTCCTTTTCTCTCTGATGTACCTAAAGAAGTCCTTCTCCCCCTTCTTAATGCCTTGTGCCAGCCTGAGCTCCGGAGAGGCCTTGGCTCCCTTTACTGCCCGTGTTACCTCCTTCGATTCTGTCAGGTACTCCTCCCTATCCTCCCCCTCCCTGTTTTCTTGTACCTCCTAAAGGCAGCTCTTTTCTTCCTTACCTTTTCCATGACCTCCTTGCTCAACCAGCTCAGTTTCTTAGCCCTAGCCTTATTGCTCTGGGCCTTGCAGCAGGTTTTGGTTGCCTCCACTATCCCCAGCTTTATGAGCTCCCACCTCTGGTTAGTGCCCATATTAGGTTGAATTCTGGCCAGGTACCCTTTTACCACTTCTCCCATCCTCCCAAAGTCATGAGGGTGAGGATCACCAGTTCCTAAAGAAACCTGGGGAAGTAGAGGCCCTGCAAGCTCAGGAGAAACCTACAGAAGTATATATCCCACCTAAAAAGGTTTGGCATGGGAGAACAAATGAGCAGCTCTTTCCTGAAGAAGTACGGCAAGCATCAGAGCTGGCAGTTAGGTGAAATGCTGTCCAGCTGAATTTTCATGGAGAAATATCAGAGGTCTCAGACAGGCATTTTGTGGGCAGGGAGTTGTTGAAGGGAAGCATGAAGTACTATGTGTATGAGGTTTACGCTCTAATCCATGTACCAGAAGATGTTTTGTTTGACATAAACTTTAAACATCCAGCATGGTTAGACAGATTTTGGAAGCAGTACCAAATCGTGAAGCACACTCCCCTATGGAGGCCTTTCTTTGCCATACCACTGACAAAGCCTTTAACAAAGAAAATAACCATACTATTTCACAATGAGGGGGTCAATGTTGTGGACATCATGTACTGTTTACAACAACATTGTGTGGTGAAAGGCTATCCAGAGCCAGTTCTAGACAATGAACAGTTATGGACAGGGGGCTGGAGATACCAAGCAACTTTGAAAATGGAGCAAGGTCAAACACAACACCTGCCAAATTTTTTTTGGGGGGGGGGAAGGATAGGGGCTGATTTTTTATCCAGGACAACCACATGCATGTTTTAAATGTGGAGATGTGGGGCACTTAAGGAATGTTTGTGACAAACAAAAATGTGGTTTGTGTGGGGAAGTGGGTCACACTGGTGCACATTGTCATCAACCAATGAGGTGTAATCTATGTGAGGAGCATGAGCACACATTTTGTATGTGTTCGTGGGCATCCCATAATAGTTTAGACCAAGCCCTAAGGAGAGAGCAGGATGTGTACGTAGCCACAGTACAAAAGGAACAGATGTGTATAAAAGAACTGAGGATGAATTTAGCTCCAGTGAATCCTAAACCACAAAGGGTAGCCAAGGAAATAAAATCTGTCCCTAATTCTGAGGTCTTGGTTGGAAACCAATCTGCCCCTAGGATAGACTCAGACACACGGAGGAAGATATTAACATACAAAGAGAAGGTGTGATTGTTGATAACCCCCCCTTTACCTCTTCTTCCTCAAGAAGTATCCATGCAGGAAGGATCCCATCAGGTGGGAGAGCAGAATCCTGGGGAGAGGGATGCAGCTGATACTGTCATGCCACCACCAGAAGTGACACAAGACCCCCTTTTTCAATGTGTTACCAGATCTAGGTCAGGGAAGCATATGGGGGACAACCAATGAGTTCATTCTGAATCAGACCGTGTCCTGTTAGGAAATTTTTATGCCACCCTGTTTGAACAAGGGATAGAGGATGAGAGCATGGAGTCTGATATTTTGTCTATTGCCTCTTCACAGCCTGAGGGGATGCAGAGAGCTGGGGGTTGGGGATAAACCCAAACCTATAAAGAGAAAAATATGGAAATGATGTTGCTGACATACTAAGTTTTCTTATGTTTAAAATTTGTTTTTCTCATGGCAGGGTGCTTTTCATTTATTAGTATTAATGTAAATAGCATTAAGTCAACCGAGAAAAGGAAAGTGACCTTTGCATCGTTAGCTGCCAGTAAAGGGCAGATTTTCTTTATACAGGACACAAGACTGCATACTTTGGCAGACATCAAAATGGCACAGAAGGACTGGAGGTGGGGTTCTTCTATATGGTCATTCGAAGACAATCTATGCTCAGGAGTAGGTTTTCTGTTTAAGGGAATTGACATTGAAATCTTACAAGTCTCAGATATTCATCCTGGTTGGGCCTTTATAGTTGATGTGGTCTTGAATAACATTGCATATCGACTAATTAACATGTATAGTCCTCAGACAAAGGCAGAATGTTCAGCTCTTTTTAAGGATATTGGGCAATATCTGCATTCCTTGAAGTTGGTGTTATGGGGGAGATTTTAATTGTGGACTTACTAATAGAGATTGTGGAGGCGGACCCAAAAAGTCTTTAGTGACACTAATACTCTAAAAAGAATTATAAATCAAAATAGATTGTGTGATATTTATGATTTATTAAAAGTTGAACCATGTCACACCTTTTATAAGGGTTGACTCTCTTGTAGGATAGATTTCTGGTTTGTATCAGACAGAATTACTAGTACAGGAGTTTCGGTATTCCCATTGGAAACATTGGATCATGTGGCGGTACAAGTAGTTATGGGGCGGCAACAAAGGATATACATTGGGAGGGAGTTTGGGAAATTAAATGTGACACTACTACAACTGACATACTTCCAACAAGCTGTTAGAGAGCTCCTTACAGTAAAAGCTAACATTACTTTTTTGTATGACAGCCCCATTGATTGGTGGAAGGATACCAAGCAAGATCTTAAAGATTGGTTTATTCAAAGGTCAGGGACTAGGGCTCTATCTAAGTATGTGCAGTATTTGGGATGGAAGGCTCAATACTTAAGGCTACTATCACAAACCTATGATGGGGGAGTGATACCTTGGAACAATTTAAATTACTTAAAGAAAATATGTATGCTTTTCACAAAGAGAAAGGATGTAAGGTGGATAAGGAACAGAAATTCCAGACTAGAATAACAAAAGAACAGGTCAATCCATATGATGTGAAATTGGAGAAAAAAGGGAAAATGTTTTTTGCTGGATTAAAAAATGATAAAGGTGCTTTAGTACAAGATTAATGGGGGATACAGCAGATAGTACAGGCATAAGTACAGGCAAAATTCCAGGTGTAGGAATTAGAACAAACTTACTCTTTTTTTCAACATCTAGAGATTCCTCCATTGTTATCAGCGGAGACCTTAATGGTGGTTGTCCCTATCACAGAGGAGGAAAGTAGGATGGCAGTAAGCAAGTTATCTGCTCAAACTACACCAGGCCAGGATGGTATCCCGAATGATTTTTATATACTCTTTACTGATATTTTAGCACCTTGGTTACAGCAAGTGTACATGGTTATGTGGCAGGAGAACAGATTAGTTCCCAGTATGAAGGAGGAGGTCATGACCTTTCTGTATAAAAAAGGAGATCTCCATGATATTAACAATTGGAGATCTCTTACTCTCCTTACATCAGACTATAAAATATTAACAAAACTTTTAACAGGTAGGTTGGCCAGATTGGCACAAACAGTGATAATACCAGCCCAAACTTGAGTGATTCCAGGAAGGAACATTGTGCATAATTTAGTCACTATATGAGAGATTGTGGATCAGGAGGTAAGGCTGAGGTTGGTTGGGTACCTGTTGTCCATTGACCAGGAGACTGCCATTGATACTATTAGACAGGAGTAGGTTTGGGCAGTAATGCGGCATTATGGCATACTGCATCATCTGATACTGTAAATTTGATAAAAAACATTATATGTAGATGCACAGGTCGTGCCCTTGATCAATGGACATCTTAGGGTTCCAATTCTGGTTAGGAATGGGGTTCAACAAGGCTGTCCTATGAGCCCTCTTTTATATGTCTTTGGATTAGACCCAATTTTAAGGTTAATAGAATCTGATAGGGATATCTTACCTATTCAGAATTTAGCAGGGGTGTTTTTTAATAAAATTATAGCATATGCGGATGACTGCATATTTGCAGTAGCAGATTTGGATTCAGGGAAAAAGGTCCTGCAGGTGATAGGACAATTAACAAAGGTGACAGGTGTAAGGATTAATCAGGGAAAAAGTAAGGTTTTGATTTTAGGTCTGTCCCAGGAGGTGGATACCTTTCCTATACTTATGACCAGAGAAAATGTTAAAATTGTAGGTCTTTATTTTGGTACAACAGGAGCACAGAGTATTAATTGGGAGAATGTTTTTGATGTTGCATCAGAGAAAGTGATGTCATGGCAAACTTGGAAGATAACTAGGCAGAAAAGGGTTTTCCTACTTCAAGCATACATAGCCCCAGTTTTTCTGTAGGTTTCTCACATTTTTCCTGTGCCATTTAGCATGCATGCCAAAGTTATGAGTCTTTTTTTTCTTCTACTTTGGAGGAGTAGTCTAAATCCTGTTAAAAGAGTTTATACCTATAGGGCCTGGAAGGATGGGGGATTGAAGATGATTCATCCTTTGATGTTTCTGTTTGGTAATTTATTTTACAGTTCGATAAAATCCTTTTTGATGGAGTCATCAGCTATGGGTACACTTTGCATGTCATTATGGGATGCATCTTTTTTACAAGCTTGGGGGAAGGGGAAATGGCATGTTTCTGACAAAAAACTCCCTATGTATTTACAAACCATGTTAAAATATATTCAAACATGGAACCTAGAGTTACATTGTTTTCTAAGTAAAGACAAGAAGCATTTTTACAAAAGTATTGTGGAGAAATATTATTTTGAGGACCCAGTATTTCAAGTGATGTCCAGTTTTAACACAGTGCACTTGTTGGCTAGTATAGTAGAGCCTCAGATCCCCCTGAAAATGCAAGATACTAATTGGCTTTGGGGTCATCAAAAACTTAATGTCAGAAATAACCAAAAACACAAGCAGCTGGGTGAAAGAGGTTGTGGTGATCAGGATTGCCAGGGACAACTGGAAACAATGCAACATTTATTTTTTGAGTGTGAATATATACAAGGTTTTTGGCAAAAGTTAGCAGCTTTATGGGGGGGGGAGTATTATTTCAGAACATGACATGATATATTAATTTTAGGTCAATTACCATTAGCATGGCAGAAATGGCACAGAAGTACTGTATATGTAATCCTCACTTGCATAAAGTAGTCCATATGGCAGGTGAGATGTTTTATATTCCTGAGAAATATGGCAGTTCAGATGAATGAGGTCATGTTTAAAATACAGGCAGTATTGGACAAAGTGTATGGGTATGAACAGCACTTCCTAGGGCGAGCCTTATGTTCTGCATTATGGAAAAATGTTGAGTGGGTAGGCTAGTAGATATATGTATGCATTTTAGGATATTCTTCTTAAATATAGTTTTTCTTCGGTATATATTTGGACAGGATAGGAGATTTGCTGGTGGGGATGTGTTGGGTTATATTTTAGGATGTTGGTGGGAGGTTATTTATGTTTTTTGGAAATGGTGGAAATGATGGATTTATGTGGCATTGGTGAAGGGTTCTTTGTATGAATATATAATATATTATGTTGTATTGGATGTAATTCTATATGATTGTTTTTGTTTTCTTAATAAAAATGTCCCCTACTTTTTTCAAGAAGTGCCATGGGATCATTAACATCCACTTGAACAACCAGACAAGACCTCGGTTTAATGTCTCATCCGAAAGACAGCACCTAAGGAGTGCAGCACCCCCTCAGGCTGCACTACAGTGTCAGTATATTAACCCAAGTGCCTGGTGGGGGGATAGAACCCACAGGCTTCTGATCTCCCTGCCTCCAAGGTGAGTGTACTACCTGCTGAGCCACTGACAGTAGCTCAGCCACTTAACCTTGGAGTAAGAATTCTTTTACAAAGGGTGTACATCTGTTAAATGGTGCAAAGACAGATATAGTTGAATTCACAATACAAATAGACACATAGTTCAATTATCGTACATAACGGAATTCACAGAACGAAATACAAACATACTTGAATTATCAATACAGGAAGTAACAAAATAATGGAAAACAGCAATGTTTCTTATGAGTTTCATTAAGGGTTAATACTAAGTGCCATATGGCATAAGGAAGTATATGAGGGAGAGGAAAATGGCAGATTGGAAGAGAGTGGTGCGGGGATAGAGCAGCCCAATGGGAGCCTTGTCACATTGCAGTACAGCTTTGGAGCTGAGGAACAGGGGAGGGTGCATGTGAGATAGTGTGGGAAGGTGGGAGAAGGTGGTTAGAGAAAGGGGAGGGGAAGGAGGGGAAGAGAAGAGAAGGAGGTAGAGATCAAGTAGTGGAGGGGTGGTATCATGAGAGTGGAGACTGATGGAGAAAAGGAGGGAAGTGGGAGAGCATACATGTGATATCTCCCTCTTTTTGCAGGAGACTCCTGTTTTTTTGACTGAACTCCTTCCCTCCTGGGAAAGAAAATCTCCTGCTTAAGTAAAATCCTGTCCAAAATATCCATTCATGTTTTTTTTGGCATATAAAGACACATAAAAAGTAAATTAGAGATGAACAATGTAAGTGATAACTTAGTATAACTACTTGCTGATACTTGTTAGTGCTTATTCTTAACAAAATGAACTAAATGTTTTTAAAAGAGGTAGTATAGTGCAGTGGTTTAAGGCTCTGAGTTGCAAATTTGGTGACATTCAGCAGACCAGACCTGGGTTTGAATCCTACAGCTTCCACTTGCATACTGTGTAACCCCTTGCAACTCCCTGTACTCCCAGGTCACACCTGTAAAAAAGCTTTCAGCTTAGCGTGCTACTCCTGGTTAAACAACTAACTGAAAAAAAAAAGCTTTTTTTTCCCTTCTTTTTTGTCATCATTTAAGGACAAACTCATGATGTCACGGCATCTCCCTACTGGCAGGCCAATCTCCCTACTAATTTGACCCAAATCTCCCTCTTAAGCAAGTTGGACATATCACATGTATAAGGGAGAGGGGCAATGAGGCATGAGACAAATGAGAGAGCACAACCACTGGCAGAGTAAGCGCTGTGGAGCATGAGGTAACAGAGTTTGAGGAACAGGGGTAAGGGGTAGGGAGTAGAGAGGGGTGGACTGAGTGAGTGAGACCATGAGTAGTTGCTAGAAGGCAGGATTGGTGCAGGCTCTGGAGAACTGCTCTGAACAGTTAAGCACTCATAGACTTTTTTTTGCTGTAGAATCTGCATACATTAAGTTCAGCTTTGATGGTTCCAGGGTTAACAGCATTTATAATGTTAGCTGGGATCTCATTAAGCCACAGTGGAGCACAGGCAGGAAAATGATCCTTGTCAAAGAGCTGTTCTTTGAAATGGGACACAGAACAGGTATGATTGTTTATTCCTGCCATTTGCCATTGATCTAGAGCTGTACTGGAAGAGTGGTCTTGTGGGTTGGGGGGGGATGTGGGTTTTCCCACTTCTAGCAGGGTGCTCAGCTGAAAACTTCAAATTCTTACCTTCCAGACACAGGCTGAGAGACTATAGCTGCTAGTCTTTTGTGAGTACATAGCACCAGTACTGAAAAACTGCATGTAATCCCACCCCCTTTGGGAGGCTTACCTGGTAGTCCTCCCATATGTCAGCTGTACTTCTTGGGCATCCTCCCAATGTATCCCCCAGGTCACCACCTGGCTCAAGTTCTGTGTCCCCCATCCCAGGTTCCCCAGGCAGCCTCATTATCTCGTTTGAGCCCTGCTGAGCTCCTGGAGCACATTCTGCAAGTGGCCGGCATTTCAGCTGTGTAGCCGCTGTTTGCACTTTCGAGAAACTCACTGTTTGTGACTGTTGGTTGCGGTCAAAAGTTGGAAGGTGTTCCTGTGGATCCTGGTATATAGTATTTAGTTAAAAAGGCACCAGAGGACCTTGAACAAAGGCAGGAAAAGTGTTTTTAATTAAGTAGAAGGCAAGCACCTATAGCGCTGCCTCTGTGGCACCAGTATTAAAGGACAAATGAAAGAACACTGAACCCCTAATGAATATTAATGAACTGCTGTGGGTTTTAGAGGGTTGCTGTATCTACAAGGCAGTGACACAGAAACTAGTCACATGTGGAAGAGATTAATAAATGTATTTAAAAGAGAAATGCTGGAGCTATGTCACTGTAGGGCATTTATGTAAGAATAAGTTTATTCTGGCTGCACCAGGACAGTTATATTGGGACTGCAATAAAATGTGTGTTTTGGACTATGCAGCAGTCACCATTGTGCAGCAAAGTAACCATTTGAGAGCCTGGAGCTTTGACCAGAGACTTAGAGGAATTAATAAAGACTTGTGAGGAAAAAAGGAGGACCTTTTGTAAGACCAAAAAGCAAGCCAATAAAGAGACTGGGACAGTTTGGGATAGTTTTGATAGTCAATGAGATTCCTGGACCATAACCCCATATAAAAGGGAGTAACTGCTGAAACAGTGGAGATTTGCCAGATCTGCCTGGGAGTTCAGAGTGTGAGCCTCTGAGGAGCTGGCCATCTCTTAGAGGTTAGGCCTGGTGGGCCTAGACTTTTTTCGGTGGTTCAGTCCGTGGGGTCCAAGGCGCATCAGTTGGTGCAAGCTGCAGCGTGCAACAAGTGGGGATTCATGCAGTAAAAGGCAGTATTGCAGATCAGCCTGCAAGCCTGCTGGAAGGACCAGAGAGGAACCAGCAGCACCCTTACATATAACGTAACCCAGACAGACCATCTTAGGGCAGCTGGTTCATTCCACTGTGGTGTTACACAAACAAGGTACATTGATGAGTCCTGGTAGGATGAAACACATGTATCTTTCTTCAGTTGGCACCCTTTGCAGACTGTATGAGAGGCCGTTTGACACCATGCATTTTTGCTTAAAGTTGAACCAGCATAATATTCTGTGGTGATTTGCATATACAGCCCATGATGCTCTGTATTATGGGGGTATGTGTGATTTTGTATTTCTTGTAATTCTTACATATAGATGTATAAAAGTTGCCAAAGTGTTTGTGTGGCCAGCTAGTTCAAGATATCTGGTTTGCAGTTTTTACTCGTTGACTCTGCTAAGCCATTCAGCCTTGGGCTATGTGAAATTGGCTTCAGTCATTTGCTCCTGCATCACCAGACCAGCTGCTGTATGAGGACCACGAGGTAACCCTACCCCCCTGCTTCAAGAAACATATCCACGGGTCTTATTTCATTGGCTTATTTCCAGTGTCTGGGTACAGTAAGTAGAAATCAGGGTAGCTCTGAGACCAGCTTTAGTAATCATTGTGGTACCACCTAATCTCCATTTCACTGCTAGTTTAATGGATCAAGAGACTGGCCAATCCAGCCACCGAGCACAAATAAAACTGCATGCCAAATCATCATGTCTTCTTTCATCAAGGGTCCCAACAACAGCTACAACCCTGGGCACCATTTAGTCTATTTTTTTTTACATCTGGGTACCTAGCATATTAATAGGACTGCAAAGTGGAACTAAATGCATGCCAGTATCCTGGCTCAAACCAGTAAGGATAAAATCATTTGACCAGATTTGCCCTTTCCTTGTTATATTCCCCCTAAATAAACCTGATTGGTGTTGCAATGTTACATTGCCTCATGCATGTTTTGCTGGTGGTCTGTTATTGTGTTTGACATATTCCTGTACATGCATGCCTGATAACCATTGTTTGCAGGGGCTCCAGGAGGTAACACTGAAGCACCGATCATGGTACGTGGGAAACCTATGAGCATACCATGTCTGTTGACAAATGTATTGTGAATGTTGTGAGAGATTACTGTTTGTTCCAAGGTACAGGGCCACTAGGTAGAATAGTCAGTAGTTATAGCTTCCCAGAGGGCTACAACAAATGTAATAAATACCCACTGAAACCTTACTCTGGGTGGAGCTACCAAAACACTGTGTTTACCGTTGGTGAGCCAACCCTGGTACTAGCTAGTTACAAACCCAGGCCCCTCAACCTGTGGATAGTAATCCAGGCAGGGGTTGTAACCCTAGAAGTAGTGCTACAATCCTGTTTAACAAGCAGTGCAAAATTTAATATACAGAGTTGCACTGGTACTGGAAGAGTTGTCCTGTTGGGGGGGGACTGGGATGTAGAGAAGGTTTTCTTACTCTTAGCAGGGTTCTCAGCTTTAGGGCTGGTCACTGGGCAGGAATGTTTAGAGGCAAGGCAAATTTTATTTTTCAGACACCCAATCCCAGAGGCTCTGGGCACCACACAACAGCAACAAATCTATCATAACATGACAAAGGAACATAACACATTTTCAGTCTAAGAATTATCACTTTCATAAATTAAAATCAGTAAAACCAGAAGAGGGTAAAGGGGGAGAGGGCCATCTTGTGGATGGTATGGCACACTCCAGGGCTGTAGATTAAGTTTTGCAGCCACTAGCCAGCATGTCTAGTGACTGGGAAAATTTACTAGCCCCACACACTCTTCCACTAGACCAGCTGAGTACTGCACTTTTTGGTTACATTCTGCAGTACCGACCTACAGGGCTAGTTAAAGGAGAATCTTACTAGCTTAACACAAAATCCACCAGAATTTGACTAGTTGGCCTGTACAAGGATCGACTGCTGCACTCTCTGGGATGGGTTGCCAGTACTTAAGCAACTTATTTTTAAAATGTAATGACTGAGGTGTGGTCAGTTCTGGGACAACCAATGACTGGTGTCAGTGCTGTGATTGTCACGGGCATTGCAGTAAGGGGACAGGTAAGTACTACGACTGTTGAGGGAGGTTCAGAGGCAGTGTTGTGTTAATGGTGGGGGTCAGTACTATGATTGTTGTGGTTGGGGTGTTGGTGCTTTAACAGATGTGGGTGGGAAGCCAGTGTAGTTATTGTCAAGGGGTGGGTGGTCAGTGCTGTAACTGTCAGATGGGAGGCAGGACTGCAACTTTTGGCAGAGGGGGGGTAAGTGTTGTGACTGTGGTGGTGGGGATTACTGCTGTGTCTGTCTGTCTGTAGAAAGAATCAGCCCTGTGACTGTAGTGGATGTAAGGGGACAGTGCCTTGACCGTGGTGGTGGGTAGTGCTGTGACTGTTGGTGTTAGAGGTATGTGCTGTCACTGCTGGAGGATGAGGATCAGCACTGTGACTGTCGGGTAGGTGGCCACTGTGACTGATGGTCCAAGGTGTTAGTTCTGTGACTGTCAGGGGGGTTGGGGTGGCAGTCCTGTGACTGTTGTGTGTGTGAGGAGGCAGTGCTGTGGCAGTTGTGGATAGGGGTCAGTGTGGTGACTGTTAAGAGTAGTAGGTCAGTGCTGCCATTGTCAGGGGATGGAAATTAGTGCTGTGCCTTATGGTAGGGGGTATCAGTTATGTGACTTTTGTGGGTGAGGTGGCTGTGGTGTGACTGTTGGGGATTGATGATCAGTGCTGTAAGATGTGGCTAGGGTGCAATACCTGACTAGTGCTGTTACTATGGGGGACTGGGATCAGTGCTGTAAGATGGGATGGGGTACAGTACTGTGACTAGTGCTGTTACTATGGGGGCATGGGGATCAGTGCTGTAAGATGGGATGGGGTGCAGTACTGTAAGATGGGATGGGGTGCAGTTCTGTGACTAATGCTGTTACTATGGGGGATGGGGAGCAGTGCTGTAAGATGGGATGGGGTGCAGTTCTGTGACTAGTGCTGTTACTATGGGGAATGGGAATCAGTGCTCTAAGATGGAATGGGGTGCAGTAATGTGACTAGTGCTGTTACTATGGGGGATTGGGATCAGTGCTGTAAGATGGGATGGGGTGCAGTACTGTGACTAGTGCTGTTACTATGGGGATGAGGATCAGTGCTGTATGATGGGATGGGGTGCAGTACTGTGACTAGTGCTGTTACTATGGGGATGGGGATCAGTGCTGTAAGATGGGATGGGGAGCAATACTGTGACTAGTGCTGTTACTATGGGGGATGGGGATCAGTGCTGTAAAATGGGAAGGGGTGCAATACCGTGACTAGTGCTGTTACTATGGGGGATGGGGATCAGTGCTGTAAGATGGGATGGGTTGCAGTACCTTGACTAGTGCTGTTACTATGGCTGATGGGGATCAGTGCTGTAAGATGGGATGGGGTGCAGTACCGTGACTAGTGTTGTTACTATGGGGGATGGGGATGAGTGCAGTAAGATGGGATGGGGAGTAGTGCTGTAAGATGGGATGGGGTGCAGTACTGTGACTAGTGCTGTTACTATGGGGGATGGGTATCAGTGCTGTAAGATGGGATGGGGTGCAGTACTGTGACTAGTGCTGTTACTATGGGGGATGGGTATCAGTGCTAGAAGATGGGATGGGGTGCAGTACTGTGACTAGTGCTGTTACTATGGGGAATGGGAATCAGTGATGTAAGATGGGATGGGGTGCAGTAATGTGACTAGTTCTGTTACTATTGGGGTTGGGGATCAGTGCTGTAAGATGGGATGGGGAGCAGTGCTGTAAGATGGGATGGGGTGCAGTACTGTGACTAGTGCTGTTACTATGGGGAATGGGAATCAGTGCTGTAAGATGGGATGGGGTGCAGTACTGTGACTAGTGCTGTTATTATGGGGGATGGGGATCAGTGCTGTAAGATGTAATGGGGTGCAGTGCTGTGACTAGTGCTGTTACTATGGGGGATGGGGATCAGTGCTGTAAGATGGGTTGGGTGCAGTACTGTGACTAGTGCTGTTACTATGGGGATGGGGATCAGTGCTGTAAGATGGGATAGGGTGCAATACTGTGACTAGTGCTGTTACTATGGGAGATAGGGATCAGTGCTGTAAGATGGGATAGGTAGCACTACCGTGACTAGTGCTGTTACTATGGGGGATGGGGATCAGTGCTGTAAGATGGGATGGGGTACAGTACCGTGACTAGTGCTGTGACTATGGGGGATCGGGATCAGTGCTGTAAGATGGGATGGGGTGCAGTACCGTGACTAGTGCTGTTACTATGGGGATGGGGATCAGTGCTGTAAGATGGGATGGGGTGCAGTACTGTGACTAGTGCTGTTACTATGGGGGATGGGGATCAGTGCTGTAAGATGGGATGGGGTGCAGTGCTGCGACTAGTGCTGTTACTATGGTGGATGGGGATCAGTGCTGTAAGATGGGATGGGGTGCAGTACTGTGACTAGTGCTGTTACTATGGGGGATGGGGATCAGTACTGTAAGATGGGATGGGGTACAGTACCGTGACTAGTGCTGTGACTATGGGGGATCGGGATCAGTGCTGTAAGATGGGATGGGGTGCAGTACGTGACTAGTGCTGTTACTACGGGGATGGGGATCAGTGCTGTAAGATGGGATGGGGTGCAGTACTGTGACTAGTGCTGTTACTATGGGGGATGGGGATCAGTGGTGTAAGATGGGATGGGGTGCAGTGCTGTGACTAGTGCTGTTACTGTGGTGGATGGGGATCAGTGCTGTAAGATGGGATGGGGTGCAGTACTGTGACTAGTGCTGTTACTATGGGGATGGGGATCAGTGCTGTAAGATGGGATGGGGTGCAGTACTGTGACTGGTGCTGTTACTATGTGGGGTGGGAATCAGTGCTGTACGATGGGATGGTTGCAGTACTGTGACTAGTGCTGTTACTATGGGGGATGGGGATCAGTGCTGTAAGATGGGATGGGGTGCAGTACTGTGACTAGTGCTGTTACTCTGGGGATGGGGATCAGTGCTGTAAGATGGCATGGGGTGCATTACTGTGACTAGTGCTGTTACTATGGGGGACGGGGATCAGTGCTGTAAGATGGCATGGGGTGCAGAACTGTGACTAGTGCTGTTACTATGGGGGATGGGGATCAGTGCTGTAAGATGGGATGGTGATCAGAGCTGTGAGATGGGATGGGATGGGGTGCAGTACTGTTACTAGTGCTGTTACTATGGGGAATGGGGATCAGTGCTGTAAGATGGGATGGGGTGCAGTACTGTGACTAGTGCTGTTACTATGGGGGATGGGGATCAGTGCTGTAAGATGGGATTGGGTGCAGTACTGTGACTAGTGCTGTTACTATGGGGAATGGGGATCAGTGCTGTAAGATGGGATGGGTTGCAGTACTGTGACTAGTGCTGTTACTATGGGGGATGGGGATCAGTGCTGTAAGATGGGATGGGGTGCAGTACTGTGACTAGTGCTGTTACTATAGGGGATGGGGAGCAGTGCTGTAAGATGTGATGGGGTGTAGTACCGTGATGAGTGCTGTTACTATGCGGGATGGGGATCAGTGCTGTAAGATGGGATGGGGTTCAGTACTGTGACTAGTGCTGTTACTATGGGGGATGGGGATCAGTGCTGTAAGATGGGATGGGGTGCAGTACTGTGACTAGTGCAGTTACTATGGGGGAATGGGGAGCAGTGCTGCAACATGGTTGGGGTGCAATATTGTAAGATGGGATGGGGTGCAGTACTGTGACTAGTGCTGCTACTATGGGGTATGGGGATCAGTGCTGTAAGATGGGATAGGGTGCAGTACTATGACTAGTGCTGTTACTATGGGGAATGGGGATCAGTGCTTTAAGACGGGATGGGGTGCAGTACTGTGACTAGTGCTCTTAGTAAGGGCGATGGGGATCAGTGCTGTAAGATAGTATGGGGTGCAGTACTGTGACTAGTGCTGTTACTATGGGGGATGGGGATCAGTGCTGTAAGATGGGATGGGGTGCAGTACTGTGACTAGTGCTGTTACTATGGGGGATGGGGATCAGTGCTGTAAGATGGGATGGGGTGCAGTACTGTGACTAGTGCTGTTACTATGGGGATGGGGATCAGTGCTGTAAGATGGGATGGGGTGCAGTGCTGTGACTTGTGCTGTTACTGTGGGGGATGGGGATCAGTGCTGTAAGATGGGATGGGGTGCAGAACTGTGACTAGTGCTGTTACTATGGGGTATGGGGATCAGTGCTGTAAGATGGGATGGGGTGCAGTACTGTGACTTGTGCTGTTACTATGTGGGGTGGGAATCAGTGCTGTACGATGGGATGGGTGCAGTACTGTGACTAGTGCTGTTACTATGGGGGATGGGTATCAGTGCTGTAAGATGGGATGGGGTGCAGTACTGTGACTAGTGCTGTTACTATGGGGGATGGGGATCAGTGCTGTAAGATGGGATGGTGATCAGAGCTGTGAGATGGGATGGGATGGGATAGGGTGCAGTACTGTTACTAGTGCTGTTACTATGGGGAATGGGGATCAGTGCTGTAAGATGGGATGGGGTGCAGTACTGTGACTAGTGCTGTTACTATAGGGGATGGGGATCAGTGCTGTAAGATGGGATTGGGTGCAGTACTGTGACTAGTGCTGTTAGTATGGGGAATGGGGATCAGTGTAAGATGGGATGGGGTGCAGTACTGTGACTCTGCTGTTACTATCGGGATGGGGTCAGTGCTGTAAGATGGGATGGGGTGCAGTACCGTGACGAGTGCTGTTACTATGCGGGATGGGGATCAGTGCTGGAAGATGGGATGGGGTGCAGTACTGTGACTAGTGCTGCTACTATGGGGTATGGGGATCAGTGCTGTAAGATGGGATAGGGTGCAGTAATATGACTAGTGCTGTTACTATGGGGAATGGGGATCAGTGCTTTAAGACGGGATGGGGTGCAGTACTGTGACTAGTGCTCTTAGTAAGGCACGATGGGGATCAGTGCTGTAAGATGGTATGGGGTGCAGTACTGTGACTAGTGCTGTTACTATGGGGATGGGGATCAGTGCTGTAAGATGGGATGGGGTGCAGTACTGTGACTAGTGCTGTTACTATGGGGATGGGGATCAGTGCTGTAAGATGGGATGGGGAGCAGTACTGTGACTAGTGCTGTTACTATGAGGATGGGGATCAGTGCTGTAAGATGGGAAGAAGTGCAGTACTGTGACTAGTGCTGTTACTATGCGGGATGGGGATCAGTGCTGTAAGATGGGATGGGGTGCAGTACTGTGACTAGTGCTGTTACTATGGGGGATGGGGATCAGTGCTGTAAGATGGGATGGGTGCAGTACTGTGACTAGTGCTGTTACTATGGGGGATGGGGATCAGTGCTGTAAGATGGGATGGGGTGCAGTACTGTGACTAGTGCTGTTACTATGGGGGATGGGGATCAGTGCTGTAAGATGGGATGGGATGCAGTACTGTGACTAGTGCTGTTACTAAGGGGATGGGGATCAGTGCTGTAACATGGGATGGGGTGCAATATTGTAAGATGGGATGGGGTGCAGTACTGTGACTAGTGCTGTTACTATGGGGAATGGGGATCAGTGCTTTAAGACGGGATGGGGTGTAGTACTGTGACTAGTGCTGTTACTGTGGGGGAATGGGGATCAGTGCTTTAAGATGGGATGGGGTGCAGTAATGTGACTAGTGCTCTTAGTAAGGGCGATGGGGATCAGTGCTGTAATAGGGTATGGGGTGCAGTTCTGTGACTAGTGCTGTTGCTATGAGGATGGGGATCAGTGCTGTAAGATGGGAAGAAGTGCAGTACTGTGACTAGTGCTGTTACTATGGGGGATGGGGATCAGTGCTGTAAGATGGGATGGGGTGCAGTACTGTGACTAGTGCTGTTACTAAGGGGGAATGGGGATCAGTGCTGTAAGATGGGATGGGGTGCAGTACTGTGACTAGTGCTATTACTATGGGGGATGGGGATCAGTGCTGTAGGATGGGATGGGGTGCAGTACCGTGACGAGTGCTGTTACTATGCGGGATGGGGATCAGTGCTGTAAGATGGGATGGGGTGCAGTACTGTGACTAGTGCTGTTACTATGGGGGAATGGGGAGCAGTACTGTAACATGGGATGGGGTGCAATATTGTAAGATGGGATGGGGTGCAGTACTGTGACTAGTGCGGCTACTATGGGGTATGGGGATCAGTGCTGTAAGATGGGATGGGGTGCAGTACTATGACTAGTACTGTTACTATGGGGAATGGGTATCAGTGCTTTAAGATGGGATGGGGTGCAGTAATGTGACTAGTGCTCTTAGTAAGGGCGATGGGGATCAGTGCTGTAAGATGGTATGGGGTGCAGTACTGTGACTAGTGCTGTACTATGAGGGATGGGGATCAGTGCTGTAAGATGGGAAGAAGTGCAGTACAGTGACTAGTGCTGTTACTATGGGGGATGGGGATCAGTGCTGTAAGATGGGATGGGGTGCAGTATCGTGACTATTGCTTTTGCTATGGGGGATGGGGATCACTGCTGTAAGATGGAATGGGGTGCAGTACTGTGACTAGTGCTGTTACTATGGGGGATGGGGATCAGTGTTGTAAGATGGGATGGGGTGCAGTAATGTGACTAGTGCTGTTACTAAGGGGGATGGGGATCAGTGCTGTAAGATTGGATGGGGTGCAGTACTGTGACTAGTGCTGTTACTAAGGGGGATGGGGATCAGTGCTGTAACATGGGATGGGGTGCAGTACTGTGACTAGTGCTGCTACTATGGGGGTATGGGGATCAGTGCTGTAAGATGGGATGGGGTGCAGTAGTATGACTAGTGCTGCTACTATGGGGGATGGGGATCAGTGCTGTAAGATGGGATGGGGTGCAGTACAGTGACTAGTGCTGTTACTATGAGGATGGGGATCAGTGTTGTAAGATGGGATGGGGTGCAGTACTGTGACTAGTGCTGTTACTATGAGGGATGGGGATCAGTGCTGTATGATGGGATGGGGAGCAGTGCTGTAAGATAGGATGGGGTGCAGTACTGTGACTAGTGCTGTTACTATGGGGAATGGGAATCAGTGCTGTAAGATGGAATGGGGTGCAGTAATGTGACTAGTGCTGCTACTATGGGGGACGGCGATCAGTGTTGTAAGATCAGATGGGGTGCAGTACTGTGACTAGTGCTGTTACTATGGGGGATGGGGATCAGTGTTGTAAGATGGGATGGGGTGCAGTGCTGTGACTAGTGCTGTTACTATGAGGGATGGGGATCAGTGCTGTAAGATGGGATGGGGTGCAGTACTGTGACTAGAGCTGTTACTATGGGGGATGGGGATCAGTGCTGTAAGATGGGATGGGGTGCAATACCGTGACTAGTGCTGTTACTTTGGGAGATCTGGATCAGTGCTGTAAGATGGGATGGGTTGCAGTACCGTGACTTGTGCTATTACTATGGGGGATGGTGATCAGTGCTGTAAGGTGTGATGGGTTGCAGTACCGTGACAATTGCTGTCACTATGGGGGATGGGGATCAGTGCTGTAAGATGGGATGGGGTGCAGTACCGTGACTAGTGCTGTTACTATCTGGGATGGGGATCAGTGCTGTAAGATTGGATGGGGTGCAGTACTGTGACTAGTGCTGCAACTATGAGGGATTGGGATCAGTGCTGTATGATGTGATGGGGTGCAGTAATGTGACTAGTGCTGTTACTATGGGTGATAGGGATCAGTGCTGTAAGATGGGATTGGGATCATAGCTGTAAGATGGGATTGGGTGCAGTACTATGACTAGTGCTGTTACTATGGGGAATGGGAACCAGTGCTGTAAGATGGGATGGGGTGCAGTAATGGTACTCATTTGCTGCCATTGCTATAGGATGGGGATCAGTGCTGTAAGATGGGATGGGGTGCAGTACTGTGACTAGTGCTGCTACTATGGGGAATGGGAACCAGTGCTGTAAGATGGGATGGGGTGCAGTACTGTGACTAGTGCTGTTACTATGAGGGATGGGGATCAGTGCTGTAAGATAGGAAGAAGTGCAGTACTGTGACTAGTGCTGTTACTATGGGGGATGGGGATCTGTGCTGTAAGATGGGATGGGGTGCAGTACTGTTACTAGTGCTGTTACCTATGGGGATGGGGATCGAAATTCGTCGTAAGATGGGATGGGGTGCAGTACTGTGGCGTGTGCTGTTACTATGGGGGAAGGGGATCAGTGCTGTAAGATGGGATGGGGTGCAGTAATGTGACTAGTGCTGTTACTATGGGGGACGGGGATCAGTGCTGTAAGATGGGATGGGGTGCAGTACTATGACTAGTGCTGTTTCTATGGGGGATGGGGATCAGTGTTGTAAGATGGGATGGGGTGCAGTGCTGTGACTTGTGCTGTTACTATGGGGGATCGGGATCAGTGCTGTAAGATGGGATGGGGTGCAGTACTGTGACTAGTGCTGTTACTATGGGGATGCGGATCAGTGCTGTAAAATGGGATGGGGTGCAGTACTGTGACTAGAGCTGTTACTATGGGGGATGGGGATCAGTGCTGTAAGATGGGATGGGGTGCAATACCGTGACTAGTGCTGTTAATATGGGAGATCTGGATCAGTGCTGTAAGATGGGATGGTTTGCAGTACCGTGACTAGTGCTGTTACTATGGGGGATGGGGTTCAGTGCTGTAAGGTGTGATGGGTTGCAGTACCGTGACTAGTGCTGTTACTATGGGGGATGGGGATCAGTGCTGTAAGATGGGATGGGGTGCAGTACCGTGTCTAGTGCTGTTACTATGGGGGATGGGATCAGTGCTGCAAATGGATGGGGTGCAGTACTGGACTAGTGCTGTCACTATGGGGGATGGGGTTCAGTGCTGTAGGATGGGATGGGGTTCAGTGCTGTGACTAGTGCTGTTCATGGGGATTAGGATCAGGTGCTGTAAGATGGGATGGGGTGCAGTACTGTGACTAATTTCTGCTATAAGGGGATGGGGATCCAGGTGCTGTAAGGGATGTGATGGGGTGCAGTAATGTGACTAGTGCTGTTACTATGGGTGATAGGACTGAGCACTGAAGATAGGATGGGTGCAGTACTGTGACTAGTGCTGTCACTATGGGGGATGGGGATCAGTGCTGTAAGATGGGATGGGGTGCAGTACTGTGACTAGTGCTGTTAATATGGGGATGGGAATCAGTGTTGTAAGATGGGATGGGGTGCAGTACCGTGACTAGTGCTGTTACTTTGGGTGATGGGGATCAGTGCTGTAAGATGGGATGGGGTGCAGTACTGTTACTAGTGCTGTTACTATGGGGAATGGGTATCAGTGCTGTAAGATGGGATGGGGTGCAGTACTGTGACTAGTACTGTTACTATGGGGGAATGGGGATCAGTGCTGTAAGATGGGATGGGGTGCAGTACTGTGACTAGTGCTGTTACTATTTGGGATGGGGATCAGTGCTTTAAGATGGAATGGGGAACAGTACCGTGACTAGTGCTGTTACTATGGGGGATGGGTTTCAGTGCTGTAAGATGGGATGGGGTGCAGTACTGTGAGTAGTGCTGTTACTATCGGGGACGGGGATCAGTGCTGTAAGATGGGATGGGGTGCAATACTGTGACTAGTGCTGTTACTATGGGGGATGGGGATCATTGCTGTAAGATGGGATGGGGTGCAGTACTGTGACTAGTGCTGTCACTATGGGGGATGGGGATCAGTGCTGTGAGATGGGATGGGGTGCAGTACTGTGACTAGTGCTGTTACTATGGGGGGATTTGGATCAGTGCTGTAAGATGGGTTGGGGTGCAGTACTGCGACTAGTGCTGTTGCTATGTGGGATGGGGATCAGTGCTGTAAGATTGGACGGGGAAGCAGTAACTGTTACTAGTGCTGTTACTATGGGGAATGGGGATTGTGCTGTAAGATGGGATGGGTTGCAGTACTGTGACTAGTGCTGTTACTATGGGGATGGGGATCAGTGCTGTAAGATGGGATATGGGGTGCAGTACTGTGACTAGTTCTGTTACTATGGGGGATGAGGATCAGTGCTGTAAGATGGGATGGGGTGCAGTACTGTGTCTAGTGCTGTTACTATGGGGGATGAGGATCAGTGCTGTAAGATGGGACAGGGTGCAGTACCGTGACTTATGCTGTGAGTATGGGGGATGGGGATCAGTTCTGTAACATGGGACGCGGAGCAGTTCAGTGACTAGTGCTGTTACTATGAGGGATGGGGATCAGTGCTGTAAGATGGGATGGGTTGCAGTACTGTGACTAGTGCTGTTACTATGGGGTATGGGGATCAGTGCTGTAAGATGGGATGGGGTGCAGTACTGTGACTACTGCTGTTACTATGGCGGATGGGGATCAGTGCTGTAAGATGGGATGGGGTGCAGAACTGTGACTAGTGCTGTTACTATGGGGGATGGGGATCTGTGCTGCAAGATGGGATGGGGTGCAGTACTGTGACTAGTGCTGTTACTATGGGGGATGGGGATTTGTGCTGTAAGATGGGATGGAGTGCAGTACTGTGACTACTGCTGTTACTATGGGGATGGGGATCCAGCCGTAAGATAGGATGGGGTGGCAGTACTGTGACTATTGTGTTACTATGGAATGGGGACTGAGTGCTGTAAGATGGGATGGGGTCAGTACTGTGACTAATTCTTTCTATTACTATGGGGGCGGGGATCAGTGCTGTAAGATGGGATGGGGTGCAGTACTGTGACTAGATGCTATTCTGAGAGGATGGGGATCAGTGCTGTAAGATGGGATTGGGTGCAGTACTGTGACTAGAGCTGTGAGTATGGGGGATGGGGATCAGTGCTGTAAGATGGGATGGGGTGCAGAACTGTGACTAGTGCTGTTACTATGGGGGATGGGGATCTGTGCTGTAAGATGGGATGGGGTGCAGTACTGTGACTAGTGCTGTTTCTATGGGGGATGGGGATCTGTGCTGTAAGATGGGATGGGGTGCAGTACTGTGACTAGTGCTGTTACTATGGGGGATGGGGATCTGTGCCGTAAGATAGGATGGGGTGCAGTACTGTGACTATTGCTGTTACTATGGGGGATGGGGATCAGTGCTGTAAGATGGGATGGGGTGCAGTACCGTGTCTAGAGCTGTTACTATGGGGGATGGGTATAATTTTGTAGATGATGGGGTGCAGTACCGTGACAAGTGCTGTTACTATGGGGGATGGGGATCAGTCCTGTAAGATGGGATTGGGTGCAGTACTGTGACTAGTGCTGTTACTATGGCGGATGGGGATCCATGCTGTAAGATGTGATGGGGTGTAGTACTGTGACTATTGCTGTTACTATGGGGGCATGGGGATCAGTGCTGTTAGATGGGATGAGGATCAGTGCTGTAAGATGGGATGGGGTGCAGTTCTGTGACTTGTGCTGTTACTATGGGGGTTCTGGATCAGTGCTGTAAGATGGGATGGGGTGCAGTACTGTGACTAGTGCTGTTACTATGGGGGATGGGGATCTGTGCCGTAAGATGGGATGGGGTGCAGTACTGTGACTATTGCTGTTACTATGGGGGATGGGGATCAGTGCTATAAGATGGGATGGGGTGCAGTACATTGTCTAGAGCTCTTACTATGGAGGATGGGAATCAGTGCTGTAAGATGGGATGGGGTGCAGTACCGTGACAAGTGCTGTTACTTGGGGCATGGGGATCAGTGCTGTTAGATGGGATGAGGATCTGTGCTGTAAGATGGGATGGGGTGCAGTACCGTGTCTAGAGCTGTTACTATTTAGGATGGGAATCAGTGCTGTAAGATGGGATGGGGTGCAGTACTGTGACTAGTGCTGTTACAATGTGGGAAGGGGACAGTGCTGTAAGATGGGATGGGTGCAGTGCTGTGATTAGTGCTGTCACTATGGGGGATGGGGATCAGTGCTGAAAGATGGGATGGTGTGCAGTACTGTGACTAGTGCTGTTACTATGTGGGGATGGGGATTAGTACTGTAAGATGGGATGGGGTGCAGTACTGTGACTAGTGCTGTTACTTTGGGTGAAGGGGATCAGTGCTGTAAGATGGGATGGGGTGCAGTACTGTGACTACTGCTGTTACTATGGGGATCAGTTCTGTAAGATGGGATGGGGTGCAGTACTGTGACTAGTGCTGTTACTATGTGGGGATGGGGATCAGTGCTCTAAGATGGGATGGGGTGCAGTACTGTGACTAGTGCTGTTACTTTGGGTGATGGGGATCAGTGCTGTAAGATGGGATGGGGTGCAGTACTGTGACTAGTGCTGTTACTATGGGGATCAGTTCTGTAAGATGGGATGGGGTGCAGTACTGTGACTAGTGCTGTTACTATGTGGGGATGGGGATCAGTGCTGTAAGATGGGACGGGGTGCAGTACTGTGACTAGTGCTGTTACTATGGTGGATGAGTTTCAGTGCTGTAAGATGGGATGGGGTGCAGTACTGTGAGTAGTGCTGTTACTATCAGGGACGGGGATCAGTGCTGTAAGATGGGATGGGGTGCAATACTGTGACTAATGCTGTTACAATGGGGATGGGGATCATTGCTGTAAGATGGGATGGGGTGCAGTACTGTGACTAGTGCTGTGACTATGGGGGTGGGGATCAGTGCTGTGAGATGGGATGGGGTGCAGAACTGTGACTAGTGCTGTTACTATGGGGATGGGGGATCAGTGCTGTAAGATGGGATGGGGTGCAGTACTGTGACTAGTGCTGTTACTATGGGGGTTTTGGATCAGTGCTGTAAGATGGGTTGGGGTGCAGTACTGTGACTAGTGCTGTTACTATGGGGGGATTTGGATCAGTGCTGTAAGATGGGATGGGGTGCAGTACTGTGACTAATGCTGTGACTATGGTGGATGAGTTTCAGTGCTGTAAGATGGGATGGGGTGCAGTACTGAGAGTAGTGCTGTTACTATCGGGGACGGGGATCAGTGCTGTAAGATGGGATGGGGTGCAGTACTGTGAGTAGTGCTGTTACTATGTGGGGATGGGGATTAGTACTGTAAGATGGGATGGGGTGCAGTACTGTGACTAGTGCTGTTACTTTGGGTGAAGGGATCAGTGCTGTAAGATGGGATGGGGTGCAGTACTGTGACTAGTGCTGTTACTATGGGGATCAGTTCTGTAAGATGGGATGGGGTGCAGTACTGTGACTAGTGCTGTTACTATGTGGGGATGGGGATCAGTGCTGTAAGATGGGATGGGGTGCAGTACTGTGACTAGTGCTGTTACTGGGTGATGGGGATCAGTGCTGTAAGATGGGATGGGGTGCAGTACTGTGACTAGTGCTGTTACTATGGGGATCAGTTCTGTAAGATGGGATGGGGTGCAGTACCGTGACTAATGCTGTAACTATGTGGGGATGGGGATCAGTGCTGTAAGGTGGGACGGGGTGCAGTACTGTGACTAGTGCTGTTACTATGGTGGATGAGTTTCAGTGCTGTAAGATGGGATGGGGTGCAGTACTGTGAGTAGTGCTGTTACTATCGGGGACGGGGATCAGTGCTGTAAGATGGGATGGGGTGCAATACTGTGACTAGTGCTGTTACTATGGGGGATGGGGATCATTGCTGTAAGATGGGATGGGGTGCAGTACTGTGACTAGTGCTGTCACTATGGGGGATGGGGATCAGTGCTGTGAGATGGGATGGGGTGCAGTACTGTGACTAGTGCTGTTACTATGGGGGGATTTGGATCAGTGCTGTAAGATGGGTTGGGGTGCAGTACTGCGACTAGTGCTGTTGCTATGTGGGATGGGGATCAGTGCTGTAAGATGGGACGGGGTAGCAGTACTGTTACTAGTGCTGTTACTATGGGGAATGGGGATTAGTGCTGTAAGATGGGATGGGTTGCAGTACTGACTAGTACTGTTACTATGAGATAGGATCAGTGCATAGATGGGATGGGGTGCAGTACTGCAACTGAACTCTGTTACTGGGATGAGGATCAGTGCTGTAAGATGGGATGGGTGCAATACTGTCTGTCTTGCTATTACTATAGAGGATGAGGTCAGTGCTGTAAGATGGGACAGGTGCAGTGTGACTTAGCATAGTAGAGGATGGGGACAGTTCTGTAACATGGGACGGGAGGTTCGTGACTAGTGCTGTTACTATGAGGATGGGATCAGTGCTGTAAGATGGGATGATTGCGGTACTGTGCACTATGGAGTATGGGATCAGTGCTGTAGATGGGATGGGGTGCAGTACTGTGACTAGTGCTGTACTGGCGGATGGGGATCAGTGCTGTAAGATGGGATGGTGCAGAACTGTGACTAGTGCTGTTACTATGGGGATGAGGATCTGTGCTGTAGATGGGATGGGTGCAGTACTGTGACTAGTGCTGTTACTATGGGGATGGGGATTTGTGTAAGATGGGATGGGTACAGTACTGTGACTACTGCTGTTACTGGGGATGGGGATCTGCGTAGATAGGATGGGTGCAGTACTGTGACTATTGCTGTTACTATGGGGAATGGGGATCAGTGCTGTAGATGGTATGGGGTAGTACTGTGACTAGTGCTATTACTATGGGGACGAGATAGTGCTGTAGATGGGATGGGTGAGCACTGTGACTAGTCTGTTACAGGGGGATAGGGATCAGTGCTGCAAGATGGGATTGGATGCAGTACTGTGACTAGAGCTGAGGACACAGGGATGGGGATCAGTGCTTAAGATGGGATGGGGTGCAGAACTGTGACTAATGCTGTTACTATGGGGATGAGTCTGTGCTGTAGATGGGATGGTGCAGTACTGTGACTAGTGCTGTTTCTATGAGGATGAGGATCTGTGTTGTAAGATGGGATGGGTGCAGTACTGTGACTAGTGCTGTTACTATGAGATGGGGATCTGTGCGTAAGATAGGATGGGGTGAGCACTGTGACATGCTGTTACCAGGATGGGGATCAGTAACATAGATGGGATGGTGCAGTACGTGTCTAGAGCTATTACTAGGGGATGGTATCAGTGCTGTAAGATGGATGGGGTGCAGTACGTGACATTCTGCTGTTACTGGGGATGGGATCAGTCCTGCAAGATGGGATTGGGTGATACTGCAGCTAGTGCTGTTACTATGGCGGATGGGGATCCATGCTGTAAGATGTGATGGGGTGTAGTACTGTGACTATTGCTGTTACTATGGGGCATGGGGATCAGTACTGTTAGATGGGATGAGGATCAGTGCTGTAAGATGGGATGGGGTGCAGTTCTGTGACATGCTGTTACTATGGGGTTCTGGAACAGTGCTGTAGATGGGATGGTGCAATACTGTGACTAGTGCTGTTACTATGGGAGATGGGGATCTGTGCGTAGATGGGATGGGGTGCAGTACTGTGACTATTGCTGTTACTATAGAGGACAGGGATCAATGATATAAGATGGGATAGGTGCAGTACATTGTCTGAACTCTTACTATGGAGATAGGAATCAGTGCTGTAAGATGGGATAAGTGCAGTACCGTGACAAATGCTATTACTTGGGGCAGGATCAGTGCTGTTAGATGGGATGAGGATCTGTGCTGTAAGATGGGATGGGTGCAGTACCGTGTCTAGACTATTACTATTGGGATGGGAATCAGTGCTGTAAGATGGGATGGGGTGCAGTACTGTGACTAGTGCCACAATGTGGAAGGGACAGTGCGCAGATGGGATGGGTGCAGTGCTGTGATTGGTGCTGTCACTATGGGATGGATCAGTGCTGTAACATGGGATGGTGTACAGTACTGTGACTAGTGCTGACACTATGTGGGATGAGGATTAGTACTGTAGATGGGATGGGGTGCAGTACTGTGACTAGTGCTGTTACTGTGGGTGAAGGGATCAGTGCTGTAGATGGGTGGGGTGCATACTGTGACTGCATACTATGGGATCAGTTCTGTAAGATGGGATGGGGTGCAGTACTGTGACTAGTGCTGTTCTATGTGGGATGGGGATCAGTGCTGCAGATGGGATGGGGTGCAGTACTGTGACTAGTACTATTACTTTGGGTGATGGGGATCAATGCTGGAAGTGGGATGGGGTGATACTGTGACTAGTGCTGTTACTATAGGGATCAGTTCTGGAAGATGGGATGGGTGCAGTACTGTGATAGTGCTGTTACTATGTGGGATGGGGATCAGTGCTGTAAGATGGGACGAGGTGCAGTACTGTGACTAGTACTATACTATGGTGAGTTTCAATGATGGATGGGATGGGGTGCAGTACTGTAGTGGTGCTATTACTAGGGCGGGATCAGTGCTGTAAGATGGGATGGGGTGCAATACTTGACTAATGCTGTTACAATGGGGGATGGGGATCATTGCTGTAAGATGGGATGGGGTGCAGTACTGTGACTAGTGCTGTGACTATGGGGGTTGGGATCAGTGCTGTGAGATGGGATGGGGTGCAGAACTGTGACTAGTGCTGTTACTATGGGAGGATGGGGATCAGTGCTGTAAGATGGGATGGGGTGCAGTACTGTGACTAGTGCTGTTACTATGGGGGTTTTGGATCAGTGCTGTAAGATGGGTTGGGGTGCAGTACTGTGACTAGTGCTGTTACTGTGGGGGGATTTGGATCAGTGCTGTAAGATGGGATGGGGTGCAGTACTGTGACTAATGCTGTGACTATGGTGGATGAGTTTCAGTGCTGTAGATGGGATGGGGTGCAGTACTGAGGAGTGCCTGTTACTATCAGGGACGAGGTCAGTGCTGTAAGATAGGATGGGTGCAGTACTGTGATAGTGCTGTTACTATGTGGGGATGAGGTTAGTACTGTAAGATGGGATGGGGTGCAATACTGACTAGTGCTGTTACTGGGTGAAGGGGATCAGTGCTGTAAGATGGGATGGGGTGCAGTACACAGATAGTGCTGTTACTATGAGGATCAGTTCATAAGATGGGATGGGGTGCAGTACTGTGACTAGTCTGTTACTATGTGGGATGGGGATCAGTGCTGGAGATGGGATGGGTGCAGTACTGTGACAAAGCAATTACTGTGGGTGATGGGGATCAGTGCTGGATGGGATGGGGTGCAGTACTGTGACTAGTCACAGTACTATAGGGATCAGTTCTGTAAGATGGATCGGGTACAATACCGTTTCTATGGGGAATGGGTATCCAGTGCTGTAAGATGGGATGGGGTGCAGTACTGTGACAGTACCTATTCACTATTGAGGATGGGGAGTGATGTGTAAGATGGGATGGGGTGCAGTACTGTGACTAGTGCTGTTACTATGGGGAATGGGAATCAGTGCTGTAAGATGGGATGGGGTGCAGTACTGTGACTAGTGCTGTCACTATAGAGATGGGGATC
Source organism: Neoceratodus forsteri (assembly GCA_016271365.2). NCBI lineage: Eukaryota > Metazoa > Chordata > Ceratodontiformes > Ceratodontidae > Neoceratodus > Neoceratodus forsteri. The sequence goes on from JADMNL010000035.1 coordinate 31,813,347, forward strand.
AGTGCTGTAAGATGGGATGGGTGCAGTACTAGACTAGTTCTGTTACTATGGAGAATGGGGATCTGTGCTGTAAGATGGGATGGGGTGCAGTGCTGTGACTAGTGCTGTTACTATGGGGGATGGGGATCAGTGCTGTAAGTTTTGATGGGGTGCAGTACTGTGACTAGTGCTGTTACTATGAGGGATGGGGATCAGTGCTGTAAGATGGGCGGGTGCAGTGCTGTGACTAGAGCTGTTACTGTGGGGAATGGGGATCAGTGGCTGTAAGATGGGATGGGGTGCAGTACTGTGACTAGTGCTGTTACAATGGGGGATGGGGATCAGTGTTGTAAGATGGGATGGGTGCAGTACTGTGACTAGTGCTGTTACTCTGGGGGGATGGGGATCAGTGCTGTAAGATGGGATGGGGTTCAGTACTGTGACTAGTGCTGTTACTATGAGGGATGGGGATCAGTGCTGTAAGATGGGATGAGGTGCAGTACTGTGACTAGTGCTGTTACTATGGGGGATGGGGATCAGTGCTGTAAGATGGGATGGGTTGCAGTACTGTGACTACTGCTGTTACTATGGGGGATGGGATTAGTGCTGTAAGATGGGATGGGGGTGCAGTACTGTGACTAGTGCTGTTACTATGGGGGATGGGGATCAGTGCTGCAAGATGGATGGGTGCAGTACTGTGACTAGTGCTGTCACTATGGGGATGGGGATCAGTGCTGTAAAGATGGGATGGGGTGCAGTACTGTGACTAGTTCTGTTACTATGGGGAATGGGGATCTGTGCTGTAAGATGGGATGGGGTGCAGTGCTGTGACTAGTGCTGTTACTATGGGGGATGGGGATCAGTGCTGTAAGTTTTGATGGGGTGCAGTACTGTGACTAGTGCTGTTACTATGGGGTTGAGGGATCAGTGCTGTAAGATGGGATGAGTTCAGTACTATGACTAGTGCTGTTACTATGAGGATGGGGATCAGTGCTGTAAGATGGGATGGTGTGCAGTCATGTGACTAGTGCTGTTACTATGAGGGATGGGGATCAGTGCTGTAAGATGGGACGGGGTGCAGTACTGTGACTAGTGCTGTCACTATGGGGGATGGGGATCAGTGCTGTAAGATGGGATGGGGTGCAGTACTGTGACTAGTACTGTTACTATGGGGGATGGGGTTCAGTGCTGTAAGATGGTATGGGGAGCAGTACTGTGACTAGTGCTGTTAGTATGGGGGATGTGGATCAGTGCTGTAAGTTGGGATGGGTGCAGTAGTGTGACTAGTGCTGTTACTATGGGGGATGGGGGTCAGTACATAAGATGGGATGGGGTGCAGTTCTGTGACTAGTGCTGTTACTATGGGGATGGGGTTCAGTGCTGTAAGATCGGGATGGGAGTGCAGTGCTGTAGTACTCTGTTACTATAGGGGATGAGGATCAGTGCTGTAAGATGGGATGGGGTGCAGTGCTGTGACTAGTGCTGTTACTATGGGGGATGGGGATCAGTGCTGTAAGATGGGATGGGTGCAGTGCTGTGACTAGTGCTGTTTCTATGGGGGATGGGGATCAGTGCTGTAAGATGGGATGGGGTGCAGTACTGTGACTATTGCTGTTACTATGGGGGACTGGGATCAGTGCTGTAAGATGGGATGGGGTGCAGTACTGTGACTAGTGCTGTTACTATGAGGGGCGGGGGATCAGTGCTGTAAGATGGGATGGGATGCAGTACTGTGACTAGTGCTGTTACAATGGGGGACGGGGATCAGTGCTGTAAGATGGGATGGGGTGCAGTACTGTGACTAGTGCTGCTACAGCAGGGGATGGGGATCAGTGCTGTAAGATGGGATGGGTGCAGTACTGTGACTAGTGCTACTACTGTGGGGATGAGGATCAGTACTGTAGATGGGATGGGGTGCAGTACTGTGACTAGTGCTGTTACTATGGGGGCGAGGGATCAGTGCTAATAGATGGGATGGGGTGCAGTACTGTGACTAGTAGCTATTACTGAGGGATGAGGGATCAGTGCTGTAAGATGGGATGGGTGCAGTACTGTGACTAGTGCTGTTACTGTGTGGTATGGGGATCAGTACTGTAAGATGGGATGGGGTGCAGTACTGTGACTAGTGCTGTTACTGTGGGGGATATGGTTCAGTGCTGTAAGATGGGATGGGGTGCAGTACTGTGACTAGTGCTGTTACTATGGGGATGGGGATCAGTGCTGTAAGATGGGATGGGGTGTAGTACTGTGACTAGTGCTGTTACTATGAGGGATGAGGATCAGTGCTGTAAGATGGGATGAGGTGCAGTACTGTGACTAGTGCTGTTACTATGGGGGATTTGGATCAGTGATGTAAGATGGGATGGGGTGCAGTACTGTGACTAGTGATGTTACTATGGGGATGGGGATCAGTGATGTAAGATGGGATGGCGTGCGGTACTGTGACTAGTGATGTTACTATGGGGGGATGGGGATCAGTGCTGTAAGATGGGATGGGGTACAGTACTGTGACTAGTGCTGTCACTATGGGGGATTTTTTATCAGTGCTGTAAGATGGGATGAGGTGCCGTACTGTGACTAGTGCCGTTACTATGGGGGATGGGGATCAGTGCTGTAAGATGGGATGGGTGCAGTACTGTGACAAGTGCTGTTACTACGGGGGGATGGGGATCAGTGCTGTAAGATGGGATGGGGTGCAGTACTGTGACTAGTGCTGTTACTATGAGGGATGGGGATCAGTGCTGTAAGATGGGACGGGGTGCAGTTCTGTGACTAGAGCTGTTACTGTACGGGATGGGGATCAGTGGCTGTAAGATGGTATGGTGCAGTACTGTGACTAGTGACTATTACTATGGGGGATGGGGATCAGTGCTGTAAGATGGAATGGGTTACAGTACTGTGTGACTGAATGCTAGTACTATGAGGGATGGGGATTAGTGTTGTAAGATGGGATGGGTGCAGTACTGTGACTAGTGCTGTTACTATGAGGGATGGGGATCAGTGCTGTAAGATGGGACGGGGTGCAGTGCTGTGACTAGAGCTGTTACTGTGCGGGATGGGGATCAGTGGCTGTAAGATGGGATGGGTGCAGTACTGTGACTAGTGCTGTTACTATGGGGGGATGGGGATCAGTGCTGTAAGATGGGATGGGTTGCAGTACTGTGACTAGTGCTGTTACTATGAGGGATGAGGTTCAGTGTTGTAAGATGGGATGAGGTGCAGTACTGTGACTAGTGCTATTACTATGAGGGATGGGGATCAGTGCTGTAAGATGGGATGGGTTGCAGTACTGTGACTAGTGCTGTTACTATGGGGGGATGGGGATCAGTGCTCTAAGATGGGATGGGTTGCAGTACTGTGACTAGTGCTGTTACTGTGGGGGATGGGGATCAGTGCTGTAAGATGGGATGGGTTGCAGTACTGTGACTAGTGCTGTTACTATGGGGGATGGGGATCAGTGCTGTAAGATGGGACGGGGTGCAGTACTGTGACTAGTGCTGTTACTATGAGGGATGGGGATCAGTGCTGTAAGATGGGACGGGGTGCAGTGCTGTGACTTGTGCTGTTACTGTGGGGGATGTGGATCAGTGGCTGTAAGATGGGATGGGTGCATTACTCTGACTAGTGCTGTTACTATGGGGGGATGGGGATCAGTGCTGTAAGATGGGATGGGGTGCAGTACTGTGACTAGTGCTGTTACTATGAGGGATGGGGATCAGTGCTGTAAGATGGGATGATGTGCAGTACTGTGACTAGTGCTGTTACTATGAGGGATGGGGATCTGTGCAGTAACATGGGATGAGGTGCCGTACTGTGATTAGTGCTGTTACTATGGGGGATGGGGATCAGTGCTGTAAGATGGAATGGGTGCAGTCCTGTGACTAGTGCTGTTACTAGGGGGGGATGGGGATCAGTGCTGTAAGATGGGATGGGTGCAGTACTGTGACTAGTGCTGTTACTATGAGGGATGGGGATCAGTGTTGTAAGATGAGACGGGGTGCAGTGCTGTGACTAGAGCTGTTACTGTGGGGAATGGGGATCAGTGGCTGTAAGATGGGATGGGGTGCAGTACTGTGACTAGTGATGTTACTATGGGGGATGGGGATCAGTGTTGTAAGATGGGATGGGTGCAGTACTGTGACTAGTGCTGTTACTATGGGGGAGGGGATCAGTGCTGTAAGATGGGATGGGGTGCAGTACTGTGACTAGTGCTGTTACTATGAGGGATGGGGATCAGTGCTGTAAGATGGGACGGGGTGCAGTGCTGAAAACTTGTGCTGTTACTGTGAGGGATGAGGATCAGTGGCTGTAAGATGGGATGGGTGCAGTACTCTGACTAGTGCTTTTACTATTGGGGGATGGGGATCAGTGCTGTAAGATGGGATGAGGTGCGGTACTGTGACTAGTGCTGTTACTATGAGGGGATGGGTATCAGTGTTGTAAGATGGGAAGAGGTGCAGTACTGTGACTAGTGCTGTTACTATGGGGGATGGGGATCAGTGATGTAAGATGGGATGGCGTGCAGTACTGTGACTAGTCATGTTACTTTGGGAGGATGGGGTTCAGTGCTGTAAGATGGTATGGGGTGCAGTACTGTGACTAGTCATGTTACTATGGGGGATGGGGATCAGTGTTGTAAGATGGGATGGGGTGCAGTACTGTGACTAGTCATGTTACTATGGGGGATGGGGATCAGTGCTGTAAGATGGGATGGGGTGCAGTACTGTGACTAGTGCTGTTACTATGGGAGAATGGTTATCAGTGCTTTTTGATGGGATGGGGTGCAGTACTGTGACTAGTGCTGTTTCTATTGGGGATGGGGATCAGTGCTGTAAGATGGGATGGGGTGCAGTACTGTGACTAGTGCTGTTACTATGGGGGATGGGGATCAGTGCTCTAAGATGGGATGGGGTGCAGTACTGTGACTGCAGTGTCACTATTGGGGATGGGGATCAGTGCTGTAAGATCGGATGGGGTGCAGTTCTGTGACTAGTGCTGTTACTATGGGGAATGGGGATCTGTGCTGTAAGATGGGATGGGGTGCAGTGCTGTGACTAGTGCTGTTACTATGGGGGATGGGGATCAGTGCTGTAAGTTTTGATGGGGTGCAGTACTGTGACTAGTGCTGTTACTATGGGGGATGGGGATCAGTGCTGTAAGATGGGATGGTGTCCAGTACTGTGACTAGTGCTGTTACTATGAGGGATGGGGATCAGTGCTGTAAGATGGGATGGGTGCAGTACTGTGACTAGTGCTGTCACTATGGGGCATGGGGATCAGTGCTGTAAGATGGGATGGGGTGCAGTACTGTGACTAGTACTGTTACTATGGGGGATGGGGTTCAGTGCTGTAAGATGGTATGGGGTGCAGTACTGTGACTAGTGCTGTTAGTATGGGGGATGTGGATCAGTGCTGTAAGTTGGGATGGGTGCAGTAGTGTGACTAGTGCTGTTACTATGGGGGGATGGGGATCAGTGCTGTAAGATGGGATGGGGTGCAGTTCTGTGACTAGTGCTGTTACTATGGGGGATGGGGTTCAGTGCTGTAAGATGGGATGGGGTGCAGTGCTGTGACTAGTGCTGTTACTATGGGGGATGGGGATCAGTGCTGTAAGATGGGATGGGGTGCAGTACTGTGACTAGTGCTGTCACTATGGGGGATGGGGATCAGTGCTGTAAGATGGGATGGGGTGCAGTACTGTGACTAGTGCTGTTACTATGGGGAATGGGGATCTGTGCTGTAAGATGGGATGGGGTGCAGTGCTGTGACTAGTGCTGTTACTATGGGGGATGGGGATCAGTGCTGTAAGTTTTGATGGGGTGCAGTACTGTGACTAGTGCTGTTACTATGGGGGTTGGGGATCAGTGCTGTAAGATGGGATGAGTTCAGTACTATGACTTGTGCTGTTACTATGGGGGATGGGGATCAGTGCTGTAAGATGGGATGGTGTGCAGTACTGTGACTAGTGCTGTTACTATGAGGGGGATGGGGATCAGTGCTGTAAGATGGGATGGTGTGCAGTACTGTGACTAGTGCTGTTTCTATGAGGGATGGGGATCAGTGCTGTAAGATGGTATGGGGTGCAGTACTGTGACTAGTGCTGTTAGTATGGGGGATGTGGATCAGTGCTGTAAGTTGGGATGGGTGCAGTAGTGTGACTAGTGCTGTTACTATGGGGATGGGGATCAGTGCTGTAAGATGGGATGGGGTGCAGTTCTGTGACTAGTGCTGTTACTATGGGGGATGGGGATCAGTGCTGTAAGATGGGATGGGGTGCAGTACTGTGACTAGTGCTGTTACTATGGGGATGGGGATCAGTGCTGTAAGATGGGATGGGGTGCAGAACTGTGACTAGTGCTGTTACTATGGGGGATGGGGATCAGTGCTGTAAGATGGGATGGGGTGCAGTACTGTGACTAGTGCTGTTTCTATGGGGATGGGGATCAGTGCTGTAAGATGGGATGGGGTGCAGTACTGTGACTAGTGCTGTTACTATGGGGGATGGGGATCAGTGCTGTAAGATGGGATGGGGTGCAGTACTGTGACTAGTGCTGTTACTATGGGGATTGGGATCAGTGCTGTAAGATGGGATGGGGTGCAGTACTGTGACTAGTGCTGTTACTATGGGGATCGGGATCAGTGCTGTAAGATGGGATGGGGTGCAGTACTGTGACTAGTGCTGTTACAATGGGGGACGGGGATCAGTGCTGTAAGATGGGATGGGGTGCAGTACTGTGACTAGTGCTGTTACTGGGGGATGGGGATCAGTGCTGTAAGATGGGATGGGGTGCAGTACTGTGACTAGTGCTGTTACTGTGGGGTATGGGGATCAGTACTGTAAGATGGGATGGGGTGCAGTACTGTGACTAGTGCTGTTACTGTGGGGGATGGGGTTCAGTGCTGTAAGATGGGATGGGGTGCAGTACTGTGACTAGTGCTGTTACTATGGGGGTTGGGGATCAGTGCTGTAAGATGGGATGGGGTGCAGTACTGTGACTAGTGCTGTTACTATGGGGGACGGGGATCAGTGCTGTAAGAAGGGATGGGGTGCAGTACTGTGACTAGTGCTGTTACTATGGGGGACGGGGATCAGTGCTGTAAGATGGGATGGGGTGCAGTACTGTGACTAGTGCTGTTACAATGGGGGACGGGAATCAGTGCTGTAAGATGGGATGGGGTGCAGTACTGTGACTAGTGCTGTCACTATGGGGGATGGGGTTCAGTGCTGTAAGATGGAATGGGGTGCAGTACTGTGACTAGTGCTGTTACTATGGGGGATGGGGATCAGTGCTGTAAGATGGGATGGGGTGCAGTGCTGTGACTATTGCTGTTACTGTTTGGGATGGGGATCAGTGCTGTAAGATGGGATGGGGTGCAGTACTGTGTCTAGTGCTGTTACTGTGGGGGATGGGGATCAATGCTGTAAGATGGGATGGGTGCAGTGCTGTGACTAGTGCTGTTTCTATGGGGGATGGGGATCAGTGCTGTAAGATGGGATGGGGTGCAGTACTGTGACTAGTGCTGTTACTATGGGGGATGGGGATCAGTGCTGTAAGATGGGATGGGGTGCAGTACTGTGACTAGTGCTGTTACTGTGGGGGATGTGGATCAGTGCTGTAAGATGGGATGGGGTGCAGTACTGTGACTAGTGCTGTTTCTGTGGGGGTGGGGATCAGTGCTGTAAGATGGGATGGGTGCAGTACTGTGACTAGTGCTGTTACTATGGGGATGGGGATCAGTGCTGTAAGATGGGATGGGGTGCAGTACTGTGACTAGAGCTGTTACTATGGGGAATGGGGATCTGTGCTGTAAGATGGGATTTAGTGCAGTACTGTGACTAGTGCTATTACTATGGGGGATTGGGATCAGTGCTGTAGGATGGGATGGGGTGCAGTGCTGTGACTAGTGCTGTCACTATGGGGATGGGGATCAGTGCTGTAAGATGGGATGGGGTGCAGTACTGTGACTAGTGCTGTGACTATGGGGATTGGGGATCAGTGCTGTAAGATGGGATGGGGTGCAGTACTGCGACGAGTGCTATTACTATGGGGGATGGGGATCAGTGCTGTAAGATGGGATGGGGTGCAGTACTGTGACTAGTGCTGTCACTATGGGGGATGGGGATCAGTGTTGTAAGATGGGATGGGGTGCAGTACTGTGACTAGTGCTGTTACTGTAGGGGATGGGGATCAGTGCTGTAAGATTCGATGGGGTGCAGTACTGTGACTAGTGCTGTTACTATGGGGATGGGGATCAGTGCTGTAATATGGACGAGGTGCAGTACTGTGACTAGTGCTGTTACTATGGGGATGGGAATCAGTGCTGTAAAGATGGGACGGGTGCAGTACGTGACTAGAGTGCTGTTACTATGGGGATGAGGGATCTGTGCTGTAAGATGGGACGGGTGCAGTACTGTGACTAGTTCTGTTACTATGGGGGATGGGGATCAGTGCTGTAAGATGGGATGGGGTGCAGTACTGTGACTAGTGCTGTTACTATGGGGATGGGGATCAGTGCTGTAAGATGGGATGGGGTGCAGTACTGTGACTAGTTCTGTTACTATGGGGATGAGGATCAGTGCTGTAAGATGGGATGGGGTGCAGTACTGTGACTAGTTCTGTTACTATGGGGGATGAGGATCAGTGCTGTAAGATGGGATGGGGTGCAGTACTGTGACTAGTGCTGTTACTATGGGGGATGGGTATCAGTGCTGTAAGATGGGATGGGGTGCAGTGCCGTGACTAGTGCTCTTACTATGTCGGATGTGGATCAGTGCTGTAAGATGGGACGGGGTGCAGTACTGTGACTAGTGCTGTTACTATGGGAGATGGGGATCAGTGCTGTAAGATGGGATGGGGTGCAGTACTGTGACTAGTGCTGTTACTATGGGGATGGGGATCAGTGCTGTAAGATGGGACGGGGTGTTGTACTGTGACTAGTGCTGTTACTATGGGGGATGGGGATCAGTGCTGTAAGATGGGATGGGGTGCAGTACTGTGACTGCTGCTGTTACTATGGGGGATTGGGATCAGTGCTGTAAGATTGGATGTGGTGCAGTACTGTGACTAGTGCTGTTACTATGGGGGATGGGGATCAGTACTGTAAGATGCAATGGCGTGTAGTACTGTGACTTGTGCTGTTATTATGGCGGATGGGGATCAGTGCTGTAAGATGGGATGGGGTGCAGTACTGTGACTAGTGCTGTTACTATGGGGGACTGGGATCAGTGCTGTAAGATGGGATGGGGTGCAGTACTGTGACTAGTGCTGTTACTATGGGGACGGGGATCAGTGCTGTAAGATGGGATGGGGTGCAGTACTGTGACTAGTGCTGTTATAGGGGGATGGGGATCAGTGCTGTAAGATGGGATGGGGTGCAGTACTGTGACTAGTGCTGTTACTGTGGGGTATGGGGATCAGTACTGTAAGATGGGATGGGGTGCAGTACTGTGACTAGTGCTGTTACTGTGGGGGATGGGGTTCAGTGCTGTAAGATGGGATGGGGTGCAGTACTGTGACTAGTGCTGTTACTATGGGGGTTGGGGATCAGTGCTGTAAGATGGGATGGGGTGCAGTACTGTGACTAGTGCTGTTACTATGGGGACGGGATCAGTGCTGTATGATGGGATGGGGTGCAGTACTGTGACTAGTGCTGTTACTATGGGGACGGGATCAGTGCTGTAAGATGGGATGGGGTGCAGTACTGTGACTAGTGCTGTTACAATGGGGATGGGGAATCAGTGCTGTAAGATGGGATGGGGTGCAGTACTGTGACTAGTGCTGTCACTATGGGGGATGGGGTTCAGTGCTGTAAGATGGAATGGGGTGCAGTACTGTGACTAGTGCTGTTACTATGGGGGATGGGGATCAGTGCTGTAAGATGGGATGGGGTGCAGTGCTGTGACTATTGTTGTTACTGTTTGGGATGGGGATCAGTGCTGTAAGATGGGATGGGGTGCAGTACTGTGACTAGTGCTGTTACTGTGGGGGATGGGGATCAATGCTGTAAGATGGGATGGGTGCAGTGCTGTGACTAGTGCTGTTACTATGGGGGACGGGGATCAGTGCTGTAAGATGGGATGGGGTGCAGTACTGTGACTAGTGATGTTACTGTGGGGATGTGGATCAGTGCTGTAAGATGGGATGGGGTGCAGTACTGTGACTAGTGCTGTTTCTGTGGGTTGGGGATCAGTGCTGTAAGATGGGATGGGTGCAGTACTGTGACTAGTGCTGTTACTATGGGGATGGGGATCAGTGCTGTAAGATGGGATGGGGTGCAGTACTGTGACTAGCGCTGTTACTATGGGGGAATGGGGATCTGTGCTGTAAGATGGGATTTAGTGCAGTACTGTGACTAGTGCTATTACTATGGGGGATGAGGATCAGTGCTGTAAGATGGGATGGGGTGCAGTACTGTGACTAGTGCTGTTACTATGGGGGATTGGGATCAGTGCTGTAGGATGGGATGGGGTGCAGTGCTGTGACTAGTGCTGTCACTATGAGGGATGGGGATCAGTGCTGTAAGATGGGATGGGGTGCAGTACTGTGACTAGTGCTGTCACTATGGGGAATGGGGATCAGTGCTGTAAGATGGGATGGGGTGCAGTACTGCGACTAGTGCTATTACTATGGGGATGGGGATCAGTGCTGTAAGATGGGATGGGGTGCAGTACTGTGACTAGTGCTGTCACTATGGGGATGGGGATCAGTGTTGTAAGATGGGATGGGGTGCAGTACTGTGACTAGTGCTGTTACTGTAGGGGATGGGGATCAGTGCTGTAAGATTCGATGGGGTGCAGTACTGTGACTAGTGCTGTTACTATGGGGGATGGGGATCAGTGCTGTAATATGGGACGGGGTGCAGTACTGTGACTAGTGCTGTTACTATGGGGATGGGGATCAGTGCTGTAAGATGGGACGGGGTGCAGTACTGTGACTAGTGCTGTTACTATGGGGGATGGGGATCTGTGCTGTAAGATGGGACGGGTGCAGTACTGTGACTAGTTCTGTTACTATGGGGGATGGGGATCAGTGCTGTAAGATGGGATGGGGTGCAGTACTGTGACTAGTGCTGTTACTATGGGGGATGGGTATCAGTGCTGTAAGATGGGATGGGGTGCAGTACTGTGACTAGTTCTGTTACTATGGGGATGGGGATCAGTGCTGTAAGATGGGATGGGGTGCAGTACTGTGACTAGTGCTGTTACTATGGGGATGGGTATCAGTGCTGTAAGATGGGATGGGGTGCAGTGCGTGACTAGTGCTCTTACTATGTGGGATGTGGATCAGTGCTGTAAGATGGGACGGGGTGCAGTACTGTGACTAGTGCTGTTACTATGGGGATGGGGATCAGTGCTGTAAGATGGGACGGGTGTTGTACTGTGACTAGTGCTGTTACTATGGGGGATGGGGATCAGTGCTGTAAGATGGGATGGGGTGCAGTACTGTGACTGCTGCTGTTACTATGGGGGATTGGGATCAGTGCTGTAAGATTGGATGTGGTGCAGTACTGTGACTAGTGCTGTTACTATGGGGGATGGGTATCAGTGCTGTAAGATGGGATGGGGTGCAGTGCCGTGACTAGTGCTCTTACTATGTCGGATGTGGATCAGTGCTGTAAGATGGGACGGGGTGCAGTACTGTGACTAGTGCTGTTACTATGGGGGATGGGGATCAGTGCTGTAAGATGGGATGGGGTGCAGTACTGTGACTAGTGCTGTTACTATGGGGGATGGGTATCAGTGCTGTAAGATGGGATGGGGTGCAGTGCCGTGACTAGTGCTCTTACTATGTCGGATGTGGATCAGTGCTGTAAGATGGGACGGGGTGCAGTACTGTGACTAGTGCTGTTACTATGGGGATGGGGATCAGTGCTGTAAGATGGGACGGGGTGTTGTACTGTGACTAGTGCTGTTACTATGGGGGATGGGGATCAGTGCTGTAAGATGGGATGGGGTGCAGTACTGTGACTGCTGCTGTTACTATGGGGGATGGGGATCAGTACTGTAAGATGCAATGGCGTGTAGTACTGTGACTTGTGCTGTTATTATGGCGGATGGGGATCAGTGCTGTAAGATGGTATGGGGTGCAATACTGTGACTAGTGCTGTTACTGTGGGGGATGGGGATCAGTGCTGTAAGATGGAATGGGGTGCAGTGCTGTGACTAGTGCTGTTACTATGGGGAATGGGGATCAGTGCAGTAAGATGGGATGGGGTGCAGTACTGTGACTAGTGCTGTTACTATGGGGATGGGGATCAGTGCTGTAAGATGGGATGGGTGCAGTACTGTGACTAGTGCTGTTACTATTGGGGTTCGGGATCAGTGCTGTAAGATGAGATGGGGTGCAGTACTGTGACTAGTGCTGTTACTATGGGGGATGGGGATCAGTGCTGTAAGATGGGATGGGTGCAGTTCTGTGACTAGTGCTGTTACTATGGGGGATGAGGATCAGTGCTGTAAGATGGGATGGGTGCAGTACTGTGACTAGTGCTGTTACTATGGGGGTTCGGGATCAGTGCTGTAAGATGAGATGGGGTGCAGTACTGTGACTAGTGCTGTTACTATGGGGGATGGGGATCAGTGCTGTAAGATGGGATGGGGTGCAGTACTGTGACTAGTGCTGTTTGTATGTGGATGGGGATCAGTGCTGTAAGATGGGATGGGGTGCAGTACTGTGACTAGTGCTGTCACTATGGGTGAATGGGGATTACTGCTGTGACTCTGAGGGGTGTATGGTCATTGCTGTGACTGCCAGGTTAGGGGGGTAGGAGATCAGTTCTGTTACTGTTGGGAATACTGAGAAAGTGTTGTGACTCTCAGGATGTGGATCAGTGCTGTGACTGCCAGAGGTGAGTAGTCATTGTCAAGATTGTCAGTAGAGGGTGTCAGTTCTGTGACTGTCAGTGGGGTGATACAGTCTCGTGATGGGGGGACCAGTCCCGTGCTTGTAGGGAGGGGGTGATACAGTCCTGTAATTGTTGGGAGGGTACAGTCCTGTGACTGGTGAGGGTAAAATTCCTGTGACTGGGATAACAGTCCAGTGATTGTGTGTGGGGGCTCCAATCCAATGACTGCTGTGGGGGGGGGGGGTTGGTTATTGCTGTGATTGATGGTGGATGGTGCCAGTACTGTAATTGTTAAGAGCAGTGGTACAGTGCATTGATTGTCAGGAGGAGGGCCTGGTATGTTACTGTCAGAGATAGGGTGTCATGTATGTGACTATCAAGGAAAAGGTCATTAATCTGACTTTTGGGAGGTCTGCTTCTGTGCATGTCTACAACTTTGAGGGACAGTTAGCATTTTCAGGAAGTTGTACATGTGGCAGAAAGGTTGTATAAGGCGCCAAACTAAGTGATTGCTTGAGGGGGGAATGTTGTGGTCCTGACTGTGTGGGGTGGTCATCAATGCTGTGATGTAGTATTGTGACTGGTGGGGGGGGGATTACTTCTGTGACTGTCTGTGGAAATTGTCCTCCATGTGACTGCCAGGGATATGTGTATAGTGATGTCATGGTGATGGGGTGTAGTGCTGTGACTGTTGGGACTAGGAATCAGTTCTGTGACTATCACTCATGGGTGCCCAGTGCTGTGACTTACAGTGGAGGGTGTCAGTCCTGTGACTGTCCGAGGGGGTACAGTCCTGCGACTGTCAGGGGTGGGAGGGTCAGTCCTGTGATGGTCAGGTGTCAGTGCTGTGGCTGTTGTGTAAGTACTGTAGACTGGTGTGCACATAAACATTACACATTTACTCAAAACACATAACATAATTACTCTGTTCTTTTGTGTTTTGTTTTTGACACTCATGCTAAACAGTTGCTGATGATAGCATAATACTTGAATTAAGCTTGTCTCTATCTTTTACTTCATTTAATTTAATTAATCCCTCTACAGCTGTATTTTTATGTTGATTGCTCGCAGCGCAAGAAACGTATTGGCACAGCTTGCTGAGAAGCAGGCTATGGAGGTACGGCACTGTTGTGGCCAATGCCCCCACAGCCTGCAAAGGCTTGTCCCGCTTCCCCCAATGCCATTGCAGGCTGCTGGTGACACAAGTTTGGAACGTTCGCACCAACTTATGACAAATCAGCTGCTACAATCAGGGGCCGTCTCGTCATTGCAGCATCAGCCATCGCTGCAATGAGGGAGCGACCCGTCATTGCAGGGCGGATCTAGCAAGCCTGATATTGTTTGTGAACATGGCGGCTGGTTGCTGCCCTGTTCACAAACAATATAACCCCCCAGAATGTTTATCTGCCGACGGGGGAGCTCACTCCCGTCGGCATAATCTGTGCCCGTTTCAGTGTCTGCTGACAGGGTACCCAATCCCTGTCAGCAAAAGGAATTATCCCTCCTTTGTTATTTGTCAACGGGTGCCCAATCCCCGTCAGCAGAAAGGATCCCCGTTTGTTATTTGCTGACAGGGTGCCCAATCCCTATGGCAGAAAGGAATCCCCCTTTTGTTGTTTGCCAACGGGGGTGCCCAATCCCCCATCGGCTACAGCACCCCCAGCGAGACTCAGTGGCACGTTGGGGCCCCCCAGCATGCCAAATGCCCCAGTGAAGGTAAATACCATCCCACGATGTCTTTTTTTTTTTACATGTAAAGAAAAAATTGTCCTTTGCGGTCTCCCAGACCCCCCTCCTGCAACCTGTGCCCACCCACTGCGCACCCTGCCTCCCCACACCTCCCTCACCCCATACTTACCTCCAGAGTCCAGCACGACGATCTTCGGTGGACCGGGAACACATCTGCACTCTTCAAAGCAGACCGCGAACTGAGGAAATGCCGGTAAGCTGTATAATGGAGTAAATATGTTTTTTTCAACTTTGCTGCATATCTCAAGCATTTTTTGGAATTTTTTCACCAAATTATCAACATGGGGGTTTTGGACCCCTCCTCATGAATGCTTCAGCTGTCATGGTTTTAATCGACCCCGGAAGGTGATTTTGCGGTCACTGGGCGGAATAACCTTTGGGGGCCGATTAGCGAAACAACAGTGCCAGTGTTCGTGAGGTGGGCTCTCAAAAAGCCTATGTTGCAAATTTGGTGGGAAAAATCCCAAAAATGACTGTTTTACAAGCATGTGCTGCATAGTTGCTACGCACGCTTGTAACTTCATGAATTTGCAATATTTTGACATCAGATTTTCAACATTGGCATTTTGTCACACCTCCTTGTGAACAGTACAGCTGTCATTGTTCACATCCTGGCAGAAATGTGTTTTTGCACTTCCGGAGCAGAATAGCGCGGTTGCTGCCGGAAATCAGTGTTCGGGACAGATTAAGAAAATGACAGTGACACTGTTCATGAGTACAGGTCCTGAAATGGCTATATTGAAAATTTGGTAACAATACTCCATAAAATGACTGTGTTACGAGTGTGCGTTGCGCAGTTTGCACGCACGCTCGTAACTTCACGAATGTATAACATTTTCACTCCAGATTTTCAGCACTGCCATTTTCCAACACCTACTTATGAGCAGTGCAGCTGTCATTTTTCCCATCCCGGAACGAAATGTGTTTTCGCAGTTCCGGCGCAGAATACAGCGGTCGCTGTGGGAAATCACTGTCTAGGACAGAATAATAAAATGACAGTGATACTCTTCATGAGCAGAGGTCCTAGAATGCCTATGTTGAAAATTTGGTGATGATAGCCCATCAAATGACTCTGTTACAAGTGTGCATTGCACGCTTTCCAATTCCATACACCCTTGTAACTTTGCAGATTCGTAATATTGTCATGCCACATTTTCAACAATGACAGTTTTTCACACCACCTTATGAGCAGTACAGCTGTCATTTTTCACATCCTGAGTGAAATGTGGTTTCACAGTTGCGGCACAGAATAACGTGGTTGCTGTGGGAAATCAGTGTTCGGGACAGATTAAGAAAATGACAGTGGCACTGTTCATGAGCAGAGGTCCTAAAATCACTATGTTGGAAATTTGGTGTCAAAACTCCGTAACATGACTGTTACAAGTGTGCGTTCAACTGTTTCCATGCACCCTTGTAACTTCACAAATCTGCAATATTTTCACGCCACATTTTCAACAGTGGCATTCTTTCACACCTCCTTATGAACAGTACAGCTGTCATTTTTCACATCCTGTCTAAAGTATGTTTTTGCACTCCTGACGGAGAATAGCATGGTCGCTGTGGGACATCAGTGTTTGGCATAGATTAAGATGGAACGAGTGAGAGGAGGGAGTGACCGAGCTCAACTGAGTTCTGTCGGGACTGCTCCAGATTTGTTTGTGGGCAGAAAAAAGCCCCAATGCAAGAGGCCAGTACAAAAGAGCAGCCTGCAGCACTGGGAGAAACAGAACGAGAGAGTGAGTGATAGAGGGGGAGTGAGCGAACTTACCGGAGCGCTGTCAGGACTGCTGCAGATTTCTTTTTGGCCAGAAAAAGGCATCAATGCAGGTAGGGGCCCAGTAGAAAAGGCTAGCCTGCAGCGGTGGGAGAAACAGTATGAGTGAGTGAGACAGGGGGACTGAGTGAGCTCAACGGAGCTGTATCAGGACTGTTGCGGATTTCTTTGTTGGCAGAAAAAGGCGCCAATGCAGGCAGGAGCCCCGTACAAAAGGGGTGCTTGCAGCGCCACGACAAACAGAATGAGCACGTGACAGAGGGAGACTGAGCTACCTCAATGGAGCTTTGTCATTACAGCTGCGGATTTATTTGTGGACAGACAAAGGTGCCAACGCAGCCAGCAGCCCCATACACACAAGCGCAGCCTGCAGCGCCAAGAGAAACAGAACGAGTGAGTGACAGAGCGGTAGTGAGCGAGCTCAACGGAGCTCTATTGTGATTGCGGCAGATTTCTTTGTGGGCAGAAAATGTGGCAACACAGGCAGGAGCCCAATACAAAAGGCCAGCTTGCAGCGTGGGCAGAAACGGAATGAGTGAGTGAGATGGAGTGAGCAAGCTCAATGGAGCTGTGTCGGGACTGCTTCAGATTTCTTTCTGGCCAGAACAAGCCACCAATGCAGGCAGGAGCCCAGTACAAAAAGGCAGTCTGCAGCGGCAGGGGACACAGAATGAGTGAGTTAGGGAGGGGGACTGAATAAGCTCAATGGAGCTCTGTTGGGACTGCTGCAGATTCGTTTGTGGGCAGAAAAAGGCGGCAATGCATGCAGGGGCCCAGTAAAAATGGCAGCCTGCAGTGGCAGGAAAACCAGAATGCGCGAGTGAGAGAGGGGGAGTGAGCGAGCTCAACAGAGCTGTATTGTAACTGCTGCAAATGGCGGCAACGCAGGCAGGAGCCCAATAGAAAAGGGAAGCCTGCAACGCTACCAGAAACAGAATGAGCGAGTGGGGGGGGGAGTGAGCGAGCTCAACGGAGCTTTGGCGGGACTGCTGCAGATTTCTTTGTGGGCAGAAAAAGGCGCCAACAGAGCCAGGAGCCCAGTACAAAAGGGCAGCCTGCAGCGCCAGGAGAAACAGAATGAGTGAGTGAGAGAGGGGGAGTGAGCCACCTCAATGCAGCTCTGTCAGGACAGCTGTGGATTTCTTAGTGGGCAGAACAAAGTGCCAATGCAGGCAGAAGCCCAGTACAAAACAGCAGCCTGCAGCACTGGGAGAAACAGACTGAGCGAGTGACAGAGGGGCAGTGAGAGAGCTCAACACACCAGCGCAATCAACATTCGGCACTGACAAATGCTTGTTTTTTACCTCTTACACTGTACTCTACTCATTTCATCTCTCTCCTCTCTGTTGTTCCCACTACTGTATTTACTCCATATTAACCTTCTTCTCTTTACTTTCACAGGTCTCACAGGATGTGAACTCCTTTCCCATCAGATAAGTATTAGAATATATAACCCGTCATCCCTCCTAGTAACTCTCAGAACTGAGGATCCTTTGTAACCCCTTTCCTCTATTTCATTCTACAGGTTTAAGAAATGCCATCCTTTCATGATTCCTGCCTCTGACTCCATAGTACCCTGGTAAGAGACCCTATACATTGTTACCTATACTAGATAGGTTTACTGTAACAGCGCATCTGCACCCATTATGGCAGGGTTGTGTATACTGTATGTGTTAAGGTCATACATACTGCAACATTTTCCCTCCTCCATAAAACGTTTTGCTTTGCCAGATGACTCAGGCAGGCTCTCAGTCCTATCCTTGCCTCCCCTGTCCATCACTCCCCTGTCCCAAACCACAGAGCCCAAAGTTCCAGTGCATTGCCTCCCTTCCCCATATTAGGGTGGCCAGAAAACAGATAGCCATCTTTTTCCCCACCCAGTCATTTACATACACAACTGAGCCAGTCATCCAGGTGGTTGCATGAGACTGAGGTAGCTGGGTAGGGCTTTATGGAGCCTGCACTAGCCATTTCTGCATTTTTCCCTTCTTGAGTTCCTGCCTTTACCTGGGGGAAGCCAAAGGTCAAGTCAGCATGCCTTTCCATAAAGGGACAGAACAGCTATGTGATGAATGTTCAGTCTACTTTCCAACCCGTGGCAATCTGGCATATTCCTGAACTTGGGTCACTGATGTGGCAGGCAATAAGGCACCTAGCATCTCATCCCACCATACCACTGGACCTGACAGGCCTTATACTGCAGCAAAATTATTATTGGTTACTACTGGGACAGGCGATTGGACAACAGTGGTGCCACTGCACATGAGGAAATGTTTTTTTTTATTAACAGGCCCAGCAGTAGGAGGGTAGGTTGTACTTGTGGACACCAGAGAATGTGTTCATTTTAACAGGGCCAGCAATCACTGCTACTGGCTGTCAGTTTTAAACAAAATATTGAGCTGCTTGAGGTTATATATAAATATCTATAGATATAGTTATAAATTCCCTTGTAGATCGCTCCTAACCCCTATAAAATTTATTTATTTACTTGATAAATTTTGTTGACCAGGTAGGACTGCTGAAACTAGAGGTCCCTTTTTCAGGGGTGACCAGAGTTGGGTACAGATAGTAACCAACTGAAATTGAACCCGGTGAAGCTGTTGGTGGTATTTTACTGAATGGGGGAAACTGGCCAGGACACCAAGGAAATTACCCTATTCTTTTCAAGGAGTGCCATAGGATCTTTAATGCCCACTTAAACAACCACCAGACCATGCAGAAGGGACCTCAGTTTAACACCTCATCTAAAAGATGGCACCTCAGGAGTGAAGCAAACACCTCATGCTGCACTACAAGGCATGTGTTGGGATTTAACCCAAGTGCCTGATGTGGGTATCAAACCTACAGCCTTCTGATCTTCTAGCCTCAGAGGTGAGTGTGCAACCTGCTGAGCCACTGACACTGAAAATAGCATTATACTGCCTTGTTGGCTCTGACCAGAATTTGTTTAAGTAGGCTACCACACTGGGACCCACTCCCAGGCTGGCTAACTTGTTTATTAATCTTTTGTGTGGGACTGTGTCAATTACCTTGCTAAAATCTAGGTAGGACATGTGCACAGCCCCTCCCTGGTCTACTACTTTGGTCACCCAGTCAAATCTATTAGAATCATCTGACATGACCTTCCCGCTGTGATAATTGAAGCAACATCCCATTGTGTTAGAGAGAAAAGCAAGAGCAAAAGAAGGAGGAAACCACTTTGGTTCTCAAAAACAGTAGCAGAAAAGGTCAGAGCCAAAAGGCTGGCCTTCAGGAAATACAAGGGAATGCAACGGGACGAAGATAGGGAGGCATACCAAACTTCCCCAAGGGAGGCAGGGAAGGCAGTAAGGCAGGCAAAGGCCCAAACTGAGGAAACACTAGCACGAACAGTAAAAGAAGGTGACAAGACTTTCTATAGGTTCATTAGTGAAAAGAGAAAGTCCAGGGAGGACATTGCTAAGATCAAAGGGGACAACGGGGAGTGTGTGAAGGAGGATCAAGGAAAAGCAACTATCCTAAATAGATACTTTTGCTCAGTATTTACTGAGGAGAAGGTAGGGGGGGGCCCACAGCTCAGCACCATGGACACGGGGGAGGGAGGTGTGCACTAGTTCTTTCACAAAAGAAAGGGTCCTACAAGAGCTCGCTGAGCTCATGGTAGACAAGTTAATTGGACCTGATGGCATACATTCCAGGGCACTATAGGAGCTAAGGGTGGAACTAGCAGAGCCATTATCAGAACTGTTTAGTGAGATCTCTGAGCACAGGAGAGGTTCTAGAAGACTGGAGAAGGGCTCATGTGATCCCGCTCCACAAGAGGGGTAGCAGAGAGAAGGCAGGGAACTACAGACCTGTCAGTCTTACCTCAGTAGTGGGCAAGATTATGGAGGCACTCCTTAAGGAAAGGATAGTACAACACCTGGAATCCATAGGAGCACAGGATCCAATACAGTATGGATTTACAACAGGAAGGTCCTGTCAAATTAATCTCATAGGTTTCTTGTACTGGGTAACCAGAGTGGTGGACCAAGGGGGTGCAGCTGATGTCTCCTATCTTGACTTCAGCAAAGCTTTTGATACTGTTCTACATAGAAGATTAGTTAATAAGCTGCTTAGGCTCAGGGTGGGTCAGAAGTTGGTCAACTGGGTGGCAAATGGTTTAGTGGGCAGAAAACAGAGAGTGGTGGTAAATGGCATACAGTCAGAAGAGATGCAAGTCACAAGTGGGGTACCTCAAGGATTAGTCCTGGGGCCAGTCCTCTTCAATATCTTCATCAGTGACATTGTAGATGGACTAGAGAGTAAGGTTTGTCTGTTTGCAGATGACATCAAGATCTGCAACAGAGCAGATGACATAGATGGGGTGGGCAGAATGAAAAGAGATCTGGATAAACTTGCAAAATGGTCAGAAGAGTGGCAACTGGGGTTTAACACAAAGAAGTGCAAGATCATGCACATAGGGAAGAGAAACCCTGAAGCCACCTATAGGTTGGGAGGGAAATTGCTGGCAATCACAAGGGAAGAAAAAGACTTGGACATCATCATCACAGAAGACCTGAAATCATCCAAGCAGATCACTAAAGCAGTAGGTAAGGCTAGATGGATGTTGGGGTGTATTAGTAGGGGTATCACAAGTTGTAAGAGGGAGGTAATAATTCCTCTTTACAAGACATTTGTTAGGCCCCATCTGGAGTACTGCATGCAGTACTGGAGGCCACACCTGCACAAGGACATTAACAAAATGGAGGCAATCCAGAGAAGGGCAAACAAAATGGTGCAGGGACTGCATCAGAAAACATATGAGGAGAGATTAACGGAGCTCAATATGTATACCTTAGAGCAAAGGAGGGAGAGAGGTGATATGATCGAAACATTCAAACATCTTAAGGGCATTAACAAGGTGAAAGAGTCTAACATGTTTCAATATAAGAAAAATAGGATAAGAGGACACAACATGAGATTAGAGGGAGGCCAATTAAGGGGTAATGTGAGGAAGTTATTTTTCTCAGAAAGGGTGGTGGATGCATAGAACGGCTACCTCAGGAAGTGGTGGATATGAATACAGTGCAGGGCTTCAAACAGGCATGGGATAGGGATAAGAGTGCAATACAGATGAAACATAGAAACATAGAAAAATAGAATTTGACGGCAGATAAGGATCGCTTGGCCCACCCAGTCTGCCCATTTCCCTACCTGATGGATAAGCTGCAGATCCTGGATAACCAGCAGCCTACTTCTTCCTACCCCCACCCCCTAGAATTGCCTTATGACTGTCCTATGCATGCTTGAATTCCACCACTGTTTTTGACTCCACAACCTCCTCTGGAAGGCCGTTCCATACATCCACAACCCTCTCTGTGAAAAAATACTTAAATTACCTCTGAGCTGCCCCTCTATCTTCAAATTGTGCCTCCTTGTTCTTGTACACCTTTTTTGAAAGATGCTACCTCTTTGGACTTTGTTGATTTCCTTGAGGTACTTGAGTTTTATCATGTCCCCTCTCCCTCCTTTCCTCGAGGCTATACATATTAAGCTCCTTAAGTCTCTCTTCATATGTCTTCCAGTGCAGACCCTGCACCATTTTAGTTGCCCTCCTCTGGACAGCTTCCATCCTGTCTATGTCTTTGCGGAGATTTGATCTCCAGAACTGCACGCAGTACTCCAGATGGGGTCTCACCAGCTTTCTGTACAGAGGGATAATAACTTCTTGTTTTCTACTGGTGATGCCTCTCCCTATGCATCCCAGTATCCCCCCAGCCCTCCTTGCTGTCCTCTCACATTGCTTGCCCACCTTTAGGTCATCTGATATGACTACCCCCTGGTCCCTTTCCAATTTTGTTGTTGTTAGTATCTCACCCCCCATTGTGTACTCTTCCCCTGGGGTTTTGTGTCCCAGATGCATTACCTTGCACTTCTTAGCATTGAATCTAAGCTGCCATACATTTGGCCATTCCTCTAACCTTGCCAAGTCCTTCTAATCCTTTCCACTCCACCTTGTGCATCAACTCTGTTGCAGATCTTTGTGTCATCTGCAAAGAGACATACTTTTCCTTCCAGTCCCTCTGCAATGTAACGATAAAGACATTGAAGAGGACCGTTCTAATACTGAACTCATGTGTACCCCACTACTAACCCCCTTTTTCAGAGTGGACTCCATTTACTATTACCTCTCTGTGTCCTATTCTCCAGCCAATTCTTTTACCCAGGCTGTCATCTTGGGACCCACTCCCGGGCTGGCTAACTTGTATATTAATCTTTTGTGTGGGACTGTGTCAAATGCCTTGCTAAAGTCTAGGTAGGCCATGTCCACAGCCCCTCCCTGATCAACTACTTTGGTCACCCAGTCAAAGAAATCTATCAGATTTGTCTGGCATGACCTTCCCACTGTGAATCCATGCTGCCTTGGGTCTGTATCCAGAGTGTTTCTGCTGTTTGTTTTAGGTACATCCCCCTCTTCCTTTGTAAATACTGAGCAAAAATATTTGTTTAGTATCTCTGCCTTTCACAGTCACCTCTGCCCACCTCCTCCCTTTATTAAGCCTCACTATCCCTCCTTGGTCTTCCTTCGCTCCCTGATGTACCTGATGTAGATGAATATGAATAGATAGGCCATTGACAGAGTAAAGGCCTATGGCACATTCATAAGGTAGAAAAAATGGGCAGACTGGATGGGCCTTGCTGTCCTTATCTGCCGTCAACTTCTATGTTTCTATGAATCCATGCTGCCTTGGGTCCTGTGCCCCGCTGTCCTCTAGATACTCAACAATTCTTTCTTTCAGAAGTGATTCCATCATTTTCCGTACCACTGAGGTCAAATTAACAGGTCTGTAGTTTCATGCCTCTGCTTTGCTCCCACTTTTGTGATGGGGAATCACATCCGCCTTCCTCCAGTCCTCAAAGACAACACCATCCTCCCATAATTTGCTAAAAAGGGTAGTCAGTGGAGTCACTAGTTCTCCCCTTAGTTCTTTTAGAATTCTAGGGTGAATCCCTTCAGGTCCCATTGCTTTGTCCACCTTCAGTTTTAAGAGTTCTTTCAGGACCCTTTCTTCTGTGAATGGACTGGTATCGACTTCACCCCAATCCAGAGTGCTTCTATTGATTGGTTTAGGTGCCTCCCCCTCTTCTTCGTCTTTTTGTGAATACTTAGCAGAAGTATTTGTTCAGTATCCCTGCTTTTTCACCATC
This sequence comes from Neoceratodus forsteri, assembly GCA_016271365.2. NCBI lineage: Eukaryota > Metazoa > Chordata > Ceratodontiformes > Ceratodontidae > Neoceratodus > Neoceratodus forsteri. The sequence continues at coordinate 31,836,865 of JADMNL010000035.1, forward strand.
ACCCTCTGCCCACCCACCCTCCACTTTATTTAGCCTCACTATCTCTCCCTTGGTCTTTCCCCACTCTCTAATGTATCTATACAAGGTTTTATCTCCCTTCTTAACTGAGTTGGCTATATTTTCCTTGGTTTGGGCCTTTGCTATTCTGACTGCCTTCCCTGCTTTCTTCTGCTTAAACTGGTGTTTCCTTATACTTGCTGAATGATACAGTATATTTTTCTCACTTACCTTCCCTGCTTCCTCTTTTGAGAACCATGGTGTTTTTTTTCTTCATTTTGATTTGTTTATCTGCTTCACACAAAGGCTTGTTGCCTCTGTGATTGCAGTTTTGATTTTTATCCATTGTTCTTCCACCCCTCCTTCTTTCCTGTTTGCTAGTGTTTTTCTGAGGCAATCTCTCATTTTGCCAAATTCAGCCCTCCTAAAGTCCAGTACCCTCGCTTTTGTATGGCATGACTCTACGGCTGTGTTTATCATGAATAACACTGTTTGATGGTCACTTGTTCCCAGATGGATATCCACTTCTAAATCTGAGATCCTCTCTCCATCCCCCATTTGAGAGTACTAAGATTGCTCCCTCCTGAGTGGGTTCCAACACTAGCTGTCTGAAGCATGACCCCTATAGGGCATCAATAATGACCCTGATCTTGGATGTGGCTGCAGCAAAGGTGCTCCAGTTAACATCTGGCTTATGCAGGTACCCTATTAACAATATTTTTCCTTTTTCTGCCATCCTAAGGATGTCTTCTATCATTGTCTTATCCATTTCCTCCACCTGAGATATGGGGGGGTTTGTATACAACCCCGTGCAGACTATGGTGTTATTTCTGGTCTCCAGGGTGACCCACAATGCCTCCTCTCTTCCCTGTATACCCTTTACTTCCATTGCTTTGATCCCTTTCCTTACGTAAAGAGCTACTCCTCCTCCTCTTCTTCTTCTACCCTCTCTGTCCCTCCTGTAGATTGTATACCCTGGTATGTTGACATCCTAGTCATGGTTCTTGTGTACCATGTGTCTGTGACTGCCACAATATCCAGGTGTCCCTCTTCCATCAAGGCCACCAGTTCAGGGAGCTTGTTAACTAGAATATGGGCATTAATACTTATTACCCTCCATTTTTTGATGGCCTTACCCCTTTTAGCCCCATCCCTGTCCTTACTGTCTTTGCGTTTTTCTCCATTTTCCCCTGTCCTTCTCCCTATCGACTTCTGTGTGCACTGAGTTTCTTCTAAGTTTAAACACTGTTTTCTAAATGGACTGCCAAATCAGGAAGTAGACCCCTAGGTGTAGTGCGACTGCACTCACTCACCACCCAGGCAATCCTCTGCCAGGTAAGCTGAATCTTTTTATATCTTTAACCAGAGCAGGCTGTAGGGCACTCTGGAGGGAACCTAAGCAAATTGTTTAATTTGCATTTGATTAATTTGATGTGTCAGAAGGAGGAATTATTACTATGGAATACCCCACCAGATCCAGATGTTGTACTGTATAATGATCTTCAAGTAACACACACTTACATAGGATGAGCAGGTCATGTGACTTTAACAAGTAACTCTGAGGGCCCATGAATATCTCAAGCTCCAAAGGCTTATTCTCTTTTTTTACTTTTTTGACTTTCTCCAACATTCTGTTTATGTACATGCTGGGGCTAAGACAGTAAAGCAAGATGAACAAGACTACCACTCACACCTTATTAGCAATCCAGAGATATACTTCAACTGAGAATGGACTTCACTTATCATCATGATAGACATATCTGCCTAAACAGGTTCAGCAAAAGTATTTCAAAAGTTCCCTATGAAAATAAAGGATGAAGAGAATTGGACCATGAATTTTGGCACTATGGAGCTATTAGTGATGAACAAAGGAAGAAGGAAGGAAGTAGGAGGAATCTGATGTGTGGAGTAAACATTCAAAACCAATATAGGACTATTATTTATTTATTTATTTATTTATTTACTGTATATTCGGAATTACAATCCTTTGAGTCACAGACTCTTTTGCAAAGGCTCCACATCGGGTTACAGGGGGTGGAGGGAGAACAAAGTACAAGGATGACAGACGGAACAAGTAATTAAATACAGATTTCAGTACAGACAATCTTTATACAACGGCTCCATGGTGGTTACAGGGGGTGGAGGGAAACAAGACAGTATATGACAAAAATTTTTACACGCAAGTATTTACAAATCACAGTACTGACATGGTAATAGAGTAGCTTAATTATTGGGTTAGAAAATTAGGAGGCATGCATGATATCCCTAGACAGAGCTTATAGGGAGAACGTTTTGTAGGGTCTAGGGGGCTCCTGTGTAAGTAGAGGAGGTGTGAGAGGAGGGTGGGCAGGCCTATTAGCATTCACATTTAGCGATTTCCAAGAGATGGGTTTTAAGACCTGACTTGAAGAGTGAGGTGCTGTGGGACTGGGAGAGAGTAGGGGGAAGAGTGTTGAGCCATTTGGGGGCACGGTAGTGGAAGGATCTTTGCCCAAGGGACGTTTGACATGGGGGAACCATGAAGGATGAGGTAGCAGAGAGTCTGGTATTACGCCTGATGGGGGCCGGACTGATGATGGGAAGTAGACCGGCGGGTGTGAGCTGGAGGTGGATCTTTTTTGCTAGAATGCAGGTGTGGTATTTGAGTCTTTGTTGGAAGTTAAGCCAACCAGTCAGTGTGTGCAGATCACAGATGTGGGTGAGTCTGTCACAACCAGTAACTAAGCAGCAGGCTTTATTAAGCGCAGTGATTATGCTGCTTAGGGGGGAGTTGTCAGTGGTGCTGTAAATAACAATCCCGTAATCAATGAGGGAGAGGATGGAGGAGGTGACTGCTATCTGCATGGCATGAGCAGGCAGGCTGTTTTTGATCCTGTAGAGGGTACCTACTCTGGAGTTGACCACTGACGTGAGGAGACGTACATGTCTGTGGTAGGAGAGGGAGGTATCTAAGGTGATACCCAGGTATTTAAAATGAGTAACGTGTTCCAGTTGGGAACCATGCGAGTTTGTAATTTGGAGTGCCATCTGGCTGTGTGGGCTTTGGCGATGAGCAAAGGTCATGGACTTGGTTTTGCAATAGCTAATGATCAGGCGGTGATCAGCGAACCAATTCTACAACTCCCTGAAAAAACCCTGGAGGGCGAGTTGGAGGATGTTCGGTTGAGGGTGTTGCCAGTACAGAACCGCATCATCAGCATAGAGTAAGAGGTGACCTCTGCATGCTTTGGGGAGTGAGTTAAGGAAGAGGATGAAAAGCAGGGGGCCCAGAATAGATCTCTGTGGAACCCCTGAGCAAACAGATTTGGGGGTGGAGATGGTAGAGTTTAACCTTACTTGCTGTGACCGTCCTGTGAGGTAGTCCTTGAACCAGGCCGAGGCCTCAGGAACCACATTTAGTTGTGGCAGGACATGGAGGAGTAGTTTGTGACTGACTGTGTCGAATGCCTTTGTTAAGTCTACATAGATGGCCCCTGCAATAGAGCCTTGGTCAAGGGCCTCATGGATGAACGTTGTGAGTTCAGTGAGTGCCGTGACGGTGCTGTGGCCAGATCGGAATCCATGCTGTTCCTTGCTAAGGAGGTTGTGTCTAGTTAGATGTTCTGTTAGCTGGTCTGAGACTACTTTTTCCAGGGCTTTGGAGAGAGGAGGGAGTATTGAGATTGGCCTATAATTGCTGGTGCGGGTGGGGTCACCGTTCTTTAGGATAGGAGTGATCAAGGCTTTTTTCCAGGTAGAAGGGAACTGGCTGAGACAAAGAGAAAGGTTAAGAACTTTTGTGAGATGGGGTAGTGTGACATCGAGGGTAAGCCTAATGAGTTTTAGATCCAAGGAGTCATTGCTGTAGTGGGTGTTGGCGCTAGCTTTGGAGATATAGTGTTTGGCCAGATTGCAGGGAATGATTTGGAGCCAGAAAGGGGGTGGGAGGTCTAAACTCGCCATTAAGGGTGGAGTGGGGGGTTGGGAGGGAGGAAGAAATTTGGTGGGAGGATATGTGAGAGGTCCGAAAAGGAGTCGTTGAGGGCTTCAGTGATTTTTGCAGGATCTTGAGAAACATCCCCGTTCAAATTGAGTTGGATAGGGGTTGGGGAATGTGATTTGCCACTGATTTCTTGTATGTTGCTCCAGAATCTTTTCCCGTCTCCCCAGGAGGAAGAGAGGGTATGCTGGTAGTATTCTGCTTTAGCCTGACGCGTGGCCCAGGTGCATTTATTTCATGCCTCCCTATATAGCTGTCTGTCCTGGCTGTGTTGGGTGTCTGTGGCTCTGTGCCAAAGGTTGCCCCTGTGTTACATAAGGTTTAGGAGGGCGGGTGTGATCCAGGGGGTAGTCCTGGTTTTCATCACTTGCTTTGTGAGGGGAGCAAATATATCACAGGCTTTATTAAAAGTAGTTATAAAGTGGGTGAGGGCGATATCCACTGACTGTGCGTTATACAGGGGCAGCCAGTGCTATTGGAAAGGTATTATTTGAGGCAATTTAGGCCTCCTTTTTTGAGCTTTCAGTGCCAAGAGGTTTTTGGTGGTGCTAGGGGCAGTTTACCCGACCACCAGCAGGTCACCGGGGAGTGGTCACTGATAGAGTCAGGGAGCACTGTGGCCTGGGTGATGTTCCATGGCCTGTTTGTAAAAATGAGGTCTAATAGGGTGGATGTCCCGGTTCTTGTGTCGCACCTTGTAGGAGAGGTGACTATTTGGGTAAGGTCCATAGCCTGGGCAGAGTCTTTGTAGCTGGAAGAGGATGGGGATAACCAATCAATATTGAAGTCACCCATTAATATGGTTTCATTAGTATTAGGAAGGTGGGAGATAGTGTGGAGGATGGATTCAAATGCAGGTTTCTGGTTCCTCGGGGGGATATAGGCCAAGATGATGTGGATTGTTTTAGAGCCCAGACTAATTTTGATTGTAAGTGTCTGGGCCCCCAGGAGGGTGTCAACGATGGTGGCATTGAGAGTTGATTTAACAAATATTGCGCAGCCACCACCTCGCTTACAGGATCTATCAGCCCTATAGATGTTATAGTTACTTAGGGAGACTGCATCATTGAGGATTTTTTTAGATAGCCAGGTTTCAGAGAGGGCTAGGATGTCTGGGGCATATTGGGCAATCCAGCCTTGTAGTAGTGTGTGTTTTTTGGGAAGGCTGCAAATATTAAGTGATGCTAGCAGCAGTCTTCCCTGAGGTTTGTTTGGGGAGATTTTTGAGATGGGGGGTCCAGGGTTGGGGTTAATATTTCCAGATAATAGAAGTAGGAGTAGTGTGTGTCACAGGAGGGAGAGCCTGCAGAGTTTGGGAGACACATGCATCATGTGTGCTAACATTCAGCTACATGGATTACAAAGCAGCTTAGGTTTAAAAATAAAAGACCACACTGCAAGTCATACTGACTAATATCCTTGATCAATGTAGATAAAAAAAATATTGGGCTGGATTCAGTAAAGCAACTAGTACTAAGTCCCATGCCATGATGCTAGTTGAGGACTGAAATCCCTGGAGATTCCCTTTCATAGCCACAGCACTTGTGGCAGATGTTACGGCTGGTCCCACCAGCCATAACAGTTTTCCGCAGCAGCAGGGATATCCCTGGCAACACCACCCATGAGCTGCTGTATACTGTGAAGCTGGTCATAATCCAGCTCCACCTTTGTGAATACCCACAGCTGTGGGAAAACTGTGGCAACCTGCAAATCTGCAAGTGGCAACCCACTTACGTTGAGTCTTTCCTACAGCTGTGGGTATTCTGCCATTGCGTGAATCTAGTCCAATGACCTCTATATTGGCCACTCATCTCAGGCAATCATCAGGAAACCTATGAATTGGTACCAGATGTGCTTTATCCCCAAGTGCTGATCCTCTGACAATGTACATAGATTCTTGAACGTTTCAAATGTGGTCAAGTACTCATAAACAATTAATCTCAACATTTCACTAGATGTAGAAAGGTGTTTGACCACCTTAACTGGCAGTTCCTCCTATTCACTCTGTAGAGGTTTGGCCCTGGACCTAAATTCCTATCCTGGATCAATGCCCTCTACTCAGCTCCCTGGGCAAAGGTGAGAGTCAGTAGCCTGCTGTCTTCCCACCTAAACTTGCAAAGAAGCACCATTGCCAGTGGTGCCCACTCTCCCTCTACTTCTTTTCATCCTTGGGACAGAAAGATCCTAGGGATAGGTATAAAATGGAGGTAGTGGTATTGATGACCACCAAACACAAAAGAGACCTGGCGGTAATCATATCTGATTACCTAAAGGTGGCCAGGCAGTGTGACAAGGCAGATAGGAGAGCTAGTGGGATGTTGCAGTGCATAGGAAGAGGTATCACCAGCAGAAAGAGGGTGGTGGTGCTACCTCTGTAAAGATCACTGGTGAGACCTCACCTAGAGTATGGTGCCTAGTTCTGGAGACCACATCTCTGGTAGGACATAGAGTTTAGGTGGTCCAGAGGAAGGCAACTAAAATGATGAGACTGAAGGACCTCAATATGCATACCCTGGAGGAAAGGAGGGAGATGGAGGATATGATGAGACTTTCATATCCCTCATGGGTATAAATAAGATACAAGAGGGAAGCCTTTTTCAGAAAAAAAGATGCTCAAGAACAAAGGGTTACACTATGAAGCTGGAGGGAGGTAGACTCAGGGGAGATGTGAGGAAGTACTTCTTCACTGAAAAAGTGGTGGATACCTGGAATAGCTTCCCAGCAGAGGTGGTGGGGGCAGAAACTGTAGCAGGGTTCATGAATGCATGGGATAGGCATAACAGAACCTTAGTGGTAAGGCAACGGGGGTACAGCTGGAGATCAAGTAGGGTTTGTGGTAATACAGCAAGTAGGGAAAAATGGGCAGACTAGGTGGGCTAAGCGGTCCTTATCTGCCATCAAATTCTATGTTTCTATGATAGAACCCATAGCCCCTGCAGTAAGGGGAACCCAGCCATATTAGGAGCTTTGCATGACCCGCAAGGGCAGGAAATCTCCCTCATACTTGATACACTGCTGTTTGTGAATGGCCCTATGAAATCAATGTTTCTGCTAATAGAAACAGCAGAAAGCTATGGCAGAGTCTTAGAATTTAAAATTAATTAAAATAAATCTGAGGTGTTTAAACTTAGTTGCGCAATGTCAGACCAGGTGAAAGCTGCAGTCCCACTTAAATGGGCCCCAAATGGTTCTGAATATTTGGGAATCCACATAAAAGAGGGCGCTATAGAAGTTTTCAAAGCTAACTATGAACCCCTCTTATCAGGGAGCTATGCAGACTATAGAAGATGTTCCTACCTACAGTACCTACCCCCTCTCTGTTGGTGGGTGTATACAAGTAAACTATAAGACACAATGGGTTGTGCATTAGACAATTCTAATGCACGGCCAGGGGCATAGTGAGGCACGAGACCACAGGCGAGTGCCTTCAGCCCCTGGCCATGCATTAGAACTATATAATGCACATCCCCAAAGTGCTTTATAGCACTTTTAAAATGGGACTCTGTATTTTACAATGATGTTACAATTGAAATCAAGAGATGTACAGTAAATACAAAAAAATTTACACTTTTTATGTATTTGTACATAAAATAGTTCCTCTGCCTGTAAGAGTTTGATACAGTTTGTTTTACTTGAGGACTTTTGTTCTATGTAGACTTCAATAGCTGTATGTTTTAATTGTATTCAGTAGTTCATTGCACACCCCAGTCCCACACTAACAAAAAAAAACACATGCTGTCTTATAGTGTATGTAACTTTACAGTCTACTTTAGGTTTAATTATAGTGAAAGTAGTTTATTAGGAATTTCAGTTTTAGTTTAGTTTTCTTTTTTGATATGGAGAAGTTGAAATTGGAAAGCGCCCCTCCAAACTGGATGCCCCCTGGCCACAATCCCAGTTTGTAATGAATGTATTTATGTTTTTTAACACTGCTTTAAATTGGAATGGAAGACCTGAGAGCCATGACAAGTGTTGTGAACCAGGAGGAGCGCTACAGATGACTACATTAGGAATGTCGACCGTGGAAACAGGAGCTCAAGCATAAGCTCAATGGATTTTGATCTTAAATAGTTCAGTAAGTTTGTTTCTTCATAATTAAGAAAGTAATGAAGAAATGTAAATTTCAGGCTCGTAAAAAATTAAAATCAATCAATCAATCAAAATCTTTATTTTGCCAGGCGGAACATCATTGAGACAAGCTCATTTATAAGATGGACCTGGGGCAAAACAATTGGCAGCAGGGTTAAGACATCACAAGTTGAGTGAATGTACATAACAATTACATAGTAATAATAACATATAACCATCGCACATGACAAGATACTTGCACCAGAACATAGCAATAGGGTCAACAAGAGGTAGTGCCATTTAAATACAGTTGCATGGATTCAGATATATGGACGTAAGGTAATGAGCTAAAGCTTATACAGTAAACATCATTGGAGGAGTCATAGTGAGCAGGAGTGGCAGTTCCTCTAGCGTCAAAGTGCAAAGAAGATTGAGATGTAAGAGTCCTCTGATAAGTAATGTAGGCATGGCCTGGCAAGAGGGGTGGGAAGGGGAGGGTATAGGGAGTGGGGAGGGAAGGTCAGCTGAGCTAGGAGAGGGTTGGACATGATGGCCTAGGAAGAAAGAACTGCAAGAAGGGAGAACATGATCAGATGCCACAGGCAATGGTTGGGGTTTAAGGTCAATATTTGAAGCAAAGTAAGTGTAGACACCCTCTGGGAGATTACTAGTTAAATTGGGTAGCTAGGCAGCAGGAGCTCTGATGCCAGTAGGTCTGGGATGTGGGCCTGTGTACTGCCGGCAGGGGGACCCACCCCAAGGGATAAATAATGGGGGTTTTGGTGCCAGAGGGAGTAGGGGACTGAAAGGGGATTGAGAAGGGGAGAGAGAGAGTTGGGGTTTGGACCTGCTAGCTCAGTGAGAGGGCCACTTGCCACCCCGGCCCTCCTTCCCTGAAGACCTGCTTTTTAACATGTGGCAGTTCAGGCCATGATAAGAAAAGGGGAGCCATGAAACACACATTTGGGTCCTGTCAGTGCAGTTTGGGAGCTGGAGCCAGGAGAGTTAGAAGTATGGATGCCTGCCAAGTGATCTCTGGCACCTTGGTATTGTAAGCACCTATGGGGGGGGCCCTGTTCTTGAGAAATTTCACCCATGGATGAGTGCAGCCTGAGAGCCAGTGAGTGTTTCTGTGGTTGAGGCCTGCTCTGGCAGATGGAGCCTGGGGGGGGGGGTAATCCAGAGGTGGCAGCTTGGATCACAGTGGTGGCCATCTACCCCTTTTTTCCCGGTCAGCTGCAGATACAGTGTTTTGGGCTCTCGGGGGTGTGTAGTCTGTGGAGGTAGGAAGAGTTCCATGTAGGGAATGGCTGGTTGGGACCCCAGTGGGGGTGTCAGGCCATCTGGATGCTCCATGTGGAATGGCAGCCAGTCCCCTGGTTGAAAGCAGACCTGAAACTGGAATTGATGCATGAGCGGAAAGTGCCTATGGTTTCTGGAAAGGCCACCAGGGGTGTGCAGAATTCCATGGGAGGCCAGACCAAGCATGTTGTATCAGTGAATGGGTCTCAGGAAGGTCTTCAGTGGTCCGTTCATGCTAAATTAGACACCTTTTTAAAAATGTGAGACCTCGCAGTAAGAAAATAGCTCCCCTGTGTTTTAAGACAACCCCGTTGTAACAAGACAAATAAGAAATGAGATTGGGACAGTAGAAATGTCTCGTGCTGTCACAATTGCTACCTCAGTTTAAGTAACAGTGAGACTAAGAGAAGAAAAAGTAAGCAATTTCTTGTGTTGAGGAAGAGGAGGAATATGAATTGAAAGTCTGCAAGTTTGAAATACCTCTATGTGTGGCCTGTTTAGGCCCACCATCTAGTGCTGCTATCAGGAATGTAGCCTTTTCGGCTTGAGGGAAGGTCTGCAAAGTCATGAATCAATCTGTTGAAAAAAGAGCTTGCTGCAGAAGTGATTGGCAGGTTCGTACCTGTGAAGTGCTCCCAACGTACAGATTACCCCCATGCTCCATGGAGTGGCATATCAATTTTCTTGTTATTAAATCAGTTTGTTTTGTGAAGTAGTCTGGTTGTGGACCTTGCACTCACTGGACAAAATGTGTGCTACTGTTATTGCCTGCTAACCACCTTGCCCCTCCAGTTATCCCTACTGATGTGAAGTATGTACCTGCTCCTCATCCTGTGAAGCCATCACACAACAACAGAAGAAACAGGTAATGAGCATATTCTGTTTTCTTGGACTGTGTTTTCTTGGCTGTATAGTGCCCCCTCCCACCAAGATACCATCTGGATACTCCTAAAGATTGGGAGTGGGGGTTTACATAAGCAAGCATATGGCGGGAAGGTGCTAGGTGTTGAAGAAAAATGGAAAAGGATGAATGCACAATGGAGAACAGCAAAAAAGGGTGACTGTAATTTGTGCAATGGGCCATTAGGGTGACCAGTAAAAAGGGTGACACATGGTGGGGAAAAAAAGAAAAAAAAAGAAACCAGAAGAAAAGCACAGAGACAGTGTTTTGTGGGAGAGCTTTGCCTCCCCCACTCTATGCACATGAGGGGCTTCACCCCCCCCTCTATAGATAAGCATCACTGGAGCCACAGCAACCACCACACAATCCCCGCTCATATGACCCAGAGATCTTTTGTAACAGTCACCCAAATTACTGCCACCCTTTTGAATTCACCCTTTTTGGCGTTGCCCTTTTGCATTCGTCCTTATGACTGGACACCCAGCAGGAGGTATCAGAAGAGCAAGTGGCATTAAGTGGCAGTTACAACAGGTAAATTGACAGTGGTAGTAGCAGCAAATGGCAGGTAGATAGGGCAATATGGCCACGGTGCTGCTCTGTTCCCCACCACATTATGCTCTTGTGGTCATTAAAGTGGCTTACTCCACCTAATCTACTTTTATTTTACCATTTTTGACTATTTTGGAGCTAAGTAATGAAACCATCTGTCATTTGCCATGTACTGTCCTTGCTGTATTGGATCAGCTTTTTCCTCAAATGTTCCTTGGGTGGCATGCAGCTTACCCAGGTACTGCTACCTAAGCCAGAGGGTCTGTGTGACAAACTCTTTGTCAGATGAGTGCTGTGTGCAGCTGGAATTTGGAAAATACTGTGGTGCTTGGCTTCTAAAAACAGAAAGTGTTGAAAACTTGAAGCTGGCTGCATTTGTTGTTCTCTCTGTTCTGAAGGAGAGCTGAGCCAAGGACTGAATTATGTAAGAGGGAGCTGTTGGAAGCACCATGATTGCAGTTCGAAGCTGATGAATTAAGAAAAACTGGAGAGGAGTGATATTAATGCTTATATGCTTGATTCCTCCTAGTAAAGGTATGCTGGCGTTGCCTGGGGGATTGAGATTTATGTTTTATCAGTGCTTTTAAGATAATACTACGCTCAGTGGAGCGTGTTTTTATCTTTTTTTTTTTTTCGATTGCTGAAAGCTTGAAGAAATGGGAAAATGCCCTTTCGGAGAAGGAAACATACTGTAAATGACAAAAGCAAGGCACTGCGTTAGCATGTGGTCTAAAAGCAAAACAAAATGGTTATATTAAATGCACGCTGAAAATAGAGTTAAAAATCTACGTTTCGACCTTAGGTCTTCTTCAGGAAATATCTAAAAGAGAAAAAAACAAAGTTAGTGTAAATGAAGTTGGAAAATGGAGGATACCTGCAACTGGAGATGGAACAGTCCTTGGGGCACAAACTTTTAAATTCTTGTCATGCCAGGATACTGGTAGATTTTAAGTTACTTCTTCTAGGAGATTCAGAATTCCCCCTCGAGAAGGTATTACTTCTTTATGTATTATATTTTGTCTGACAAATGGATGGACCATGGAGAATTACTAAAATGAAAAACACCATGCCATGTAAATTCAATTGGGAGATGTAGCTGAAAGTGTTCAGTTGGAGTATAGTTATGGTATTCTTGGATAAGTTGTATTCATGCCTGCTCCACTGAGTCTAGTGTTCAAACGTGATGGACTCCCAGCTCAATGAAAGGGAGCCAAACATGACTGCACATTAGTAGATGAAACCACTCCCTTGTAAAATATGAGCGACACTGCATATAGCACCTGCATCATTTTCTTATGAGGCATCTAGTATTTTAATGCCTCAGAAAAATAACTGAAACAAGATTATGGGTTTGATTTTCCCAGCCCACTCTATCCAATGCTTGATAATTGTAAAGGTTGAACTCTAGTTCTCAGAGAGAAGCTTTATGTATGATAGCTGCCAAGCTTTGATGGAAAGAGAGCCTCATCAGTTTCGATCTTTCTATTACTTAATGATTTCCTTTTAACTAACAGCACACCAAGTATCCTAGTTTAAATAGTAAAGCTTTTGCAAGGCTCTTTAACTCAATTGGAGTCGCTGTGGGGTTTACCAGAGCATTTTTTATGTTTAATATGTACCTTTTGGATACAAAACACAAAAATGGATCCATTTATGTACTAAAACGGGACTCCTATTAGGAGCTGCCTGCAGTGAGGAAAGGATTTGGGCCTAACAACTAATTATCTGAACCCAGTAACTAATTATCTGCATCTGTGGCCCGGACCTCTGAATTGCCGAGGTTTGAGTTTGTAATGTCCCACAGTAAACCCGATATTTCATACTTAGGTTTATGTTAAGGAGGATACATTATAATTACGGTATTTACTTTTTGGCATTCACTTAGAAAATCTGTTTTGGAGCACCAGAAGAATTAATCATTTGATCTCAAAAGCCTAAATAGCAGGACTCTCCACAAAGGAACTCTGTTGCTTTTTGCTGACTTAACAAGCATACTAGTGCCCAATTTGGAGCAATAAGTTGATATTTTTACTGTGTTTTCTCTATTTCTAATAGCTGACTCCTTTGTATTAAAACGGTGCTGCTGTCTGGTTCTGCCAGCCCACTTTTTTATTTTTTTTAGATATATAAATGATATCATAATAACTTATTCTGAAATGTAAACAGTTCTAGCAAAAATGCTTTGATGTACTGTATCTGAAATACTTGTATCTTTTGAGTGCCAATGCACTTTACCCATTTCCCTTTAATAATAGACTGGAAACTGGATTTTGATCATTTTTCTTTGTTATGTAGACTGATTAATTGTATGTCATTCTAGAGTACACACTGTCTGTTTGAACTGTTTTTTTTTAACATATTATAATGGCATTTAGCTGAACAATAAACACATTTAAATGACAGGTATGAGAGGATGAATGGGATAACAATCTAATTTTAATATCCCATAATATAAACAGGTTGAATTCACTTTCTGTTTGTTAAAAAAAAAAATAACTCAAAAGGGAGCAACAGGGGCAGGTGTCATGGATTCAAGTACAGTAGGTGCAGCCAGTGGAGATTTAGTTTGCAGGATGTTAGCAGATGCTATTCAGTTTACTTTGGAAGTCTGAATACTATTTTAAAATATTTGTGTTTCATTTTGTAATCTTTTCTGTACATTGAGATGTAGTGGTCATAACTTGTTTTCTTCTACTTGCAGACCATGTTGTGGACAATGCTGTTTTCCTTGATAGTATGGGGGTGCGGATGGCAGCTTTTTAAGATTTAAAAATTCTATGTGGCACATTGATTTGTCGTACTGTGTCCTGGAATGAGGTGTTATTTTTCACCTGTGCATTAGACAGATCTAATGCACAGGTAACAACCGATCAAAACAGAAGATTTGTCCTACCCACTTTTTATGTTTGCTTGTTGCATGCACAAGAAACATTATGCGGCAGCTTAGGAGAGAAGCGGGTTGTGGAGGTACAGCACTCTGGCAGCCAACAGGGGCACTGCATTTGGGGGCTTGGCACTGGTGAACCAATGCAGGCCCAGTGTCTTGATGACACTGGTTCTGCAAAAGTGCCACCAAGTTGAAAGGTTTTCGCCACTGCAATCAGTGGTCACCTCATCATTGCAGCGTCAGACATTCTGCTGCAATGAGGGAGCGACCCATCATTGCAGGACGGTACCTTGCTGTAGTGCCCCCGCTAGTTAATTTGCTGATGGGGGAGCCCACTCCCCGTCAGCATATTGTGACTCCCTCTCCCATTTGTTGTGTACTATGGGGGGGCCCAATCCCCCTCGGCATCATGAGCCCCCCCACAGTCTTTCTTTGCCATTGGGGGGGACCCATTCCCATCGGCTTCAGTCCCCACCCTTCCCAGAAAATTTGCCAATGGGGGAGCCCACTCCCCATTGGCATAATGTCCCACCAAAAAGATTTGTTATGTGCGAGGGGTGCCCAATCCCCTCGGCCCCCCCACACTCATTATGTGCGGACGGGGTCCCAATCCCCGTCAGCTAAGCAGCCCTCCAACAAAAAATATTCAGATGGCATGCTGGGAGCCTACCACAGCATGCCAAAGGTACCTGAAAAAGTCCTCATGATGTTGTTTTTTTCCTTTAACCTGTAAAACAGAAAATGGTCCTCTCAGAGTCTGCTGGCCCTCCCCAACCCACACCCCACCTCTGTGCACCCTACGTTCCCACACCCTCCCTCACCTCATAGTTACCTCTGGAGCCCAGCACGTCGCTCTTCAGTGGACCGGGAACATGTCTGCACTCTTCAAAGCCGACCGTGAACTGAAGAAATGCTGGTAAGCTGTATAATGGCATAAATAGGGTTTTTTTCAACTTTGGTGCATATCTCGGGCATTTGGGGGAATTTTGGCACCAAATTTTCAACATGGGGTTAGTGGGACCCCCCCCCTCATGAATTCAGTCACTGTCATGGTGTTATTTGGTCAAGAAAGGTGATTTTGAGGTCACTGCGCAGAATCACCCTTCAGGACTGATTAATGAAATGACAGTACCACTGTTCATGAGGTGGGCTCTCACAAGGCTTATGTTGCAAATTTGGTGAAAAAAATCAAAAAAATGGCTGTTTTACGAGCGTGTGTTGCGCAATTTCCACGCATACTCGTAACTTTGCGAATTTGTAAAATTTTCAGTCCAGATTTTCAACATTGGCATTTTTCCGCACCTCCTTATGAACAGTACAGCTGTCATTTTTCACATCCTGGCCTAAATGAGATAGATTGAGAAAATGACAGTGACACTGTTCATGAGCAGAGGTCCTAAAATGCCTATGTTGAAAATTTGGTGACGAAAGTCCATAAAATGACTGTGTTACAAGTGTGCTGTGCAGAGTTTCCATGCACCCTTGTAACTTTGCAAATTTGTAATATTTTCATGCCAGATTTTCAACACTGGCATTTTTTCACACCTCCTTGTGAAGAGTACAGCTGTCATTTTTCACATCTTGGCCAAAATGTGTTTTTGCACTTCTGGCGCAGAAAAGCACGTTCACTGTGGGAAATCAGTGTTTGGGACAGATTAAGAAAAATACAGTGACACTGTTCATGAGTAGAGGTCCTAAAATGCCTATGTTGAAAATTTGGTGATGAAAGTCCATGAAATGACTGTGTTCCAAGTGTGCATTGCACTGTTTCCATGCACCCTTGTAACTTCGCAAATTTGTAATATTTTCACGCCAGATTTTCAACACTGGCATTTTTTCAAACCTCCTTATGAACAGTACTGCTGTACTTCAAGGGAATCAACAAAGTCCAAGAGGGTAGCATCTTTCAAAAAAAGAGGTGTGCAAGAACAAGAGGGCACAATTTGAAGATGGGGGGCGGCTCAGAGGTAATTTAAGGAAGTCTTTTTTCACAGAGAGGGTTGTGGATGCATGGAATGGCCTTCCGGAGGCGGTTGTGGAGTCAAAATCAGTGGTGGAATTCAAGCATGCATGGGACAGTCATAAGGCCATTCTATGGGGGGGGTAGGAAGAAGTAGGCTGCTGGTTAACTAGGATCTGCAGCTTATCCTGTAGGTAGGGAAATGGGCAGACTGGGTGGGCCAAGCTGTCCTTATCTGCCATCAAATTCTATGTTTCTATGTTTCATTTTTCACATCCTGGCCGAAATGTGTTTTTACGCTTCTGGGGCAGAAGAGCCTGGTCACCGTGGGAAATCAGTGTTTGGGACAGATTAAGATCGAGCGAGTGAGAGAGGGGGAGTGAACGAGCTCAACAGAACTCTGTTGGGACTGCTGTGGATTTCTTTGTGGACAGAAAAAGGCACCAATGCAGGTAGGAGTCCAGTACAAAAGGGCAGCCTCCAGTGCCAGGAGAAACAGAATGAGTGAGTGAGGGAGGGGGAGTGAGCGAGCTCAACGGATCTCTGTCAGGACTGCTGCAGATTTCTTTGTGGGCAGAAAAAAGTGCCAATGCAGGCAAGAGTCCAGTACAAAAGGGCAGCCTGCAGCACCAGGAGAAATGGAATGAGCAAGTGAGAGAGGAGGAGTGAGCGAGCTCAATGGAGCTCTGTCAAGACTGCTGCGGATTTCTTTGTGGGCAGAAAAAGGTGCCGATGCAGACAGGAACACAGTACAAAAGGGCAGTCTGCAGCACCGGGAGAAACGGAATGAGCGAGTGAAAGGGGGGAGTGAGCGAGCTCAGCGAAGCTCTGTTGGGACTGCTGCAGATTTCCTTGTGGGCAGAAAAAGGTGCCATCGCAGGCAGGAGCCCAGTACAAAAGGGCAGCTTGCAGTGCCGGAAGAAACAGAATGAGTGAGTGAGATAGGAGGAGTGAGCAAGCTCAACAGAGCTCTGTTGGGACTGCTGTGGATTTCTCTGTGGGCAGAAACAGGCACCAACACAGGCAGGAGTCCAGCACAAAAGGGCAGCCTGCAGTGCCAGGAGAAACAGAACGAGCGAGTGAGGGAAGGGGAATGAGTGAGCTCAACGGATCTCTGTCAGGACTGCTGTGGATTTCTTTGTGGGCAGAAAAAAGCACCAATGCAGGCAAGAGTCCTGTACAAAAGGGCAGCCTGCAGCACTGGGAGAAATAGAACGAGCTCAACGGAGCTCTGTCGGGACTGCTGTGGATTTCTTTGTGGGCAGAAAAAGGTGCCATCGCAGGCAGGAACCCAGTACAAGAGGGCAGCCTGCAGCACTGGGAGAAACAGAATGAGCGAGTGAGAGAGGGGGAGTGAGTGAGCTAAACAGATCTCTGTCGGGACTGCTGCGGATTTCTTTGTGGGCAGAAAAAGATGCCAACGCAGGCAGGAGCCCAGTACAAAGGGCAGCCTGCAGCGCCAGGAGAAACAGAATGAGCAAGTGAGAGATGGGGAGTGAGCGAGCTCAATGGAGCTCTGCTGGACTTTAGATTTGCCCACCCACCCACCAATTTCCCTGTAGTCCTATATTACAGCAGAGTCTCTGGGGTGGAGACAAAGCAATGATTGGATACTTTGAGGAGTGCTGTAATAATACAGATTTAGTTCTTCTGTTTATTTCTCTAACTGAGCTAAGTACTGAGCTATACTGTTAAGATTGCTGTAATAATATATATTTATTTGTTCTGTTTATTTCTCTAACTGAGCTGAGTAATACTTGGAGTGCAATAGGATTTCTAACTGGGCTAAGTGAAACTATATGAGAGCTGAGAACAAAAAGTATGGTAGCTGAGGGGTGAAAAATGGACAAGGAGGCTTTGGGATTGCTACAGTAATACAGTATCTAATGGATGAGATTTGAGACTGAATTTCCCCGGTCACCAAGGGGCCAGTAGGGGGACTAGTGTGGGGGGGACAGGAATTTGAACAAACAGGGGCCTAACAGTTGTAGTAGGGCACAGAACCTGGTAATAAGGGCCTGTAACATAAGATGGGGACCAAAATGGGGCAGGTGCCACGTCAATAGGGTGGGCAACTTTGGAAGGGTGGTGGGGTGTACAGGATGTGGGTCCACTATGATCCTGGACTGGGCTTGGAGGATTGGGGGGGTGTATTGTCTGTAGACAACTGGCTAATTTGAGGGAGGAACTGTGGAGGTTAGGAAGGAGTTGAAGTGCAGGGCAGATGAGTATGGTAGGCATCCTGGCTGGGGGTGGAATAGGGGATGGCAAGGGGGGACAGAGGAAGAACAACTAGGGACTGAAATCGACCCCAGTATCAGAGGCACTAGCAGAAAAGAGAGGACAAAGGATGGGGTGCCCGAGATGAGGGGGGACCCCCTGTTGGGGGAGGAAGAGACCATGAGGAGTACCAGGGGAGAGAGCAGATGGCTGTGGGTAAGGAGAGATCAGAAGTGGGACCAGGGGTGGCATGGACGGTAACAAGTAGGGAGGGGAACTGATAGGGGGAAGAGACAAGAAGGGCATCACTAGGAATAGATTCGAGCCTTTACTATGGGAGAGAGAGGGGGAGCAGGAACATATTGAAGGGGGGAGGACAAGCAGGGCATGAGAGGGATGGCAACAGCTAGGGGAAGAGATAGCGAGGACAAAAGGGTAGAAGGGGGGGGCGTGGCCAGCAGCCGAGCTAAGAACAGCTCTCAGAGTGAACTCTGTACCCGGATTGCTACTTATTGGAAAATACAAAAAGAAAACTGCTCCTTTTTAATAACCAGTTCTACATCTCACCAGATCTCATCGAGCTGAACATTTTGATAACTTATTTGTGCCATTTGGACTGGAACTTTAATAATAATGGGGCAATCCAACAAAGCGACTGCTGGAAGCAAAAGTGTGCGCCCAAAAGACGCTAAGACTGGGCAAAGCAAATATTCGACCTCCGAAGCACTAGATGAGGTGATTCAACCATCTAATGCAGCCCTACTGAAGGCAATACAGAAGCTGGATAGCCGTAGGGAGGATTTCACCTCACAATTCAAAATTATGGACACAGAAGTAGAGCAACTAGCTCAGGACACCAAGGCAGTGTCCCACTTGGCTTCGGCCGCGATGTCTACCACGGCGGGTCTGGTGAAAGAGAATGGGTTGCTCCGTCATCGACTGGAGAATTTAGAAAACTTCTCCTGGGCTGCAAATATCAGAATTCTAGGGATACCAGAGCATTCGGAGGCTGAGGACCCTCAGGGTTTCATACAAGGTTTCCTACAGGATCTCCTGCAGTTACTGACAGCGCTTACCATCATCAAAGCATACAGAATAACTCCATGAGGCTCTAGGAATCGCATAACGAGGGGCCTAACGATACAGCGCACTTTCCTGGTGGTGCTGGATTCTGCAAGAGAAAAGGACACAATAATTGCTAAGGCCAAGAAATCTGGAACTATGGACTGGGAGGGGAACAAGATTCATATATTCCCCCATATGAGTTTTGTGACTAGGCAGAGGCAGAAAGGGTATGATGCCACGCGAGCCCAACTAAGACAAATGGGGATCCAACACGTGTTATTGCCCCCGGCTAGTCTCCACGTCTTTTACGGTGGGAAAACCTTCCAGTTCTCGGATCCAGCTGAAGCTGTTAAATTTGCAGACCAGGTACAGAGGGAATTTGACACGAAAAACCCAGAGTTGGATAGCGACAATGAGGACAGTGAGAACTAGACTTTCTCAGGGGTAACACTTCATCAGTTCTATTTTGATTTGTCTTCTCATTCTCAATGGGTGTAATGCCCTCTGATCTTTGGGACTGCCTTCCTACAAATTCTGGATTTACTAGTTCAAATTTCTTTGTTGGAACAGTCAGATGGGAGCTATCTGCTCTTAAATCAGGCGGAACTTTTTTATTAAGCAATTCCGCAATCATAAAGGACCATAATAAGCCTGAAGAGTGAGGTCTGAGTTTTTCTGGAACTTTAATTGAGACTCTGTTCCATAGAGAGAACTTAAAGAATAGCATAAAGATTGCAAGAGTTTTTGCTTTTGAAAGCTGATTTAATCTTTTTTTCATGTTTATAACGATGTGGATGGGAAATGTATCTATCTGATTAATAGGGAATCTTACAGATATTTCTTAAACAGATGGTTTGGTTACTCTCCCACTCATGGCTGCATTAAGCCGTATCTTATACATATTAATTGATAGTAAATAACACAGTTCTTGATAACCCCCAGCGATGTAACTTGATATAGGGGTTGAGTAATTGTTATTCCTGTAAGAATTTCTAAATAACATGCAAAGCTGTTATTCTCTTACTTTTAAAGTCTGCCTATTAGGTTGTATGCTGTACATGTAATGCAGTAAATCAATAAAAATAAAGTACAAAAAAAATAAGTAGAAGGGGGGCCTCTTGTTGGGGGAGGAGAGAGCAGATGGCTGCGGGTAGGAGGGACCAGGGTGGGACCAGAGGTGGCATGGAGGGAACAGGTAGGAGGGGAACGATTGGGGAAGAGATGTAGGAGGGTATCGACTAGGAACAGATTCAAGCCTCTGCTATGAGAGAGAGGGGGCAGGAACATATTGAAGGGGGAGGACAAGCGGGCATGAGAGGATGGCAACAGCTAGGGAGAGATAGTGAGGATGAAAGGGTAGAAGGCGGGCTAGTAAGGAAGGAGGGGGTGGTGACTGAAGGAGAGAAGGCTACAGGAAGGGGGAAGGATGGAAGGGGCATTGCTATCGGGTAGAAGAGAATAGGAACTCTAAATCAACAACAGTGGGGATAGGAGAGGGGTTGGAAATCAGCAGGGGAGGAAGGGACGTCGACATGGGAAGCCCAGTAGGAAGTAGTCAGGCTGGGAAGGGGTTCAAGGGGATGGGAGGAATAAGGCAGAGAAAAGGGGTGAGGCGGAAGTAGGGGGTACAGATACAGAAGTCACAGACGGTGCAGCTGGCGGGGGTAAGGGGCAGGGAAGATCGAATACTGGGGTGGTGGAAGGGGCATTAGAAGGGAAATAGGCTAAGGGACGGGGATACTCATCCTAGGGGATTGTATACTTAAAGGGGTGAGATGGGGTGGAAGGGGGAAGGCACAGCCATATTTGGGTGGAAGCTATCCCCAGGTTGACTGCAGGAGGGGCAGGGCAGGCACTGCTCAAGTTTACAGTGAGGGGGAGGAAGAAACCTCATTTACTGTTGCATGTGGGTACAAATGACTTGGCGGGGGAGACTGTGGAAGTAGTGAGGGTGAGGTTTGAGTACTTGGGCAGGCAGTGTAAGGGGGTTGGGAAGTCAGTGGCATTCTTGGAGGTACTGCTGGTACCATGTGCAAGCATAGTGAGGAAGGGTAGGCTTGAGGAGTTCGAGTGGCTGAGGGATTGGTGCCACACGAAACATTATGGGTTAGTGACTAACTGGAGTAGGGTCTGGGGAAATAGTGACTTGTATGCGAGGGACAAGGTACACTTGAGCAGGAAGGGGTGGGGAGTATTAAAGGCAGGATTAGAGGGGTATATCTCTACTAAGGTGGATTAAACTAATGAGGGGATAGACAAAAGACTGAGGTTAGTAGAAAAGTCCGGACATGGGAGCCTAATGAGCTCACCCCCCTAGATATAGGTAAAGGCAGAGGCATAGTAACCCTGGGAGGGGGTGGGCAGAGTGGTCTGAGTGTAATACAGAAGGCATCACCACCCAATAAGAATAAGGAGGAGAAAGGGTGCGGACTACCAGGAGAAGGGACACAGGCCAAGGAGGAGAAGAGTGAGGAGAAGGAGGGGTATGGGTGGAAGGTGGTCTCTTTCTCTCAATGCAAGAAGCCTGGGGAACAAAACTGCAGAGCTTCAGGTGCTCCTTTCAGAGGGGAAGGTGGACACTGCTACAGTGACAGAGACTTGGGCCACAGAGTACCATGACTGGGGCCTGGCAATCCCAGAATACAGGATATACAGGAGGGAACAGGGGGTTGGAAGGGGGGTTGCACTCTATGTGAGGGAAGGGATTAAGTGCATAAGGGATGAGGGAGAAGAGGAGAGGACAGAGAAGCTTTGGGTGTAGCTCCTGCACTCCAAGGGCAGAAAGCTGAGGCTGGGAGTGGTGTACAGACCACCAGCCCAATTCGGGGAACTGAATGGGGCGATGGCAGAGTAGATAAGGAGGGTATGTAGAAGGGGGAATGTGGCTATAGTGGGGGATTTTAACCTACCACGGGTTAACTGGAGCACCCCATCACTAGCAGTACCAGGGAGCAGGTGCTCCTTGATGCATTCCAGGACGACCTTCTCAACCAGTTGGTAAGTGGGCCTACAATGTTTGGTAGCACTCTGGACCTAGTACTGGTAAATGGGAAGGTGGTGAGGGAGGTAAGGGTGGAGGACCCACTAGCAGTAGTGACCACCAAACAGTGTGGCTTGTCATGCTGGGCAGGGAGACTAAGGTGGTGGACTTTATTAGGGTGGACCTTGGGGGGATGGGAGCAATACTGCAAGGAAGGCTCCAGGATATAAGGCCGGGGATAGATACAGAACAAAAGTGGGAAGTCATAAAGAATGGGCTAACAGAGGCCACAGTAGCCTGCACCAGGGCAGGAGTAAGAAGAGCAGAGGCAAGAAACCATGCTGGCTGAACAAGGAAGTGCTGCAAGGATTGAGGGCAAAGACGGCTGTATACTGGAAGTACAGGAGAACAGGGAAGGTAGAGGATAAGGAGGCTTTTAGGAGTTGGTCAAGGGAGGGTGCCAGGATGGTGAAAAAAGCTAAGGCCTCCAGGCAATTAAGTTTCTGCACAGGGTATAAAAGGAGGGGAAAAGGACATTTTTAGGTGTGTCAGGGAAAAGAGGAAGTGCAAGGAACATATTGTGAGAATAAAGCGGGGAGGGGATTGGCTGGAAAAGGGGAGGAGCAAGTGGAAATTCTAAATGAGTACTCTGCTCCGCTTTCACTATGGAGAGAGATGGCCCACTACCAGAATGGGCTGGGGGGTGGGAAAGGGGTGGACGGACAAAGTGATCACAGGAAGTAGGGTGCTAGAGGGCTGAGGGCAGTAAGGGTGGACAAGGCACCAAGCCCCAATACCATCCACCCCATGGTGCTGAGGGAGATGGTGGAGCTGTTGGCTGAGCCACTGGCAGATCTGTTCAATACCTCCGTGGAAACAGGGTGTCTGCCCCAAGACTGATGGGTGGCCCATGTGGTGCCCATACACAAGAGTGGGCCTAGGGAGGAGCCAGGAAATTATTGGCAGGTAAGTCTCACATCCATAGTGGGTAAGCTTATGGAGCCGATACTGAAGGAGAGGCTGGTGGCATTCCTAGACAGTAATGGCCTCCAAGATGGGCGGCAACATGGGTTCGTCTCAGGGAGGTCTTGTCAAACCAACCTAACAGAGTATTGTGACTGGCTGACAAGGGAGTTGGACAGGGGCCATGCGGTACATGTCCTGTACTTGGACTTCAGTAAGGCCTTTGATACAGTGCCTCATGGGAAACTGGGAGGGGGAGCTGATGGCAGTGGGGGGAAAAGCTGACTAAATGGATAGAGAACTGGTTACAGGGGAGGGTGCAAAGGGTGGTGGTTGTGGGGAGCTCTTGGCACCCAGAACAGTGACAAGAGGGGTGCCGCAAGGGTCAGTGCTGGGCCTGCTGCTATTTGGGCCTTTATCTCCAATATAGCACATGTAGTGGGGAGCAGGGTTAGTCTGTTCGCACATTATACCAACTTGGAGGCGGTGGTGGACAAAGACGATGAAGATGACGGATGAGGAAACTGCAGAGGGACCTAACCAAACTACAGACATGGTCGGTGGAGTGGCAGCTAGGATTCAATGCAAACAAGTGTAAGGCGATGCACTTCAGGGCTAAGAACCAGAAGAGGGACTACTGGTTGGGGATCAGAGAGGAGGAGAAGGACCTAGGGGTCTTGGTAACTGGGAGCATGAACAACTCAGCCCACTGCACAAGAGCAGCAGTGAAGGCAAATAGGATGCTGGGGTGCATCGCAAAGGGGTTCTCATCCAGACACAGGGATGTGATCCTACCTCTCTACAGATCATTGGTCAGACTTCACCTAGAGTACTATGTGCAGTACTGGAGGCCATACCTGAGGAGAGATATAAAGTTACTGGAGGGCATGCAAAGGAGGCAACAAAAATGTTAAAGGGGATGGAAGGAAAGAACTATGAAGTTAGGCTGAAGGACCAGAACATGTACACACTGGAGGAGAAAAGGGATAGGGGGGATATGATTGAAGCATTTAAATATCTGAGGGGGTAACTAAACCTAGCACCAAGGGGGTGTTTAAACTGAGGAGTGGAAGAGAGACGAGTGGGCATGGACTATGGTTTCAAGGGGGACGTTTCAAGAGGGAAATGAGGAGACACTACTTCTCTGAGAGGGTGGTGTCTAGTTGGAATGCGCTGCCAGAGGGTGTGATAACATGTAGGACAGTAAATAGCTTTAAGGAGGAGTGGGATAAAGCAAGAGGAAGAGTCGGGGGGAGCAGGGGCTGGGACAAGCGGGGAAGAAACTGAGGGGGAGGAGGCTGGAGTAGCTGCAATCTAGGGTGCTAGCTGCACACTTGAGCAGACTTACATAGACCAATTGGTGTGTTCTGCTGGCAGATTCATATGGTCATATGTAAAATCACAGTGACTCTGTTCATTAACAGAAGTCCTAATATGCCTATGCTGAAAATTTGGTGACAAATATCCATAAAATGACTGTGTTACAAGCGTGCGTGATGCAGCTTCCACGCACCCTCATAACTCCGTAAATTTGTAGTATTTTCACTCCAGATTTTCAACATTGCCATTTTTAAGACCTCCTTATGAACAGTACAGCTGTTATTTTTTACATCCTGCCCAAAATATGCATTTACACATCTGGCACAGAATTGCGCAGTTGCTGTGGGAAATCAATGTTCGGAACAGATTAAGAAAATCATAGTGACAGTGTTCATGAGCAGAGGTCACAAAATGCCTATGTTGAAAATTTGGTGAAACAATTCCACTAAATGACTGTGTTATATGCATGCACTGTGCAGTTTCCATGTACGCTTGTAAGTCTGAGCATTTTTAATACTTTCACTACAGATTTTCAACATTGCCATCTCTGCACACCTCCCTATGAATGGTGCAGCTGTCATTCTTCACATCCTGCCTGATCTGTTTTCGTACATCTGGTGCACAGTGGTACGGTCGCTGTGAAAACTCAAATTTCTGGATACATTGACAAAATCAGTGTGTCACTGTTCATGAGAAGAGGTCCCAAATGCTTTCATGAGGTGGGGGCCACAAAATGCCCCTGCTGAAAATGTGTACTGCAAATACCAACACATGCCCAGGGCATTACGGTTTCTAACCATAACGTCCCACCCTGTACAGACTGACAGGCATCAGGGGTGTGCCTTTGGATTGCTGACTGTAATGCTCATGCCATTCCAACCCCATCCCCCATCCTGCAACCACTGACAGGCATTGAACTGTGCCTTGGACTCTTTGGCCCCACAGTTCACCCCATTCTATATTGCACCCATTTCAGCATATGTCCTTCTGGAGTGGGGTGACTGTACATCTGAACACCCCAAGGCACACCTCAACACTTGTCAGTGTCTGCAGGATAGGGTGAGGTGAAATGGCATGAATGTTATGGGCGACAACCCAAACGCATGCCTCAATGCCTGTCCATCTCTGTAGGGTGGAGGTGGGGTTGGCATGAAGTTCAATACTTCACTGCCATTCCTACTCTGCATCTGTCTAACTGCTAATACCAGCAAGCAAACATTCAGCATTGAAAAATGCTTGTTTTTATATAGCTGTTTGGCCCCCCTCACCACCTCCCTCCTACTGGCGATGGGGACACATAGGATTTTACCCCCAGTTTTCTCCCCACCCAAGGCCCTGGCATACAGCTGTGCAAGCATGTGGAGGCACACATGTACATTGTGGCACCAGATCAGCCCCTTCTGCCTACCCATAGCACTGCCGCCCTCTCCCACCTATGCTACCCACTGTACCTCTACCCAGTGGGAGTGGAACTATGGGGAACTATGGGGGGGTGACAACCCACCCCTGGGAGAGGAGAGCTGCCTACCAGCTGGCTCATCCTGCTCCTCCCCCCATACTGGGACCCCAATGACCCAAGGTTGTTCCCGAACCCAGGTCACTGACATAGCGCAAGATAAGGCATCCAGCGCCTCTGCCCTCTGCTCCACGGGGATGGCTGCCCTACCCATTTTATAAAAAGTAAGAATGAATGTACTACCCAGACTGCTATATTGTTTTAGAATGCTCCCTATTAATATTCCTCCAATAATCTGGAAGCAGCTGGAAAATACATCCTGGAAATTATTTTGGGGGATCTGTTAGACCAAAAGTTCACTTGCCACTCTTCAGGCAGCATAAAGATGGGGAGGACAGGTCTCCCTAAATTTAAATATTACTACAGGCAGTCCCAGTTATTCAGTGACTCATTCAGCAAACACATACTGGGTGGACAGAAATAAAAGCGTCCAGCCTTCCCCAGGGATGGTTGGTATATCTACTACCTTTCATGGTGGCATTAGGTCAAGACCTTGAAGACAACAACAGTGAGGTCAAAATTCGCAAAGGCAAAATGGTTCTGTCAATAACAGCACCTGACCAAAACAATGACCACAACAACAATGCAAATGGTAGCAGTCCATAAACACACCGACCGCTACCACGGCTATTAACAAAAACTATAATTTGAGTTTTTGAGGGGATCTATGCCCCCATACCTCTGTTATTAGTGGGTTTCACCCCCGATCCTTGATCTAAATATAATCATCTTCGAAGGGGGTGGCAACTCGGGGATGGGAAGGAACTGCATGGAGGGGAATCCATGGGGAGGAAGGTAGAACCTAGCAGGAGCACGGGGGTGGGGGTAAAATGTGCAGGGGAGGCAGACACAGGCAGCACAACAGTTGGGGGGGGGAGAAATAATAAGCCACAGCATACTACAGACATAAAAAAAAAGAACATGTGTTCTGGTACCGGGACTCAAACCCCAGCCTAACAACCTTCCTCAGACCTCCGCTGCCTGCACCCCACCCTACATGGCATGGGAGTTGCTTGGCAGCACACCCCACAGCAGGCACTTTGCCCTGTTCACCTCTATGGCCAAGAGCTTCAGGGATAGCGCTAATGTTACCTGCGCTATGCTATCCCTGTAGATGTTTTCAATTATGCTATTTTGACAGCGTGGCTTTGATTGTGCTATTTTGGATTCTCTATTTTCACCTGGTATGTTGCAAGGCTAACTCCAGCTATCTTTAGACACCTGCATAACCACTGGACAAAACGTGCAAGTGCTGGGCAGCACTCAGAAAACATATGGGTATAGAGAATGTAATTAGCTCTTTGATAGGTTTGACAGACTGCAGATTGTAACATTGGAACAAATAACCCAGGTTTTTGAGAATGGGAAGCTAAAGGAGTCCCCTCCTTGCAGCATTTGAAAGCCTTGGATAATCTCTTTTTGAAGCCTTTTCATCAGCTTCAGGCAGAATTTGGCCTAGATCACTGGGAGTTTTTTTAGATACCTGCAAATAAAGCATTTTGTAATGCAACCAGACATAACATTCCATGTACTTCAGCCCCCTGAATCCACTGGAAAATTGTATTAACACTACTTTGAAAGTGGGCAACATAATAAAATTAAGAATAGGAACTGCTGGACTGCCTCAAGAGTCAGAGAAATGGTTGTTGAAGGCAGCCAGAAATGCATGGCAACAAGAAGCAGAAGAACAAAGCAAAGATCAGATTTGGAAATGAGCAATTAGGGTGGGAACTAAGCCAGTCTTTTCCTGGAATACAGGGGATTCAAATAGAAGACATCAGGCCCCTTTGTAGGCAGTGATCTGGATCACACTGAGAGATACAGATCAACTGTAATGTTACTTTTTTGTGTGTACAAGAGATCCGTTCCGAAAGAGAAAGGAACATTCACTGATTCTGCGTTCCCTGCTTTTCTGGGTTTGTGGAGTTTTCTACCATTCTACTCTGCCATATAGTCAGGGTTTTCCACTCATTTCTGTGAACTGGTAGCCTGATGCCAGATATACCTCACCTCCTTGCCTTCTGCACAGATAGAAGGAAACTTTGGAAGGCCATTTTTCTGGATTTCACAATAAAGTTATAATGTTCAATGCAGAATTTGTCTAGGGAGGATTTTCTCTAATGAATTCAGTTGAAAACATCAGAAAAATCATCCCTGTAGAATTGTATTTCTAAATAAATTTGTGCAGTATCTCGGACGTCTCAAAGATCACTTTCTATGCATAACTTCAGACTAACTTTATAAAATTTTCAGCAGAATTCATTAGGGAAAATCCTCCCTAAATGAATTCTACACTGAACTTATAACTTTATCCTGAAATCCAGGAAGAATGGCAGTCCAAAGTTCTGTTTTAGCTGGTGACATACCAAACCCTGGATGGCAGGAAACAGCACTGAAACATAGGAAGAGACAACCAAGCAAAACAGAAGATATTTGTAAAAGTTGGCAGAGATCACAGCGGGCCGAGTGTAACAAAAAACAGTGGTACAAGTAAGCACTGTGTAAAAATACCTATTAATAACATACTATTTTCCAGCAGATTAGGCCTTACGGTCTATCGAGTCTGCTCGAACCTAGATCGTTAATTGGGTGCCGAGACCCTCCCATCCCTTGTTCTCTAGAAACCCCTATCATCCATCCCCACCCCCTCGGGACAGGCCATCATCTGATACATCCACTTTCTGTGTCTGTCCCACCCTCTCTTGAAGCCCTCCACTGTGGATCTCTGAACCAGCTCACCAGGCAGTGCATTCCAAGGGTCCACCACCCTCTCGTGTAAAAACCTCCTCCTCTTTTCCCCTCACCCTTCCACCTTCCAACTTCAAACCATGCCCTCTGGTGATACCTCCCTGCTTTAGCCTAAAGATCCCTCCATGTTTACCCTATTTATTCCCTTGAGGTACTTGAAGACTTCAATCATGTCCCCTGTCTCTCCTCTCCTCCAATGAAAACAGGCAGAGCTCCTCAAGTCTGTCCTCATAAGTCAAATCCCTAGCCCTCGTATCATCTTTGCTCTCTCCTCTGTACCCTCTCCAGGAGCTGTATGTCCTCTTCAAATGTGGTCTCCAGTACTGTACACAGTACTCAAGGTGTGGTCTAACCAGTCCATTGTACAGAGGCAGAATCCTTCCTTGCTCCTAGAGGTGATCCCCTCAATGCATCCCAACATCCTGTTTGCCTTGCTAGCTGCTCTCCTGCACTGCTCAGAGTTATTCATACATGTATCCACCACGACCCTAGGTCTTTTTCCCTATCGAGGCCTCCAGCGCCTCCCTCCCAGGGGTGTACCTGTGTTTAGGTTTCTCACCAAGATGCAACACCTTGCACTTGGTGATATTGAAATTTAATTTCATGTGTGAGCCCAGCTTTCCAGGGTGTCCAGGTCCTTGCAGGGCCACCCTTCCCTCTTCTCCCTCAACTACTGCTCCCATCTTGGAGTCATCCGCAGAGACTCATTTCACACCCTATACCCTCCTGATGTCCGATATGTATGCATTAAACAGGATCGACCCAGGACCGAGCCTGTGGTACCCCCACTACCAACCTCTCTAGGGTTTGAGAGCTCCCCACAGACCACTACTCTCTGAGTGCGCCCAGCTAGCCAGTTTTCAATCCATCTGACCATCAAAGGGCCTACTCCTAACCCCATCAGTTTCTCCACCAGACCATTGTGGGGACAGAGTCAAGCGCCTTGCTGAAGTCCAAGAATAATACATCCACAGGCTTACCCTGTCCAGTTCTGATGTTACCCATTCATAGAACTCCACAAGGTTGGTTTGACATGATCTACCTGGCACAAACCCATGTTGCCGACTATCCAGACCTCCCACCTCCAAGTACACCCCAATCTTTCCTTTAGTATACTCTCCATTAATTTTCCCACCACCGAGGTCAAACTGATGGGTCTATAGTTACCTGGTACTTCCCTTGCACCCCCTTTATGGATTGGTACCACATGTGCCTCTCGCCAATCACTAGGGTACCCTCCTGTCTCAAGTGACCTGCTGAAAGCTCGCCTGGGGTGCAGCCAGATGTCCGCCAATTCCCATAGTACTCTGGGATGAATGCCATCCGCCCTGGAGATTTGTTTTTCTTTAGGGCCTTGAGGGCTAACCACACCCTCTTGGTGGAGATAGCATCATCCGTCCCTCCCCTTACTGGTCTTTTATCCTTATCCAGATGTGACACCCTGGGGTACCTTTTCCTCCCTCTTGCTCCATTTCTGTTGCTCCCTGATCCCACTCCCTGCGCTTTATCCCTTCATGCCTTGCTTTGTAGATATCCCATCCCCTCCCTAGCGAATACAGAGGCAAAGTACTCGTAAATACCTCTGCCTGGTCCCTCGCCTCTTCCACCCACCCTCCTTCTGATCTCAATCTGCTGAGATGGCCTCTTAGTTTTTCTCCGCCCCCAATGCACCGGAAGAACCCTTTTCCCTCCCTGTATCCCTGTGCCAGCCGCTGCTCTTCTTTGGACTTTGCTCCCTCACCATACGGGTGACTTTTCTAGATGCAAGCTGGTACATTTCCTTATCCCCATCCCTCTTGTTGTTTTATATTTTTGTAGGCTGCCTCTTTTCTGACTGCTACCTGTACCTCACTGGACCACCAGCATGGTTTACGTGACCTTGCTCCCTTACGTTTCAACTTAGCGCAGATCCTGACTGCCTCCATGAAGTCCCTGTTTTATGACCTCCCATCTCCTTTCCACACTTGTCGTTGAGGTAATCCCCTTCAAGTGATCCTTGAGAATATTTCCCATGCCCATAAAGTCTGCCCCCCTGAAGTCCACTGCCAGTGTCCTAGATCTCACCCCCACTCCCCATGCTTATTTGAAACCAGACAGTATTGTGGTCTCCCAGTCAGGGGTTCTGTACAACTATGTCCCTTACCAGATCCCCATCTGCCAGAACCACATCCAGGACATGCCCTCCCTTGTGGGCTCCATCACATGCTGTGTTAAGAACACATCCTGGAAGCCATCTAGCAGCCTCTGCTCCTTGGCCACCCTAGGACACTGGTTCCCCAGTTTGTACCTGGACATTAAGGTCCCCATCAACACCACTCCTTCCCTTTTGGACCACACTGGGCAATGATGTTGTCCAGCAAACCATCCTCTAGAACATCACTCATCCTGGGGCCTATGCTACTCCCAGCTTGACCTTATCTCCTGCTGGGGATCGTAAGGTGACCCATAAGGCCTCCACGTTTCCCTCTGCCTCTTCTACCATAGTAATTTCTATATCATCTCTAATGAACATAGCCACTCCACCCCCTCTGACCTCCTTTCTATCCTTCCTAAGCATAGTGTACCCCTGTACATTTAGGTCCCAGTCATGGTTTTTGTTGGCCCACGTCTCCGTGACCGCCACCACATCCACCCCCCTCGAACAGCATGGCCTGGAACTCTGGCAACTTGTTTCCCAAGCTCCTGGCATTTACTAACACCAACCCCCACCCCTTATCCCTGATCCTCTTTCTCGAACCCCACCCAGATTCCTTATACTTCCATCCTCCCTGCTCCTCCTGAAACCTCCACCTCCAGTCTGTTTCCCTCCCCTCTTGGGCTTGACGGCTACTCCCTCATCTGGAGGAGAGGGCTTGGTCAGCCCTCCCTCATCCTTCCCCCCTTACAAGTTTAAACCCCACCTTTCTTGTATGTAGTCAGCCATCCCCTGTTTAAGGACTTCCTTCCTAATGGGGCAAGATGAAACCTGTCCTTGGCATATAGTCCCTTATCCTCCCAAACTCCATTCCAGTTCCCTAACACCTCAACCCATTCTCTTCACCCCACTTCCTGAGCCAGTCATTAACCTCTGTGTTTTTTTGTCCACTGAGGCCTTTGGTACTGGCAATATCTCTGAAAAGGAAATGTTGCATCCATTATCCCGACAGACTCTGGCAAGTTCTTGGAACCTTGCTTGATTTCCAAAATGCTATTTCCATCTAGATCATTAGTTCCCAAATGCACCAGGAAATCCGGTTTCCTCCACAATCCCTAACCATTTTATACACCATGAACTTTGCTCTGTGCACTGTCAGCCCAGAGATACTCACTACCTTCACCTGGCTATGGCATCCACCCCTGTCCTTCCCTCCAATGGATACCCCTAATCATCGAGTCTCCCAGTAACAGAACCTTAACACCTCCATCATCCTTATGGTTACCTCCACTATGCCCTCTCAGCCCCCTTCCCCCTTTATTCATGATCTGAATTTCATGGGAGTCTTCCTCCTTAGTAGAGACCCCTTGTCACCCTCCCCATTCTGCCTTCCTTGCTGTTTTTCCACTTAACTCAAAAACCCTCTGAATAGGTGTCCCTTTAACCCTCTCATATCTGAACCATTTATCCTGGCCTGATGGTTTCCCCTTCCCCACACCACCATCCTCCCCTTGTAGTAGCACCCTGCTTCCAGAGGCTGTCTGTGGGTCCCTTTAGCTAGGGCCCATCCTTGGTGCTGACCTCCCAGCTGAAGGGGCTTTCTCCACCTCCTCGTCTCCCAGTTTCTCTCCAATCATGCTCCTCCTCATGTCTGGAAATATGTTGCATCTCCCATTTGCTTAACATATATGTTTCCCTTCTCCTCTGGGACTATGTCTATCCTTTCCATAGCTGGTCTGCTGATGCCCTATGGGTATCCAACTCCCTCCCCGGCCTCTGTATAAGTTTCTCATTTCCACCAACCCTTCCTCCCCCTCTAGGTTGCTTAGTAGCTCAAATTTATTGTGACAGTCTATGTCAGCCTCATCAAGCAACCCGAGTTTCCTGACTGCATCTCTAAACTGACCTCTTCTTCCTCTCTTGCACTATTCACCTTAGGAGCTCCTTCCCACAGTCTGCTGTTTTAGGCTTCCATACAACATCCCTTCCTGACTCTTTTCCAGTCTCTTTGTATTCAGAATGTTCACCCCGTGCGCTTTCCTTAGCATCAACTTCCTATCTAAGGGTCCTCCGTCCCTAATATCCCCCCTCCTGCTTGCTGTAACATAACGTCCTGTAATTTCAGAGCGTTGCCCCAGCCTCCCCTCAGCCCCACCCTTCTGCTGCCCATATCCACACCCCTTATCCTTGGACACCCCCAAGCTCCCACAGCTTACTCCTTAATCATATACCTCACTCCTGATACAAGATAGCTGTCTACAGGTGGGCAGCCTCCTTCTCTCAGGCCCAATTTAGAATTATTGCCATCCCACAGCCTGTGCAGCCTACAACCCTTCCGAAGATGCCTGCCATGGTGGAATATGGCCACCTGATTATCCCCTCTGTTTATAATAGCACACCCCTTTTCTCAGTCCCTTTCCCTGAAGTGCAGTTTCTCTATACTGACTGTAGTTATTTACAAACCCAATTTCAGCCCCCACTCAATATCGTTCCAAGTCTCACAAACACATACAGTCCAGTGTGTCTGGTCACACTAATAGTGTATGTAAGCAGACATCAGGTACCATAAGATGTCACAGGCCCACCAGCTCCTGTTGCTTCGAATTTCAGTCCCAAACAGAAACACTCAGCCCTTCAATCCCAACCCCAGTGGCTTTTCAGTATTTAAGAAGGCATACAAAACTGGGTGGGTGGGAGGCTTTTACCAACACCAGGCAAACAACACTTTAAATTTCCCTCTAAATATCCCTGCTAGACAACTATCCCTAAGCCACCAAATTACAATGTAACAATTCTTAATTCAAGGTAATAATTTTACCACATAAAACTAATTTCACTTACAAACTATTCAAATATTTCAGTTAAAACAGATTATAACTCCAGCTCTCTTTCCTCCCTGCCTGCTGCTTAAGCTCCCAAGTGAACAATGAAAGCCAAGTTAATTCCTGTTTAGAGACAAGGTAATTGCAGCTAATGTCCTTCCCCCAAACACCAGGCAAACAACACTTTTAAATTTCCTCTAAATATCCCTGTTAGACAACTATCCCTAAGCCACCAAATTACAATGTAACAATTCTAATTCAAGGTAATAATTTTTACCACATAAAACTAATTTCACTTACAAACTATTCAAATATTTCAGTTAAAACAGATTATAACTCCAGCTCTCTTCCTCCCTGCCTGCTGCTTAAGCTCCCAAGTGAACAATGAAAGCTAAGTTAATTCCTGTTTGAGACAAGGTAATTGCAGCTAATGTCCCTTCCCCCAAACACCAGGCAAACAACACTTTTAAATTTCCCTCTAAATATCCCTGCTAGACAACTATCCCTAAGCCACCAAATTACAATGTAACAATTCTAATTCAAGGTAATAATTTTTTACCATAAAACTAATTTCACTTACAAACTATTCAAATATTTCAGTTAAAACAGATTATAACTCCAGCTCTCTTTCCTCCCTGCCTGCTTCTAAGCTCCCAAGTGAACAATGAAAGCCAAGTTAATTCCTGTTTAGAGACAAGGTAATTGCAGCTAATGTCCTTCCCCAAACGCCAGGCAAACAACACTTTTAAATTTCCTAAATATCCCTGCTAGACAACTATCCCCAAGCCACCAAATTACAATGTAACAATTCTAATTCAAGGTAATAATTTGTACCACATAAAACTAATTTCACTTACAAACAATTCAAATATTTCAGTTAAAACAGATTATAACTCCAGCTCTCTTCCTCCCTGCCTGCTGCTTAAGCTCCCAAGTGAACAATGAAAGCTAAGTTAATTCCTGTTTAGAGACAAGGTAATTGTAGCTAATGTCCTTCCCCCAAACACCAGGCAAACAACACTTTTAAATTTCCTAAATATCCCTGCTAGACAACTATCCCCAAGCCACCAAATTACAATGTAACAATTCTAATTCAAGGTAATAATTTTTACCACATAAAACTAATTTCACTTACAAACTATTCAAATATTTCAGTTTAAACAGATTATAACTCCAGCTCTCTTTCCTCCCTGCCTGCTGCTTAAGCTCCCAAGTGAACAATGAAAGCCAAGTTAATTCCTGTTTAGAGACAAGGTAATTGCAGCTAATGTCCCTTCCCCCCAAACACCAGGCAAACAACACTTTTAAATTTCCCTCTAAATATCCCTGCTAGACAACTATCCCCAAGCCACCAAATTACAATTAATATACATCTTCCTGCCCCTTTACATGTACTAAACACTATGCAGATAACAGGTCTCACAGGTGTTGATGGGGCAGCAGCCAGGAAGGCACACTCTGTCACATTTGTTGGGCTTGTCAATGCTTCACAACATTCTAGTCTGAGGTACACAACTTCTGGGATTGAGCCACAACTGTACCTTAAACCTTTCAGGCCCCTTTTCTGGGTATATATGTCCATAAAGTCATCAAAAAATGAGATGCCTATATATACAAGATAGTCTTGGGTGTGCCTCTCAAAGCCATGATGAGACAATACAACAGTCTCGTAATAGCTTTCTCACCACACTTAGAGATGTCAGGCACATGGAAAAATGAACTGCTAACTTGAACATGCAGGTGGAAACATTTCATTTCAGATCATCTAAGACAGCTGAGATCCTGGAAAAAAAGAAACTCTTGGATCAATAATAAATCTCACACAGACGCTTAGACTGATTTTTACCTTTTTATTTGGTGGTACATAGTACAAAATCAACTGGAAATTTGTATTGTTCTATGATGGCAACAGCACTTTGCATATTTGAATGTAGTGTATCTGGCTTGTTTTAAAAAAATTTATAAACAGAAAATTTAAAAAAGTTTGCTTGGGTGATAAAACAGCATCATAGTAATGCAGTACGCAGCACAGTGAAGGTGGAGTCAAGTTCTACAACACAGCACTATGTGTCAAACTGACGGGCCACTCGCTGCACTGATGATTTATGATGGTGGATCAAGGATGGCACAATTAAAGTACCTTGTTTGATATCACTGACAGTTCTAAGCCAGTCACTGACCTGTTTTTGACATGCTTATAGAACACTGTGTTCTAGTAGATGGTTTAATAGTGTCATTTAAGGGATTTATAACTAGTCTTGTCATCTTTACTGGTCAAATACTTGAAAATAAATAATACACATCACTTGAATATACCTTGTGTTGCATTAATCAAGGCTCTGTGTTGAATATTTTTCTTTTATTGCTTGTAAATATATTTTATTAGGATACTTCAGAAGGTGGATGATTCAAAAACTAACAACATGACAACAGGTAGTGCATTTCATCTGTTATAGACTATAGAATTTTAAGTCACATCACCATGCATCAATTCATATTCATATTGCAAAAGTAATATCATGAGGCAAGAGTCTGAAATGGAGGGCACAAGAAACAGAATATAGGAGTTTGGGTCCATTGAACACAAGTTCAAGACCACTGGAGGTGTATGAATACACAGTAAAACCCTCCAACAGAAAGCAACCTAATTCATGACATGTACTGCATTGAATTTGATACAAGAGTCCTTGTATTGTTCTGCTCTTTTTTTGGTTCTTTACCTGTTTAGTCTATTATATTCTACACTGACCTAATTAATCCCCATTTCATGGTGACATCAACTTTATGTGGTGGACTAGATCTGGCCAATAGCCAGGTACTGCCAACGAGACTG
The DNA here is from genome assembly GCA_016271365.2 of Neoceratodus forsteri. Taxonomy (NCBI): domain Eukaryota; kingdom Metazoa; phylum Chordata; order Ceratodontiformes; family Ceratodontidae; genus Neoceratodus; species Neoceratodus forsteri. The sequence goes on from JADMNL010000035.1 coordinate 31,873,109, forward strand.
AAAGTGGAGATGTGAGTACAGCTTTAACTGTCACTCTCATAATGTGACTACATTGATTTCAGTGGCATCAAGCACTGCTTGCCAAGTTTGAAACTTCTTGGCCATTAGCATTCAACTGAAAGTACCCCAGTCTCATTCAATGGGAATGATTATTCAGCCAGTGAGCCACACTGGGGAGGATGCTGATACCGTGCTGTGCCACAGTCTTCCTGGCACTGATCAACATGAGTCCCCACTGCCTGTTTGCCACCACTGCTCAACTATTGGCCCTCCATTCCCACTAATCCCCAGCATGAACTCTGAGGGGCAACAGGACAAGCTCCGCTGCCGTACTTGCTCCATAATTTTTTACATCAGCGCAGAATGGAGCCACCTTACTGCATGTTAACTGTGGGTGCAGGGGGTTGAGTACCCTGCCACAAAAAAGAATTATGCCATTTGCAATATATCGCGCTGTATTGGCAGCGCAGTATATTGCTATGGCATAATGTCTTGCGATATTATGACCCCGTGTTGATCTTTGTTACCATCTTACACTTATTTCCTATTTCATACCCCAGAAAGGTGACCAGATTCCATGTAGGATATCTAGTTTGTCAGTCAGGGAATAGCATATTATGTCATTGTTAACCAAGAAGACCATCTGGGTATACCAATCACTAAAAGGGTAAGGGTATCTTTCCACTGTTGCAGAATGAGCCATTTGATACTAAGGAATGCATGGGAGACTCATATTTTTTGGTACTGTATCTGTCCAGGTCTGATGATTCCAGGAATATCCCTAGAACAAAAGTCAGTAGGGATGGCGGAATTTTATGCCATATGACTTTATTACAAATGGCAAGTACTTCCTTCCTGTTGGGCTCCTTAATGCACTATCAATGCCATCACAAACAGGCCTTTGTGTCTTTCACAGTGGGGATGGGCAGCAATGAAACAGTGTCAAAGTAGTAGCAGGCATCTCCTATGAACTATGTGCTATCAGTGCAGTAGGCTGTGCAACTCTGCTGTTACACGAAAAAGAGAAGCAGTGAGGGAGGTCATTAGTGGGGCCCCACAGGGCTCAGTTCTGGGGCAGCTCCTGTTTAATGCCTACATATCCAATATCAGGGAAGATATCGTGTGCAAAATTAGATTCTTTGCAGACGACTCTAAGCTGGGTGCAGTGGTAGAGGGGGAGGAGGGGAGGTTGGCCCTGCAAGGGGACCTGGATACTCTGGATAGATGGCCCTGCACCTGTAAATTGAAATTTAACTCCTCCAAGTGAAGGTGCTACACCTTGGCGGGGTAACCCCAAACATGTGTACACCTTGGGGGGGTGGGGATGAGTTGCAGGCCACGGTAGGGGAGAAAGACCTGGGAGTCCTGGTGGATGTCAACATGAATAAGTCAGAGCAGTGCAGGAGGGCTACGATCAAGGCAAACAGGATGCTGGGTTGCATTGCAAGGGGGATTACCTCAAGGAGCAGGGAAGTGATTCTGCTGCTGTACAACAACCTGGTTAGACCACACCTTGAGTACTGTGTGCAGTAGTGGAGGCCACATTTGAAGGATATCCAACTCCTGGAAAGGGTTCAGAGGAGAACAACCAAAATCATCCGGGGCCTGAGGGATATGATGTATGAGGAGAGACTAGAGGATCTCAACCTGTTATCGCTGGAGGGGAGGAGGGACCGGGGGGGGGGACATGATTGAGGTCTTCAAGTACCTCAAGGGAATCAACAGGGTAAATTGAGATGGGATCTTTAGGCTGAAGGAGGGTGGAATCACCAGAGGACACAGTTGGAAGCTCGAGGGTAGAAGGATTAGGGGGAAAGGAGGAGGAGGAGATATTTCACCAAGAGAGTGGTGGAACCGCGGAATGCTCTGCCCGGGAGCTGGTACTGGCTTCTATGGTGGAGGGGTTCAAGACAGGGTGGGACAGGTATAGGCAAGAAATGAAACAGAGGTTGGCTTTCCCGGGGGGGGCGGGATTGAAGGAGAGAAAAATAGGGAAAGGAGACAGAGTGATGGCTACGGTACCCACTCAGGGTTCTGAAGCATGAGCAGACTTGATAAACCATTAGGCCTACTCTGCTGGCATCTAGTATGTTAGTATGTTAGATTGAGACTGATCTGGACAAATTAACGGATATGTTTCTTGGCCCCAGATCATGCAGCATGGCCTGGAATAAGGATGCTTGGAACTTTAGGGTGCATTAGTGTAACAGTCACATTGCACTACTGTTGTAGAGTGGGACAGCAGGGACCTGGATATTTTGCAATATGTTAAATATTCTCAGGGGTCATATCCTGAATGCAAATAAGTATTTCAAAGGAGAAGACAGGAAACAAGCACACTCACCAGAACCAGACATACAATCCTGCATCAAGCAGAATGTTAATTTATTAAATTCAAAGTTAATGACTTCACATCAAACAGGACCAGTTATAACAGAGTTAGGTGCTCCAGTGCTTTGACCAAACTGAATTTTCTTCAGGGGTGGGCTCTAAACACCATCACCACATCTTATTAAATACCACTCTTGGTCATAGTGGATATGATTGGAACAATCACAAATAAATAGATGTGTAAGGAGGCAAAAGATAATGAAAGTACAGAACAGTCTCCAAAAGGTGATCAAGAAAAAGGTGTAGTGTATAATAAATGTGAATACAGCAATTACAGATAAAAAAAATTAACAAAATGGATTGTTCACATTATGAAAGAACCTGTACCTATTAAAAAATAGCACTGAATAATAGTCCTGTCTGCTAGTTACTGACTTAAGGAAGCCAGACATTCAAAAAGAGGACAATGAATAACACTGCTGTGTTAGGAAAGCAGGAAATAGCTATATGATCCAGTGTGCTTTTCTTCAAAAACTAACCAACACAACCCCCTTATCCCCTTGTCAGGGTAAACTGTTTATCTAATAGTGTGGAGAGGTAGTAATTGTAAGATGTTTAGAATGTCTCCAAGTTTGTCATTTAAGGAATGCACTGTATTTAGTCATTTCTGATTCCTGTCTCTTAAAACATGTACTTTTCCTTACTTTCTTTAGTTCGATCCAGAAGTGGCATGTTGGCAGTAGCAGATCCCCATGTTCTACAGCTATTTCCTGCTTCACTAAGGGAGATCACAGCACTATTCATAGACTATGACAGCAGAAAAAGATCAATGGTCCATCCATCCAGCCTGCCTGCAGTTCCCTATACTATCCTTCCCCTGTTCCCTTCCCTACTCTTTCCACTCATAACCATTATACTCTTCACTTTGCCCCACCCATACTTGAAACCATTCATGGTTCTGGTGCCCACCACCTCAGCTAGCAGACAGTTCCATGGTTCCACCACACTTTCTGGAAAATAAAACTTTTTCACACCCATCTGAAACCTCCTAATCAGTTTCCATTCATGTCCTATGTCCTTAAACTGTTACTCATGCTAGATTACTCCTCACAGTTCACCTTGCTTGTCATTTCATGAAATTGAAGGTTCATTGTGCCTCTACCTGTTTTTGACAGCCTGGCTACTTAAGTCAGCAACTGGCAGGTAGGACTATCTTTTCATTACCGTTTTCTTTCTATGTACAGTTTTTTTTTCATAATGTGAACAATATCATTTGCCAACATTTTCTCTGTGTTTTTGTATGCATACTGTATCTATAATACTTTTGCACTTCTTCTTGATAACCTTTTAGAAAATAGTCTGTATTTCCACCATTCCTTACCTCCTTAAACCAAGGTATATTTGTGATTGGTCCAACTATGTCAACTGTGACCAAGAGAAGTGTTTATAGAGGTGTTATAGCGTTAGGAGCCTGATCCCTGAAAAATATCCAGTTTGGTCAAAGCACAGTGGGCAACTAACTCTGGAATACCTGGTGCCGTTTGATGTGCTGTCACTCACTTTAGGTTTAATAAACTCACTTACAACTTGATGTTGGAATGTACATCTGGTTACTGGTGAATGTGCCTCTTTCCATTCTTCTATTGTGTATGTGTGGGGGTTGATACCCCAAAGGCTACAACAGCGAGTCAATACCAGTGTATGCTAGCCCACTTCTGGAGATTTAGAATTTCCAAGGAACTGACTTGTGAGTAGGCAACATGATTCTAAATTTACTCACCCAGAGTACTACAGCATCAAAAATCCATTCCATCCCTCTTGGAGTTTGGGGGATGTGTCACCCCCAAGATAGATGTGCCTACAGCAGTTATTATAAACAACTTGTGCTTTCAGCCAATAATAGATCAGAGCCACTGTACCTCGTATCTAGCATTTCATGTTTCTCATGCAAGAAGAAGAGTGGAGCTTTGATAGAAGCAAGAGGACAAAGACTGTAAATCTGCTCAAGAAGTCGAACTTCAAGTTTGAAGAAGTTAGAGAGACATCAATGTCTTGAAGCAAGACTGCTGCAGTTTGTTAAATCAAACCAGATTGAGGGAAAATACAAATGTATCAGCTTCCTATCAGTGATCGGAATAAAAACATTTGCCTATTTAGAGATGATGGGCAGGATTTTCAAAAGCCATAGATCACTGCAAGCCCCAGTGTGCAGACAATATGGAGCATAGGGCTTGCAGCGATCTATCAGGATTTTTCTATCCTGTGTGGCAATTGTCGTAAGTTATACCAACTTTTCTGGTCTAACTTCCAGCAATCCATTGGGGCATTTGTACAGATCTTGTGCCAGATATTTGGTGCAAGCTGCTGTAATTCATGGAAATTGTTGCAACTGCACCCAAGATTGTTAAATCGGGTGCAGCTGCAGCGAAGGGTTTGGCACACCACCAAAACCTAAGTGTCGTGGCACAGGACTGAATGCAAGCCCTGGCCATGCTTTGAAAATCCTGTCCCATGTCTCCCAAGAAATCTGTCAAGAATGCATTTTTAGAGCTTCTCACAACCACAACAGACTATCTGCAAAAAGGCTAATGTAAATAGCTAAACATTTAAGTTTCACACCCCAAAACCATAACTGGGCAAAAAATGTTGCAGAGTAAATTGCATATTTGAAGAAACTGGCTTCCTGCTGGATGCAAACTGGGAACCAGTGTGATTAAACAAATCAGAAAAAAAAGTGTATGTTGCATTATTTAATTTCATTTATTGATTACCCTAGTAGGTGCATTGAGCAAAATATCCCCTGTTCAGACAGTTATACATGTTTTTAAGCAGTTGTGGAACTGTGTTACTGCCAGCTCCTGCCCAATTTAACCTATGAGACTATGCTGGGGATGTTCCCAAGTCCAGGAGGGATGCTGTGGCAGTTGATCAAAGACTGTAAACATACTGATTTTTTTTGTTTTGTAACACCAGGATGATGGGTAGTCGATTTCTCATTTTTAAAACAAATAAAGGAATCAAAATCAAATTACCAGCTACATCACCAAACTCTACAGAATTAGACCACTACTTGTTTTTTTTTTAATTAGAGACACTTTGAGGCCTAAGGCGGTTGACAGTGTCTCTTTAAATTGAGGTCTCATCTGCCCATCTTTGACACTGTCCAGATGCAAGTTAAAGATCCAGTAGCATTTATTGAAGAAGTGTAAGGGAAGTTTCCCCTTTATCATGACCAAACATCCCCTGTCAATAAAATAGATCCGTATAATCCATCCCCAGCATACCTGGAAACAAACAATCACAACTGAGTGTGCCTTTCCTGGTGAAAAATTACAAATAAACAAGTAAAATAAATTAAAAAAATAACCCTGATTCTCAAGGAGTCAGAAAAATAAGCCCTCATAAATAGGCAGACATATTGTCCTACTGAAAGAGGACAGGAAATGCTGTCTAATCAGCAGTTGTTTATAATGTTCCCATTTGCAGAAATTATATCTGCAACCCAAATCCTCCATATGTAGCTGTACCTGAATAAAAAGTGATGTGATAAACTGTATTTTGCATTGTTTTGTTTCTATGGGCAGCATTCTGTTACAGTACTCTGTTTCATAGAGCCAGTGAGCTGGAGTTTTAACTATGTCACGGCTTGTGTACAGAACTCAGAGCTTGGTTCTGATAGGATAATAGTTCATGCTTAGCATTCTGTGCACACACCGTGACATAGTAAAAACTCTAAATGACTGGTTTCAGGAAAATAGCTATGCAGAATTTTGCAGATAAAAAGGAAACAATTGAAAACACAGTTTTTCACATAAGTGTTTATTCAGGTACAGTTACACATACCCAGTTGGAGGTAAGTCTTTCATTTATTAGTTATTTGGAACATTACTACTGTAACTGCTACCAATTCGCATAGATTTCCTGTCCCCTTTAAGCTACTGAGACAGCCAAAACAGCATGTACAGTACATACTGTACCTTGCAAAGAAACATCCAGTAAATAAAGCTGATGACAGAGGGAAGGTGGAATGTGGCTTTGTGGAGGAGATACTCAACAAGATTAAGAGTTACAGCAAATAATTGCCCTATCTTCTTATTGTCTGTGTCCTCAACAGAGTGTCCTCAACAGCGGCCCACTTTTTGGTCAAGTACAAAGCATTATCCTGACAAGATGGAAGCTGTAGAAACGATCTAAATAAGACTAGATGAAAAAATTGCTACAGGCAAAATAAGCAGAAAACACTAAAGGAGCTAAACCTTGAGTCATCTGACTGAGGAGAGGTCCAACATCCCATAATTTGGGATAGGATAAGCTTGGTGTGAACCTGTTCAAGTGCAGAGTGATTGGACAGAAGAGGCACCCAAAAAAAAGTAGGCAACATCTACTCTATGTGGCAGTCTAGAGTAGATGTTGCCTAGTAGCTGAGAGACTGCAGCATAAAAGGTGTCAGCAAGAAAAGGACCTCTTGGCCCACCTAGTTTGTCCTAATGCCCCTACCTACTGTACTACCATAGACTCTATTTAATCTCTGGCGTAAAAGAAGGTTCTTCCTCAAAAGAAGAAATTCTCTAGGCACCCAGCTTAGCCAGTCTCAGCCAGGAATGCCAGTGGAGACAGATGGCAGTAGTCACCCGCAGTCCTAAAGAAAACTTCTGAGGCATCATGTGGTGCTAACAAGGTGCTTGGTGGTTTCTGCACAACTGGTAGCTACAATATATCCACAACAGCAATTTGAGACTGGTATGCCAAAAGCCTGGCCACTACCAAGGCTGAGGAATTGTCTTTTTGTGAAAAGGCATTTAGTCTTTTGGATTTGAAAATAGAAAAGAAATGCAGATTAAATATGGTGTGTTATTCAGGGACAGTGGAGGAAGGTATGCCCAGGTACAGGGAGGATGAGGGGACCAAGGGTGTTGGCAGGGGCTAGGTACCTAGCTATGACTCATGCTGGAACTGGTAGCAAAGAAAAAGGTCAATGCCAAGTTGCATAAGTCATCTCTGAAAGGACTGGCACATTCAGTGGGACCAACATTGATGAATGACATGCAATATTAAGATAGGCAAAATCAGAATGTCAGGGGTTAAATTGTGAAGAAACAGGCTATGTCTCCTACAAATCTCTGGAACACTCCTATGTATTTACTGTATACAGAACAGCTTCTCGGAAGAGAAAGAAAGGATACAAATGAAGGCTTCATTGCCCTCTGATGAGAACAGGAATGAAGGGAAGACAGCCTCCACAACATGAGCATCCTGAGAGGGGACAGACTGGGAAGGGCCTGTCTTCAGAACAAACCCTGAATGATTTCAACTACTTATAAAACCAATAGTCTGAAATGAACCCTGAGGGATGACATCAGAGATTATGCTAGACAGGCAAAGAAGAAAACACTACTAAAGGGGAAAGAACTGAGTAGGAAGGAAGCCAAGGGTAGTGACAAGCGATGTCCCACAGGGCTCGGTGTTGGGACCAGTGTTGTTTGGGATGTTCATTGCAGACATATCATTGGACATCAAGAGCAAGATCAGTCTGTTTGCTGATGATACTAAGATGGGAGCAGTGGTGGACGACCTAGGAGGATGGCAGGGGTTGCAGGATGATCTGGCAAAGCTTGAAACCTGGTCAGACACCTGGCAACTGGGGTTTAATGCCAAAATTGCAAGGTGCTACATTTGGGGTGAAGAACCAAAGGAGGAGTTACCTGCTAGGGGGAGTGCAGCTAGCCCAGACAGAGGAGGAGAAAGATCTGTGGGTGCTCATTACAGGGTCAATGAACAACTCAGCACAATGTAGGAAGGCAGCTGCAAAGGCCAACAAAATGCTTGGGTTGCATTGCAAGGGGTATATCCTCAAGGAGGGAGGAGGTGATTCTGCCACTGTATAGGTCATTAGTTAGATCGCACCTGGAGTACTGCGTGCAGTACTGGCACCTGTATCTGAAGAGGGACATTAAGTTACTGGAGGGTGTGCAGCGCAAGGCAACAAAGATGATCAAGGGGCTGGGGGACTTATCATATGAGAGGAGGCTGAGGGAGTTGAACATGTACTCGCTGGAGGAGAGGAGGGACGGGGGGACATGACTGAAACCTTTAAGTACATGAAAGGAATAAACAAGACAGGTACAGAGGGGCTGTTCAAACTAAGGGAGGGAAGGGACACCAGGGGCCATGATATGAGACTGGAGGGAGGAAGGTTCAGGAGGGAGATGAGGAGACACTTTTTTACAGAAAGGGTGGTAGCTGGGTGGAATGTATTACCTGCAGAAGTAGTATCCAGTTGAACAGTGGACTGCTTCAAAAGGGGATGGGACAGGACAAGGGGGAGGGTCAATGCAGGGGAAGGGTGGAAGGGATGGGCAGCTGCAGAATAAGGGCTGCTAGCTGCACATTTGAGCAGACTTGATAGACCTCTAGGCCTTTATCTGCTGGCAAATTTCGTATGTTCATATGTTCGTAACCCCACCTGGACATACACCTGGTGGCTGTTGCTGCTGGTGCTATGCTAACATTTATGAGCCCAAAAAGCCTTTATATGGTCACAGTTGAAAAAAGGTTGCAACATACAAGCAAAAAAGGGGCACAGAGTTACTCGGCTTAAATGGGAACCATGTAACAGGCCCAAATGATGCTGAAAATGATGCCATGGAGGTTCCATGGCTGGTTTTCATAACATTTTGTTGTCCATGAATGGAGGGCTAGGCAACTGCCTATTTTCAGCGTTGTCCGGGGGGTGAGGGAGATACATTTGCAAATTGACCTACTGACGCAGATTAAGCTATTGGTGGTGTTTTTAGTGAACAGGAGAAATTTGGCCAGGACACCAGGAAACTCCCTTACTCTTTTCGAGAAGTGCCACGGAATCTTTAAGATCCACCTGAACAACCACCAGAACAGGCAGACAGGACCTTGGTTTAACATCTTATCTGAAAGACGATACCTCAGGAGTGCAGCACCCTCCTCATACTGCACTACAGTATCAACATTGGTATTAATCCCAAGTGTTTCTGGTGTGGGGCTAGAACCCACAACCTTCCAATCTTCCAGCCTCGGAGATAAGTGTACTATGGTTCCAGAAAAAGTAGAAGCATCAAGGATAACACAGGTAATGGCACAGAAGAGTTATCAGTCAGAGGGGACTGGTGCAAGATTACTGCAGCACAATTAAGCACTACACTTTCTATAATATATGCTTAAAGAGCAGCTAATGCCATTTGGAGAACTTTAACAAAACATAATACTGTATTTAGATAGAGTTCTGCTTGTATTTTACATTACTTCTGTATTTCTCCTCCCTGTTATTTATTATTGAGGTCATTTGCATGAAAACAAGATCTTTGCTCCTGAAGAATGTATGTATTCCAGTTACTTTCACCCTACCGTTAGCCTGTGATAATGGCGACCGCAATTGAATGCTTTCAAAGAGGGTGACTCAATTGAGGCACCTGTCCACAGGGCTGGGAGGGCGACTGGATGGGGGGATGCGCAAATATAGTGACATCCTGTCACTATATGTACACGCACGTTGGGGGAAGTGCGCACACTTTAGGTACACATGCAGGGAGGAGTGAGCATGCTGAGTGAAGGGACAGAGTGTTTGTGAGGTATAGTGCGGTGGTCGTCTGCCAAGCTGGCCCCATGGCATAGTGGGTAGGTGGCAGGCTATGGTTGCGACAATGGCGGGTTTGGGTCCAGGCACATGTTCATTTTGCTGTGCCCGGCCGTACATTTTTTTTCTGATTTTGCAGCCCCCCCCAACATTAACCCACCTGGAGTTGAGAATCCTTTAGTAGGCAAGTGTTGGGGGGTGAAGTAAAAAAAATAAGTCCCCAGCACCTTTTTGTCATGTGCCGGGTATGTACATCACCAAAACTGATTTTCGGTGATGTACACTCGCCCTAATGGCGATTGCCTTTCCATGGTCACTGTTATGATATGGACCCCCCCTCAGATCATAATGCTCTGCTTGTGACATCACAATTAATTTCATGGTGACAGACTGTGATGTCACAACAGAGGATTACTATATGGAGTAGGGAGTAAGGTAAAGAGGTAGATGAATGCTTAGGGATACTGAGCATGTCTTTATGCAAATTTCCTCAGTAATAAATATAATGGGGAGGAGAAATCTACATAATACACATAGGGCCCGATTCTAGAAGGGTGGTGCAAGTCGCCGCCAAACGCAACTTGTGCCACCCACAACTGTGACATTGACCCTGCAGCCTATTCTAGAAGGGGCAGGGTCACTGCAGCTAAGTCCTGCGACTTGTGACATGCGGCCAGGTACGCCAAACAGAGGGCACACCTGGCAAGCGTATTATGGCCGCCAACTATTTACCCGCGTATCGCAAGTCCCCCACACCAGCATGCCACATTGGTGCCCATGGACTGCCACACCAACTGCCCCTGAATCCCCATTTTAATATGCCCCGTGGGACTGCTCACACCCTCAGCCCCTGAATCCCTGTTGTATGCCCCACAGGGGCGGTGCTGTCATCCCCCACCCATGCATTAACCCCGGGTTTGCAGGCTGCATATCGCGACAAATACCCTGCCCTGGTAGTCTAGTAGCCCCCCCACCCAGCAATGCCAGTCCACCCAGCACCCACCACTATCCCCAGCCGGCAACTGGCACAGCCCCACCTCTCATCTCCACGGCTCAGTCGCCATGACTGTGTTCAATGAGGGGAGCGTACAGAAAAGACACACTCAGTAATTAATTCCCGAGTGCATCTTTCCATACGCGCTCCTACTGAGCTCAGCTCAAGTTGCTGGCCATGGAGATGAGAGGTGGCTGTGCCAATCGCCAGTTGGGGATAGGTGGGGGTGCTGGGTGGCTTGCATGGCTGGGTGGAGGCCACTAGACTACCAGGGAGAGTATTTGCCACATTTGTGGCCGGTGACTCGGGGGTTGGGGCACAGGTGGGGGTTGACTGCACTGCTCTCGGGGCCTCATCGGACAGATAGAGTCAGGGGATAGGGGTGTGTGGGCAGCTCCAGGGGCATTTCACGCTTTGGGGCAGTTGGTGGGCAGCCCTGCTGGGCCTTTACTGTATGGGGAGGAGGGGGGCAAGTACAGTACGGGGGATGGGGCAGGAATGTGTGGGATGCCCATTGGGGCATCAGCAGCGGTGATCTGGACATGGGGGGGGAGATCACATGGACCGGGTTATACAGAACCCTCGGAGGACGTATGTAAGTTACACCAGCTAAATGCAGGTGTAACTTACGTTGCCGGTTCTCCTCTGGGGGTTCTTGTAGAATCCCGACATTGGGGACTTTGTTGCTGCCCTTCTGGAATGGGTGCAACTGCTGCCGTAACCCCCCTAGTGCCATGTCACAGGGGGTTTATGGCGCAACTGCCGGTGTAACAGCTGTTCAGTGCAAGTGGCCTATGACATGTCACCAGCCACTTTGTAGAATCACGCAAGTTGCAACTGCTGGCTTAAGTTGCTACTTGCGCCATTCTATTTGGCGCAAGTGCTGTTACGCCAGGTGTAATTTTTCTAGAATCGGGGCCATAGAATGTAAGTTAAATTGTACCTAAAAATTATGTTTTTCAATGTTTTCTTTGAGGTGCCAGCAGCTCTTTAAAGGAGCATACACACCCTTCCTGTACCCAAGTACATCGATGTGAGCTTTTGTGTGGGAGGGGTGGCATTGCCATGCAGATGTCATGCAATGGAATTCTCAAAACCTGCACTGACTGCAACAGGGCTGCAGCACTTCTCTGATGCCAATGGAATTTGAAACTTTTTCATACAGGAGGTAGGCGATGTCACAAATGTGCACCCACCTAAACAGGACCTGGGGAGAAAGTGATCAGTGATGGACTGGTATTTCATAGTGCTGGCATTGCTCTAACTTTGGTACTGGGTTTCCAGGCAGAAAAAATAATTACACGTCAATGCTTGGAGAGGAGACTGGGTGCCAAAATTACTACGATTCCAACATTTTGTCATATAATCATTTAAACCTCCAGGAACACCAGAGCACAGATTCACCAAGGCGTAGGGGACTTTTTACCCTAACAATGCATTTCTTGACTTTCCTAGCTTTGTGTTTGAACTCTAAATTATGCACTAACATTCATTTTGCAAAGAATGTCCTTACATAAAAAAAAATACTGTATATTAACAAACAATACGCACAACTTGGTATTGAGAGTTCTGTCCATCAGCTGGCATTATCAGGACTGTTACTTGCCAACATTCCCCAGATTGACAATGCCAGCCCAACATTGTTATTGTCAGTCTCTGTATTGACACTAGATACATCAATACATAAATACTGTACATAGATGTTTATGGACAGAAAAAGACTCATGGGCCCATCCAGCCTACCCAGTTGCTACCAATGCCCTCACCAGTCTAGTATGCACTAGACCTTTAGTGAGTAAGTCATCCCATAGTTCCACGTCAACTAACTCATTCCCCATTTGTTTGAACCATTCCACCATTAACCTAACCAGCCCCTTGTGTCTGTCCCACCCCCTTTAATGTTAGTCACCATGTTATCACTCAGCAGCTCGACAGGCAGATGGTTTCTATCACCCTCTCCATAAAGAAATATTTCCTCACATCATTCCTTCTGCTGGTATTGCCAGTACTTTCAGTATCAAGCAGTACGCTGTCACAGTGCCACTCCCCGTCTTTACCCCATCCTGTGCCAAAACATCCTAGTCCTAGCAGTACAGTCCTGGTAGTACAATGATATGCCCACCTGCAACTCAGCCCTGTCATAAGCAGTCCCTGGTGTCCAGTGATATACCTTTCATAACCCTGATCTGGATAACAAATGCCACCACCCCACACCCCCCAGCATAACAATGACACTGGGGTACCCAATCACCTGATGTATGTTAGACCTTTTTTTATATATGTATATTTTTCCTCCCCCCACCTGATCCTCCCCTCTCAGCACCCCCCCCAACACAAACATAACAGTGACACTGGGGTGCCCAATCCCCCAGTGTCTGCATCAGGAATCCTTGGTCCTGTTTTTATTTATTTTTTTCACCTGTAAAAAGGAAAACCACCTATCAATGTCTTTTGTGGCCATTCTGTACCCCCCACCTGACCTACTCACTGAACACCCACTCCCACCCTCCCACACACATACACACACAAGCCCTTACTTTCCCATTGGGGGTCCAATGCTGTAATCTTCTCTGGATCGCAGACACTACTACTTCAAAGCTGAACTGTGAACTGAAGGAACAGGTATGCAGTTCAATGTATTTCAATGGGCTTTTCTACTTAGTAGCATATCGTGGACATTTCTGCATATTTTTGGCCCAAATTTACAAAATGCCTTTTTTGGGATCCTGCCACAAGAACATTTGCATTGACATTAGGCTAATATATCCCAAAAAGTGATGTTGTAGTCCATGCTCGAAATCACCTTTGTGGCAGGAGTTGAACATTTTCTCTGCCCTTGTTCATTAAGTGGCATCATAAGAAGGCCATGTTGATAATTTGGTGTAAAAATATTTAAAAAAAATAACATTATAAGCCTATATTGAATTTTGCAAACACAGGTTCGTAACTTAGGTAATTTTCAATATTTTACCTCAAATTTACCACCTAGACATGTCTTTGCACCACCTCAAGAATGTGACAGCAGTCATTTTTCAAATTCTGGCCCAAATGTTTTTTGTTTTTTTTTACATCCTGAAAGGTGATTTTGTGATCCCTGTGCAAAATCATCTTTCGGGTAGGAGTTGCAAATTTTCTCTCCCCTTGTTTATGTGGTGGGGTCATAAGAAGGCTATGTGGAAAACTTGGTGCACAAATATTAAAAAAAATAATTAAGGTATGAACCTACATTGAATTTTGTGAATGCAGGCTTGTAACTTTGGTAATTTTCAATATTTTTTCCCAACATTTTCAACTTAGTCGTATCTTCACAACACCTCATGAATATAAAAATTGTCATTGTTCAAATCCTGGCCAGAATGTGTTTTTTTTTTTACATCCCAAAAGGTGATTTCACAGTCCCTGCATGAAATCACCTTGCAGACACGAGCTGAAACTTTTCTCTGACCTTATTCATGAGGTGGGGTCATAAGAAGGCTATGTTTTAAATCTGGAGTAAAAATATAACCCAAAAAAAAAACTAAGTTATGAGGCTATGTTTAATTTTGCGAATGCAAACTAACCACTTTGGTAATATTCAATATTTTTACTTCACATTTTCAACATGGCCATTTCTGTACAGCACCTCATGAATGTGACAGCTATCATTTTTCAAATCCTGCCCAAAATGTGTTTTTGCATCCCGATACTTGATTTCAAATTTCCTGCACATCACCACCGTTAGGCCAGAATTTGAACATTTTCTCTGCCCTTCTTTGTGAGGCAAGCTCATAACAAGGCTTTGTTGAACATTTGGTGCACAAATGCTAAAACACAAATTCCTCTCCTGCAACCCTATTGGTTCTGGCCAGAATTTGTTTCCCTAGCTATGAAATCTACCCTTTCCTATCTCTTATTTTCAAGTGAAGTAAAAAATTCTACTCCCAAATCCCAACTCTTTTTTTCCTCCTTTTTTTTGTTCCCATACGCCAGCTGGCCCTCACTCTGCCGATGCCCACATTGTGTCTGGGACTTACAGTACCTCTAGTCTAGTTTCATATCCTCACAGGTTTCCCCCTGTGGTAGTGCTGAGGGGAGTACAATTCCCCCTCCGGAAATCTCACGAGGTTGAGAATGCCCTGAGCCCAGTAGGTAGTGTGATGTCTGTTTAGGGTTGTCCACTTCATCCTGTCTCAGCATTGGTACTTTCTATTTTTTTCCCCAGGATGCTCTGTGGGGTGAACAGCATAATGCTGCATGCAGGGCATGCTGACATCTTCACAGGAAGCTTCCTCCCACCCCTTAGCCAGTCTGCTCACACTACCCCCTATGGTCACCTATGTGATGGTGTTGCAGCAGAGTATGCTGCCCACCCTCCCCAGAGGAGGAGAGTGTCCTCTGGGATGCTTGTTCCTCCTCTTCCCAGCTGTTCCCTGGTGACTTGTGTTTGCTGCTGAACCTGGATCACTGGCATCACAAGCAGTAGTGCGTCCACTGCACCAACGGGCCAGCTTCCAACATCCCAACTCTGAATTATCAACCTCTAGCTGAGTAATCTTGCATTGTTTAACACAAATTTAACATGAGTCCCACAAACCTGAAATCCTATTGTCTTTAATATGAATGGTAAATAAAAGGCACTCTTAGATGCCCTTTCCTCTCCACCAGAAGCTTAATCCAGAATCATTTAAGTCATACCCATGGTGGTTAGCTTAATGTCAATAACCGAGGGAATAGGCTCCCCATCCTTTTCATGACTTCTGTCATCTGGTTGTTCATTGTTAGGAAACCTGGCGCATTGAAATGCATTCAGCAGACTAAATCAATTATTTAGTTTCAGCATTGCTTGGTCTATTATGAGAATGGGGTATGCAAACATATGGCTGTTAGAGTGGGAGCAGTCCCATCCAGGGCCTAGCAATGGCCTGTTGATAAGATGTAGTCCCAACCAGCAGGTGAGGAAGTGGGGCATAACAGAGAATGGGTTTTATTTTGGGATGTGAAGATAAAGTGTCAGCTTGGGGTAAAGACTTTGTGGCATATAGTGGGAAGAAGCTGGTATTTTAGATACAGTCTAATATATTTCAAATATTTCCCTTTATACTTGGATCCCCCCTCCCAGGCAAGCATGAAAGCATCCGCTCATTGTGCCTTCCCAGACAAAAGTTTTAGATAAGTAAATCAAATCTCAATTAATCACATGAAAAGAAGAGCAGATTTACAGTTACCTGGATGCATCGTCACACTAGATTGTGCTACTATGTGAGCTTTCTGAAACTCAGTGGATATTATATATACAAACTTATTTTGTACTTCTTACCGAATTGCCACTGATATTACAATTGCTACCCCTGCCTTGTGAGTTAGGAAATGTTGTGTGGCCTGGGTTGTTGAACTCCTGGTTTGGGGGTGTCCAAGGTTTAAGTTAAAAAGCATACTGCCTCCATTAAGAAAAAGATTTAAGTGAGCATTGTGTAAGTATAGTTTCTCCCCTTGAAATACAATAACTACCCACCTCCCCACATGATCAATGCACATGTGACCCAACACACTGCAGCACTGCCCTCTCCTCCTGTGGTCTTCTCAAAACTACTGTCCTTATGACAGAGTCCCCCATCCAAACTTGCTTCCTTTTCCAGTGGGGTTTTCTGTCTCCCACCTTTGGGCCTCCATTCTGAAGTACCCCCACATCCTCCCTTGCCACTAGTATGGGTGCCTCGTTCTGGCAGTCAAGTCCCACCAGAGCAGCGAAAGAGCTGTGTAGTGGCACAGGCTGAGGAGTGTGTCTCCTTCCTCCCACAACCACCCTACAGGATCCTGCCACTGTCCAGCTGGCCCTTCTTCTTGGCACCCTGTGAGGCAACTGAGGTGGGCTTGATGGTTCCTGGATGGGGAAAAGGGCTCCTAAATCCTAGCCAACTCAGCTAGGAGCCTAGAGATTTCCTCCATCAACCCAGAGAGGTGCATACACATGGGGTAGCACATCAGTCTCTAGAAAGTTTCCCTGAAGACTTCCTTTCCACAGCTATTGCACAGCACCACTCCAAACATTCCCAAATGTACACCCTCTGTGTTCATAGGTAATATCCAAGCATTAACAGACAATTTAGTTTTTTACTGTTCGCCTTTTCTGAAAGGTTGTATCCTTGTATGTTTGACATCCCACAAAAACAATCTAGGTTTCTCATAAACTCTATTGTTTGCACTCCCAAACACAGTTATAGGAAGACTATTCCATAGTGACACCACCCTCTGGGAATACTAATTTGATATATTTCGAGAGTGGTTTACTTCTCCCTTTAGCGGCAATATATGGGTTCTTGTGTTTCTCTGTTTATTCTTTGCTTCTTGCCCTGTATAATCCCATCAATCATGATCTTTACAGGCCCCAACTATCAAGCATATGTCCCTCCTTAGTTTTTTATATTCCAGTGTGAGCATCCACTGTACTCTCAAGCTGTCTTCATACTGTAATCCAAGGTTTGAATATCCTTTATCATTCTTGTTGCCCTATGCTGGACCCCCCCAGAGCCTTGATCCCAATTTTACAGTAAAGTTACCAAAACTGAACACAGTAATCCAGGTGAGGCCTCACCAGCGATGTATACCACGGCCACAAAACCATTTTCTCTCTGCTGGCCATGCGTCTACGGATGTAGGATCAAATATATTTTGCCTTTTTAACAGTCAGCTTGCAGAGTTTCTTTTTTACTAAAACCATTTGTTATGGTGATTCCTAGGTCCTTCTCCTCTGTGGTATCCCTTAAGATCTGCCCCATAAAGATACATACCTCCTTTCTATTATATTTTCCAAGATGCATTACTGAGCATTTTGCAACATTAAAATCCAGCTTATGTTTCTGTGCCCATAATTCAAGTCTATTAAGTTCCCTTTGTAACTGGACAACAGCAGAAGTACTCTGAAATGTACCAATTTTTATGTCCTGAATAATTTATGCCATTACCACTGACTGGGTGTTCTAATAGGGAGTTTCTTGATTTCTCTTAATTTATTTGGTTTACCACTTTTTGTAATACACTAGGTAGTAACTTGATTTCCCTACATTTGCTTAGCTTTCCCTTTTTTTGCTGTACCCTAGGCAGGTTACAAATTAGCTTTCCCCATATGTTTTAATAGCACAGTGGGTTAAGGCTCTGAACTGCAAATTGGAGACCTGGGTTTGAATCCCACAGCTCCCACTTGCATACTGTGTGACCCTGAGCAAGTCACTTAACTTCCCTGTGCTCCCAGGTTGCACCTGTAAACAAGCTTTCAGCTTAGTGTGTCTCTCCTGGTTAAACAATTGGAAAAAAATATACAGTGCTCCCTCACTTATCCACCCCTCGATTATCCGCCACCCTCTGTTACTGCCAGTCTCACTTCATGTCCTGACAGATTCCCATGTTAATTCCTTCTTTCATCCGCCTCCCTCTGTGTCCACCATCCACCAGCATTTTATTCCGCCCAACCACTATATCTCCCATTGTAATTTCCCTCCTTCTTCTGCCATCCAAGCAGTCTGGCGTCTTGCGTCACAGGCACTGCATAATGGGCTTTAAAATCGCCGATGTTTTTAAATCAAATTTATTTGTGTTCTTATCGAAAAAATAACTTTGTAGGAGCATCTTGGCCATACAAGGTGAGTGCTGTACTGTACAGTACAGTATGTAGACCTCCCTCCCGTAACTCCCCTTGCAATCCCATTGGTCGTCTGTACATCTTCTGATCTGCATCTGCCTTATTAGGGGATACAGTATATTTTGTAGTGTGCAGGGGTGCTGGTGGTGTGGCTTATGCAGAAGTGGGAACCTGGAAGTCAGTGGCAGATGCGATGGCTGAGTCAGCGTGTGTAAAGTGAACGTGGCATGTAATGGTATGCCCATCTAACCTGCATGAGACATTTTTTTTCTCTATTCTGTTCCTCCTCTGAGGCACCTGAATCCCTTTGGTGCACTCAACAATGCTGTCAACCTGATCTTTTTAGAGGGTTTTAGAGGGTTCATAATTTGACACAAAGCACTCTCACAGTATTCAGCTCCTCCCTGCCTTAAATCACAGAACTTACGCCCTCCTCCCCCTACTGGAGTAACTAACAAGTACAGGGACATCCTTCTCTGGATCACCCACTCCCTTTCCCACTCCATTGTACTGTATGTGCAAGCATGTTTTCAATAAATAATTTTTTCACTGAATAAAATAAAACATCACAAAATAAAATAACATTTTTGCAAATACAGTATATCTAAGGGTTTAAAAGTGTATGCACACTATATACACCAGCCAATCACCCTGATAAGATGTTTAACATGTTTTAATATTACAGGTGTCATCATTTAACATACACCCTCTATTATATACCACCCTCTCTTATACACCAGAAAACAGTGGCACAAAGTTGGGCGGGTAATAGAGGGAGCACTGTACTTGCTGTCCCCTTCATACCCTTACTATAGATATGGTGCTATTAGTTTTCCCTATTCTAGCCTCAATCCCTTTACACCCCTACCCTAGATAAGGTGCTGTTGGTTTTCCCCTGTTCCCTCTTAATCCCTTTATATTCTTACTTTTGGTAAGGGGTTGCACATGTTTTCAGACCAGTTATAGATTACCTTTTAACCTCCACCCCTCCCTGCAGTGAGTGTTAGAACAGGATTGAGCAGGAACCTTACTTTAGTCGACTGGCAGAGTTCCCTGCTTCTGTGGTTCTACCTGCAGATGACTGCCAATGCCTGAGATTCCAATCTCACACCTGTTCCACTCTTGTACTGTCCCACTCATGTACAGTGGTAACCATAGACATGGTCAGATGCTGTATTTTTTGAAATGTCTGTGATATATCTGGAAATGTTCTGCCTGCCTGCAGTACCACTACTGGCCACCAGAGAGAATCTCTTTAGACATTTTGCAAAATATCTGAAGATATCTTTATTTATTTATTTAAGAGTTTAACCAGTAAGGCATATGGAGTGGAGTACCGCTTGATTCCAGATGCGTCCGGGGGGAGGGTATATACAGTAGTGTGCAGTAGGTTTAGATAAATACATATACAGCATCTTACACAAGGATTATACAGCTAGATATACAGCAACATACACAAGGATTATACAATACAGACATCTCATGAAAGATATATTTCAAAGCGGTGGGTGCAAAGGGGTACAGTAGCTGCATGAAGAGCAGGGAAGGAGTTATCCTGCTAGTGGGTCCAGGGGACTATAATTAGCAGCCTTGCAACACCCATGAAGGTCATCGGCCCATGAGTACTAACAGAATCACAAGTATGATTTAGAATCATCTACCAGCTAAAGTACTTCAGGTACTAGGTTGTGTGCCTAGACAAATACTTAGTGAGAAGCCAGTTATGCGGGGAGGTTAAAATGGGGGGTTGAATAAAAAGGTATCACAGCCTGCATGTGCAGGTGGGGGCGACAAGTGCCTTGAGGAGATGGGTGAGTTGTAAAGAGTTGTCAGTGTGCCTAATGTCAGCCAGTAAGGAGTTCCATAGTTTAGCAACCGGTAATTGAAGGTGGCTTGGCCTTTGGCTGTGGTCATGTGTGGGACATTCAGAAGCCGGGATTCTGTGTTCCTGAGAGAGTATGTAGAGGTGGTTTGAGGTGAAAGGGTAGATTACAGGTAGGGAGGGAGGGACTGTGCCCAGACTTTAGCAGTTGTCCTAGCACAGTGGACCATCCTTCGATTTTGGAGCGAGGGTAGTTGTAGAGACTTGTAGAGATCACAGTGGTGCACTGAGGGGGGGCAGTCCACAGTGAAGTGGCAGAAGGCATGGAAGAGGGGATCAAGTCTGGCCAGGGTGGTCTTGGGGCAGCACTGTAAACAACATTGCCATAATAAATTAGAGGGAGTATCAATTTCAGCAGGATTTCCCTGCGGGCCTCCAATGGGATGCAACCCATTTCGATATACGGCACCCAGCTTGGGGTGCAGTTTCTTGTGTATTGAATCGATATGAGCTGAAAAGTTGAGCTGCTGGTTGAGCCAGACCCCAAGGTACCGGAAGGAGGTGGAGGACTCCAAAGGAGTCCCATCAATGGTATTGAAGGTGGGGGCGGTGGGGAGTCGGGAGAGTCTCTGCCAAGTGCTGAAAGTAAGGGAGGTAGTTTTCTTGGGGTTTAGAAAGAGCTGGTTTGAGTGAAACCAGAGCTGGGCAGCATTGAAGTCCTTCTGAAGTCTAGCAGCCACTTCTTTTGTGGTGGACAACAGTGTCATCTGCCTACATGTGGATGTATGTATGCAGGCATACCGATGGCAGGTCGTTCAGGAAAATGGAGAACAGTACTGGGCCAAGGATTGAGCCTTGGGGGAACCCAGTGGTTATGTGGGAGGAGGAGGAGAGATTGCAGCCTATTCTAACAGATTGAATCCTGATGGCTAGGTATGATTGGAACCAGCTGGTGGTTGTTTCCGAGAGTCCAGCTTGGGTGAGTTTGGATAGTAGGAAGGGGTGGGAGACAGTGTTGAACGCCTTGGCAAAGTCTATGAAAATAGCTGATGTGATGTGCCCATGATTCATACCCATGAGGATGGTGTTGGTGAGCTGCAATAAGGAGGTGGTGGGGGAATGGGACTTCCTAAATCCGGATTGATAAGGTGAGAGAAAGGCGCAGGAGTCAAGAAAGGAGGAGAATTGGGCAAGCACGAGGTGTTCCTGAAGTTTGGCTAGGGTGGGGAGTAGGGAGATAGGGTGGTAGTTGCCTGGTGAGGCAGGGTCACCCCCTTTCAGGAGGAGGAGGAGGATGACTGTGGCACATTTCCAGTCTGTTGGGACTGTAGCGTGTGAGAAAGAGGGGTTGAAAAGAGTGGCCAGAGGTGAGGCAATGGCTGGGGCAGATAGGTGGAGCATTTTGGAGTCCAGGCCCAAGGGGCATTTCCCTTAAGAGGGGTTGAGCGCCCACAGGGCTTCTAGCACTTTGGTTCGAGTGATCATGCAAAAGGCAAAGGATGGGGAGGTGGGTGGAGAATTGGTGCCCGGGCTCAAGCGGTGTTGGGGGTGAGAGGATAGCAGAGTGGACACACAGCTAGTAAAAAAGGTGTTAAAAACAGAGGCCACAGCACCTGGTTCAGTAACAGTGAGGCCATCAATGATTAGGGCCGGGGGGGGGCTGTGCCGGGGGGGATAGGAGTGATTTGATTGATTTTCAGAATTTCACAGGGTGGCTTAGGTTGGATTAGAAAGAGGCCTTGAATTAGGTTGCCTTGGCCTGATGTAGCATCCTGGTGCAGGAGTTGCGAAGTGCCCGGTAGAGTTGGAGTGCTGCCTGGGTGTTGGTAGCCTTGTAGGCTTTCCATGCCTGGTCTCTGGTGTGTAAATGGTCAATAATATAGGCAGTGACCCAGGGCAGGTGAGCACCCCTTACACGAGTCTTTCTCAGTGGTGCATGACGGTCCCAAACAGCGAGGAATCTGGAGTTGAAAAGCTCCAGGGCAGTGTCGATTGAGGATGCCCGAGGGATGAAGGACCAGTCAGTGCTTTCCAGGTTGAATAGGAGTGCATTAAGGTCAAGGAACTTATAAGACCTGGTGAGCAATATACGTGGGGGCAGGACTTTGGCCTGGAATATTCTCCTTACCTCTTAGATCATGTGGTGGTCATTTAATGAGTCTGGGAGGAGTCCAGCCTCAAGAATTTGATGAGGGTGGGAGGTAAGGGCCCAGTCTAATAGGGAGTGGTTCTGGGATTTGAGATTCAGGCGGGTGGGTTCAGAAATTTGTTGGGACAGATTCAGTGCCATCAAATGGCTACGTAGTTTAGAGCTATCACTGGAGAGCCAGTTTGAGTTGAAGTCACCAAGGATATGCAGCTTGCACCCTGATCCAAGTGATTTTAAGGTGCTCAGATGGTCCATTACACCTGCCAAAAGGGTGTTGGGGGCACAATAGGACCCAGCTACAAATAGTGGAATTGAGTATGGGAGTGGAAGTTTAATTAGTATGGATTCAATGGACTCTAAAGGCAGGGAGAGCTGGACAGGGGTGAACTGGAGCAGAGAGGATATGTACATGGCAATGCCACCCCCTCTTTTTTACCCTGTCGATTGTACCAGATGAGAGAGTAGCCTGGGATGGACAATTTGGCATCCAGGTTGTGGGGCTTCAGCCATGTTTCGGATATGACCAGAATATCAGGCCTGTAGCATTAGGACACTTGATTGTAGGATGGTGAGTTTGTCTAGGATACTGCATATGTTGAGGTGCATTATTTTGAGACCCCTTGGAAATTTATGAGGAGGGGAGGGGTTGAGGAGGGGTGGCCCAGGGTTAGTCTCGACATCGCCTGCTAGGAGTAGCAGCAGTGTGAGAAGGTGTTTTATTTTTTGCAAGAGCCCTTGTGGCTTCCGGGGGGCACAATGCCACTGGAAGTGTTGAGGAGAGCTCCTAGTATAAGAGAATCTTAGTGCAGTCAGTCCAGCATGGAAGGAGGGTGGCAAGATGGTTGCACCTGGGTGCCAGTTAACCAGGGGTGAATATGTGGCAATCCAAAGGTGGAGATGGCATGGTAATGAGGAGAAGCTGCACTATTGACTGAGAAACTGTGGTTTGGCTGTGGCGCAGGGAAGGTTGTGTGAGGGAGAGATGCTGGGGTGTAAGCATGCACAGCACGGTAAGATACAGTAGAAGCATAGTGATCTTGCTGTGCTTGGATGATGGATTGGCTAGTGCAGCCACTAGTGGTTAAAGCAGATAAACTGCTAAAGGGAAACTGGGCTGATAGTTTTTTTTTTGAAGTCATGTGATATCACCAGCCTATATAGGTCTGTGCTCACCTAGGGGGGTGGTGGGGCAGCCGTCATGAAGCGCTGGTGGGGCCAAGTAGTGCAAATGGAAATGCTGACATTCCACCTCAGTAGCGTGTCTGGTGTACCTGAATTTCATCCAGGAACAGAGGGGGTCCGGCTTGGGGGAGGGCAGGAGCAGAGAGGCCCTCACAAACTCCTATATCTGACCATATCATGGCTGTCACTGCACTGGGACACAAATGTGTGTGGAGGACATGTTAGGAGTGGAGGCCTTTTATCCTTCCTGTGCAGCTCCCTTAAGGCAATACTTCCTGTTGAACTACCAAGTCCCCCACTGGTCCCTTGGCTGCCACGCCACCCCGCCACAATCATCCTGCAATCAGAAATCTGACTCAATCCTACCTCCAATTATCTACTAGCTATGACCCCAGTTGAGACAATTATCACCCCTCCCCCAAACTACAGAGCTACACAATTCTTATAACATGGCTCCAAAATGTGGGTTGCTATATCTGATCTCAAATTTACCCTTCACTCAATAATAAATACACCAGCTCAAACATGTTTCACCAGAACTTACAACACCAAAAACATAAGCCTTTTTTTGTCTGTCCTGTGGCAAATGCAGGCAGACTTTGTTTAAAGCAGCACCTGCATGAGAATGTATCTTCTATATCAAGCCACAACCAACCTGCAAGCAGAACTGTGTCTTAGTCCTACTACCGTTCAGTTAATGAAAAAATAAAATCATGCCTTTTTTGTCCTTCCAGTGGCAAATGCAGCCAGACAGCATCTAACCAATAGGCAACCTGTAAAGTGTGAACTCCCTGATGGAGGTGGACACAAAGTCTTGTTCTGCACATAATGACTGCCATGTTCTCTGGGTTGTCTTTTCTGTGGGGATTACTGGAGATCCTCCCTTGAGAGAAGAAGGTGTTTGTTGGACTGCAGCTACAACTTTTGTCACTTTTGTTTGGGACTGCTGCTCTGGATTGAATCTGTGGTCCCCTGATTGGACGGTGACTGCCTTGATCACTAGGACATTGGAGTGGACCCCATTATAAAACACATTAACATAGGGCTTACCTGACTTGATGATTATTGATTCCCATTCTAAAAATAAAAGATTGAATGAGAACTAGTTATTCCAAAATAAATAGCACTGGAAAATTGTTTTAGAAAATTTAAATGATAAGCAATGTTTTCTCTTCACTTGCCAAGAAAGTTAAAAAAATATTTCATAGCACAAATCTCACAATATTTTCTTTAGTTGTATAGATCATTCACAAATATAGTCCTCTAAAATGAGCGTCTGTGCATTTTCCTTTTAACATTCCTAAAATATAGATTATACATTGGACCATAAAAGCATGGAAATATGAAAAATTAACCTTAATGCACTTTGGGATAGACAGATATAGACTAGTGCTGTGAAACATTTAAATTTCACTGTCAAAAATCCCATGAAACCACTACTTGGTGGGCACAGATTCTCACATACATAACAAAAGAATGTTCCCGTACTGTAACAAAGTGTGAGAATGGGAACAAGATGATGCAGGTTGTAAACATGCTCTGCCAAGGCCCACTCTTAGTTCTGAAATATCTTTGCTAATAATTATACGTGTAGGTTAGTGGGGCAGCTGGTAAGTAGCCATATATACAATAAATTCAAAACACAGACAAAAGGCATATTACTTCAAGCACTGTAAGTAAGGGTGATTGAGATTTTAGGACAGAGTATGACTTGGAAACTGGCTACCTTTATAATGGGGCTAACCTTATGCATGCTTCAGGTGAAATTTGTCAACCAAATACCCTTATTTTAACAAAGGAAAGAACTAGAATTTAAGAAAACATTAAAAAAGAAAGGGTTGGACTGTGCACGCTTATTTTGGGAAACACTGCAAGTGTGGTTGGGTGCTAGAATTAGAATTCAGTAAATTTAATTTCAGTCATTTTTTTCTAAGTATGAAACTTGTGCATTTAGCCTTTTGTAAGTCTTTCAGTTGCACAAATAAAATCCACTATTCCCAAACTACAAATCAATCAGTCAGTCAATCACTCAATCAATCAATCAATCACTCAGTTAATCAATCAATACCCGAGCTGGACCGGTGGTGATGAAAGTGGAGGTGGTAGATGCCATACCTCATGCTACGCCGGTGAACTGAGTTCAGAAGCAAGCTTGGCCCACTGGGGCTGGGGGAGGGCTGGGAGTCAGTTGTAGTGGCTGTTGGGCTGCTCTCATCTCTCACATTGGGAAAGTGCAGTCCTTCACTCTCAGCTGACACCCAGTGAAGGTCAGGTGTCAAAGCAGGGTTGAGGGCTGATGTAGCATTGGAGAGGGTGGAGGGAGCACTCAGCTTCCAGGAATGTGCATGCTCCTCCATGCGTGTACACTTGCTGTGCGCCAGTGTTTTGGGTGGAGCTGGGAGACAACTAGAAGAGACTGTCTCCTCATGGCCATTTGTGATGGCTCCCTCTCTAGCCAGCTCTGGGGCCCAATGACAGGGGTAGGTGGCCATGGGGAGCAAACAGCTCTATAGAAAAAAAGCGATCAATACCCTACATAAGTATTAAGTATAGGAACTGAGGATTTTGTTCCGCAACTCAGAGACTACAGAACTAATCTGCAAGTTCAGTACTGAAGTACTCTTTCACAAATTTGCTAATGTCCTAGTTTTTCTCATGTTGTTAAACTTCCAAATGCAGTTCCCTACACAGCTGTTTTAGCCCTATTCAAGACATCCACCTCATTCTACATAAATAATGTTTAGAGCACTGACATGTGAATCTAGAGACTGGGATGCATATAGGGTTACCACCTTTTAAGAAGCTCAAAGTAGGACATTTTTTACTGAAACATGATTTTTCACAGGACAGTACGTAACCTCAACCAGTACAGCAGACTTGTTTTCTTTATGTAATCAGAATTAAGGCTAAGAATTGTAGTTTCATAGTTCCTTCTATTGTTTCTAATCATTTTAATGTATTTCAGTTAAGGTATAATAGTTTTCTATAACATTTAGTTGAAAGTTAGAAAATATTTTTTCTAGCCGGCCCGGTGGCGCTGAGGGTTGAGGCGCTGGACACCATACCTCGCGCCACGCTGGCAACCCAGGTTCAGGAATGGACTTGGGCCACCGGGGCTGGCAGGGGGAAGGAAGGATTGAGCGTCCTGCGACAGCTCTCCTTTCTTCGGGTGGGTGAGTGCATATGTGGCGCTGAGGACACCCAGCGGAGGCTGGGTGTCTAACCGCCGAGCCGCATCTGAAAGGGGAGAAGCCGGCAGACGCCTGCATGTGGCGCGCTGGATTAAAATGTCTGTCTCTCCAGAGGGTCATACCATATAACTAAAATAAGAGGACCTCCGCCTCTATGAAGCCCTCCTGGGGGTTCCTCTCCTATGTCGCCGATCCCCCCAACCAGTTACTAGGACCACGGGCTGGAATATGGGGTGTCAGCTCCGCGGCCCCGCCCTCTGGGGGGTAAGCCGGGGGTGACCGGGGGATGCGGCCGACATGAGGGACCTCGAGGGTCCGTGACCAGGGTGGATACTTGGTGAGAGGATCTCGGGGAAAAAAAAAAAGAAAATATTTTTTCTACTATAAAGACAGGACATTTTGTATTTTTCATGTGTTTTTGCAGGACACAGCTGCCCAAATCAGGACAGGTGGTAACCCTAGATGCATAGGGAGGGGTATCACTATCAGAAAGAAGGAAGGAGTGATACCACTGTACAGATAATTGGTGAGACCTTATCGAGAGTACTGTGTCCAGTTCTGGAGGCCACGACAGAGTAGAAGTGGTCCAGAGGAGGGCAACTAAAATGGTGCAGGGTCTGAACCAAAAGCCCTATAAGGAGAGGCTGAAGGACCACAATATGTACACCCTGGAGGAAAGAAGTGAGAGGGTGCATGTGATGGAGACTTTCACATATCTCAAGTGTATAAAAAAGGTACAAGAGGGAAGCATTTTTCAGAGGAAAAGATGTTCAAAAGCAAGTGGTCATGATATGAAGCTGAAGGGGGGAGACAGGGGAAATGTGAGAAAGTACTTTTTCACTGAAAGGGTGGTGGATGCATGGAACAACCTTCCAATGGAGGTGGTGGGGCAAAAATGGTAATGGAATTCAGGAATGCATGGGACAGGCACATGGGAACCTTGGTGAATAGGAAAGGGGGATAAAACCCAGACATGAAGTAGGGTTAAAACTTCATTCCCTGGTGGTCTAATGGACCTCCTTCCCTATCCTCAATCTCTTCCATTAATTATTCATGCATCATTCCATGGTGGTCTAGCAGGGCCCCCCTTCCTATCCCTGATTTCTTCCATTAATAAGTCACACAACAGTTCCTCGTGGTCTAGTGGCCCCCCCCCATACCTCTCAACTGTCCCTGATTTTCAGGGACTTGATTTGTCTAAAAATTTTACTCTGCCCTCCTAAAATTGTGTTTCTGTGACTAAACAGTGGGGTTATAAGTACAAAATAATATCAAACATAAAAGTTACAGACTTGTTCTTTCTTAGTTGATTTTTTTAAGCCTTGTCCCCGATTATGAGGGGAGGTTGAGAGGTATGCCCCCCCCATCCCCAAACTCTCCCATTAATTATTCATACATTGGTCTTCAGTTAGAGAGAGAGGTGGAAGAAGCTTCTAGCTGGATGCTGGGACAGTAAGGAGACTTGAAAGATTTTCTTAGTTGGTTTTCTGTGTGTTTCCAGCAGACAATTTGGTGTTTGTGTGTGTTTAATAGCTGGAGGCTGGAAGAGTAAGTAGACTTGAAAGATTTACTTAGCTGGTTTTCTGTGTGTTTCTAGCAGACTATTTGGTGCTTGTTTGTGTTTAAAAGTTGCTAGCTGGCCTGTAAGTGCAGGCATTATCAGTTGTCAGTGGCTCAGTAGGTAGCACACTCGCCTCTGAGGCCGGGAGATCAGAGGGCTATGGGTTAAGTTCCCACATTTGGCACTTGGGTTAATATCCCAGTACTGACACTGTGGTACAGCATGAGAGGGGTGCTGCACTTCTGAGGTGCCATCTTTCGGATGAGATGTTAAACCGAGGTCCATCTGCCTTGATTGGTGGTAGTTCAGGTGGATGTTAAAGATCCCATGGCACTTATCGAAAAAAGTAGGGGAATTTCTCCGGGGTCCTGGCCAAATTTCCCTCATTCACTAAAAATATCACCAACAGCTTAATCTGGTTCAAGGTCAGTTGGCATTCATCTGTATCCCTCTCCCCCGGATCGGGCCTGAAAATAGGCAGGATTTGTCTAGTGCTCTTACCCAGTCAACAAAAACTAAATTAAAAAAAAAAAAAATCATATTACAGGGGATTAGTGCTGTTTGAAAGTAAGGTGGGACTCCCAGCTCAGTCAGTCTTCAGTTAGAGGGGGAAGTGGAAGAAGCTTCTAGCTGGATGCTGGGACAGGAAGAAGACTTGAAAGATTTTCTTAGTTGGTAGCAGGGGCGTAGCTACAAGGGTGCAGGGTGTGCAGTGGCACCTGAGCCCATGAGGATTGAGGGGCCCAAATCATAATTTTGATGTTTATTTAAAACTGGGGAGGGGCCCTGTAACATCGCCTTACACCCAGGCCCTCTGGGAATTTGCTACACTACTGGTTGGTAGTGCTTGGAGGCGCAGTGAGGGGCAGACACAGGGCTGATACACTCTCGTGAGGGTTGGGTGTAGGCCCTAATCCCACCCTTCCCTGAGCTCAGCTCCTTTATTGGGGAACAACTGCCCTGCAATTGGAGGAAAAGGCTTCAGGTGCAGCTCATGTAGTTCTAGCCACTGGGGGTTGGGTTTAAGGGCTGGTAGAGAGGAGCTTAGGGAGTTGTACACTTCCCCTATAAGTTTACTGTGTAGTACTGCACCTAGTAACGGGGGTACCTGTTTACTGTTGGACTGTATCTGGGATTAGTGGGTGACCTGATTAGTGGATAGGGGTGTATCTTGGACTAGTGGGGAACCTGGTGGTTCATCCAAGGAGTCCTACTTGGAAGGGGATAGGACCACATGTCATTAGGGCCCGCATCTTTGGGAAGGTGGTGGGGTGCACAGTATGTGAGGCGACCATGATACTGGACTGGGCTTGGAAGTTCGGTGGTTGCCCAGTGTGCTACCAGCTGGCACAGCTTAGGAAGGAGGTTGAGGGGATTAGGAGACAGCTGGAGGGGGGAGGTATGGTTGGGGAACAGACAGGGGCTCTCCCGCGGGGTTGCACCAAGCACTAGGGGTGGGGGCATAGGGAAAGGAGTGCAGGAGAGTACTCTGTGGTCGCATAGGGTCCCTAACAGAGAGGACCCAAAAGGAGGACACTACCAAGGAAGCAGGCAGGTATCTAGGAACCCTCACGGGGGGGGGCGCTAAAGGGAGGACATTCTCAGGGAAGTAGGCAGATGGCTGGGGCTGGACAGAAGGAAGCAAGGGGGAGAGGTGGAGTGGACCTAAGGATCACTAACCGCTTCAATTCTCATCTTCTGCTTGAGGAGGAGGGGGGTGATGAAGCCATGACAGGGGCGGTTAGAGATGGAAAGGGAGTGGGGCACAGGAGGCAGGGGCCGGATAGCAGGAAGAACGGGGGGGTACGTGGAATGCGGAAATATGGGGGGAGTGGAGGGTAGAGAGAGGAAAATGCAAGGAGAAGGACCAGTTGGGAGGAAAGGGCAAAGAGAGGGACCAGAAATACAAGGAGGATACAGTAAAAGCAGCTGAAGGTTTATGCCAGGGGAGCAGGACAGGCAAGGAGGGGATGAACAGAGATGGGAAGGAAGGGAGGACGAGCCAGGCAAGTTTAGCAGATGGGGGGAAGGACCAATTGAGAGCAGTGATGGGGGTACAAAAGGATACTCGGGAGGAGGAGAGGCATAAGATCAGAGGAGAGGGGTGGCCAGGGTAAATAAGGAGGGGTGGCAGGGGTACCCAGGTAGGGGAGGAGCAAGGAGCCGGCTGGGGGAGAGGCCAGTAGAAAGGATGAGGGACATGGAAGGGGGGGAATGGAGGAAAAGGGTGGTCAGAGTGCTCCTGTTGGGTGATTCCATGATCAGGGGTATCAAATGGGAGGGGGAGGCCTACCCGGTTAGAACAAAATGCTTCCCTGGAATAACGGTGCACGGGGCCAAGCATGAGGTATATCAGCTGGCAAAGGATTGTGGAGGCTCCCCGGACATACTGGTCCACCTGGGTACCAATGACATTGAGGGAAATAGTGAGCTAGAGATACAAGCAAGGTTCGGGGAGGTTGCTAGGGTCTATCATGACATAGGATGCACAATTTCCTTCTCAGAAAGCCTGCCGGTGCCAAGGGCTAGTGGGGAACACAAGAGGAGGATTAGGGAGATGAACCAGTGGCTCAGGGAGTGGTGTGGGGCCAGAGGGTATGGGTTGATGGGGGATTGGGGGGAGACCTGGGAGGATAAGGGGCTGTATGCTAGAGATAGGCTCCATCTCAGTTTGGAGGGGAGGGAAATCCTTAAGTTGAAAATAGAGGGGTTCGATAGTGAAAGGTGGGGTTTAAACTTGTGAAGGGGGAGAGATGGGAGAAAAGGCTGTCGGGGGGGTCTGATAAAGGAGGAACTCTGTCTCCACCCCCCTTGGGAACTGGAGGAATGTGGGAAAAGGCCTGCTGGTAAGGTGCTGACCGGGGGAAGACAGAATCCCCATGGGAACGTTAGCAGGGGAAATGGAAGTATATGGAAAGGGTGGAAGGTAGTCCTGCTAAATGCCAGGAGATTGGGCAATAAAATGCATGAGCTCCAGGCAATGCTAACTGAGGGACAGGTGGATGTGGCAGCAGTCTCTGAGACCTGGGCCACCACAGGGCACGACTGGGACCTGAACCTGGAAGGTTACACCATGTTCAGGAAGGACAGAGGGGAAGGAAGGGGATGAGGGGTAGCAATAATAGTCAAAAACTGCATTGGCATAGGAGGAGGCAGAGAGAACTGTGGATGCGATTCAGGTCACCTTGATAACGGGGGGGGCAAGAGAATAAAAGTAGGAGTGGTGTATAGACCCCCTGCGCTGGCGGAGGAACTGGAGGAGAGTCTGGTGGCAGATGTTGGGAGATACTGCAGATTGGGCAGGGGTAGGGTGGTGGTGTTGGGGGACTTAAACATGCCAGGAATGGACTGGGAGACTATGACATCCACAGTGGCCAGGGAACAGAGGTTGTTGGATGTCTTTCAGGACACGTTCCTAACTCAGCAGGTGGGGGAACCGGCCAGGGAGGCATGGATACAGGATGTGGTCCTGGCAGACAGTGACCAGATTGGGGGCCTGGAGGTAAGGGACCCATTGGCGGGGAGCGACCATGCCACGGTCTGGTTATGTCTGGACCTAGGAGGGGTGGAAGGCTGCACAAAGATGGAGGTAACTGACATCAGGGGGTGGATTTCAAGGAAATGAGAAGGATCCTTAAGAAGCATTTGGATGAGATTGGGCCAGATGTGGATGCTGACAATAGGTGGGAAATCATCAGGAGGGGGGTGCAGGATGCTACCAGCACCTGTGCAAGAGTAAGACAAAAATGTGGAAGGGCCCATAAAGCCTTCTGGTGGACCAGGGAGGTTCAGGAGCTGGTGAGGGGAAAGAAGGTGGCTTATAGGCATTTCAAGGGCTCAAGAAGTGAAAGGGATCGAGGGGAGTATGAGCTGATGGCCAGAAGGGCCACTAGGGTGGTGAGGGAAGCTAAGGCAAGGAAGGAGCAGAACCTGGCCAATGAAATTAGGAGAGGGAACAAGGGGTTCTTTAGATACACTGGGGAAAAATGAAGGGTGACGGGGCAGATTAGCAGGATTAAAACATGGGAGGGATGGGCACAAGACCCAGGGGAGCAGGCTGAGGTACTAAATGAGTACTTCGTCTCAGTTTTCACCAAGAAAAATGGGGGGGGGCTGCATCATACATGGGAGGAGATGGTGAAACTGAGGAGGGGGGACCCTTGTTGATTGGTGGGTCTGGAGAGGGGGGTCATCACTGGCAGGAGGGGGGAAGGCAAAGCAGGGGGACGAGGTAGCAGAGGTGGAAATCATGGCAGAGAAAGTGAGGGAAGCTCTCAGGTCCCCTAAGACAGAGAAAGCACCGGGGCCAGATAAATTACATCCCAGAGTGCTGAAGGAAATGGCGTATGTCCTGATGAAACCCCTGGCGGAGCTTTTCAGCATCTCTCTGAGGACAGGGTGGGTGCCCCAGAACTGGAAGATGGTGCATATAGTGACTATCCACAAGGGGGGATCGGGGGGGGTGGCAGGGAACTACAGACCCATCAGCCTGACATCGGTGGTGGGCAAGGTGATGGAGGGCATTGTCAAGGAGAGGCTGGGGGGAACCTGGAAAAGTCAGGGTGCCTGGATGATAAGACAGCATGGATTCATCCCGGGGAAATTGTGCCAGACAAACCTTGTGGAGTTTTATGACTGGGTGATGAGTGCCTTGGACCTGGGTAGACCGGTGGACGTCCTCTATCTTGACTTCAGCAAGGTGTTTGACTCTGTTCCTCATGGGGGCCTGTTGAATAAGCTGGGAGAAATGGGGGTGGGGAACCAGATGGTCAGATGGATAGGCAATTGACTCCAGGACTGGATGGTTGGTGGGATAGTCTCATCCCCAATGAGGGTCATTAGTAGGGTCCCTCAGGGATTGGTCCTTGGGCCCCTCCTGCTCAACGCCTATGTCTCTGACATAAGGAAGGGTATCAGGAGTGAGATGAGCCTCTTTGCGGATGACTCAGAACTGGGGGGGGTGGTGGTGGATGGAGAGGAGGGGAGGGTGGCCCTACAGGGGGACCTGGAGGCTCTGAAAAGGTGGTCTAGAAAGTGGAAGCTGAGGTTCAATGCAGGGAAATGCAAGGTACTGCACCTGGGAGCCAGAAACCCAGGCCAAGTGTACACCCTGGCGGGGGATGCTACAAGTCTCAGTGGCTGAGAGGGACCTGGGGGTGGCAGTGGATGTCAAGATGAACAACTCTGAGACTTGTAGGAGGGCAGAAGCCAAGGCCAACAGGATGCTGGGATGCATCGCTAGGGGATCACCTCCAGAAGGAGGGAAGTGATATTCCCTCTGTATAACTGCTTGGTGAGGTCGCACCTCAAGTACTGCATGCAGTTTTGGAGGCCACACTTAAAGAGGGACATTGAACTCCTGGAGAGGGTCCAGAGGAGAGCAACCAAAATTATCTGGGGCCTGGGGGACAGGATCTATGGGGAGGCACCAAGAGCTAAATATGTACACACTGGAAAAGAGAAGGGAGAGGGGGGACATGGTAGAGGTCTTCAGGTACATGAAGGGGGTTAAATGGGGAGGAGCAGTCAGGGTGCTCCGAAGGAAGGAGGGGGGCAACTAGAGGGCATGGGTGGAAGCTGGAGGAGGGGGAGAATCAGGGGAGAGAGGAGGAGGTGCAACTTCACTGAAAGGGTGGTGGAGCCATGGAATGTGCTGCCCAGGGGGCTGGTGGAGGCAGAGACGGTGGAGGGGTTCAAGAAGAGGTGGGACAGGCACAGGGGAAGGGTTCTGGAAGCAAAGTCCTGTGCAGAAGGAATATCCGGGACTGGGAAGGGAAAAGCCAGAGAGAGAGCGAGGGGAGCAGTAAAGTCAGCTCCCAGGGTGGGGGCTGACCAAACGAGCAGACACGAAAGACCATTAGGCCTATTCTGCTGGCATTTTAGTATGGTCCCGGGTGGTCTAGCAGATCCCCCAACTGATCCCCAAAATGTTCCACTGAATATTCATACGTCAGTCCTTGGTGGTCTAGTGGACTCCCTGCCAATCCCCGATCTCTCCCATTCATTATTCATACATTTGTCTCTGGTGGTCTAGTGGACCCCCAACCCAACAAGCAGTGCCCCACCACGTTACTCCACCCATTTCTTTCATGAGCTGATGACTGGTACAGCCCTCTGCTCTTCACCATGGCTGGCCGCTGACTGAGCTGTCAATGAGCACATACTGTATATGGTACAAGCTCATTGACAGCTTAGTGAGCTGTCAATCATTGAGTGTGTACCGTTTACAGTTCGCACTCATTGACAAGTCAGTCGGCAGCCAGCTGTGGTAGAGAGTGGAGGGCTATGCAAGTTGCTGGCTCATGGAAGGGACTGGGGGAAGGGGTGGTGGGGCACTGCCTGTTGCGGTGGAAGTGTCCTCTAGACCACCAGGGACCAATGTATGAATAATTAATGGGAGAGATCAGGGATGGGGGGGTCTGCTAGACCACCAGGGACTAATGTATGAACAATTATTGGGAAACATTGGGGATGGGGGGGGTCTGTGGAATATGTTCTATCCCACCCAGGGAGACTCTGCAGGTAGTGCAAGGATCTAAACCCTCCCAGAAAACACAATTCTAAGTACCCTTTGACTAGCCTTGGCAGGTCTAATGGTACTTAGATATTTGCCCTCTAGGAGGGTTTACAGAATCCCACATTAGGGGATATGGCAGCCTGTGGGCTGCCGCAAGCTTCCAGTGCCATGCTGCAGCGTGTTTCGAGCTGCAAGGATGGTGCAACCCCCCTTTGGCAGATGCAGCCTGCATTTTCAACAGGCTGCGTTTGAGAATTTCTCCAAGGGCATTGTTTGGCACAAGCCACAACTTATGCCATTCCTTGTGACACAAGCCCCTTGAGCTATTCAGGGGGGCTTTGAGACTCAGTCCCATGGAGTTTGTCTTTTGCAAGTATCTGATTTGCAGAAATAAAATTCACTAGTACAGTCCATACTAAATAAAAAGTAAAACAAATAGCTAAATAATAAGCATTTCATATGGCAACTGAGGAGTTTTTTTCTGCAACTTGGAGATTGCAGAAGAATCTGCAAATCAAATACTTTTGTAGTTTTTCATAAATTTGCAAACTTCATTGTTTTTTCTTATTTGTGAAACTTTCAAATGCAAATCCCATGAAGCTGATTCTGCTCTAATCCAGACCTATTCTTTATTCAACAGACATTACTCTGCTTTAGTGCTTACAGCAGCACTGAAGAGTGTGAGTATGTTTGATGTGAGTTACACTATATCCACAGGTTCACTCTGTGACCTTCAGCTACTTGTTTCACCTGATTGTGAATCTCTACTTCCACTTATGCAACTTGGCAGAATCATGATCCCACCACAAAACTTAACACATTTTACTGGGGTTGTTATTATAACCCAAAACAATGTTTCATGAGGCCAGCATACATTCTAATTGGCTGACACACCAAGTAGTAATGTCCTAAAAATGCCAAGTACAGCTCAACACAGTTCAGTGCATATTCGTTTTATTTTTGAAAAAAAAAAAACATTTAATTTGAAAAACAAATGTGATTAGGTTTATAATCACAATAACCTCACACATACTCATGGGTATTGCCAAGAAATCAGACCCGCGCTGTACTTAAATGGTCCTCAGCTGTGCCTCAGGGCATCATTTGAACATTATTGCTCAAATAATTAAGCTTAATTAATTAATTAAACTATGTACTGCACCTAACAAGCTTTATACCACAACTATTGTCATGCTGCTGTACGCCTCTTGCACTTTGTAACTGACAGTGATCTGGATCTCTGTCTATTATTGTTTTGTTGTCTGTGTGATCTTGCCTGCACCATATGTATTGTCCTGTGTTAAACTGACTTGGAACCTTTGTAACCGAGATCCCCAGCACAAAGGTATAAATCCTAATCTTAAATAAATAATATTAGTTACAAAAAGAATAAAATACAGTTTTTCTTAATAAACTGCAACTGTGTTTAAAATGTTTTATCAACTTCTTCAGTATATACCTTATTGCATTGACACTAAGGCCCAGATATTCAAACTGAGCCATTCTGAGGCGCAAGCCCCTGCGCTGCTCAAAATAGTTGCACAGGGGTGTGGCCAGGGCGATATTCAAAGGAGTTGCGCTATTGAGCAACTCCTTTGAATATCACCCCCCAACCACAGCCACTGCACATGGCGCAGTGGAACTTGAACCAAGTTGCCAGAGTTGAGCATTAAACTTGCGGTGGTGCAAGTACCATTGCGCCATGCGCAAATTTCCGATATTCAAAAGGTGACATGCAAATGGGGCCATAATTTATGCAAGGCGCGGGGGGGCCATTTGCATCTATTTATGGCCCCATTTGCATGCCATTATCATGTAGGTGCGCCGATCCCCGAGGACTTGCGCCTGGCCGCCCTGCCAGGCAGCAGCCGTGGGGACCGACGCACCCTGCAGCCCAATCGCGGGCAGTATCCCTGTGTATACATCCCCCCCCCACACAGATCCCGAAGCCCGATCGCGGGCAGAAAGTATCATGACCCCACACATCTCGAAGCCCAATCGTGGGCATAAAGTAACATGACCCCCACACATTTCCCGAAGCCCGATCCGGGCATAAGTAACATGACCCCCACACACGTTTCGAAGCCCGATCGCGGGCAAAGTAACGACCCCCCACACACAGATCCGAAGCCCGATGGTGGGCAGAAATTATCATGACCCCACATCTCCTGAAGCCGATCGTGGGCAATAAAGTAACATGAACCCCCGCCCACACATCCCGATGCCCGATCGCGGGCAGAGAGCGTGTATCAACCCCCAGTGACCTATCGGCGGGCAGAATGTAAAAGCCCTCCCAACCGAATATCTCCCTGGTGGTCCAGTGGACGTAATGCCTGATCGCGGGCAGAATGTCAAGTTACAACCCCCAAACATCTCCCTGGTGTCTAGTGTCCCCCACCACAGCCCCTCCACCCGCTCCCCGGCAGCCAGCGGGCGGCAGCATCCCACCGCCTGCCGCCCCGCCGCCCGCCGACTGACTGTCGGTAGGGCTGCACAGCCGATGGTGCAGAGCTACAGCCAATGGTAGCCCATACCATGCCTATGACAGTCCAGATTTATGATGTATGGTATGGGCTGCACGCCCATTGGCTGTAGCTCTGCACCAATGGGCGTGCAGCCCTACGACAGTCAGTCGGTGGTGGGCGGGTGGCAGGCGGGTGGGATGCTGCCGACTGCCGCTGCCGCCGGGGAGCGGGTGGAGGGGCTTCGTGGGTGGTGGGGGGGGACACTAGACACCAGGGAGATGTTTGGGGTTGTAACTTGACATCCTGCCCGTGATCGGCATTACGGTCCACTGGACCACCAGGGAGATATTCGGTTGGGGGCTTTTACATTCTGCCAGCGATCGGGCACTGGGGGCGTTGATACACATTCTGCCCACGATCGGGCATCGGGAGATGTGTGGAGGGTTCATGTTACTTTATGCCCGCTGATCGGGCTTCGGGAGATGTGTGTGTGTGGGGGTTCATGTTACTTATGCCCACGATCGGGCTTTGGGAGATGTGTGGGCGGGGGTCATGTTACTTTGTGCCTGTGGATCGGTTTCGGAGATGTGGGGGGTCATGGTTACTTTATGCCCACGATCAGGCTGGTGGGGCATAGGGATCGAGTTGGGGCCAGCCAGGGTGGCAGCTGCTGTGTTGCGCCCTGCAATACAGCAGCTCACCTGTGGGTGGCCCTCAACTTGATCCTTTTTTTTTTGACTCAAGGTTGTGCAGGCGCAGTTTGGGGGTTGCGCATGCACAACTCTGCACAACCCGACTGAATATCGGATTGCGCAGTTTATGCATGGTTCCTCCCCCTCCTGTTGAGCATGCATTCATTTACATTGCGCTGTTGCGCAACCTGTTGTCAGTGGTGTAACTGCCTCCTGCTGAATATCGCAGAATGGCACAATGTAGGACTTGCGCATGCGCAACCCTGTTGCGCATGGCGCAACCCTTTTGAATATCTGGGCCTAAGTATTTTTAATGCCTTTACTATTTATGTTATGAATGCAATGTTGAAATATTCTAAATATTACATCTGAAATGAGGTTAATAAAGAACTTTAATGATAAAAAGCTGATATCCTAGCTATATGTGCTTTGTATTCTGAATGTAATTTTCTTTTCTGTATATATGTATGTTTGCAAAATATTTTTCTTACTTCTGTCTACATTTGTTCTTTTAAATATTGCATATAAGTAGTAAACCAGAATTAAATCAGTGATGTGTCAGTCTTAACATTTCTCTTTAGTATCAGAATTATGATATTAAAGCAAGTTGATCATACAGCACTTACCGTTCCAACTGATGACTGAATTTATTGTCTGAACTAGAGGAAAAAAGGATTTTGAAATTATTAATGAAGATGGCATATTTTATGCAATGTATCTGCTGTATATAATAGCTTAGGTTTACAGTATGTCTGTGTCTGCCCACAGAAACCACAAAGTTATAAACCCAAATGTGAACCTCCACACTGGAACATGTCCACCTACAAACCTAGGCCACCCTCCTCCCACAAACCTGTACCATACCTCTTAACTCCATGCCCCAGATGTCTAGAGGGCTGGCAGTATGTCCTAGATGTTGAGTAATGAGCTAAGAATGATCTTGGTACATTCAGCAGATCTGGGTTTAGTTTCCATAATCTCCACTTGCATATCACGTGATTCTGGGCAAGTCATTTACCCTATATAGTGCTCCCGGGTCACCCTTGTAAACAGATCTGTGCCCTGTGGGCCTTATCCAGTTACCAAAGAATAATAAAAAAAAAAATCAAGGACAAGACTTAAACAAGTCGGGGACAAAGGACCAAAATTGGGTGACGTCTTATCAAAGGTTACTGTGTATCAGCTCATGAGGCTGTAACAATATGCAGCTTATTAATAAAAGTATTTTTGAAAGAGAACTTACAGTAATTGTAACACTGTTGTCTGATACATAATTTTCTGAGACAAATTCTGACCTTTCTGTAATGAAAATGTCACTTTTAGGAGGGACAGAAGAAATATTTGGCCACCTCTTTCGCTCCCACTCTCCACACTTCCTCATATCTCGGAATGCTTCCCTGAAACAGCTAGGCACAATGTGGGGGGAAGTAGATTCCTAGTCAGTACAGTTGACTCTCCCCTCCCTTCTGTGGCACAAGCTCACCTCAGTTACATTACCAGACTGATTGTGGGCCCAGAAGAAAAAATGGTGCGGGGCTAATCGCTTCACTGATGATGCTCAGCGGCTTTATTAGCCTCAGCCCTTCCCTTCCCTCTCAGCTCACGCTTAGTGTCTAGTTACGGCACTGGGACAGGTAAGCTGTTTGGGAGAGCTGAAAAAGCCAACTGATCTGAACAGAAGTCTACTAACCCCCAATCATGCATCGAGAGTCGATGGGGCAGACATACAAATTATGTAGGGTAGAGCTCTGCGGAATATAAAATTCTGGCAGCAGAATGCCCTTGTAAAAAACATTCTGATTCTACAAAATTTCACTGAATTTTCAGGAAAATTCCTTTGTAATTTGCCAAATTTTAAGTTTCAGTTATTTTGTTTTAATTCATTTTAAGTCTCAAGCTTCAATGGGAGCTGTTATAGGTAGCCAAACATTTTGCCAAAATTTAGACTTCTGTAATGTTAGTATAATTTTGACAGTATTCATTGAAATGTAATAACATTTGACAGGTATACTGGTTATCACTACGTTTGTATATATACATAGTTTCAGATTTCTAACTTCAAATGGGACTGAGTTATAGCTTGCCAAGCATGTTACCAAAATTTAAGTTTAAATTATTTCCCTCTAATTTTAAGCAAGCAAGCAAGCAAAACTTTATTTATACAGCGCTTTTCATAATCAAGGCACTGTACATAATATAAAATACAGTATAAATTAGATTATTTAATAAATTATTTAAAATCAATAAATTTAATTAATCAATCTGGGAAGGCCAAAGAAAATAAATACGTCTTCAGCATAGATTTAAAATTGCTGATGGTCAGGCATTCTCTTAACCGACAAGGTAGAGAATTCCACAGGGTTGATGCTGCAAATGAAAAAGCACGTGTACCAGATGTTTTAAGATGAACCCTGGGAATCTCTAGCAATCCCTTGTCAGTGGATCAGAGAGGGTGATTGGGGGAGTAGGGAGTTAGGAGATCTTTCAGGTAGTTGGGTCCATGTTCACATAGGGCTTTAAAGGTAAGCAAGCCCACCTTGTAGGTGATCTGCTGCTGAACTGGCAGCCAGTGCAATCTGCGCAGCACTGGTGTAATATGACTGGTCCTGCAGGTACCAGTCAGCAGCCTGGCTGCAACGTTCTGCATTAGCTGCAAGCGGTGGATATCAACCCCAGACAGTCTTAGGCAGAGGGCATTGCAATAGTCAAGATGGGTGGTGATGAAGGCATGAACCAGTGTTGGAAGATCGCCCAGTGGAATCAGGTGTTTTACCAAGGCAATATTCCTCAGATGGTAAAATGAGGATTTGACCACAGCTGACACCTGAGACTTCAAGGTCAAGCCGTCATCAACAATAATGCTCAGGTTATGCACCCGATCTGAGGTAATGAGCTGGACACCATCAAGCCATAGGCCCAGCCCCAAAACCCACCCGTGGGTGACCCAGATCCACAACCAACACCTCAGTCTTATCCGGATTCAGTCTCAGCCAACTCATACTCATCCATTCTTTGATCTTGGAAAGGCAACTATTTAGTATAGAGATCACATCGACCTGTTCAGGCATAAAAGACATATACAGCTGAGTGTCATCTGCATAGTAGTGAAAAACTAACATCCAAATTTAACTAGAGACGAAACATTTAAACTACTATACCACATGGTCATTTCCAAAAAAGTTCATATTTGCAGCTTTAAATGTGATCAAATTAAAAATAGTCAATCTTTCGCAACATTTAAAAATTAAATTTTGCAAGAATGTAAACTACAAATTTAAGCCCCTGAAACTTTAAAACTAGAGAATGCAATACCATGAAATTTGGCAGGTTCTTAGACCTTACAAGGATACTGTGCATGCCAGTTTTATGAATTGCTTGCTGCCAGAAATTGCAAAGTAATATGGCTGTGCATGGACCAAATAGTATTTCCCGAATACCACAAATACTGTAGTAGGCTTGCTGAATATTCAGATGGCTGTTCTGCATAGTCCCATATTCGGCTACTATTTGGGACACACTATTCAGTGGGTTAGATTTCAAAACTTCTCAGAGCTTTACTGACCAATCGGAGGCTGTTTTTGGATCTCACAGCCAGGAACACCATGTGATCTTCTCACTCCGAGTGTGTAGCATAGAGTTCAATATATAGAGAAAATAGTATGACGACTCCAATGGCTCAGTTGAAGCCATACATCTGCCATATTAGAGGAGGGTTCAGGTGCCAGCAGAATAGCAGGAACCCTTCTTGAAAGTTAGAGAGCAGCAGCAGCATACTGTTCTGACAGCAATCTGCTTATGCAGGTGGGTAAGAAGCACCATTAGCAGCAGGGAAATAATGAAGTGGATGCACATTGTGGTGATGAAAACAAGGTATGCTCATTTGTCCTTTGCTTGTATAAGCAGTCCATTACTCATCTGCTTTCAAAACAGTGCTCTGGTGTCTCTAACTATCTACTGCATTTGTAGCACCATCATTTCCTGTAATACCACTTCAGACCTTTGTGACCATATAGAGATTATCATTTAACTATTGACAGAGTTTTGGCCTGTTGAAGTTCCAGTGTTATCCTATGGGAATCATTGTGTTTTATTACTTGCTTTTTTTAATGTCCACAATTAGTTAAGGGTGCGGCATATGTTATTCTTGTAGTACCCCTTGAGACCTTTGTGACCATATAGAGACTGTTACTTAACTCCAAATATTTATTTATTTGTACAAGTCGGATTTACAACCTTTGAGTCAGAGACTCATTTACAAAGGCACCTTGTCGCAGGGAGGGCAGACAGTAGTACATTGTGCATGTTATAAACAGAGGACAACATTACAGGTGCAAGAGAAACATTGAACATGGAATACACTTAGATACACATTGTCATATATTACAGGTTACAATCATAGATGTACTAAATCCTCAGGTGTTACAGAGGGGTACATCTTTGCATGAACCTAGTGGGGGTAGGTAAAGTAGGAGTTGGGAGATGGATAGGCTGTCTGGGGGACATTGTCAAGTCAGGAAGGGCCAGGTGGGAAGGTCCCGCTGGGGGGAAAAAGGAGGGGCAGGGTTAGTTGCATCTACAGCAGCGGACATTAAAGAGATGGTTCTGAAGGGT
The DNA here is from genome assembly GCA_016271365.2 of Neoceratodus forsteri. Taxonomy (NCBI): domain Eukaryota; kingdom Metazoa; phylum Chordata; order Ceratodontiformes; family Ceratodontidae; genus Neoceratodus; species Neoceratodus forsteri. The sequence goes on from JADMNL010000035.1 coordinate 31,915,845, forward strand.
GGCTTTGAAGGGACCAATTTTGGCAGTGCTGGGGATGAAGATTGGGACGGAGTTGAACCAGGCGGGGGCTCGGTAGAAGAAAGACCTCTGGGCAAGGGAGGTCTTGGTTCTGGGCACCAGGAAGGTGGCTTTAACAGAGTTGCAGGTGGTGACAGACGAGAACACATGCCATAGGGAGGCAGAGAGCCCAGGGGAGAGAGTCTAAGCAGAGATTTCTTAGCGAGAAGGCAGGTCTGGTACTGCAGATGCTCCTCGAAGTTGAGCAAGTTGGTGGAGGAGTAGAGCAGACAGGTGTGAGTGTGGCTGGAGGCTCCAGGCCTTATTGATGGAGAGTTGGATTTTACAGAGGGCGGTGTTGTCCGCTGCAGCATAGATGGGCAGGCCGTAGACCACTAGGTACAAGAAGGAAGAGGTGATGGCCAGACAGAGGGCAACTTGGGGCAGGCAATCCCTATGGTGGTATAGTAAGCTGATCCGAGAGTTTATGGCAGAGGAAAGGGCATTGATGTGGGTGTGGAAGTTGAGGGCGGTATCGAAGGTGATGCCTAGGTACTTGTATGTGGACACTTGCTCTAACAGTGCAGAGTGCTGGGGATAATCGGGAGGGGGCATTTTTAGCTTTATTTTGGTTGTGGGAAAAGAGCATTGACTTGGTCTTCTTTAGGTTTATGACTAGTCTGTGATCAAGAAACCACCTTTCAGCTTGCTTGTAAGCATCCTGGAGGGATGATTGGAGAGTTGAGGATCAGGGTGTGAGGCAAAGAGAACTGCATCATCAGCATAGAGGAGCATTTGCCAGAGCAGGAGCTGGGGAGAGTGTTGAGGTAGAGACTGGAAAGTACGGGACCCAGGATGGAGCCCTGAGGGACCCCGGAGCTATGGGTCGAAAGTGTTGAGAGGGAGTCGTTGATCTTTACACACTGGGATCTGCCAGAGAGGTAGCTGGAAAACCAGGCAAGGGGACCAGCAGAAAAATGAGTTGATGAAGAGAGTCGAGTATGAGGGGGTGACAGATAGTGTCGAAAGCCTTGGAGAGGTCAATGAACACTGCACTGGCAAGGTTGCCGGAGTCAAGAGCAGAGTGCAGGTATTGTGAGAACTCCAGGAGAGCTGTGGTTGTACTGTGTCCTGGGTGGAAGCTGTGCTGCTCATTGCACATAATATCATACTTGGCCAGGCACTGGGGAACTGACCAAGGTATAGGTACCGGTTAAGTAGGTCCATCAGGGGGACTAGGACAACGTCCAGGACCAGGCCGGAGGATCCTGAGTCGAGGGGGTCACTGAAGGGGTTATTGCTACCAAGGGCTTTTAGCAGGTGAGGCCTGGCTTCATGAGGGGATAGGGTGTGCAGGTAGAAAGGGGAGCGATGCAGGATGGGGGGCAGGGATTGGATCAAAAAAAACTGCTGGGGAGGACAGAGCTTAGATCGGAGAAGGTGGTGTTGAGGCAGTCAACTATGTGTAGCGGATATATGGTAGCAGTGCCATCGATGGGGAGCTGAGATGGGCGGGGGGGGCGGGCCTTCCCATTTAATTCTTTCATGCTATCCCAGAAAGTCCAGGCTGAGCCCCAGGTGGAACTGAGGGTGGCCTGGTAGTGCTCTGCTTTGGCCCATCTAATGGCCCAGGTGTACTTATTGCGCTCTGCATTGTTGACTTGTCTATGAGATGCCTTGCCAGATTCTACAGTGATGTGCCAGAGCTTATCCCTGTTCTTAAGTTTCTGGATGAGGGATGGGGTGATCCAGGGGGCATTGTGTTTTTTAGTGTGGGTCCTGGTTGGGGGGGGGAGAGGTCACAAGCCTTGCAGAAGGCACTTGTGAAGAAGTCTAGAGCTGAGTCGATATCTGGAGCATGTCAGATAGGTGACCAGTCTAGCTGGGCTAGATGCTGTTTTAGTTTTCTAAGGCCACCAGGGCATAGGTGCCAGCACAATATGGCCTGGGACACTGGTTTTGGAGTGGAGGATGACCAGAGACAGACGACTGGAGAATGATCACTAAGCGCGTTGGGGAGGACAGTGATATCCTGGATTTTATAGGGGCAATTTGATAATATAATGTCTAGTAGGATGCTGGTGCCACTTGATTGGTTGAATCTGGTGGTACCGGGTGATAACATCACGGACACAATATCGCTGCGCAAAACAACAACCACATCGCCCACTACAATGTTGACTTGTAACGTAATTGCCCACCTAAACCCTATGGGCCATGCACATCACGAAATGGCTAAGTGCTGACTGAGACCCCAGCCTACCCAATGGTGCCCCAGGCACTGTAACTGCACAATGTGTTGGCCGGTCCCCCCCAACTCACCGCAATGCAGTACACTATGTCCCTGGTGTCTAGTGGACCCCTCTCCCCTACAACACCCCAGCAGGTAGCTGCCCACCCCCCGTGTCCCCTCCAACATAACCCGGCAACGAGTGGGTGGCCAGCACAGTCCTCCACACACTGCCACGGCTGGCCGCTCCACTGAAGGAACCGCATCCAGTTCATTCAGTGGAGCGGCCAGCCATTGCAGTGTGTGGAGGGCTGTGCTGGCTGTCTGCTCATTGCCGGGTTATGTTGGGGTGCATGGGGAGTGGGCAGCTACCTGCTGGGGTGGTGTAGGGGAGGGGGATCCACTAGACACCAGGGGCATAGTGTACCACATCGCAGCGAGTTGGGGGGGACCAGCCAACACATTGTGGCTGGCTGCAGTTACGGTGCCTGGGGCACCATTTGGTGGGCTGGGGTCTCAGTCGCCACCTAGCCATTTCATGCTGTGCACCACCCATGGGGTTTGGGTGGATGATTACTTTACAAGCTGACATTGTAGTCGGTGTTGTGGTGCCTATGTTGTTTTGTGCGGTGATATTGTGTCCGCAATGTTATCACCCAGTACTGAATCTGGTGGGCTGGGAGACTAACTGGGACATGTCCAGGGTAGCAAAAGAGTCCCTGGTTTGAGAGGCGGTGGAAGCAAGCCAATTAACATTAAGATCACTTAGGATGACTTGCTCAACTTTGTGTGGGAGGGATGTAAGGTAGTCAGTGAGGGACTGGACCATTGAGTTCTGGTTCCTCGGGGGTATGTAGGGGCCATGAGGAAGTGTGGGCCTCTGGCAGGGTCAGGACTAATTTTTAGCATGAAGGCTTGGGCACCATAGTCAAGCTTGGGAGCAGGGAGTGCATGACCTATTAGGGTGTCCCGCGTGAATATTGCACACCCACCACTGCATTTGCCTATTCAGTCTTCCCTGAAAAGGGTGTATCCTGGGAGGGAAACAGCAGAGTCAGGGGTGGATTTAGAGAGCCAAGTCTGTACCAGTGCAATAATGTCAGGTTGATGCTGAATGACCCATCACTGGAGAGCAGCGGTTTTCTTTAGGAGGCTGCATATGTTCAGGGATGCAAAGCGGAGACAGGTTGTGGTACGGGATTTGGGAGGGCTGGCAGCTATAGGTCCAGGGTTGGGGTGTGCATTCCCAGACAATAGCAATAGCAATGTGATTATTTTAAGTAGGGGGCAGTGGCGACAGGGGCCTGTGGTTTGGTGCCCAGCCGAGAACCTGATAGTGAGGGTGCAGGGGATAGATAGAGCACGAAGGGTGGGTATGGCAAGGAAGAGGTGGGTCCAGGGCAGGCCCAGGAGGGCAGGGGGAGTGGGAGTACATCCGGGGGGGGGTGCTGGGGAGGTGGGAGGTGGGTCCCTGTGGGGTGGCCTAGGGGTGAGGTGACTGACGTGGTGGGTGGGTGCACAAGTTGGGGGAAGGTCTGACCCAGGAGGGTAAAAGTGAGAAGACTGCTGGTACCCATCGTTCTTTGCTTATAGTAAAATATAAGGATGATAGCCGACCTTCAATGAGAGTGACTGCTATTGTGGAGTAGTAGTAGTGTTACTGACTTTGATGCATAAGGTACCAGGTTTGAATACCCTGGGGGGGGGGTCTTAGAGCCTTGAAGAGAGGTTGTGTATTGTTTTAGGCAACAATTCACTAACAGTACCGCTGGCAAAATATGTTGATTTTTGTATTGCAGATCTGGTTAAAAAGGTATCATCTTATATTAAAGATACAGGTGCAATTTTGCAAATATTGGACAACATAGCTATTGAAGGTGAATGGTACCTGTTGACCTTAGACGTAATGGCTTTGTACACAAACATTCCCCATAATGAGGGGTTAGAGGCCCTGGAATTTTATTTGAATTCTAGAGACAATCTTGAACCACCTACTGAGGTTGTCATTCAACTAGCAGAATTTGTTCTTACTTGTAATACCTTTTTCTTAAAGACTAATTTTTATTTACAGAAAAAGGGAAAAGCAATGGCAAGGCGAGTTTTGCCCCAAACTATGCCAATTTACATATGGCAAAATGGGAGAATGATGTAATACGTAATGTCAATAATCCATTTCCCCACAAGCTGGATTTGTGGAGACGTTTTATTGATGACATATAACTTATATGGAAAGGAACACAGGATGAATTATTGTTGTTTGTCAAGGTCCTGGAAAACAGCAATAAGAATTTGAAATTTAGTATAAATACTGATCTGTATGAAATTCCCTTCTTGGATTTGGTAATAAAAAAGATGGCCAGGGTGGACTTACTACTGACCCATACCGTAAACCGATGGATAAGAACATAGAGGATAATGGCTAATACATAGGTGATAACCACGGTGTAATCACCTTGAGTTGTTTCTAGGGCAGCAGTAAACCTCGAGAGCGTAGCTCGAGAGGTTTACCATAGCCCTAGCAACAACGAGAGGTGATTGCGCAAGGTTATAACCTATGTGTTAGCCATTATCTTTTATAGTGTATTTGGCTGCAGTTCGTGAAAGACCAGGAAAACCAAAGTTGAAAAAAAAAATCCGGTTGACCCGTCGAGGTCAAGGTGGCATGAGTGATAGGGGAACTGTGGGAGGTCATGCTGCATTTGGCCAAGACATCCGGAGTTGCAAGAAGAGTTTCGTGGTGGAAACAGCAAGGTATCTAAGCTGGGAAAAGAAAAAAACTGTGAGCCCGACATCGCAATCGCTAGTCTCAGTGACTGTAAACTGCTATGATTGGAATGCAGTTTGAATCATTTGCTGAGACTAGCCATCGCGTTCCTTGTGGAATGCTGCTTATCAGTGACATTCTTTTCTGTAAACCCACTGACGTGACGTAGAAGAGATAGATTTATAAGGTCCCAGACCTGCAGGCAATAATGTCAGAGGCTAAACTGGACATAGTAGCAATTAGTGAGACATGGTTTACCAGTAACCACACTTGGGAGACTTCAGTACCTGGCTACGTATTGTTCAGAAGAGACCGAGTAGCAAAAAGGGGGGGAGGAGTGGCCCTGTATGTTAATGAAAATATCAAAGCTACAGAAATTCAGAATACACATAAGGAGCCAGAAGAACTGTGGGTCACCCTGGAAACAGGAAATGGGACAGCCATAAGAACTGGGGTTGTCTACAGGCCCCCAGACCAGAGGGAGGACATAGACACATTACTGTTAGAAGATATACAAAACATGACAGCCAAAGGGAGGTTCTGATAATGGGAGACTCAACATGCCAGATACAGATTGGGCAATACCAGCAGGAACATCTGCCAGAACTAGACTCATATTGATTCCTGCAGGGAGAGGGCCTCAAACAACTGGTACAGCAACCCACAAGAGACAGGGCTATCCTAGATCTAGTACTGACTAACAAAGAAGGGATCACAGATCTCCAGGTAGAAGGTCACCTGGGGCCAGTGACCATCACATGGTATGGTTCAATTTGGCTACTACATCTAAATCATCCCATTCAAGGCAAAAATATGGGACTTCAGAGGAGCTGACTTTGATAAGATGGCCAACAGAGTTAAGCTAGCCTGGCAAAAGAAACACAGGTGAGGAGGTACAGGCAAAGTGGACAAGCATTAAGTGATGCAATACTTGAAGCAATCTCATTGTGTTAGACAGAGAAGGAAGTGCAAAGAAGAAGGAAACCACTTTGTTCTCAAATACAGTAGCAGAAAAGTCAGAGCCAAAAGGTTGGCCTTCAGGAAATATAAGGGAACACAGCGGATGAAGATAGGAGGCTCAAACTGCCCTAAGGGAAGCAGGTAAGGCAGTAAGGCAGGCAAAGTCCCAAACTGAGGAAACACTAGCACTAACAGTAAAGAAGGTGACAAGACTTTCTATAGATACATTAGTGAAAGGAGAAAGTCCAGAGGGGGTATTGCTAAGCTTAATGGAGAAAAGGGAGCATGTGAGGAGGAGGACCCTGTAAAGGCATCTATCCTAATTAGATACTTTTGCTCAGTGTTTACTGAAGAGAAGGTAGGGCAGGGCCCACAGCTCAGCATCATGGACACAGGGGAGGGAGGTGAGCACTACTCCCTTCACAAAGAAAAGGGTCCTGCAAGAGCTTGCTAAGCTCAGGTGGATAAGGCAATGGGACCTGATGGCATACATCCCAGGGTACTTAAGGAGCTAAAGGAGGAACTAGCAGAGCCATTAGCAGAATTGTTTAGTGAGTTTCTGAGCACAGGAGAGGTCCCAGAAGACTGGAGAAGGGCTCATGTGATCCCGCTCCACAAGAGTGGTAGCAGGAGGCAGGCGGAACTACACACCGTCAGTCTTACCTCAGTAGTGGGCAAGATTATGGAGGCACTCCTTAGGAAAGGATAGTGCAACACCTGGAATCCATAGGGGCACAGCATCCAAGACAGCATGGGTTTACAAAGGAAGGTCCTGTCAAACTAATCTCATAGATTTCTTGACTGGGTAACCAGAGTGGTGGACGAAGGGGAGCAGTTGATGTCGCCTACCTTGACTTCAGCAAAGCTTTGACACTGTTCCACATAGAAGATTGATAAATAAGCTAGGTAGGCTCGGGGTGGGTCAGAAGTTGGTCAACTGGTGGCAAACTGGTTGACTGGCAGAAAACAGAGTGTGGTGGTAAATGGTATACAGTCAGAAGAGATGCAAGTCACAAGTGGGTACTCAGGATCAGTCCTGGGGCCAGTCCTATTCAACATCTTCATTAGTGACCCGCAGATGGACTAGCGGTAAGGCTTGTCTGTTTGCAGATGACACCAAGATCTGCACAGAGTAGATGATCCAGATGGGGTGGGCAGAATGAGAAGAGATCTGGATAACCAGCAGAATGGTCAGAAGAGTGGCAACTGGGATTAATGCAAAGAAGTCAAAAATCATGCATATAGGGAAGAGAAACCCTGAGCCACTTGTAGGCTGGGAGGAGTTGCTAGCAGTCACAAAGAAGAAAGAGACTTGGCATCATCATCACTGATGACCTAAAATCATCAAGCAGACCTCAAAGCAGTAGGTAAGGCTAGGGGGTGTTAGTGTATTATCGTATCAAGTCGTGAAGAGGGAGGTAATATCCTCTGTATAAGACATTGGTTAGCCCCATCTGGAATACTGCGGCAGTATTGGAGGCCACACCTTCACAAGGACATTAACCAAATTGAGGCAGTCCAGAGAAGGGCAACCAAAATGGTGCGGGACTGCATCAGAAGACATATGAGGACAGATTAACGGAGCTCAATATGTATACCCTGAGCAAAGGAGGAGAGAGGTGATATGGATCGAGGCATTCAAACACCTTAAGGGCATAAACAAGGGTGAAAGGGTCTCAACATGTTTAAATATAAGGAAAATAGTAGACAAGTGGACACAGCATGAGATTAGAGGGAGGCCGATTATGGGGAAATGTGAGGAAATTTTTTCACAGAAAGGGTGGTAGATGCATGGAATGGCTTACCCAGGGTCACAAGAAGCAACTACAGAAGCCCCAAGGGCTTTGGAGGCCCTGCCTCACTGGCACTGACCCATCCACCAACTCCCGCTGCGATGCATGCAGCAACTGTCTCCAGCTAAGACCACGACCTCAGCCTGACTGTCATTGACTGTGATTGTACAAGAAGCAGGTGCAAGGCAAAATGGAAAAAAGGCAGCGCCAGCATAAGCATTACTTTTCAACATTTTCACCACATTGTTGCTGGTTAGTTGGTTCTTCCCTTTCGCCAATCGCCATTCGCTTTACATTTTCAGGAACCGCGACGCCGACTGTCCGACCGCTGCAATTTAAGGTCATCAGGGTGAGGGCGTTGTTCAAGAACTCGACCCCACCGATCTCCTCAGGACAGCTGCCCATGTTGTTGTGCTGTACATTCGCTCCTGCCTCCTGCCCGCCCGCCTTCCACGCTGTGCTGATTGTCCTGGTCCTCCTGGCCACAGTGATAGAGAGCCTGTGAGACCATAAAAACGGCAGCATGTTTCTGCACATTCCCCTATATGCTGCACATCATGGTGACGTGGAGGAGCAGTTGGAGCCAATCACAGGGCTCCACTCAGTCCCTTGCTATTGTGCACCTCCTCCCCCTCGGACCTGAAACATTTGGTTCCCACTCAGGTCCGTGAGGGCTCCATAAAGATGATCCCTTGAGTCCTATTCAACCAAGGACTAGTTTAGTTCCGAGCATTGAGGGAGTAGTCAGATAAGCTATGGCTTGCTTTGTTGATTATGTCGCTTACGCTACTTGGAGGAGCGATCAGCGCCTGCAATTTCGCCGGGAGAGAGAGAGGAGACTCGGGAGACGAGAGAGCGTGAGAGAACGCCGCCATTGCGGAGACACAGTCGAGAAGACCAGACCACTGCTATCTGCATCTGAAACCACAGCCACTAACTGGTAGCCGCCACCCGTAGTAACCTGGTTCCTGTCCTGATCTGGAGGCGTTGCTGCTGCTGCCTGCATGCTGGCTGGGCCAGCCGCTACTCCTCGGTGCACTGTGCTCAGTATTGCTTGCTGTGCTGACTGCTGCTATCTCTGTAAATCATTTATTTCTTTTAAGAAATAATTAAGCTCAGCATTCAGCAAGCAGCAGCAGCTGGTTAGAAAGACCACAAACCAGTGTGTGTCTGTACTACTGTAGTCTGTTGTCCGGATTTGAGTTGAGGAGACTTACACCCACAGTCAGACCAAGTTTTCTGCTTAGGACGGGTATGTATATTTGTTTCAAATAATTGTTTGATGCTGTCGTGTATTATACTGAATCTGATGCCCTGCAATTAAGGTAAGGATAGTTAGGAATGGAGATGAGATGGTGCTACTGACTCCTGATCCTGACTGTTAAAGCCAAAACTGGGGTACTGCATTATAGATACAGTTGCTTGCTTTAGATGAGGTTGAGATCCGGTTTTGCAGGCTGCTTTTTGTTGTTGTTGTTTTTATGTAGCTAGGTAGGTACTGAGATGGGATAAGTCTGGACAGGCGATTCTAGGGGTAGGAGGAAAGTTTGTGTTTATAGTAGCCACTCCTATAAAGAAATTGCTAGTTACTGTAAATCCTGCTTTGTGAAGTGGTATTGGTTGGTTGGTTGAATGTTGTTGACCTGGTAAGCCCACTGGGCCTAGAAGTCCCTTTTTCAGGGGTGACGGGGGGGGGGGAGATACAGATGGTAAGCAACTGAATTTGAAACTAGATTAAGCTGTTGGTGGTATTTTTAGTGAATGAGGGAATTTGGCCAGACACCAGGAAACTCCCCTACTCTTTTTGATAAGTGCCATGGGATCTTTAACATCCACCTGAACTACCACCACTCCAGGCAGATGGGACCTCGGTCTGACGTCTCATAGTGGCTATACCATGCACTGTCTGTAGTGACCCATTATAAACAAGCAAAGGTGGTATATGGTTATATAGGGCTGGCCTAGTGGCGATGAGGGTTGAGGTGCTGGACACCACATCTCACGGAAAGCTGGTGACCCGGTTCAGGAATGAGCCCAGGCCATTAGGGTGAGAGCAGGGCAGGGAGAGGACTGAGCATCCGAATAACAGCTCTCTCTCCTGGAACTGAAAGGGAGGGGGTCCACACTTGGTGATTGACTGGCCTCTGGTAACGTGAGGAATAATTTCTTCACAGAATGGGTGGTAGACAAGTGGAAACTCTGCCACTGCCAGAAGTGGTGGGGCTGAAACAATCACGGTATTTAAGAATGTATGATAGATATAAAGGAATTCTGGAGGTCAGGGTTAAGGGCAACAGACTTCTAGGAAAACAAAAACTGAACTTACAAGCTCAAATGGGCAGACTGGGGGCAATAGCAGGCCCTTATCTGCAGACACTGTCTGTGTCTATGTATCTATGGTTGTATCCAACAATGACTCAGTACACTCAAGATATTGTAGAATGCCCCAATACAGCACTGGAAGATCTAGCATGCAGGGTAAGGAGGTAATAACTTGAGGTGACAGAGCATGGATGCCCATGGCAAAATATCTCTTAAGTCACTACTGTGAGCATACTGTAGAAGTATAAAATTCCTTATTATGATGTCCGAGACTTACAACAGAAGGCAACGCTATGCTAACAGCATTGGAATTGCACCCAAGGAGTTTTGGGAACTATTGGTGTTTCTGGGGTTTAAGTCAATAACTGTGTAAGAGCTACCTACAGGAGCTTATTCAAGCCATGTAGGCAACTCTCCCATGTAATTCCAACATAAATGTAAAAGAATGTTGTAAGGTGCAAGGCTTTAATTATTGCATTGTAAGGAGTAGTACAGTACACTGTCTTTACACTTGTCTCAGCTCAGCTTCTATAGTCTATGTGTAAGATAAAGTTTTAAAAGCTGTGTAGTGAGTCTGTACTAAAGGAGTTGTTCAGTATTTGCAGTCAGAAGTCTGCAAGGCTTTCAAAAGTGTAAAAGGCAGTCAATTCTGCTTGTTCCCTATTAGATTTCTGTGCATGCTGTAGAAGTCTTTTCATAGTAAATCAAATAGGCGTGTTACTAATGGAGAAATGTATTGTGACGAAAAAACTCTCGCGTGAGGATTTTAGTTCTCTTTGCTGTCTTGTGTTGTGGTTTAACTAGCCTGCACATTGGCTGGGGCTGAGGCCCACACCCAGTTACGCTTATGCCGGGTTACTGTTATATAGTTGCCTTTTGAGGCAGATGCACTTTGGTGTAGATTCAACTGATGGGTGGTCTACCTGGGTGACGACATGCCAGTAGGGCCCTGAGGTGAATATCAAAAGACCCACACTGTTTGAAAGCAAATTAAAGTGCCAATCCAGGCAGAAAATATTTGTTGCATTAATTACATTTTTTTTCTAGAGGTCTCAGACCTGGAATGCTTTCCAGCTGTGGGACATAATGTGTGATTAAGCTAAGTCATGACTGCATTAGCAGATCTTTACGAGATCCAGATGGCATTAGTAGGACAAATGTAAAAGTGCACGTGGCTGTGGGCTCATTAGCAGCTTCTTTACTGTGTTCACCTGGTATTGTCTGTAGGACAATGTAAAATGCAGACAGCTTAGTGTTGAATTTAACTCATTAACAACTACTTGGGTGTACTTGGTAGATACTGCATCACACACCAGGTGAACTATGTTAATGGGGAACAGCGCTGAATTTGAAGTCATCTTGCTCACTGGAAGCAGTTTTTCAGTATATTTCTAATTCTGTAATTGTTCCATTTCTAAAGGCTTTTAGTTACTTCAGTGGGTGTTTCTCATCTACCCTCTGCTGTTTACATAACATTTAGAATTTTATGAGTTTATGTCCTTCTCAGCCACAAAGTTCTACAGCAGAACATGGATGCATTGTGCCAACAATGAATGATCACGCACGGGTCACAAACTACATCACAGTTCAAAAAAATTCATGCATGCAATGTGCAAACCAGAAATACCAAGTAGGATGATTAAAGCAACGCCTGTAGAGATGGCACCTATGACTGTGCCAGCAGAAACGGACCACCTGGTCCAGCTAAGTCTGCTAGAATGTGCAACCACCCCACCCCTCCCATTTGTCATCTCACTGCCACCACCACCTCCCTGTTCCCTGTCCCAGCCATGCCTCTTTTGAAACTGTTCACAGATTTACATGCTATCACCCATTCTGCTAAGGTGTTCCATTTTTGCTACCACCCCTTCTGTTAAATAGTGTCCTCATTTCCTTTCTAAATCTTCCCCTCCTCTATTCTTGGCACATGCCCCCTGGTGACCCTCCCCTTATTGATTCCCTGCCTCAGATACTTGAACATCTCTATCATGCCCCCCCCGTCCCTTCTATCCTCCATGGTGTACATATTCAGGTCTTTCAGCCTACTGTCATACTCTGTGTCCTTCCATTCTACATCATCTTTGTTGCCCTCTTGCACCCCTCCAGTTGCCTGATATCACGCTTTAGGTACAGCATCCAAAACAGCACACAGTACTCTAGCGCGGCCTCACCAGTGACCTGTTTAGGGCCAAATTGTCTCTCTCTCTCACAGAGATTTAAACCGCCTTGCTATGCATCCCAGCATTTTGTTCACTTCGCAGCCACTCTTGCACTGGGCAGTGTTGTCCATGGTCCCTGTTACCATTACCTCAGGTCCTTCCTCCAAGTGATCCCCAGCTTAACCCTCCCAGCCAGTACTCTCCCTTGTTCTTCACCCCAAAGTGCATACACTTCTTTGCACTGAACCCCAGCTGCCACCACTCTGGCCACTCCTCTAGCTTAATTGGGTCCCCCTGAGTTTGTTAAGCTGTGGTGTGTGGGTAGTTAAAGAAACAGCCAAGCAAAGTTCTGTTAAAAAATTGCTTTTATTTACATGAACATACAGAGTGTGTGTGTGCGTGCGTGTGTGTGTGTTTGTATTCAGTCTAACTCACAGAGACATGCACAGACATGTGCAGTCCCACTGGTAAACATGCCTACCTGTTGATGTCCGGCAAAATCAATGTCTCTCCACCCAAATTTGGATATCCAGCTAAGACTCATGGCTTCGGGGGGGGGGTGGAGATGTGATCATCCTAGCATGAGGTATGAGGAACCAGGACTCTCACAGTGTATAAAATGGTGAAGTGGCCATGGACTCCTGGGGGTGGCGTGACACACCAATCTTCACAGAGAGCAGGCCATTGCAAGTATTGCTGGATCCACAAAGCCGAAACTTAAAATGCCTAATGTATTAACTTTCCAGTTATGAATGGGAAAGTACAAAGCTGTACACTTTGAAAATTCTGGTGCAAACATTTAATGGCATTTGCTTTTGCACCTTCAGTTTAAAAACATGATGCTTTTATATTTGTCAGGAGCTGCGAGAGAAAGTTACACCAGAAGAGAGATGATGACACAAAGCGGCAAAGAGGTGCCATTGAGAAATTTTACTACCCCGTCACATTCCTGTGAAAGCCTGGGAAGCGGAGCTGATCTTGAAAGAGCACCTGAACCTGGAGCACAAGTTCCTTCAACTGCTGTAGTGGAAGACATGGTGTCCACCATCACCCCAGAAGTTCAGCCTTCAAAGGAGACCAAAAATGCACCTGCCACAGTCTGTACTGTTTCCACCACCTGTCAACATATCATTCCAGGAGTTTTGCCTTCAGAAGAGACCACGAATGCACCTGCCACTGTCAGTACTGTGCCCACCTGTATAGATACCATCATCTGTGATTTAGCTGGATCTTCTGAAATTTCATTTGAGGATCTTGGAACTTGGCCAGACACACTAAGGGATGAGTACGAGTGTCATCTGTGAAGCATGGACCTGTTCAAGTCATACTGTCACAATTCCAGTGAATGAGAAAGAGAAGATTCACAGCAGAAAATTATTTTCGCACTGTACCCAGTGGTGAGAGAGTAAAGCGCACTTGGTTAATGTACTCTGTCTCCAAGGATGCACTGTTCTGCTTTGCCTGCAAATTATTTGGACACTCAAACAATCTTCTTTGGACTGAAGGTTATCGGGCATGGAGAGAAATGTCAAAGGCTCTAAGTTCCCATGACCGTGCAGCTGAACATGCAGCAAGCATGATAAAGTGGAAGGAACTAGAGACAAGATTGAAGAGCGGCCAGACATTGGATGAAAAGAGACAGCTGCTAATAGAGAAAGAAGTAATACACTGGCGTGGAGTAATGGAACGTATCATAGCAACTATTCAATACTTGGCTGAGGAGAATATGGCTTTCCGTGGCACAAGTGATATGCTTCATACCCCAGGCAATGGAAACTTTTTGGGGCAGGTTGAATTCCTGTCAAAGTTTGACCCACTAATGGCTGAACATATTCATCAGATTCAGAATAAGGAGATAATGGACCACTATTTGGGAAAGGACATTCAAAATGAAATTATTCAACTAATTTCAGGTGCAGTTGTACGGACCATTGCATCACAGATACAAGAATCCAGATATTTTTCGTGATCCTGACTGTACGCCTGACATTAGCCACCAAGAGCAGATGACACTTGTTGTTTGACATGTGGATGTTTCAAAAATGTCGCCATCATCAAGGAACATTTTTGGGTTCATACCTGTCAATGACACAACCGGAGAAGGACTGACTGACTCCTTTCTTCAGACTTTGAAGCAACATAATCTGGACATCAGCAACTGTCGGGGCAAGGATATGATAATGGGAGCAACATGAAAGGCAAGCGAGGCTGGTGTGCAGGCGCGCGCAAGAACTGAACTGCAAGAGCATTTTATGTGCCGTATGCGCCTATCTGAACCTCATCATTAGCGATGGAGCCCATTCATCAAGACATGCTGTCTCATTCTTTGTTGCTTGCAGCAGGTCTACAATCTTTGTTCTGCTTCAACAAGCCGCTGGCAAATATTGAAAAACATGTTCAGATCACTCCAAAGCCACTTTGTGAGACTGGTGGAGTGCCGATAGAGTCTGTAAAAGCACTGCTATCAGCTCCAAGACTTTAGGAGTGCTTTGCAGGACATTGCAGAGTCTGTAAGAGCCAAAGATGCTGCAGCATATGCAGAGGCAAGGTCACTTTGTGCTGAACTCCTCCATTCAAATTCATTGTATGTCTCATCATCTGGTATGATGTCCTGCTTGAAGTGAACTGCAAGCAAAATATTGCAGAGTGCTTCAGTTGACATATCAACCTGTGTGAAGGTGCTTGCTTCAACTACTGACATACTTAAAAAGTACAGAGAGAGGGTTTGAACAGGCATTGGCACAGGGCTCAAAGATTGCTGCAGAACTGGATGTCCCAGCTGGATTCCGCAGACAAGACACAGAAAGGTCAAGTGACTATTTGATTACGAAGGACACGACGATGCAGTGCAGGACCCAAAACTCAGTTTTCAGGTTGAGTTTTTCAACACACTACTGGACACCACACTGATGTCCTTTAGTGAACGATTTCAGCAAATGTCAGAGTTTGCGAAAACATTTGGATTTCTGTCGAACATAAAAATGCTAAATTCTGTTTCCATAGAAGACCTGATAAAACAATGTGAGGCTCTCAAAGAAAAATTAACAGACGGCACAAGTAACCACTCTGATTTTGATGCTCATGAACTTGCAATGAACTTAGGAACCTGGCAGGAATGGTCGAGAATGATATATCACCTATACAAGTGTTAAATTTTCTCCTTCAAACCAGCTACATGAAATCTATATGAATGCCTATGTGGTGTTGGCATTTTTTTTTGACGTACCAGTAACTGTGGCTACAGCAGAATGCAGTTTTCAAAACTGAAGTTGATAAAGACTTATCTGAGGTCATCAATGAGCCAAGAAAGACTGTCTGGGCTAGCAGTGCTGTCCATTGAGCACGAAGTTGGCAAAAGTCTCCTTACAGTGACTTAATCAACGAATTCATCCACAAAAAGTTCGGAAAGTCCCTCTGAAGCTTTAAAACTCCTGCATAATTTCACTGCACATACTGGGCTGAGCTTCCAAATCCCTATACACCTTAGAATGGAGGAAACTAACCTTCAAACTGGTGAGCTCCACTGGCTGGCTGGAACACACTGTCCAATAGAAACATACATGGAATTTGATGGCAGATAAGGACCGCTTGGCCCACCCAGTCTGCCCATTTCCCTATCTAATGGATAGGCTGCAGATCCTAGTTAACCAGCAGCCTACTTCTTTCTACCCCCACCCCCTGAATTGCCTTATGGCTGTCCCATGCATGCTTGAAGTCAATCACTCTTTTTGACTCCACAGCCTCTTCTGGAAGGCCATTCCATGCATCCACAACACTCTGCTAGGAAAAAACACTTCCTTACATTACCTCTGAGCCGCCACCCCATCTTCAAATTGTGCCCCTTGTTCTTGCACAACTCTTTTTGAAAGTTGCTACCTCTTGGATTCCCTTGAGGTACTGAACGCTTCTATCATATCTCCCTCTCCTCCTTTCCTTGAGGCTATACATATTAGGCTCCTTTAGTCTCTCTTCATATGTCTTCCGCTGCAGACCCTGCACCATTTTAGTTGCCCTCTGGACAGCTTACATCTTGTCTATGTCCTTGTGGAGACTGGGTCTCCAGAACTGTACAAGTACTCAGATGGGGTCTCACCAGGTTTCTGTACAGAGGGATAACAGCTCCCTGTTTTTTCACCGTGATGCCTCTCCTATGCATCCCAGTATTCCCCCAGCCCTCTTTACTGCCCTCTCGCATTGCTTGGCCACCTTTTAAGTCATCTGATATGACTACCCCCAGGTCCATTTCCTTTCTGTTGTTGTTAGTATCTCCCCTTGTGTATTCCCTATCACTGAGGTTAAACTGACTGGTCCGTAGTTTCCCACTTCTGCCCTGCTCCTACTTTGTGAAGCGGAATTGCATTGGCCTCCTCCAGTCCTCAGGTACCACCCCATCTTCCCATGACTTGTTAGAGGGTAGTCAGTGGTGTCATTGGTTCAGCCCTTGTTCTTTTAGAATTCTGGGATGAATCCCACAGGCCCATTGCTTTGTCCACCTTCAGTTTTAAGAATTTTCAACCCTTTCTTCTGTAAATCTGCTTGTATCAACTTCTGTATCCAGAGTGTTTCTATTGTGTTTTTTTTTGTTTTGTTTTTTAGGTACCCTCCTTCATTTGTAAATACTGAGCAAAAATATTTGTTTAGCATCTATGCCTTTTCAGTCACCCTCTGCCCACCCTCCCTTTAAGCATCACTATCCTCCTTAGTCTTCCTTCGCCTGATGTACCTATAAAGGTTTTATCCCTTCTTAACTGAGTTGCCTGTCTTTTCCTCAGTTTGGGCCTTTGCTGTTCTATCTGCCTTCCCAGCTTCCTTTTGCTTTAACTGATACAGTTCTCTGTCCTGCTCCTTCTGTAATTCCTTGTACTTCCTGAATGCTTTCTTTTTATCTTGAACCTTCACCGCCACCTCCTTTGAGAACCATAGTCATTTCTTACATTGTTTTGTTTTGTTAATTTGCTTCACACAAAGGCTTGTTATCTCTGTGATGGCAGTTTTTATTATTCTCCATTGTTCTTCACTTCCACCCCTCCTTCCTGCCCATTTGCTAGTGCATTTCTTAGGCACTTGCCCAGTTTGGCAAAGTCAGCCCTCCTGAAGTCCAGTACTTTTGCATTTGTATGGCTTGACTATTGCTGTGTTTATTGTGAACCATACTGTTCGATGGTCGCTAGTTCCCAGATGGCTACCCACTTCTACATCTGTGATCCTCTTCATCTCCATTTGAGATAACCAGGTCTAAGATTGCTCCCTCTTGAGTGGGCTCCAATACTAGTTGTCTAAGGCATGCTCCCTGTAGGGCATCTAGAATAACCCCACTCTTAGAAGTGGCTGCTGACATCTGGCATATTCAGATCACCCATCAGCAATATCTCTTTTTCTGCCATTCTAAGTATACTTTAATAATAAAGCTGGAGTGCGGTTTACCCCACAAGACTGAAAGCAGGAGGACATCAGGTCTTAAAGGCAAGATGAAATGTTTTTCCTGACCAGATGGAGGTGGTCACTTTAAGTAGTGTCAGCTTAATCATAATTCAGCTGAATGATGAGACTAAGAACTCCTCAATTTTATACCATAATATTTGTTCCTGACCGATGGAGGTGGTCACTTTGCCGTAGTGGTCAGGCTTAATCATAATTCAGCTGGATGATGACACTAAGAACCCTCAACAATTTACAATAAGGAAGCATATTGATTATATGGACAATGCAGATGTTTAATGCAGCAGAGTGGTGGAGAGGTAATAGAGCAGTGAGAGCTCTGGTTCCTTAACTATATGCTTTTGATTGTAGAATGATTACTGGGGAGGGCCCCGCCCTGTCTGTGAAGCCCCAGTCATAGAGTTTGCTGGAGGCCCCCAAAGTCCTAAAACCGGCCCTGGGCTTACCACAAGAAGTGGTGGCTATGAATACAGTGCAGGGCTTCAAACAGGCATGGGATAGGCATAAGGGAGCAATACAAATGACTATGAATAGATAGGTCACTGACAGAGCAAAGGCCAATGGCACATTTACAAGGTAGAAAAAGAAATGGGCAGACTGGATGGGCCTTGCGGTCCTTATCTGCCATCAACTTCTATGTTTCTATGTTTCTATAAGCTGTACACGTCATGTAAGTGGGTTTACAGGTTTGTAATCTTGCCTATTTCAGAGGATAATCAATGTTCCAAATATATTATACTATTTTATTAGCCAGTAGTAATCACCCTCAACATGTTATTAAAGCAATACCAAAGGGCCAGTACATCAGGACTATTTTATTTATTTATTTATTAAATTCTCGGATTACAAATACCTTTGAGCAGAAACTGCTCGTTTACAAAGGTTCCACATCAAAGGATGAGGGTCAACATACATACAGAGGTAGTAAAAGAATGCACAACAAACAACCAAAACAACTAAAAGAAAAAATAAAGATACTCAGTTATAACATTCTTTGAGATAATATTCATATAACGGACAGCTTGAGTAGGCAGCTGGCTGCGGTAACAATAAGAGATAGAAGGCACCATAGGCAGTTAGTATTGCAGGCGTGCGACCGGGAAAGGAAGTTGGCAGGCTAATGGGCCACTGTCCGATGGTGGTGGAAAATGTCTTGTACCAGTGGAGATGTGAAGCAGGAAAGGAGTCACAAGGAAGGCCCAGTGCCAGAAGGAATGAGACTGGGAAAGGGCGGGCTGTGAGACATGAGTGAGCTGGGAGGTGTTTAGAGAGATCTCTGTTCAGTGAAACAGTCACATTGAGTGGTAGAGGTGAGGTAAAGTTTGAGATTCCTTTTGAAGGGTCCAAGTGTAGTAGAGGAAAATGCTTCTTTATTGAGGGAATTGAACCATTAAGTGGCTCTATAGATACAGGACTGCTGACCCATGGAGGTACGACATCTGGGAACCTGAAAGGTTAGAGATTGGGCAACACGTGTTTGTTGAGTGCCACTGTAGGTAGTAAGGAGTGAGCTAACACCAGGTGGCATGAGACCAAGGAGAATCTTTTTGGTAAGTAAGCAGGTAAGTAAGTAAGTAAGTAAGTAAGTAAAGACTAAAAGGAATTGTGGCTCAGAAATGGTATATCAGTTTAGGGCTAATGAATTGACAGCAAGACTGTCTGAGAGAGGCTATTCACAAGGGTTACTCAGTGAAACTAAGAAGATTGTGGATCATATTCCAAGAGAAGATCTATTTCAATCAAAAGAACTAGATCGAGGTGATAACACTATAGATCCACAACTAACTTTTGTTAGTACCTTCAGTCCCCAGTCTAAATTCGTAGTCGGTATTATTAAAAAACATTGGCATATAGCTAAGCAGGACCCAGTCTGGGGAATTTAGCAGAAGACGGCCCAACTTTGTATATCGCAAGGGCAATACTATCAAAGACAAGATTGTTCATTCTTTACAACCTGTGCAAAATAACCCCAGAATGTGGCTTCCAAAAAGAGAAAACAGTTGCAACAGATGTGGCAACTGCAAATTTTGTCAAAAAGTAGTGACAACTAAATCTGTAAAGAATCATACTAACATACTAACATACTATTTGCCAGCAGATTAGGCCTTACGGTCTATCGAGTCTGCTCAAACTTTAGATCCTTAGTTGGGTACTGAGACCCTCCCATCCCTTGTGCTCCAGAAACCTGTATCATCCATCCCCACCCCCCTGGGACAGGACATCATCTGATACATCCACTTTCTGTGTCTGTCCCATCCTCTCTTGAAGCCCTCCACTGTGGATCTCTGAACTAGCTCACCAGGCAGTGCATTCCAAGGGTCCACCATCCTCTCAGTGAAAAACCTCCTCCTCTTTCCCCCCTTACCCTTCCACCTTCCAACTTCAAACCATGCCCTCTGGTGATGCCTCCCTGCTTTAGTCTAAAGATCCCCTCCATGTTTACCCTATGTATTCCCTTGAGATACTTGAAGACCTCAATCATGTCCCCCCGTCTCTCCTCTCCTCCAGTGAAAACAGGCAGAGCTCCTTAAGTTTGTCCTCATACCAAATCCCTAGCCCTCAGATCATCTTTGTTGCCCTCCTCTGTACCCTCTCTAGGAGCTGTATGTCCCTCTTAAGTGTGGTCTCCAGTACTGTACACAGTACTCAAGGTGTGGTCTAACCAGTCCATTGTACAGCATCAGAATTACTTCCTTGCTCCTAGAGGTGATCCCCCTTACGATGCATCCCAACATCCTGTTTGCCTTGCTAGCCTCTCTCCTGCACTGCTCAGAGTTATTCATACATGCATCCACCATGACCCCTAGGTCTTTTTCCCCTATTGAGGCATCCAGCGCCTCCCCTCCCAGGGTGTACCTGTGTTTAGGGTTTCCCCAACCAAGATGCAACACCTTGCACTTGGTGATATTGAAATTTAATTTCCATGTGTGAGCCCAGCTTTCCAGGGTGTCCAGGTCCCCTTGCAGGGCCAACCTCCCCTCTTCTCCCTCAACTACTGCTCCCATCTTGGAGTCATCCAAGAGACTCATTTCACACCCTATACCCTCCCTGATGTCCGATATGTATGCATTAAACAGGATCGGACCCAGGACCGAGCCCTGTGGTACCCCACTACCAACCTCTCTAGGGTTTGAGAGCTCCCCACAGACCACTACTCTCTGAGTGCGTCCAGCTAGCCAGTTTTCAATCCATCTGACCATCAAAGGGCCTACTTCTAACCCCATCAGTTTCTCCACCAGACCATTGTAGACAGAGTCAAAACGCCTTGCCAAGTCCAAGAATAATACATCCACAGGCTTACCCCTGTCCAGTTCTGATGTTACCCATTCATAGAACTCCACAAGGTTGGTTTGACAAGATCTACTGGCACAAACCCATGTTGTCGACTATCCAGACCTCCCACCTCCTCCAAGTACACCCCAATCATTCCTTTAGTCTAATCTCCATTAATTTTCCCACCACGAGGTCAAACTGATGGGTCTATAGTTACCTGGTACTTCCCTCACCCCTTTATGGATTGGTACCACATGTGCCTCTCGCCAATCCCCAGGTACCTCCCGTCTCAAGTGACCTGCTGAAAAAGCTCCGCCAGGGGTGCAGCCAGTATGTCCGCCAATTCCCATAGTACTCTCGGATGAATGCCATCCGGCCCAGGAGATTTGTCTTTCTTTAGGGCCTTGAGGGCTAACCACACCTTTTTGGCAGAGATAGCATCATCCGTCCCCTCCACCTTACTGGCCTTTTTATCAGATGTGACACCCCTGGGGTACCTCTCTCTCTCCCTCTTGCTCCATTTTTGTTGCTCCCCTGATCGCACTTACTGATGTTTCTATCCCCTTCGTGCCTTGCTTTGTAGATATCCCATCCCCCTTCCTAGTGAACACAGAGGCAAAGTACTTGTTAAATACCTCTGCCTGGTCCCTCGCCTCTTCCACCCACCCTCCTTCTGATCTCCAATCTGCTGAGATGGTTGTAGTTTTCTCCACTCCCAATGTGCCGGAAGAACCCTTTTCCTCCATGTATCCTGTACCAGCCGCTCTTTTTACTGGACTTTGCTCCCCTCACCATACGGGTGACTTTTCTAGATGCAAGCTGGTACATTTCCTTATCCCTATCCTCTCTTGTTGTTTTATATTTTTGTAGGCCACCTCTTTTCTCTGACTGCTACCTGTACCTCACTGGACCACCAGCATGGTTTATGTGACCTTGCTCCCTTACGTCTTCAACTTAGTGCAGATCCTGACTGCCTCATGAAGTCCCCTGCTTTATGACCTCCCATCTCCTTTCCACACTTGTCATTGAGGTAATCCCCATCAAGTGATCCTTGAGAATATTTCCATGCCCATGAAGTCTGCCCCTGAAGTCCACTGCCAGTGTCCTAGATCTCCCCCCTCCCCCATGCTTATTTGAAACCAGACAGTATTGTGGTCACTCCCAGTCAGGGGGTCTTGTACAACCATGTCCCCTACCAGATCCCCATCTGCCAGAACCACATCCAGGACATGCCCCTCCCTTGTGGGCTCCATCACATGCTGTGTTAAGAAAACATCCTGGAAGCCATCCAGCAGCCTCTGCTCCTTGGCCACCTTAGAGAACATGGTTCCCCAGTTTGTACCTGGCATATTAAGGTCCCCCATCAACACCACTCCTTCCCCTTTTGGTCCACACTGGGCAATGATGGTGTCCAGCAAACCATCCTCTAGAACCTCACTCATCCCGGGGGGCCTATATGCTACACCCAGCTTGACCTTATTTCCTGCTGAGGATCGTAAAGTGACCCATAAGGCCTCCACGTTTCCCTCTGCTTCTTCTACCCTAGCAATTTCTATGTCATCTCTAATGGACATAGCCACTCCACCCCCTCTGCCCTCCTTTCTATCCTTCCTGAGCATAGTGTACCCCCGTACGTTTAGGTCCCAGTCATGGTTTTTGTTGGCCCACATTTCCATGACCACCGCCACATCCACCCCCCCCCTCGAACAGCATGGCCTGGAACTCTGACAACTTGTTTCCTAAGCTCCTGGCATTTACTAACACCAACCCCCAACCCTTATCCCTGATTCTCTTTGTCGAACCCCACCCAGATTCCTTATACTTCCATCCTCCCTCTGCTCCTCCTGAAACCTCCATCCCCAATCTGTTTCCCCTTCCTCCTTGGGCGAGGCTACTCCCTCATCTGGAGGAGAGGGCTTGGGTCAGCCCCTCCCTTATCCCTTCCCCTCACAAGTTTAAACCCACCTTTCTTGTATGTAGTCAGCCATCCCTGTTTAAGGACTTCTTCCCTAATGGGGCAAGATGAAACCTGTCTTTGGCATATAGTCCCTTATCCTCCCAAACTCCATTCCAGTTCCTAACACTCTACCACTCTCTTCATTACTTCCTGAGAAGATCATTAACCTCTGTGAGCTTCATTTTTCTCCACTGAGGCCTTTGGTACTGGCAATATCTCCAAAAGGAAATGTTGCATCCATTATCCCGACAGACTCTGGCAAGTTCTTGGAACCTTGCTTGGATTTCCAAATGCTATTTCCTCTGGATCATTAGTTCCCAAATGCCAGGAAATCGGTTTCCGTCCACAATCCCTAACCATTTCATACACCATGAACTTTGCTCTGTGCAGTGTCAGCCCAGAGATACACACTACCTTCACCTGGCTATGGCATCCACCCCTGTCCTCCCACTGGATACCCTAATCATCGAGTCTCCAGTAACAGAACCTTAACACGCCATCATCCTTATGGTTACCTCCACTATGCCCTCTCAGCTCCCTTCCCCCTTTATTCATGATCTCAATTTCGTGGGAGTCTTCCTGCCTTACTAGAGACCCCTTGTCACCCTCCCTTCGCCTCCTTGCTATTTTGCCCACTTAACTCAAACTCCTCTGAATAGGTGTCCCTTTAACCCTCTCTTATCTGAACCATTTATCCTGGCCCTGATGGTTCTCCTTCCCCACACCGCCATCCTCTCCCTTGTAATAGTACCCTGCCTCCAGAGGCTATCTGTGGGTCCCCTTTAGCTAGGGCCCATCCTTGGTACTGACCCCTTGCTGAAAGGGGCTCTCCTACCTCCTTGTCACCCAGTTTCTCTCCAATCTGCTTCCTCTCTCATGTCTGGAATATGTTGCATTCTCCATTTGCTTAACATATATGTTTCTTCTCCTTCTGGGACTATTTCTATCCTTTCCATTGCCGGTCTGTGATGCCCTATGGGTATCAGACTCCCTCCCCGGCCTCTGTATAAGTTTTCTCATTTCCACCAACCCTTTACTCCCCTCTAGGTTGTAGGCGGCTCAAATTTGACAGGCTGACACTCTATGTCAGCCTCCATCGTCTATGAATCCCTTACTGCACCTCTAAACTGCCCTCTTCTTCCCCTCTTGCTCTGTTCACCTTAGGAGCTCCCTTCCCACAGTCTGCTGTTTTAGGCTTCCACAACAGCCCCTCCTGACTCTTCCCCCTCCACTCTCTTTGTATTCAGAATGTTCACCCCGTACGCTTTCCCCTTAGCATCAACTTCCCTATCTAAGGGTCCTCTGTCCCTAATATCCCCCCTCCTGCTTGCTGTAACATAACGTCCTGTAATTTCAGAGCATTGCCCCAGCCTCCCCTCAGCCCCACCCTTCTGCTGCATATATCCACACCCCTTACCCTTGGACACCCCCCCAGCTCCCCCAGCTTACTCCTTAACCAATATACCTCACTCCTGATGCAAGATAACTGTCTACAGAGTGGGCAGCCTCCCTCTCTCCAGGCCCAATTTAGAATTATTGCCATCCCACAGCCTGTACAGCCTACAACCCTTCCAAAGATGCCTGCCATGGTGGAATATGGCCACCCTGTTTATCCCCCTCTGTTTATAATGGCACACCCCCTTTTCTCAGTCCCTTTCCCCTGGAATATGGTTTCTCTCTATACTGACTGTAGTTATTTACAAACCCAATTTCAACCCCACCAATAAAGTTCCAAAGTCTCACAAACACATACAGTCCAGTATGTGTTCGGTCCCACTAACAGTGTGTGTAAGCAGACGTCAGGTACCATATGATGTCACAGGCCCACCAGCTGCTGTTGCTTCAAATTTCAGTCCTAAAACAGAAATACTCAGCCTTTCAATCCCAACCCCCAGTGGTTTTTCAGTGTTTAAGAAAGCCTACAAAACAGGGTGGGTGGGAGAGCTTTTACCAAACACCAGGCAAACAACACATTTAAATTTCCCTCTAATTAACCCTGACAAACAACTGTCCCCAAACCAAAAGTTACAATATCACAGCCCAAGTAACAGTTCTAATTCAGGGTAATAATTTTTACCACATAGAGCTAATTTCACTTACAAACTATTCCAATATTTCAGTTAAAAACAGAATATAAACCCAGAGCTCTGTCCAACCAACCTGCTGCTCTGAGTTCCCAAGTGAATCCTTTTAATGGAATGGATGTTCCTATTAGGGGTTTTATTACATGTAGTACTATGGGCATAGCATATCTTACTATCTGTAAATGTGGCTGCTTTTATATTGGAAAAACGAAAAGATCATCTAAGACCAGGATAGGGGAACATGAGAGAGCCATTAACAATGAAGATTTGACAAATGCATTGTCCATGCATGTGTTCAAAACTAGAAATAAAAATGAGCATTCATTTACCTATACAGGAATAGAGAAACCTGTTATGTCCAGAAAGGGTGTGGGGGGAGTGATTACAATAACGTATTGCTTAAGAGGGAACAATATTGGATTTTTTCTTTCAAAGCAATGGATGGTAAAGGACTGAATGGTAGAATTGAAGTTAAACCTTTTTTAAGAAAATGAACAATGATGTTTTTGCATTATTGCTTATCGTTATATATTTTTAATTCTGTTCTTTTTCTCTTTTTTTCTGTGCAGATTTGCACCAGCATTTCATGCTGAGTGAGTTTTACACAAACTGGGTGCAATCTTTTCTTTCTTTTTTGAAACTGACAGGTTTGATTTTATATATTTTTGATAAATAAGTGTGTTTGTAATGGCAATACTAATCATTAGAATGCAGTCTTTATCAGAATACTGTTATAACATGTGAAATTACTGGAGATTATAATTACTAGATGAAAAATAACAGAAAACAAAAAATGAAAATCACTATGGCCCGGATATTCAGAGTGAATGCGCCATGGGCAACAGGGATGTGCCAGCACAAGTATGGAAATGCCCCATTGTGCGATATTCAGCAGGAGACAGCTGCACAGCGCAATAAGCAACGTGCCAGAGTGCAATAGTAATGAATGCATGCGCAACCATAGGGGGTGGAACCATGAATAACATGCGCAGTGCAATATTCAACAGCATGTGCCGTGAGCAATAGGGGAGCAAGCAGAAGTTGCGTGACAGTGGAAATGATCCAAAATAAAAGGGAGCAAGGGAAGGGTGCAAGAACGCAAAAGGGAAGCCACAGGTTGGAGCGTGGTGACAGAGAGCCAGGGTGGCATAGAAGGAAGCAGTGTGCAGGACTGGGCAGGAGCAGGACAAGGCCCACTAGAACTGAGCCATAGACAGAGTAGGAGTGGGAGTGCCTGTGCCACAGTGCAGCAAAGGCCATGGAGTGCCACAGTGGACTGAGGGCAGTGGCAGGTGGCAGGACAGCCACAACCAAAGGCCGGAGGTGTACCCGGTGCAGAGGGAGCATCAGGAATGGACAGCAGGGTGAAATGGACAACAGCCGCCGGGGGGGGAACCAGTCAGGGACATGGCCAGTGCCACCTTCCAGATGGAGGTGGTAATAAGGGGTGTGAGAAGGCAGGCAGCAGGGGGGCGTGGCCGTGGAAGGGCCCGTCGGCAGTACGCCCAGAACAGGCAGTACCGAGCCTGCACCAGCTTCGAACACTACTCTGACACAGAGATTATGGGCCGGTACCACCCAAACCAGGTGATCCTGAGGCAGCTCTGTAAGCTGTGCAGTGATGAGATGCAGGCACCCACATGACGGAGCCATGCTCTGTCAGTGGAGACGAAGGTGACAGCCGTCATGTGCCTGCTCACCATGGGCACCTTCCAGAGACCAACAGGGGACATGACAGGCATAACCCAGTAGGCCGCATCACACCTACCCACACAATACCTCAGTGCACTGCTGCCACATGCTGCAGAGTACATCCATTTCCCCAGCACACAGGCAGAGCGCACAGCACACATACAGGAGTTCCACAGGGTAGCACGGTTGCTTGGCATGCTCGGGGCCATTGACTGCACCCATGTGGCCATCCGCACACCACCTGGCCTGGAGGGTGCGGCATACATCAATTGCAAGGGTTACGCAAGCATAAACTGCCAGCTGGTGTGTGATGCCAGGGGGCGCATTACCAATGTCTGTGCCACGCACACTGGGGGAGCACACAATGCCTTCAAATGGCACCAGTCTGCACTGTGCCACAGGTTTGGTGGGGACATCCCACTGGCCATCTAGTGGGTGAGTATGCATATCACGCAGGACGACATGAGCAGATGTGGGGGGGTAATAGTCAGAGGTGCCATGGGTACAGGCCTTGTTGGCCCATGGCATAGCGATGCAGACCACCATTCTAATGTCCACCTTCTACACACAGGTGACAGTGGTTACCTGCTACGTCCCTGGCTGCTCACACTATACTGGCGCCCCATGACCCCATCACAGCTACGGTACAATGAGGCACACGCCACAACACGGAATGTCATCAAGCAGTTTTTGGGATGCTGAAGGCATGGTTCCAGTGCCTGGACACATCTGGCGGTGCCCTACAGTACAGCCCCTCAAAGGCCTGTGGGCTATTCCTGGTCTGCTGTATCCTGCACAACATGGCCACTGACTGTGGGATAGCCATAGAGGTTGAAGAGGGAGACAGCGGTGGGGACGATGAGGATGCTGGTCCAGCTGGTGATGGGCAGCCACCACCTGGGCGAAGAGACCCCCACCTGATCTGGATGTCACAGCTGCACCGGGACACCATCACAGAAAAGCACTTTGGACAACACAGGTAGGTCACAGAGCCATGCGCAATCACCATGGGAAAGGGCACAGCCCACAGACAGGCAGGGCAGGACACTAGGGGCGGATGGCAGTAAGGGAATGGGTCTGAGTGTGGCACCGCACATGGCATCAGGGATGGGTAGGGCTGAACACGACACATGCAAACACACACGCACACACACCACAAGACATGCACAAGGGGTAGACGGCACACCAACCCCAACAGCCACCCCCACACAGATCCACAAACGACCATGCCCAGTGGCTGTCACTGTGCGTGCCTCAGATGCTGGGCACCATTGCACACTGGCAGACAGTGCAATGCAGGCATCATCATGCACATGCCACAGTGGCCAGCAGCCGGGAGGGTGTACACAGGGACCGTGCATGTGCAGGGCCGGGTACCCCACCCATGCATCGCACAATGTACACCCCACTGCACATAGGGCAGCAGCAGACAGTGGCCATGGTGGGAGACATGTCAGTCATGCGGCACAGTACCATGGCTGCCATGGATGCATGGGCGGCCCCGCCAAGACCTGCCAGCCATGCCATGCTGGCCATTGGTCTCATGGGGTGGCACTGATGGTCCCCCAGGGGCGATGCTGCGTGAACGTGACTGTGTTCGCACAGGGGTCTGCATCCCACCAAACATGCCCGTGCCAGGCGTGCTCGGTATGCCCACAGCTGAACCCAGTGTTGACATAGCAGGTGTCGCATGGCGCCGGGAATGGGGGGTGGACATGATACTGCGCGGTGTCTGCAGTGGCTGGGCACCGAACTGGGTGCCCAATGTGGCCATGACAGCTGTCAATGCATTGGTCTGCCTGTCAATGGCAGCAGTCACATCCGCACGCTGCTGGGCCATCTCTGCCAGGAGCAGATCATGGTCCCTGCTGCACCGCTCCTCTGCCTGGCGCAGAACCTCACTGAGTGCATCCAATGCCATCACAAGCCAAATCTGCTGATCTACTGAAGCCTGGAGTAGACAGCTGTGCTCAGCAAAGAGGTCATCTGCCAGTATGGTATTCTGTCCCTCATGGTGTTCCTGGCCCTGCTGGCCAGCACCCCTCGATGATGGGTGCTGCACACCAGAGCCATGCCGGGGCATGTCCACACATGGTGCACTGCCACCACCCACCCGACACTGTCCCCCCCGTCGCCATTGGCCGACTGCTGGTGCTACCCCTCCAGCTGCCAATCGCCAGGGCTCACCGTCGCTGCCGCAGTGGCTGCAACAACCCCACCACCCTGGACGCACACCAGTACTGCCCTACTGGGGCATACAGGCAAAGGCTGGGACTGTGTTGTTACGCAGGCCACCACGGCTGCACCATCCACGGCAACGCCTGTGCCGTTGCCTGCAGTGGGACCATCCTGTGTCCCACACGTATCACTGTCCGGGACGTGTGGTCCCTCATCATCGGTGCTGGATCCGGCACCAATCTGTGTCCCAGCACACTGGAGACCATGGGCGCTGTCATGCTGGGACACAAGCAGGGCCTTGTCCGCACCCGCACCACCGTCGTCAGTCCAGACAGATGTGCAGGTATGCACTTGTCCAGTCCCTCGGACACCTGTGGAGATGGATGGGCGATCCTCCATGTCCAGGGCATCCCCCCTCAGTGGACACACCCACCACCGCTGACCCATGAGATGCTTAGGAGCTGTAAGGGAACACATTAGTGTTAGTGGCTCCGCTCTGCCCTGTGGCATTCCCTCCACCACCCACACAGTGACAGCACAGGATCTACCATGCAGTGATGGGCTGCCACCCATCTGGAAGCCACCACCAGGAATGCCCTTGATGGCACAACACTGCATGCTGCTGGCAACCCGCTCCTCCTGTGGCATCAGGCATGGTACATCCAGCTGGCCCCCACCGGTGGCAGAATGTGCAGCCCTGATGGAAGCCACCTTGTCTTTGATCCGCCTCCTGTCCATGTGGAGCTTCTTCTTGCACTCCTGCACGGACCACTGGTGGCTGCCATGCTGGTTCACAGCACGCGCCACCTCACCCCATGCCGCAGCATGGGCCTGTGGCGTTCCCCGCTGTCTGCTGAGCAGCAGTTCCCTGTCAAGATATGCCTTGAACAGGGCATCTGATTCAGCTCAGTTGAAGTTGGGCCTCCTCCTTCTCCCCCATCCCTGTTCCTCCTCTTCCTCATGTTCAGTCATGATCGAGCCTGTGGGAATGACAGGTGTTACCTTGGACGGTGCAGTCCCATTTAGCCCTCACAAACCATAGTCCCTACATCCCAACAGCATGCAGCCCACCACAATAGACTGCAATACCTAACTATGTCCTCTGCAGCCCCATGTTGCATTTATATAGCGCAACGCATGCAAATGAGGCGAGGCACAACTGTAAGTGGATGCTAATGCAGTGGTTGTGCCATGGAATGGCTGATGAGCTGATTTGCATATGCTGGCTGAATATTGCACTGTTGCACTTTGCGCAATGTTTGTGAGCGTGCTCAGGCTATGGTGTAGCACTGTGATGTGCGTAATCGGCACCGCACGGTGCATGCCTTGGGTGCTGATGAAGACGCATGCAGTGCTGCAGACATGCTGTGCGTGGGAGGCAGTGCAGGGCACAGCCGCCACTGTGCCTGTGGCGCTAGTGCGTTGTTCACCTGTGTGACGCTCATGCCTTGGTGCGCCGTAGGTGCCATGGAGCCACAGCACGGTAGGCCACTGCAGGGTATCACACACAAACACCCTACCACGCTACTCGCAGGGCATCCCAATAGCACTGTGGCGCTCCGTGCACGGACAGACCCTTGAGTCTGTGGTTGACCTTTGCCCCTAGGTGCCATGCATCTGCATGGGTGCACCCCTATCGCGCAGTTTGGTGACAGTGCAATAGGGACTGGCAGCGTAGTACCATGCTGACTCTGCACATGGGGCATGTGCGCTACAGTGCGCCATTTTGATTGTGATACCAACTGCAGGATTCCTCATAGGAGAGCGCAGGTGTGGAGTGCAATTGAGCTGGCCAACTTGGTGGCCCTAGTTGAGCCACATGCTGGTGCCCTATTTGGGCAGGATCCCTTAGACATGCCACATACTGCTGTGTGGCAGGAGGTATCTGACAGCCTGGAGGAGGTGACTGGGATTGCCCTGACAGTGAAGCAGTGTCGCCGCTGGTATGGCGACCTACAGCAGCAGGACCCTGACTGACTGGGGCGTCTGCAGACATGTGCCCAGCGAGGTGCTATGCCATGGC
Source organism: Neoceratodus forsteri (assembly GCA_016271365.2). Classification (NCBI taxonomy): domain Eukaryota; kingdom Metazoa; phylum Chordata; order Ceratodontiformes; family Ceratodontidae; genus Neoceratodus; species Neoceratodus forsteri. Next base: position 31,946,716 of record JADMNL010000035.1, read on the forward strand.
CAGGTAGGTGCTCCATCCAAACACTGGTAGTGTCCATCTGTCTGTGTATCACGGTGTGCATAGGTCCACCCCACAGGGGGTGAGGGCCATCTAGTGGATGTGGTGGTGGTGGGGGTGCATCATGGCTGGGCTGTGTGGGCATGCACACACCGGGGGGGGCCTTGCTACTGGCTTGTACTGATGTTTCCCTCTCCATGTTTGCACCCTAGGCCCAGAGGAGCACCATAGGGCAAGGCTGGCCCAAGAACAGGCAGAGAAGGCCCGAGTGGGTGCAATGCCAATGTAGCTGGGACACGGTGGAGGGACTATGGGCCAGCAGCACCCTGCTGGCCTGGATGCAGGTGAGTGCCGTGTTTCCCCTTACATCTGTGCATGCTGGGTTGCAGGGGTGGTGGCGGGGCATGGCCACCAGCACTTGGCCCCACTGCCGTGCACACCACACAGTGAACTCAGCACTGTCCTGTGGCACTGCATGTGTGGGTGGGCATCGAAGGTGGTCCGTGCGTGCACTGGGTACATGGCTGTGCCACTGCCTTCGCACTGCAAAGCCAAGTTACTGTACGGCCACGGTGGTGCTGTGCGGGACATGGGCGGTGGGTGTGTGCAGTGTTCCACATAGCTGTGGGTGCCTGGGTAGGCAGGTCATGTGGGCACGGACACTGTGGGTGGTCGCATGCCATCACAGGGGCGTGGCCTACGGCTGTAACCCGTGCACGTTGGGTGGGCTGCAGGGGTCTGGCCAGTCACGCGTAATGACTCTGCTCCCTTGTCCTAGGTGGACAACACTGGACTGCACTGGAGCGGAGTGTTCAGGAGCTGCTGCAGCTGGTGAGAACCACCCTGGAGCTGCTCCAAAGGATGGAACGGGGCGGAGGACGGCGTCACAGGAGGAGACACCAAGATCGTAGTGGGGAGAGGGGTCGACATTAGGCCCACTATGCCCCGATGTACATTCCCCCCGGATTAACCCTCACACCCCTTCATCCCACTCCCAGTTGTACACCCTTGCCCCATGCCCACCCCCACTTGGTATGTGGCCCTTCCCCCCCCACATTATAAATAGTTTGTTTTTCTGTTTTGTATAATGTTCACTACTCTAATACATACATATTTGTTATGACAACTGTGGTGGTCTCTGATTTGCAGCAGGAATATGGTGCTTGGCTGCAGTGGTGTGCATGTTGTCGGGGGTAGTGCAGGCCTGGGCATGTGTGTGTCCAGCAGAGACCCGCCTATGGTGTGGGTGGGGGACTCAGTCCCTGTCTGTGGTATGTGTGTTGTTCCCTGTGCACTGGATGCCTGTGTGCAGTGGTCCCTGGTGTATGCGCTGTGTCCCTGGTGTCCCTGTCAGTATGTCCATGGCCCGTGCAGCTGGCCCCCTTGCATGTATGTGGTATGCATGGTCTGCTGGCATGTCATTGGTGGCTGTTCATGTTGGCCACCCTCTGGACATGGCGCAATGGCGGCTTGCCTCCTGTCACCAGTATGGTGCACGTCTGCCTCGGGTGTCACAGTGGCCTATGCTGTTGTTGTCCCCCCTCCATGCTGTCGCTGGTGTCTGTTGTGGGGGCTGTGTTCTGACGTCTGTCACTTGTGCTCCAGCTGCATGCTGGTGGTGGATGGCTTCATGGTGCATATGCAGGATTGCTGGTACACCTGTGCCATGGTGGGGTGCAGGCCCTTGGGTACACAGCATCAGTGGTCGCACACCAGTGGCATTTGTTGCCCCACTAGTGTGTCCCTGTGTTGGGGTGCCCTTGGGTCTGGGTGGGTGTTTGTCCATGCCCTGTGTCGCATCCTGTGTGGTGCATGCCTCCATGCACCCCCGTAGGTGGCTATGCTGGCTGTTGGGGCCAGTGCTGGGACAAGGTGTGTGCTCGGGTGGGTGTGCAGGGTGCTGTCCTGCTGGTGGTGGGGTCCAGGGAAGGCCTTGTCACATGCGGGGTCCCTCGGGTACCGACGCAGGTCAACCTCTCTGCTGTGCCACGGGGGGGCCGTGCAGGGTGGCCACTGTCTGCAGTTCTTGCATCGGTGGCTGGTGCTGCCCACTGTGGGGTGCTCACAGTGGGGCTGCCATGCATGGCTCCATGGTGCACAGGGTTGCATTGTCACAATGGGGGTGGTGGCATGCATTCGGTGCCATGCACTGTTGGGCACTGCTCCTGGGCAAGGTGTCTGGGGATCGCTGTGCAGGGTGTGCTCTGCATTGGTCAGATGGGGTGGCACTGGGTGGCCGACCCTCCTTGTGTTGCGGTCACTGCTTGCCAGGGGGTGTGCTGGGGTACCGTGCCCCAGCTGTGGATTCGGTGCTGGTGTTCTTGGGCTGGTGGTCCATCCAGCTCACCACAGGTTGTGCAGATCATGGGGTGTGGGGGGCACTGTCTGGTCTGCTGCGTGCTCCTCCGCCCATGGCTTCCATCCTGTCCCTGTCCTTGCGCATCCCTGGTTGTGCTACTGCGCTACAACCCTGCTCTACTGCACATCCCTGGTTGTGCTACTGTGCATCAACCCTGCTCCACTGCGCATCCCTGGTTGCGCCATGGCGCAGTTGGTGCAATATTCAGTTGTGTTGCGAAAGCGCACCTTGGCCTGCACTGTGTTTGAATATCATGCGTGTTACGCAGGAGTGCACTGCACTAGCGCCTGCTCCTGCTATTGCACTGCTTTGTGGCACAGTCTGAATATCCGGGCTTATGTATATAACAAAATGAATTTCTGATATTTTCTTGTCATACAAGTTTGCATTTTTTTCTGCCATATACTGCATGGTTGTTAAATATGTAGTAATGGTGTATCATTTTGATAGTACACTATTGTGACAGTGTTTCTTTAAATTTTTCTATATTTAAGCTTATTGTGTTCTATGACCACTAACCTTTTAGAAAGCTCTGATTGAGTGAAACGCGTCAGGTGACGTGGTGTCATACCAGGAAACGTTTTGTTGTGTGTAGCTCACGATGTTTTTGACTCCTCATGGATTTTATCTGCTTTTTTGCACTTAATAAAGGAATACTGCGATATTTGCACAGCAATACAGCAAGACCAGGAGTTGGTGAGTCATTTATATGGGACTGTAAAACAGATATTCTCTGTTTAGCCTTGGCAATGGTGCTGGTTTTTCTTGTCGACATTAATAAATACCAACTTGGTGAACTGGCTTGATTTATTAGAAGATAGTGGCCCGGATATTCAAAGCAGTTGCACATGGCGCAACTGAGTTGTGCCAGCGCAAGTATGGAACTGCGACATGGAGCCATATTCAGTGGGAGCCAATGCGTAGTGCAAGTACCAGTGCGCCAAAGTGCAATGATAATGATTGCAGGTGCAACTGCAGGGGGCGTGCCCTTTCATATCCAGCGCAATGCAATATTGAACCGTGGAACTATGGCACATGTGGGGAGCAAATCAAAGATGTGCTGAGCAAACTTGAGCCTATAAAAACCAGGCGCAAGCACACAGACAGCACTTGCACCAGGTGAGAGAGGGAAGGGGAGAGAGAGAGAGAGAGAAAGAAAGAAAGAAAGAAAGAAAGAGAGAGGCAGCAACAGAGGGAGTGTGACACAGGTGGCACTGGAAAGGCAGAAGGGGTAATGAGAGGGAGCAGCAGGCACAGTGCCAGGTGATGCACCAGGGTGACACACACCCAGCAGCAGCCAACTGCCCAGGGGGTGATGAGACAAAAGGGCCATGGACAGTGCACCATACATGATGGAGGCCATAATGAGGGGTGTGAGGGGGCAGGTGGAACAGCAACATGGTCAAAGAAGGGCCCTTTCGGCAGTATGCCCAACACAGGTGGTACCATGCCTGCATCACGTTCGAAAACTTCACTGACACAGAGATAGTATGCCAGTACCACCTGAATAGGGCAATTCTGAGGCAGCTCTGTGAGCTGTGCAGTGAGGAGATGCAGGCACCCACTAGATGGAGTCATGCAATGTCGGTGGAGATGAAAGTCACAGCAGTCATGTGCCCGCTCACCACAGGCACCTTCCAGAACCAACAGGGGACACCACAGGCATAACCCAGTCAGCCACATCATGCCTCCTCACGCAGTTCCTCAATGCCCTGCTGCCACGTGCTTCAGAATACATCCATTTCCCCAGCACACAGGCGGAGCATACAGCAGCCATACAGGACTTCCACAGGGTAGCACGTACGCCTTGGCGTGCTTGGGGCAATTGATTACACCCATGTGGGCATCCACATGACACCTCCCTCAAGGGCCTAGCATACATCAACCGGAAGGGGAGCCAAGCATCAACTTCCAGGTGGTGTGCGATGCCATGGGGCATATCACCAATGTCTGTGCCACACACCCTGGAAGTGCACATAATGCATTCATCTGGCACAGCTCCACACTGTGCCACAGATTTGAACGTGGGGACATCCCCACAGGCCACCTAGTGGGTGAGTATCGGATGGGTAAGGGGTGATGGGCAGGACAGGCCATGGAACGGGCGGGCAGGGTGAGCAGGTGGGGGTGGCTGGGCAGGCAAGGGGCACAGAAAAGGCTGTTAGAGAGCTAACCATGTCCCTATCTGCACAGCTGACAGTGCCTATCCATTGAGCCTCTGGCTGCTCACCCCCTACCAGCGCCTGTCGTCCCCAGCCGAAGAACGCTACAATAAGGCACACACCAGCATGCAGAACATCATAGAACATGTATTTGGAATGCAAAAGGCATGCTTCCATTGCCTAGACAGGTCTGGCAGTGCCCATTCAGTACAGCCCCTCGAAAGCCTGTGGCCTCTTCCTGGCCTGCTGCATACTGCACAACATGGCCATTGACCGTGGAATAGATGTCGAGGCTGATTAGGGTGACAGTAGTGGGGATGATGGAGGCAATGTGCCGGAGGGCAGTGGACAGCCCCCCCCAAGGCAGAGGGATCTACGGCTGATGAGGCAGGCCCAACAACACCCCAGCACATCATACAGGAGCACTATGGTGCACCAAGGTAGGTGGCGCTAAACACATGCAGAAGCCACACACACAGGTACAGCACACAGGCAGGGGTGAGCATGGTGATGGGCATGCACACACAGAGGCATGGTGGCACATCACCACACACAACAGCACACAGCAGCACACAGCAACGCACATGCGCGCGTACGCGCGCACACACACACACACACACACACACACACACACACATACGCACTCACTCTTCCAGGCATTGGAATGTGGTGGGGATCAGATGCATAGCACCAGTGCACAGTACATCCAGTGCATAACAGCCCTCATCACGCCCACACCATATGGTCCAGCGGCCAGGCAAGCATGCACACAGGCGGCATTCGGTGTGACACACAGGTGCAATGACTGTGGTATGCACACGTACATGCCACCCATGCATGCACTGGGCAGTTGCAGCTGACTGGGGACAGGGTGGGCCACACATCAGGGCCACTGCATGGATCCCTGACCACCACGGCCACTGGGACAGCCATGCTGGGGCTGATCAGCAGCCATGGACTGCTCACCGATGACAGGGGGTGTTGGCAACAGCCCCCAGGGGTCGACCTGTGGGACTGCCACCGGGTCCACGCGGGGTTGTGAAGGCGCCCAAACAGGCCTGCCACAGGTGTGCCTGGGATACCAACAGCAAAGCCCAGCATCGACAGTGTTGGTGTTGCCTGACACCTGGAATGTGGGGTGGACTATGCACTGCATGTGGCCCACTGTGGCCGGCCATGCCCTGTGGCAGCCAGCAGCACAAAGCCATCTGAGCCACCTGTGTAATGCGATCCATGGATGCCTCCTGCATGCGGTGTGCAATGCAATCCATGGATGCCTCCTGCATGCAGTGTACAGTGTGATCCATGGATGTCGTTGAGGCCTCCTGCATGTGCTGCATCCCCACCAGGAGTTGCACAATGCCCCTCTTGTACTGCTTGGCCAGTTGGCGCACCTCCGTGTGCAGTGCACACAGCCCAGCAGCGACCTGCACCTGTTGCTCAATGGAGGACCAGACCAAACGGCTGTGCTCAGCCATTGAGTCAGCATCCTGGGGGATCTGGGCAGGATGCCGACCCTCCATTGGTGACCGGCCATGCTGCACAGCCCCCCCTCTCAGGTGTACACCCTGCACAGTGGGGTCCTCTTGGGGTGTGTCCCTACCTGGTGCCCCGGCAGTGGATTCTGCATTCGGCTGCCCTGTGGCACCAGCAGCCTGCTGCTGCCCCTCTGTCTGCTGACCCGTGCCCAGTGCTTGTGTGGCCACACCACCACCACTGCATTGCACTGCTGTGGCGGTGCATGCCACGGCATCCGCAGTGGTGGCAGACAGCTGGTCCCCCACCAACAGGTCGCTGGACATGCTGCCCGTGCTTGGCATGGGTGTCTCCCCTACAACACTGCCCATGCTGCCCAGGCTTATGGTGAGGTCGTCATCGGTGTCGGACCCCACCCTGACCAGTATCTCCATGCACAGGACACCATGTCTGGCATCCTGTAGGATCGCACCCTGGGCCTTGTCTGACCCCATGCCCAGGACATCCGGCTGGACAGTGGTAGTGTGCTGCAGCTTCTCAGACCCCTGGATACCCATGGAGGTGGACAGCTTGGTGTCTGGGGCTGTACCTGCCTCCACAGCTGCTGACAGTGCCCCATCCTCTGAATGCAGGCGTGCCGGTCCTTGAAGACAATAAAGGTGAGTCAGTGAAGCAGTGGCCACATGTGCCCCCCCATCATGCCACAGCATGCTGTACTATGCTGCCATATGTATCATGCAGGGATGGGCTGCCACCTGTCTGGAATCCACTGCCAGGCACACCCTCCATGATGCTGTGGTGCAAGATTGCTGCCACCAGCTCCTCATGTGCCGTGAGCAGTGGCGCATCATCAGGGCCCCCCTCTGGTGGCAGTCCAGGCTACACGGATGGCCGCCACCTTCTCTTTTATCCACCTCCTGTTGGTGCCCACCTTCTTGCGGCACTCCTGCACTGACTGCTGGTGACTGCCCTGCCGGTTGACACTGTCGGCCACCTCCACCCTGGCCCCAGCCCTGGCCTGTGGTGTGCCCATGGCCGGTGGCCTCGGGCCCAACCACCCGAGGTGGGATGTTATCCCAGCATAACTCCCACCCTGTCAGGCATTATTCCTTTAGTAACCTATATAACCAGAGTATGAATTGTTACTCACTGGGTGTTAAAGTTTAAACCAATAAAATCAGAGATGTATGTATGATATTTTTGTAATATTTATATGGAAAAATAAATAAAAAATATATAAGAGGACAAAAAAAAAACAATTATTTAAGGGTGTGGCATATGTTATTCTTGTAGTACCTCTTGAGACCTTTGTAACCATACAGAGATTGTCACCTCTGCATCCTCCTCCTGAAGCACCAGCAGCACAAACCAGCCTCTGGCACCAGTGTTCTAGTCGATACAACGAGTGGTTTACATATCGTGCATCTCTCACAGTTTGTAGGCAGTAGAATTTGGGCCTGATCATGTAGAAAAGGCACAGGGAGCTTTGTTTACTAGCTCCATGGCTACAGTTTCATCATTTTCCTGTGCTGAATGCATCACCATTCAACATCATGTGACTTCTAAATAAACCAGGCCTGAGAGGATAATAGGGCTACACGCCATGTTAGCGTGAACATTCCACCAGGAACCAGAAAGAAAGGCGAGCAGCACGAGTAAAAAATCCACACTGGGGTCATGAATACTGCAGGTAAATAAGCATAAGAAATTGGGAATTATCAAAAGGTGGCTAGCATATGGATGCTACATGAAAAAGAATGTACAATGACTTGATGTAATCAGGAATGTATTTGATATTTTGTTCTAGAGAAAGTGAATACATGCTAGCATGCCAAGAAGGCCAGGAACCTGTAGTAACACGAACTGGTGGAATTAGTAGCAGTATGAAAAGGCCAAAGTAAGCCTTCAGGTATATAAAAATATTGGGTTTTAAAATATCTTTACAAGCATAAGGTGCTGAGATTAGAATAGCTTGGAAATAATCAATATGATGAACAGATTCTTTCTGTAAAGTTTTTTTTTTTTTGCTTTAAAAGAGCTTGAAGTAGAAGGAATGTGTAGCCATTAAGTTAACAAGCATTTGTCAATGCCAAATGCTGCTTGCTTGTTTGTGCTGTTTAGGTATTTGGAAGTCATTGGAGTGCAAATACTGAAAATTTGCTAACCTATGAGCATGCGTAGGAACTGTGCAATGCACACTTGTAAAACAGTCATTTTTAGGAATGTTTTCACCAAATTTTCAACATAGCCATTTTAAGACCTCTGCTCATGAACAGTGTCACTGTAATTTTCAATGTGTCCCAAAAATTGATTTCAGATACGTCTATGCGTATTAGCGCTACATGGGCGGAAACACTTTGGGTAAGATGAAAATGACAGCTGTACTGCTCATATGAGGTGTGGTAAAATGGCAATGCTGAAAATCTGGAGTGAAAATATTGAAAATTCGTAAATTTACGAGCGTGCGTAGGAACTGCGCAATGTACGCTCGTAAAACAGTCATTTTTAGGAATTTTTTCACCAAATTTTCAACATAGCCATTTTAAGACCTCTGCTCATGAACAGTGTCACTGTGATTTTCTTAATGTGTCCCAAAAATTGATTTCACACACCAACTGCGCCATTTTTGCGCTACATGGGCGGAAACACTTTTTGGGTGAGATGTGAAAAATGACAGCTGTACTGCTCATAAGGAGGTGTGGTAAAATGGCAATGTTGAAAATCTGGAGTGAAAATATTGAAAATTCGCAAACTTATGAGCGTCCGTAGGAACTGCGCAACGTACGCTCGTAAAACAGTAATTTTTAGGAATTTTTTCACCAAATTTTCAATATAGCCATTTTAAGACCTCTGCTCATGAACAGTGTCACTGTTATTTTCTAAATGTGTCCCATACATTGATTTCACACACCGACTGCACCATTGTGCGCTTCATGGGCGGAAACACATTTTGGGCGAGATGTGAAAAATGACAGCTATACTGCTCATAAGGAGGTGTGGCAAAATGGCAATGTTGAAAATCTGGAGTGAAAATATTGAAAATTTGTGAACTTACATGTGTGAGTAGGAACTGCGCAACACACACTCGTAAAACAGTCAGTTTTAGGAATTTTTTCACCAAATTTTCAACATAGGCTTTTTGAGAGCCCACCTGATGAACACTGCCAGTGTCATTTCATTACTCAGTCCTGAAAGGTGATTTCACGCAGTGACCGCGAAATCACTCTTCGGGCCCGATTAGCGCCATGACAGTGCTAGAATTCATGAGGAGGGGTCTCAAAAACACCATGTTGAAAATTTGGGCCCAAAATTCCCCAAAATGCCTGAGATATGCAACAAAGTTGAAAAAACCCTATTTATTTCATTATACAGCTTACCGGCATTTCCTCAGTTCGCGGTCGGCTTTGAAGAGTGCAGACGTCTTCCCGGTCTACCGATGATCGTCGTGCTGAGCTCCGGAGGTAAGTATGGGGTGAGGGGGTGTGTGGGGAGGCAGGCGTGTGTGGGGAGGCAGGGTGTGCAGTGGGTGGGTGCGGGTTGTGGAGGGGGCCGGGAGATGGCGAGGGAATGTTTTCTTGTTTACAGGTTTTTTTGTTTTTTTTTATTAAGATGACGCGGGATGTTTGCCACGCTGGAGTGGGCTCCCAGCGTGACAACTGGAAAGGCTGTTTGGAGGGGCTGGAGTCGACGGGGGATTGGGCACCCCCGTCGGCCATGACAAGCTTTGCCACACTGGGGTGGGCTCCCAGTGTGCCACCTGGAAAGCTTTTTGGGGGGGCATGCAGCCATGGAGCCAATGGGGGATTGGGCACCCCCATCAGCTATGACAGTTTTTGCCATGCTGTGGTGTGCTCCCAGCGTGGCACCTTGACAGCTTTTGTTGGGGGGGTGGCGTGGAGCTGACAGGGGATTGAGCACCCCCGTTGGCCATACAGTGTGTGTGTGTGGGGGGGAAGGAGTGCATCAGCATGCAATATGCGTGTTTGCGTGTGTGTGTGTGGGGGGGGAGAGCTCTGCTCACTGAAGCGGAGCTCTCCCTTTCAACTGTATGCCACTGCATTTTCAACTGCTGTCATAGACAACTGCAGCAGTGATTGGGGAATTGGGGCCATGCCTGCAAACACACTGACTGAATTGGAAGACGGGTGCCACACCTCTGAAAACTCGGATGATGGCATGCGTGCAAGCAACATAAAAATGAGGTTGCAAGCCAAAAGCAGCATGGAAGTAAAATATACTGCCCAAGTATGGGGTTGCCTGAAGTTGGATTTGTGAAGGATAAAACACATCTGATAACAGTACGACGAACAGATTTCCATGTAAAGTATTTTTTTTTGCCTTAAAAGAACTTGAAATAGAAGGAATATGTAGCTATTAAGATAAAAAGTGAGATTGTAAGCTAAAAGCAGCACAAAAAGTAAAATATATTGATTAAGTGTCGGGTTACCTGAAGTAGGATCTGAGAAGCAAAAAACACATTTTCTGTAAGAACATTAACTATTCAGCCCAATTTAGGGAGGAATAATGAATATTTGATGTTTATATTCTAGAAACTGTGTGCATATTTCAAGCTTATTAGCATGGGAACACAGGAAATAGATGTGCAACAAGCAAAAAAGAGTTTAATAGTAATGTCTCATAATCATATTATGCATATTAATTTTAACTGTAGTGGTGATGCAAACATAAAATTATACAGAAGATTTTATTGTTGTTCTTTTATGATTTCAGAAAAGCCCTTTGAAAAAGCATTATATATGCAAAATGTCAGGGCATAGAAAGTAAGAATAAAGAAAATACAAAGATTTTGAAGAGACATTTGACTCCTCCCACTTCTTTGATGTTTCCAAAGTGACTAGTCCTAATTGAGGAGGAACAACTTTAACAGTTTTCTTTGAAAATGATCCATTTCCCACAGCACAATGAACTACTGATGCAGCACCAGTGTACAAGCCAAAGTGCCGTGACCTCTGCATCCTCCTCCTGAAGCACGGGCAGCACAAGACAGCCTCTGGCCCCAGTATATAAGCCAAACTGCCGTGACCTTTCCTCCTCCTGAAGCCATTTTAAGGACTTCTGTAGCACTTTTCTAATAAGTCAACTTTCCTGGCCAAATACCAGATACATAATGATGAATATCTGGGACCCAAATACTGAATATTCAGTCAAATATTTGGGAAAAGGTATTCACACAGCCCTACAATATAACATCTGTACTTAAAGTCAAATCTCATGAGTCTTTGTGAAAATTGTAGAATTTCATGAAAAAATCCATAAAACTGGACTTTGATAATTTCTCTCAGCCTTATCTGGAGGTTTATAATTAAATAATAGGTGCATGAGAGGCAGGTAGTGCAGGAGGTCGCCAGGCTCAGGAGTTAGATACACAGTTTCACCAAAAAATGGAGAGCTGAGCTGGGTAGCACAACAGTGGTAGACCCCCCAGGTGTCAAGGAAGCATGTAGTTTCAACAATTCCAGCCTGAATGCAGCATATTTAAAGATCACATACAGTAAATTTATGATCCAGGGAGCCTGATGTACATACAAGTCTGGGACTTAAAGGGTGCTCAAAAAGATGTAGTGGGGAAAGGCAATGTCTGGGGCAGCAGGAAGGAAAAATTATGGCTATTCCAACAGTATAGGTCGACAGGAAAAGGAGTAGGTGACTCACATTTTAAGACAGTTTGTCACTGTAAAGAACAAAGAGGATATCAGTGGGATCAGTAGTTCTGAGTCGATCTGGCTATGCCAAAAGAGAAGAGGGGGATAATAACCCACAGAGGAACAGTAGGACTGCAAATAGCTCAGCCCAGCTTATCAAATGAAGTAGTGATACATACATTGTTAATGTTAAATTCCACAAAAAGAATTCTGGAGTGAATATATACTACTACAAATATGTTAAGAAATGGTACCAATGTTGTTTTTTTTTACTGCAAATTTAAAACGGCTAAACCAATTTATCCAGTTGTGTTAGACACCAGGATGCACTGACTATGGATATGCATGTCAAACATTACGTCTATACCTGCAAGAACATAGAAGTTACAAACATCCATATTTTTGAGAGTTTTCACAAAATTTTGCAAATATTTACATAGTAAACATTTGAACCCCTGTAACTTAAAAATCTCTAACCCAATTATCTCCAAATTTAGATAATTATATAAGCATTGCAAAAAGGTTATTCATGCTAATTTACACATGTCTAGCACCAAAGGTGCCCAAGTTATATGCAGATGACATTTGTTCATGAAAGTTCTGGCAAAAAATAAAATGACAGACTTTGAGCACATATAATTTTGAGATGATGCATTATATTATCATGAAATCTGGCACATTGTAAGAACACCTATCATCAAGAAATCATGCCTAATTTAAGATCTCTAACCCAATACAAAGTTGAGGTATATGCAGACAAAATTGTTTGTAACCCCCCCCAACACTGGCCACTTATTCAATGAGATGGCACACCTCTCACAGTCTAGAGGAACAGACAGGGCTGGGGGTTACATAGTGCACTATTTAAACAAGGTGTAATATGCAGATAGAGAAGATGTTATAGGAAGAAACACCAGTTTGGCTACTAGGCACACACCTGGGGGACCAATACCATGGTCAAAACCCAGGTCCTGGGGAGAAAACGTTTGCTCAGTACTATACTATGTTTGCACTTCTAGACAGGGGTACCCAATTAACTCCACACAGAAGCAATAACATACAGTAAATGTCCATACCAGGTTGGGATTCTAGAGTGTGGCTTTATTCCGTAACAAAGTAGGAATACACAAAGCAAAGATGGACCCCCAAGAGTATACACATACGGTAATTTCAGAACATCTGAGGCACAGAACTCCAAACTTCCCATATAGCATAGGACAACTGTAAAAAATGTGATACTAGCCACCAGTAAAACACACAAGCAATGTCCTTCCTCTAGGCACACACAGCCGGTACTTGAAAGTCCCATATGGCATAGGATAATTGAAGAAAATGTGGACTAGCCACAGGTGAATGCAAAAGTTTCTCTAGAAATGGCACACATGGCCAGTACCTGGTCATTTCCCATATAGCATAGGATAATTTGTGGAACACAGACCATGATGGAGCACTAAAGGCTCAACTTGGAGAAAAGCCCACTCAGTGGGGTAGAAGTTTCTTCAGGCATTGGCTCCATGCACTGACAGAAAACTTAGGTGCCCTTCAGAACCCAGAGTGCTAAACTGGTCACTCCAGATGGGGGGGGCTCTCACCTTTTGTTTCCAAGTTTATGCTTGGCCATCCCTCCAACAAAGCACCTCACTTTGTACCAAAAGTTACTGTAGATGCTTTCTTGAAATGTATTTCACATTTAGCATCCTCACAGAACACCACAGGGTGTCACGAACAAAAGTCCCAGCAGCCGGCCTGGTGGCACTGAGGATTAAGGCACTAGTCGCCTCACCTCGCACCACACTGGCAATCCAGGGTCGGGAATGAGCCTGGGTCATCAGAGGTCGGCAGGGACGGAAAGGGATGGAGCATCCGGAGGACAGCTCTCTCTTCCCAGGGAGGGTGTAGGATCATGCGTCACTCTGGTGCAACCTTTGGTGGTAATCAGGGGTGGCAGTGGAAATCTGCATTGCACGGCATGTGGCAGGGGTTGGAGCTCAGCAGACACTGGCTGTCATTGCACGTCCGAGCTCCAATAGGTTAGGGAGGGGGAAGGGCAAAATAAGTAAAAAAACCTTCCCATTGGTAGGTGAAGGCAGGTCTAGGGGCCTGGCACCATGTCCAATTCAGGGCTCACAGCCCTCCTGGGCCTCCTCACACATCTCCTGCCTGACACTTAGAGCATTAGAGCAGTGGTGGTCCTTGCTCTTGGGGAGCTCAGATCTTGGGGGATTAGGAGATTGTGTCGAGGAGGGGGTAAACCAATGAGGGAACTGAGGCTTCAGGAGGACGGGAATAGCCTGAGCCAAATGACCTTGCCAGAGAGAGGCCAATGAGGTAAGGGTTCATAAAGAAAGTTAGAAAAAAAAAGAAGAAAAGTCCCGCTCACATGGCAGTCACAGATTGGGCTCCACTCTGGACAACCAACTTCTAAATGTCTTAGATGACAAGGGGCCCGATTCCAAAACAGTTACGCCAGGTGTAAATACAGTATGCCAGTTCTGATAGTGCAAATTGCAAGTTACAACAGTGATTTGTGACATGCACGATTCCAAAAGAACAATTACCCCACAACCCACAACTGCTACGACAAATGCAAGTTATGCCGCAGTTACACCAAAGAGTGCCTACGCCACTGTGTAATGTGACTTACGACATGCGTAACATGCCAGCACCACAGAACTGCTATTCCGGAACACTTGTCTTAATGAACCATGGCAGAGGATGGTAACATAAGTTAGAACAGGGAATAGTTGTCCTAACCAGAGCATAGGCCATAGACCCCCCCCACGAAGCCAGACTGCAGCATACCCCCAACCAGTAGGCCCTGAATGTGGAACTAATGGGAAAACAGTGGAACACCCAAGCAAACATTTCCTAGGAAGCCCACTAGCCACTAATTCAATGAAATGGCACACCTCTCACAGTCTAGGGGAACAGAGAGGGGTGGGGTTTCCAGAGCAGATCATTTAAACAAGGTATGATATGCAGATGGAGTAGATATTATAGAAAGAAACCCAAGTGTGGCTACTAGGCACACACCTGGGGGACCAATACCATGGCCAAAACCCAGCTCCTGGGGAGAAAATGTTTGCTTAGGGTATGCTAGGTTTGACTTCTGGACAGGGGTGCCCAATTAACTCCACACGGAAGCAATAACATAAATGTCCATACCAGGTTGGGATTCTAGAATGTGGCTTCATTCCATAACAAAGTAGGAACACGCAAAGCAAAGATGGTCCCCAAAAGGTTTACACATACAGTAATTTCAGAACATCTGAGGTACAGAACTCCAAACTTCCCATATAGTATAGGACAACTGTAGAAAATGTGGTACTAGCCACCGGTAAAACACAAGCAATTTCCCTCGACTAAGCACACACGGCCAGTACTTGGAAGTCCCACATGGCATAGGATAATTGAAGAAAATGTGGACTAGAAACAGGTGAACACTCAAGTTCCTTTGGAAATGGCACACATGGCCAGTACTTGGTCACTTCCCATATAGCATAGGATAATTTGTGGCACACAGACCACGACGGAGCACTAAAGGCTCAACTTGGAGAAAAATTCACTCACTGGGGTAGAAGTTTCTTCAGGCATTGGCCCCATGCACTGACAGAAAACTCAGGTGCCCTTCTAACATCCTCACAGAACACCACAGGGGTGTCAAGAACAAAAGTCCTGCTCATGTGGCAGTCACAGACTGGACTCCACTATGGACAGCCAACTTTTAAATGTCTTAGGTGACAAGGTCCCTTTGTCAGAGAAATTCACCTTAAATGCAGGTACTCTTGGGCAAACTCAGAAAAACAAAAGTGCTCACAAGAAGTTGACACTCAAGGCAGCTTCACAATGTCCTGGTAGGATCAAGGGATTGCCCCTGACATCCTGGCAGCCTGCTCCATCCCACCTGGGATGAAGAACGGGAAAACCCTGGAGACAGTTTCCACCACTTCACTAAAGCTGGAAAATGTTGTACTCCACTAGGGTGAGAAAGACTGCAACACTGCAGCTCTCTTTTACAGCTACTACTGGAACTGCAGCTGCTCTCTGCAGGCTCCAACTACAGACTGACTCTAGAATTCTAAAGTTCCCTACTCACCACAACTGCTGGGTGTCTTATGCTGCTGTGGGAGTTCTAAGGTGACATCACCTCTCCAGCTCCCAGCTGAGACCAGAAACAGAGAGGGACAGAGTGAAAATCTATTTACTGGATAATCACTAGCTACCTTCCCTGCCTACCACTGATTCTAAATGGGATTCTTGTAACCGCTGGGAACAAGGGGGTTACATGTTCATGAAATTTCACACAAAAAATAAAATTACAGATTTTTAGCACCTTTAATTTTGAAACTGTCCATCTGAATACCAAGATATTTGAAAATGTATTGTCCCTCCACCCAAAGAGTATGCTTGTCAAATGTCAGAGCTCCATCTTAAAAGACAGCTGAGCTATGACCAAATTTCTAAATTGTAAAAATTCTGCAAAATTCTGATGAAATTCCAAAAAATTGTGGAATTTCATGAAATTTTGACAACATTCTGTAATTCTGGAATTATCCCATTCCACACAGCTCTAATGCAGGGGTTGTGGAGTGTCACTGTGGAAATGCTGAGATATGTGTAGGTTGGGGTACCACTGGACACCAGATAATGCAGCACTGGGCAGGGGGATCAGTGGATGCCAGAGAATGCTGGATTGGGGCAGTGACCACTGGAAAATAGGGAATGCTAGACAGGGACTGGGATAACCACTGGATATCAGATAATGCTGGACTGGGGTTGGGGAACCAAGGGATACCAAAGAATTCTGGACAGGGAAACCATGAGAAAACAAGTAATTTTGTACATGAGGATGAGCACTAGGTCTCAGAGAATTCTGGACTTAGGCAGGTGAAGTCACTGGATGTCATATAATGCTGGACTGGGAAGGTGAAATGACTGCAAAACAGGAAATGCTGAACCCAAGGGGATCACTGGATACCAGGGGATGTTGGATGTGATCAGGGGGGACCACTGCACAACACACAATGCTGAACTGGGGCAGAGTGGACACTAAACAGTAGGAAATACTGGACTTGGGCTAGGGGGACCACTGGACAGCAAGGGAATGCTTGACATAGGCAAGTGGGATCATAGGGAATGGGAGAATACTTCACTAGTGCAAGGGTACAACTTGTCACTTGGGAATGCTTGACTAATATTGGCAAAAGTGGACACCAGGCAATATCTGACTCAGGGAAACCGTGGACTCCAGGGAATACATGACTGGAGACCACCGGATCTCAGGGAATGCTTGATTGGTGGGAACAACTAGACATCAGAGACTTCTTGTCTGGTGCACAAGTGGGACCACTGGATAGCACAAAATGCTTTACTAGGTAGACAAGGTGACCACTGGACACCAGGGGGTGCTTGAATGGTACAGTATGAGAGGGGTAGGACCACTGGATCTCAAGGAGTGTTTTGCTTGTGTGGGGGGACCACTAGAAAACAGGAAATGCTTGACTATAATAAGGTGTGGTTAAGGGACAATAGGGCATCAGTGAATGCTTGACTGGGAAAGGGTGATGACATGGGGGATCACTGGACACTATGATGTCCTTAAATGGGATGAGATAGGACCAGCGGACACAAGACTGGACATGATTAGGACAAGGTGAGGACATGGAGCAATGGAGCAATGGAGAAAAATGTGTGCTTGACTGTGATAGAGTAAGTGCAGGGGACACTGGACACCAGGTTGTTCTTAACTGGAATGAGGTGAAGGCAGGGACCACGAGACACCAGGGCATCCTTCACTGGGATGGGGTGAATGAGTGGAACCACTGTATACCAGGAACTTCTTAACTGGGACAGGGTGAAGGCAGGGGGCACTGGACACCAGGATGTGCTTGACTAGAATATGGTGAGGGCTAGGGGGGTCACTGGGCACTAGGCAGTTAACTGTGATGGGGTGAGGGTGGTAGAGGGTAGGACCACTGCACACAAGGTACTTGTTGAGTGGAACAGAATGTGAGTAGGGTGCTCTGGGCACCAGTGAGTGCTTGACAGTGGATGGGGTGAAGAGGGGGCACCAGATACAAGGCAGTGCTTGACATGGATGGGGTGAGGGTGGGTCTGCCCCTAGGCACCACAGAAGGGTTGGCATGGAACAGGCACTCAGGATGCCACTAACACCTGAGAATGTTTGACATGAATGAGAAGTCACTGATAGACACTAGGGAATTCTCAAGGTGCACACAATGAGGGCACACTGTTGCCCCCACATGAAAGCTGAGTAAACAGTGAGTGTTGTTTATGAACATACGAACATATGAAATTGCCAGCCGAAACAGCCATCATGGTCATTAATTTAGTTTATTATTATTACTCAGATACACACCTTTGAGCAAGATTGTTCATTTACAAAGGTTCCTCATCAAGAACAACAAATATTTACAATATTACAGATACATTCAAAGCAAGCAATAAAAAGGGGATATTGGTAACAGAAATGTTAGTATACAGAAAATCAACAGTATACATCATGTGGAGTTCTCAGTGATATAGCTGTACAAGGTTAGCAGCCGTGTTAGGAAGTGTCTGGTGAGTTATGCACACTATGTAATATATGGTACAGGGAATCATAGATTAGTACATGAGTGAGAAGTCAAGTGGGGTTGAAATAAGGGTGGTTTGTGGTGCTGGTGTCAAGTGCCAGTGTGTGGAGGTTCCTTTTGGAAGAAACAGCCAAAACTGGTTCCTGATAGGAGCATGTTTAGTAGCTCCTGCTTGAATTGGCCCAGTTTAAAAGGTGTCTGTTGTGATAGTTGCAGTTTGTTGAGTCATTGAGGGGCTCTGGTTGCAAAGGACCATTTGGATAGACTCATTCTACTGAAAAGCACTGCCAGGGTATCACTTGCCATACTTCTGGTAGGGTAGGAACTTTGGACATGTCTTAGGAGAGATCGCAGACCTGGGGGGGTCAGACCCTTGAGGTCTTTATTAACCATGTGGCAGGTCTGGTATTTTATTCTGTTCTGCAAGGGGAGCCATTTTGTGAAGAAAAAAAGAGTGAGCATGTGTGCATGCAGTCATCCACCACTGCTACAAAGCAGTAGGCTTTGTTCAGAACTATGCTAACCCTATTTAGCACAGTGTCGAAGGCAGTTCCATAAATGATTAGGCTGTAGTCTACTATGGGGAGGACAGAACTTATGACTGATGTATGATTGGCTTCTGGGTTGAGGTTATGTCCCTGTCTGTAGAGACCCTCAGCTTCCTGTTGATGTTGCAGACTATTTGATCCACATGTGGTGCAAATGTAAGTGTCTGGTCAGTGGTCACCCTTAGATATTTGAATGTTTACCTGATCTAGAGTCTCCCCCTTTAAGTTATGGATGTTGAGCAGATCTAACCCGGCCCTCTTTTGTGCAGTAGAGAAGAGCACAGTCTTGGTTTTCTTATAGTTGAGCACTAGCTTATTTTGCTGAAACCATTTCTCAAGAGATGCAAAGCTGCGCTGAAGGCCACGGCTCACTGTTTCTTGGCAGGGGCTACTTGTGCATATAGTATGACTGCATCATCTGCATATAGTATAACCTTAGAGCTAGGGCAGGCTTTAGAAAGGTTATTTATGAAGAGACTGAACAGTAGGGGTCCCAGGATGGAGCCTTGTGGTATTCCAGTTGTAACTGGTCTGGTGTCAGATTGCACCCCAACAATCTTGAGGCGTTGGGATCTGCCTGAGCGTTAGTTTTGAAACCACAGTGTAGTGTCAGTAGAGAGGCCTAAGGTGGTGAGTTTGTTTAGTAGTAGTGCATGACTGACTAAATCAAAGGCCTTGGTTAGGTGTATGTAGATTGAGCCCAACAGAAGTCCTTTGTAAAGAGCCTTTTGCAAAAAGCTGGTATATTTGGTCAGGGCAGTGGAGGTACTATGCAGTTTGTGGAATCCATGTTGCTGTTCACAATGAATCTTGTATTGGCTGAGGTATGTGATTAGTTGGTCTGATACCTTTCTCTCCAGTGCTTTGGACAGAAATGAGAGTATAGATATTGGTCTATAGTTTGCGAATAAGGTGCGGTCTCCATTTTATGGACAGGAGTGACTAGGGCATTTTTCCATACATTAGGAGACTATGAGTATCTTAGGGAGAGGTTAAATAGTTTGATCAAGGGGAGGACAAGTTCATCTAGGACTAGTGCAAGTAATTTCATGTCAAGTGAGTCATTTCCCATCCTGTTTTTTTCCCAGTAAACATTTAACATAGTTGACAGCGTCCCTCACTGAGATAGATTTGAAATAGAATTGTGGCCAGCTATTGTTCGTTTGGGTACCATAGTGATAGGCTGTGGTGGCTGTGGTGTTGTCCTCTGGAGGGAGGACTACCCTGTGGTCAGGGAGTGCTTCATTGAACATATTGGAAATCTCCTTTGGATCAAGTGTGATTGAACCATTTGCACTGAGCATTGTTGGGGAAGATTTATCACTCCTTCCCAGTAAATCTTTTAGGGATTCACAGAATGCTTTCTCATTTCCTCAGCATCTAGTGTGCTGCTCCTTATAAAAGCTTACCGTTGCCTCTTTAGTATTCTGGGTGCACTTGTTCCTTGCTGCCCTGTATCCTTGCCAGTGTGTAGGTTACCCAGAATCCTTGTCCTTGTGCCATGTGTTGTCCCTGACCCTCATTTGGATGAGTAGTGATGGTGTAACCCATTCAGCTGAGTTTCCTCTAATGACCTGCTTTTTGAATGGAGCATGTACGTCTGCAGTGTCATTAAACATAGTGATAAAATAGTCTAAGACTGTGTTTATGTTGCTGGTGGCATCCAGCTGGCCCCAGTTTATTTGGGCCATGTCTGCTTTAAATGCATTCAGAGTCCCTTTGTGGAGCACCCTACTGTAGGCAGTTTTGGGAGCTAATCAGACACATTTGGTGGACCAATTACTTACAATGGATGAGTGGTCACTTAGGAGATCAGGCTGTGCAGTATCCTGTGTAACTCTTTCTGGGTAGGTGATTGGTACCCTGTCAATGAGGGTCTTTGTGCTTGTTTTGTTGTTAGTTCTTGTACTTTCAATAACTGCTTGGGTGCAATACAGACAGTGTATTTGGTCCTTATATCCTGACCTTGTTTTAGCTGTCCAGTTGATATTAAAATGGCCTACTGCTATAGTTTCCTGGTTCTGGTTTGCCTGTTTAAAGTGCAGGATGAATGTGTCTAACCCAGATCTTTGCTTCCCTGGTGGGATGTAGCCTGCCATGGGTATCATATTTTTCTTGCCCTTCCTAGTATGAAGTGCAGAGTTAGACACTCACAGTCACTATTTGTGTTATTGAGCTCAATTTTATGCCCTTGCAATGTGTTACATAGGTACACTAGGCAGCCGCCTTCCCTTTTTCCTATTCGGTCATGCCTGAAATGACTGTACCCATGTAGGGAGACAGAGGTGTCTGAGCATTTTGTGGAGAGCCATGTCTCAGTTAATGAGATGATGTCAGGCTGGACATACTTTACCCAGACTTCAAACTGTGGAAGTTTTGATTGGAGGCTGCCGATGTTCAGGAATTCGATTTTTAAGGTAACTGGGGAGAATTTAGGTGAGGCCTCACACAAAGGAGAATCAGGGTTGGGGTGGACATTTCCTGACATTAGGAGGAGCATTTGCAGCAGTTGATTAAGAAACAGGGTCCAGTATTGGGGCTTTTGTCAGTTTTTGATATGCAAGTTGTGTGTGTGTGTGTGTGTGTGTGTGTGTGTGTGTGTGTGTGTGTGTGTGTGTGTGTACATAGATAATAGCTAGTAATTCTGTAAAAATGGTGTTTACAAAGACAAGACCTCGCACATTCATTTTCTAGGTTTTTAGATTCTGCATATGAAATTAATATCTTGGATCTTTTGTTGTGCTTTTTTTGTTATAATGCTAAAATTATATATTTGTGATATAAGGCATGGACAACATGAGGAATTACACTGAATGCATTTTGGAAAATTTAATAATGGCACACTGAATTCATTTTGGCAAATATAATTATCCAAACATTTAAGGAGCAATGTGACGTAGAGAAGGTCAGATGAGAATCACAATATAATTATGGAGTCTGTTTTGTATGTATGTTTGGGGGGGTGGTTTGTATGGGGATTAATAATCATGAGTACCTTTGAAGATAAGGAAGTTAGAGGTGATATGATGAAGTTATCAGGTATGTATTTTATGGGAAATGTTCGATTCAATTGTGAAGATGGATTCGTTCGGAGAAGGAATCACTTTACAAATGAATCCCGATATTATCAAAAGAGTTCTTGTGTTAAGTATGGTATTTGTGGGTTAAAAGTAACAGGAAGTACAAATATATTATGTTTAATGCTGTTAATTCAAAGTGGGGATATTGAGTTAAATCCGGGCCCTAATTGTAAAAAAATTAAGCAGCTTTCAATGGTTCATGAGAACGTTAGAAGCATAGTCCATAAAATGGGTGAGTATAGGGTATGGGCAACTAAAACTGAGTACGATTTATTAGCAGTATCAGAAACATGGTTACATACAGGTATAATGCAGGAAAAAATTCAACTTTCAGGATTTCCTATAGAACGTGCAGATAGAGGTAAAAGGGGAGGGG
Source organism: Neoceratodus forsteri (assembly GCA_016271365.2). Lineage (NCBI taxonomy): Eukaryota > Metazoa > Chordata > Ceratodontiformes > Ceratodontidae > Neoceratodus > Neoceratodus forsteri. Next base: position 31,968,973 of record JADMNL010000035.1, read on the forward strand.
GTGATGTTGTTTGTTAAGAATACTCTTGGCCCCTACAAAGTACTGTTAAGTATGAACAAGGAAGGAATTGACTGTCTTATTATTGAATTAATTATATAAAATTAGTGGTAGGAGTGTTTTATACCCCTAAAACAAAAAGTAAAACATTTGATGTACTAGCAGAGTTAATTTTAGAAAAATAAAGGACAAACAAGTAGTTTTAACAGTGGATTTTAATGCAGATTGGTTTCAGACTAGAGGGAGAAAATTTGAGAGTAGTTTTTTAGTTCTGGGTTTGCACCAAATAATACAAAAATCTACAAGAAATACAAAAAATGGGACTTACGGTTCTCTTTTAGATTTATTTTTTGCATCCCAGGGCATAGTAAAAACCTGGGAAGTATTACCTTTAAATTTGGGGGACCATAATCCTATTACTTGTACTATTGAGTTACAACAGTGCATTACTCAACAATCAGCTAGTTATTGGAGCAGAGATTTTAAAGGGTTTAATGAGCAATCCTTTGTAAATCACCTAGGACAAATCCATTAGGATAGAATTTATTTGATACCAGACCTAGAACTGGCTATTCAAGAGTTTAATGACATGTTTTTGAATGTAATACAGTACCATGCCCCATTGCTAAGAGAAATTAAAAGGAATAAAGAAGCCCCATGGATCACTGATAAGATTAAAAAATATTTAAGGATTAGAGATAGGATATGGAAAAAGGCGAGAAAAACAAAGAAAGAAGCAGATTGGAATACCTTCAGGTTTTGGAGGAATAAGTGTAAAATATAATTAAAAACATAAAGAATAAATATTATCAGAATAAAATAAATAATTCCTCTGACTCCAAGCAGTTTTGGAAGCTTATAACAGAGCTGAAATACCCAAATAAAGACTCCATAAGTCCTACTTTGGTACAAGATGGAAAACTAGTTACTGATACAAAGGTTATAGCAGAATATTTTAATACGTATTTTTGGAATTACGGTTTAAAGTTGCCAGATTTGAATGTGAATGGAATGGATTTATCTACTTTATCAGACACACTGGTAGCCCATACAGGAATATTTAAGTTTGAAATTTTAAAGAGAGGATATACTGAAAGAGCTAAAAATTTAAATAAAAGCAAATCAGGAGGTATTGATGTGATTGAGGCCCAATATTTAAAATTGGGAGCACATGTAATAGCCCTTATTGAGACCTATTTGTTCAACTGGAGTTTGAGTACTTCTGCTGTTCCTGAAATTTGGAAGATGGGGAAAATTATTCCCATTTATAAGTCTGGGGATCGAACTATTCCTTCAAATTATAGGCCAATAGCCCTTTTGCCAATTTTATCTAAAATCTTGGAATGTAAAGTCTATGAACAGGTAAATAATTTTTTAGATACAAATTCTGTAATAGTAGATGAACAACATGGTTTTGTAAAGGGGAGATCCACAAACACTGCCCTGTTGGAATTTAATGACCTGGTTGCTACATCTATGAACCAAGGAAAGTACACAGGGGCGGTGTTTGTGGATCTCAGTAAGGCTTTTGATTTAGTTCAATATGATTTGCTTTTGACTAGGTTAAGGGCTATAGGGATTAAGGGCCAAATATTAAAATGGCTTGAGTCATATTTGACAAATAGATATCAATGTGTTCAATGTGGTACAATGCTTGGCCCTGGGAAACTAGAGAGTGTACCCCAGGGATCTATTTTGGGCCCATTATTATTTAATATTTATATTAATAATTTGGTTCATGAAATTAAACATAGTGAGGTGAGACTATGCATGAAGAGCGACACTGTTTTAGTGAAGCCTCTGACAGTCTCACAGGTGTAATGGATTCGCTTCAAAGTGATTTGTTACAAATAAAAATGGTTCAGTAAATCTGGTCTTCTTTTGAATGCTAAAAAACACAAACTATGTTGTTTTGATTGGTTCATATAGAGGAAAAGAGCACAAACCACAATTACATTTACAAAGATGGTACAAAGATTGAAAATGTATTAACATACAGATACTTAGGTTTTCAAGTAGATGCTAGAATGACATATGTAAATCACATATCAGTTCAGGTAAAGAAAGTGAATAAAAGATTAGGGGCCCTTAGAAGAGTTGCGGGAGCTTTACCTTTGGTGGCAAAGGAGCGATTGGCAAAACAGATGCTGTTACCCATATTGGAGTATGGTTCTATAATTTACATGAATTCAACTAAAACTGCTTTAAATTTGGTTAATCAAATATATTATAGGATAGGTAAATTTGCTACCAGAAGTATTAAAAATGAGCATCATTGTATAATTTATAATAAGTTAAATTGGCTTCAACCTGAAGCAAAAAGAAACTATCTCTGGCTTACTATATGCCATAAGATAATTCACGAAAAGTATAACCATCCTTTGTATAAGCAATTAAAAAGAAAGATAAATAATGAATCATATATAAAGACTAGGAATCCATTAAGCAATATCCCAATGTATAGAAGCTTTAATAGACTAGGGGACGGTATGCTCCAGAATAGAGTAGCATTAAGTTGGAATGGTTTGACTGAATCACAGAAAACAAATTTAGATTTTTTTAAATTTAAAAATGAATTGTTTAATAGTTTGTATTTTTTATGTGTGTGTTTTAAATAATGTATGTATGTAGAGTGCAATTACATTTGTTTGTATTAGTTGTGTTTGTATTACTTGTGTTAAATGTCAATTGTTAATTGGTAATTGTATTAGAATTTACATGCAGGACTTTGTTGTAAATGGGACTTTGTCCTAACAAATGAATTTCCTGTGAAAAAATAAACTTGTAATCAATCAATCAAATCAATCAATATAGGCATGGATTCACTTGTGACCCTGAGGAAACCATCTGACAACTGTTTCTGTATCTCCATTAGAGAAATTGGATAGAAACTGCACCCGAGTGAAAATGAGATATTGCATCTCTGTTGGTATATTATAAGAGCACAAGAAAGTAAAGAGACAGAATCAGGACAAGCAGCCCATCAATATTGTCCCTTGATGTCTTAGTAGTTATAACAGCTATGCTCAGCCTGTCTCATGTATTGGTATGAGTCTGCCTTAAAACAAAAAACAAGATAACATACCCGATTCCAAAGCTGAGTTTGGAAGATTATTTTATCTCCCCACTATTATTTAGGTGAAAAATAATTGTTTTGCAAGAGCTTCTCAGAACTGTTTGCCATTTAATTGCTTGCTGTTTCTCCTAGTAGTCATGCTGTTATTGTTAAGTTCATTGTTATGGCTATGCATCAAAGTTCCCTGTTCAGCCAGTGTATGTACTAGGACTGATTTCCCCTTAATTTCCTTTTTTTGGGGTTGCTAAAAAGGTCCAGATAATCTCGGCTACGCATGTAGTCCTTGTCCTTCAATCTCTCTATGTGTTTTGTCATCATTGCCACACCCAGGGAGAGGGAGTTATGGCTGCCAGATAACCTTCTCCCTAGTGACATGGATGAGTAGCCGGGCCACAGCAACCAGGAAGTGGAACTTCATAAATGTAGTTTCCCAAGATGAAGAACTTGGTATTGAAAGGTCTGGGGCAGTTACATGAGGTTGGTAATACAGACCACATGTTGGGTTCATTAAAGAAAGTGCTTAAAACAGCTGCAGAGGTCTGCATCCCTGTCAGGAAAAGGGAAATGTGCCCACCTTGTTAAACAAAGTCCTAAGACTACTGTTACTACACAAAAAAGTATATTATTGCTGGCCAGCAACCTTATCCCCTTGAAGTTTGATCCCATTAGATGCCTCAAACTAAGCAGAGTGGGTCTGGTCTGTAGTCAGATTGGACCTCTCCAATGAGCACTGGCACTGAATTAAATGGTGAAAGTTCAGCAGAATGATCCAAATCTATGTAAAACTAGAAACATAAACGTGGTTCTTCTTGAATGAATTCCACTACTTTCTCACAGCAGCTATTTTTGGGTTAGGTTAAGGCTGTGTGTGGGGATGATTTTTGGTACTTGTAGTTTCTTGCATGTTCATTTTATACAAGCACGCGGCCATTCATTGACATCCAGGCCAGATCACACTCATTCATTGAGCCCTTTTGGGGGAGCAAACAAGAGCAGAGATCATCACCCCATCCTGACCCTCTGCTGGTGACCAGAACAGCCCTCTGCTTTTATCTGCAACCCCAAAGAGCTCAATAAATCAGTGCAACCTAGGAATGAATGAGCATGTGCTTGTACAAGCATGCACTCATTCATTCCAGCTCAGTCGGGTGGCCAGCCATGGTGGAGAGTGGAGGGCTATGCCGGTGAACCTCTCAAGGTCAGAGTGGGAGTTGGGGACAGCAGGGTGGTGGGGCACTACATGTCTAGTGGGTTAGTGAGGTCCACTAGACACCAGGGAATACTTTTTTACACTCTTCAGCATGGGTTTGGGTGGGGGAAGGGACCACTACCCACCAGGGATTAGGGCACTTTATTTTGTATTGTGCCAGTGATCGGTGAAGGGGGAACCACTAGACACAAGTGAAGAACTTTATTTAATATAGGGTGGTGATCAGTGTGGGGAGGGGGAACCACTAGATACCAGGGAATTTTATTGTATGTGGGGCAGAGATTGGTGGAGGGACCACTGGACACTAAACAAACTGCAAAATGTGGAGTTTGAACTCTACCAGTGGAGTTTTTTTTGGTGGAGGGTGAATTTGGGCTTCGCATGGTGGCATAACTCTGTGAAATTAGGAAAATCTGTGAATTTTATGGTGGAGCAGATTCTCCCAACTTCCCACGTCTGTACTGCCAAATTTGTTTAACATGCTAGAAGAGAAGGAAGGCAAGAGATAAGGCAAAAGCTATTATTATTAGGCCATTACTTTTTATAGAGAAGTCATCTAAGAGAGTGGCTAATATTATGGGGAGCCTCAGTAACTCCAGATGGATAAGGAAAACAGTTGTTTTGGTAGTTGTACATTTTGCAACTGGAGGAAGCTACTGTGTCTTTTCTAGAAGCAAAAAAGGTGCTAGATGAGCTTCTGGGGCTTTCTGCTATGTATGTTTACCCATGGAAATGTTATCACAGCAGAGCACAAACTTCATTTCAACACTTATAATTACCTTGTGGGAAAAGTGGAAGGTGAGACAGTTAAAATCTGTGCTTTAATATCCTTAGGAGAATGGAGAATTTTAATGTATCCAAAAATGTATGCTCTGTACCATCATAAACAATCACCCCTGAAACTGAGGCATAAATATTTACCCCACTTACTGTTCACCTATCTGGAGGAGCCAAAGAAATCCACAGGATTCTGAGCCTTTGAGCTACTCTATGCACATAGGGTGAGGTGTCAACTAGATACAGCCATGGATAAATGATCCAGGATGTTCCCCCATATGTGAAAAGTGTTGTGGAAAATGTACTGAATTTCTGTGAGGGGTTAAAGAGTGCATGGATGTTTCACAGGACAATCATGTATGAGCATAAAGCAAGCAGAAAGCTTGGTACAATCATACATCGGCTCACGCATATCAGATTGGTCAGAGAGTAATGACATTTATTCCTGTAAGAAACAACAAATTGTTGGCTAACTAGGAGGGTCTTTTTGTTTTGACTGAGAAATTTAATAATGTGAATTATGTGATTGAACTTCATGGGTGAGCCCCAAAAGCACTGGATTCATCGTTTTAAGCAAAACTGTGTCCAAGAGGAGCTGATTTGGGCAGTTAGTTATATCTACTCCACCAGAGAATATGAGGTCCTATAACTGATTTGCATTATGAGAGCAGGGGTGAGACTTCAGTGGATGCAGACAAGCTTTCCACATAGCTGAACCCAGATTAGGGTCTGAATATTGCAGTGGTGCTTTAAAGTTTTGAGGCTCTGTTTATGTTACTCATTGTGATAGTATACCTTTTGACCTGTAATTTGAACTGTTTTAATTTTAACCTTAGGTTTCCTATGGTTGCAATGCCAAATAAGTCTAAAGATGGCAGTGAACCTAGGGAACAGCCTACCAGAAGAGAAAGCGGTCATGAAGGCAGTACAGGCACTCAAGGTAAATGCTTGCCAGTGAACTCACATGGTACTGTAGGGTAGTACGTCAGTTCAGCGATGGAATAATAGTGAAGACAAAATCAGCGACGGCAGTCAATGACTGCAATTATAGCACCCATAAAGATGGGCGATCACCATTACAGTGACAAAGGTATTCCCCCCTGCCCAAGGTGCTACGACCTCGGGGTTGGTTATTTTAGTAAGGGGGTACATGGGGAAAAGCCCCCTGCATATGAGGGTGGGGGGGCGATGCCCTCCATGAAACAAGCATTTTAAAAACAGTCACCGTGATGGTGTTTGCCCATATGTAGTGGGCTCTGTAATTGCAATCACCATACTGCCATCGCTGATACTGTTCTCACTATATTTCTGTCGCCAAATTGACATGGAGCTGTACCGTAGGTAGTAGAGTGGGCAGTGAAACATCATAAATTAGTACATTTGTACAGAATACTTATTCATCCCTACTTAATATGTAAGGGAGGGTGAGGGTGAACATGTTGGACTTAGTGTCATCCCTTCAGGCCCTAAATTACTGGGTTCTATATTTCTCTATACACTTAACGTCCTTTAAACATGGTGCCCAAAACTGGCAACAGTACTCAACATGAAGCTTCATCAGTGATCTGTACAGTGATACGATTTCTCTTGATCTTCTTACAAAATTTGTCTTTGTGCAACCTAGAATCAGTATTGCCTGTTTTACCATTGTTTTACATAGTTTACCATGTCTTGAGGCATTTTGAGTCAGTGCAATGCAGCACCACCCAAAATATAAGGGGTAAAAAAGACAAATGGTATGAAAGACAAATGCTATGAAGAAAGGCTGGTGGCCATATGGGGGAGAGAAGGCTAAGGGCATGGGCACTAGGTCAAAGGAAGTTTGTGGCTGGGACAAGAGGAGTACGGAGGAGAGTGCCAGAGACTGTGATATCCAATAATAGAAATGGGGGGTGGATCTAAGTGGAGAACGTATAGTAGTAGGCATTTTCATAAGGGAGAACCATCACCGGTGGAGACAAGCAACATTAGCATTTGGCTGGCCATGTTGATGATGTCAACAGGTCACTGGGGGTTGCAAGGTCAATTTAGGAACAAGGACACCTGACCTGCTAAGCAAATGAAAGAAATTGACTTGGTGGAGTGACAAGAATGCAGCAGTTATTTGGAGTCCATTAGGCTGTATATTAGGTGGAGGGAGAATTGTATTACCAGGATGGTGTGGTTTGCCTTTCTAGAGCACAGGTGTACTGAGGGCTTTGGCAGAGGGTCATAATGTCACATGGACCATAATGTGGCACAGCAATGCCGCAGTTGAAACAGTGAAATGAAAACACAGAGTTGGTAAAAACACCGACTCGAACAACAACCGCACACACCAGAGGAAGAAATGGGAAACATTTCCATTTCTTTGTTTTTTGTTGGGGCTCCTCCCCCACACACCCCCACCATGGGGGTCTTTACCAGCCACACACCCCTAACTAAATTAACCAACTCAGAGGGTATGGATCAAGGGAAAAGAGGCTCGGGGCGGGGAAGCGTTTTTGCAAAACAAAAAAACCATGTTGGAAATGGGGATTCAAACCCTAATCCCCGGCTCTCCAATGCACCATGTGCTTGTGTCTTAGCCAATCCACCGCAGGAGTGGCTCAACCAGGCACAGCACCTGTGTCCTCTTCAGCCCTATCTCCATTTCCTAGTCAGTGACAGGGGTAGCGGTAGTTTCCTATCGCTATTATACCCCAGTCGCTGTAATTCATTCCTCACTTTAGACCATGCAGTTATCCTTGTGCTGTTTTGACAGCACTATATTAACCCAATACTGAGGGCTATCCAGGACCAAGCAGTACAGCTGAGGGAGGAGCTGACCAATGCCTTCCATTTTAGCATAACGACACAGAGTGCACAAGTTTGTGGACCTGGATTTCAAGCAAGATGGCAAATGAGGAGGCTGCATCTATGTGATAACTGGGTAGACAGAACAGCCATCTCTGTAATTATGGGCATGTTTTGACTTACAGTTAGCATGTCAGCTATGCTGAACTGCATATTCAAGATACATTTTTAATCATGTTGGTTTTAAATTTGCTGCCTCGAAAGAGGAGTTTTTCTCTTGCTTATTCTCCTCAACCAGTGTCTGAGTACTGCAGTGAATGGAGCAACTGCAGATGAAGATCAGAGATTGAGACCAGAGAGCTGAGTGGTCTGAATCAGTGGGTCAAATGGTAGAAGAGGGACCAGTGCAAGTAGTAGAAGCAGCACTGATCACTGTGCATCAGAGAACAGTTGTCGTTCCTGAAGAACTGGCCAGAGTAGAGTCAGCAGAATCTGAGAATCTGTGTGAGAATATGAACCCATGCTTACCTAGTTTTGGAGCCTAAAACATAAAGCTTCTCATCTGGAACACTTTTTGCTGATGACCAACAAAAGCTGCTACTACATTTTGTAATTCAGCAAGTTATTCAGTACTACTGTAGATCAACATAAATCTGAAGGCATACAACAGTACATAAAAGAGCTGTTCAAAGATCTCTTGGACTAGCCAGATCAAAAATCTGGTTTATTCAAATATATTGTATTAATACATGACTTCAACATTTCATGTAAATCTGCTGAATGGTTGCAAAGTTAACAACGTGCAAAATCCGGGGTTTAGAATAGAAACCCCAGTTCAACCATAACTATAGTGGCGCTATGACAACACTATAATCTATCTATCTATCTATCTATCTATCTATCTATCTATCTATCTATCTATCCTATAGTATCTACCTATCTACAGTATCTATCTGTCTATCTATCTGTCTGTCTGTCCTTCTGTCTGTCCATCCATCCATCCATCCATCCATCTATCTGTCTGTCTGTCTGTCTGTCCTTCTGTCCGTCCATCCGTCTTTCTGTCTGTCCTTCTGTCTGTCCATCCATCTATCTGGCTGTCCTTCTGTCTGTCTCTGTCTGTCCATCCATCTATCTGTCTGTCCTTCTGTCTGTCTCTGTCTGTCTGTCTGTCTATCTATTTATCTAATCTATAATATCTATCTAATCTACAGAATCTATCTATCTATCTAGCTATATATCTGTCTGTCTGTCTGTTCTTCTGTCTATCCATCTATCTATCTATCTATCTATCTATCTATCTATCTATCTATCTATCTATCTATCTATCTGTCTGTCTGTCTGTCAGTCCTTCTGTCTGTCTGTCCATCCATCCGTCTATCTATCTATCTATCTGTCTGTCCTTCTGTCTGTCCATCCATCTATCTATCTGTCTGTCTGTCCTTCTGTCTGTCTGTCTGTCTGCCTGTCTGTCTATCTATCTATCTAATCTATAATATCTATCTAATTTACAGTATCTGTCTGTCTGTCTATCTATCTGTCTATCTATCTATCTATCTGTCTGTCTGTCCTTCTGTCCGTCTATCTATCTAGCTATCTATGTCTGTCTGTCCTTCTGTCCATCCATCCATCTGTCTGCCTGTATGTATGTCCTTCTGTCTGTCTATCTATCTATCTATCTATCTATCTACCTGTCTGTCTGTCTATCTATCTATCTATCTATCTATCTATCTATCTATCTATCTGTCCATCTGTCCATCCATCTGTCTATCTATCTATCTATCTATCTATCTATCTGCCCATCCATCCATCTATCTGTCTATCTATTTATCTATCTGTCTGTCTGTCTGTCTGTCCTTCTGTCCATCTGTCCATCCAACTATCTATCTGTCTGTCTGCCTGCCCATCTATCTATCTATCTATCTGTCTGTCTGTCTGTCTGTCTGTCTGTGTATCCATCTGTCTGTCTGTCTGTCCGTCCATCCATCCATCCATCTGTCCATCAATCTGTCTGTCTGTCTGTCTATCTATCTATCTGTCTACCTGTCTATCCGTCTGTCTATCTATCTATCTATCTATCTATCTATCTATCTATCTATCTATCTTTCTGTCTGTCTATCTATCTATCTGTCTGGCTGTCTGTCCATCTGTCCTTCTGCCCATCCATCCATCTATCATCTATCCATCTATCTATCTATCTGCCTGTCTGTCTGTCATTCTGTCTGTCCTTCTATTTGTCCATCTGTCCTTCTGCCCATCCATCCATCCATCCATCCATCCATCTATCCATCTATCTATCTATCTATCTATCTATCTATCTATCTATCTATCTATCTGCCTGCCTGCCTGTCCTTCTGTCTGTCTGCCTGTCTGTCTGTCCATCTGTCCATCCATCTGTCTGTCTGTCTGTCGGTCTGTCTGTCTGTCTATCTATCTGTCTATTGCTATATATATAAATCATTGCAAAAAACTTTGTTAATGCACCATCAGGGTTGAAGTGTATGTAACCCCCTTACAAATAATGGTTTCCAAAAGTCTTCCTTGGGCTTGCCTAAATACCTACTGCCAGGCTGGTGTTCTGTGTCCTAGCAATTTAAAAGTGCTTACATGTGAGTACCCTGTTAGCCTCCGTGCCTGTCTCTTTAAGAGCTGCCTATTATGTAGTGTATGATTGATCTGGGTAGAGGCCGAGTAGTTTCAGGCTCGAGTCCCACCAGGGCAGCTGTATTATCGCTTCAGTCTGCCATTGCTGTTTGTGCAGAGGGAGCCCTTCAAGGACCTGTGACTGTTCGCTGATTATCTGCTTTATTAATAATGATATTGCGGTTTTGTCTAACTTACCTTCCTTTGCAGCATGGACGTTTCTGTGTTGAACCACCATCTTGGTTCTGGACTGGGAGTTTGGACCAATCAGTACCTTTGGGGACCCTAAAATGGAGACTGTCCCCTGTGTTCTTGTGGGAGTGAATTTCTGTAGGAATGGTAATTTTTACACTTTGTCACCTAAATGGGCCTGGAGAGGGAGCTCTAGCTGTGACGGTCAGATGGATCAGCCAACTGAACCTTTTGGACTGGAAAGGAAGTCCCGGTACTGTCTGCAGCAGAAGTCAGTCTGGAGTTAGAGTTTGAAGAGTGAACAGCTCGAGTGATTCGAGCAGCTGCTCCTGTGTAGTGCGCAGGGGAAAATCGGTGAGAAGGCTGTGTTTGACCTGCCTGCCACCATCTTCCCTAGTGAAGAAAGTCTGCTTAAACTTTTGGACTTTATCTAAAGTTGCTGTGCTTGTGACCAGAATCCTGAATTGTGATGAACTGAATTTTCCTGAAGTGGATCGAAGATTTGCCTCAGTGCGATCTGCCTGTCAGGACTTGAGACTGCTGCGGAGCATACGGTTTGCACAGAGACAATGTAAATTGCAACCGGACTGCCATCCGATCTGTGGCATTTACTTGCTTTACCATAAGTGTGCTGATTGTAGATTGTGGATCACGATTAGGTTCCCCATTTTGCTTAATGAGTCATGTTTGCTGGAAGCTGCATTAGAACATTGTGCAGATATAACATTGCACAACATTACAGGTGCAGGCATTGAACATGGAATACACTTAGTTACATGTTGGTTTGAGTCACGCTTGCTGGAAGCTACATCTAGCACTTGCCGGACTGAATCCGCATTAATCTCTAACAGGTCTGGGCCTTAACAACTCAGCCCCAGACAGCTGCTCACACCACAGAGAAAACCATCAGCAAGAGACCAGTCCAGGGATCAGCCCCCTGCTCAACATCATGAACAGGAATGACACCACAGTGAAGTGTGTGGACCCTACTTCTCCTGGCAAACCAGCAAGTCATTCTGAAGTCTCCATTTCATCAGTCCTGTGTCCTGTACTGGGTAGCATGAGTAATTACCAGGGTAGCTCCCTGCAACAACAGCTCAATCAAAGTGTGTCATCTATTTAATTGTTTTGCTTGATTATCATGAACTGAGCCACCTGACTCCAGATTACAAATTGTGGGTTACTGTGCATGACTATTTCTTTCCATTAATAGAGCCCCAATCAGCTGCAAAGCCAGCCTACCCCAGGCAACACTTCAGGCTAGCCTACCTAAACAACTGGGTACCCAGAGAGTGTGTGTGACTGTATTGTGGGACTCTAAAGTGCATGCCATGTAGCTTGATTAAATCAGTTGCTAAACAAATCAGTCAGATTACACCCCTTCCTTGTTCATGCCCCTTAAATAAATCTAATCTGAATCTTTTTGCACTTAAACTGGTTGTGGTGTACCTCTGTATAGATAACACTGTGATACTGTTGGTTGCTGTGTTTAACCTTATTTTACGGGGGTCTCCAGGGCTGAGCCAGCTGAACCAGCCCTGGTGGTAAGTGCAACAAGTGTGGGGTTAAAATTGTTGTCAGGGGTAAACTGCAATTGTGTATGTTGTGAATCATTTAGGCCACTAGAGGGAAAAGAAGGGGTGACAGTGTCCTGGAGGGCTGTATCCAGGTCAGCTATGTTACCACTAACCCTGTCCGCCGGGTGGAGGCACCTGTTTTCAGTAGCCAGGCCCCTCAACCTGCACTTGGTCTCGCAGGCAGGGGTAGTATCCCTTGGGATAGTGCTACCTAGGGGTTACATCTTGGAGGCACCACTGGGATTTGTGCCTTTTAGTGGTCAGAAGTGGGTACTACAACCCCACGCTCAAAATTTGCAACAAAATGGAGATGCTTGCGACGCCTACGTTTAAGATCGCCCCCCCATAAACTGTTAGTGCACCGCATGATGGGGTGGAGCGAGGCTGAGGGGGTAAACCCCCAACAGGCCTTTTTGGTAATGGACATCCCATCAGGGACTACTAATGCAACTATTATAGAGACTCTTGAACAAGTTAAGTGTTTGGGGAAGGTTGAGGTGAAAGGGAGAGACTCGGATCTGTTTGACCAAACCATGGTGGCCCTCCTTTCCTGTAACCTTCCCATAGATCCTGGGAGAGTGCCCCCTTTCATTTTGCCTGAAGGATCCCTGAAAGGGTGGCGGGTCATTCATTTGCATAGTGACCCAGCTGCTCCTGGGGGAATCCCCAAATGTAGAGGGGTTTAAAGACAAATTGCTTAGACTGCTAGCCACTGAGGGGTGATCTACCAAAGAGTCAGTGAAGATGTTAGATCTTTCTGAAGATACCACTCCCCTGCAAGCAGCTATAGCATCTCCTGCTACTCCTAGAGCTTCTCCTGTGGTGACCTCCCCTATTGTGATACCGTCAGTACACTTGGACTCTTACTGCAGACTGAGACCCTTCTCAGGCATGGTCCCGGGGTCCGTGGGGGAGGATGACCTGGAAACATGGATGGACTGTGCCACCCCCTTGGTCCAGGAGTGGCAGTGCTCTGAGGGAGAGAAAAGAAAGAGAGTCATGGAGAGCTTGAGGGGCCCGGCACTGGAGGCCATCCATTTTCTTCATTCCACCATCCCAGAGGCCTCTGTTGCTGAGTACCTCTCTGTCCCGGAGGGGGTCTTTGGTAGCACTGAGTTGGGGGATGGCCTGATTCAAGTCTGCTAAACAATGGAAGAATGAGAAGTTATCCATATTTGTTAACAGAATTGAGCAGGCTCTACAGAAGGCTCATAGAAAAGGAGGAGTGCCTGCCAGTGAAATGAATTGAGTTTGATTAGAGCATATTTTGAAGTCTGCCAGGTACTCTAGTGTGATGACATTGAAACTGAAGTTGCAAGATAGGAGAGAAAACCCTCCTGATTATTGCTACCTTTTGAAAGAGAGTCGCAAAGTGTAAAATGATGAAGAGGGGTGGGAGCCCTATGCTGGGGTTGCCCACACCAGTCAGATCCCTGATCGAAGTGATGAGTCTGAACCACAACAGATGAGGGAACTAATTAAAGAACTGAAAGAGATGAGGGGCAGAAAACAAGCTGCCGAAGTGACGAAAGATGCAAACCCTTGTTAAGTGCTTCTCAAGCAAAAGAGTGAGATCCCACCTGGAGGGGTTGGGGTGCATGTCATTTTCTCTGAAACTCAGACGGCGAGTAGTCTGATGGAAGAAGTATGAGAATTGAAAGCCCTGGTAGGAGACCTTATTAAGGCCACTCAAGTAGCTGATTCTTGGAGAAGTTCAGAATGAAGGCAAAGTGAACCCCGGATCAGAGAGGGACCCCAGGATTTGCCTCCCCCACCTAAACAAGAAAGTGTTTTTTCTTCCCCTAGAGACTCTAAAGAAGTCATCTTTTTTTACCATTGTGGAGAAGATGGGCATGCCCGGCCCAAATGCAGTTTGCCTGAGAATCTGAGAAAGGTTACTACAAGACTACTGGCATTGATTCGACGAAGCAATATAAGGCCTCAGAAGGGGCCTATGAGAAAGACTTATTCCTCTAAGACTGACTTAAAACAGACGTCTAAGTCTCCTTCACCTGATTGGTCCGAGGTGGTAGGCCTGTCAATGGAGACCACTGTAACAGTAAATGGTGTATCTACAAGGGCCGTGCTTGACAATGGATCACAAGTGACCATAGTGTTTCAAGATTGGTACCGAAAATACCTGCCTGATGTGCCCCTTCAGCCCCTGGAGGGTCTGCATGTGTGGGGATTAAGTGAAAAGTCCTACCCATACTTGGGATATATTTGCATCTGGCTGTGTTTTCCTACTGCATTGGCCGGAGTGGATGAACAAGTAGAGACGCTAGCGCTGGTGTGTCCTCCTACAGGATTGTATGATGGGGTTCCCTTGCTCACTGGAACCAAGGCCCACATGTTTGGAAGACTGGCGCAGCTGTGTCAAGAGAAACAAAGGCAACGGACTGGTTGGGCCCTGAGAATTACCACCTTGATAAAGAGAGCCTATGACCTGCTGAAACAGACTGTCGAAGTGGATAGAGATGAGTCAGTGAGGATAGTGTGGAAGAAAGATCCTGATTCTCTGGTACTATCACGCAATGCTCAGTACACCATTCATGGAGAAGTTCAGCTTAGAAAGGACGTGAAACATAAAATATTGATGCTGGATGCACCCGGTGAAGGGAAATTGCCAGAAGTGTTATTGGTTAGACTGAGTATCTTGCCTGCCCGTGCCCATGCCTATGCATGGCGTGTGATGGTTCAAATACAGAATGTGTCAGATCAAGAAATCCGAGTGAACAGGGGGTGAACGTTAGCTGCGATACACTGTGCGGACACTGCAGTACTGCCTAGCAACAAATGTTTCAGTGAAAAGGAGGAGGTGATCCCAGACCTATTCGACTTTGGTGATTCCCCACTGTCTGCTGAATGGAAGGCCCGAGTCAGTAGGAAACTGGTCAAGAGGGACCAAGTGTTTTCCCATAAGGAATGGGTGCTGAGCATACTATCAGACTTCACGATGACAGACCTTTTAGAGAGTGGTCCCGCTGCCTTGCCCCAGTTGATATAGACAATGTTCAGCGGCACCTACAAGAGATGCTAGCTGCTGGCATTATTCAAGAGTCACGAAGCCCCTGTGCACCTCCCATCGTAGTCATGCACAAAATGAATGGATCTGTGAGGATGTGTGTAGATTATCAGACCCTAAACCGACAGACTGTACCAGATCAATACACCAATCCCTGCATACAGCTGCCCTGGACTGCCTGAATGAGAGTCAGTAGTTTTCAGTTCTTGATCTATAAAGCGGGTATTATCAAATCCCGATGGCCCTGGAGGGCCACGATAGAAACAGCCTTCATTTGTCCCTTGGGGTTCTATGAATTTCTGAGGATGCCTCAGAGGATTTCAGGTGCCCCCGCTACTTTTCAGAGGTTGATGGAACGTGCCGTAGGGACATAAATCTGTTAGAATGTCTAGTATACTTGGATGATGTCATTGTCTTCGGACGCACCTTAGAAGAACATGAGACCAGATTATTCAAAGTTCTTGACCACCTGGAGGAATTTGGCCTCAAACTAGCTATAGACAAGTGTCAGTTTTTCCAAACATCTGTAAAATATGTGGGGCATATAGTGTCAGCCAAAGGGATACAGACAGACCCCTGTAAAGTAGAGTCCCTGACCACCTGTCCCCAGCCAACTAACTTTAAAGAACTGCAATATTTCTTGGGCTTCTGTGGCTATTATCAGTGGTGCATTAAAGACTATTCAAAAGTAATCCAGCCTCTTCTCAATCTCACGCAAGGTTATCCTCCTACCAACCGCAGGTATAAGAAGGGATCCCTCAAGGAAGAAGAAAAGGTGTATTTCCAAACAGGTGAACCATTTGGAGCTCGTTGGACCCCTGAGTGTGAGGCGGCATTCTTCAAGATCATTTATAAGCTTACTCACACCCCAGTACTTGCCTATGCTGACCCTACCAAACCATACGTCCTGCATACGGATGTCGGTTTGAAGGGACTCGGGGCCGTGTTGTATCAAGACTAATGAATATGGTCTGAGACCTGTGGCCTTTGCCAGTAGAAGTTTGACACCATCTGAACAAAACTATCCTGTTCACAAGTTGGAGTTTCTCACTCTAAAGTGGGCCATGGCTGACCAATTTCACGAGTACCTCTATGGGGCCAAAATATTGGTAAGAACAGATAACAGCCCTCTAACGTATGTGCAGACCACAGCAAAGTTGGATGCCACTGGCCACTGGTGGCTTTCTGCTCCGTCAACTTATGATTACGTGGTTGAATACCGCCCTAGACCAACCCATATTGATGCTGACATTCTCTCATGGTGGCCAAGTCCCCAAGACAACTGGGTGAGGCTGTCAGAACACTCTGTTAAAACATTCTGCCAAAAATTTGACAAAGACAAGCAGCCATCATCAGATACAGTGGACTGTCTGGGGTTCCCCCGATACTTGCATACCTGTAGCCTATTGTCATTTTTCTACATTGGACATCAGTGCCTGCCCCAGTTTGATAATGGCAGTATTCGGTGGGCTCAATCCTAAGATTATATGATTCAGCCTGCACTTGATGCCCTACATGCTGGGAAAGATGTGTCTGAATTACGTTCTGCCGACTTACAGACTGCATTATTATTTAAAGAAGGCCCACGATTAAAGTTGCAGGACCAGTTACTATATCGAGAGACGGTAGATCGTGGAGGTCAGTTGGACAAGCAGCAACTGGTGCTACCTACAGCCTTCAAGCAATTGATGCTGAGGTCCCTGCACAACCACATGGGACACCTTGGTATTGACCGGACCCTCAACTTGGTGAGGTCTAGATTCTACTGGCCAAAAATGGGGAGTGATGTTGACAATCATGTCACAACCTGCAGTAGGTGCCTTTAGAGAAAAGCCTTGCCCCAGAAAGCCACTCCTCTTGTTAACATTTCAACCAGTGCCCCCATGGAACTGGTTTGCATAGACTTCTGTGTCTGGAGCCTGATCAAAAGAACATTGGCAATGTACTGGTAGTAACAGATCACTTTACCCGATATGCCCAAGCATTTCTGACCAAAGATCAGAAGGCCTCTACAGTGGCCAAGGTGCTAGTAGAAAAGTTCTGTGTCCTTTATGGTGCTCCCCAACGTACCATTCTGATCAAGGAAGGGACTTTGAAAGCAGATTGATTAAGTAGATGCTCTCTCTGTGGGTGTTGCAAAAGTCTAGAACCACTCCTTACCACCCACAGGGGGACCCCCAGCCTGAACGCTTTAACAGTACTGTCTTGGATATGTTGGGCACTCTTCATCCTAACGATAAGTCCAAATAAAGCCAACATATGTGCACCTTGGTACACACTTACAATTGCACCAAAAGTGATGCTGCTGGGTTATTTCCCTATCGCCTCATGTTTGGGAGGGAAGCCCGGTTGCCCGTGGATATCTGCTTTGGAGTCTCCCCAGATGGGGTCAGAGCTGAGAACTATTTACAATATGTCCAGAAACTGAAAGCTCAATTGAACCATACATACAAACTGGCTCAAATAATGGCTGCCAAATGAAACCTTGCTAACAAAGAGTGATACGATCGATGGGTAAAAACTCAGGAGTTATTGCCCTGGGATCGAGTGCTATTACGTAACTTGGGACTGCATGGCAAGCAAAAAATTGCCAATAGGTGGCAACATCTTCCACATGTCATAGTCAGTAAGTTGGATGATTTACCTGTGTACAAAGTGCGCCCTGAGAATGACTCTAAAGCTGTCAAGACCATGCACAGAAACTACCTACTGCCCATTGGCCAAGTGATCATTGACGCTGAACCATCAGATATTGCCCCTCCTGGGCCAGTGACTCATGCTGCTGCTAAAAAGAGGCAGAGTCAACCTGCCCCAGTAGTTACAGACCCAAGGACTTCCCCCCAGCAGGCCCCAAATGATAGTGACTGTCAGTCCACCTCTGATGATTAGGAGTGTGGCAATTCTTATTACCCTTCCTATGAACTGAGTCAATTGTTTCGAAGTAATCCTATGTATAATTGTGGGGATGAAGCTGGGCCTTCAGGGTTGCATAACCCCCCAGCTTCCTCTTTAGAGCCAATGCCCCCTGAAAGTGAGGTGCAAAGTATTACGTCTGAGGTAGCAGATTCCTTGTGTCTAGTAGAACTGTTTGAATTACCCGAGTAGGAATCTGATGTGTCAAATCCTTCTGGTGACATACCAGCCCTTGAAGAACAATATGAAAGTGTTGACAGCACCCCTTCTGTACCACAAAGTCCAATTGTGCCAGAGTCTCCTCTGAATGAGCAACATGGACCCTCTTCAGAAGATAATAACGAGCAAAGTATTGTGGAAACAGAATCTTCAGAACAAGTAGCTGATAGAGTTCCCAGTCTGGACATTTCAACCAGTGCAGAGGCATCCCTGACTACAGGAGAAGAAACCTATGAAAGTGTTGACCAGCTAGAGCCTGTGTCTGTTCCCCTCAGAAAGCTGTTAAGCCTGTGATGTGCTTTAGCTATGACTCCCCTGGGAGGCCTGTGGATTTGCCTCTCAATGTTGTTCACAAGGGTGTTTGCATTTCCAAGAGCTCACTGCCCAAACTGAGCCTGTCTGCCACTTCTAAGTTAAGTGTTCTTCCCTCAGAACCTGGTGCCCCTGTCCCATCTAGCCCTAAGTTAGCTGATAGAAATGGGTCCCCATATATATTATTCAAAGTGCAAGAAACTATTATGTGAATAAGTATAGTAATTTTATTGTGTAGTCATAGTAAAATCAGTGTTGAATGTATGAAAAATGCAAAGCTGTTGTCATTTATGAATATAGTATGTGTACAGAGAATACTGAATAAGTACAGTAATGTGTTAAGTTTACATTTACTGACACATCAGTCATAAGTGTATTGTGTAGTAATGTCATGTATATACTAACATACTAACATACTAAAAGCCAGCAGAATAGGCCTGATGGTCTGTCGTGTCTGCTTGGTAGCCAGCCTCCTAATGGGTGCTCGCTTTTCCACCCCCCAAGTCCCAGAGAGGGTCATCTTCAGCTTCAGTTTTCCCTTGTACCTGTCCCACCCCTTCTTAAAGCCCTCCATTGTGCCCTCCTCCACTGGACTCCCAGGCAGTGCATTCCACAAGCTCCATCACCCTCTCAGTGAGTAATGTCTCCTGCGTTCCCCTGTAATTTCCCCCTCTAGCTTCCACTCATGCCCCCTGGTTGTTCCCCCTCTTTAGTCTGAACATCTCTTTGGCCGCACCCTTGTTTATTCCTTTTACATATTTGAAGACCCCTATCATGTACCCCCTGTCTCTCCTCCAGTGAATACAGCCCAACCTCTTCCACCCTTTCCTCACAAGGCCTCCCCCCATGCCCTGAATCATCCTGGTTGCCCTCCTCTGAACCCTCTCCAGCAGTGCTATGTCCTTCTTGAGGTGACAGTGCTACGTCCTTCTTGAGGTGAGGTCTCCAGAACTGCACACAGTACTCGAGATGCAGTCTGACCAAGACATTATACAGAGGGAGAATCACCTCCCTCCACCTGGGCGTAATCCCCCTGGCTATGCAGCCCATTAACCTGTTTGGTTTTGCCGCAGTTCTTCTGCAATTTTCAGTGTTATTCATTTTGACGTCTATCACCACCCCCCCAGATCCCTCTCGCTCGATGTGGCTTGCAGTGTGACCCCCAGGGTGTATACATGGCCAGGGTTTCTGACCCCAAGATGCAGCACCCTACACGTCCCTGAATTAAACCTCAGTCCCCACCTCCTTGATCACCCCTCCAGGGTATCCCGGTCCCTCTGGACTGCCTCCCTCACTTTGTCCCCTTCCGCCAGTGCTCCCAGTTTTGAGTCATCTGCAAAGAGACTCATCCTACTCTAACTCCCCTCCCCATATCCGAGACATATGCTTTGCACAGGAGTGGCCCCAATACTGATCCTCAGGGGACCCCAGTGATGACCTTCCTGGGGAAGAAGACTATCCCACCAACCACTACCCTCTGTATTTACCCCATTAGCCAATGTTCTGCCCATCTGAGCAACTGCCCTCCCACTCCCATCCCCTCCAGCTTTGTTAGCAGCCCAGTGTGTGGTACCAAGTCAAATGCCTTACTGAAATCCAGGTATAGGACGTCCACCGGCCTATGTCAGTCCAGGGTCACTGTCACTCAGTCATAAAAATCTATGAGGTTGTTCTGACATGATCTCCCTGGTATGAAACCGTACTGTTTGTCATCCAGGTGCCCCAACCTCTCCAGCTGCCTCCCGAGCCTCTCCTTGATCATGCCCTCCATTACTTTGCCTTCCACAGATGGCAGGATGACAGGCCTATAACTCCCCATCTCCTTTCTAGACCCCCTTTGTGGATAGGCACCCCATGAGCCACCCTCCAATCCTGAGGCACCCATCCTGTCTGTAGAGAGGTGTTAAAGAGTGCAGCCAGTGGAGCTGCTAGCTCATCCGCCAGTTCCTTCATAACCCTCGGATGCAGCCCATCCGGCCCCAGTGCCTTATCAGTTTTTAGCATCTGAAGGGCCTCCCTCACCCTATCCACTGTGAGTTCTCCCTCCCAGTCCACCAACTTATTTGACCTTCCCTTCCCTTCTAGACTTGGCCCTGCCTGAACACCCTCCTCTTTCAGTCCTCTAGACTCCATCTGACCTCTCAACTCTGCTGGCTCCCCTTCCCTCCCATCTGGCTGAAGGATCCCCCACCTCCCTTCATACAAATCAAGGCAAAGTACTCATTTAGCACCTCTGCCTGTTCCCCCACCTCCTGAGCCCATCCCTCCCCAGTCCTAATCCTGCTGATCTGTGCCCTCCCTTTTCTCTTCTCCCTTATGTATCTATAGAATCCCCCCCCCGGATATCCCTAGCCAGGTTTTGCTCCATCCTCACCTTGGTTCCCGTCACCACTCTGGTGACCCTCCTTACCATCAATTCGTACTCATCCCTCTCCCTATACCCCCTAGAGCACTTAAAACGTGCATAGGCAGCCTATTTATCCCTCACCACCTCCTGCACCTCCCTGGTCCATCAACACGGCTTGTTGGCTCTACCAATCTTATGTCTTACTTTTGTACAGGACCTAGTAGCTCCTGCACCCCCTTCTTAATGGTGTCCCACATGCTACCAGCATCCATGTCCAGTCTAATCTTGTCCAAGCTCCCCCGTATTATCCTACCCATGCCCATGAAGTCCACCCCCCTGAAGTCTGCTACTACTGTAGTAGTGTGGTCATCCTTCCCCCCCAGATACAGCAGAAACCAGACCGTGGTGTGGTCACCACCTGCCAGTGGGCTGCACACCTCCAGGCCCTTTATCTGGTCACTGTCTGCTAGGACAAGGTCCAGTATCCGCCCCTCCCTAGTAGGTTCACCCACCTGCTGGACCAGGAAGGCATCCTGAAATACATCCATCAGTCTCTATTCCCTGGCCACAGAGGATGTCATAGTGTCCCAGTCTGCCCCTGGCAAATTAAGGTCACCCATGACCACCACCCTTCCCTTTCCAAGGTCACAGTGACCCTTGATGTTCTCAACTAGTTTGTTCTTCAATGCCTCTTCCATCGTGGGGGGTCTGTACACCACCCCTATTTTCAATCTTTTATCTCCCCTCATTTTCAGGTTACCCAAATTGCCTCCACTCCCCTACAGCCTCCTCCACGCCACTAACCACTATGTCATTTTTAACTATCAGCACTACACCCCCTCCTCTTCCCTCTCTTCTATCCTTCCTGAATATTTTGTAACCCTCCAGGTTTAGGTCCCAATCATTTTTCTGGGTGGCCCATGTCTCAGTAATTGCTGCCACATCCGCTGAGCCTTCAAACAGCATTGCCTGGAGCTTGAGCATTTTATTGCCCATGCTCCTAGCATTGATCAGGACCATCCTCCACCTCGGCTCCTCTCCCTTCTCCAGTCATCTTGGCCCTGTGCAATCCCTAGTCACCCTTTCCTGCACAGTTCTCGATGGATTTGCAATGCAGTCACATGCCCTCGTTTTGTGCCCTAGACCTGGCCTATATAATGTGTAGTATATTGTCTTCTTCCATATTATTGTGGTATAGACTTGACATGGACACCAAGTTCTTTCCAGGTGAGGAAGGGTGTAACCTCCCTACAAAAGGGGGTTCACAAAAGTCTTCCTTGGGCTTGCCTAAATGGCCACTGCCAGGCTGGTGTTCTGTGTCCTAGCAATTTAAAAGTGTTTGCATGCAAGTGCCCTGTTAACCTCCATGCCTGTCTCTTTAAGAACTGCCTATTTGACAGTGTATAATTGATCTGGGTAGGGGCCGAGTAGTTTCAGGCTCGAGTCCCGCCCGGACTGCAGTATTGTCGCTCCAGTCTGCCATTGCTATCTGTGCAGAGAGAGCCCTTCAAGGACCTGTGACTGTTAGCTGTTTATCTGCTTTATTAATAATGATATTGTGGTTTGTTTAACCTGCCTTCCTTTGCAGCATGGACATTTCCTTATTGCACCACCATCTTAGTTCTGGACTGGGAGTTTGGACCAATCAGTACCTTTGGGGACCCTACGATGGAGTCTGTCCCCAAGGGGTCTTGTGAGAGTGAATTTCTGTAGGAATTGTAGTTTTTACACTTTGGCACCTAAATGGGCCTGGAGGGAGAGCTCTAACTAGGACAGACACATAAATCAGCCAACTGAACCTTTTGGACCCAAAAGGAAGTCCCCGGTGCTGCCTGCAGCAGAAGTCAGTCTGGAGTTAGAGTTTGAAGAGTGAACAGCTCTAGTGATTCAAGCAGCTGCTCCTGTGCAGTGCGCAGGGGAAAACCGTCAGGAAGGCTGTGTTTGGCCTGCCTGCCACCATCCTCCCTAGTGAAGAAAGTCTGCTTAAACTTTTGGACTTTATCCAAAGTTGCTGTGCTTGTGACAAGAATCCTGAATTGTGACGAATTGAATTTTCCTGAAGTGGACCAAAGATTTGCCTTTGTGCGATCTGCCTGTCAGGACTTGGGACTACCGCAGAGCATACGGTTTGCGCAGAGACACTGTGAATTGCAACCGGACTGCCATCCGAACTGTGGTATTTACTTGCTTTACTATAAGTGTGCCGATTGTAGACTGTGGGTCACAATTTGGTTCCCCACTTTGATTAATTTATTTGTACAAGTCGGATTTACAATCTTTGAGTCAGGGGACTCATTTACAAAGGCACCTCGTCTCAGGGAGGGCAAGACAGTAGAACATTGTGCAGATATAACATTGGACAACATTACAGGTGCAGGCATTGAACACAGAATACACTTAGTTACATGTTGGTTTGTGTCATGCTGGCTGGAAACTGCATCTAGCACTTACCGGACTGAATCCGCATTAATCTCTAACAGGTCTGGGCCTCAACAACTCGGCCCAGACAGCTGCACACACCACAGAGAAATCCATCGGCAAGAGACCAGTCCAGGGATCAGCCCCCCACTCAACATCATGAACAGGAATGACACCACTGTGAATCGTGTGGGCCCTACTTCTCCTGGCAAACCAGCAAGGCATTCTGAAGTCTCCATTTCATCAGTCCTGTGTCCTGTACTGGGTAGCGTGAGTAAATACCAGGGTAGCTCCCTGCAACAACAGCTCAGTCAAAGTGTGTCATCTGATTTAATTGTTTTGCTTGATTATCATGAACTGAGCCACCTGGCTCCGGATTACAAATTGTGGGTTACTGTGCATGACCATTACTTTCCATTAATAGAGCCCCAACCAGCTGCAAAGCCGGCCTGCCCAGGGCAATGCTTCAGGCTAGCCTACCTCAACAACTGGGTACCA
Source organism: Neoceratodus forsteri (assembly GCA_016271365.2). Lineage (NCBI taxonomy): Eukaryota > Metazoa > Chordata > Ceratodontiformes > Ceratodontidae > Neoceratodus > Neoceratodus forsteri. Next base: position 31,992,952 of record JADMNL010000035.1, read on the forward strand.
AGAGTGTGTGTGTTACTGTGTTTTTGGACTCTAAAGTACATGCCATGTAGCCTGATTAAATCAGTTGCTAAACCAATCAGCCAGATTACACCCCTTCCTTGTCCATGCCCCTTAAATAAATCGGATCTGAATCTTTTTGCACATAAACTAGTTGTGGTGTACCTCTGTATAGATAACACTGTGATACTGTTGGTTGCTGTGTTTAACCTTATTTTACGGGGGTCTCCAGGGCTGAGCCAGCTGAACCAGCCCTGTTGGTAAGTGCAACAAGTGTGGGGTTAAAATTGTCAGGGGTAAACTGCAATTGTGTGTGTTGTGAATCATTTAGGCCAGCAGAGGGAAAAGAAGAGGGTAACAGTGCCCCTGAGGGCTGTACCCAGGTCAGCTATGCTACCACTAACCATTGGAAGCTGAGGGTGGGTGAAGGGTCTTACTCTTGGGAACCTTAAGATCACATTTCCTTACTTTCTACACTTTAACCCTAATGGTGCATTAACATTTTTTGCAATGAATTTCCTTACTTTTTCAGATAGTATAATAGTATCCTTATTTTACGGTGTGAGAGCAGGGTCCTTTGGACCCTGCCCTTCCATCCCTCCATTGAGATAGAACATCAGTATCCTTGATACACTATAACAGCATCCTTATTTTAAAGTGGGAGCACAGGGTCCTTTTGATCTTACACTACCATCTCTCCTTTAAGACAGCATAACATTATCCTTATGATACAGTGGGACCGCAGGGCATCCCTCCAATGATACAGTATAACATCATCCTAATGTTAGGGTGGGAGCACAGGGCCATTTGGACCCTGCACTCCCATTTGTGCAAATTACATAACTAGCGCAAGATGGTATCCTGTGATATAGGCAGACCGCAAGTGGGTGCCTGCCAAAACAGCGACCCACTTGTAGCGACTGCCCCAATGGCAAGGGTGTGGGGTTGGTGACCAGATAGGGAGGGTTCGTAAAATGGCAATGGGATATCGTGCATGTATATGCATGTGAGAGGGGTGCTAACATGCCAAGTGAGGGGCTGAAGGGTCTGTGAGGGGTGGTGCTAGAGGTTGCCACCGAGCTGGTGTTGTGGCATGGTGGGGTGGGTGCTGGCCTGGAGTGATAGGGATGTAGGGTTCAAGACTAGGTGCTGGTAGGGTTTTTTTGCGCCCGGCCTGAGCTAGGAGGGTTTGTTTTTGCAGGAGGATGCACCCCCCTGACATGCACCCCCCTGGAGTTGAGAATCTAAATTTAAGAGTGTGTGGGGGGGGCAAAGTGCCCCACGGGGAGCGAGGGGAGCAGCCCACCCATAAAAGTAAAAAAACATGATTTTTGCACTGCTTTCACTGGCACCGGTATTCCACATTGCCGAAATTGAATTTTGACGATGTCGAATTGTGATAATGGCATTTAGCTTTCCGAATTCACCCTCATCACATGGGACCACACAAGATACTGTTGCATTTTGCACAAATTATGCAATCTACACAAAATACAACAGTATCTTGTCAAAGTTATGTAACTTGTGCAAATTACAACTTTCATGCCTGACAGTATCTTGTTCAAGTTATGTAACGTCCGCGAATTACAAATTTCCTGTCTGACATCTACTCTTTCCCGTAGGAAATAATGGGAAATTAAAAGTTTAATAACTTTTGAAAGGATTCATATTTGTTCAACAAACCTTCAAAAAGCAAATCTCTGAGGAAAAGGCTTTCTACCCTGAACATTTCTGACCACTACCTAAAGCCATTTCTGAGACACAGGTGGACAAAGAAATGAAAAAAAAAACTGATAAATTTAGGATTTTTGGATGCTCTGTATCTCAAAACCACAAACTGATTCACACAAAATTTAACACTTCCGGAGACCTTTCACTAGAGATTGTTCATGCTAAATGTTGTGCACATCCAAGAAATGGTTCCATATTTAACATGTATTTTGCACAATTACATAACCTGCGCAAGATACTGTTGTATTTTGTGCAAATTACGTAATTTGCACAAAATACAACAGTATCTTACGCTAGTTATGTAACTTCTGCAAATTACAACTTTTGTGCCTGACAGTATCTAACGCAAGTTATGTAGCTTGTGCAAATTACAACTTCCGTACTGACATATGAATTTTCCCATAGGAAATAATGGGAAATTAAAAGTTTAATAACTTTTGAATAGTTAATATTGTTGCACCAAACATTGAAAGGGTACATCTGTGAGGTAAAGTCTTTCTATCCTGAAAATTTCATATCACTACCTAAAGCCTTTTCTGAGATACAGATGGACAAAGAAATGTAAAAAAACACTGGTAAATGTAGGATTTTTTGACACTCTGTATCTCAAAAACCACACATTCAAATCACACAAAATTTGGAAAATCAGAAAACCTACCCGAGCAATTATGCATGCAAAATGTCATGCAAATCCATTGAAGGGTTGCAAATTTATTAAGGTGCAAAGTATTCATAACTGGATAACAGTGTGCGAAAAGTACATTCACTTTCATTATACATATACATTTTCCCATAGGAAATAATGGGAAATTAAAAATGTAATAACTTTAGGACTTCCGGTTGCATCACGACCCGAATGGTGGCTTAGCCCCAATGCTCCTTCATGCCGGGGTGATAACCAGAGACAATCGGTAGCCATTCGTTGAAGATCTGGATCATCTGACATTAGACACTACATGTAGAACATATCGGAGGATGGGGAAATCCAAAAACAAAAGAGTTTGGGACTCCAGCATGCAATTCAGTGAGGCAAACAACTACACGGCCTATCAGCCTGGCCATGTCCCGTTCTTCCATACTTACGGCATCGGCCCATGAAGAGGACTCAGGCTCAGATTCTAACTCTAATTCAGCATCTACCTTTACTAAGGTGGACGGGAACCACATGCTTAAAATTTTGCACCGCACTGATGACAAAATCACAGGGCTGCAATCTGACTTTAAAAAATTGGAAGCCGTACTGTGAATGTGGAGGCCCACATAGACACTATCAGCCCTGAGCATATGGCCTATGGGCACTCATTGGCCTATCTTTACCTTAGGGAAAGAGAACTAACCCTTAGAGCCAAAGATGCGGAGTCGAGAGCAAGGCACAAAAATATCCAAATCTCAGGTTTACCTGAGGGCACTGAGCAAGTGGACATGGCAGCCTACATAGATTCCTGGCTCCACCAGGATCTTAATTTGTCAGAAGACTTCAAGCTGGGCATTGAACATGCTCACCGTTGAGTGGCTCCCAAGCCCAAACCCGGAGCCCCCCCCCCGTGCCATCCTAGTCAAATTTCTAAAGTACACCACAAAAGATAAAGTTTTACGACGAGCCTGGAGCAAGAAAAACCTCAATTTTGATGGCCATCATGTTTATATTGATCAGGATTTCCCCCCATATGTGATGCTCAAGCAGAAAAAAGTATTAACTGTGGTCAAATCGCTCAGGGAAAAGGGACACAAAGCTTTCCTACACTACCCAGCTAAATTGTGACTTCAAGATGCTGAAGGGATCCAAGTGTTTGATACCCTACTTCTAGCGACCCCTAAATTAAACACCCTTGGGGTCCCAGTACCAGACACTAGTGGACAGCAAGCTGATCTGGAAATTGAGGAGAGACTGCGGCAGATAGCACCGGGAGGTAAGAAACTTGATAAAAGATGTGTGGATACCCTTCTCCCTCTCCACGCAGATATGGCCAAATGGCTGGTCCCAAAACACCTAAATAAATGAATCTACCACATATACTCGTGTATAAGCCAAGTTTTTTTAGCTACTTTTTCATTTCAATTTATAGTACCTTGGCTTATACATGAGTCAGCCCAGAAATGGAAATAGAGCTCCCTTCTGAACCACCTTCAGTAAAGTTGTGTGTGGTGCCCTACAGGGGTTAGATGCAGCAAGGGAGACAGAAGCAGCAAAGGACCTGCATTTTCAGTAATGTTTCAGTCAGTGTTGAGAGCGAGGGAGAAGTGCGCTGGGAGGCAGAGACACCAGTGAAGACAGCCGGACTTGCAGCAAAGTGTGTGTACACAGTAATCAGCACAACATCACCCACCACCGATAAACTCCTGTGGCTCACTGCTCTGACTCCATCCTCCAAACCAGCAGCACTACTCAGTCAGCCAGGAGGTAGGAGGACAATGAAGATGTGTTGTGTGTGTGTGTGTGTGTGTGTGTGTGTGTGTGTGTGTGTGTGAAAGACAGGAGTTAACTTGGGATTCTTGGAAGTGGTGTGGGAGGGAGAGTGGCATATTACTGGTGCAGCACTGGCGGGACTCGAGTCGGGAGTCAGGACTGATGGATTAATTGATGGTTAAAAACAGATTGGCTTATACATGGGTCACAGATGTTTCTTTACTTTGAACTGTGACATGGGGGTGTCGGCTTATACGTGAGTTGGCTTATACTCAAGTATATATGGTACCTTCTGTTGTGAAGTGGAGCTCCATTTGTTTTTGGACAGCCTGCAGGATTGAGTCACAGGGGACTGGATGATTGTTTCTATGTTTCTAAAATCCAAAATCCAGCCATAGAATTTGATGGCAGATAAGGACCGCTTGGCCCACCCAGTCTGCCCATTCCCTTACCTGATAGATAAGCTGCAGATCCTAGTTAACCAGCAGCCTACTTCTTCCTACCCCCAACCCCTAGAATTGCCTTATGACTGTCCCATGCATGCTTGAATTCCACCACTGTTTTTGACTCCACAACCTCCTCTGGAAGGCCGTTCCATACATCCACAACCCTCTCTGTGAAAAAATACTTCCTTAAATTACCTCTGAGCAGCCCCTTCTATCTTCAAATTGTGCCCCCTTGTTCTTGCACACCTCTTTTTTTGAAAGATGCTACCCTCTTGGACTTTGTTGATTCCCTTGAGGTACTTGAAAGTTTCTATCATGTCCCCCCTCTCCCTCCTTTCCTCGAGGCTATACATATTAAGCTCCTTAAGTCTCTCTTCATATGTCTTCCAGTGCAGATCCTGCACCATTTTAGTTGCCCTTCTCTGGACAGCTTCCATCCTGTCTATGTCTTTGTGGAGATTGGGTCTCCAGAACTGCACGCAGTACTCCAGATGGGGTCTCACCAGCTGTCTGTACAGAGGGATAATAACTTCTCTGTTTTCTACTGGTGATGCCTCTCCCTATGCATCCCAGTGATCCCCAGCCCTCCTTGCTGCCCTCTCACATTGCTTGCCCACCTTTAGGTCATCTGATATGACTACCCCCAGGGTCTCTTTCCATTTTTGTTGTTGTTATTATCTCACCCCACATTGTGTACTTTTCCTCTGGGTTTTTGTTTCCCAGGTGCATTACCTTGCACTTCTTAGCATTGAATCTAAGCTGCCACACATTTGACCATTCCTCTAACCTTGCCAAGTCCCTTCTTATCCTTTCCACTCCACCTTGTGCATCAACTCTGTTGCAGATCTTTGTGTCATCTGCAAAGAGACATACTTTTCCTTCCAGTCCCTCTGCAATGTCGCTTATAAAGACATTGAAGAGGACCGGTCCTAATACTGAACCCTGCAGTACCCCACTACTAACCCTTCTTTTTTAAGAGTGGACTCCATTTACTATACTCTCTGTATCCTATTCTCCAGCCAATTCTTTACCCAGGCTGTCATCTTGGGACCCACTCCAGGTTGGCTAACTTGTATATTAATCGTTTGTGTGGGACTGTGTCAAATGCCTTGCTAAAATCTAGGTAGGCCATGTCCACAGCCCTCCCTGATCAACTACTTTGGTCACCCAGTCAAAGAAATCTATCAGATTTGTCTGGCATGACCTTCCACTGTGAATCCATGCTGCCTTGGGTCCTGTGCCCTCTGGCCTCTAGATACTCAACAATTCTTTCCTTCAAAGTAATTCCATCATTTTCTACCACTGAGGTTAAACTAACAGGTCTGTAGTTTCCTCTTCTGCCTTGCTCCCACTTTGTGAAGGGAATCACATCTGCCCTTCTCCAGTCCTCGGTACCACCCCATCCTCCATGATTTGTTAAAGAGGGTAGTCAGTGGTGTCACTAGTTCTACCTTAGTTCTTTTAGAATTCTGGGATGAATCCCATCAGGCCCCATTGCTTTGTCCACCTTCAGTTTTAAGAGTTCTTTCAGAACCCTTTCTTCTGTAAATGGCTGGTATCAACTTCTGTATCCAGAGTGTTTCTGCTGTTTGTTTTAGGTACTCGCCTCTTCCTTTGTAAATCCTGAGGAAAATATTTGTTTAGTATCTCTGTCTTTTCACAGTCACCTCTGCCCACCCTCCCTCCCTTTATTAAGCCTCACTATCCCTCCCTTGGTCTTCCTTCGCCCCCTGATGTACCTATAAAGGTTTTATCCCCTTCTTAACTGAGTTGGCTATCTTTTCCTCAGTTTGGGCCTTTGCCATTCTGACTGCCTTCCAGCTTCCTTTGCTTTAACTGATACAGTTCTCTGTCCTGTTCCTTCTGTGATTCCTTGTACTTCCTGAATGCTTTCTTTTTCTCTTGAACCTTCACTGCCACTTCCTTTGAGAACCATAGTGGTTTCTTACCTCGTTTCATTTTGTTTATTTGCTTTACACAAAGGCTTGTTACCTCTGTGATGGCAGTTTTTATTATTCCCATTGTTCTTCCACCTCCTTCCTGCCCATTTGCTAGTGCATTCCTAGGCACTCACCATTTTGACAAAGTCAGCCCTCCTAAAATCCAGTACCTTTGTCTTTGTATGGCTTGACTCTGTTGCTGTTTTATTGTGAACCATACTGTTCGATGGTCGCTAGTTCCCAGATGGCTTCCCACTTCTACATATGTGATCCTCTCTTCATTTCCATTTGAGAGAACCAGGTCTAGATTGCTCCCTCTCGGTGGGCTCCAATACTAGTTGTCTAAGGCATGCTCCTGGAGGGCATCTAGAATAACCTCTTCGAAGTGGCTGCTGCAACTGCACTCCAGTTAACATCTGGCATATTCAGATCACCCATCAGTAATATCTCCCCTTTTTCTGCCATTCTAAGTATACTTTCTATCATTTCCTTGTCCATTTCCTCCCCCTGAGAAGGGGGTCTGTATACAACCCCTGTGCGGATTGTGGTGCCATTGCCGGTCTCCAAATTTACCCACAGTGCTTCTTCTCCTCCCTGTTTACCCTTTTGTTCTGTTACTTTGATTCCTTCCCTTATGTAAAGAGGTACTCCTCCTCCTCTTTAACCCTCCCTGTCCCTCCTGTAGATAGTGTATCCTGGTATGTTTACGTCCCAGTCATGGTTTTGTGTGTACCATGTTTCTGTGACTGCCATGATATCCAGATGTTCCTCCTCCATCAAGGTGACTAATTCAGGAAGCTTGTTACTCAGACTATGGGCATTGGTACTCATTGCTCTCCATTTTGTGGCAGAATCTTAAGGAGGGGAACTGGGCAGTAAGGAGTGGTTTCCAGGATTCTCATTTCTGTGAGGACCACCTGGTCCTTTCTGACCCTTACCTGGGCTTTGGCTCATAGACCACAAGAACAGTTCGCAGATGGACTACATTGACTGTACTTATACTCCCTGGGACACAATCAGTTGACAGCGGAGCATGTGCAGGTACTTTTTGACTTTCTTAACAGCCTAAGTTATTTACTTTTTTGGTTTGAAATCTTGAGGATCCAGCTTCCACCGGTGTTGGAAGTGACCAGTTGCCAAGGTTTTATGACCAGTGGCCAAGGTTTTAGTGACCAGTGGCCAAGGTTTTATACAAGTTTACCAACAACAACATTTATATATATAGTTGGCTAACCAAAAGGTTGAGAAGATAGAAAAGATGTAAAATGGCTAGTGCAGAGGTTGCAAGTGGCTAGTGAAGGGCTGCAAGTGGCTAGCAGATAACTACATGATATCACCATGTAAATTAAATGTATGTTGGTGCCTAAGGTTTGCCAGGTAGTCAAGGCCCTATAAATGATACTTTTAAATATAGTGCAGTGGTCTAAGGCACTGAACTACAAATCTGGTGACATCCAGCAGACCAGATCTGGGTTTGAATCCCACAGCTTTCACTTGCATACTGTGTGACCCTGAGCAAGTCACTTAACCTCCTTGTGCTACCAGGTTGCGCCTGTAAAAAAGCTTTCAGCTTAGTGTGCTATACCTGGTTAAACACCAAATAAATAAAATAAATAAGTAATGATTAGGAACAGATGTTTTAAGCAAAATTAGCTTTGATCTGCTCAAGCAGAAATACTTTGTACAAAACCTATCTTTCTGTGACCTAAAAGGTCATGGTCAAGATAAGAGGCAGCTGCTTCAGCAACCAGTGTCTAGCCTTAGCTGTTACAACTCCTCATCTCATGATAATTACTTGTGTTTAAAAAAATATGTATAACAAACAGCTGATAAGAAATAATTATATCCTTGTTTTGGCCACGATCTACTAAAAGACCTTCTTTTTTTGCAGTTTTAAGCAATTTATTTTAAATAGAGTAAAAGCCCTTTTCTTTTTGTTTCCTATCTCCTAAAGCATGTTATTTGTAATGAGGTAAAAGTTCCCCACCATCCAAGGGTGATGATAAACAGAACTCCCCTGTCTTGACAAAGTGTCAAATTTATCTTATGACCAAGTTATTTTATGGCCTATGTACTTTCGAAACCTTGTCTTATGATGTTATTAAATTACATAGTGTCTAGGCTAAAATTTGCTGTAGCAGTTTTGGAAATTACCACTATGCATTTTTGATGTAAACAATTTGGGTATAAATACAGGACCTGGGTGTCATGTCCAGTATCTCTTCGAGAGGAAAGAAGTCAAAAGATCTGACTATCCATAGCGCTTGAAGGATACAGAGAGAAGGGGAGTATATTTTCATTTTCTCTGAAAACCTGTAGCCCTGTAATACAGATATTGCTAGCTGTTTAGGTTGCATTTTAGAAACACCCCAATGGGACTGCCCCATTGGCTGTTTAAAATTAAATTGTAATAGGTACACCCAGGTAGTAGCAGGCTATCTGATGCCTAGAAATAATGTTTCCCTAAGCTTAAATGTTTCTAATGTTTATAAATTATGTTAGAATGCACCTCTTTCTGTAAATTAGGAATATTCATCCTGTTAGGGTGCATCTTTATTGTTACAATAGAATTTTTCTGGTTAGTCTTGTTGATACTATACCAATAAATTACAGCTAATTTGGCAAAGAATACAATGTGGTGACTTTATTGAATTACTGAGAATTACCAACCAGGAACCTGTATTGTGTAGCCTCACAGTCTCAGTGAGGAATATATGGTTTATTTACACTGGGAGCAACGCTCGCTACCTTGATCTGCATGTCTCCTGATGAATACTCCCTGTATCCTATCTGCTATTTTAAGTCAAGCATTTCAGGACTGGATATGATGGCTAAAGTACTTCAGAAAGACTAAGGCTTTCTCATGGGATTATGCTTAAATAATCGGAGGATTCATGCACAATACTTTAGTTTTATTTTAAGAGGGAGGAGGGGCTAGTTGGTTACTCTCCCCTCGTTAGTATTTAGTCACATCGCAGGGCAAAGGCAAGGTCACCACAAGACATGTACAAATGTTCTCCATTGTGTTCCAGGGACCTATAATAATCTTTTGGGATGGTTTAACCGTTTTTCATTTTTTAAGGATGCACATATCTAAATCTTACTGGCGGGAGGCTAACTGCAGCCACCAATTCCTATAGTCCAGACAGGAAAGGAGGGTTAGAGACTGCAGATGCAGGAGACTATCCTTCAGCACAGCCAGTACTTTACTCCACTGTCCATGTGCCCCAGGGAGTACTCTCTTGGAGCCGCATACCCCCTTGGGAGGTACCCGAAACTCATCCGCAGGGCCCTGTGGATAAGGCGTGAGATTACTTCACACCAGCCCCAATTCAGGGGACCCAAATTTGTTCCATGTTTGGACTTTCTATATATTCTTACCTTACTCTGAAGTTTAAACAGAGCACTGTTCTTTTTTTGTATAGGTTTTATATATCGCTTTTCTCTCTTTTTATTGAAGCCTGGGATGGGTGGGGGAGGACAGTAAAGAACATTACATAGCCTTTCTAATGGGTACCCTTAACATCTGCACTATTAATTTCAAGGGTATTAATAATGTAGTGAAAAGAACAAAAATTCTGCAAGTGTTACATAGAGTTGGCTGTGACATTGGATGTTTGCAAGAAACAAAGTTATCCAAGGAGGAGCATGGGAAATTGAGATGGATGTGGGTGGGGGAGGTTCATGCTGATTTACACCCCACCTCTGCCAAGGCAGGCACGGTGATTTTCAACAGGAGGGGTTTCCCGTTCAAGGTTATGGGGTGTCAGACCGAGGGTAATGGTTGCTGGGTAATACTATCAGGGAAACTGAGAGGTACCCCCATGCACATTGTCTCTGTTTATGCACCTACCCCCTCCTCAGGACCATTCTTTATTTCTCTATTTAACTGTCTTGATTCTCTTCCCCCTCCTGCATTGTGTATGCCGGGGGACTGGAATGCAGTTGAAAACTGTACTTTAGATAAATCTCCTCCACACAGAGGGGGTCCCATGGGCACATCCAGACTTTTGAAAACCCTAATAGAAGAAAGGGAGATGGTGGATATATGGAGGTGACACAATCAGACTGCCCAGGACTATACCTTTTATGCCCCAGCATCTCAGTCATATTCCAGAATAGACCATATTTACAAGTTTAAGATGGGAGCCCATTTGTTTCAGTAGGTGGCCATTCACCCGGTCACCTTCTCTGATCACTCAATTGTGCAAGTACGCATACAGTGGAGCCCTAGGTTGGGACAGGGAAGCTGGAGGTTTGATCCTGGCACGCTGGATGATAGGAATCTTGTTCAAAAGATAAACGATACAATATTACATTACATTGAGGAAAACAGGGAGACCGATTCAGCCCTGAAATTCATTTGGGATGGCCTGAAAGCAGTTCTCAGAGGGACATATATTAGTTACTCAGCACTTCAGAGTAAGTGACACAAAGCTAAGGTTGCAAAAAACTGGGAGGAAATTAATAAACTACAGTACAAGTCACATTAATCTGTTATGCCAATGAATTGCTTTAGCATTTCTGATTGAGTTGAATAAGTGTTGCTGTATTCAGTACAAACCCTGGCACAAACTGTTTCTTAAGTTTCAACTCAGTTTTGCATTGCATTCTGATTTGGCCTCAGGTGCATTCCAACTGAGTAGCAAAAACATTTTATAAACATTGCTCTTGAGCTGATTAAGTGTTGGAAAACAATGCAGTATGAGTTGCCAATGCATTGCCAACTGTAAAAAAAACAATGCTAAACCAACTCATTGGTGGGACAGTTTAATGTGATTTGTACTGTAGAGGTAGAACATAAAGTTTCAAGGGACCCACAGGTGCTATCCAGACTAAGGGTAGACAGGGAGGAGCATGATCAGTTACTGACCCGCAGGGCCCTTAACTCTTTACGTTTTACCAATCAAAAGTACTATGGGGTGGGAGAGCAGGCAGACTGCTGGCCCTACAGCTCAAAAAGCAGGAAGCAGAGAGATATATCACCAAGGTAAAATCCCAAGGAACCCCTGGCTTATGGGTAACTAAGCCAGACAAAATAGAAGGGGAATTTGCTAATTATTATAAATCACTTTATGGGAAGGAAAGAGTAGTAAATCATGAACACCAGATCTTAGAGTTCCTGGATGGGGTGGAGCTTCCTGCCCTGACAGAGGAACAAAAGAGTGCACTCGAATTCCCCTTTACTGAGGAGGAAGTGCTAGCAGTGATTAAAACCCTACCAACAGGCAAATCTCCTGGCCCTGACAGCTTTTCAGCTGAATCTTATAAGAGGTTGCTCGGGAGCTTGTGTGGTTGTTGACAAAAGTCTGCAATGCTGCACATGACCTGGGGGCTGCGCCAGACTCGTGGGAGGAAGCCTTAATCTCCCTCATACCTAAACAAGGTAAGGACCTTACCGAGAGCGGGAGCTACAGACCAATATCCCTCCTAAATCATGATGTTAAGATATTCACAAAATTGATTAGCAATAGACTACAGACCATCATCCCCTCCCAAATTCACTCAGACCAGACCGGATTCATACCCAGCAGACATATTCAAGATAATATTCACCTGCTCCTCAATGCCATCTCTGAAGCAGATTCCCCTCCCCCCAGGTACCACAAATGCGGTCATAGCATTAGATGCAGAAAAAGCCTTTGACAGGCTTGATTGGCTTTTTTTAAAACATACATTACAAAAATTAGGCTTTCGTGAGAAATGTATGCAATGGATGACTAACCTCTATAAACATCCAAAAGCCCAAGTAAGGGTTAATGGTGAGAACTCTCTTTCTTTTGCCATAGAGAGAGGAACCAGGCAGGGCTTCCTGCTTTCTCCCCTCCTCTTTGCCATTAGTATGGAACCCCTGGTGGCTTGGGTCAGGCAATCTGGGGACTATAAGGAGATTAAAATGGGGGAGGAATTGTGGATCTCACTTTATGCGCATGATACACTGTTTTGTATCTCAGATTTGGAAAGCTCCATTCCCCTCCTTAATACAATGCTAGCAAAGTTTGGAGCAGTCACTGGTTTTAAGGTTAATGAGATGAAGACTGAGGTGCTCCCAATCAGGGCTGATGGTCGGTCTCCTCTTCCTCAGATAGGGCAATTTAAATGGGTAAAGGATTGTTTCTGATATCTAGGGGTCTATATTCCTGGAGACATCAAAAGGCTGTACAAAGTGAACCACCCCTAGCTGTTACAGGTAGTGCAAGAAGATCTACACAGGTGGAATCTCCTCCCACTCTCTCTCTCTCCCACAGGTAGAATTGAGAGTTGTTGCCTAAACACTCTTGGTGTGTAGGGTAAATAATAATAATACAGATGCTTGTGTCTCTGATTCTGCCAAGAAACATTCGTAAACAAGCAATAAATACTAATAAAGTTTATTATACTACTTACGCCAAGCATGTGACAAAGAAAATCACAAGGGAGATGGGTTTCTCACCACTTCTCCGGAAGAATGTACATAATCTCCAGGACTGTAGATCTTAGATTGTATAAGGTCTTGTCTCTCTCCCTACTCTTCTAGAGTACTAATCTTCTAGAGAAGCTACAGTGGGTTGCAGACAACTATATGCTGCAGATAACAGCATTGCAACAGAGATTACCTCATAGTTACAGATATGAGAAACAATATGTATTGGTCCTAAGTCATTCTCCATTGGATAATGACTTAGAAAACAGAATTACTAATGAGTATCATATGAGACAGAAATATGCTTGCATTAGCCATTATAGCTTGGACAAAAGAAATGCTGACTGGTTCAAACTACATGTGGCATTTATTGATTAAGTACAGTATAAGACAAAGATATAACAAAGGCTTTCTCTCTCTGTCAGCTTGCTCAGAGACAAAGAGAACTGCTGACAGGGCTCTATTACACATGGCATATCTGCCTGAGTGTAAAACACACACTACATATAATTATATGAGAATATAAGTATACAATAATCACTGATGATCCCTCAGAGTTATCATATCAGTAATTAGGTAGATTATATATGGAATATCTATGAAAGACAAACTAATCTAGAAAAATGCATTATAGTGAGGTATAATGAATCATGCATGATCAATATTAGCATATCTCAGCAGCAAAGCACATTCCTAGCACTCATGCTTATACGATGAGTGCCCATATCTATATGTTAGTGCAAAATAGCAGTATTACAGTATAATAGACAAGAGGTACAGTGTGAGGTGTATGTAGGACAATAGGGGCATAACCCAGGCCTAACAGAATATTCATATGAATGAGTTACATGGGTTTCTATTCCTCTTTGCTGCTATCCCTATGCAATTTCTTAACCTGTTTTGGACAGGGCTAAAATCCTCTATCTCTTGTTTCCTCTGGAGAAACCACCCACCCCGTATCAGATGGCATACCCTGGGCTAGGTCTCCCAGATTTTAGGACATATTACGGGGCAGCTCAATTGGGTGCCCTGGCAAAGTTTTAGGTAGAGGAGGATCCCCCTTTATGAACTGAATTAGAAAGACCTCTGACTCCGGTGGTAAAGGTGAGAGATTTGCCACTTATGGACAGAGATGGGATCTCCAAGCTCACATTTCACAATTCATGGACACACTCCACAAAGCTGATTTGGATGGACATATATAAAAAACTCCAAATACCAAACACGTTAAGCCCTTCTACACCACTCAGGGCTTCTTTGGACTTCCCCCCACTCCAACTGGATGCAGGGTTCACTAGATGGTACACTAGGGGACTAGATAGAGTCGGCCACTTTTTTGACAAGGGAATCTTTAAATCCTTCCAACAACTAAGCTCTGAGTTCAAATTGCCAACCCAAGATTTTTTTAGGTTTTTACAGGTTAGACATGTTTGATGGGAGGGAGCTCTGGCATCAAGAAGGTAGGGCAACCGCACCCATTGCTAGGGCAGCTGGAGCATCTCCTCCAGCAGAATATTAGTAGAAGACTGATTTCCAGACTTGTGTCGATCCTGGGATGCACAAGATATCCCCTTTATCCTGGATCTGGCCTCCAAATGGGAGCAGGAAAGTGGTATTAAGCTCCAGGAGGGGAATTGGATGAGGGTTTGGGATGGGATGCATCACACCTCCACCTCCCCCACCTTGCAAGAATTTTGCTGGAAGGTTATAACTAGATTTTTCCTTAACCCCACTATTACACAACACTTTGGATCCTGTGGCACCAATCTTTGTTGGATGAGGTGTGGGGCAGAAGGCACTCACACACATATTTTTTGGACTTGTGTGAAACTTAGGCCCTACTGGGATCAAATTGAAGCTGGTTTTAGTAAGATTTTTGAAACCAGTTTTCCGATGTCCCCAGAGGTTTGGTTGTTCGGGCTAGTCCCTAAAGCGCTGTTAGCCAAGTCACAGACTTTGCTGTTCAATATGCTAGTGGGTGCAGCACTAAAGGCAATCACTAAAAGATGGCTTGACCCAAACATTCCTACAGTAGCTTCTTGGTGTGCACTCTGCTTGCAGACTAAGCAAATGGAACAGCTAATTGCTAAGTTAAGATCTCAAACTGACAGATTCAAGGCCAGATGGTTACCCTTCTTGCATTTCCAGGCCCACAGAGAGAACAAAGACATTTTGCAGATATTAGCTGACATTTCCTAATATGGAAGGTGGTGGCACCCTGTCGCACCCCTCTCATGGCCCCAAGTGGGGGCACCCTGCTCTCCCCGAGACCAGGCCTTCTTTTCTTTTCCTTTTTTTGTTTCTCATTTCTCTTTCTCTATGCTTTTTCTACTCTATACAGCAGTTACTATTTCTCTTGTTAACTTCTTCAGAACCTCCACTTGATGTGGCTGAAGTATAGTTAATTTTCTTAAATTGACACTGGTATTAATATCAAGGGAAACTATTATACTAGATATAAGTACAATTACTGGGTTTTGTGTAAATGATAGTATGT
This sequence comes from Neoceratodus forsteri, assembly GCA_016271365.2. Taxonomy (NCBI): domain Eukaryota; kingdom Metazoa; phylum Chordata; order Ceratodontiformes; family Ceratodontidae; genus Neoceratodus; species Neoceratodus forsteri. Next base: position 32,008,373 of record JADMNL010000035.1, read on the forward strand.
GGTAGATATAGGGGTGTGTGATGTCATCCTTCCTTTCTACTAGGTGTGAGGCCCTTGTGGCCAGATCATATAAAAGGTTATTCCTCACCACCTGTGAATACACAGCTGAACATTGAAACCCAGTGTCAATTTTAATTTAAAAATTGGAATATTGTCTAGAGATAAGGACACAGTGTGTAATGGTGAAATGGTCCACATACGTGAAGGCTGTACCTTCTGCTTTTCTGTTAATGAAAAATACCTTAATAAAATACTTTTTCCAAAAATGAATGTATTAACTTTAGAACAGATTAGAATTTTTTCACCAAACCTTCAAAAGGCACATCTGTGACCATAAGGCTTTCAACCCTGAAAATTTCAGACCACAACATAAAGGCATTTCTGAGATACAGGTGGACAAAGAAATGTAAAAAGATGGTAAATTTAGGATTTTCTGACAGTTTCCAACCCACAAACCACACAACGTATTTGTACAACATTCTGAAAATCAAGGGACCTACCACTGGAGATTATGCATGCCAAATTTCGTGCAAATCTGTTGAGAGGTTCCAAAGTTGTTAAGGTTCAAACTTTTGAGCTTAACATAGAAGTTTGCACTCAACCCTAATATACTCATGCTACCGGTGTGTGTGTGTGTGTGTGTATATATATATATATATATATATATATATATATTATAGGGGCGCAGTTGCACCCCTATATTTAGGGTTATGGAGCCACTTCTATGTTAAACTCAACATTTTGCGTGTTAATAACTTTGGACCCATTCAATGGATTTGCATGAAATTTGGTATGCATGGTGGGGAATGGTAGATCTCTTGATTTGCCCAATTTTATTTTGGTCAGATGTATGGTTTTGTGCACCAAAATGCTGAAAAATGCACTTTTCACCAGTTATGTGGGCAGTTTTTCAGATTTTGTCTGTGGTGCTTCGTGGCCATTGTGCAACGTGACACTCCGCTACTTGACTCATCTGAAAGAGCTTGGGTCAAGGAACATGCTGCTTTTTGTTTGGTGAAAAAATATTAATCCATTCAAAAGTTATTAAAGCTTTAAGTTCTCATTATAAGTCTATGGGAAAATTTATATGGTTATTTTGCGAAAGAAGAATGGGATTTTGGCCATCTCATCCCTCCTCACAATCAAAGAATTTGCAGACTCGAGATCAAAGAATCTTTGATCACGAGGAATTCTTTGATCATGATGGCTGCCATCTTGTTTTCAGTTTGCAGTTGGAAAAATATAAATATCTCAGCTCAGGGGGGACCTCTGAAGTAAAACTATGCTGGGTTTTGCTCAGGGGTCTTCCCTCTATCGAGCCATGCCTGTGGTTTCTTTTAAATTGGTCGAAAAATAGAGTTTTTCAGTTTTTAATTATTTGATTGTGGCTTGGTAATGATCTTTGATCGCGAGCCTGCAAATTCTTTGATCGCGAGATTCTTTGGCCACGCTCTTTGATCATGAGGGCGCGAGTAGATGGCCAGATTAAAAAAATCATTTTTCTCAGCTCAGGGGTGACTTATAAGGCCAAATGAGGGTGGGTTTTGCTCAGGAGGCTTTGTTCTATCGAGTCATGGCTATGGTTTCATGTATTTTTGTGTAAAACTTGAGTTTTAACATTTTTTATTCTTTGATTGTGAGTGTGCAAATTCTTTGATCGCAAGATTCTTTGACCGCAATCTTTGATCGCGAGGGCGCGACTAGATGGCCAGATGAAAAAATCAATTTTCTAAGCACAGGGGTGACTTATAAAGCCAAACTAGGATGTGTTTTGCTCTGGGGGCTTCATTCTATCGAGTCATGGCTGTGGTTGTGTAAAACTTGACTTTTACCATGTTTTATTCTTTGATCATGAGCCTGCAAATTCTTTGGTCATGAGCCTGCAAATTCTTTGATCACGAGATTCTTTGATCATGATCTTTCATCGTGAGGGAGGGTCTAGATTGCCAGATTTGGAGGGACCAGATATCTCAATTTTAACAATTTTTAAAATTAAATACCTTGGAAACGGTTTGGTCTTTTAACTTGAAATTTGGAGGGTGTTGACAGGATGGCCTGTATATGTGAATTATGGTGTCTATGTGTCGTACAGTACATTTTTTGTGGAGATATTGCATGGCACAGTTTACGTTTTGCAGACAGCATTTTGCATTGTGGTAGTGGCTTGAAATTTATAAGGTAGCTAGCCTTACTGCCATGGATGTACTTTTCAGTCATTAGGTGTGTAAAATGTAAACAGATGTGGGATTCTGCCACTCCATCGAATGAAAATCTCAAACTTTCAAATATTATATCCTGGAAACGGTTTGGTCTTTTAAATTTAAATTTGGAGGGTATTGAGGGGATGTCCTGTACATGTGAATTATGGTATTTAGATGTTGTAAAATTAATTTGCTGTGGAGATATTGCGTGACACACTTTATGTTTTGCAAATAGTGTTTTGCATTGTGGTAGTGGCTTCACATTTCTAGGGTACCTAGACTTACTGCCATGGAGGTAATTTTCAGTGGTTAGGTCTCTGACATGTAAACAGGTGTGGAATTATGCCACTCTGATGAATGAAACTTTGTTTTGTTTCAAGGTGGTGGAAGCGTGGGGCCATTTTCCCACTCATATGCGCTCCCACCAATACATATTATATTCAGTATTTGCACTGTTATGTTAGGCAGAAATGTGCAAGTTGGTTTAGGCCCCACACTCCCACCAACCTGCATGACTTTCTACTTTTCTATGGTTTCTCAAAAAGTAAGGAAATTCTACCTCCCTCCTTCCGAGATTGACAGATGATGGGATCTGTCATTGGTGTTGTGAGGCCTAAATGTCACCCCATTCTTCTTTACTGTGGCTTGTGAATATGATTACTCATGGAATGGGGTGACATCTAGGCCTCACAACCCCAATGACACACCTCGTCGTCTGTCAATCTCGGGAGGAGGGTGTACATGGGGGGGAGGGGGCAACCCTAAATGGCTCATTTCCTTACTTTCTGTGCTTTAATCCTAAATGATGCATTAACAAAGTTTTCTGCATAGAATATATATATATATATATATATATATATATATATATATCACACACACACAGTATATATTTATTTGTGGGGGCATGTGTGATTTGGTATTATATAAAGATATATATATATATATATATATATATGGGGTGGGAGCAATTATCAGTGTGATAACCTCAGTTATTTCGACTGCAGTGTGATAAACGGTGATGACATCACCATAGTTAAAATAAATGCCATTTATACATAATCTGCTGATGTCACCACTCACGCACTACAGCCTGCATTCTAAATGGAACTGCTTCCCAAAGCAGTTTCTGTTTCTCAATGCTACCTGCAACTAATTCAATTAGCACTGCAAAGGACACTCTCCTGTGTCCCATATTTTTTTCTGAGACTCCCAGCCCATTACTATACTGATCTCAGCTTCACTACAGCCTGCATTCTAAATGAAACTGCTTCACCAAAAAGGTACTGTTTCTCACTACTACCTGCAACTTACTCAACTAGCATTGCAAAGGACACTCATCTGTCTCACATAGTGTTTCTGAGACTCCCAGCCCATTCAGAAAAACCCACACACACTCAGTTCACGCACAGAAACAGCAGACAGCACTCAGAAACAAGAAAAGAACACAGGAAAACATAATAATATGCTCTCATCCCATTGTGTAAATAGAACACATGGGGCCAGATATTCAAAACTTTCGCTGGGCGCAAACCATTTGCACAGGGTTAGTGCGGGTCTGCTATATTCAAAAGGTCAAATAGCACATGCAGACTGCACTAGCACTGGGCAAAATTATAATGTATGTAAGGGACAAACTGAGGGTGTGTGTACATGAATACAGGCGCAATGCTATATTCAGCGAATAGTGCCATGCAAAGTGTTTTTGAGTAACTTAGCATAACACTTTGCACAGTGTGAATTACAGCCCAGGAAAAGGTAGTCCTAACTCTGGACAAACCAGCTTTGCATGACTTTGCGGCTTTGTGTGACTTTTAAACAGTTTTGCACGACCCCAACCAGTAAGTATGACACATAGAAATAAGCCAGACGGAGAGGAAACATGCTGCTCATGGAAGGCATCCCTATGATGCCATCATCTGCCACCAGTCCCCATCATGCCAGGCAGTGAGTGGTGACCCATCTCCTGATGGACACCACGGCAGTGCAGCCATACAGCACACACCTGCAGGCCACCCTTCAGTGAACAACAACAGACACCAACACACACATGCAGTGCTGTGGGCATGGAGGGTGTTGAGGGGAGGGTGTACAAGTGGCCAGGCTGCACCACAGACTGGGTGTGGCCACAAGGCTGGGACAAGCCATGCAGTGCACAAGGGCCAGCATTGGGAATACCCCAACACCAGTGTGCCTGTTTGATGGTATGTGCCCCCCCAGTCACACACCACACATTTGTGCAGACATCACAGCACACACAGCCAGCCATGTAGACGTCACTGTGAACATCCCATACCAGTGGTGCAGTATCTGTGGGTTGGACAACAGCATAACAGTAATGTCCACTGTCAGTAAACACCTGCAAGTTGTTCCCGTCCCTGTGTACAGTGCAATTGTCATCACTGTCCAACACACCATAGGCATTGCTGTGTCCCTCACACTACTGGCCCCCTTGCTACCGTAGCGTCTGCTGTGCACTGTAGCAGGAACAACAGTTTGACAATTGCATGCAGCACCACCACCACCTGTGCCTGTGCTGTGTAGTCCCCTGGGGCACAATATTCTATGCTGTACTGTACAAATGTAGCCTGCAGCTACCACCATGCACTGCCAGACTGACCTACAGGTGGAGCTCTGGCAGACCCAGCCAGCCCCTGTACTTCCAGACTGAGCTACAGGTGGAGCTGTGGGCAGATCCAGCCAGCCCCTGTACTTCCAGACTGACCTACAGGTGGAGCTGTGGGTCCCTGCAATAGCGCTGGGAAAACTGCATGCAAATCATGTCATAATGAGATGCTAATTTGGATGTTTGCCCACAGACTGCCTAAGTAGGCTCATTTGTATGTCACTTTTGAATATAGCAAAGTTTTGCCCAGGGCAAACGTGATTGCGCCAGACAAATGGCTTAGCTCTGCGCTAAACCTGCGCAAATGTGTTTGTGCCATGCAAACATTTCAGAAACATTGTACATTTTTGCACAATGTAATTTCACATGCACTGCTGCTTGCAGCTTTACTGACTCCACTCCTTTGCTAGCACACACATTGGCCGCAGAGTTTACCTTTACCTTCCTTCACGTCGCTGTGAACTGGGATGCTGTTGTGGTTTGCACTTTCTGGTTGCTATATTCAGAGCTATCTTATTCCCAGGCTATTTGTGCACTACACTCCCATCCCAGTTCACCCGGCTTCCTTAGCATGCTATATTCAGCAGGTTTAGCACCGGGGCTATCCCTTTTGAATACAGTGGGCTATTGGTTCTGAGTTAATTTAGCATGTCGGGCAGTGCTAATTTAGCCCCGGGGTAAAGTTTTGAATATCTGGCTCATGATGTGCAGATCATGTGCTATGGAAAATATTCTCAGTCCTGCTGAGTGAGCTCTGGATACTCTCACATTTGCCTTCAGCACTCGTGAGTATCCAGACTTCACTTGGCAGGAGTGAGAATATTTTCCATATCACACTCCTGTCCATCATGTATCCTCTATATATATACTATATGTATATACATACAGGACCAGATATTCAAATGGATTAAGCCTGGTGCAACTGAGTTGTGCCAGTGCAACCCCAGAAATGCATCCTGGGGCAATATTCAAAGGCAGGACTTGCGCAGCGCAAGTCCCGATGTGCCGCAGTGCAAATATAATGTATGCGGCACATCTTCAGGGGTGTGCTTATGCATATGTGGCACATCCCAATATTCAGCCCGGGATGTGTGGCACATATGCCTGCACATCCCTGGGATGTGCCGCATACCAATGCCCACAGTTGAGCCTGACAAAAATGGTTCAAATGATCACCACCCAAGCTGCTGTAAGGCACAACACAACACAGCAGCTGCCAGCCATGGGTGGCCACCCATCCATCCAGAACACCATCCACAAGCACCCATATGGACCCTTGTGGTCTAGTGGCACCCTCCACCCTCCTCATAATGGTGATTGCTAATAATATAACAGAAAGTAAACCCTGTTAGTCTAGTGGCAACCCCCTTCCTCCTGTTGCCCCGGGCACCCTATAATAAAACAGAATACCCTCCCTGGTAGTCTATTGGAACTCCCTCCATCCCAATGCTCCTATCACTCTAAAATAACACAGAACACTCACCCTGGTAGTCTAGTGGAACCCCCCATCCCCACCCATAGTTGCGATGCCTGTACATTGCTAGGTACTATTCCCTGATAGTCTAGCACTAACCCCCACCCCGCCCGTATCCCCAATCACAAGTACAAGCCCTGTAAAGAGTACCCTGGTGGTCAAGTGGCACTCCCCACCCACACAAGACCCCCTGGTCCACCCAGCTCCACCCATCAGTGGCGGGCAGCAACATACCCACTTACATACCTCCACGGCTGCCCTCCGACTGACAGTTGCAGTATGGTCTGCTATCCCATTGGTCCACAGTGTGGACCAATGGGCTTGCAGAGCATACTGTGCTAGTCAGTCACAAATATGTGAGTTAAGAAGGGGGATAAAACCTTTTATAGGTACACCAGCGAGCGTAGAAAGACAATGGGAGGGATAGTGAGGCTGAATAGAATGAACGGTGGGTGGGCAGAGGGGGACAGTGAAAAAGCAGGAATACTGAATGAATATTTCTGCTCAGTATTCACAAAAGAGGAGGGGGAAGTGCCTAATCCAATTAACAGAAGCACTCTTGATAGGGGGGTCGATCCCAGTCCTTTCACAGAAGAAAGGGTTCTGCAAGAACTCCTAAAACTGAAGGTGGACAAAGCAATGGGTCCTGATGGAATTCACCCCAGAATTCTAAAAGAATTAAGGAAGGAACTAGTGAAACCACTGGCTACTCTTTTCAATAAATCATGGGAGGATGGTGGTACCTGAGGACTGGAGGAAGGCAGATGTGATTCCCTTCACAAATGTGGGACCAAGACAGAGGCAGGAAACTACAGACCTGTCAGTCTGACCTCTGTGGTAGGGAAAGTGATGGAGTCACTTCTGAAGGAAAGAATAGTTGAGTACCTAGAGGTCAGTGGAGCACAGGATCCAAGGCAGCATGGGTTCACAGTGGAAGGTCATGTCAGATGAATCTAATAGATTTCTTTGACTGGGTGACCAAAGTAGTAGACCAGGGAGGGGCTGTGGACATGGCCTACCTAGACTTTAGCAAGGCATCTGACACAGTCTCACAAAAGATTGATAGTCAAATTAACCAGCCTGGGAGTGGGTCCAGGGTGGTAGCCTGGGTAAAACATTGGCTGGACAACAGGACACAGAAGGTAATTGTAAATGGAGTCCACTCTGAAGAAAGGAGCGTTACTAGTGGGGTACGAGGATCAGTACTGGGTCCAGTCCTTTTAATGTCTTCACTCAGTGACATTGCAGAGGGACTGAAGAAAAGTATGCCTTTTGCAGATGACACAAAGATCTGCAACAGGGTTGATACACAAGGAGGCGTGGAAAGGATGAAAGGGACTTGGCAAGGTTGGAGGAATGGTCAGACGTATGGCAGCTAGGATTCAATGCAAAAAGTGCAAAATAATGCCCTGGAAACAAGAACCCAGGGAAGAATACACAATGGGTGGGGAGGTAGTAACAACAACAAAACAGGAAAGGGACCTGGGGTAATCATATCAGATGACCTTAAGGTTAGCAAGCAATGGAGAAGGCAGTAGGGAGGGCCGGGGTATACTGGGATGTATAGGAGAGGCATCAGCAGCAGAAAACAGGAAGTTGTTATCCCTCTGTACAGACAGTTGGTGAGACCCATATGGAATACTGTGTCCAGTTCTGGAGACCCCATCTCCGGAAGAACATAGACAGGATAGAGGCAGTCCAGAGGAGGGCAACTAAATGGTGCAGGGTCTGCAAGAGAAGCCAGATGAGGAGAGACTAAAGGAACTTAATATGTATACCCTTGAGGAAAGAAGGAGAGGGGGACATGATAGAAACTTTCAAGTACCTCAAGGAATCAGCAAAGTCCAAGAGGGTAGCATCTTTCAGAAAAGAGACTTGCAAGAACAAGAGGACACAATTTAAAGATAGAAGGAGGGCGTGTTCAGGGGCAATGGAGGAAGTATTATTTCACAGAGAGGGTAGTGGATGCATGGAACAGCCTTCCTGAGGAAGTGTGGGGTCTAAAACTGTGGGAGAATTCAAGAATGCATGGGACAGACATAAGGCAATTCTTGTGGGGGCAGGAAGATATAGGCTGTTGGTTAACTAGGATCTATGCTCATCCTGTAGGTAGGGAAATGGGCAGACTAGATGGGCCTAGCGGTCCTTATCTGCCGCCAAAGTCTATGTTTCTATGTTTCTAAGTCACCGCTGATGGGGGGAGCTGGGTGGACCAGGGGTCCTGTGTGGGGGGGTTGACAATGGAGCACCAGGGTACTCTTTACAGGGCTCGTACTGGTGACTGGGGATATGGGCGGGGTTGGGGTTATTGCTAGACTACCAGGGAATAGTGCCTACTAATGTACAGGCATCATAGCTATGGGCAGGGAAGGGGGTTCCACAAGACTAACAGGGTGGGTGTTCTGTGTTCTTTTCTGGTGATTGGAGCATCGGGAGAGAGGGGGATTCCACTAGACTACCAGGGATTACTTTCCATTATATTAATAGTGATCACCGCTACAGGGAGGGAGAGGGGTACCACTAGACTACCAGGGATATTTTACACTTCTATTTCTTGTGATCATGGCTATGGGGAGAGCGGGGGGATCTGCTAGACCCCCTCTGGCAGCACCACATGCTGTTCAGGGCACCATGCACATTTCACTGGCCAGCCCTGCACAACTCATGTAAATGGGGCCATAATGACATGCAAATGGCCCCATTTGTTCCTTGCATACATTATGGATCTATTTGCATATTGCCAGCTGAATATCAGGAATTTGCACACAGCATAATTCTGTTGCGCTGGTGCAGTTCCCATTCCTGGTATTCAGCCCTATCTGTAGGGGGATGTGCCAGCACATGGTATTTTTGCAGTGCACATTACTTGTTATATTCAGAGGAGATGTGCCATTGCTCATCTCATTTAAATATATCCCTGTGTTGCACCAGTGCAACACAGTTGCGCTGCGCCACTGCCAGGTGCTATTCTGAATATCGGGGACATAGTGTGTGTTTGTATATATATGTATAGATATATATATCTATATATATACAAACACACAAGCGCACAGAGGTTCTTTGTCTTTTAAATAGTTTTTTATTTTAATGGGTTCACCACAACATAACCAAGACAGACTGTCTTAGGGTAGCTGGTTCATTCCACTGGGGTGTCAAACAGATGAGGCATACTAATGAGTCCTGGTAGGACGAAACATGTGTCTTTGTCATCTGTTAGCACCCTTTGCAAACCGTGTGAGAGGCCTTTCGGCACCATGCAATTCTGCTTAAAGTTGAACTAGCATAACATTCTGTGGTGATTTGCATCTGCAGCCCATGATGCTTTGCACTGTGTGGGCATGTGTGATTTTGTATATATATATATATATATATATTTCTTTGCAAAAACGTCATTAATGCATCAGTTAGGGTGAATATCACTGGGACAACAGCAGGGAAATGAGGCATTAGGGTTTCCTGCCCTAACGCCCCACCCCCAGGGTTCCTCACCTCTCACACACCAACAGGCATCAGGGTGTGCCATTGGGGTCATCAGGGCCTAACTTTCACCCTTGAAAACCCTAATGCCTCATTTCTCTGCTTTTGTCACACTGGAATTCACCCTAACTGATGCATTAACAAAGTTTTTTGCAAAGATATATATTTATATATATATATATATATATATATATATATATATATATCATTTCAGTTAGGGTTGATAGCACAGTGACAAAAGTATGGAAATGTGATGTTAGGGTTACACTCCTACCACCCCACTCACCACCCCACCACCCTACACTCACCAACAGATGTCGGGGTGTGCCATGAGGTCGTCAGACCCATCTCTCACCCCACTTCATGTGTAAACAAGCTGACATGCTACAACATAGGAGAACAGGGTGAGAGTTAAGCCTGATGACCCCATGGCACACCCCGTCATCTGTTGGTGAGTGGAGGGTGGGAGGGTGCATGCATTATGATGCATTAACTGAGTTTTTTTCACTGTTTGTCAGCCTAAATCCTGACCTTCACCTTTATCTCCCCCCCCACACTACCACTGCCCTGTGACTTTCAAACAGCCTGGTGCCAAAAGCCAGTCAGCCCTTGCACTTTAACAAGTGCTTCTATTTACTTCTCCTCAACCTCATTAGTTATGAGACAGGAAGCTGATAATTAGTACTCCCTTGTCTCTGCTATGCTGACCCCTCCCAGGGCTCCAGCCCTCTGCTGTGCCCTGGTCCAATTCCTTTTATTTGTTAAATTTTTCTTTCTTCTTCCCCTCAGGTCCTGCTCTTGACTTGGGCAGCACAAGCTGTCCCATGGCTTGGGTTCATCCCTATGGCTGGCTGCTTCAGGTGCTACCCACCTCTCAACTCCCCGGACTCAGCTTACAGGTATGTTTCACCGCTAATGTACAGCAGCCAAGTGATTGGTCCCTGGCTGCACAGCTTTGCCCTGATTGGTAGATGGCTTCCCTGACTGATTGGTTAATCGTTAATCGCTGCACCGCCTGAGGACCACACGACTACTCCCAGCTTGGAACCGTGGCTAAGGATATCTTCGGATTGTGTAGTGCTATGGTTCAAATAATTTTTCCCGCCCACCTACCCAACCCTTGCCGCTATTAAATACACAGTTGCCCCACCCTTCTTACATACCTTCCTCTCTATTAGATGCCACTACTGCTGGCTTCTTCCACTGATTTCTAGACTTGGTACTACTAAACCAGTTCTACACCTTATCTTGCCTTGCTCCACTCACTCATCATTCTCCTTTTGCCAACACAATTCGGATTCCTCATAGCCTTGAGGATATGCCCTCCCTACCTGATGATATAGCCACATCTGCTGTGCCTTCCTGTACAACAGACTCATCTTTTCATTGCTCCATACCCCCAGCATATGCCATGGGTGAGCAATCAGTAACCTCTGTTGTACTCTGTTCACCTATTTATACACACTTCAGGGGTTACCTTCTCCCAGACCTGCACCCCTATCCTCCTAGCAGACCCATTGTTTCTCAGTTAGGTTACTGTTGTATGCAGTCTTGGATCCCTTCAGACCTTGTTCCTCAACTTCACTATCTCCCCTCACTCATGCAGGTGAAGAAGGTCTCACCTATTAAGACTATTATTAAATGCACTAATAAAAATCCTCCTCCTGCTGCTAGTATGTGTGGGCAGTGTTGAGCTTAACCCTGGTCCTCTGCAGTCCATAAATGCACCTTCTGATATGCCTCTTTTGAATGGGATGAGTTTCCTTCACATTAATGCCTGCAGCCAGCTGAAGAAATTTGACTGTATTCATGCCTGGACTCTCCACTCTTGCCCAGATGTCCTTGTTGTTGTCACTGAATCTTGGTTAAAGCCTTCCCCTAAGGACCATGAGATTAATATTCCCCTCATACAATCTATTCAGATCTGACAGATTCACACGGGGTGGAGGCGTAGCTATTTATATTCGCAATAAGTTTTCCTCAACCCCAATTGAAGCCACTACTGTGGCTACAGAATTTGAATGCATCCCTCTAAGGGTCCAAGCCTTGAAAGACACTTCACTCTGTATATTAGGGTACTACAGACCTTCTTCTGCAGGGCATAAAGTGCTGGAACATTTGCGAAACATGCTTGGCTCCACGACCTCAGAGGTCATTATCCTGAGTGACTTTAACATGGATTGGTTCTCCCCTGTTTTCCAGCCCCTTAAAGTTATCTGTGACTCCTTTGGTCTCAGCCAACTTGTCCCAAAAGCTACCCACTCAAACTTAAAAAACCCATCTCATAGTACCCTTCTGGACCTACTTCTAGTGAACAAGCCACACCTCTTTTCACATTCTGCAACCTTCTTCAATGATATCAGCGACCACTATGCCATAGCCTGTGTGAGGTCAGTGAAAAAAGCTGCCTCTTCCTTTAAACATACTACCAAGAGATGCTTCCGGTATTTCGAGCTAAATGCATTTCTCACTGATCTTCAGAACATAAATTGGCAGGCCTTTTATCTTGCCTCCACAGTAAAGAATGCCTATGAGAGATTCTAAAATTCAGTCCTGGATGCTATAAACATATATGCCCCATTAGTTAAAGTGTGCAGGAAAAAGAGGTCATGCCTCTGGTTCACTGCTAGTCTCAAAGTTGCACTTCTCCATAGGGATGCATTGTGGAAGAAAGCCAGAAAAGCTAAGCTGCAGGCTGACTGGACTACCTTTAGAACTGCAAGAACCAGTGCACTTGGCTGGTCAGGGCTGAGAAAGCCAGATAGTAATGCACCAAATTTAAAGACTCTGCACACCATGAGGCTAAATTTGGGAAAATGCTATAAAACACTGAAGGCCGTAACGCTGCTGGTGCACTTCCTCAGAAAATCTGACACAGTGGTCTGTGTTATACTGATAAGTCTATGATCCTTGACCTCCTAAATGAACATTTGCTACCACAGGTTTGGCATTGACATTTCTCCAGCTAGTAACCTTAGGACCCAACTGTGCACCCAGGATTCTGATTCCATCGTCTCACTAAATCCTGGACATATCCCTGATTTTTCATTCAGCCCTATTATGTTCATACAGGTAGAGGATCTTCTCCAGACCCTGGATTTGAAGAAAAGTGGAGGTGCAGACCACATTGAGCCACTCTTCTTAAAATGTGGATATTATGTTTTAACAGCACCAATTACCCACCTCTTTAACTTATCACTTGTACAAGGCACGATCCCCACTAGCTGGAAAACTTCCGACATAATTACCTTATTTAAATCTGGGGATCCAGGTGATTTAAATAATTACCACCTAATATCTGTGCTGCCTACACTGTCCAAACTTTGAGAGAGGATTGACAATGCACAACTCAGGCAGCACCTAGAGAACCATAAACTTCTAAACCCTCTTCAATCTGGTTTTAGAGGCCAGCACAGCATGATATCTGCCCTTGCCAAGGTCTCAAATGACTGGCTTAATGCCTTGGACTCTAAAAACCATATGTGTGCCTTGTTCCTAGACTTGAGCAAAACATTCAACACTGTGGACCATGACCTGCTGCTAACCATACTAAAAAAACACTGGATTGGACTGTTCAGCACTAAACTGATTCTCTCACTACCTCATTGGGCGTCACCAGCAAGTCAAGGCAGAAGGTAACCTGTCACCCCTAAAAGTACTACAAAGAGGAGTACCGCAAGGGTCTATTTTATGACCTCTCCTATTTGCTATCTATATAAATGACAACAATGTGGGCATTAAATTGGCAAACATTCTCTTGTTTGCAGCCAATACTGTTATCTATATAGGCAGACCCTCTATGGAGCTAGCGTTCAGTGACCTTCAGATGGAATTTAACCAATTGCAGAAAAACCTTTCACATTTAAAGTTACTCTTAAAAACAAAAAAAAAAACTAAGACCATGCTTTTTTCTCTGTCGGCCTCTGCTTCTCTTAAACATAACCACAGAGTTACACCTTACATGTCAACATTTCTAGGCAAGACCCTTGAACATGGCAACAAGTTTAAATACTTGGGAGTGTGGATAGATGCTAAACTTTCATTCGGTGACCACATTGAGGAGCTCTCCAAGAAGCTTAGGCAAAGGTTGGACCTATCCTTAAGGACTAGGCACCTGTTTACTTTGGAAGCTAGAACTAGACTGGTCCAATCAGCATTCATGTCACTGTTGGACTACGCTGATTTCCTGTATGGGCAAGGCCCAAAAACTGCATTGTCCAAACTCAACACACTTTACCACAGAGTGCTTAGGTTCATTATGGGTGCACCTTCCTCCACCCATCACTGCGCTCTCTGTACAGTGGTAGGTTGGTGTTCGCTGAGCTTTAGGCAACAAAGGAACTCTATCTTATGGACCTACAGAGCCAATAGTAATATGCTTCCTCGATATATCACAGACTGTTTGCCCCGCTGTGTCACAGGTAGTTACCCACTGAGAAGCCTATCTTATATTTCTCTTGTCGTCCCTAGGGTCAGATCTTGTTTTGGCAAAGCAGCCATAAGCTACTTCCTCCCGGCCCTTTGGAACATCACCCAAAAATCTCTTAAACTTGCATTTCCTGTGAAGTTACCCTTCTTCAAAATCCTGCTTGACCATTCTGTCAGAGAGTCATGCAAATGCCCACGCTAGTGACCACTCCATGTATAGCTGAGTGACTAGAGACACCCTTTCCCACTATTCCTCCCTACCTATTCCCTTTGTATCATTCTCTGACTATGCTGTATTGGTCTGCTGTATTCTTGCCATCAGAAAAACTCTTGCCAATCTCACTCACGTGGTGCTGCTCCGTTGAGAACACATTTGTATGTGTGTGTATGTACATGTGTGTAACCGTGCTTATGTGTAAGCGTGCAAGTGTGTTAATTATGTATACATGGGGGTGTGGGGGTGTATAAATCTGTATACCTGTATGCAAGTATGTTTTGTGCAAATATACAGTATGTACACAGTTATGTACATGAGGGTATGTGTATATATGTATCTGTGCATGTGTGTATATATGTATGTGTGTATATATAGTTGTACAATGGGGGTGAGAGCAATATCAGTGTGATAAACTTGATTATTTCCACTGGAGTGTAATATCTGATGATGACATAATTGGAGTTAAAATATCTGACAAATATACATACTCTGCTGATAGCACCACTCACTTACTCACTCACTCACTCCAGCCAGCACACTACATTGAATTTCTTTACAAATCTGTTTCTTACTACTACTTGCAAGTAACTCAGTTAACATTCAAATAACATTTAGTTGTTTACCACAGTTATGTAAAACTCAGAACCCATTACTACATTTTCAAAAAATCCTGCATTCTAAATAACAGTGCCTCACACTTTCTGTTTCTCACTGCTACTTGCAAGTAATTCACTTAACATTGCAAAGAACATTTAGCTGTTTCCCACAGGGTTTGTAAAACTCCCAGCCCATTACTATGTTTTTTTAAGTTCAAGAAAACCTGCAATCTAAATCACAGTGCCTCACAGTTGCTGTTCCACACTGCTTGCTGAAACTAACTTAATTAGCTTTGACAAACACATTCACCCATTTCTCATACCGTGTGTAACACTCCCAGCCCATTCAAAAACACTTAAACACATTCAGAACACAATCAAACAGTACTCTCAGTACAGCCCAGAGGTTAGAGTAATGAGCTTTGAGTAAGCTTGGTACATCCAGCACACTAGACCTGGGTTTGATTCTCACAACCTCCACATCCACACTGTGTGTGACTCTGAATAAGTCACCTCTAAAAACGTACCCAGTTACCACACAGGAAAACATAACTTTACTTTGAAAGCTCTCACCCCTGTTGTATAAATAGCACACGTAATAGGCAGATTGTGTGCTATGGATAATAATGCCACTCCTGCATCATGAGCTCTGAATACTCTCACTCGTGCCTTTGACACTCATGAGTATCCAGAACTCACTCTGCAGGAGTGACAATATTATCCATATCACACTCCTGCCCATTACGTATCCTCTATATATGTGTATGTGTGTACATATGTGTATATTCATATGTATGTATATATATAAGTATACATTTTCACTTGTGTATATATAGCTACTAGAATGCAGTCATGTAAGGTTCCCTATGCCTATATCTTCAAAGTGTCTACATTTCCTTATATTATGAGAGTTCTGAACCCTACTCTGGTCATGCGTAACTCTGCCTTACTAGTATGCTGTTACCTGTATGTAATTTTTCATGCCATTATGTTTTCTTCTGCTTATTCTTTATGTATTGACTTGTGATTCTTCATGACCCTTCCAGGTTCACTTTGTAAATTAGTTTTTTTTTTTTTCTCAATGGTGTTTGGCCTGGTAAAATAAAGATTTGATTGATTGATTGATTGGGTGGGGGTGGGGTGGTAGGGGTGTAATCTTAACATCACATTTCTATACTTATGTCACTGTGCTATATGGCAATAGATAAAGTAAATAGCAACCCACGTGGTCATAATTATAACAATCTAGTCCTAAAATGTGAGACTTTTTGGATTTTTAAGTTGCAAGCGAATAGTCCCCCAGGTCTGAATACTGGTTTTAAAATGAAACCATACTTAAAGAAAAGATAGCTGCTTTTTTTGAGATTACAAGCACCCATACAAAATAAGTCTATTGTGCATTTTTCTCAGGTTTCCCTCACCTGTTTTCTTGCATATATACAAAAAATGTTACTTCTAAATGTGCTTTGTAATTATGAATTTACTTGCATTGTTTTGAATGTTGCTCTTGAGCTATTAATGATTATAATGTGCTTTTAATTGTTTTTCAATTACCCCTGTTCCTTTTCTTTATTTCCTCCCCCCCCCCCATTTTATGCCTGAAATATTGCTGCTATGTGATTTTGAATGAGTGGCAATTGAGAATTAATTGTTCGTAATTATGACATCATGTTTTTTACAACCTATAAGACTCTTCTTTTTTGGTTTTGAAATGTTAGCCTTTGAGAAAGGGTCAAGTAACAGACCAGAAACGCATTAGGCAGATGTATCTCATGGAATAAAATCTTTTTATACTTTTTTTTCTGTGTTCAGTGTAATATGTGGTGGTCAGTGCCCAAACTATTGTGTTTTTGAATTTATTTCTTTGTTTGAGAGCACCACACTTTCCTTGTGCACACCCTCTGTGTTCTGGTTTTCGTCTTTGTGTGGGTTTTTGTTGCACAGGTTGCAGTTATCATACTGTGTAAAACCACAGCTGATTATACACTGTGGTGTGTGTTATTAGCTTCTTTGTAACACAAAATGAATTTGTCATTAGAAGTTACACCTAATCTTTTCTGGAGTGGGAGCCAAATAGCGATACCTGCATCTAGCAACCCTTTGAGTTCAGTTGAGCAACTATTGTATGTGGCAGGATCTGCAAACCCTTTTTTAATAGAAGAAGAAGGAGTTAGTGGTTTACCACCAGAAATGGTGTCTCTGAAAGAGGCTTTTGAATGTCTTGAAAAACTGGCTATTCAATTAAAGAGATTATACTGGAACATTACAAACATGGAGCCTTATCTTCAGGTAAAACACGTGACACGCGGTTTAAGAATTGATTTGAAACCTGCTTATGGGACAGATAATATAGTCTTCATGACTGAATGGGAACACATTTTAACAGAATCCAGTCTAAAATTGATTGTTTTGATTGTTAAATTTAGTAAAGAAAAGGAACAGAGTATTCTATCGGATTTTAAAGCTCAAGAACAAGAAGTCTTGAAACTTCATAAAAATAATCATGCTGACTTTGATCGAATGAATAAAAATTTACAAGATACAATTAGAAGGTTGGACGTGGAATTAAAGAAGGCAAAACAGATTAAATTTACACAGAACAAAACAGACTTTGAATTAAATCAGGTGTATACTTGGAAAAATAAGCCGCAGAAAAATATTTTAAAAAAACAACAAGAATGTATCTTTCGACTTCAGCACAGATCAGAGTGAACTAGAGAGTGAAGAGGGAGATCAAAACCCTTTTTTAGGGCAAAGACTGCGCGATCAGGAAGGAGCACAAGGAACAACAATGGCACTGCAGCAGACCCCTCCCACTTCAACAATAACATGTCCCGCAGAGGAGTCTATGTCTCAATTACCAAGGAGGAGATGGGTACCCCAGGATTACATATGGAAGAGGACGAGAAGGGGGAGATGGAGGAGATCAAACAGGGTACAGGTATTACAATCACAGACAGAAATCTTACAGCAGATACCCATATTGGGGCCAGAGGAGGTGAGTGTGTCTCAACAAATAATTAACCTGACTGACTGCACCTTAACTGATGCTGAAATTAGTTTGTTACAAAAGGCCTTAAATGTTGTCCCTACAACTGAAATTAACCAGGTACAAATGGTAATTAATCTGTGCCTTTTATGTAGAAAATTGAATTATTTATTTTATTTAGCTTTTGTTGACTGGGTAAGTGCACTAGACAAATCCTGCCTATTTTCAGGCATGACCAGGGGGAGGGGGATACAGATGAATGCCAACTGACCTTGAACCAGATTAAGCTGTTGGTGGTATTTTTAGTGAATGAGGGAAATTTGGCCAGGACGCCAGGGAAATTCCCCAACTCTTTTCAAGAAGTGCCATGGGATCTTTAACATCCATCTGAACTACCACCAATCCAGGAAGATGGGACCTTGGTTTAATGTCTCATCCGAAAGACGGCACCTCAGAAGTGCAGCACCCCTCTCATGCTGCACTACAGTGTCAGTACTGGGATATTAACCCAAGTGCCAGATGTGGGAACTGAACCCACAGCCCTCTGATCTCCCAGCCTCAGAGGTGAGTGTGCTACCTACTGAGCCACTGTCACTGACTGACTGACTGAATCTTGCTGCTTTTTTAAAAAAAGAGATGAGACTGTTTTGGTAAATAATGGGCAATCTATATAGATTTTTAGACCATGTTCAACCTTTTGTCCACCTCCTAGTCAAGCTGTGACTGTCTTTAAACAACTCGTAAAGAAGGATTTAAATGTTTTGCTAAATAAAACACCAGTTCCTGTCTTTAATAATCTATCCAAAAATTAAAGAGATGCAATTCTAACACTTAAAAAATAAAAAGGTGAGATTATTAAATCGGCTGATAAAGGTGGAGCTGTTGCCTTATGGCAAAAAGCTGATTATGTGAAGGAGGTTTTAAGACAGCTGCAAGATACAGTGTGTTATGAAAAAATGAGACACAACCCAACTTTGGATTTTAAATTCTCCATAGATGAAACTGTGAATGGTGCATATGATGAAGGAATTATAACTAAAAATGTACAAGACTTTCTAATTAGACATTTTCCTAAGATGTCAACTTTTTATGTTTTACCTAAAGTACACAAAACACTGAAGAATCCCCCAGGCCACCAGCTTGTAAGCGGTTTGGGATCTTTGACAGAACCACTCTCCCAGTATTTGGACTCATGGTTAAAACCTGCAGTAGTAAAACTACCATGATATGTCAGAGACACTAAGGATATTTTAAATATTCTGGATAAAGTAGTTTTAAAAGAAGATTATGTCCTCGGGACTTTAGATATTGAGTCCCTATACACTCATGTTCCACATGATGGAGCATTGGACACAGTTGCTTTCTTTTTAAGAGAGACAGAAAAAGAAAAAGCACCACCCACTGTTTTTCTTTTAAAACTCTTGGAATTTGTTTTAAAGTGCAATGTGTTCATTTTTGATCAATGCATTTATAAACAGATTGTAGGTACTGCAATAGGAGCCACTTGTGTGCCCTCAGTGGCAAATTTATATGTTGAGGCTTGGGAAAAAGATTTTATCTTTGATGCTACTAAAAACAGTTTTTTTCTAAAGTTATTATGTGGAAAAGGTACATTGAGGATGCATTGTTAATTTGGGATTGTTCAAAAGAAGCTCTACATTTGATTATTGATTTTTGCACAGCACTAACTGTAATCCTCCATTTGACATATACATGCCACTCTGAGCAAATCTCATATCTTGATCTGATGGTTTCGAGAGGCCTGGATGGTTGTAACTTAGAAACTGAGACATACAGAAAACCAGTGGATGGCAACATTGCCCTTTTAGCCACTAGTTGCCATCCGACACACAAAATTAGCAATATACCAAGGGGAGAATTTATGCGTACTAAAAGGAATTGTACCAATAATGATATATATGAACAAAAGGCTGATATATTGCAACAAATATTTTATGATAGAGGGTACAGTGCTCAGAGTGTTGACAAGGCTAGATATGCTGTGCAAAATATGGAAAGTGGAACCCTTTTGGGGATAAACAGAATATTGTTAGATCTGAACCTACAAACAGAATGAATATATAGTAGTTACAACATACTCAGCACAGCATTGGAATGTTTTGGCAGCAGATGAGAATTTAAAAGAAATAGCCAATACAGTACCGAGATTCTTGTATAAGAGAGCAGCTAGCTTAAAGGATCAACTAGTACATAGTAATTTTCAGGAAAATAATAATGTAACCACTTGGCTTACTAGACCGTTTGACTGCTACAAATGAAATAACTGTATTTATTGTAAATATATAAAAACTGGTAATAATTTTTGTCTAGGGAATTCTAACAAAACTTTTGGAATAAGGCAACTTATTACCTGTAGCACTAGTGGTATGATTTATCTGGCGATCTGTACATGTGACTCTTTTTATTTAGGAAAAATGATAAACTATTTTAAAATAAGGGTGGGGGAGCACCAGAAAGCTATAGGAAAGAAGGACATAACTTATGCCACAGCACAACATGTAATCAACATGAATGATGGTAATGAACATGTTTTAGCTATATGGCAATAGATAAAGTAAACAGCAACCCACGTGGTGGTAATTATAACAACCTAGTCCTAAAATGTGAGATTTTTTGGATTATTAAGTTGCTAGCGAATAGTCCCCCAGGTCTGAATACTGGTTTTGAAATTAAACCATACTTAAAGAAAAGATAGCTGCTTTTTTTTTTGAGATCACAAGTACCTATACAAAATAAGTCTATTGTGCATTTTTCTCAGGTTTCTCTCACCTGTTTTCTTGCATATATACAGAAAATTTTACTGCTAAATGTCTTTTGTAATTATGGATTTACCTGCATTGTTTTGAATGTTGCTCTTGAGCTATTAATGATTAGAATGTGATTTAAATTGTTTTTCAATTACGCCTGTTCCTTTTCTTTATTTCCTTCTCCCCCCCCCCCCATTTTATGCTTGAAATGTTGCTGCTATGTGATTTTCAAAGAGTGGCTATTGAGAATTAATTGTCTGTAATTATGATATCATGTTTGTTACAACCTATAAGACTCTTCTTTTTTAGTTTTGAAATGTTAGCCTTTGAGAAAGGGTCAAGTAACAAACCAGAAATGCATTAGGCAGATGTATCTCATGGAATAAAATCATTTTTTACTTTTTTTTGGTGATCAGCGTACTATGTGGTGGTGAGTGCCCAAACTATTGTGTTTTTGAATATGTGTATGTGTGTACATTTGTGTATCTTCGTATGTGTGTGTGTGTGTATATATATATATATATATATATATGTATACATTTTCACTTGTGTATATATAGCTACTAGAATGCTGTCATGTAAGGTTCCCTATGCCTACATCTTCAAAGTCTTTACATTTCCTTATATTATGAGAGTTCTGAATCCTACTCTGGTCATGCGAAACTCTGCCTTACTAGTATGCTGTTACTTGTATGTAATTTTTCATGCCATTATGTTTTCTTCTGCTTATTCTTTATGTGTTGACTTGTGATTCTTCATGACCGTTCCAGGTCTACCTTGTAAATTATTATTTTTTTTTTCTCAATGGTGTTTTGCCTGGTAAAATAAAGATTTGATTGATTGATTGGGTGTGGGGTTGGGTGGTAGGGGTATAACCCTAACATCACATTTCTATACTTATGTTGTTGTGCTATCAGCCCTAACCTATGCATTAACAGAGTTTTTTTGGAATGAATTTCCCTTCTTTTTGAGAAAGTTCAATGTAATTGGTCACTGGTCTGTGTTAGTGGGAGTGAGGGCCCTCTGGGCCCTGAGCTCCCTTCACATTGCACATTTTTTGCATAATAGTATGCGTATATGGACCCTGTACTCCCACTTACACATAAATATGGAACCACATAGCAATGCCATAGTACTCCAAAGGAACCCTTGTAACACATTTTTGGCAATATCTCCATAACCATGGCAAGTAGGGAAAAACTTCCACTGCAGGTGTAACCTGTGACTTTGAAACTTCCTCACAGGCTTAGCTGTGGGTAGTGAAAAATCCATATCTATAATCATTTTTGAGATATGGGATCCGAAAGTCTGCAGGTGCTGCAATGTTAGCCTATGGGAAATTTCTCAACTTTGGAGCACTGTAACTGTGAGCCTGTTGCATGTTTTGGGATCAAACCACAAAAAGGCACATTTGTGGGAACAGGGCTTGCCCCCCTTCAAATTTCAGCCCCAAAACCCTAACCATTGTGGTGCAATTGAGTGGAAAAGAATTGCTTTTTTGAGTTGAAGTTCTGTCACAAATTGTGACAGTTTGGCAAAAATAGGCACAACACTGTCATGATTTGCGACAGTGTCATGGCCGTTTCTGTCACAATTTGTGACACTACAGGGGCTCTGATCATGAAAAAGGCATTTGGGGGGATTCCCCCCAAAAAAGATAGTGCTGTGATCTTCAGGACCTGACAAGGTAAACACAACAGTCACAGTTTACCTAGGGATCCCAAACTTAAACGCCAAGCATTTTTCTCTCTCACTAACTGAAAACTAGATGGCCACTGCATGACAGTAAAAGGACCATTTGTGACAGTAAAATGTAGTGGTGGCAGCTTTTGAGAGACACATATATTTTATTCCCATTGACTATAATGGGAAACCTGTTTTTTGAATATCTTTTGAGTGGTTTAATATTTGTTCAACAAATCTTCAAAAGGCATATAGGTGACCCAGACTGCATCATCCCTGAAATTTTCAGACCGATCAAACAAATTGTGCAGGCTGTAGGCATGAGCAAAGAAACACGCAAAAACTCAGTTTTTTGGTGTTTTTTGGCATTCTGCAGCTCCACAACTGCTCATCCGACCATAACGCAACTTGCCAGATCCAGAAATGTATGGTGCCAGACCATGCATACATGCACAATTTCAAGCAAATACATCGAACCATGACAAAGTTATTAAAGTGCACAATTTGGGGTTTAACATGGACGTGGCCTTGCAACCGTAATTATACTGCTACTGCTGTGGCATTATAATATATATGTGTGTGTGTGTGTGTGTGTGTGTATATATATATATATATATATATATATATATATATTATAGTTAGGGTTGGCGCCACTTCTGTGTCAAACCCAAATGTTTGCACTTTCATAACTTTTCAACTGTTTCTCTGTTTGCCTGAACGTTTGCATGTGCAGTGTCCAACTGTAAATCTCTGGATCTGGAGAGTTTCATTCTTGTCGGATGTACAGTTGCTGAGCTGTGGCATGTCAAAAATGTGAAAAATCCTCAACTTTTGTGCAATTCTTTGTCAAGCTACGGAGACCAAATGGTGCATTTGTCTGTCTGTCTTCAAATGTGCAATTGTATATGTGGCCTGGGTGATGGTAGTGCCTTTTGAAGATTTTGAAGACAGGAGAGACAGGCAGGGGAGAAGAGGGGGAGGAGTAGCTCTCTATGTAAAGGAAGGGATAAAAGCAACTGAACAAAAGAGTAAACAGGGAGGAGAGGAGGCACTGTGGGTCACCTTGGAGACTGGAAAGGGCACCACAATCTGCACAGGGGTTGTGTACAGACCCCCATGTCAGGGGGAAGGAATGGACAAGGATATGATGGAAGGCATTCTTAGAATGGCAGAGAAAGGGGAGATACTGTTGATGGGAGACCTGAATATGCCAGATGTTAACTGGAGCACATTTGCTGCAGCCACATCCAAGAGCAGGGCCATTCTTGATGCAATACAGGTGTCAGGCATTAGACAGCTAGTTTGAACCCACTGTGAGGGAGCAATCTTAGACCTCGTACTCTCAAACGGGAGCAGTGAGAGGATCTCAGATCTAGGAGGTTGCCATCTGGGACAAGTGACCATCAAACAGTGTGGTTCATGTTAAACTCAGCTACAGAGTCAAGCCATACAAAAGTGAGGGTACTGGACTTTAGGAGGGCTGACTTTGCAAGATGGAGAGTGCCTCAGAAAAGCACTAGCAAACAGGCTAGAAGGAGGTGTGGAGCAACAATGGGAATTATCAAACTGCCATCACAGAGGCAACAAGCCTTTGTGTGAAGCAAATAAACAAATCAAATGAAAGAAAAGCCACTATGGTTCTCAAGAGAGGTGGCTGTGAAAGTCAGGAAGAAAAAGATAGCATTCCAGAAGCATAAGGAAACACAGAAGGAGCAGGACAGAGAGCTGTACCAGTTAAGGCAGAAAGAAGCAGGAGGGAAGTCAGAATAGCAAAGGCCCAAACTGAGGAAAAGATAGCAACCCAGTTAAGAAGGGGATAAAACCTTTTATAGGTACATCAGCAGGCGTAGAAAGACAAAGGGAGGGATAGTGAGGCTGAATAGAATGAACGGTGGGTGGGCAGAGGGGGACAGTGAAAAAGCATGAATACTGAATGAATATTTCTGCTCAGTATTCACAAAAGAGGAGGGGGAAGTGCCTAATCCAATTAACAGAAGCACTCTTGATAGGGGGGTCGATCCCAGTCCTTTCACAGAAGAAAGGGTTCTGCAAGAACTCCTAAAACTGAAGGTGGACAAAGCAATGGGTCCTGATGGAATTCACCTCAGAATTCTAAAAGAATTAAGGAAGGAACTAGTGAAACCACTGGCTACTCTTTTAATAAATCATGGAGGATGGTGGTACCCGAGGACTGAGGAAGAAGATGTGATTCATCTTCACAAAAGTGGAACCAAGACAGAGCAGAGAACCATAGACCTGTCAGTCTGACCTCTGTGGTAGGGAAAGTGATGGAGTCACTTCTGAAGGAAAGAATAGTTGAGTACCTAGAGGTCAGTGGAGCACAGGATCCAAGGCAGCATGGGTTCACAGCGGGAAGGTCATGTCAGATTTAATCTAATAGATTTCTGACTGGGTGACCAAAGTAGTAGACCAGGGAGGGCTGTGGACATGGTCACTTAGACTTTAGCAAGGCATTTGACACAGTCTCACACAAAAGATTGATAGTCAAATTAACCAGCCTGGGAGGGGTCCCAGGGTGGTAGCCTGGGTAAAACATTGGCTGGACAACAGAACACAGAAGGTAATTGTAAATGGAGTCCACTCTGAAGAAAGGGCGGTTACTAGTGGGTACTGCAGGGTTCAGATTGGGTCCAGTCCTTTTAATGTCTTCATCAGTGACATTGCAGAGGGACTGAAGGAAAAGTATGCCTTTTGCAGATGACACAAAGATCTGCAACAGGGTTGATACACAAGGAGGCATGGAAAGGATGAAAAGGGACTTGGCAAGGTTGGAGGAATGGTCAGACATATGGCAGCTAGGATTCAATGCAAAAAGTGCAAATAATGCACCTGGGAAACAAGAACCAGGGAAGAATACACAATGGGTGGGAGGTAGTAACAACAACAAAACAGGAAAGAGACCTGGGGTAGTCATATCAGATGACCTTAAGGTTAGCAAGCAATGGAGAAGGCAGTAGGGAGGGCGGGTATACTGGGATGTATAGGAGAGCATCAGCAGCAGAAAACAGGAAGTTGTTATCCCTCTGTACAGACAGTTAGTGAGACCCCATCTGGAATACTGTGTCCAGTTCTGAGACCCCATCTCCACAAGGACATAGACAGGATAGAGGCAGTCCAGAGGAGGGCAACTAAATGGTGCAGGGTCTGCAAGAGAAGCCGTATGAGGAGAGACTAAAGGAGCTTAATATGTATACCCTTGAGGAAAGAAGGGAGAGGGGGGACATGATAGAAACTTTCAAGTACCTCAAGGGAATCAACAAAGTCCAAGAGGGTAGCATCTTTCAGAAAAAGAGACTTGCAAGAACAAGGGGACACAATTTAAAGATAGAAAGAGGGCAGTTCAGGGCAATGTGAGGAAGTATTATTTCACAGAGAGGGTAGTGGATGCATGGAACAGCCTTCCTGAGGAAGTTGTGGGTCTAAAACTGTGGGAGAATTCAAGAATGCATGGGACAGACACAAGGCAATTCTTGTGGGGGGCAGGAAGATAAAGGCTGTTGGTTAACTAGGATCTGCGGCCTATCCTGTAGGTAGGGAAATGGGCAGACTAGATGGGCCTAGCGGCCCTTATCTGCCGTCAAAGTCTATGTTTCTATGTTTCTATGGTTATAAAAATCTTTATCCATTTTAAAGTTATTCATGTTTTTCATGCCCCATTTTAGCCAATGGCAAAATTTGTATGGGCTACATGAAAACTGTTGCAAAAACGTTTTCTTTTCGTGCTCTGCATTTTTCTTTTTGTGCTGCCACCGTTTTGTGTTCAGTTAACAAGTGAGAAAAAAATAATGTAACTCAAAAAATATTGCTCCTTGTTAAACACAAACACTTGTGTTTACCTAATCAGGGCCTGATGAAGTCGACCCTGGCATCAGTTTTTGTGCAGGTTTACTGGAAATATGTGTTTTAAAATTTTACCGCCATGTTGCCATTTTTTTTTCACGTAAAAAACATTTGTGTGCATAGTAATGAATGGGGACAAAAAAAAATATGCACAAAAACAAATTTTTTGGATGAAAAGATTTAATTATAAGGTAGAGGGAAATTGTGAAAACTTTATATTTTCACGGAAACAATGCTTGAAAACATTGTCCCAAGTGTTCTTTGTCACTTCATTGTGTCAAGATGGATTATACTTTTGAGCTGAAACTTGCAGGGCAGCATGCCCTGGTCCCACAGATGTGCCTTTTGGTGGTTTGGTCCCAAAACATTCAACTGGCCCATAGTTACAGTGCTCCGAAGTTCAGAAATGTCCTATAGACTAACATTGTGGTGTCCTGGGTGACTTTTGCACCCGTATCTCGGAAACAAATTGAGATACAGATTTTTTGTTACCCACAGCTCTAAGTGTACTAAGCTCACTTGGGTGTTTCAAACTCATGATTACAACTGCAATGGAAATGTTTTCCGAGTTGCTACAGTTACTGAGATATTGCCAAATAAGTGTTGCACGGGTTTCTTTCCAGAACCATGGGGCTGCTGTTTGGCTCCATACTTATGTGTTTGTGGGATTGCCGGGCCTAGAGGGCCTGCACTCCCATATGCATACCATTATACAAAAACTGGGCAAGGTGAAGGGAATGCAGGGCCCAGAGGGCCCACGGTCCCACAAACACATACCAGTTACCAGTTACATTACACTTCCTCAAAAAGAAGGGACATTCATTGCAAAAAACTTCATTGATGGATCAGTTAAGGCACAGCAATAAAAGTATGGAAATGTGATGTTAGGGTTACTCCCATACCACCGCGCCACCCTTCACACACCAACAGGCATCAGGGTGTCCCATGGGGTCATCAGGCCTGACTTTCACCCCATTTTCCTATACTGTAGCGTGTCAACTTGCTTACACATGGAATGGGGTGAGAGTTAGGCCTGACCACCGCATGGTACACCTCAATGTCTGTTGGTGTGGAGGGTAGAGGTGGTAGGGGAGTAACCCCAATATCACATTTCCATACTTTTGTCACTGTGCTATCAACCCTAACTGATGCATTAATGAAGTTATTTGCATATTATATATATATATATATATATATATATATATATATGAATGTATTGACAAAAGTAGAGAAATATGGTGTTAGGGGTTCCAACCCTAACACCCAACACTCACCCTGCACACATAAAGAGGTATCAGGGGTGGTATTGGGGTTATCAGCCCTAACACTCACCCCATTCCATTAGAAAATAAACTGGCACCTTACCTCAAACCACACCGGCGGTCTGGGTTTGGGAATGGGCTCAGGGCGCTGGGGGATTTGGCAGGGGTAGGATAGGATTGAGTGTCTGATGGACTGCTCTCCTATCTTGGGGTGGTATTTGGGAAGGCCTCACTCAGTAGTGGCCCCCAGTGGAGACTGGAGGCACTACACAAGAGTTTTGACAGGGGAACCAGAAAAGTGGAAATACCGCTCGGTGGCCACCGGCTGATGGCTCTCTGTCCCCATGATATCTCTGATGCCTTCAGTGAGCCTCTATCACCTGAGTGCACTTGGCCACCCCACCTGGTACCTTCCCCCTTGGAGGAGGGGGACTCGCCCGGTGAAGGATTATGTCTGGGATATCCCAAGGACTGTCTGCAATGTGAGGGCTGGGGAAGCTCAGATAGGGCTGGTGGGGGTTGAGGTAGGACTTACAGAGCCTGAAGGAGTGGGGGTCACCAGAGCACAGCAGAGGAGAAAAACAGATCAAGAAAAAAAAAGAAAAGAAACTGGGTGGTCAATGCATAGGAGAATGGGGTGAGCATTAGGCCTGATGACTCTAAACTCACCCCTATTCCTCTTCATCTGTGCAGGGTGTGGGTGGGGTGTTATGGTTGGAAACTCTAACTGATGCATTAACAATGTTTTTTGCTATCTATGTTAAGGATAACTTTTCTGCCTCAGTCATTGACTCCACCTCAGTTCTAAAAGAACTTGAAAGCCTCTCCCTTAAAATTGAAATATCCCCCTCCATCTCATTCTGTGTTATATGATGCTATAGGCCTCTATCAGCAGGAATATAGCTCCTGAACCACCTGTGTAGTACCCTGGGTTCTTCGACCTCAGAGTTTGTCATCCTAGGAGATCTTAACTTTGACTGTTTTTCTAGTGCCTCAACACCACTCAAAACCATTTGTAGCTCCCTTGGTTGGTCTCAAATCATTACTGAAGTTATGCACCCCAATAAGAAGAGCCCAAACAATGGGACCTTGTGGGACCTAATCGTTGTTAGCAAACCATATTTATTCTCTCACTCAGGAGTATTCTTCTCTGATATCAGTGACTATTGTTTTATCGCCTGTGTGTTTCCCTAAAATACCATCCTCATCCAAATTCACCCTTAAGAGGCGTCGACGTAACTTCGACCCCTGTGCTTCCATCTCAGAACTTTGTAATTCTTTGCATTGGCAGGACTTCTACTTGGCTAAGTCAGTAAACAGGGCTTACGACATCTTCCAAGAAATTGTGTTGTGGGCACTGTACAAGCATGCTCCAATAGTCAATGTCTGTGGCAAAAAAAAACAACAACATGCCAATGGTTCTCAGCACATTTAAAGTCCACCTTGATTGATAGAGATTCACTCTGAAAAAAGGCCAGGTGACTGGATTTCATTTAAGAGGGCCAGGAACTATTGCACCAGGTTGGTCAGAGATGCTAAGGCAAACTTTTACCATGCTGAACTAGACACTGCCTCAAAGTGCTTGGTCAAATTTTGGAGTACCTTAAAAGAAGTGGAAGGCCTCACAGCTGGAAATTCCTTGCCTGCAAAAATCAACCTTGGAGGCACTACTGTTTCTGACAAGCCAGCCATCCTGGAGTCTCTTAATAACCACTTCGCTACCGCAGTCTTAGCCTTCGATTCCTCCCCTGCCAGTATTCTTCACTCCCAGCTTGGCATATATGACCAAGAAACCCCTGTCATGGGTTCTTCATTCTTCCTTCAGTCTGCATCATTAAAAGAGGTTGAAGACCTTCTGCAACAGCTGGATGTTAGGAAAAGTGCTGGAGCAGATTTTCTTGACCCCTTCTTCCTCAGAATTGGATATCATGTCATGGCCATGCCAATTACCCATCTGTTTAATCTATCCATCTCTCTGGGTGTCCTCCCCTCTGCATGGAAAACTGCTCACGTGATTCCTCTCTTCGAATCCGGTAACCCCAGCAATCTAAACAATTACAGACCTATTTCCTTACTCCTGTCCAAATTGCTGGAAAAAATTGTGAGCACTCAACTAAGGAATTACTTGGAGTCCTCTAATCTTCTTAAAACATTGCAGTCTGGCTTCTGACCATGGCATAGCACCACATCAGCACTTGCAAAGGTTACCAATGACTGGCAACATGAATTAGATGTCAGAAAGATTGTTTGTGCAGTTTTCTTTGACCTTAGCAAGGCATTTGATACCTTTAACCATGACCTGCTCCTTTCTTCCCTCTGGAACATTGGCCTGGACCGCCTCTCCTTGAGATGGTTTTCTAATTATCTCTTTGACCAGTTTCAGCTGGTTAAAGCTGAAGGGGAACTCTCTCCACTAAAACCCCTTATGAGAGGCATGCCACAAGGCTCTATTCTAGGCCCCCTGCTTTTTGCAATTTATATTAGCAGAATAGACGCCTGCATCAAAACTGCCAACATACACCTTTTTGCAGATGATACTGTACTTTACATCAGTAAACCTACTCCTGAAGCAGCTTGTAGCCATCTTCAGCAGGAATTCAATCAACTGCAACAACAGCTTCTAAAGCAGAAATTACTCCTAAATGCCAAAAAACCAAGGCGATGTTCTTTGTGCCTGCAAGAAATCCAGCCCCCCTTGGAATGCTACAACTGGCAAAAAAACTCAGAGGCTGGGTCTTTTCTTTAGGATCAAGCATCTTCTTAAAAGCGATGCCAAGAAATGTCTGGTCCAATCCACCTTCCGTTCCCTTCTTGATTACACAGACTTTCTGTACAGTCAGGGTCCCACCACAGCACTCTCCAAACTTGACACACTTTACCATAGAGATCTAAGATTCATCACTGATCTTCTGTACTCTATGCATCACTGCATCCTACACAATGCTGTGGGATGGACATCGTTCCCTTACAGTAGACAGAGAAATGCCACCTACTGGATGTTCAGAGCTATTATCAAGGAGCTGCCACAATATATTCTGGAGTGTCTACCCCTATGCTCGCTAGGTACTTACACACTGAGAAGTGCCTCTTATATCTACCTGACAGTGCTCAAGGTCAAATCACGATTCGGTAGGGCATCCTTAAGCCATGTGTTACTTTTATCCAGGAACAAGTTGCAAAAAACCTTGAAACTAGCCCACACATTCAACTTATCAGCATTCAAAACACTCTATGCTAGTTCTTTCAAGGAATCCTGCAGTTGTTTCTCCTGACCTCACCTCCTTAGTTTTTTACAGTGGCTTGTTGGTCTGTGGTTGGTAAAGTCAAACTTATCCATCCTCATAAAATACCACCCTAATAATAATAATAATACTTTATTTATAAGGCACCTCTCAACAAACCAAGGCACCTAACAATAAGATAAAGCAGCACAATAAAACAGTAAGTGAAATATCTTATAAAATTCAGATAGCAGACATGATAAAATCAAACAATGTAGGTTTGATGCCATAAGTGAGTTTTAAAGGCCTGTTTAAATCTCTCCATGGTCATGCACTCCTGTAGCTGATGGGATAGAGAATTCCACAGGGCTGGGGCCATGTATATAAATGCATGGGCCCCCCGAATATTTTAAAGAAACTCCTGGAATCTCCAGTAACCCCTCATCAGCCGAGCAGAGTGATCTCCAGGGGCAGTAAGGAACCAGAAGCTCTTTCAGGTAGTCTGGGCCCTGTCCATGCAGGGCTTTATAAGTCCGAAGTTTGACTTTAAAGGTGATCCGCTGCTACACTGGCAGCCAGTGCAGCTCGCACAGCACTAGAGAGGCATGACAAGACCGAGGAGTCCCCTGTCAATAACCAGGCTGCAGTGTTTTGAACCAGCTGCAAGTGGTGAATATCCACCCCAGGTAGCCTTAGATAAAGGGAGTTGCAGTAATCAAGGCATGAGGTCACAAAGGCATGGACCAATGTAGGGAGGTCATTGGATGGAACTAGGTGCTTAACCCTGGAGATGTTCCTCAAATGGTAGAAAGAGGATTTGATGACTGCCGACACCTGTGATTGCAGTGTCAGCCCTTCATCAAAAATCACCCCCAGGCTTCGCATCCATTCAGAGGTAAGGAGCTGGGAGACCCCAAGGAAAAGTCCCGGCAGCAGACCCACCCCCAACCCCTCTAACCGGAGCCCTGGGTCCAAGACCAACACTTCAGTCTTTTCTGAGTTCAACCTCAACCAGCTCGAATTCATCCAACCCTGGATTTCAATGAGGCAGTTGTTAAATACCGAGAGAGCTCTATCCTGTTCAGGTGCAAAAGAAAGGTAGAGCTGGGTATCATCAACATAGCAGTGAAACCTCAGCTCATACCTTCTTACAAGGTCTCTGAGGGGTAGCATGTACACTGCAAAGAACATGGGGGACAATACCCAACCCTGAGGCACCCCACATGACAGAGAGACTGGGTCAGAGGAATGAATCACCGACACCACCATCTGAGTTCTGCCAGTGAAGAAAGATGTAAACCACCTGAGAACTGTACCTGACAGGCCACAGATGAATCTCAGGTGTTTGAGAAAAACCCCATGGTCCACAGTATCAAATGCTGATGAGAGATCTAGATGAACCAAGATGGAACAGTTTTTCTGATCCCTCACCATCAGGAGATCATTGAACACCTGAACCAGCACCATCTCAGTACTATGCCTCTTTTGGAAACTGGATTGAAGAGGTTCATAGATGTCATGGATGGTCAAATGGTTCTCCAGTTGCAGGGCCACTACTTTCTCAATCACCTTCCCAACAAAGGGAAGGTTAGAGATTAGTCTGTAGTTAGCAGGGCAGTCTTGGTCCAAAGAAGCTTTCTTCAGGAGAGGTGACACCACCACCTCCTTCAGGGAGCTAGGAAACTCATCTGTCTCCAAGGAGCACCAGACTATCCATGCTAAGATCAGGATGATGATATCACAACAACCCATAACAAGGGTAGTTGGGCCTGGGTCCAAACTACAGCATGTAGGGCGCATACCCTGGACAATCCACATGACATCAATGAGCTCTGGATGGTCGAAGGTACTCCAGGAAAACTGAGGGACAGTGACCAAGTGCCAATCCACAGCATCTCCCATACAGTGTGCTGGTTGGAGCTCCACCCTGATGTCTGCCACCTTAGCTGCAAAGAATCGAGCAAGCTCATCACACTCACTTGTGAAAAGGCTCTTCAGATCTGCAGGCAAGTGAGGTTGCACAGTCTGTCTACAGTTCGAAAGAGCTGAGCTGGTCAGTTCTGAGCAGCCACAATCTCCCCGGACAGGAACTCTGCCTTCTTACGGGTGATTGCAGATTGATAGACTTGATAGTGTTCCATCAATCTAAGGTGGTTGGCATCCAGGGCAGATTTCTGCTAGCAGTGCTCTAACCTATGTCCTAGTCACTGCATCTCCCTCAAGGTCCCATCAAACCAAGGGGACCAAGGGAGAGAGGACAAACACAGATAGGAGCAATGACATCCAGAGCCACAGAAATGGCCTTATTATAAACCACAACTAAAGCCTCTGGGTCACTGTTTGCCCCTGGAAGTACCAATAGGTCAAGCACCACTGCCAGGCCTTCAGAGCTTACATCTCATAAAAGGTGGTACCTGACCATCTCCACAGGGGTAGGCCTATGAAGGAGGGGGTGAGAAAACTGAACCCCACAGTACAGTGATTGGACTATCTGACAGGTTCCACCCCCAAATCAAAGGCTTTGATCCCCAGGAGGAAGACTAGGTCAAGATAGTGCCTATATTTATGAGTAGCAGTGTTAACAATCTGTGTGAGGAAAGGAGATATCATCAACTGGAGGAAGTGTTGTCCAAATTGCGAGAGTTCGTCATCGACCCAGCCGTTAAAGTCACCCAGGACTATCAGCCTAGGTGACTCAAATGCCATATCAATCACAAAATCCACTACTTCCTGAAGGAAATGCTTCTCGTCCCCAGATGGACGGTAGATGAGGGCGATCCTACAACCTACACCTGCTAGACAGTACATTGAAATGACCCAGCCTCCTCAACTGATACACTAGTGAGGCCCAGTTCAGTCTTGAAACAGATTGCAACCCCCCACGATCTAATCTCAAGCAGTGTGTCACTGAGTACCCGGCTGGAATTGCTGCCTCCAATGTGGGGCCAGAGTTCTCATCCAGCCAGATCTAGGTGATGCATGTCAGGTCTGCTGTCCTAACAAGATCTGCAATAATTGCAGTCTTGTTTTTAATGGACCTGGTGTTGCATAACACCACTCAAGCTGGTTTGACTTCTGGGGCCACCTGAACTGCCTGCCCAGCAATATTGGTGGTGCCCTTGGGTATGGAAACCAGGCATGGCGAGCCTCGATCTGGGTTCCATTTTGCCCCAGAGCATCTTCTGGGTTTTACTACCCCAACCCCCGGAGAGCAATACCCAGCACTCTACAGTGCTGGAAGATTTTAAACTGCAATGGAGGAAGACAAAAGGGAGGAGGGCGCTAAGGGTGGAGGATGAATACTGCATGACCGTAGGGGCAGGCCTCTTATACATATAATAAACCCCTGTAAAAAAATACACCAGGCATATACAAAAAATAAAAAAAACAAAAACAAAACAACCCAACCAATTAATTGAACTAAATGATAAAATAAAATTAAGAATATAAGAAAAAATAAAATAATATAAAAGAAAAGAAAATACAATGCTCCCACAAATCTCACTTGGGGAGGAAACAAAAACAAAAACCCACAACCAAATTAAACAACCATACACTAAAACTTTATACATACAGTCACACAAAAAACAGACTTTCAAAATGCCCACCCCAATAACATCAGATATACTAAAAGCAAGTTTTTAAAACAAATAAAATACAGCAGCACAGTCTTAGAGTCTGGGACAACAGTTTGGAGGGCGTAAGAAGCCAGACATAAAATGACTAGTAAATCCTTGATACTGTAGCTGTAAGCAAAAGTTACCAAGTGTAAACCAAAGCAATGGAGAAATCAGATTCTTCAGCCCCCTGAGGTTGTCTCACAGCCAGAAGAGGCTAGAATACCCACTGTAGTGGAGACTTGCTAAGAGTAAAACATATGTCCAAAGTACTTTTACAATCCCCAAACACTCCCACTACCAGGGGCTGAAAAAGAAGCATGGCACGCTCACTGCCTTCCTGAACAGAGTAACAAATAATCAAATTAAATGGTCTGACCATGGATGGGGGGGGGGAGTATGAAGGAAATCCTCTTTGCTGGTTTTCACTTTGGGCAGGAGCGGAGCCCCAAAAAATCCAAACAGGAGGCTGAACTGTAAAGCCCATGGCCATCACTGTTGATCTCCGCCTGGGCCTAACCACCAGTTGGCCCCCCCAGAGGATCATAAAGGACCACCAGCCCAAGCCGTCAGCTACCCGGTAAGATATGGCCCAGTCCGCCGCATAGCCACACACCAACAGACAAGCCTACCTGTAGGATTGGGACCGCTGGCTCAAATGGACCAAATCAAGCTGCTCCTCCTATGCCCACCAGCACTCCACTCTCGATACCCAGACTGCAACTGTTCGACTTAAGGTCTGCTATAAAAATAATCCAAAGGTCTTCACTTTCTTTACTCCCACAGGTCACCTACTCTCACTACCACCTCCCCCTCCCCAGTCACCACTCCTGGGTTCTTCGTCGGCCAGCCAATCTAACAAATCCAAGCTGACATGAAACAGCAGGCACCACCAGGCAATTCAGCTGCAAACCAATAGCAAATCCAAATCTGGAAGGCACAAATTTCAAAGCACCCAGTGGTCAATCCAGGATAAGTCCAGCAGACAGAACTAGGACAGCAGTCCTGGCAAACTGAGTATGAGTGAGTGGTAATGGGACCGAGATGAGAAGGCCCCAGTGCACACTACGAGGTAGTCTTAAAATGCCCCAGTGTTACTCTCAAAGGCATAGAATGCTCTGCTGATAGTTCGACTCCAGCTGGGCTCATGGGACAAGGTTAAACTATATAATAAACAGCACGGTATAATGAAAAAATAAATGAAATACAGAAAACGACTGGGTGGGAGAGGAACAAAATCAGTAGAAAAAAACAATAGCAATAAACAAACAAAAAAACTAAGCACTAGGCTGCTGGAGCTGCCAGCAGCACACGCAGCCCGGTGGCCATCTTGCAAAAAGATCCCCCCAACTGCTCCATATCCAGTGTTCATATTCGGTGACCTTCTCAGGCTCCCCTTTCTTCTCTGTTCCCTCCCCCTTTCTCCTATCCCCTCCTGCATTTCTTCATTTCAGACCCCTACCTACCCTTAATGCCCCCTCCTTGCCCACTGAGTCTCACATTTTTTACATCAGATGTCACCCTTGTCCAATTATTATGACTTTTACTCATGTTATATGTTTAGTTATCCAGGACCTGCTATTGTTTAGTTATCTCATACATTGTATCTTGTTTCCAGCCTAGTTAAGTAGTTAGAGTCAGAAGAGATGCAAGTCACAAGTGGGGTACCTCAGGGATCAGTCCTGGGACCAGTCCTCATCAATATCTTCATAAGTGACATTGCAGATGGACTGGAGGGTAAGGTTTGTCTGTTTGCAGATGACACCAAGATCTGCAACAGAGTAGATGATCCAGATGGGGTGGGCAGAATGAGAAGAGATCTGGATAAACTAGCAAAATGGTCAGAAGACTGGCAACTGGGGTTTAACGCAAAGAAGTGCAAGATCATGCACATAGGGAAGAGAAACCCTGAAACCACCTATAGGCTGGGAGGGGAGTTGCTGGCAGTCACAAGGGAAGAAAGAGACTTGGGCGTGATCATCACCGATGACCTGACATCATCCAAGCAGACCACTAAAGCAGTAGGTAAGGCTAGAGGGATGTTGGGATGTATTAGTAGGAGTATCACACGTCGGAAGAGGGAGGTAATAATCCCTCTTTACAAGACACTGGTTAGGCCCCATCTGGAGTATTGCGTGCAGTATTGGAGGCCACACCTTCACAAGGACATTAGCCAAATTGAGGCAGTCCAGAGAAGGGCAACCAAAATGGTGCAGGGACTGCATCAGAAAACATGAGGACAGATTAACTGAGCTCAATATGTATACCCTAGAGCAAAGAAGGGATAGAGGTGATATGATTGAAACATTCAAACACCTTAAGGGCATTAACAAGGTGAAAGAGTCTAACATGTTTCAATAGAAGAAAAACAGCAGGACAAAAGGACACAGCATGAGATTAGAGGGAGGCCAATTAAGGGGTAATGTAAGGAAGTTCTTTTTCACAGAAAGGGTGGTGGATGCATGGAATGGCCTACCTCAGTAAGTGGTGGATATGAATACAGTGCAGGGCTTCAAACAGGCATGGGATAGGCATAAGGGAGCCATACAGATGAGTATGAATAGATAGGCCATTGACAGAGCAAAGGCCAATGGCACATTCATAAGGCAGAAAAAGAAATGAGCAGACTGGATGGGCCTTGCGGTCCTTATCTGCTGTCAACTTCTATGTTTCTATGTTGATATGTTTCTATTTACTCATTTGTTGTTTTTTTCTTTTCTTTGCCTTATTGTATTTATAGTGTTATATAATGTTCACCGTTACTTGTTCAGGTCCATCTTGAAAATGAGCTTCACTCAATGGTGCTCACCTGGTTAATAAGGCTTTGATTGATTGATTGATTGATTTTGCAAATTATTTCCTTATTTTTTGAGATAGTATAATCATATCTTAATTTGCTTGGTGGAATTCAGGTCACTCAGGGCCCTGCACTCAGACTCCTCTACAGATGCATATATGTACATAATTATGGGATTGCAGGGCCCTCTGAGCTCTGTGCTCCCATTTCTCCATAGATGTGTAATACGTACATTGCATCGGAAGCACGGGGCCAGGAAGGCCCTGCGTATCCATTTATAGCACAAGAGTGATGAAATTGCCAGTGTAGCCATGTTATTACCCCACCTAATGTACACACTACACAAACTATTCAAATCCCTGTTGAAATTGTAATTCTGAACAACTGCAATGCCATTTCTGTGCCGCAGTTGTGAAAACACATTTTGATCAGGATTTGAAAACTGACAACTGTGATATACATTTGGTAGGGTAATAACAAGTTCATGTGCAAGATTTCGAGTCAAAATATTTGTAACTGACAAAATTATGAGCGTGTGTAGTGCAATTGCAATGAGCCATCATAACTCAGCCATTTTTTGACATGTTGACCTCAGAGTTTTAGCACTGCTTGTCGTTATGCAAATCCCACTGGAAAGGTGATTTTGACAACTGACCACAAAATCACCTTTCTGGCAGGAGTTGCCTAGCAACAATCATATTGTTCATTAGGTGGGGTCCTCAAAGGTCACTTTGAAAATCTGGGGTCAAAAAAGATGAGTTCTGCATCAAAGTAGCCTGTAAAATCCTTTTTCGTGAGCTCACGAAAAAAGAATTGGCTCGTGAAAAAGGATCTAAGCGAGTCACAAAAAGATTTTTTAAATATTAAAATAAAGGCATTGCATGGTTGCTCTTCCACCAAATAGCTTCACAGTCCACCCAACAAAGTTCTGATGAACAAGATACATGAGTTGGTGTCTCTAGATACCTTTATTTTGGGTGCTTTTCAATTTGTTTTGAAAAAACAAGAAAGAAATTGGTAGCATAAAAAAGGAATTTTTGCTCACAAAAAAGGATTGGTCTCTCACAAAAAAAGAATCCTTTTATGTGAGACCAGATTATTTTTTTAGTTCCAGGAAACTATCCTGGAGAGTGATGTTCCCTTTGAAAACAATGGGAACTTTAAAATTAAATAACTTTGGAAGGGATTCATATTTCTCACCAAATAAGTGAAAGACACTTCTGTGACCCAAGCTTTTTCTACTCTAAATATTCCAGACCCAAATTCCAAATTGTCTGAGTGCAAGGTGATGACAAAAAAAACAACAACAAAAGAATGGCAATTTTTTTAAGGTTTTTGCACTATTCAGACCTCAGAATTTGCACATCTGACAAAAACAAAACATAGCAAGACGAGATCTACTCCATGAGACAGTGCATGAAACATTTCATGCAAATCTGTTAAACGGTTGCAAAGTTAGTAAAGTGCACAATTTGAAGTTTAGCATAAAACCCCCAGGTCAACCCTAACTACAGTGGTGCTATGGCACCATGATCGATTGATCTATCTGTCTGTCTGTCTATATAATATATATATATATATATATATATATATATATAGAGAGAGAGAGAGAGAGAGAGAGAGAGAGAGAATGAATATGTAACAGGGACCTATGCAATACATGATTTATTTTCACAAGAGCTGTTTGACCTTGGGTAATCTCAGGAGTGGCGTAAGCCACAAGTGCTGTGCCCATGGTCAAACAGCTGAAGTGAAAATAAATCATGTATTCCACAAGGTCCCTGTTATATATTTCATTTATGCAATAGGGATTCTTTAGGATTGTGTAAGGAGTTTTGTTTTAAATTGTTTAATTATTTATGTTAATATACATTGACGTTTTGTGGTTTTCCCAGGGTAGCTCCGCTTAGCATAGTGGTTGCTAAGCAGTTGTTATGGATGCTCCAACTTTACATTATGGACAGTACATAATGAAAAAGTTTGATGCACAATTCTTTTGTTTTTACATTTTTGGGATGAGGGAATTTGTTCGTTAAAAAAGTGAAAAAATTGAATTTTCTGCCATGTTGTGCTGATTAGAAAAAATCTAAAAGGCATCTATAAATGAAACACATCTCATTTTGTAGATATTTTTGTGCTGAACAATGTTTGTACTCAAAGTACAATGCTCTCAGTTTTCGTTTTAAAGTTATTTGTATTTATTTGTCGTAAAAGTGCAAAAAAACCTTAATTTTCTGCTGTTTTTTGCTAATTCTATAAAAACTAAAAGGTATCTATAAATGAAACGTTACTCATTTTGTAAATATTTTTGAGCTTGACAACTTGTGTGCTCACAGTACTATTCTATAATTTTTCATTTTAAAGTTATTTGCATTTAAATATGATTAGTACTGCAACTGAAGCTGAACATTCTAAATTGATTGATGACATAGCAACTGTGTGTGTGTGTGTGTATATATATATATATATATATGAGTGATGACATAGTAACTATGTACATAAATGAAATTTATGTACACAGTAACTCAAATATCTGGATTTATGTAATGGATATAGTGTTCACACTTGTTGCATAAATATATGTACAGTATATAGTCATTGAAAAAACTCTGTTAATGCATCAGTCAGGGTTTCTGTTACAGCAACAAAAGACTGGAAATTCAGTGTTAGGATTACCGACCCTACCACATCCCCACACCCACCCTTCACACATCAACAGGCATTGGGGTGTGCCATGGGGTCATTGGGCTTAACTCTCACCCCATTCCATGTGTAAACAAGTGGAGATGTTACAGTATAGGAGAATGGGGTGGTAGTTAGGCCCAATGATCCCAAGACACACTCCAACACCTGTTGGTGTAAGGGGGGGGTGGTAGGGTTGGTAACCCTAACACTGAATTTTCAGATCTTTGTCACTATAACTGAAACCCTAACTGATGCATTAACAGAGGGTTTTTTGCACTGAATTTCTCTTCATTTTGAGATAGTATGATAGTATCCTTATTTTACTACCCTGCACTCCAATTAATCCATAGATGCGCATATGTATGTAGGTGTGGAAGTATGTGGTCCTCTGAACCCTGCACTTCCATGTGTCCTGCAGCAGTGACCCAATTGCCAGCATAGCCATCTTATTACCCACCCCCCGGAGCCAGAAGGTACGAGTTTTGCAGGGAGCGAGGAATCAGTCCCAGCATTTGAATTTTGGCACCTTCCTCTCCAAAGCTTTACTGAGCGCTGTACTGCTGTGTCGTGGCTCTTGCCCCACCACCCCCACCACCACCCTTGGTCGGTTCTTACATTTATAGGCAGCTGGAAGGTCAGGTGACGCAGCAGCCAAAACCTATCAGCCTAGTTTCAGGTTTGCAGGTTATCACCGCTCACCAGCAGAGGCCGCTAACACAATCCTGCCATTCTGCAAAGCATACCTCTACTTTTAAACATGTACTTTCTTCTAATTGCAGTGCTTGCCACGGTTATGCCCCTCACCTCACTTCCCCCTACAAACCTGCCTTTATACCAACCCTGCTCTTGCTTTAGTCTCTCACACCTACCTCCCCCGCCAACTCCAAGGACTGCCAATTCCACAAATCTACACTTCGTGGATCATAAGTGCCTCAATCATTCCCTGTCCTTCTCCATGGGATTACCAGTCCCACTGAGCTAGGTGCTGGTACCTCGCACTCAAGCCAAACACCTGCCCAGATCCCGCCTCAAACCAAGTCCGTGGCGCAATGCTACTAGAATTCTCACCCTACTGCTTCTCTTGTCAGGGGATATTGAAGCTAACCCTGGCCCTCTATCAAATCACAACCATGCTCTTCCTCCGAAGGGACTTAGCCTACTCCATCTGAACATCCGCAGCCTCCTAAAAAAAATATCTGAGCTGCAAGTCACCATTCAAACTCTCAAGCCTGACATCTGCATCATATCCGAGACCTGGCTTAAACCTCACCATGCGGATGCCGAAATAGCTATCCCGGGGTATACTGTAACCAGGCAGGACCGCCTAGGCCCTAAGAAAGGAGGCGGCATAGCCATGTATATGTCATCCAGCCTTAATTACACCCCTGTCCATATCAATGGCCCGCCTCCAAATTGAAACTAAGCTGATTAAACTTCTGCCACACCCTCCCTGGTATATGTGGCTGGCATCTATTCCGCCCAGCTACTCCTGGCAACACCATCATCAATCATCTAGCTGCCCTAAAACCCTGGCTGCCTCAGGCGAACTCCACA
Source organism: Neoceratodus forsteri (assembly GCA_016271365.2). Lineage (NCBI taxonomy): Eukaryota > Metazoa > Chordata > Ceratodontiformes > Ceratodontidae > Neoceratodus > Neoceratodus forsteri. The sequence continues at coordinate 32,049,826 of JADMNL010000035.1, forward strand.
TCCTAGGCAAGTAAACCACAACTGGCTTGCACCCGCTTGCTCGAAAATACTGAGTAGTGTCAAAGCCCTCAACCTTTCCCAACTAATTGACCTGCCCACGCCTAAACCCCACAACAAGTAACCACTCTCTCCTGGACTGGGCCTCACCTCACACCCTCACAGAATAATCTCGTGGGCATCCTTCCAGACTCCCTGAGCGATCACCACATGATCTATATATCTAGGAAAGTGCACAGACCTACAAACCACCACCTCCCTCCTAGGCAGATCCTTACGAGAGCCTACAAATCTCTCTGCCTCCAATCACTCTTAAACAATATAGCGCTTGCTGACTGGTCCTTTATCAATCTAGCACCCTCAATCGACCACGTCTTTGATAAGTTCAGTAAGCAACTCCTTCACATATGGCACTATCATGCCCCACTAAGGAAAAAAAGAGTTAGGGCTTATCACCTCCCCTGGATATCTGCCGATATAATTAGCAAATGCATAGCTAGGGATCAGGCCTGGAAAAGTCACAGGAAACTACAATCCCCCTCATCTCTGCAGCACTACCGACCCTCCGAAACAATTGCACCAAAGCCATAAGACAGGCAAAAACCACTACTTCCATGACGCCTCACCAAAAATCTTAATCATCCACAAATTCTGGAAAACCGCCAAAACCTTGCTCTCTCCATGCCGCCCAACCCCTACCCTACCCTAAAACTCCTGGGCAATGTCTTATCAACCCTAGCAAAGTTGCATCAGCATTCAACCTCTTTTCTCGACTAGTGCAAAATCTCTCATAGACAACCAGCAACCTTGCACACCCGCTAACAACCACCGTGCCATTCCTCAAGGCCTCAAACACACCCACTCTCTCTGCCACATCCCAGCTATCATCAAGCATGCCCACTTTTTCCTTCCAGCCTGTCTCCCCTGCAGAAGTCCTTGCTGCACTATGCTCCCTTGACCCTAACAAAGGCAAGTGCCCGCAAGGCCTGGACACCAAACTCCTCTTCCTATCAGCCCCTGCGATAGCCTCCCACCTAGCTGATCTACTAAACCACTCTTTCGCCATGGCACAAATTCCAGCCACCTGGAAGGAAGCTGTAATCATCCCCCTACCTAAAGGGGGTGACCTATCAGAGCCGGGCCACTACCACCCTGTCTCTCTCCTACCGGCACTGGCCAAGCTGCAAGAGCAGCTCGTACTCACCCAACTAACACAATTCCTCAACTCCACCTCTTTCTTTACTCCATTCCAGTTGGGCTTTCACAAAAATCATTCCACCGTCACAGCTCTGCTAAGGCTCACTAACGATATTCTTTGGGGATGGACAAGGGCCTTGTCACCTCTGCTATTTTTATTGACTTGGCCAAAGCCTTTGACACTGTGTCCCATTCTAATCTCCTCTCAAAACTGCAACAAGCAGGCCTCTCCCCACCTGCCTTGAACTGGTTCCAAGCCTACCTGACAGGCAGAACGCAGGCTGTAAAAATTGGCCCACACGTCTCATCCCCGCTGCCTGTGAACATGGGGTTACCCCAGGGCTCGGTCCTGGGTCCCCTGCTCCTCTCTATTCTCTTAAATGATCTGCCACTAGTCTGCGCAAACTCAGCATTGCAAATGTATGCGGATGATACAGTGCTGTACACCTCTGGCCCCTCTACCACTGGCTCAATGCTACCTCTCCAACGTGATTTCAATGCCGTTCAAACTTGGCTCAGGTCCAACCAGCTGGTCCTAAATGCCAAGAAAACCATCTCCATAACCTTCGGCACCCATCCCAAGCTATCCTGGCTGGCTGCCCCCCTATCTTCCACATCCTGGATGGCTCCAACCTTGACTCCTGCACCTCCTTCCGGTACCTCAGGGTTTGACTCGATCAACACCTTGATTTCCATGCCCACATCGAATCTCTACAGAAAAAACTCCACCCTAAACTAGGGGCACTGCACTGACACAAAGGTTCCCTTCCCACCTCTATTAGGAGGGAGCTAGTCCTCAAAATGATCCTCCCCATTTTTGACTACGGCGCCGTGGTCTACAGCGCTGCCCCTCCATCTACCCTAGCCAGACTGGACCCCCTCTATCATTTGTTCTGTCGCTACGTACTTGACTGTCCTCCCTCCACCCATCACTGTGACCTATACAGAGCCCTCTCCTTCCCATCTCAAGAATCTCGGCGTAAATTACACTGTACTAATCTTATTTACAAATACTGGTCGAATACCGTCCCCCTGTACCTCAGATGTGCCCTATCAACCCAACCACCCCCCGTCTACCCCCTCAGAGCTTCTGATCCTAAACAACTCCTTGTACCCTTCATGTGCACCTCTAAGGGCCAAACGGCCTTTATGCATCGACTCCCGAAATTATGGAATGAACTACCTGCAGACATCAGGCTCTCAGATTCCCACTGGGCCCTCAAACCACGTCTGAGGTCTCACTACTCTGTGGCATGTAACTGCCACCCGCAGATTTAGCTTCATATATAATAAGGTTTATACCTGATGCCGGGCGGCTAATCACACTGTGTACTGTGACTACTGCTAACTACTCTAGACCTATGTAACACTACTGTACTGTGACTTTACTGTATCTATTCTTTGACCTATGTAACCCCAGGTCGCATCTGGAAACGAGCGGACCCCGCTCAGAATGCTTATCTGGTAAATCTTTTAAATAAATAAATAAATAAATTACACCACCTCACGTACCCTGGTTCAGAGAAATTGTGAAATGCAAGACACAATGTAATTATGCACAATTGCAACACCATTCTATGTCACAGGTGCAAAAACATATTTTGGGCAGGATGTGAAAAATGAGAGCTGTACTGTTTATGAGGTGGTGTAATAAAATAGCTATGCTGAAAATTTGGTGTCAAAAGATTGAAAAGTGCATGTGTGGAATAAATTCAATGGATGCATGTAACTCGGGCATTTTCAGGAATTTTTCACTATATTTTCAACATGGGTTTTAGGGGACCCCACCTCATAAACAGTGGCACTGTCATTTCATTAATCCATCCCGATAGCTGATTCTGCACAGTGACCACACCATTCTGTGCCACAGGTGCGAAAACATGTTTTGGGCAAGATGTAAAAAATGACAGCTATACTGTTCATGAGGAAGTGTGAAAAATGCCAATGTTCAAAATCTGGAATGAAAATATTAAAAATTAGTGAAATTACTTGCGTGCATAGAAACTGTGTGATGCACACTCATAACATGGGTGTTTTTCAACATTTTTGCACCAGATTTTCAACATGGGCTTTTTGGGACCTTCCCTCATGAACACTGCCACTGTCATTTCATTACTCAGTCCTGAAAGGTGATTCCGTGCATTGAGTGTAAACTCACCTTATGGGTCCAATTAATGAGATGACAGTGACATTGTTCATGAGGTGGGGTCCCAAAAAGCCCAGGTTGAAAATATGGTGAAAAAATTCAAAAAAAATGCCTGCAATATCAACTTATGTTCAAAATGCCATAGACAACCATTATACAGGACTTACCGTGATTCTTCACTTTGCAGTTGGGCTTTGAATAGTGCAGACATGTCCTGCTCCACAGAAGATGACAGTGCCTGACCTCCAGAGGTAAGTAAGGGGGGTGGAGAGTTAGGGGAGGATGGGGAGGGACCGAGGGACAACGAGGATCTTTTTTTTCCAAAGGATTAAAAGAGGCTTCAGAGCTGCTTTTGTTGCAGGTATACAGCAGCAAGAAATTGTAACACTGGGGGTGGTCTCCCTAGTGATATTCATTACTGGTGGCTCTGGAGGAGTATAATATAATTGGGAACATTTGGAGAGGGCTCCCCAGTGTCCCACCTTGGAGGGTCGACTACCAATGCAGGGACTGGGCACTCCATTGTCGGTAAACATCTTGGAGAGATTTGTTCTGTTGGGGGACACTGGGAGTGGGCTAGTGTCCCATAATGGTGTGCTGGGTATCCAGTGCCAACATGGTGATTGGGCACTCCCATTTTGGAATTAACAGTTCTTTTTGGCATTTTCATGATACGAAGTAGGATCTTACTTCGTATCTCATCATATGAAGTAAAATCCTACTTCGTATTAAGTGGATATGAATGAAGTGGTTCTATGTGATAACGGACATCACAATATAGCAATCACCGGTTGGGCAAGTGTACATAGCCAAAAATGAATTTCCGTGATGCACACTCATGGTGAATGGCAAGAGGGCACCCATGGGCTATGGGTTTCTTTTTAATGAGGGGGGCTGCAGCCCTCGAAAACACACCCATGCGGGGGGTTCCACCCCCCGGATCTCCCTACTAAATGATTCTCAACTCTAGGGGAGTGCATATTGGAGGAGGGATGAAATACTAAAAAAAGGAAAAAGCACCTACCAGAAAAAAAAAAAACATGTGCTGTGCTGGACCTAAACACTGCACCCTGCACCTCCCAACCAACCACCCTCCCCACCATGCTAGCGGATCAACTCGGCAGCTGCCTGCCACATCCTCTCCCTCATACCTTCCCTCCCTTCCTCTCCCCCATGTGTGTGTGCATGCATATATGCACGTACACTTCCTGTCACCTTATCTCACCCACCCAGGTGTCCAGTCATTACCCTGCCAGGTAGCTCTGAACACAAGCACTGTAACTGAGTTGCTGTTTTTGTAAGCAATCAATTGCGGTTGCTTTGTTCACTGAATACCGAATGAAGCACTATAATATAAATTTAAAACATTTGTAGGACATTTTTACAAGCTGTAAAGTGCAGAATGTACTTAGGGGGTCACATAAAAGCAAGCTATATGTGTTGGTTCCTCCCCAGAATATCATTTTGGGAGGTTTCCAAATTTGAATTGCAGGCAGAACTGTAAACAAGATGGCAGCCATATGAAGTAGGATTTTTTGCATACAAACCAGGATTCCTACTTCGTTTCATACAGCTATATTAGAAACATAGAAGTTGATGGCAGATAAGGACCACAAGGCCCATCCAGTCTGCCCATTTCTTTTTTTACCTTATAAATGTGCCATCGGCCTTTGCTCTTTCAGTGGTCTATCTATTCATACTCATCTGTATTGCTCCCTTAAGCCTATCCCATGCCTGTTTGAAGCCCTGCACTGTATTCATAGCCACCACTTCCTGAGGTAGGCCGTTCCATGCATCCACCACCCTTTCTGCGAAAAAGGATTTCCTCACATTACCCCTTAATCAGCCTCCCTCTAATCTCATGCTGTGTCCTCTTGTCCTGCTATTTTTCTTATATTGAAACATGTTAGACTCTTTCACCTTGTTAATGCCCTTAAGGTGTTTGAATGTTTCACACATCTTCTCTCTCCCTCCTTTGCTCTAGGGTATACATATTGAGCTCCATTAATCTGTCCTCATATGTCTTCTGATGCAGTCCCTGCACCATTTTGGTTGCCCTTCTCTGGACTGCCTCAATTTGGTTAATGTCCTTGTGAAGGTGTGGCCTCCAGTACTGCATGCAGTACTCCAGATGGAGCCTAACCAGTGTCTTGTAAAGAGGGATTGTTACCTCCCTCTTCCGACGTGTGATACTCCTGCTAATACATCCCAACATCCCTCTAGCCTTACCTACTGCTTTAGTGGTCTGCTTGGATGATGTCAGGTCATCGGTGATGATCAAGCCCAAGTCTCTTTCTTCCCTTGTGACTGCCAGCAACTCCCCTCCCAGCCTATAGGTGGCTACAGGGTTTTTCTTCTCTATGTGCATGATCTTGCACTTCTTTGCATTAAATCCTAGTTGCCACTTTTCTGACCATTTTGCTAGTTTATCCAGATCTCTTCTCATTCTGCCCACCCCATCTGGATCATCAACTGTGTTGCAGATCTTGGTGTCATCTGCAAACAGACAAGCCTTACCCTCTAGTCCAGCTGCAATGTCACTAATGAAGATATTTAAGAGGACTGGCCCCAGGACTGATCCCTGAGGTACCCCACTTGTGACTTGCATATCGTCTGACTGTATACTGTATACTATTTACCACCACTCTCTGTTTTCTGCCCATCAACCAGTTTGCCACCCAGTTGACCAACTTCTGACCCACCCCGAGCCTACCCAGTTTATTTATCAATCTTCTGTGTGGAACAGTGTTGAAAGCTTTGCTGAAGTCAAGGTAGGCGACATCAACTGCTCCCCCTTGGTCCACCACTCTGGTTACCCAGTCAAAGAAATCTGTGAGATTAGTTTGACAGGACCTTCCTTTTGTAAACCCATGCTGTCTTGGATCCTGTGCCCCTATGGATTCCAGGTGTTGCACTATACTTTCCTTAAGGAGTGCCTCCATAATCCTGCCCACTACTGAGGTAAGACTGACTGGTCTGTAGTTCTCTGCCTCCTCCCTGCCATCACTCATGTGGAGCGGGATCACATGAGCCCTTCTCCAGTCTTCTGGGACCTCCCTGTGCTCAGAGACTCACTAAACAGTTCTGCTAATGGCTCTGCTAGTTCCACCCTTAGATCCTTAAGTACCCTGGGATGCTATGCCATCAGGTCCCATTGCCTTGTCCACCCTGACTTAGTGAGCTCTTGTAGGACCCTTTCTTTGTGAAGGAGAGCTCACCTCCCTTCCCCCTGTGTCCATGGTGCTGAGCTGTGGCCCTGCCTCGCCTTCTTCAGTAAATACTGAGCAAAAGTATCTATTTAGATAGATGCTTTATAGGGTCCTCCTCCTCACATGCCCCCTTCTCTCCTTTGAGCTTAGCAATACCCCCTCTGGACTTTCTCCTTTCACTAATGTATCTATAGAAAGTCTTGTCACCTTCTTTTACTGTTCGTGCTAGTGTTTCCTCAGTTTGGGACTTTGCCTGCCTTACTGCCTTCCCTGCTTCCCTTAGGGCAGTTTGGTATGATGCATTCCTCATACAGAATTCCAAGAAAAAATCCAAGTCACAAAGCATTTACACACATCCTGTCCTTATACCCCCAAACCGACAGGGGGACAAAAGAATATTGAGTGAATAGGGGATGGAGGAGCTGGGACTCGGGTGCAAAGGGGGAGGGGGAGGAGTAGGAAGGGAGCAAGAGTTCCAGGGGTAGGAAATGGGGGAGGGGGAATCGAGGTTTGAGCTAGGACACATCAGCAGGGCTGAAGGAGGGTGCAGGGTGGTGTAGAGGAAGGGGAACTTAGGTGAAAGGGGTTGGAGGAGGAGGAGGGAGCAGGGATTCAAAGCATGGGGGTGGAGGAGGAGGAGGGAGCAGGAGTGCATGACAAGGGGAGGGACTTGAGTTTGAGCTAGGATGCTGCAGCAGAGATGCAAGAGAGAAAGGAGGAGGGACTCTGGCATGAACTAGGATGGTGCAGCTGGGTTGCGATGTGAGGGGGAAGGACCCGGGTGCAAGCTAGGATGCTGAACCAGGAGTCTGAGGGGAGAAGTTCAAGGAACTGCTAGCACTCCTATGCGAGGAAAGGAGGAGGAGGAGGAGGAGGGACTCGGGTGTGAACTAGGATGGTGCGGCTGGGTTGCTATGTGAGGGGGAGGGACCTGGGTGCAAGCTAGAATGCCGAACTGGGGGTTTGAGGGGAGGGGTAAGAGGAGCTGCTAACACTCCGATGCAAGGGGAGGAGGATGGACTTGGGTGTGAGCCTGTGGCACGGATACAAGAGGAGGGGAAGGAGGAGGAGGAGGGACATACAGAGTAAAAAAGGGGAGGACTTCCAGGTTCGAGGATGAAAATGCACATCACTTCCTGTGGTAGGAAGAGGGAGGGGCGTTGCCATGCGACCATGGAAGGTGGGACTGCCAGTGGCAGAAAGGGGCAGGGTGTTGCCATGGTAACCACCTGTCAAATGACATGACACACTGATTGGCTGAAATTTAACATTTGACAAGTTATATCCCACTATACTACTGTGGAGGTTTGGTCAGCACAGTAGGTGGACAGTTTAATTAATGTTTTAAATCAGTTTAATCTTTACTTTTACAGCTGCACTTCATGTAGTTCTTCACAAGTGAAATGTTATGTTGTTCAGCAAACGCTATGCAAAGTGATACTTCACTAGAAACCTTGCTGGCATAATACCATTATGCATAGTGTTTGCAAAGTGAATCAGGCACTTATCTACATGAAGTACTATGTGATGTGCCACTTCTCAAAGTTTGAAAAATTTGCAAATGACTTCTCAAAGTGACGTTTACTGACTTCACCCGCATATGACACTGAGCAATAAAGCTCATTTCCAGATGCATCCTGTACAAAGGGGATGCTGGAATAATACAAATACACCCCCCAAAACATCAAACATAAACAGTAAAACCATAAGGTTCTCAAACTGTATTGAGTCAAACAGTTGCTATAGAATAATAATAAGAACAGAACATCCATGAATCAATTAAATACCTTAAAGGGAACCATTGTAGCCAAAGAAAGATACATTCCAAGGGGACCATTGCAGTGCATATGGGGAGCAGATGCCAATAGGTATACAGCAGGTAGTTCAGGTTTCTGAACTAATTATCATTCGTTTTCTTTCATGTAAACATCAGATTAAATGGTCTGCTACAAAAGTAGTCCTGTTTTTATTTCTTTAGGATATTCACCAAATATGTAATATTTTGCATTTTCTATTTTTTTCTTTTTCAGTGTATTAATTTAGTCTTGTGAATGTTGTGAATTAAGCATTTTCAAAATAAAAAGAGCTGCACTGTCTTTTTTCTTTGTATGAATACCTACTTTTATATTTCAGTTCAGCGTTCATTCGATAACGTTTCACAATCGCTGCTGCAACAGTAAGACCAAAAATTATCCAACCTGAAATTAGCCATCCAAAGATCATATTTTGTTGAAAAATCAATGAGTCTGAAATACAGAACAAAATTACAGGCTTTAGGTCATACCCCTCTACAGACATGTTCATTTCTTTAGTTCTTAAAAAGCTAGCACACTGTCTTAAATTAATATTCATTTCTAAAAGTAGACAGAGGTTACTTTTTTATCTGAGGTACTTTTTCTGTTTCCTTTTGCTTATTACAAGATATTCTACCTGACAGTACTAGATGTGATTTGTGGAACTGTACTGTAGCTGGTGACTTCTGTTTAATGTATCTATTCAATTCAATTCAAATTTATTTTATACAGCTTGTTTCAAACAGTGTATCATACCATGCTGTAAAAAGGACAAAATAAGAACAAAATGAGCATATGGAACATAAAGTAGTTGTAATTTACAGTTCAAAGGGTAACACAGAATTACACAAGTATGATACATTACATATTGTTTGTCAATAGCTATAAACCATGGAGTGAATGTAGGTATTTAGTAATACTAAGGACATTACATGGAAAAAGGAGCAGCTGATGGAAGCTGTGTGAAGTGTATTACCTATCGTCAGTGTAGTGTACAGAAAACCATGCCCACCAACTGTAACTAGATTCACAACAGGAATGAAGTAAAGGCTATTTTAGCAGAGTGAAGCAGACATTTGGGCCCATGAGGTAGAATCAGGTTTGCAAGACAGAAACTTGTGATGTGATCTTGCCTATATTTCCTTCCTAGGAGATGAACTGCTGCATTTATGGACACACTGGGGCTTACTGATAAAGGAGGATGGTAGGCTGGAAGGAAGGAAGGCAGCTGCAATAGTTTATACAAGATGCAACAAATACATGTATGAGCGTTTATGCTGAGCGAGATCAAGGTAGGACTTAACGCTGGAAATATTTTGCAGATGATAAAAGGCTGTTTTACAAGTGTGGTTAACGCGGGTCTCCGAGGATAGCTCAGGGTCGAAGTGTACCTTGAGTTTTTTGGCAGTTTTAATCCGGTCATGATTGGAACTATGCATGGAAAATGAAACAAGATTTCTTTAGAGGACAAAATTCTTGCCTAAGAGGATAACTGCATATTTCTCTACATGAAACTAAAGAAAATTAGTTTTGAGCCAGGCATTGATAAGGGAGGAAAAAGGCAGATAAAGAAAAGAGCGTAAAATCTTGAAAAAATTAAAAGGAGATATACACGTTATCAGCATAGAAATTGTATCCATTATAGAACTGGTATAGTGACTATTGAAACATCTAGCTCTATTCCCTTTCATATCTGATCAGCATTGTGAGCTCACTCATTGTAACATCACAACTGCCCAGGAAGAGCCAATCCCCTGCTGCCAGGTTGGCCACTTGTGATGTCATATTGAGTGAGATCACACTGCTTATGGTACTGTATGAAGGGGAATAGAATTAGATATGTCAGCCCCCAGCTAAACTACTGTGCTTTACAACACTGTCAATACTGTCTATTATACAGTGGGGCTTTAAAATCCTACATTCTGACTGGTTGACTGGCACCTTTTCCCCATTGTAAATACTATGATATACCAATGGGAAAAGGTGCCAGCCACCAGTCAGCCACATCAAAACCCCCCACTGGAATCACTCCAACCACGGACTGGCAATGACAGTAAGATGTTCACTCACACACAGTTTTGACAATTTCCGCTTTAAATCTTGACACCTTACTTCTCAGTCTTTCTCCAATCAAGTCCGCTTGCTCTCCACTCTGTTAGCAATCTATGTTTTGCCTGTAGTCCTATATTCTCTCCCTCTCTGTTCCCCATAACTTGTAACTGAGAAAAGAAAAAAAGAAATGGCAAAAATCCACCTCGATGAGTCGCTGCTAAAGTGCCACTAAGCCATGATGCTAGCCACTACACATTTCATTGAAAAATTAAAAGCAACTTCAATAAAGAGACCTCAAACCCACTTTAAAAAATGTACACATTACTTCTGAGATGCTTGCATCCACCTCGCCTGTCCAAGCATTTTTTGTTATTGTTCCATACTTAGGTCAGCTCTGTCCCCGCATTCTGCAAGATCACCAGCTTTCACCTCCTTCACTTTATTATGCATGCCTCGATGCCCTCCATTAAATACACAGTTTCACATTCACATAAAACAACAATTAAACCAAAAAAATCTGCTGGTATGAATCTCCACACCACAAAACTCAACCCAGAAGCAGTCATGCTGAGAGACTCAGCCCATGAAAAATCACACTACACTGTGTCACAAAGAATTAAACAGCTAAGCACAACTTTAAACACTAAGAAGAAAAACCATCCAAGCATTTGTATGCATGTCTCTCTCTCTATCTCCCTCAAGGGTGGCATGGTGCTTGCAACAAGCAGTCTCATACACTCACACAAAGACAGTTGTTAATCGCAGCCTCTCTCATAAAAATAAAACTCAGGACCCTTAGGCTCTCTGGGAGAAAAAAAACAGTATGATAACATTTTGCTCTTTCTGAATATCAAACAGTCTTATTTTACTGTCTACTAGAAACATAGGCAGGACTGCAGAAATAAGGAAGCTATGAAAGATCTCCTAATCAACAAAGGACTATTTTTTTCTTGCGGTGTAATAAAATCATTTAAAATAATTTTAAATACAATAAACTCTTTTTCTTTTTCTGTTTGTTTTTTTTTGTCAGTAGAAAACATGCATTGTATAATCACAATAAACCACTCCATGGTGTGGGTTATGCTGGGAATCATCCACGGCTGACCTGGTTTGACTACTCAGCCTGCAGCCTTGTGGCCAAAACATGCCAGCCATGGGTAAATCCCAGCAAAACCCACACCCTGTTGTGGTTTATTGCTTAAGTAAACAATTTTCTAAAGAGCAAAAGGAAAAGTGCCTCACAAATAAATGGCTACTTTCAAAACTTAAGTTTCTGTCTTCTAATTTTGATTATTTGTTCTGAGTTCTTGATTACAAAAGAATATGATGGTGAAAGAGAACACTCAACACCCCCTTTTGGGAGCCATAATTTCAATATTATATATTTTCAATTCATTTTAATTATTTAGTAGCTGGGCAAGCTTGTGACATACAGTTAATAAAAAAAAACAATAGTTCAGGTAAAACAAGAACAAATACAGTGTTTAGACATGTTGTAAAGTTTTACTTCAATGATGAAACTGGCATGAATTTGTGGCAATTCGCAATTCATGAAATTCATGAATTTTGTGGCTGATGCACTGACTTCACCACACAATTAAAAAAAACTTAGAACTTAAAAAAAAATTCCCCATCCACTGTGCTGTAAAGCCACCCTCCACCTCACAAAAATGTTATATTTATGATACACCCTCATCCCCTTCTGGCATCCTCCTTGCCCCCCCTGTCCTGATGAATTAAAGGCTCCAGCAAAAATGAATGAAGTTAAAAGTGAGAGTCTACTGACTCTAAGCCCAAGGAGGAATGAGACAGCAGCTAAATTAAAGTTCAATAAATACCAGTCTGTTGGCTCAGGCCATCCCCATAATTCTATACTTAGTCAGCATATGGTATACTTATAGACCTGCCTGACCTACAGTCCCTCACATGGACTATTGTGATGCTATTAGTTAGCCATTGTTGTACTGTATATCTAATTGGGTTAGTTAGGATGTACTATATTATGTGTATCTTCTTTCCTTATTTACTGTGATTATGCTTAGTTATTTGCTTATCTCGATGCTATTCTGTTATGAGATGGTAGCGCCAAAAGTAGGCCTTTCCAACCAAAGTGATACTGGTGTAGAAATGTACTGTGAAACCTACAGTATTTTACACATTTGTGGTTTACAGTGCCCTCTACTGCCAGGATGCACACTGCTGACATCAGTACATAATAACGATCACTCAGCTAGATTTGTGACTGTGCTATTGCTCTGATGAACGCGTTACATACAAATGTTGCAGCTGAAAGGGCACCTTAGATAACAGCTACACTACCTACCACATTAGCCAATCAGGATAATGTAGAATATGCAGTCCGTGTGTACATGAGCCCATCGCCATAGCAATGGGACTTGATCTTATCTTACTATGAGACTCGGTGTAATTCTGTTTTTCTCTGAGTTTTCCTATGATGACATCCCTATTATGGAAAATTGTGCAGAACTCCCAGATGACAATAAGCTGACCTTTCTGCATGCATGCATCATGTTGCTAGAAATAAATCTTTACTCTGTGAGTACATGCTTCCTGTGTTGTGCTTTGCCGTTGGGTGTAGGACCTGAAAACTCTACAAAATGGCAACTGTGTGCAGCACCTGATTGGTCAAAGGTAAACCAAGGGCAGAGGATCTAGGAATGACACCCCAAATTAGTGGGAATAAGACAGGGGCTGAGACACCTGATAAGTCAGATGAAAAAAGGAGCCTGATTGGTCAATATCTTCCTGCTGAGGCAGAGGATTGTTTACTAGGTAAAAAGAGAGCTCCTCATGGTGTCCCTAGAAGCTTACAGTACTTGATTGTGATAGAACATTATCCCACTGAAAATTGAAACAGTAATGTGCAGATTTGAGGAATGGCTGAGAAAGTAGATTTTTGTGCTCCTCCCCATTCATTTATGCATGGAAGGACTCTGTGGCTCCAAAAGTGTAGCTGTTTAACGGAAGGTACAGAGTTCTCTGGACACTCTTGGCTTCTAGGCTAGTGCAGAAATTAGGGAGTGATAAACCTTTATTCTGCATATCTGTTACTACATGGAGTTTTACCATCAAGGTTAAAAATGAGTTTCTGAGGAAAAAACCTTTGTTTGCTACGCTGTTCTAGGGTTGTGTACCCAGGTTCCGTATTTGCCCATCTGGTCTCAATTATTTTTATGGAATGACCCCTAATGCTTGTCAAATAGGCTTCGTGACTCAAAAAGCTCCGGCATCTGGCATCAGAAGTCAAACTCTTTCTGCCCCCCCCCCCTTTTTTCCACAGAACAACTTTCAGGCTCCGGAATCCTGAAAGACTTCTTATCTCAAACATGTAAATATCTCACTGGAACAATTCTCAGTAAAATGCAGTTAAAAGGAGAATCTCCACTGAAACAAATGCTCATTTAAACTGAGCTCTTGTTAAAATCCTGCCTCCCTGAAAACGGGGGGGGGGGGGCTTCACAAAGAAATAGCTAAATTGCAGGCTGATCATGTACAGTATGCAGGCAGATTGTGCATAGAAATCAAGTCTGTAGCTGGGAGACATAAAAACTGTTATCCTCAGGGGTTATATGAAAACTAAACCCTCTGTCTAGCCATCACAATTACTGTTCTTGGCCAAAGACAGTAAGACTGATAGCATGCCTCGAGATGCTGGAAAAGTGTGCCCAGGAAAACAGTTTTTAATCTAGTCAGAAGCACTTCTCAGCAAGTACATAAGGTTGAATTAAACCATACTACCCACTCTGTTATCTGTCTTTCCTAATTACTTTTTTTTGTTTGTCTAAATGTGCTGACCAGCCAATGTCTGCCTTTTCTAACTTTCTTTAATCTCTGTATCTGACCTGACAAGTCACGGTATTGTTCCTATTTATTTCTCATAAACACACTACATATGTACAAACTGTTACTTACTTTAGTGTGCACTAAAGAAGCTATACGCAGTGGTTTTGCAATTTGCTCTTTTGCTAAACTGAACGATGTGAAACTAAAAGACCTCAATGTCATATTTCAAGCTGTACTAAGATAGCAGTACTGAAAAGAAATGTTTGATCTTTACTTAGAGAGGGCTCTTGCAGTAGGTAAACACCTTGAGGACTACACCCCCTGGCATCAGGACCACACGTAAACTTTAGCTAGCATTGTCGGACGGGGGACCACCCACCTGACGTCATGTGACAGACGTCAGCATGACTCTATATAGTGGGCAGTCTCCATGCCTGCCTTCCAGTTCTTTCCTGCCATTGATCTGATCACATCAGACCTTGTGGAGCTCGTACATTTAAGTCTGACCGTGTTCATGGATGATCATCTGTATTCTTTATTCCAAAAATTTGTTTTCTTCAGTTTTTCTGCATGTTGTCGCCGTCTTCCATCAAGTTGCATAAAAAAAAGTGTGCTTTGTGCAGTGGGTGGCTTCCACACAAAGACTCCCATACTTGCTGCATAGGCCTGGAGCACAAGGTTGAGGAACGAGAGGCCTGTTTCAGCTTTAAACAGGCCACAAGGAAGCGTCGCCAGCAGGCCCTCAAGGCTCATTTACTCAAACAAAAAATGGCCACCATGGAAAAGGAGCTTCAAAAACTCCACAGTGCTTCCTCTTCCCAGATGGTTGTTTCCAGGCACAAGAAGAAGGAGAAACATCGGGACCAGGACAGCTCCCCTTCTCACCCGCAGTCACCTTCGGGCCCCTTGGGTGATCAGTGGCCTTCTTCCTCTGGGAAGTCGGCTGCTGCGGTCAAGCCTGCTACATCTCAGGGGCAGTCTGCTGACCTCCCATCACCACTGGTCACAGTGGCCATGGGTGCCTCAAATATGTTCAAGGCCTCTGCTGCTCTTAGGCCCATGTCCACCAGCAGGTCTAAGTTGACTGATGGGGCTGATAAGTCACTCACTGGATCCCCATGATGAGCACCAGGCCCAAGCTGTGACATTAGGCTCCAAGGCCCCCAGAATCTGCCCAGCTAAGGTCATTAAAGTCAGGCGTCAGATCCTCCGATGTCCATCCAACCAGTCTGATCGATGTCAGATGTTGGTTTACCTGACACCCACCCGATGGACCTGGAGTTGCGAGCTAGTGAGGGCCTTGATGTTTCTCTATTGCAGGACCTTCCACAGCTTTCTCCGGTTGGGTCATCTCACTGGACTACCCCCAACTCTCCTGTGGGGAAGCTACTGATGCCTTCCCCAGACAAGGGCGGAGTTGGCGTAGGGAGTTGTCTATCAGGCAGCATCTTTCCTGGCTCACCTCCAGATCCATCATATTAGTAATGCCCTCCTCAGTTCCAGTGGTGGCAAAGAAGGCCTGCCAAAGGGTGTCCCCCCCATATTTTTTAATGCAGTATGCTAAGAAAGGTAATGCTGGCATACCTGGGTTGTGAATGTCCTGTGTTATATGTTGTACTGCGTTATATGTTTTGTTTGTTGGGCTGGCCACCCACTTTGTTGTTTGTCCATTTGTCCCTATATGTTTTATGTTCACAGCCCTGGGTTTTGCCACTGTTAGCCAGCTTTTATGTGCAAGCCAAGGCATAGCGTGGAGTTACTGTCCTAACTTCCATTTTAAAATGCCCTTGAAAGGTTTGCCCCTGAGATGCATTGTTATAAGCTGTGGCTTAAAACTTGTAAATAAAAGAAATACCGGTATACATATTATCCATATTGTTAATGTTGGTTAAAAAGAAGCCTGGTCCAGGAAAAGCAAGGTACTGCCGCTTGGAGAAAGCAACAAGCTGTTTTCCAGCTTTTCTCCTCGGTGGTACTGTTATTTGCAGTCTGCAATGTGCCCTGGTGTCTGCCCCACAGACACCAGGATTGTGCACATGTTTGCACAGCTCCTTCTCAGCTGTTTGTTTTGGCTGTTATGCCAAAATGCCACTTTTTGCCCTCCCAGGTACCCTAAAGTCTGTAAGCAGTTAAACAGTGGCTTTAGGTATCTCTGAAATGTAAAGCAAAAGCCAAACAAAGCCCTTTTTTTGCACAAACAAGCAACCTAAAGCTTTAAAATAAAGAGAAGCAACCACCTGGAGCTTGAGGTTTGTTTTTGACCTTTCCTCAGCGGTGTAGCTTCTCAAGCTTTTTCCCTTTTGTGTAAAAGTGGCAGTTTGAAGTGCCACTCCTTTAAACAGTGTTTGGAGCACAGCTCCTCTAAAGTACCAAAAGAGGCAGGAAACAGCCTGCAAAAGCATTTGGGCACATATTCTGAGCTATTATAATAAAACAGGGAATTTAAAGTAAAAGTTTACCTGTAAAATGCTGTTCCTCAGAGTGTAGCCTGGCGTGTAAATGCAGCCCTTCCTCAGTCCTATGTCTCTATAGAGCAGGCTGGCCTCCTCCTTGCTAGATTTAAACAGGAAATGGCTTGGGGAGGTGCTTAGGGTCACAGAACAAAGGAATTGTTTGGTGCTCAAAATTATTATTGTGGTTTGAATGCCCTAAAACCTTTATTATGATGAAAGAATGTATATGATATGTTGCTTGATAGAAAATATGTTGTAAATAAAGAATTTAAATTAAAAAGATGTACTAATGGGTGGGGCTAGCCATCACATGGGTGCAAAGCCCTATATAAGACAAATCAGAGATCAGAGCTAGCAGATAGATATCAGCAGGGTGTTGAAGGGTAAACACCTAGTACAACTAGCCTATTCTAGTTGATGTATGTATATAATCTGGATTTTTGATTTGCCTCCTTTTATTTTGTCACCTAAGTTCACTTCTTTTACCTATTATTGTTCTGCTGTGAAGAATAAATATTGATTTTGTTTTAAACTACTATCGCCTCACTGCCTTATCACTCCATCTCTACCCACAGCCTCTGACAAGGCCGACCACACTTATTGGATGCCAGAAGGGAAGGATCATCTCAGCACACACCCCAAAGTGGACTCAGTAGTCATCACTGCGACCCATGGTATGTCATCTAAGTCGAGGCATATGAGCACCTCCCCTCCTGACAAAGAGTTGAGGCAATTGTTTGGGAGGAAATTTTACTCCTCCTCCTCCTCCTCTGCACTGGCCATCCACACTTTAAACTATGTAGTCCATATGTTGGTCTATGAAAAATCCCTCTTTGGCCATCTGGAGTTGGCAGTCGAGGTGCTTCCTTGATGTGAGTCCAAGTCCATTCTGGCGAACTCCATTCGGTCAGATCAAGGTTGCCTGTAGGCATTCATTAAGGCCCACCTATGACACTGTAGATTCTTCAGCAAGGAGGGTAGCTACGGTGGTTAGCCTCAGAAGATTTTCTTGACTTAGAGTCTCTGGCCTGGACCAGGATGTTCAGGCAGCTATTCAGGATGCCCCTTTCAGGGGTTCAATCCTCTTTGGTGGTGATGCCCAGGACATCATCACCAGTTTGCAGGACAAGGGAAAGGCACTTAGGTTGGGCCACATGATGTATCACCCTTAATTTCATGCCAGAAAGCCCTTTCAGCACCAAGCAAAGCAGCAGCCTAAGCTACAGCAGGTGACCAGGCGTCAGCCCAGGCATCGAGTCCAGGCAGCTTCTGCCCCTCTCTGGCAAAATCCCAAAGAGCCTCTGAGGCAGTGCTCCACAGCTCTCCTTCACCTGACTCGTGGTCTGCCACCCCCTCCTCACAGTCCCTCAGAGAAGCCGGTGAGCAAAACGTTCACCAGTCATCTGACAGGATGGCGAGTGATAACAACTGATTTATGGGTCCTTCAGTTAGTTGGACAGGGCCATACCTTGGAGTTTCAAGAAAAACCTTCAGACAGGCCTCCTGTAGTGTCTTACTATCCAAAGGCGCACATCCCTTTGTTTTTTTTTTTTTTACTTTATTTCTCACCTGGTGGTCAGTCAATCAATCAAAATTTATTTTTAAAGCACTTTTCAACAAACCAAAGCCCATATACAATATAAAAACTTCAACTCAAATAAAAAATATAAAATAACAGGAAGCAATAACAAACTAAACATTATCCCCAAATGACTTTTCAAATAAATACGTTTTTAATGAGGATTTAAAAGTCTCAGTGAACAGGCACTCTCTAATCCGACGAGGTAGAGAGTTCCACAGGGTCGGGGCTACAAAAGAAAAAGCCCTAGCATCTGATGTCTTCAAACGGACCCTGGGAACCTCTAGCAATCCCTCATCAGCAGAGCGGAGGAGGCAGTAGGGCTGAAGGAGGTCTTGCAAGTAACCCAGTCCCTGTCCATGTACGGTCTTATAGGTCAGCAACGCGACCTTGAAGGTGAGCCTCCATCTCACCAGTGGCCAGTGCAGTTCACGCAGCACAGGTGTGATGTGGCTAGCTCTTGACAACCCTGTCAACAACCTGGCCACAGTGTTCTGCACCAGTTGCAGGCAACAGAGATCCACCCCCAGTAACTCTAGGTGTAGAACATTGCAGTAATCCAGACAAGAGGACACAAAGGTGTGAACCAATGTAGGAAGGTCCTCGGGTGAAATGAGGTGTTTTATCCATGCAATGTTCCTCAGATGATAAAATGAGGTCTTGACAACTGCTGACACCA
Organism: Neoceratodus forsteri; assembly: GCA_016271365.2. Lineage (NCBI taxonomy): Eukaryota > Metazoa > Chordata > Ceratodontiformes > Ceratodontidae > Neoceratodus > Neoceratodus forsteri. Next base: position 32,068,735 of record JADMNL010000035.1, read on the forward strand.
GTGCTTTTAGTGTCAGTTTGTTATCAAGCACAATGTCTAGATTCCACACCCGTTCAGAAGGTCTCAACTGGTTACCCCCTAGCACAAGGCCAGATGGTTGTCCAAGAGTCAACTTCTCTACCCGCTGACCTGGGTCCACCACCAACACCTCAGTCTTGTCTGGATACAGTCTCAACCAGTTAGCACTCATCCAGTCTTGGATCTCAGAGAGGCAGTTGTTAAAAACCGAGATTGCACTGTCCTGTTCTGGAACAAAGGACATGTAGAGCTGAGTGTCATCTGTGTAGCAGTGAAAACTCAACCCATACCACCTTATAATGTCTCCCAATGGCAACATATACACCGTGAACAACAAGGGGGACAGCACGGAACCCTGCAGAACCCCACAAGGCAGGGAGAAGAGGGCCAAGGAAAAAAATCCCCAATATCACCTTCTGAGTCCTGCCTGTGAGGATAGAATGGAACCACCTGAGGACTGTCCCAGACAGTCCGCAGAGTAGCCGCAGGCATTCCAGCAACACCCCATGATCCACAGTGTCAAATGCTGCAGAGAGATCATGGAGGACCAGAATTGAATGACTCCTCCAATCCCTCGCTATTAGGAGATCATTAAGTACTCGAACCAATGCCATCTTGGTACTATGCCTTTTCCTGAAACTGGACTGGAGAGGATCATAGACTTTGTGGATGGTAAGAAGGTTCTTGAGCTGCAGTGTGACTACCTTATCAATAACCTTGCCAAAAAGGGAAGGTTAAAGACCGGTCCGTAGTTCGCAAGACGGTCTTGGTCGCAGGAAGATTTCTTTAAAAGGGGTGTTACCACAGCCTCCTTCAGGGGGTCTGGAAATACCCCCGATCCAGCTAGCACCAGACTATCTCAGCAAGGATCAGTCTGATGACATCCATACACCCCCACAAGGAGGTGGGTTGGACCAGGATCCAAACTACAATAAGTCAGTTGCAAGCTCAGAACAATCTTCACAATATCTACGATCGCTGTCTGATCGAAATCTGTCCAGACAGACCGGGTGCCTGTGCCCTCACATTGAGTACCGCCGTACTCATTTGAATGAGTCAGGCAGATCTCTGACCTGATGAAGGACACCTTATCTGCAAAGAATTGTGCAAACTCATCACACTTTAATTGTGAAAAAGCTCTCTGGCCCTGGAGACAGGCTGGATTGCACAGCCTGTCCAAGGTCTGAAAGAGCTGAGCCAGTTGATTCTTTGCTGCAGCAATCTCCCTGGACAGGGACTCTGCCTTCTTATGGGAGATTACTGATTGATAGTCTGAATAATGGGCCATCAGCCTAAGTCTGTCCTCCTCCTCCCAGTCAGATTTCCGCCAACAATGTTCCAACCTTCATCCCACTCTCCTCAATCCCCTCAATGTCCTATCAAACCAAGGGGACCAAGGACAGAGAGGGAGCAGGCAAACTCGGACAGCAGCTATGGAATCCAGGGCCCTCAGCACCACACTATTATAGTGCATTACTAGGTTTTCTGGATCTGAGCATTCCAATAGCCTACTCGATAGGTCCAGCACTGCCATCAGACCCTCTGGGTAACACCCCTCAAAGGGCGGTACTGGACCATCTCCAAAGGGGCAGGTCTCACGGGGGGGGGAGCCATGAAACTGAACCTTATAGAGTGATTATCCGACCATCCAACTGGTTCCACCACCAAGTCAGTGGCCTCCATGCCCAGGAGGAACACCAGATCCAGGGAGTGACCCTGAGAATGGGTTGTAGTGGTAACTACCTGTGTGAAGCCCAATGAGATCAGTTGGAGGAAGTTCTGACCAAAATGCGAGAGTTCATCATTGACCCAGGCATTGAAATCCCCCAGGACCAACCATCTGGGGGATTCCAGCACCATGTTGACCATGAAGTCTGCAACTTCCTGCAGGAAAATGTTCCCATCTCCGGGTGGACGGCTGATGAGAAGAATCCTGTTGCCCACACCTGCTCCCATGATACACTCGAAGGATCTGGTGGTCCCCACTGGAACCTCTGCAAGGCCCTGTTCCATCTTAAAACAAATGGCTACACCCCCTCTTCTAAGATCCAATCTCGGGCAGTGTATCACCGAGTACTCAGCTGGAAACGCTGACTCAAAAACCGTTCCAGCATTTTTGTCCAGCCAGGTCACGGTGTTACAAATCAGGTCAGATGTCTCAACAAGATTAGCAATAATTGCTGTCTTGTTTTTTATTGACCTGGCATTACATAACACCACCCGAGTTGGATGAGAGGCCATGGAAGAGTGGGTCACTTGCCCACTACCCACTATGGAGCCCTTGGGTATGGGAACCAGGCAGGGAGGTTCCCTTTCCTGGATCCATTTCACCCCGGGGTGCCTCCTTGATCCCACTACCCCAATCAGCCCACCCCACACCCCTCCCTCACCAGATCCAGGGGCCCAGCCATCAGGATGGCTCTCTAGGCATTCACCCCTAACCGCTCGCATGAACCACTCCCCGAACTGAGACATCAGGATCAGGATCCCCTCCTCTCCTGCTGGCCCATACAAGAGGAGGCTGAGGATCCCCAGGGGGTATGGTTAAGATTGTGGTCGGTGTTGAGCATCTGGGGTGACTGCCCTGGGAGACCAGCCATTGCCTCACCTGGCCATCAGGGTTTTTTCCCTGTTTCTCCCTTGGAGTGTGGCATGTAATGATGCCTGCACATGGCTGCCCTGCTAGTGTCTGCCACACTTCATCCCTTACGTCAGCTGGTGTACCTGTGGTACTCCTGATCTCCATTGGGGTCGTCAGGACACTGACCAACCCTGGAACCCTCCCCAGGGAGAGGAGAGCTGTCCTCTGGATGCTCAATCCTCTCCCTCCCCTGCCAACCCCCAGCCACCCGAGTCCATCACTAAACCAGGGTCACCAGTGTGGCACAAGGTGTGGCATCCAGCACCTCAACACTCAGCACCACCAGGCTGGGCTCCACATCCCTCTGTTAAGAGAGGAAATCCAGACTCTGTTACAAAAACAAGCAATAAAGCCTATTCTGCCCAGCCAGGTAGGAAATGGATATTACTCCCACTTCTTCTTCGTCCCCAAAAAGACATGAGACTTGCGTCCCATTTTGGGACTCAGTGTTCTGAACCTGTACATAGAGTGCAAACAGTTTTGGATGCTGACTCACCCAGGCCTGCTGCCCCTCCTGCACAAGGAACAGTGGCTCTGTGCTCTGGATATGCAGGACGCCTACCTGCATATCCCGATTTTTCAGGCCCATTGCTGCTACCTCCAGTTTGCCTTTCAAGAGGAGCATTACCAGTTCAGGGCCCTCCCCTTTGGCCTATCCTCAGCACCTTGGGTATTTACTAAGTGCTTGGTTGTAGTGGCAGAGGATCTGAGACATCAGGGCCATTGTGTGTTCCCCTACCTTGATGACTGTCTCTGTTGAGGGAGTAGTTGGAAGTTTCTCTCTCTGCTAACCTGGGCCTTTTCGCACAAGTTGGGATCACTGTAAATTTCTAGAAGTCCAAACTTGTTCCTTCCCATTGCCTTCAATTCATTGGGGTAGTGTTGGATACAATGCAGGGTATGGCTTTCCTCCTTCATTATATGGAAGAAATGTTGCAGAGACAGGCTCGTATGGTAGCCTCCAACACACAGGTACCAGCCAGGTTGATTCTTTGACTGCTTGGCCTTATGGAGATGGCCATCCCTACTGTTCCTCTAGCCAGGCTCCACATGCATATCTCGCAGTGGATGCTCAGGGTGCAGTGGGATCAGACGCTGGATGACCTGGACCATGTGGTCATGGGTTCCAGTTCAATGCAGCAGGATCTCCTATGGTGGCAGGATCTACCCAACCTCATCAAATGGGTTCCTTTCCAGTCCCCTCCTCCCTCCAAGACCCTGACCAGTCCAAATTGGGTTGGGGTGCTCATCTAGGGAGCCACAGGACCCAGGGTCTATGGTCTCCGGCAGAGTCTCATCTGTACATAAATGTGTTGGAGATCAGGGCGGTGCTGTATGCACTTCAAGCTTTTTAGCACTTGCTTCACCAGAACACTCTATTAGTCCAGTCAGACAATATGTGCATCATGTGGTATCTCAACAAGCAAGGAGGCACTCACTCACAACCTCTCTACAGGGAGGTGATGCAAGTGTGGAACTGGGCAGTTCTGCATTGAATTCACCTTACTGCAGTTCATGTTCTGGGTGTGCAAAACATCCTGGTGGACAGTCTTAGCCACACCAGAGTCAGGGCTCACAAGTGGGAGCTCAAGCAGGACATGGTCAAACACATATTCGAGCTGTGGAGTCCCTCAGACCTACATCTGTTCACCTCTCCATACAATGCAAAACTGCCCATGTGTTGCTCACTTGTTCCTGGGCCTGGTGTTTTTTGGTGAGACATGCTATCTCTTTGCTGAACAGGGAGGCTGTCGTATGCCTTCCCTCCCTTTCCAGTTCTGCAGAGGGTGCTGCTCAAGCTTCAGGCAGAGGGGGCACACATGGTTATGTTAGCCCCAATTTGGCCTTGCCAAGTTTGTTTTCTGCTTCTTCAGCAGCTAACAGTGGAATCCCCAGTTCCCCTGCCCCTCTGTCATGATCTTCTGACCCAGAAGAGGGGCATGCTGGTCAATCTGGGGCTGAAGTCCCTTTAGCTTCACATGTAGCACCTCAGGACTTAGTTGCTTCATGATTTGGAGTCTTCTCCTGAGTGGCGCTGGTCCTGGTAGAGGACAGAAAGCCTTCTACAAAGATGACATACAAAATGAAGTGGAAGTGTTTCCCCATATGGGCCACCTCGAAGGGTTTGGTCCCTGTTTTGTTCCCCATCCTTCAAATCTTGGAGTATTTCCTGCACCTATTTGATTTGGGCTTGAGCTACTCTTCCCTGAAGGTTCATCTGTCAGCTGTTTCTGCTTATCACACCTTCATGGAAGGTAAAACTGTGGCTTAGCTGGAGGTTTCCAAAACCTTCCTGAAAGGAATCCTCCACCTTAAACCCCCAGTGCGCAGTCCCGCGCCACCGTGGGATCTTAATTTTATTCTGGAAAAACTGACCCTGCCTCCTGTCGCACCGGCTGGCTTTTGTGATATGTGCTACTTGTCATGGAAAGCACTATTTTCAGTTGCTGTCACTTCCACCCGGAAGATTTCCGAGCTTCAGACCCTGGTGTATAAGGAACCTTACTTAATTTTTCACAGAGACAGGGTGGCTCTGCCTACTAACCCTCAGTTTTTACCGAAGGTGGTTTCTGAATTTACTTTGAACCAGTCAATTCAGCTGCCAGTTTACTACACTGAACATTCCAATTGGAGGGAGGCACTTCTACATACTTTAGAGGTTCACAGAATTCTGCGTTATTACACTAACTGAACCAACTTTGTCCAAAAATCGGACCAACTTTTTGTTTCTTTCACGCCAAAGAGAGAGGGTGCATCAGTTTCCAAACAGTGTTTATCCAAATGGTTGGCAAACTGTATTGTTTTCTGTCACAAGAAGTATGGTAAAACTCTCCCAGGGGAGGTTAAGGGGCATTCCACTAGAAGCATGGCTGCCTCTCCTGCTTGTTTCATGAATGTGTCAGCCACTGACATTTGTAACATGGCTACTTGGAGCTCTGTCCACACTTTTGCAAAGCACTACAGTCTTGACATTGCCTCTAGCTGCAGGGCAAGCTTTGGACTATGGCCAAGCTGTCCTCCAGGGTCTCCTGTCCTGAACTTTCTGCCTTTTCTGCAGAATTTCCTACCTCCCGTGTTTCAGTTTCTCCTGATTCACACTGCTTGGGACTTTGTCCTTAAGGTGATTACCTACTACAAATAAGATAGCATAGTTACATAAGAACTTACTGTAAAAGCAGATCTTCGAGAAAAGCTAACCTTGTAGGTAACCTTTTTCCCTCCCTCCTTTCCCGAGTTTATTTGCTGCTCCTTTTCCATCCGCTTTTTACGGGGTTCAGGGGCCTCTTTCTGTTCTCCTCTCACACCTCCTTGGAGGTCTCTGGCGGGAGAACTGGAAGGTTGGTGTGGAGACTGCCCACTATATAGAGTCACACTGAGATCTTTCACGTGATGTAAGGTGTAAGGTCCCCCGTCAGACACTGCTAGCTAAAGTTTCTGTGTGGTCCTGATGCCAGGAGGTGCAGTCCTCAAGGTGAATACCTACTGTAAGAGCCTCTCTCTTGAAGATCTACTATTATGGTAAGTTCTTATGTAACTGTACTTTCTTTTTACAGCCTTCACATATTTTGAGAAGCTAGCATATGGGGAGAAGCCCCATTCATAAAATAACAAATAAAACTGGGTAAGACCCACTAGACTCTGCCTGCTGAAGGGCTGCTGCACTTCTTTAATTCTTTGCTACTGCTGTTTCTTCTGGACTTTAAGCTAATGCTACGTTCTGATTGTGGTACTGATTAAGTCTCTACAAATTGTCTGTGAATCCTAACTTAAACGTGAACCTAAGCCTATTTACAGCAATTTTGCACTCAAAGGGTAGTTTGAAGTGCAGGTTCATTTAGGCTGCAGGTTTGTAGATTGTAAAGTATTACAGCTCTCTTTGTTTTAAGGTCCAGTGGTAATCTACCCTGGATCAGAAACTAAGTTTAAAGTGATACAGTTTTCTCTGTTTAGACCAGATTCCATTTGGGTCACATAGAAACATAGAATTTGACAGCAGATAAGGACCGCTTGGCCCACCTAGTCTGCCCATTTTCCTACCTAATGGATAAGCTGCAGATCCTAGTTAACTAACAGCCTACTTCCTCCTACCCCCCACTAGGACTGCCTTATGTCTGTCCCATGCATTCTTGAATTTCCCCACTGTTCTTGACTTCACAACCTCCTCAGAAAGGCTGTTCCATGTATCCACAACCCTCTCCATGAAAAAATACTTCCTCACATTACCTCTGAGCCGTCCCCATCTATCTTCAAATTGTGCCCTCTTGTTCTTGCTCATCTCTTTTTCTGAAAGATACTACCCTCTTGGACTTTGTTGATTCCCTTGAGGTACTTGAAAGTTTCTATCATGTCCCCCCCTCCCTTCTTTCATCAAGGGTATACACATTAAGCTCCTTTAGTCTCTCTTCATATGTCTTCCGGTGCAGACCCTGCACCATTTTGATTGCCCTCCTCTGGACAGCCTCCACTCTGTCTATGTCTTTGCAGAGATGGGGTCTCCAGAACTGCACACAGTACTCCAGATGGGGTCTTACCAACTGTCTGTACAGAGGGATGACAACTTCCTGTTTTCTACTGTTGATGCCTCTCCCTATGCATCCCAGTATCCCCCCAGCCTTCCTTACTGCCTTCTCACATTGCTTGCCCACCTCTAGGTCATCGGATATCATTACCCCCAGGTCCCTTTCCATTTTTATTGTTGTCAGTATCTCACCCCCCATTGTATACTCTTCCCCTGGGTTTTTGTTTCCCAGGTGCATTACTTTGCACTTCTTTGCATTGAATCTAAGCTGCCATACATTTGACCATTCCTCCAACCTTGCCAAGTCCCTTCTCATCCTTTCCACTCCATCTTGTGTATCAACCCTGTTGCAGATCTTTGTGTCGTCTGCAAAGAGACATACCTTTCTCCAGTTCCTCTGCAATGTCACTTATAAAGACATTAAAAAGGACCGGTCCCAGTACTGAACCCTTCGGTACCCCACTAGTAACTCTCCTTTCTTCACTGTGGACTCCATTTACTACTACCCTTTGCAGCCTGTTGTCCAGCCAATTTTTTTTTTTTTGAAATTCACACTTTATTTATTTTATCAAGCAAACGAGAAACAAGAAACAAAGTACAATCGTGGTAAAAAACATGGTAAGACATGAAAGGATAAGGCAATAACAATCCACCCCCAAGTCCTCCCCCCTCCCTAGGAGGATGCCACCACCAACAACAGAAAAGCTCAAGTGAAGGAACTAAAGTCCGTACAAAGATAGAGGTAAAAGAAAAGGTGAAGAGAAAAGGAAAAAACAAAGCGAAGAGAGGAGAAGAAAAAAAGGAAGCAAGGAAGAAGAAGGAGGAGGGGAAAGGAGAAGCAGTCATGGCGAGTTGCACAGTACTAATATCTCATCAGGAAAGGGGGGAGGTAAAGAACCCCGCCTGGGGTCTTAATGAAGATACAGGGCATATAGTTTACCCCATTTCTTATGAAAGGCAGATAAGTTATGCCTAGAACTGGCAATCAGCTTTTTGGTTTTAAAACCTTGTGATATTTCTGCCACCCATTCCTGATAAGAAATTTCAGATTGATCAACACAGTGACGAAGAACTAGTCTTTTGACAGCCATCGAAATAAGGGCCATGTGATATTTCCTTTCATTAACTTTGATAGAGGAATAAATTCCTAACACACAAATTTCGGGTGTAAATAAATCTTGTAGGCCCAAAAGTGGATTCAGGCTATCCCGGATATGTCTCCACAAAGGGGCAACTTTATCACAAGTCCAAAATATGTGCAGGATATTCCCCTGATCAATGCCACATCTGATACAATTAGGAGAGCTAATTTTCCCAAATTTGACTAAATTAACCGGGGTATAGTACATATTATTGACTATATAAAACTGTGCAAGCTTATTTCTGTCTAGTGAGAGAAATCGGTGTAAGTCTAACCACACCTGGTTCCAGGGATGGGGGGAATTACCCAACAGTGTGTCCCACACCTTGGAGCCAGATAAAACTTCTGGAGCTTTACTGAGAAGGAGGTGTGCATAGAGTTTAGCAATGGAGTGGGGTTCAATGGATCGGGACTTCAGCAAGTCTAGAAGAGGATGGATACTAGACACCTTTTTCACCAGACCAAAATCCTTGACTATGAGGTGTCTCAGCTGGAATACTTTGAATACGGCCTGAGAGGGAATGTTAAATTTGGACATCAGTTCCCGGGAGGAGCCAACTGAGTCCTGTAGATAGAGGTCTTCCACTGCACAGTCACTTATTTGCGGTAGCCAAGAGGGGAGTAACCAGTGTGAACCCAGCTTGATATTGGGGTTAAGAACCAGTGGTTGGGCAAGGTCCCTAGAATTATGTATTCTAGCCGAGGTACAGTACTGGTTGAAAACCTTAATTGAGGTCCCAATTACAGATCCACCTATTTGGGTGGGAAGAGATGAAAGACTGCAGTAAAATGTGGAGTGTGGATCTATATTGTGGGACTTCAACAGATTAATTTCAAGCTGCAACCAGTTAGACTGGTAAATATCTTGGGAGGGGAAGAGCCACCTGCCCATTTTCGCCAGGTGACTGGCCCAATAGTAAAGTTCAAAGTTGGGCAGGCGAAGACCACCGCTGGCTTTGGGCAAACATAATTTGAGGAAGGCTCTCCTTGGCTGCTTGCCTTTCCAGATGAATTTAGTAACCGAGGTGTGTATTTTTTGAAAAAAGGACTTAGGTAGCCAAATACTTAATAGGCTTAACGGGTAAAATATATGTGGGAGTATATTCATCTTGATTATGTTTATTCTTCCACCTATGGATAGGGGGAGGTTTGCCCATCTATTAAGATCGCCTTGAACCCTGTCTAGCAAGTCATCTAGGTTGAGTTTCCTTATTATGTTGATATCATGGGCTAGGTAGATACCTAGATATTTAAGATAATCAGGTGTCCATTTCATTCCGAAATGGGCTACGTCCGCATGGAATAAGAGGGGGTTAAGTGGGAATATTTCGGATTTAGTTAGGTTCAACTTATAGTTGGAAACCTCCCCAAAATGAGTGATAATCTTTAGAACTTCTTGGATAGAGCTAACTGGGTCCATTAGGTGTAACAGAATATTGTCTGCAAATACCGACATAGTGAGTGCTTGTTGGCCAACAAGACACCTGGTAATAGCAGGCGAGGATTTGATACGCACTAGTAAAGGTTCCAAATAAAGATTAAATAAATACGGTGAAAGTGGGCAGCCTTGACGAGTACCGGAGTATAAAGGAAATCTGGAAGAATACACTCCATTGCAGTACACTTTTGCGGAGGGGGAGCTGTAAATCGCTTGAATCCACTGAATAAATTGTGCTGGAAAACCCATTGTGTTCAGGGTAGCCCATAAAAATTCCCAACTAACACGATCAAACGCCTTTTCGGCATCTAAGGCTATCAAGGCCATGGGGGAATGAGAGGCTTGGGCAGCATAAAAAATGTGTGAGAGAGTTCTTATGTGATCGGAAGCCGATCTCCCCTGAACAAAGCCTACCTACTTCATATTTAGGAGTGTTTTCCAGACTCGTTTAATTCTCAGTGAGAGAATTTTGGTCAGGATCTTAATATCACAATTAAGTAAAGAAATTGGTCTATAGTTGGCAGGATCTAAGACTGATTTATTAGGTTTAGGTATTAAAATTATAACTGCCTCCAATAGTGAGGGATCTAGCAGCCCTGGGGAAAGGATGTAATTGAACAAATTTAACAGAGCAGGGGCAAGTTCACTACAGAAAGATTTATAGAAATTTGGAGAAAACCCATCTGGGCCAGGGGCCTTGTCCAAGGTGAGACCATGGATAGCATCTGTGATTTCCTCTAAGGTGATGGGAGCAGATAAGGCCTCACAATGATTAGCGTGAAGCTTGGGAAGGGGAGTATTCTCAAGAAACTCCCTTATGCTGGGAAGCATCGAAGGAGGAGTTTTGGTCCCGTACAAGTTCTTATAAAAGGTTTCAAAAACCCCAGCAATATCCCTCGGGTTGGTTTTAATAGATCCATCACTAGCTTCAATGCCTGGAATTAATCTCGAACTCTCCACTTCTTTAAGCCTAAGAGCTAGTAGTCTACCTGGCTTTTCGCCCTGGTCAAGGTATTTCGTTTTGGACTTCAAGATGGTATATTCTACTTTCTCCCGAATTAAGTCCTCATACTCGTCTTTAAGCCTGTAAAGATTTTTAAGGTTCTCTTGGGAGAACGAGGTGGAAAGTTTCTCCTCAGCCACTTTGATCTGGTTGGCTAAAGAATTGATTCTCTCCAGCCTCAATTTTTTCCGTCGAGATGATTCTTTAATAAATTCACCCCTGAGGAAACATTTCAGTGAGCACCAAACCAAGTCGTACCTGGAGACTGAGCCTTGATTGATCTCCAAAAAGGATGAAATCAGCACTTTGAAAAGCGATACAGTCTGATCATCTTTCAAAATCTGGTTATTAAGTTTCCAGGAAGTGTCACGCTGACCCGGAGGCCCTGGCGCAAGTTTGACCCAAGTCATAGCATGGTCCGAAATAACAATAGGCTCAATGTTGGAGGAGGAGACATTAGGCAAAAGGTTGGTGCTCACCAAGATGTAATCTATCCATGACCAGGAGTTATGGGCTGGTGAAAAAAAGGTATAGGACTTGGTAGAAGGGTTCAGAAGTCTCCATGGATCATCCAACCCCAACAGTGAACATAAATCTGCTAGGGCTAGCTGAGCCTGTGACGTGACTCTGGTATCATTACCAGACCGATCCAATGCCTGTAAGGGAGCGATATTCCAATCTCCACCCAACACAAAGTTAGAAGGTAGAAAGGAGCTCAGTAGGTCAGCCAAACCCATCAAGAATACAGCATCACCCCCCACAGGGCCATATATAGAGCCTAGGACAACCTCCGAGTTATAGAGCACTCCATGAACAAAAACATATCTACCATTTGAATCCTGAACACATTTCTTCAGCAGAAAGGGGATATTATGTTTGACTAAAATAGCAACCCCTTTACTGTTGGTGGATTGACCCGCAGCAAAGACTTGTGAGAAGCCTTTGAATCTCAGCAAATTAGATTCCTGTACCATGATATGGGTTTCTTGTAGAAAGAGGATATCTACCTCTGCTAAGGAACAGTTGAGTAAGATCTGACCCCTCTTGGCTGCTTCCCTCAGCCCCCTCACATTCCAGGTAGCAAACTTAACATGACTTAACGTCATTATTATCAGTAACTACTAAGCTTGAGAATAAGAATGAAGATTGGCCCTTCCTGAGAGATTGATTGGTGGCGACACCCTTCCCCCCCTCCAGAAACAGCAGCATTGACCAACCCCAAATGCCTGTGATACATGGTAATACCAGGTACAGTACACATACAGGTATGGAACCAGCCAGGTAGACATAAAGTCATCGGAATCATAGGCCGAGGCATCCGTAATACAAAAAATATTGGGTTAACCCTAATAATACCAAACCTACCCACAGCTTTGGTAAGGAACAGTAAAGTGAAACATAATCTTATTGAACTAGATATCATCACAGTCTTGCAACAAAATGCAGACACCATAAGAAATACCATTACAACCCATCTAATCCCTGTCCCTCCCTCCACCTCCCACCCACCCGAACCAGTACAAGTATGTACAATATATCCCTTTAACAAGTAGAAATGTAGAATGCGAAATACCTCAGTTGAGTACAGATTCAAAGCCCCACCCCCCCATACCATGGCTTGGCCCAAAAAGTTTTGGCCCATTGAGTAGAACACAAGATATGAAAATTGTTACCAGGAGACGCAAACTCGAGATTGAAACACTTAGAGCAAATAACCCAAAACAGCCATGGTATCAAAAACCCCAACCACAGTCGTGAGGCAGGTTCACGAGCTATATCATCTCCGACCCTCCCCCACCCACCCACACTGAGTCAAATAAACAACGTCGCCCCAGTTGTAAAGCATCTCCGAGGTGGCTACAGTATGGAGCAGTTCACAACAGACCATTTCCTATTTCAGACAATAACCAGCAGAAGACCCCGAATTTAAGCATAGCAATAAACTAGAAGTATTGTAGAGAGGACACGATGGAATCATTACCTGGAAGGGATGTGCTGGGACGACAGCCCGGGGTAATTTCTCTGTTGGAGTCTCGGCCCTAAATCGTAGGGGTTACCGGGAGGAAACGCGAGTCAGAATCAACTGGGATGGACCAAAATGGTCCGCACACTAAAAGTGCCCCCGGAAACTTGGGACCACACTTGCGTTCCGCCCCACCAGGAAGAGCCTACCAACGCAGAGACTCCAATTTCAGGCCTAGTTAATTCGCAGGCCTCGCGGCCTATCTTGTCCACCTCAGACCAGCCACCTCCATTAAGCCAATGCCCGCTCAGACCAGGTAAGCTACGTTAAGCTCTAACTCCCCCCGAACTACTAAAAGAGGCATCAGAGAATATTAAAAAAATAAGGTCAGAACAAAGCTAATAACAGAACCCACTTCAAACCCCAGAGTCATATTTAGTAAATCAGTCCCCTTTGAACAAGTTTGGGATTTTCTGGGACAAGTCTTCGAGCGTGTGTTCCGAATCCTCTTAGGCTTGCCAGCTGCCATTCAGGGAGACCAGGAATTTTGCCGGATAGACCATCCAAAATCTAATCCCCGCAGCGATTAATTTTTTAACAATTGGACGGTAAGCTGCTCTCCTTTTCCTGACTTCGGACGGGAGATCTTGTGTAATTCTCAATTTGACCTGATTCCAGTGTATAGAGTCCAGATCTTTGATTTTAGTTAAAACATGTTGATGATCAAGATAGCTGAGGAATTTTATGATAAGTGGCCTAGGAGGAGAACTCGGAGGAGGTTTGGGCTTTAATGACCTGTGGGCCCTTTCAATATGGTAGGATTGGCTTATCGGAGAGGGACCCACCACTTTATTTAGAAATTGCTGAACGAATTTAATAGTGTCGCTCCCTTCTTCAGTTTCCGGCAGCCCGAGGATGAGGATATTGTTCCTCCTACTCCTTCCTTCAAGATCCTCAGTTTTGATTTGCAGTTTTTGTATCTGTTGCTTTAATTTAACAATTTCTGGGTCAGTTTTGTTCTTCCATCGGTCTAGCGAAGTAACGCTAGTTTCCAGGTCCCCAACTTGCCTAGCTAGGTCAGAAAAGTCCTTCCTTATGGTTTTGACCTCACATGATATTTCTTGAAGGGTTTCTCTAAATGTTGCCATTTCCTGGAGAAAACGATCTTCAGTTAATAAAGAACTTGAAGTCATAGGCGTAGCTTGTTTTGCAGACTGTGTTGGATTGGCATTTCTTGCTTTTTTAGATGCTTTTTCAGGCGTTGTTGGCGGGGTATGCTTCACGTTGGCTGCTTTCATATCAGCCTCCATCGTAGCCACTCGCTATATATTTTTAAGAGCACCCTAAAAATTGGCTCCAAGAGATTAGCTGCAATTAGAAAGCCTTTAGGGTCGCTGAAAGCGAGGAAAATGTTGACATTTCAATAGAAAAAAGTAATTTAGATAGGTGGAGGACGGGAGCTTAGGATAGAGCTGCCTTCAGCCACACTGCATCACATGACTCCCCTCGTCCAGCCAATTTTTTATCCTGGCTACCACCTTTGGACCCACTCCAAGGCTGACAGTTGTAAGCTTTGCCCTGCAAATAATCCAATTTCTCTTTCACTTTCTGTCCTTCTGTCTCCTTCTTGCTTGAATGTTTTGCACCCACCCTCCCATCTCCCACCTCCAGCCTTTATTAAATACTCTCCCTCCCTCCTCAGCACCGCCCCTAGCAATCTTCATCCTCCCCTCTCACTAATATTGCAACTTCTCTTAAAGATACAGAGCATAGCTATTAGGCCTAACACTTGTTCTGTCCACCCTTTAAAGACATCTTCCTATTTTCGCCATCTGCTTGTCTATAAGCTTTGTTTAGTGCCTGCTCTGCTATCTACTTTATAGTTCCATACCTGAGCTTCCTCCCTTGCTACCCTCAACATAGCCCCAATAATTTTCAAGTTGCCTTGGTACCCCCTGCCCTAGCTAAACCGCCCTATTTTAACCTATGTTTTATATCTTAAACTAGATCCACTGTCCCGATCGGGCTCCCAGTGAGCAGCCACGGCTGATCCTGCCAGCCACCCACACCTGCTTCCTCCTGACAACCAGGACACCTTCAAATCCGATTAAGAGTCCCGGCTGCTCCTGGGTAGCACTGTGCGGGTTTGATAGGTTGCCACCTGCTGCCACCCTCCTCTAATTGGACTGCTGCTCTCCACTTGGCCACTGTTTGGCCCTGCCTTTTCTCTGTCAGATTTTCAGTCTCTGGGTTTTGGCGCCCTCTGCTTTGCATTGACTTTTGCCGAACATTTGCATCCATCCCCGCACCCCCACCTCCTGCCTTTATTAATTGGGATTTGGCTCCACCCACCCGACCTTGGTATCCACTCTGCCTGAACCTCATGGGGCTCACTTACTTGGGACCCCCCGCCACTCTCTCTCCCTCTCCTTGCTTCACCTCCATGGGCTGGCTCTTGCCCTACTGACTCTCTCGGTTATTCTCTACACATCCTCTAAGCACTATGGCTTTGCTCCTTCTGTCTCTTCATCTCATTCTCTTTTGCTCCCTGCTTCTGATGTTTTTCCTTCCTGGAGCTAAATACCCTCTCTTCCTCTAGGCTACAGGATTGACCTTACCTACACCTACTCTGGTACCCTTCCAACTGAGCTTGTCTATACTCCCCCATTCTCCTATGGGGATGGTTGCAACACCGGAAGAAGGTTGGAAGGTTATTTCCAAATAAAAAGTCCAGTGAAAACTCAAACCTCTATTAATTTAGTAGTGGGAGAAAACTTAATAGATAACCCTTTAGAAGTAGCAAATTTGTTAAATTACTATTTTAGAGATTTACCAGATGTAGAGATACCTAATCTTGAGACTGTTGTTCAGGAACACATACATCCTGTAGTCTCTGCTAAAAATAATGATGGCTTCAATCTGAAAAATATAAGAGTACAAGACGTAGCTAAAAAATTGAGAAACGTAAAAATATCAAAACTTGCTGGAATAGATGGTATCAGTCCCAAATTTTTGAAATTGGGGTCTGACATCATAGCCCCTATGATAACTTATTTTTATAATTGGAGTATACAATCTTCAATTGTTCCTGATTGTTGGAAAATGGGTGAAATTATTCCTATTTACAAAGGTGATGACCTTACAGTCCCTTCTAATTATAGACCAATTACTTTGCTCCCCATTTTGTCTAAGGTATTGGAAAAGCTGATACATAATCAGCTTAGACAACACCTCAACTATCTAGGGTTATTGACACATTGTCAACATGGATTTAGAGAGGGTAGGTCCACAAATACTGCCCTACTTGATTTTAGTAACCTGGTGTCAACATCTTTGAATGAGGGTAATCAAACTGGGGCAGTGTTTGTGGACCTTAGAAAAGCCTTCGATTTAGTTCATCATGAAATACTTTTGTTAAGATTACAGAATATGGGGATAAACAACAATTCCTTGCAGTGGTTCAGATCTTATTTAACGAATCGTAAACAAAGGGTGGTCTGTGGTGCTGCTGTCTCGGATCTCCTGGATTTATATCGAGGTGTACCTCAGGGCTCAATTTTGGGCCCTATGTTATTTAACATCTATATTAATAATCCTCCTGACTATGCGGCCTATGCTGATGTCAGACTTTATGCAGATGACATAGTATTGGTTGCATCTGCTAATGGTCCAGGAGACCTGAGACAGAAACTCCAGACAGATTTTTCTAACATTGAGTCTTGGATAAGGGATTCTGGACTCTTAATAAGTACTGGGAAAACTCAGAGCATGATTTTTTCTGTGGGACCTCATGTAAAAAATTCTATTGATTTGAAGATTAGTTTTTTGGACGGGACAAAGGTACAAGAGGTCAATACTTATAAATATTTGGGAGTCATGGTTGATTATCGTTTTTCTTTTTCTGAACATATATCATTACAAATTAAAAAAGTAAATCAAAGATTGGGAGCATTAAGAAGGGTGTCAGGATGTTTGACTAGGGATATAAAGACTAAATTGATAAAACAATTGTTGTTACCTGTATTAGAATATGGTCTTCCATTATATAAACACTCTTATAAAAAATCCTTTTTAAAGTTGGATCAGACTTATTATAGATTGGGGAATTATATTTTGAATAATAAATCCTGAGTCCATCATTGTTTAGTTTATCAGGAACTTGGATGGTTATATCCGTCAGCTCGAAGAGAATTTGTGTGGCTAATGATATGTCATGGTTTGATACATTCAAAAATGCATTCTTTAAGATATTTGCTTTGTTTGAATTCAGACTCAGAATATTTAGATATGTTTAGGAGGTCAACAAGAAAATTGCCTACGATCCAAAATATAAATCATATGGGGGACATGGTTTTACAGAATAGTGTAGCTAGGTCATGGAATGAATTGTCTTGCCAAATTATTGAAATTTCTGACTTGCACATTTTTAAACTTGAATTGTATAACTATTTAAATGTTAGTTGTAATTGTTTTTAGGTTATTGCTTTTTGTATTGTGTGTATTTTGTCATGTTTTGTTGTTTTGTAAAATACCACAGGTATTTGTTGTAAATGGGGATTTATTTCCCAACAGATAAACCTGTATAAAAATAAATTTTAAACAAACAAACAAACATGATAGGGTGGTGTATGTTCGCCTGTTCCCGTTCTCAACACTGGCTCATTGGTGATTCACCTTCAGGGGTGGTGATTGGCTTTCCCAACCTGGCAAGCCTTATAGATATACTAGGACCAGGATTCTTAAACTAACTATCACTGCCCTATCAAAGATATTACTTCTGTTACTGTTATGCTCGGGTAACATTGAGCTAAACCCTGGTCCTATCACTATCATTACATCCCCCTCAGATGCTGCTCATCTTAAAGGCATGAGTTTCTGGCATGTTAATGTTTGTACCCTCCTTAAAAAGTTCTCCATGACTCAGGTGTGGGTCAGCCATACTCAGCCAGATGTTCTGGTAATCTCCGAATCTTGGCTGAGGCCAGCATCTCAGAACAGGGAGATTAGTAGTCCTTCTTACCAGTTATTCAGAACGGACAGGCCTATTAGGGGAGGCGGAGTGGTGGTGTACACTAAGGAAAGGTTTACAACGTCCTGCCTGGATTCTACTTCTGTCAAAAATGAATTTGACTGTTTGACCCTGAAGATGGATTTATCTACTTCCCTTGCCCTCAGAGTGATTGGTTGCTATAGACCTCCATCTGCTGCTACACTCCTTCTTCCACATCTTGGCTCTATTATCAAGAAAGAGAACCTTGAAACTATCATCCTAGGGGACCTTAATTTCGACTGGTTATCGAAGCCTGCTTCACCCTTAAACATTTTCTGCGATTCCCATGGGTTGGTGCAACTAATTCACAAACCCACACGTCCAAACAAAAAGAACATGAGCAACAGCACACAGCTGGATGTTATTTTAGTCGATAAGCCTCATCTCTTCTCACATGCTGGAACCTTCTTTGCTGATGTCAGTGACCATTGCTTCATTGCTGCAGTTAGATCACTGCATCATACAGGACCGGCAGCTAAATTTCTCACAAAAAAGTTCCTTCGTAACTTTGATGTGAATGCCTGTCTATGAGTAGGAGCACTCACCACATTGGCAAGACTTCTACTTAGCTAACACGGTTAACTCGGCATATGATATTTTCCATGATATACTTGTTGGGGCCCTAAATATGTATGCCCCTATGGTAAAAATACATATAAAAAGCAAAACATGTCTTTGGTTCTCTGCTGAACTGAAAGCTGCATTGCTTGGTAGGGATAAGTTATGGAAAAAAGCTAGCTGGACTAAGCTTGACTCAGACAGGTGTCAATTCAGAAGGGCACGCAATGCTTGTACGAAAATGGTCAGGGATGCTAAGGCAGCATTTTATCTAACCGAATTAGATTCTGCAGCAAAGTGCTCCTCCAAATTCTGGAGGACAATCAAGGACATCTCTGGATATACAGTACGCCTGGTAATTCCTTGCCACCTAAGATTACAACTGGGAGTACTACTATCAATGATATACTGGGAATTCTAGATGCATTTAACAATCAGTTTGCCACAACTGGTCTTGCTTTTGACAATTCCCCTGCATCCCTGTTCCACTCCCAATTACATTTCCCATGCTCAGACTCTCCTGCCCCGGTACCTGGCTTCTCATTCCACCTGGTCTCTCTGAAAGAGGTTGAAGACCCCATGCTCCAATTGGATATTAAGAAGAGTGCTGGTGCTGATTCTTTGGATCCTCATTTCCTTAAAATCACCTATCATGTCCTAGCTGTTCCTATCACCCAGTTATTTAACTTATCATTGTCCAAGGGCTTATTCCCCAGATCTGGAAAATTGCTCATGTCATCCCCTTGTTTAAATCAGGGGATCCCTGTGACCTTAACAATTATAGACCAATTTCCCTTCTCCCAACTTTGTCGAAACTTCTGGAAAAGATTGCCCGCAACCAACTAAGGGACTACCTCAAATTCAATAACCTACTAAACCCTATGCAATCTGGCTTTAGAACTAAACACAGCACTATTTCAGCCCTTGCCAAAGTAACATACGATTGGTACCGAGAACTGGACAGCAGAAACTTTGTCTGTTCTGTATTTCTAGACCTTAGTAAGGCTTTTGATACAGTGAATCATAGCCTGCTTCTCTCTTCTCTGAAGAGTATAGGGCCTGGACTCAGTTTCTTTACATTGTTTTACTGAGTACCTTGTAGGACGGTGTCAACAAATTAAGGCTGAGGGTGAGCTATCCCAACTCAAACCTCTACTGAGGGGAATACCGCAAGGATCCATACTTGATCCCTTACTATTCACTATCTATGTTAATAATATTAATGAGAGTATTAACAAGGCCAACATACACCTGTTTGCTGATGACACAGTTGTATATATAAGTCATCTGATGCCTGAAGCTGCTTGTGCTGACCTCCAGGAGGAATTTAACCAGCTCCAGAACCAGTTCCTCCCTTAAAAACTTCTTCTAAATGCTAAAAAAACAAAAGCAATGTTGTTCTCACCCTACAGCCGTGTGATGAATCCGGCCAGCTCTGGAGCACTACCTCAGATTACCACAATTCTTGGAGAGAAACTGGAGTTTGTCTCGAAGTTTAAATACAGTACCTAGGTGTATGGTTAGAACATAATCTATCATTCACTGAGCATGTCGAGGACCTTGTAAAGAAGTTAAGACACAGGCTGGGACTATTCTTTAGAATTAACCAGTTTCTTACTAGAGATGCAAAAGCGCACCTTGTCCAACCTACTTTTCTTTCACTGATCGATTATGCAGATTTCCTTTATAGTCAATGTCCCAAAGCCTCGCTTGCAAAGTTGGATACTCTTTACCACAGGGCCATCCAGTTTATTACTGGTCTCCCCATCTCTACCCATCATTGCTCCTTGTACAAAGCCATAGGGTGGTCCTCTCTTATGTTTAGGCATAATAGAAATGCAGTCCTTTGGACTTATAGAGTCTTCTTGAAGTGGCTTACACAATATATAATAGACTGGTTCCCACTAAGTGAGCCAGGGATGTATGCCCTAAGAAGCACATCCTACATCACATTATGTATCCCCAAGGCTTCCTCTCACTATGGCAGAGTGGCCATTAGTTTTCTGTTGCCAACATTGTGGAACAAAGTACAAAAATTATTGAAATTAAGCTGCCTCCGAAGTATGAATGCCTTTAAATCTCTATATGCTTGGTATGTGTGTGAGCCATGCAATTGCTACCCCAGCCCCTAATTTTAGTCTGAAGCATCAGGCTGCTGCCCTCTGTGCTTAGTTGAATTTTTGATCACGTGTAACCTTTGGTGACCTTAACTTTGTGAGCGTCTTATGCCTTAAATGTTTTTCCCCTCTAGAAATCCCTGTAGGGTTATTATCTCTTCATGGCTTTCGCGACTGCTACACCTTACTCACCCTGCTGTCTTTTACATATTGCTTAATCTATGGCTCTTATTCCCCTACCCTGTACCATTTAACTGCCCTATTTCATCTTCGTATTCCCTTTCCACTGCAGTCCACTCTTACTATCTCTTTCCTTTGTCCACTAACTCTCCTCCCTGCCGTAGACTAGCCCTTCTGGGGCTCCCTGCCCCTCAAGTGGGAGAAATGTGGATACTGGGTGGTTGTCACTTCCATAGCCGCCACCTGAGACACCCAGACCAGAGTCCTTACTAGCGAGGTGCGGCATTGCTGATACCCAATAGGAACACAAGCACTTTTCTGCCCTGGTGTCTGATTGGCTCCTGCAGTCTGCTCCTGTGTCTCCCTACATACTAAGCTAAAGTCTGATCTTCTGTCTAAAACTTGCACAAAAAGGAGCTGTACTTACTTATTGCCTAACATTTTTTCCTGTTTAGAGTGCCAAGAGTTGGCACTCTGTTTGATTGCACTCCTTTCTGAATTTCTGTGGTTGGGCCAGTCTTTAGGCATCAAGCAATACCCAACGCTGTTGTCCTGCTGTTTTGGTCCTCCCGCTGGTTCAGATGTTCCATTGCCCATGGCCCAGTAGTTTATACTGACCCCTTCTTCCATCCCCTGCCAAGGATATGCTCTCCACGGACTCCCTGCCCATACACGGGGAAACCCGAGCACTGGGCGGTCGGCACTGCCTCTACTGCCACCTGAGAACCTAAGCTTGGACTCTCCATTAGCAAAGCATGGCATTAGCAGCATCCATTTGGAACATGAGTGCTCTTCAGCGTTGGCTTCCGATTGGTTCCTGCAGTGTGCTTCTGTGTCCATTCTAAACCAAGCATAAATCTGATTTCCATGCTGAAATTTGCCAAAAAAATGCTGTAATTACTTTTCTCCTTGACTGTTAAGACCCTTATCCTTCTGTTTAGAATGTTACATCTAGGGATACTGTGTGATTACACTACTTTTGAAATTCTGTGCTTGCGTCCGCTCCCTACACCAGCAGCTGGTCACTTCTCCCTACTGAAGTTCCTACTAAGCCTCATCTTACAGTATGTCCTCCTTAAATATTACAGAAGCACTCTGAACTGATATTTTGTTTTATTTATTTATTTGATTCTAGGATTACAAGTACCTTTGAGCCGAGGCTCTTTTACAAAGGTTCCACATCAATTCCGGGACAGTACAACAGAATACAACAGAGCAGATGAGTTTTTGGCATGCTATACAGATTAACACTCAGTTACATGTACATAAATGCACACATTTCAGATAAGCAGGGCCACTGGGAAATTGCGGAATTGTTTAGCAGATTTTGCGGGGATTTTGCGGGACTTTTTTCTCCCAAATTTTGCGGGGATTTTGTGGGACTTTGCATGTATTTTGCGGTGATTTTGTGGGCTGCTGGGCACACATTTTCCTTTGTGAGGTACAAGTATGGGGTTTTCAATTTCAATTGCTTTGTGATGCATATCAAAGTCAGCCATCAAAAAGGTATAGGTTTTTGTAAAACAAACAAAAAAAACACAGACACACACAAAAGTACAACTTTTATTAAAACACCCGACTGATCAAAAACAATATACATTATAATAGTAACATCATTGTTAAAGCAGTACCACCTACCACCACCACCTTAATAATTTAAACAAACATTATTAGTATTCTACAGTAAAAGTATAGTACCACCACCCCAGATCATCAAGAAAGGATTTTTACATCATAGAATGAGCAGCAATGGTTATCCAACAAAATCTTTAAAATTTCTTATTGTACTTCAACATAAGTAGTAGTCTAGTATTGTCATCTGTCAAACTTCGACGATTGTCTTTTAAAAGGTCTGTGTACAGTGAAAAAGTCCGTTCAACATCTGCTGTGCTTACGGGAAGCCAGATATACCTTTTTGCCACAGCAGCAAGATGTGGAAGTGTATCACTTTGTGCTTCCCACCACTCAGCAATATTAAAACAGTCACTGGGTACCGACTGGGCGAAAGTTCTGTACCCATGCCATTCAAAGTTTGAAACACCAGCCAGAGATGGTAGCTCCTGGGTGTGTTTTACTTTTTCCTTGTCCAGTGTTGGCAGCTGCTTTGGGTCAAAGATTCGGGCAGCTTTGAATGTGCCAACTGAGGGATGAGATTTTAAAATTTTGTCCAGTTTCTCACTGCTGTCCAACATAACCTTCTGAAAAAGGTTCACACAGTTTTGATTTTCATGTAATTGACAGTGGGACAACATTTCTACTGTATTTGGTCTGTATTCAGTTTCCCCTGCGGTGGCACAGAAGTCCAAAAACATATGCACATTTTGCACCCTCCCAAATATGGAGTGTCCCTGTGGCTGGGTGCTTGACTGCAATTGTAGAATAAGGTTGACAAGTTCAGAAGAGTGTTCCACAACAAAAGTTGCTTGTGTCACCAGCTCTGCTGCTTTGCCTTTCAATAAGAACTTCAGGCGATTCAAGGTTGCTGCATCAGACTGTAGAGTTTCAACAAATTCTGTTAACACAGGCAAATAGTCTGCCAAATACTGAACAGCGTTAACCCAGGAGCACCACCGAGTTACCACTGCATATACTGGCATCTTGGGTACAATGCCCTGCTTGGATTCCATGAAGGCAAAGTACTGATGCCTACGCATTGGGCTCTGGCAAAATATTTTTTTTAACAAGCGAAACAGCAGTGTTTAAGTCATCCAGTGTGTCTGCCCAGACTTCCAAGACCAAATTGAGGAGGTGGGCAATGCAAGTGACATGCACTGCATTTGGTAGGACACAGGACAGCACAGTTTCAAAAGCCTTGTGCATATAACTTGCACTGTCCGTGACAATGGCAAAGACTTTATTGAAGTTCACCCCATTGGTGTTTAGCACTTTTAGTAGAGCTTGGGATACTGTGGTGTTGTTCACATGATGCAAAAACTCAACACCAATTAGGAGTGGCTGCTCCCCAACATTAAGCAATGGTTGGGCCAAAATAGCCAACACGCTACGCCCACAGGCATCTGTTGTCTCATCCAGGAAAATGAAGACATCTTGATCCTCCACCGCCTCTTTCAGGGACTGTTCGTGATCAGGCCGAAGTTCTTGGAGGTACATGCTCCGAAGCTGTGCTGGTCCCGGAAGACTGCCGCCTTGTTTTGTGTGCTTCTTTAAGAACTCTTGAAAGCCAGAAGCCTTCTCCAGTGGTACATCTGCATGGGTCAAACAGTGGACGAAGTCCAGAACAAATTCCTTCCGTTCAATGGAAGATTCTGTTGCTCGACTGAAACACGAAGTCAGCGACTGCTGTCGTAGAGGTGTGCCTAAAAAAAAAAAAAAACAAGAAGTAATATGTTACAGGGGAAAATAAACTGTG
Source organism: Neoceratodus forsteri (assembly GCA_016271365.2). Taxonomy (NCBI): domain Eukaryota; kingdom Metazoa; phylum Chordata; order Ceratodontiformes; family Ceratodontidae; genus Neoceratodus; species Neoceratodus forsteri. The sequence continues at coordinate 32,092,733 of JADMNL010000035.1, forward strand.
CCTGGAAAAGCAAACAAGATTTAATATTTTACAGGGAAAAAAAAAAACTGTAGGCTAGGCCAGCCCAGTGTCATGGAGGGCTGAGGAGCTGTGAGCTTTACCTCCTGCCACACCAGCAACCTGTTTGAGAACAACATCAGGTCAGCAGGGAGGGGAGAGGATCGAGTGTCCAATTAGCTCCTGTCCTCTCCTGAGTGGGGGTGGGAATCTGCTGTCTTGCTCTTAGAGGCCAGGTGGTAGTTTTGAACTCTAGCAGCAAGGAAGGGGGATGCAGGAACAAGGCACATGTGCACTGGGAGTGGGGGGAGAAATTGGGTTCCACGGTGCCAGAGAGAGATGAGATGGACTTGGTAGGCAGGGACAGAGCAGATACCAGTCACCCAAGGGGAAAATCAACGACGACTATTTAAAAAATGAAATAACTGCAAACATCTGTGCAACTAGTACTTACTTTGCATGTTTTTCTTTGCAGCTTCTTTTCTTTCTAGATGTTTCTGCGACTTCATGTGCATGTCAACTGTATGCTTCCGCACAAAGTCGATTGTGTGGGTACAAGCACGACAAAACAGCAATCCTCCATCCTCATAAAGATCCTCTGGATATAACTTAACCCGATCCTGGGCACGCACAAGATACGAGACATGACGGTCCTTGGCCTCTTTGCGAGAAAGACGGAAGCGCTTTGGTGGTGGTGTAGACATGGTGTAATTTAACTAAACCAAAATTAAACCCAAAAAAACAAGACTTGAATTAGAGCATCAGTGCATAGAGGGAGGAGAGTTTTCCTTGGGTTGCTTGATCCTCCAATATCACTCCACTAGTTTGCATCCCACAATGATCTAAGCTGGGCAGATTGGTTTCAAAATCTCAGCTCCTGGAGTTACCTTGTCGTGGTGCTGAGCTTGCCCATAGATTTACTGGCATCCATGGAACAAAAGACTCCAGAAATGCAGTTTTCTTGCTACCTTTTATACTGGCCAGGCACACACTGGAACAAAAGACTCCAGAAATGCAGTTTTCTTGCTACCTTTTATACTGGCCAGGCACACACCGCAACAAAAGACTCCAGAAATGCAGTTTTCTTGCTACCTTTCATACTGGCTAGGCACACACCACGGGAGGGAGGGACGGACCCAGGTGACTGCCATGCATGAAGGAAAACAATTGTTCTGTGCCACTCTGCTCGCCCGCCCCACCCTGCTCGCTCACCTGAGGCCAGAACAATTTTTTTTGCCATGCGTGCCAGTCCGCCAGGCCCACCTCACCACTCCCATCTCCGAGGAACCACAGCAGCGATCAAGAACACACCACGGGAGGGAGGGCGGACCAGGAGACTGCCATGCATGAAGGAAAAAAATTGTTCTGTGCCACTCTGCTCGCCGCCCCACCCTGCTCACTCCTGAGGCCAGAACAATTTTTTTGCCATGTGTGCCAGTCCGCCAGGCCCACCCCACCACTCCCATCTCCGAGGAACCACAGCAGCGATCAAGAACACACCATGGGAGGGAGGGACGGACCCAGGAGACTGCCATGCATGAAGGAAAACAATTGTTCTGTGCCACTCTGCTCGCCGCCCCACCCTGCTTGCTCACCTGAGGCCAGAACAATTTTTTTTGCCATGTGTGCCAGTCCGCCAGGCCCACCCCACCACTCCCATCTCCGAGGAACCACAGCAGCGATCAAGAACACACCACGGGAGGGAGGGACGGACCCAGGTGACTGCCATGCATGAAGGAAAAAAATTGTTCTGTGCCACCCTGCTCGCTCACCTGAGGCCAGAACAATTTTTTTTGCCATGCGTGCCAGTCCGCCAGGCCACCCACCACTCCCATCTCCGAGGAACCACAGCAGCGATGAAGAACACACCACGGGAGGGAGGGACGGACCCAGGAGACTGCCATGCATGAAGGAAAAAAAATTGTTCTGTGCCACTCTGCTCACCCGCCCCACCCTGCTCTCTCACCTGAGGCCAGAACAATTTTTTTTGCCATGTGTGCCAGTCCGCCAGGCCCACCCCACCACTCCCATCTCCGAGGAACCACAGCAGCAATAAAGAACACACCACGGGAGGGAGGGACGGACCCAGGCGACTGCCATGCATGAAGGAAAAAAATTGTTCTGTGCCACTCTGCTCGCCCGCCCCACCCTGCTAGCTCACCTGAGGCCAGAACAATTTTTTTGCCATGTGTGCCAGTCCTGAGGCCCACCCACCACTCCCATCCCGAGAACCACAGCGAGATCAAGAACACACCACGGGAGGGAGGGACGGACCCAGGCGACTGCCATGCATGAAGGAAAAAATTGTTCTGTGCCACCTCTCGCCCGCCCCACCTGCTCGTTCACCTGAGGCCAGAACAATTTTTGCCATGTGTGCCAGTCTGCCGAGGGCAGCTGGACCCCAGTCTCCACCCACCACCACCCCACAACTGCCTCCCCAGGGGACACACATGTTTTACAGCAGTCCCCTCCTGCAAAAAAAAAAAAAATACAATACTGTAGTACAGTTCAGGTCCACAGCAACAGTAGCAGTTCTCCACAAATAAGCTGGCAGCTGGCAGCACACAAAGCAAAGGATACAGCTCTTTTATGAAATTTAAAGGCTAGCCAGCATCCAGCAGTCAGCTCTCCCTCTGCTCCACCTTCTGCTTTGTTGTTCTCCTGCACGTCTTCTTCTACTCTCGTTCTCTCGTTCTGGCTGGCTACTCCTCTGGGCTGGTCTTCTCGTGTGCTTGCTTCTCTTCTCCGGTAGCTCCCCCTCACCTGTCCACATTCTTTTAGATAGTTTCAGCGGACCTGAGGGGGAGCAAAGCGCTAAAAAAGAGCGCCAATGTGCAAGGTTGTAATTGGCCCCAGCTGGTGTGACGTGCTTCCGGTGATGTCTGCGCTTCCTGGTGGCGTCACTAGCGCGTCTCACCAGGAAAACCCTACAGGCTATGGAGGCACATCGTGGGGTATAGAGGCTGTGAGGGCAGACCGAGTGGAGTGGAACACTTTTCTCTGGAGTGAAGGTGGGTGGGCAATGTAACTTTGTAGTGCACTTGTGGGTGGGCGCTGTGAACTTCTGCTGGTGTGTGGGTAGGGTTCTCAAAGGGGCACAGAGGAACACAGATGGACGTCACTTTGTTTTGGCTGGTGGGTGGGCACTGTGGACTTTGCTGCTCTTTGGGTACTGTGGGCAATTTTTGAAAGTGAGTGCAAGTGTCTTTTTTTGCTGGAAGCGTGATTTTTTGTGGGGGGAACCGAAAATCGTGCTTTCCGCGATATAATCGCAGCCGCAATTTTCCAGTGGCTCTGCAGATAAGACAGGCAGGGCAGCAGAGGGAATACAATAGAGTTACAAAGATGAGTAAGATACTGGTAGTAGCATGCGGGGCAATTGTTGCAACACCTAGAAAGTGCATGTGGTGGGGCTGGGTGGGAGGATGAGGGGATGGAGGAGGAAGGAGAAGGAAGGATAAGGGGAAAGAAAGTGTGATGTGAAGACCTTAGGCAGGAACTGTGGAGTAGTAAGGAGGGCTGGTTAGGTGAGGCAGTCACAAGTGCAGATGGCAGAGAGATTGAGTCGGAGCCTTGTTTTGAATGGTCCTAGCTTGGGAAAGGAGGCAATCTCAATGTTGAGACTATTCAACCAGCTAGGGGCCCTGTAGGCAAATGATCATTGCCCCAGAGAGGTTCTGCAGTGCAGGACCATCAGGAGTTGAGTTTCAGAGCTTCTAGTATGGTGGGAGTTACTACTTGGACAGACGAGGGCTTGGAGCCCGAGGGGCAAGGCCCATGATTATCTTTTTTGCCATAATGCAGATTTGATATTTTAGGCAGTAATAATTTCATCATAGAGCAATTTCATCATAGCACCAAACCCGAATAAGAACAAGCAGGAGAGCTACTCAGCATTAAAAATAGCTAACACCCCCTCATGATATGCTCGCAACAAAACCCAACATTTCCTAGACTTAATTAGAATTTATTCGTAACAAACAGGAGAAAAGCAATCTGAGCACTTAATCTTAGAACTTTACATACCGATTGTTCTGATTTTGTTCTGCCACTTCTTCCACTTACTGTCGCTTCCTGATGATGTCATATGTCAACACAGCATCCATAGGAGAGTTCATCGTACACCCAGGTTAATTTAATACTTAACTTTTATTTATTTTATTAAAAGAAGATTCCATGATTCAAAGTGATTAAAAGTTATGCTGCCTCAAGCTTTGTAGTCCTTTTTAGTCCTTCAATCGGTCTAAACCTGTAATAGGAAGTTATGAGCAACCCTCCTTAGGTAGTCAGCACAATTTGTTGTTCCATAGGAATCCACCACCAATGCAATACGTTTTCCTGTATCTCTGTATTTTTTTTGTGGAGTTGGGGGGGGCTATGCCAGACAGGTACTGTTCCATTTTCAATTCATTCATTCTCTGTTCACATTTTATGGCAATTATCAATTTCCAAATGGTGGGGTGGCTTGCTCCGAGAAGACTATTGAAGCCTCTATGCCACCTCTCTACAGAGTTATTAGTGCGCTGCAGACCTTCCTTAACAGCCATGTAGTAGTTCCAAAACTTTATGTCAAAATGTGGTCTACGACAACCACGATGACCAGCTGGCCTTCCTATCCAGGTATCTTCAAAGTAGTCAATGACAGGGGCCAGTTGGTCATCATGAGTTCTGTAGAACTCAGTTTCTCTCAGCATTTCAAACACATTGATTACATCGTCTGGTGGAATATATGCTAATGCTGGCAGCATTTGTATGTGAAGTGCAAAATCAGAGTCTACTGTGTAGTTCTTTACAATGTCATGATTTTCCTGTACCTTGCGCCACACTGACTGACATAGGTGAAAAAAGCATCCCCTTCTTACTGCAGTGGGGAACACAGTTTGAAATGCTTTAGAGGCTGCTAGTTCAAAGTCCAGCATAACAGTCTGTGGATTAAGTCCAGGGCATAAATCTTTTAATTCAGATAGGACGCATACATAACTTACATGAGTTTTGTTTGACATTAGAATAAAAACTGAGGGTATAACGGTTGAATGTTGCACACCATGTATGGTGTACAACTGTGAAAACAATGGTGGTATAGCCTTGAATGTTCCGTCGGCATACCGGTGCATTGATTTGGTCATATAATTAAGATTCTGCTTAGTCAAAAATATAATGAATCTTTCTGTGTCATCACAGCCTGAATCATGCAACATAAATTTTTCCCCACTGTCAGTTTCACAATATTCTGGTGGAATTTTAAGTTCAGTAAGTGAAACTGGCTGGCTAGGACCCACAGCTGCTGTTTGTTGTGCCCTTTGTGCACTTCTTTTTAAACTTGATATGGATGGAAGTTTAGCATAGGCAGATTGACTTATTCCTGAAATGACAGTGGCTACTATCTGCTGTGTGGTTTCCTGTGAGCTGCAGGCATGGTACTTTTAAATCATTCACCACTTTTCTAACCTCAGCATCAGATGGGTTAGGAACATGATTGTGTTCCTTAATGTATTTCAGTATGGCATCATTTGCTGTGTGAATCCTAGCAGGACACTTAAAGGTGTTGTACTGCTGACATTTCCAGTAGTCTTTCTCCCCATACGTTCTCTCCTTTTGGTATATGTCACCGTCGTGGGTCAGGAGAGGCTGTCCTCTGCTACTCAGCACAAATTCAAGTGGCATCTCTAAACTGGGATGGGAGAAGCTATGACAGTGATATATTTAAGCTGTCAATCAGGCTACACTTCTCACAATCATTGGCTGACACATTGGAAACCATTAGAAATAGAGAACTGCATTGAGATGTTAATAACCGAGATGTAAAAAGGGAGAGCTCACTACATTGGAATGTAAATGACCACGATGTAAAAAGGATGCGATGTTAATGCGAGCGCTGAAATGTTTACATGGTAAATACTCACGCTGAAATATTTTGCATGCAATTGACGTAGAACCGATAGTTGTAACCAGTCAGTTTGGGTGTAGAGGTTGCATGTATGGGTAAGTTGATCAGATCCAGTGATAAGTCGACAGGCTTTGTTGAGTGATGTAGAAATGCGTCTAAGGGCTGTTGAAGTGGCCGAGCCATTAATGATGAGGCCATAGTCGATAATGGAGACAACCAAGCTTTGAACAGCGACACTTAAGGCTGATGGGGTTAAGCATGACCTGTGCCTGTAGAGGAGACCAAGTCACATATTGGCAGCCTTGGTGACATTGTCGATGTGGGCCCCATAAGACAGGTTACTGTCAAGAGTGATCCCCAGATACTTAAAGGATTGCACCTGTTCGAAGGTCATTCCTAGGTGGTTTGTGATGGTCAGAGGAAGCAGCCTGTGCTTGCAGTGGGAGTTACTAAAAAGCATGGACTTTGTTTTCTTTATAGATGAGAATGAGTCTCTGTTTGCTGAACCAGTTCTCAACAGATGCGAAACCAAGCTGGAGATTATTTTGCAGAGATTGTGGGTCCTTATGGGAGGTGTGAATTATGGCATCATCAGCATAAAGTATAATTTGTTCTGGGCAAGATTGAGGGAGTCTATTCAGGAAAAGACTGAATAGAAATGGGCCCAATATGGAACCCTGGGGGACTCCAGAGTGGACTGGCCTAGCACCGGAAGAGGACACCAGCAATTTTTACCCTTTGTGAACTATTTTCCAGGTAGCTTTTAAACCAGTCCATGGAGTCTGGGGAGAGCCCAGCAGTTAAGATCTGTTCCAGTAGCAGTCGGTGATGGACGATATCGAAGGCCTTAGTTAGATCAATGAAGACCGACCCGGTTAGGTGACCATTGTCCAGGGAACTGTGGATGGCTCCAGTAAATTCCAAGAGTGTAGAAGAGGTACTGTGTCCTTTTCTGAAGCCATGTTGTTGTGTGCAGAGGATATTGTGTTTGTCCAGGTAGTCAATGAGTTGGTCAGCAACAAGGTGTTTGAGAGCCTTGGAGAGGGGAGGCAATATGGAGATTGGGCGGTAGTTTCCATGATTGGTCTTGTCTCCATTTTTATGGACCAGAGTGACGGTAGCGGATTTCCATTTGTCAGGGAACTGGCTGAGGCTAAGGGAGAGGCTGAAAATCTTGGTTAATGGTCAGACCACTTCATCAAGGGTGAGGGACAGCAGTTTTAGGTCCACTGAGTCCCCACTATTTCTTGATTTGGCAATTGCTTTACTGATGTATTTGTGTGCCTTGTGTATCTTGACTGCTTTAAAGTAGAAAGGAGGGTGGGTAGAGGAGGGAGGAGTGCTGGTAGGGTGAGCAGAGGGGACAACATCATTGAAGAAGTCAGGGGGAGGACAGAACAGAGATCTGTAAAAGCAATATTGAAAGTGTTAGTGATAGTCGTGGGGTCCAGGGTAATAGTCCCATCAATGTCTAGCACAGTTGGTGAGGTTTTTGGCTGCTTTCTGGTTACTTCTTTGATATTGTTCCAGAATGCTCTTCCGTTGCCCCATGAATTGATGAGAGCTTCCCTGTAGTAGGTGCTTTTGTATAGTCTGATAGCTTTAGTGCAGTCATTCTGTGCATGTTTATGGTTCTGAATGTCGGTTTGTGATCCAGAGGCTCAGGCCAGAAACCATTGATGGTCCCTAGATTTTAGCTGAGCTATTAGGTGTGCGGTGAGCCTGAGGTTGCAAAGTGCTTTGACTTTACTCTTTTTGAGGAGGGCATAGGAGTCACAGGCTGCATTGAAGTTGGACATGAAGGAATCCAGGGTCAAATTGACTTCTGTCGCATTGTAGATAGGAGACCAATCCTGCTGCCCGAGGTAGGATTTGAGGAGATTCAGCTTCCCACTGGGGAGGATTCTGCTGATGATGACTGATGGTGGAGGTTTGCAGAATTTGTTAGTCCATTCACAGATGACAGGAGAATGATCACTAAGTGAATCTGGGAAGATGGAGGTGGTGGAGATATGGGCAGGGTGGCTGGTTAGAATCCAATCCAGAAGGCTGCTAGTACCAGTTCTGTAGTTCTGTCTGGTAGGGGAGGTGACCAGTTGTGTAAGGTTTACAGAAGAGAGGGCATCTTTGAGGCCTCCAGGATCTGAGGCAAGCCAGTTTATATTAAAGTCGCCAATCATGATTAACTCGGAACCAGGAAGCAGCGTTCGGGTGAAGTCCAGGACTGTGTTGATGCCTTTCACTTGCTCCTTAGAGGGGATGTGCACTGATGTGAATGTGAGGGCTTTGCCAGGGGCTCCTAGGATGATATGGATAGGAAGGATCTGTGCAGATAAGTCAGAGAGTGGGGTGGTTTGGGGGTGGTCCAGGAGAGTTTCTTTGAGGTATATAGCACATCCCACTCCTCTTTTGTCTTCTGATCCAGCCTAAAGATGGTGTGGCCGTGTAGGGCAATTGCCAAGTCAGGGACTTTAGGTGTTAGCTACGTTTCGACAACCGCAATGACATCAGATTTGTGCTGGTTAGCAAAAACTTGCAGGGTATCAAGCTTTGAGAGAAGGCTACAGATGTTTAGGGTCACAAAGGAGAGTGCCCCAGAGTGTTTTACTTGGTTGGATGAACCTTTGGTTATAGGGCCAGGGCTAGGGTGAATGTTGCCAGACAGCAGTAGCAGAAGGAGCAGTAGCTTCAGGGTACACAAACGTAGGTTCCTGATGGAGAGTTTACAAGACCGCACCATGCTGGTAGGCAGAGAGAGCTGCTGGTGCTGGTCCCAGAGTGTAGTCATGTGTACCAAGAGTGGAAGATGGGGTGGGGGAGTCCAGAGTCCTGGAACAGAGGGCTCCTGTGAGCAGCCATTCGTAATCAGTGGGGGGTGCGGGGGGAAGTGGGGTACAGAGTGTAGAGTGCCTGGGTGGTAGTGGATGAAGTCAAAATGGTAACTGGATAGAGGAGAGGGGTAACAGGCACCAGGGAGGTAGAAGAGAGGGAGTAATGATGAGAGGATAATGAGTTGAGAAAGCATAGATAAGAGTAATTACAACCCCCAGCACCTGCAGTTTGGCAAGCAGGGTGAGGGGCAGGAGGGAAGAGCAAAGTAAATGGGGTAGGGTACTAGAGGGAAGGGAGTACTAGAAGGAGGGGAGAGGTTGGAATGGTATAGGTGGGGTTAGAGGGTCTAAAGTGCATGGAGGGACAACATGATGTGACAGTCAGGAGGATTGTATTGTATTGTATTGGGTAAGTGTGCTTATAACTGGGCCCTCTAGTGGCTAAAAGATATAATCTGCTAATGGAAAAGTCAGCACTTAGGAAAAAAAAAAAAAAAATTGGATATGACTGATGTAACATTGAGTACTTACTTGCATTAATTTTTTTTTACTTGTGTTATTTGGCTGTATTGTAAATATCTCTGTATGCATTGCACCATTTGACCCGGAGCTAACCAGGTCCATATTGTAAATGAGCTTGCTCAACGATGTTTGCCTGGATAAATAAAGATTTTGATTGATTGATTGATTGCCTGTTTTCAGGGGCAACCTGGGAGTACTGGGGAGGTTAAGTGACTTGCTCAGAGTCACACAGTATGCAAAGAGAAGTTGTGGGAATCAAACACAGGTCTGCTGGATGTACCAGGCTCATTCACAGCTCGTTACTCTAACCTCTAGGCTATACTGCCAACCCCAGGTATGTGTTAGGGTTTCAAAGGTAGAAAGATGTGACGTGGTACGGTTTAAGTTTTGGTTCAAGTGTAGTATACAATGAATCTGTGATTTGTTTGAAGTTCACATAAATCAAAATATCTTTAATGGTTGGAATTTGGAAAGTCAAAAAGTCAAATTTATTTATTTATTTATTTGAAGTCTTGGATTACAAATACCTATGAGTCAAAATACTCTTCTGTGTAGGCTCCACGTCATATATCAACAATAACAATACAAACAACTAAGTCAAATAATATAGTAAAATCTAGATACATAAAGTTTCAGGAGGCAGTTAGTGGGACCATTATACACCGAGAGACTACATGAGTAGACTAATTGATTATGTCCCAAACAAGGACTTCAGGTAGGATGAGGCAGCCAGAAGTTACTTGTTAGTGGCTTGATAGTCCACCTAATGAAGGCTTCGTCCTTGAGGTTGGGAGGGGGTAAGAGTTGTCAAAGTTGGGGAGGGGTGGAGAGTGCGAGGATAAATAGGGGCTAGGGAGGACAGTAACAGAGGCTATGTGAAACAAGGTGAGATCTCAGGAGTTGTTTAAAGGGGCCCAACATGGGTGTGTCAACGGTGCTGGCTAGAAGACCATTTAGCCAACTGGGAGCCCTAAAACTTAAGGATCGTTGGACCAGACTTGTACGACAGAAGGGGACATGGTAGGCTAGACCTGGTCCTTTTCTTGTGGTGTGAGAGCAGGCTAAACAGTTTAGCAAGAGCTAGGAGTTAGAGAGGGTAAGGCCTAAGCTAATTTTTTCCCATATAGGCAGGTGTGATTCTTAATCCTGTCACTAAGGTTGAGCCACTTAGTCATGCTGTAGAGGTCACATGTATGCGTCCTACTTTGCATGCCTATGACCAGCCTACAGGCTTTATTTAGGTCTAGGCGAATTCTTTGTAGTGCAGAGTCAGTAGCAGCGCCATAAATGATGAGACTGTAATCCACTATTGAGAGAATGGAGCATGTGACTGCCGTTTTGAGGGTATCTTCTCGCATACAGTGTTTATGTCTATAGAGCACCCCTAGCCGACTGTTGACTGCTTTGGAGACCAAATTGATGTGTTCCAAAAAGACAAGGCACTATCGATGGTGATGCCAAGGTATTTAAAGGACTGCATTTGTTCCAGAGGGGTGTGAAGACTGTTCCTAATATTAAGTAAGGCTGCACTGTGCCTGTTTTGAGGGTTTGCAAAGAGCATGGTCTTCATTTTTTTATAGTTAAAGATCAATTTGTGCTGAACGAACCAGTTTTCAACTGCAGAGAATTTATCTTGGAGACAATGGGTTAATGCCTGGGGGTCCGGGTGGCTGGTGAATAACACTGTATCATCTGCATATAGGAGAAGGTCTCCGGGGCATCCATGAGGTAGAGAGTTGAGGAAGATGCTGAACAATAATGGACCAAGGATAGATCCTTGAGGGACCCCTGACCATACAGGTTTACTGGAGGACAGTTTGTCACTGATTTTTACATGCTGGGATCGGCCTTCAAGGTAACTTTTAAACCAGCATGCAGCCCCAGAAGAGGCCCTGATGTTAATGAGTGAATCAAGTAGAAGGGGATGGTTTACCGTGTCGAAAGCCTTAGTGATGTCAATGTACACTGATCCGACTAAGTGCTTCTGATCAAGGGCACGGTAAATAAAGGAAGTGTATTGAAGGAGGGCAGATGTGGTGCTATGATCTTTCCTGAACCTGTGCTGTTCAGGGCACTGAATATTGTACTTTGCAAGGAACTCCATTAGCTGGCCAGCTACTATTCTTTCCAATGCTTTTGAGAGAGGAGAAAGGATGGAGATGGGACAGTAGTTAGAGTGCTGAGTACGGTCTTCACTCTTATGTACCGGGGTCACTATTGCGGCTTCCATTGAGAAGGGAACTTCCTGAGGCACAGTGATTTGTATGATTTGTTCAAGATGATGGTAAGGGGCAATATGACCACTTCCAAAGTCATACGTAGCAGCTTCAAATCAAGCGAGTCACTGCTATGGTGCGATTTCCCCAGGACTTTAGACAGGTATTTCTTGGCAGTGTTGGGGGATATTGTTTTAAGATAGAATGGGGGGTGAGCTGGGGGTATGTCAGTATTGGGGAGGCTAGGTGGGAGGGGAAGGGGTCAAAGAAGTCTGGGGGAAGTACACTACTTAGTTCGGTAAAGGCGGTGTTGAAGATGTTAGCTATGATCATGTGATTTTGGGTGACACATCCGTCCACATATAGAATGAAAGGAGGGGATTTATTGGGCTTCTCATTAAGGTCTTTTAGGTTGTCCCAAAATGTTCTACTGTCACCCCATGAGTTAGAAAGTGCAGCCTTGTAATAGTTTATTTTTGCCTGTCTGATGGCTAGGGTGCAGGAATTTCTGGCTGCCCTGTAATTTTACCAGTTTATAGAGTTGCCTGTGGCCCGTGCTTTATGCCACAGGTGATCTCTGTCAGTTAACAGGGCAAGAAGGGAGGAAGTGATCCACGGTTTAATGGCTGCATTTTTTCTCACTTTCTTCATGGAGGTGAAAATGTCACAAGCAGCATTAAACTTGTATATAAAGTAGTTCAGGGCATGATCAACACATATCGTAGAGTTTAACATAGACCAGTCCTGGCTGCGAAGATAGGCTTTTAACTGGTTGAGTTGGCCTTTCTTGAGAACACGCTGAACAGTAGTTTTTCCTTTTGTCTGGGACTGAGGAGATTTAGTGGACCAGTGGCAGGTGGCAGGGGAGTGGTCACTAAGGGAGTCAGAGAGGACCTTGACATCTGTAATTTTTTCTGATCTGTTAGTAAAGATGAGGTGAAGTAAGGTGGCAGTACCAGTCCCGTGATTCCATCTGATGGGAGAGGCCACAACCTGGGTCGAGTTAACCGCAGTGGTTGTGTCTTTGAAGATGTTAGATTTGGAAGCCAACCAATTCACATTGAAGTCACCCAGGAGCACAATGTCAGACAAGGGAGGGAGGGTAGAGAGATGCTTAATAAGGGCATTGAAGCCATTTGAGTGCTCACGAGGCGGAACATAGCAGCTTACAATGGTGAGGGTTTTGCCATTCTGCCCAAGGAACAGCTTAACTGCTAGAGCTTGAGTGGAGCTCCCGGCGACTATAGTGGGCAAGGCGTGCCCATATAGGGGGCTTTTATGTAGACAGCGCAGCCCCCACTCCTCTTCCCAACCCTGTCAAGTCTAAAGAGGGAGTAACCATCAAGTTGGATGACACTATTATGTACCTTGGAGGAGAGCCAGGTCTCAAACACTCCTAGGATGTCAGATTTATGCTGGAGTACCAAAACCTGGAGGAGATCAATTTTTTGCTGGAGACTCGTAATGCTTATGGAAGCAATTTTCAGACCCCCATGATGATTGCTGTTGGATTGAGGCTGCTACATAGGCCTGGGGTTAGGATGTATGTTCTCGGATAGCAGAAGTAGAATCAGGAAGTTCCGCAGGATGAGGAACTTAAGTGCCTTTGTTAGGCCGATGGGTTTATGGTTTATGGGTTTTCAATTAATAGTGACGGTGGGGGGATAGGATAGGTTGGACAGTGCCAGGAGGAAAAGGAAGGCAGGGGTGCCAGTGGGGGATTGTAGGAGATTAGCAGGGGGAGTATAGTTGTCATTGAGTAAGTAATTAGTTTCCGAAGCACCCAGGGTGCCCCGATGGGGAGGAAGTGGGGAGGTAGGGTCAGTACGTGTTGCTTCATGGTAGTGCAGGGGAAGACCCACACCAAGAAGAACAAATACTAAGATGAACCTAGGGCAGCACATACTTAGTATGAGATACAACTAGCTTAGTGGGAGCTTAGGTGAGCTTTGCCCAGAGGAAGTGAAAACTAAGCAAGGGATGAGTAATTTATTTCAAATACAATGGGACAGTTTCACTTTAAGAGACCGAGACAAGGGGACAGTAGGCAGGTTCTCAGTGTAAGGGTGGTACCTGGTTGGTGAGGGGGAGGAATTCTTGTCAGGCACAAGAGTATTTAATTAAGGCAGGAGGCAGGGGTGGGAGGGTGCATGAAAAATTTGGATCTGAGAGAGCTGCAAACTGAATTAATTCACCAGCTTCTCTTGGAGGGCAGAACAGCTTAAAATGTTCTTATTTTTTTGTTTCAATTTTTCCTTTCAGTCCTGGAGCTGCAGTGTCCAAAGTGGGCAGGAGTGAGGTGAAAGAGAGCTGCAGTCCTGTAAAAATCAGCAGTTACTCTTCACAAAAGAAATAGCTTGTTTTGTTGTTTATATATTTTTTCAGTCCAGGAGTGATCGGCTGTTTGAGGAGGAAAAAAGGTGCTAAATTTTGAATTCTTTGGGTACCTTCAGCTGGGGGACAAATGGACGGTTGGCCACAGAACCAGCTGGTAACCTTCGTGGAGCGCATCATCCATTGAGGACTTTGGGATCCCCTAGGAGAGAAGGAGATAAAGAGATTAATAGGGGGCAGAGGGGGAAGGAGCAATAGGAAAGACAAATGGGGACAACAGATAGGGAGGGTCTAGCTATATATTAGGGTGGGGGCATTTCAGCAAGCAGCTACAGGGATGGTTGGGATTTCACCTAGTGATAGCAGGAGAAGGTGCCCAGTTATGGGACCACACCACCAGTAGCACCTGGACAAGTTGAAAATAACTCAAACCCACAACAACATAGGCACTATTTGCAGCCCCAGAAATAATTTAAATCCTCTACAGCCTAAGCACTATTTGCAGTCCCAGAAAGGAGGGAAACAAAATTAGCATTTTAGCAAACAGTCACTGCAAAATTGGAATTGCTTGGACTACGTACTTAAATCAGTAATTAGTTAGCAGCAGATACAGCCTTACAGGCACACTAAGAAATAAGCTGAGAGAAACTAAAAAAACAAAAATGCAGGTTGGAAAGCAATATGCAACAAATTAGCTCAAAATTCAGATCTGAGAGAGCTGCAAACCAAATTAATTCAGCAGCTTCTCTTGGAGGGCAGAACAGCCTAAAATGTTCTTATTTTTTTTTTTGTTTCAATTTTTCCTTACAGTCCTGGAGCTGCAGTGTCCAAAGCGGGCAGGAGTGAGGTGAAAGAGAGCTGCAGTCCTGTAAAAATCTCCCAGATTGACTATGGTCTTGTCATCTATGGCGCTGCCACTACCACTGCACTCAGAAGGATTACTACCACCCTAAACAAAGCCTGTCGACTCATCACTGGGGCCGAACGGCTCACACACACCTGTGACCTCTACTCACAAGCAAACTGGCTCCAACTTGATAATAGAATTCAGTACCAAACCTGCATGGTTGCCAAGAAAATACAGTTGGGAACTGACCCTCCCGGGATCTGTTCACTCCTTCAAACGGAAACCAGCTCCAGAACTACTAGGGGATCAAAGCCTCAACTTTTCTGCATCCTCGCTGCCGCACAGCCATTGGCCAGCGTTCATTCACCTACAGGGCACCCACTTGGTTTAACAGTCTTGCCAATGATACCATCAATACCACTGGGCTAGGGGACTTCACATCCAGGCTCCGAAACACCCTGGTCGCCTCCAGCATCTGCGACTGTCATGGATAATGTCTATGAAACACCGCTCCGCTACTGCTCTCCTATATTTTAGCTCCATTACATAACACACTTGCCCTAATTTTGGCCTCTGCCCCATCTGCTCTCCAGCACCTGACAATGCCACCTTCCTGGCTGCTTCACCCCTCCTCCCCCCATATCCTTACCTTCCTCCCCATCTCTCCTCTCTTCTCACTTTCTTACCTCCTGCCTTTGCCCCTCCCATTTCTTTCTAGCCCCCCTTCCCTCTTGTCCTCTTCCTTTCCACTCTACCCTCTCCCTGTCTGTTCGAAATTAATTTGAAATCCTTTACCCTTACTCGTGTAACAATTTTTGTCTATTGTTATGTGATACCAATGTCTTGACATGGAACCTTTGTAAAAGAGCCCTGGGCTCAAAGGTAATTGTAATCCTAGAATTGAAATAAATAAATAAATAAAAATCAGCAGCTACTCTTCACAAAAGAAATAGCTCATTTTGTTTTTTATTTTATTTTTTTTTCAGTTCAGGAGCGATCGGCTGTTTGAGGAGGAAAAAAGGCACCAAGGTTTGAATTCTTTGGGTACCTTCAGCTAGGGAACAAAAGAGGTTTAAAAAGTTTTGTTTTAAACAGGGTTAATTTGCTTACAGTACATCATGTCTGGCAGAAGTCCAACCTAGAAGAGTGTCAGTAACTAAGATAACAGAATATTTTCAACACACCCTTTTTGTCTGTACTGACATTTATTTTATTTATTTATTTATTCATGACTTTGATAACAAGGTAGGTGCACTGATCCAGTGGAGTGTTTTCAGGCACGACCCAGGCCATGAGGCAAGCGGGAGAACAATACAGTAGTAAAAAACTATTTACATGATACATTTAATGAATACATAAAAAATTACAACATTGGTGGGTACAGGATGGCAGCAGAAAACTACAGTCAGGGAATAATAGTGACAGCATATACTGTGTAATGCAAGCGGTTGCAGGTGGACATAGGTACTGGGATAACATGTCCTATAGGTAACCAACCAGGAAAGCCCCCAATTAATTTGAGGTTCTCAAACTAGAGCTTTGTACCCAAATGACAGCAGTTAGGATGAGGCAAGAGGTAGCAGGAAAAGGACCCAGAGAAAAAGACAGGTGAGTGGATGGGGTGTTAGTGAGTGGGACAGTTGCTTCAACCTTTGTATAGAAGCCAGGATTTGAGGATAAGTTTGAAATTTTGATGAGAGTTGGAAGTTCACAGACAGGCAAATACCCCATTCCACAGGGAGGGGGCTGCCACAGAGGGAGCTTTCCCACTCATATTGGTGGTGGTTCCAGGTACCTCTAGGGTGGGGGTAGTGGAGGAATTTAGCTCTGTATGATTCAGCAGTTAATTCAAACTTTTTTAACAGTGCAGCTTTAAGTTTGCTGTAATCATCGCTGTCCTCATTGTCCATTTGACTCAATGCATCCTGAGCTTTCCCAGTAAGTAGCGGGGATAGCTGGAAGCTCCAGGACTTCCTAGGAATTTTAGCCTGAATACAAACTTTTTCAAAAGAATTTAAAAAGGCATCCATATCCTCCCCCTCTTTAAATTTGGCTATTAATTTGGAGTTCAATTTGTACCCCAGTCCTGCAGTCCCAGTTAAACCCAAGCCACTTACCTGCTCTGGTGTCGCTGGTCAAAGTTGTAGCTTCTCTTCGTGTTGCCTCTGGCCCTCCTACTCCTCGTGGTCTGTGTCTCAGCATTCTCGCTCCCTCTTCTCCTCTGCAGCTTACTAGGGCTCATGCTCCTCATGCTCTGCATCTCGGCATTCTCGATATGCTTCACAGCATTCTCACTCTGCCTCATGGTCCGCCTCTCTCTTCTCTCGCTCCCTCTTCTCCTGGAACTCCAGCCCCATCCTGTGCAACTCAATTTGCAGACTGAGTACTTCTGGATCCAGGATACTGTTGACCTTTCCCTGCTGCTGTGGTCCTTCACTGGCCCTGTTGCCCTCCTCATCGGATCTGGACACTGCACTGGCCACTAGCCCTGCCACACTCGAGGTTTGGTCTTTTTCAGTCATGGTCTGTGACTCGCTGCTCTGGGTATCCGCTACCATCAGGGTATCAATGAGGTTCTGCTTGGTGGCTTTTGTCTTGAACGGGACTCCTCTGTCCCAGCACAACTGCCTTAAGTAGTCTACAGTGTGCCTACTATAGTTAGAAGCCATCTTCCCTGACTACTGCTACTCTGACTTGTACTTAGGAAAAAAAATAAAATGGGTAGGAACTTGACTGTATACCAAGTGATATAGTTCTGTTTCCTTTTTTAAAAATAAATCACTGCCTTTTTCTTTCTTTGCAAGTGAGCTATTGGTCTCAAGCTGACACACAGAACAATACAAGCTTGTAATACCAAAATTATGCCACTACTGCCAACCAATCTGTCACAAACCCACTCAGCAGGTCAGCCCTCTACTCCCAAAGTGCCAACCTCTGACCGCAGTCTTGTGCACAGTTAACAGAACAAGGTAACCCTCTTGTCTGTTTTGTGGGTTCAAATCAACTTTTGGTCTCAGTTCTGGAGGGATTCAAACTGTTAACCTATTGCCAATGCACAGGGTCAGATAATTCTGTCTTCGGGGGGCCAGATATCTTTGCCTATGGGCACCTAAGCAGGTGTACAGCAATAAACCCTTAAACTTTAATAAAGACCTCCGATTTAAAATGCTTTCCTTTTTCCAGTTTGGTATCACCATTCAAGCTTATGTACAGTGTCTGCTTTAACCATATATACTCTTCTTGTAAAGGAAAGAAATCAAAGACAGAACCAAGTAAGCTCTAAAAACAGAGTTTTACTAAAATAGATAAAAAATATGTAACACATAAAATACAGAACTATTATATCACAAGACATACAAATCTCTTATACAAAACAGGTTTTAACAGAGCAATTCTTACTACAGTACTTAGAGTTGTCTCTCTCTCGAAATACCTGCTTAAAAGTGCTTACAGATAATTCTTGTCAGAGTCTAGATAGAAGTGTCTCTGAAGGAAAACAGAATAATCTTTAAAAGCTGGTTTTCCCCACCTATTTTTCATGAGGTCACCTAGCTCCTCCCTGTCAGAATATATACAAAAATATATCTATCTAAAAACAGGATGTCCTTTTCAAGTATTAAATTCTGCAGCCTCTCAACTCATGTTCTTCTTTCAAATGACATCTCTTTGATCTATTGTTTAAGCTTCCCTCTCACACAAGCACCAAAGCATTTATGATTTCGCACCAGTGTACAAAACCTGGTTTCCTCCTCTTGAAATGTCATAAAATGGATATGTTCAACTCAAGCCTCTTCCAGCCTGTAATTAACTTAGATAAAACAGGAGATTCTTGATCAAGGCCTGTTCTACTCTGTAATTAGTTTCTGGCCTTCCACATCACACGTTATTTCTAAAACCTGTGTGTGTGTGTGTGTGTGTGTGATCTCACATGCTGTTTCAACTTTTCTCATGGGAGACAGTCCATACACATTTTTATTATATTACAAAAAATGATCATACAGCACTCAGAACTGGCTGTCCACATCAAAGTAAGTACTGTTGTAAGCTACTGAGAGTCTAGACAGAAGGGTGGTTGAGAGACGGGAGTAGATTGATGAGCAATAATCAAAGATGAGGAGGAGATTACCTGTGATGATAGCCAAGCATGCCTCCTTGGTCAGGTAGCACTTTAGGCAATAGGCAGCTCCCATCTTCATATTAACCCTGCAGACTATGAGTTTTATGTGGTCTTTGAAAGAGAGGGAATGGTCCCGCATTATCCCTAGGTATTTGAAAGAAGAGATGTTTTCAAGGGCGGGGCCATCAGGGGGGTGGATGAGGAGAGAGGACTTGGCATTGAGGGTTTTAGTAAGGAACAGTTTTGACCCAAACAACATAGCCTTGGTTTTCTTAGAGTTGACCAACAACAGAATAGAAGAAAACCAATTACAAGCAGCATGGTATTTCTGTGTGAGGATGGAGGAAATACACGAGAGGGATCTGTCACTATAGTAGATGACAACATCATCCGTGTAGAGTGAGGAGTTGTAGGTAAAGCTGTCAGCTCAAAAGGAGTTGACAAATAGGAAGATAGCAGGGGGCCCAGGATGGAGCCCTGGGGAACTTCTGTGGTAACTGGGAAGGGGAGAGGTAGTAATACCGATGCAGACGGATTGGGAGTGCCCTGAGAGGTAGCTTTGAAACCAGTCAGCGGTCTCAGCAGTGCAGCCGACTGAGGATAGTTTGAATAGGAGTAGGGAGTGGTTGACCATATCTTTTGACAGGCCCACAAAGATGGCGCCCATGGCACACACATCCATGTTCCATGTTTGAGAGAATGTAATTACTAAAAAGACCCAGACACAACTTTGAACCTGTGGCAATGTTACTATTTCCCTGTGTTTTGTACATTTGTAGTGTAAATATGGCTCTGTGTCTCAAGGAGGAGGACATCCATCTACCCTTTTAATAAGCTATCTCACACTGCACTGTGATTTTTATGTTTGCTTGTGTGCATGCACAAGAAACGTGTTGAGACAGCTTGCTAGAATAGCAGGTTGTGGAGGTGCAGCAGTGTTGTGGCAAATGCCCCTACTGCTTTTTGGGGCTTGTCTCTGTGGCAGCAATGAATGAGTGCACTGTCTATGACAGCGGCTCAGAAGTGTGCCACCAACTTGAAACAATTTAGCCACTGCAATGAGGGAGTGCCCCCTCATTGCAGGGCGTGCCTTGCCTGGTGTAACATTTCAATAAACATGGCCATGTCTGTTGCCCTCCACCTCTCTCTGGTCTCCTGCCCCTACCTCCATCCCTCATCTGATCCAATTCCATGGTACCACTGACTTTATTGAGCCCTTACTCTGCCCTGCACCACAGGTACTCCATTCCGGTCCACTACCCCATTCCGATCCACTACCCCCTTACCTTAAAGAAGGCCATCTGAAGGTAGTTGTAGGGACTGCATATACAGAACTCGGTCTCCACCTCTGGGCCCAACTGGTACAGTGTAGAGGGACCACGAACCACTCCGCTTCGCAGCTAAGGAGACAATCGGACCTGGTGAGGTGAAGCAACTGCTGGAAGAGTAGATCATGCACCGATTCTTAAAGGCCAGCTCCTGGGGTAAGTAACATCCCAGCACCCGGGGACAAGCGAGGTTCAGCTCCCAGTGGTACAGAGGCTTGGGCTCCATTTCAGCAGGTTCAGGAGTGCTGGTGGAGAGCCCGAAGACAGTGCAATTAGCACAGCTTGTGTGGCAGTGTGCCCTGATGCGGCGGGGAGATTAGTGGCTGTGCAGTGCTTGCTCCATGTACAGGTTCACTGCTGTCCAGTCCCCACAATTGTACACCTCCACACCGCTGTCGAAGAGCAGATCACAGTGCTTGATCTGGCCCAGCGAGACCGGGAGTTCCAGGACCTCAGATGAGCCTCCGCAAGCACTGGCGGTGGTAGCAGGGAGGCTTGTTAAGATTTGAAAAGAATGAAACCGTAGATCCTAGAGACCCGAAGCTTAAACAGCTACTAAGGAGCTGGTTTCTATAGCTGTTGTAAGCATGAGCTTTCTGATTTCTTTTTACCCTTCTGCTAAGATGAAGGAGAGACCTCACAGTGTTGAGAGCTGCATTGTCACAATTGAGGCTCTGAACTAAGGAATTAAGTACCAGTCAGAAGTAATGGCCCTATTTTGCTCTGCCTACGTTTTCTTTCAAGCAAGTATAAATAACTAGTAAGAAAAAAAAAACTCTTGTGACTGCAGCACTTCTACAACACCAAGGGAAGGGATTTTCATAGAGAACCAGACTAAGCTTGGAAGTTCTGACTTACTGTAGTGAACGTATAATTTCTGTTTCCACCCCTTCTAAGACCCGAGCTGCAAGAAAACTATGCAATGCCATTTTTCTCTCATGTCTGCCCCCTAATTCCTGGAAAATTTATCCCATATTAAAATGTATTTAAGTAAGAAAAGACAAGCAGCCAGCACCTGACATGCAAATTTGTAAAATCTGCCCCAGTTCTGTTGCTACGGCTGCTGCTGTTATACTGTTGGGACCTTGGGAGCAGAAACGCCTTCCTGTAGCATGTTTTTTAATTCACTGCAGTTGTGAAAATGTGTGTGTTGGGGGGCCAGACATTCATATGGTGAAGCATTTTAAAATGAGCAGGTTGCTCACATTACTTAGAAGGTGCTGTGTGGGATGTCATATTCTAATCATATGAACTTCTGCAAACTTGCATACTATATGTGTCTAACCTACAACGTGGGGTACTAAGTTCCTACAAGAACTGCAAACCAATTTCCAGTCATATTTAATTTTAAAATGTTTATATTGCTCTCTTTCCACATTAGGTGAGAAATAATGTGGATGGGTAGGGCCATGGCATATTCTAAACAGTCTTAAACCTATGAATACATCTACCCTCGACAGGTGGAGCAATTTCCACCAAAGATAGGGAAACAATTCACAGCACTTAAGTATTTTGCTAATGCACTATGATTTTATTGTAGCCAAATGGTTCCTACAAACATTATTTATTAAACAATTAGTACAGGGATCGCTCAGAAATAAGCTATATTAGGAGAAGGACAATGGCTGCCACTAAATCATACCTGTCTAAACAGTAACACCCCACCCCCCAGTGGGACCTCAGATGCTGAACATCAAATTATGCAGGTTCAATACTAACTCCTGGTTTCCCCAGACCAATCAGATGGTTAGGATGATTGGTCCAATATAAGGACCACAGGAAGGCCTGTGTCAGGGCCCCTACTGAGAGTTGTTTCTGTTGTGCTATTTGTTCCTGTGATTTTCTTTGTCTGTTATGCTGTGTGTATCATTAATGCAGAAACAGAATGCTGATATTGGATGCATTGCTGCACAAGCTATTTTATTATGCTTATATGGTATCTCTTTTGGAGAAAATCAATTAATAAAGTTTAATTTAAAATAAAAATACATGATAGTAAATAGGCTGTAGTATAAATTCAAACCAGCATATGAACTTTCTTTACTTTCCCATTCAAATTTTATTATAGTTTTTCCAATACAGAGAACAAATCCACAATGCAATTATCATAGTACAACCAGTTTGAATTCAAATATTGTGATGATTCATTCTCTTCCTCCCCATCCCCTCCACCCACCCTCCTAACCCTCCCCTATTTCCCAGCACAGCATTATACAAGCCAGACTTCACCTTATGCTTTAGTATCAACAAACCCTAAGCCTGTAACGAGTACAGGGTTTGTAATAGGCCCCATGTCCTGTTGAACTTCTTTACTTTGTTGTGGAAGCTTGAAATGTCCTCTCCGTTCTAAGATTAGCAAGAAGTTCCTGGAGCCATTCAACATAGGATAATTCAATGGAGTCTTTCCAGTGTCTGAGGACCACTTTTTTGATGGATAGTGAAATTAACACCATATAATATTTCCTGTTCACCACCAAAATGTAAGAAAAATCACCCAAGAGACATATTTCGGGTGTGAACAAGTCAGACAGCCCTAAAAGAGGGTCAGCCCTTTGTTTAATAGTGGTCCAAAGTGGAACAACTTTAGAACAGCTCCAGAAACTATGAAGAAGATCCCCTCTTTGCAATTGACATCTTGTACAAGTATGAGAGGGCACAATACCTAACCTAGCCAATTTCTGTGGGGAATAATAGATATTATGCAAAATTTTTAATTGCATTAGCCTAAGTCCATCTTGTAGCGAAAATTTGTAACAGTTTTGCCAGAGAAGAGACCAATCCAGCTCCTTACCCGGGAAAAAAGAGGACCAAAAGGCAACAGGAGCAAAATGATTAGGATAGACCCAGCTATATAAGGCACTGTATATCTTGGAAACAGCATGTGGTAAACCGGCCAACTCAGTTAAAGTAGCCTGAAGGTGGACATGGGTAACCAGAGGTGGGACTGTCCCTATTACCATTAACAAAAGGTGGCGAAGCTCCAGAATTTTAAAAATATTTGTGCGGGGAATTTGAAACTTATGCATAATTTCTGCTGAAGAACACCATTGCCCGTCTGCTGTGATAAAATCTTCGAGCTGACAATCTCCTATCTGGGGAAGCCAAGTGGCTAATAGGGGCTTACCATCTAGTTGAAATTTGGGATTACCTCTTCTAGGTTGAGATAAATCTTTGATATTTTCATATTTCAGGAACGCACACAGCTGAGAGTGAGCCTTGATCGAGATTGCAATAGGGGAACTATGTAAAGATACAGGGAGGGATCCTAATTTATTATATAACATCGCACAAGGAGAGTAACCATGTTTTTTATGCTAGCTACTTCCACCTTTAACCAAATCGGAGTGTATAAGGAATGGGCTAAGAGATGTTCCGCAGTCAACCACCTGAGATACTCGTTAGCCTGACTGGCCCAATAATACAAACCAATATGTGGAAGTCTTAATCCTCCTTTTGCTTTGGGTGCTGCTAGTTTATGAAATGCCATTCTTGATTTTTTATGCCCCCATATAAAAATGGTGATCATACTGTGCACTTTTTTAAACCAAGACAATGGAAACCCAACGTTCAATAAATTGAGGGGGTATAAAAGATAGGGGAAAAATATTCATTTTAATTAAACTAATCCTTCCCCAGAGGGAGAGAGGAAGTAGGATCCACCTGCTTAAATCCTGATCTATTCTATGAACTAGGGAATCTAGATTTAACTGCCTAATATGAGCTACGCTCCTTGTTAAGATGAGCCCAAGATATTTAATAGAGTCAGGTTTCCAAGCGAGCCCAAAAGCAACAATTTCCTGTTTATTAACCCTGTGATTAAGAGGAAAGACCACCGTTTTTCCTACATTAAGTTTGTAGTTAGAAACCTTACTAAAACCATCTATTATTTTAAGAATAGAAGGAATAGATACAACTGGGTGCATTATTTGAAGCAGGAGGTCATCTGCATATGCTGCCACTTTAACTATCTGTCCATTCAAAGGAATACCAAAGATGTCCTGAGCTATTATTAACCTCCGAACAAGGGGTTCTAAATATATATTAAAGAGCAAAGGGGACAAAGAACCTCTCTGTCTAGTTCCTGCATGCAATTTAAAAGGAGTTGAAATTACCCCATTACAGGAAATTATAGCAGAGAGGGATATATAGAGCTAGCTGATCCAATTCCGAAACTTAGTGGGAAAACCAAATACCTCCATGGCTGCAAATAAATAGTTCCAGTGGACCCTATCAAAAGCCTTTTCAGCATCCAGGGAGACCAAGACCATTGGATGGACAGTGTCCCTGGAGGCCGAGAAAACATGACCCAAAGTCCACAGATGGTCCACCGAAGATCTTCCCTTTATGAAACCTACCTGCTCTACCCCTATTAGTGAGGGAAGGACTACATTCATACGATCAGCCAATAATTTAACAAGAAATTTTAATATCATGATTTAGAAGGGAGATTGGTCTATCGCTTGAGACCAAATCATGCGGCTTGTCTGGTTTAGGCAGCAAAAGAATTAAGGCCTCAAATAGGGATAGATCGGATGACTGACCAGTGAGAAGGAATTGAAAAAGTGGTAGAAGAATAGGAGTCAACTGCTTGGAAAATACTTTGTAAAAATTTGAAGAGAACCCATCTGGGCCGGGGGTTTTATCAGATGGAAGAGACTTAATTACCCTTTCTATCTCACCAACAGAAATATCAGTCACAAGTGTAGCTTGTTGAGATTTTGTGAGGGAGGGTAACTGCAAGTCCCTCAGATATTCCTGCAATTCTGGCTCAGAAGGGGGATTTACCATGGGACCATATAGTTCCCAGAAATAATTAGTAAATTCCTCTGTTATCTCTGATGGTGAGGTTTTTAGAGAATTATCTTCAGCAGAGTGAACTGCAGCAATAAATCTAGCAGATTCCTGTTGCTTGATACGCATCGCCAGCATCCGACCAGCCTTCTCCCCCTGGTCAGTATAAGCTGCTTTTGTTTTAAGGATTGTAAACTCAGCATGCTCCCCTAACAGGCTGAGATAAGCATCTTTCAGTTTAGCTAGGTCTTGCTGGTAAGTCTCTGTGGAGAGTGGAGAGAAGTTGGATTCCATACCCCGAATTTGAGACAGAAGAGAAGAAACACGATTTTCTCTCTCTTTTTTCCTTCTTGATGTTAAACCAATTATAACTCCTCTCAAATAAGCTTTAAGGGACCCCCATTCAATGTCAGGACGCCCGGTAGAGTTATTATTAATGACAGTAAACTGCTCTATTTGGGATGCTATATATTTGACCATTGCTGGGTCCTTCAATATTTGATTGTTTAGTTTCCATCTACTACCCTTTTTTGGTAAAGATGAAACAGATAACAAACAAGCATTTGTCAATGCCAAATGTTCGCTTGCAGGTATGTGCAGTGGTGTTTGGCATGTATGGTGCTGTACCCTAATGTCCTGTGCAATTGTTGGTATTTGCACAATAAATTGTCAGCATGACCTTTTTGTTACCCCCATTGTGCGCTACATAGGCGGAAACATGTTTTGGGCAGGATGTGAAAAATGACAGCTGTACTGCTCATAAGGAAGTGTGGTAAAATGGCAATGTTGAAAATCTGGAGTGGAAATATTGAAAATTCGCAAACCTAGGAGCGTGCGTGGGAACTGTGCAACGCATGCTCATAAAACAGTCATTGTTAGGAATTTTTTCACCAAATTGTCAACATTGGCATTTTAAAACCTCTGCTAATGAACAGTGTCACTGTGATTGTCTTACTGTGTGCATACATTGATTTTGCACACCGACTGCACCATTGTGCACTACATGGGCGGAAACACGTTTTGGGCAGGATGTGAAAATGACAGCTGTACTGCTCATAAGGAAGTGTGGTAAAATTGCAATTTTGAAAATCTGGAGTGAAAATATTGAAAATTTGCAAACTTACGAGTGTGCGTAGGAACTGCACAATGCATGCTCGTAAAACAGTTACTTTTAGGAATTTGTTCACCAAATTTTCAACATAGCCATTTTAAGATCTCTGCTCATGAACAGTGACACTGTGATTTTCTTAATGTGTCCCATACACTGAGTTCACACAGCGACTGTGCCATTGTGCGCTACATGGGCAGAAACATGTTTTGGGCAAGATGTGAAAAATCACAGCTGCAGTGCTCATAAGGAGGTGTGGTAAAATGGCAATGTTGAAAATGTGGAGTGAAAATATTGAAAATTTGCAAACTTACGAGCGCGCATAGGAACTGCGCAATGAACACTCGTAAAACAGTCATTTCTAGGAATTTTTTCACCAAATTTTCAGCGCAGCCATTTTAAGACCTCTGCTCATGAACAGTGTCACTGTGATTTTCTTAATGTGTCCCATACATTGATTTCACACACCGACTGTGCCATTGTGCGCTACATGGGCAGAAACACGTTTTGGGTGAGATGTCAAAAATGACAATGACAGCTGTACTGCTCATAAGAAGGTGTGATAAAATGGCAATGTTGAAAATCTGGAGTAGAAATATTGAAAATTCGCAAACCTACAAGCGTGCATAGGAACTGCGCAAAGCACGCTCGTAAAACAGTCATATTTTGGAATTTTTGCACCAAATTTTCAATGTGGGGTTTTTGGGACCCCTTCTCATGAATTACGTCATGTCATGCAGTTCAGGCCTGGGCGATTTTGCGCAGTGACTGCGAAATCACCCTTCGGGCCTGAATAACGCCATGACAGTGACATCAATCATGAGAAGGGGTCCCAAAAACACCATGTTGAAAATTTGGTGCAAAATTCCAAAATGCCTGAGATATGCAATAAAGTTGAACCCCCCATCTAGCCCATTATACAGCTTACGGTATTTCCTCAGTTCAGGTCACCTTTGAGAATGCAGACGCGGTTCCCGTCCACGAAGATCTCCACGCCGGAGTCCGGAGGTAAGTATGGGGTGAGGGGGTGGGGAGGCTGCGCAGTGGGTGGGTGCAGGTTGTGGGGGCTGGGAGGCCGCTGCGTGGGACCGCTTTTATTTTACAAGTTTAAAAAAAGGAAATGATGTGGGACGTTTGCCACGCTGGGGTGGGCTCCTAGCGTGGCAGAAGATGGCTGGGGGGTCCGAGAAGCAGATGAGGAATTGGGCACCCCCATCGGCAAACTACGCGGGTGGGGACTGAGGAGCTGACAGGGGATTGGGCACCCCCATCGACAAAACAAAGCAGACATTTGCCACGCTGGGGTGGGCTCCCAGCGTGGCAGCAGGATGGCCTGGGGGAGCAATGGAGCCGATGGGATTGGGCACCCCATCAGCAAACAATGTTGCCACGCTGGGGTGAGCTCCCAGTGTGGCACAAACTTTAAATGTGTGGTGTGGCCAGCGCGCGGGAGTGCGTGATGAAGGGCTGGTGTGACACGGGTGTTCGGTATGGCAGCGGTGGTTTTCTTTGAAGCAGAAGACCACCGCTGTCATACAGAGCTCCTGCACCCTTTGGTGCAGCACCACCATGCCTGCTCAACAGAGCACTGGATTGAAAGGGAGAGGCACACCTCCAACGTGTGCTACTCTCCCAAAACATTCCTTGCGCATGCGCACAAGCAAACATAACAAATGACCGCTGAATGGTCAGATGGTGGTCCTGCCACAATGCTAGAGTCTTGAACCCCAGATAACAAAGTTTGGGAAATTAGGATGTAATCAATCCGTGAGGAGGTTCCATGTACCTGTGAAACAAAGGTATACTCCCTTAATTTAGGATGAAGGACTCGCCACACATCACAGAGACCCGCAGAATCTAACAAATCTCTGAAGGCCCTTTGGTTGGGGAAAGACCTTTATGAGATTGACCTGATCTATCTAAGAGCTGATCAAAGACAAGGTTTAAGTCGCCCCCTATAATTATGGGAATACTTAAAAATGGGGTTAAGGCTTCCATTATCTGGGCAAAAAACCCGGAAGTATCTATATTGGGGCCATAAACACTCCGACAATATCCAGGGTATGCAATCTGCCTTTTACAAATAAAAACCTTCCTGAGGGGTCATGGACAATTTGGAGAGATTTAAAGGGGACCGATCTATGTAAGAGGATCATGACCCCTCTACTCTGGGAAGTGCCTTCCGCAGCAAAAATCTGACCCACTTGTTGGTGTTTCATTTTCTCAGCTTTGGCATTAAGCAAGTGTGTTTCCTGTAGAAACATAATTTCTGTTTTCAAATGACTTAGATATTTCAAAATTGTATATTGTTTGGTCTTGTGTCTCGCGCCTTTCACATTCCATCTGATAAATTTGATGTCCCTAGCCATTACCTTTTCCAGCAACCAGAATTTTTTTATGATACCACACGTACTTATGTATATCATTCTTACTACACCAGCTGTAGTAAATGCTGTGCTTTCCTATCCTCCTACCACCCCTACCATTTCTCCACCCTATCCCAATAATAGCCCACCAAAATATCCACCCTATTAATGTCCCATATACCCCTAGACCCACTCCTCCCACTCCCATCCCCTTTTTACACGGTACATGATGAACAGCCGTCCCAGATAATCCCCCTCCACCCAACCCCCTGCCCCCCCACTATTAGAGTGATCGTTTTAATGCTATCCCTTTATGTTCTAAACACATGACATCCCTTAATATCCAATATCTCAAAACAGCCAAAACTATCCCTATCGCATTTATGCTCCATCCACCCTTCATTAGGCCAGTGAAATTCCATGAAAATAAACACTGTCTTTAGTTTTAAGTGCCCCTTTTTCAGTACTCCAAGTAGTATTGTAACAGGTAAAAGGACTGACCGCTACAGCCCTGGCAAACTTAAATAAATTAAGAGGAGGACATTAAGCGCGGGTCTCTCTTCGAGGAATAACAGTCTCTGGCGCCATCAAGCGATGCTACCTAGAAACTAAAAATCAAAGCCAGCATTATGAAAATTTAAAGAGATTCACATCCTCTGTAAATTTGAGTGCATTCATGCCTCCCCTCCATGCTGTTAATACAAGAATAGCTTTACACTAGCAGGGAGCTCGTACAATCTAAAACAAACAAAAAAAAAAACCTGAGTTGCCAGTGTATAATGCTCGGTCAAGTAAACTTGGCTCACAGAGGCATCGCTCTTCGTAAACCCATCCGTTGCCAAGAAAGAACTGAGCTAATATGCTGATTTCACAGAACACCTAGAAATATGTAGCTTTGCCGCAATAATAATAAATGAGCCAAAACAATGCTTTACATTATGGCATCTCCCCGTTTAAAAATCAGGTTTAGCTTAAATGCCCCCTTTTCCCAGCACTTCAAGCAGAGTATTAACAAATAGAAGGACTGACAGCTACAGCCCTGACAAACGTAAGTAGCTTTGGAGGAGGACATTGGACTCAAACATCTCTTCGAGGAGTTACAGTCTCTGGCACCATCTAGCGATGCTATTTGGAAACTAAAACCCAAAACCAGCATTACAAGAGTTCAATAAGTTTCGTGTCCTCCACAGATTTAAGTTCATTCATGCTTCCCCTCCATACTATTAATCGAGGACTAACTTTCAAATGACAGAGGCTCATGCAGTCTAAACAAAAAACAAATCCTGGGTTGCCAGCGCATATAATGTTCAGTCTAGTAAGCCTGAATCGCAGAAACGTCGCTCCTCGTAACTCCAGCCATTGCCAAGAACTGACCAAGCAATCTGCTAACTTTGCAGAATGCCTAAAGATACAAAGGTCTACAATAGTAGTAATAAGTGAACCACTTACTCCGGAGGATGGGCCAATTGACTAAGCTATCCAAACATAGATCTTAGGTGGCTTTAAACAGCTCAGGCAGCACCACTTTGAGCCCGGCTGTCGCTGACTCCACATCTTCATAAGTTGCCCAGGAGCCTCTTAGAGAAACTTGGAGTCTAGCGGGAAAGCCCATCCTGAACTTAATACCTGCAGCAATCAATTTAACGATCAGTTTATGAAACGTGCTCGTTTCTGGCATACCGGCAACGGCAGGTCTTGCGCCACCTGCAACCTTACTCCTTCCCATTCCAGGTCTTGTGTATCCCTGGCTTTATACAGAAAATGCTGCCATTCCTGGAAATTCAAAATATAAAAGTCCGGGGGGCAGGGGTCGTAGTGCAAGGTGAACTCGCTCAGTAGTGTAGCCTGCACCAAAAGGAGAGGGGCCTGCCACCTTCTCAACGAACTTTTTGGCAAACTTAATCGGGTCGGAGCCCTCTTCTCTCTCAGGCAGTCCTATAATCACTGCGTTATTGTGGCAACTGTGACCCTCTAGATCCTCGATCTTATTTTCAGTTTTCGCCAGGCGCTGTCTAATAGCCACCATATCGATTTCAGCCTTGTCCTGTTTCCTCTTGACAGAGTGGATACAAACTTTGTTATCAGTCATTCTCTTGGAGAGATACTCAGCGCATTGGAAATACTCTTTATTTCCCCTGCCATGCTCTGCATTTCAGCCTTAAAAGGCTGGAATTCCTTCAGGAATCTGGAAAGAGTAAGGGGGTCCAAATCCGTACTCCTAGCATTCGTGATACATAGATACATAGATACCTTAGACAGTGTCGTAGATAGAACTATGGCCCACCTAGTCTGCCCATTTGAGCTTGTAAGTTCAGTTTGTTTTCCTAGAAGTCTATTTCCCTTACCCTGACCTCTAGAATTCCTTTTATGTCTATCCCATGCATTCTTAAATCCCGTGATTGTTTCAGCCTCACCACTTCCTCTGGCAGGGTGTTCCACTTGTCCACCACCCGTTCTGTGAAGAAATTCTTTCTCATGTTTCCTCTGAATCGTCCTCCCTCCAACTTCATCCCATGCCTCTAGTCCTGGAACATCTTTTTCGCTTAAAATAGTGTTTTCCTGCACCCTGTTTCTCCCTGTAAGATACTTGTATGTCTCTATCATATCCCTCTCCCTCCTCTCTCCAGGGAGTACATGTTCAGTTCCTTCAACCTGTCTTCATAGGACTTGTGATGCAACCCATGCACCATCTTTGTTGCCCTCCTCTGAACCTCTCTCCCTGTCTATGTCCTTACGTAGGTATGGTCTCCAGAACTGTACACTGTACTCAGGTGGGGCCTCACTAGTGTCTTGTATAGAGGAATTATGACCTCCTTTTCCTGCTAGTGATGCCCCTGCCTACATCCCAGCATCCTATTTGCTTTACTTGATGCCTTGTCACACTGTTTCCTATCTTGAGGTCATCAGAGATGACAACCCCAAGATCCCTTTCCTGCTTGGTGCATGCTATATCCTCACCCCCAACTGATATATTGTGCCAGGGTTTTGTGCCCATATGCATTATCTTGCACTTCTTTGCATTGAATTTCAACTGCCAAACCCTTGACCATTCTTCAAGTTTCTGCAGGTCCCTTCTCATTCTGTCTACACCCTCTGGTGTGTCTACTCTGTTACAGAGCTTTGTGTCATCAGCGAACAGTGAAATCCTGCCTTCTAGATCCTGTGCAATGTCACTGATGAAGATGTTGAATAGGACCGGTCCTAGCACTGATCCCTGTGGTACCCCACTGGTCACTCTTCCCTCTGTGGAGTGACAGCCATTTACCACCACCCTCTGAGTCCTGCCACCCAGCCAGTTACCTACCCACCACACTACTGTCCTGCCCACACCCATATTCCCCAGTTTGTGTAATAGTCTTCTATGTGGCACAGTGTCAAAGGCCTTGCTGAAGTCCAGATAGGCCATGTCCACTGCCCCCTGATCCACCTCCCTAGTCACCCAGTCAAAAATTCAATGAGGTTGGTCTGACATGACCTCCCCTGGTGAAACCATGCTGCCTTGGGTCCTGTAGTCCATTGACAACCAGATGTTCCACCAATCTCTCCTTCAGTAGTGCTTCCATGATCTTTCCCACTACCGAGGTGAGGCTGACTGGTCTGTAGTTCCCTGCTTCCTCTTTGTTCCCACTTTTGTATAAGGGGACTACAGTCCTGTCCTCCAGTCTTTGGGTACCTCCTGTTTCCAGTGATTGGCTGAACAGGATAGCCAGAGGTTCAGCCACCACCTCTCTTAGTTCTTTAAGGACCCTGGGTGCACCCATCTGGCCCCATTGCTTTATCAGCTCTTATTACTTCCAGTTCCTTCAGGACCCTTTCTCGTGTAAAGGGACTTGTGTCCATTTCTGCACCATTCTCACCCCTTGTACTCCCTTCAGACCCATTACCCCTCTTCCTTAGTAAAGACTGAGCAGAAATACCTGTTCAATATGTCAGCTTTACTGTTGGCATCCTCCACGCTGCTCCCATCCTCCCCTTCAGTCTCACTATCTCCTCCTTTGTCTTTCTTTTTCACTTATGTACCTGTAAAGGTTTTGTCCCTTTACCCACTGATTTTGCAATGTGTTCTTCTGTCTGAGCTTTGGCTTCCTTACTGACTTCCCTGCCTCCCTTTGTTTCTCCTGGTACTTCTCCCTATCCCCTTCTGCCTGTGTCTTTTTGTATTGCCTGAATGCAATCTTTTTGTCTTTCACTTTCTTTGCTACCTCTTTGGAAAACCATAATGGTCACCTCTTCCTTTTCCTCTTGCTAACCTGCTTAATGCATAATTCTGTTGTTCTTATAATCCCCATTTTAAATACTGCCCACTGTTCCTCAACCCCTGATTCCTGTCCCATTCCCCTTAATGCCTCTTTCAAGTGTCTCCCATTTTCCCAAAGTCTGCCCCCTAAAATCCAGGATACATGTTTTGTGTGGTTTGGTTCTGCTCTTTCTGTGATTTCAAACCACAATGACTGGTAGTCACTGTTACCCAGGTGCTCCCCACTGTTACCCCATCACACTGTCCCTGTTTGTGAGCACAAGGTCCAGTATTGCCTTCTGCCAAGTTGGTTCCATGACCAGTTGCTTGAGGAAGGCACCTGAAGGAGTCAGGATAAATCTGCTCCTAGTTGATGCTGCTGCTGGGATGCTCCAGTCCACGTCTGGTATATTGAAGTCTCCAACCAGTACTACCTCACCTTGTCTGCCATCCTTTGGATGGCTAGCATCAACTCCCTATCTGTTTCTTCCTCCTGGGCTGGTGGTCTATAGACCACACCTGTGCGGATGGCTGGCCCCATTTTCCTTTCCAGCTAACCCACAGTATCTCTCCCCATTTTGTTCCTCCTGGATCTGTGTGGCCTCTTATGTCATGTTTCACATACAGTGCCTCCTCCTCCTCCCTTCCTGGCTGCTCTGTCTCTTCTGAATATGTTGTAGCCAGGTATGGCCATCTCCAGTCATGGTTATCATTACACCAGGTTTCAGTGATGGCCACAATGTCCAGGTCTGACTGTACCATGACAGCCTCCAGATCTTCCATCTTGTTGCTAAGGCTCCTGCCATTTGCACACATGGCTTTCCATGATTTGACCTCCTAGACTGCTTCACTGTTCTACTCCAGCCCCTTCCTTGGTTGTCATTTATCCCTGGTTCTCCTTGCTGTCTGCCCTTCTGCTGAATGTTGCCCCTTTTCTGCTTATCCACCTTTTGGACACTAATCTCCATCTTTTGCACACTGCTTTGCAGAGATAGCCACTCCTCTGGTTCACTGGTTCCACTACTAGCTGTGGGGGGTGAGCAAGTAGGTACCATCCTTGCTGGCCTGCCACCCCCCTTTGCTAGTTTAAATGCTTGTCAATGTAGCATTTAAACTTATCATTGAGTGCTTGGATTCCCCTCCAGGATGGATGCAGGCCGTCAGGCTTGAACAAACCTCCATCCCTCCAGGTGAGTCCCCAGTCACCAATGAATCCAAACCCTTCCTCACAGCACCAGTTCTTCAACCATGAGTTAAAGTTCCTGGTGCATGCACTCCTATGCTCTCCCTTGCCTCTCACAGGTAGTACTTCTGAGAAAATGACAGAAGTAGCTACTTGCTTGAGGCCCTGACTTTCTTTGGGGCCTTCTCCGGAGTTGTCAGAGGAGTGTGTTTGGACATAGTTTTTCTCATCTTCTCATCCATCAAAACCTTCACCAGAAAAGCACCAGTTGTAGATAGGCTTAATATAACTTATACAGCAGCATATTTCATAAAAAAGCGAGTTTAAAGGGTATTTTGGAAGGCGGGAGGTTGGAGCTCAAGGAGAAGAATCCTACCAAGCACACTGCATCACGTGACTCATGAACTTTCTTTACGTGACAATGCTAATGTTGAAAGGCTATGAAGTCCATATTTTGTAGATTAACGTGGCTCTACATTGAAATGCAATCTCATCTCATCCAGTTCTAATCCTATCAAAAGATCTCCTTGGAAACTCCTCTCAGCTATGGGCTTCCAGATGGATGGAAGGCAGCCTTTACCATTACTAGGAAATACAGAGAGGACAAGGCTCATCTCTGCATTCAATTTCATCGTCCCTACTAGGTCCTTGTCAGTGGACCCTGCTGGCCAGTTTGCATAATTATTGTTGCTGGGGTATTTTTGTAAAATATTTTTAAGGAATGTAAGCTTCTTGTCAAAAAGAATTTGTGAGTTTCCAGTCCTTCTATCAAGCAATCATATACGGGTTAATAAACTGAACTCGTAGTATACCACTTAACTGTTTCCCATAACTACTTCATTTTCCCATCCCCCACATCGCAGCAGTGATGGAGTCAATATAACCACTAATATCTGCTTGCCTGCCTGAATTTTAAATTAATTTCAATAAATAAATACACTTTAGGGATGACTATGAATTTGTCTAATCCCGCCATGCTAAATGTAGTGTTTCCATTACAGAAGAGAAGGATTAGAAGCAGAATATAATGCCAGCTATTAGTGTTACTGTCTCTAGGTTTCCTTCACAAAATGCATTCGAGAGGAAGTCACCTATGAAACAACATTTTTATCAATTCTGTATGATGTGTCATGATACTGTATATTAGTCATTTGCCTCTATGAGGCAGCGGTTGAGAGGTTCATATAAAGAAATGTACATAATGAACACAATAATTCTGCCATGTATTTATTTATTCTTTAGTAACCGGGTAAGGCCCACTAGGCACCAGTGCCTGATTTCAGGGAAACCTGGGAGCACTATGGTGGGTAAGTGACTTGCTCAGAGTCACACAGTATGCAAGTGGAGGTTGTGGGAATCAAACCCAGGGCTGCTGGATGTACCAACCTCATTCAGAGATCATTACTCTAACCGCTAGGATATAGCTACGTTAGCAATTGGTTATCTTTAAATTCTGGAACATGAAAACACCTGGTATTTTTCTGAGTTGAAAGAAAGTTTACATAATAGATGATACCAAAAAAAGGTAGCAGGCATCGAAGTACTTTAGGTTAATTAGCAAAATACTGTACTACTGTACTGAAGATGAATAGGATATAGTCAGGGCATTTTTATTACTAACTTTGTTTTTCATGAGGGCACTAGGATAAAAAAAAGAAAAATTGTATCACTTTACTCATTAAATCACAATCCATAACAATAAAGACAGGACTGCATCATCTTCAGTTATTTCATCAGTTTCATTTCAAGTGGCCAGTAGTGTCACTACAATCATCGGGGTTACAAGGTCCCATTTCAGGAGAATCATAGGGGTTACGAAGCTCCTCTTCCCACCACATTTGAGTGTAAGCCACCATACAATGTCAGTAACAGAGCTGCAGTGTGAAAAGCAGGCTATAACTGTAGCCACAGGGAAAAAAAATACCACTGTGTCAAAGAGGTAATGCACCACAACTGGAAAAATGTGGTGCCAAATTTTGATTTGTTTCTAATGGCAGCTAGATGGCTGCTGAGTGAGCCACAGTTAAGAGAGGATCAAGTGGTCAATGAGGGAGATATAGGTGCTGGGTTTTAGGAAGGGATCCACCGGACCACCAGAGGGGTAGGCACATGAGGGAGTGTTAAGAGCTCCACTGGACCTCCAGAGAGTGCACATAAAAGGGGATGTAACTGAAGTACTGGAATGTCAGGAACCAGAGACATGAAGGGTCGGGGGACACATCCTTTGTCGGATAGTCATTTGAAGTGGGGCCCAAAACCCCACTTTGACATTCATTACCATACTGTGGTGGTGTTGCACGTGCCCCCTCCCACTCAGTCATGGCTGTGTTGTGGAGCAGTGCAAGCGACCAGGTTGAGAGGTACTCTATGGGGACACCTGATGTGGCATCAGGGATGCCCCATACAGATGGCTGAAGTCAGTCTGGGGAGTGCATATCTTATGCAGGATGAACTCTGCTAGTAGTGCCTCTGCACCTCCCATCATCATAATTTCCAAGAGTTAGTACAGACCCCACTGGAAATGCGGGTCTGTGCCAGGCCCACCTCCTTGCCATAGAGCTGTTTACTTGAGCCAACTAATATTGGACATTTATTTCTTTTATTAAATGTTCCTCTTACAAAAGGGATATGGGAGTCCCCTCGACAGACTGCTGTAGTCCAGTACCTCTTACCGATGCAGTGTGAGAGAAACAGTGGGTGGCCAGCCTGTTGTTCAGATCAGCCTCCTCATTCCTGGCTGCCCCTGCCATGCTGCAGTGTTCTGCATGAACATACGTGGTGGCCAGTAATAGTGAAGATCATTGGCATGCTACCTCTGCTCCAGGGCATCACATTACAGACCAGTACAGGCCAGCAACACATGGACTATGTATTTTATATCACCTCTTTAACACAAGCCTTTAGTGTCTTGTTGATCAGTTTAGTGTTTTCACCAGTGTGCCACTGTAAAGGCACGAACTGTGTGGGAACAACTATACACAGTATTTGTTTGTATCCACAATATGAAGCAAATGTTTGGCCATAAATTAAAACTAAATCTGAACAATCACAGTCTGACAATTGCAGCATTTGAAAATGTAGCCCAACAGTATAGCTCTTAAGATGAAGCTTTAGATGAACTGCACAAAAAAATATTCCTCAGCCAGACTACACAACAGTTCCTCCAATGGCATTTCTGAGAGCCCAGTGAGAGGAACTGCTTATTCTTCATTCATACAGGGGAACATGCATTGTAAGCAGGATCCATGGTGCCCTCTAGGTTACAATTCAATCAAGGGCTTAGTCTGTTCAATTAATTTTGCATTGTTTCTATATCAGTTCTCACAACACTAACCCACTTTCCCAGTGAAGATACTATACAATATATATATATATATATATATATATATATATATATATATATATTCAATTGTTTAACCAGGTTAGACACACTAAGCTGAAAGCTTGTTTACAGGTGCAACCTGGGAGCACAGGGAAGTTAAGTGACTTGCTCAAGGTCACACAATATCAAGTGGGGGCTGTGGGATTCAAACCCAGGTCTCCAGATTTGCAGCTCAGAGCCTTAAACCACTGCACTATACTGCCTCCCTCAATATTCAGACCATTAGCAGAGAAGAGAAACAAGAGAAGTGATTTCATAACCTTTTCAAGATTTTGTTCAGGACTAAGAAATGGAATGATCTCAAGAATCATTTTCATTTATCCCTCAGTCTTGATTATCAATAAAGCTAAAGAGCCAGACTGCTGAAGATGGAGCGTCTATGGTGAGTGGAGTGAAGACAGTGCATGTTTTCCCATTGAATGTTCTATCTCAGCCCTGCCTGTCACAGTCTGGGAATAGCTAGAGCTCACTACACCCTCAGGGTCACTCACTATACAACCTGTCCTGCAATGTGCAGTTGTAGAACATGGATCCCTGTGCCACTCAATTTGGAGAAGAGATCTAAATGTTTAGAGCTTTCTATTAGCCTCGACTTTGTGCAGCTGAATGGGTGTATGTTCCAAAAGGATATACCTGATTGTTGGAGGGGGAAAGGGAAAAACTCACAATGAGAATATTTATTTATTATATATTTGAAAATTGGTAACCGTGAAAGGCACATTGAGCCATGGCTTTTTTCCAGGTGCAACCCTAGGGAGAGGGAATGGGAAATAAAAATATGCATAGAATTAACGAAATAGTACAACATAAAGTGCAGACAGAATACAGTTAAACAAATTACAAATAGATAGACAAAGTAAACAGAGCTTAGCAAAGGTACTATGTTCAGTTTTGATGTGCAAATAAAGAAATAAAACTTGGGGGAATGAATGGCAGTGTAGATGTAGAAAATGAAGGAGCCAGATTCAGGTCGAGGTGGAACCCAGGAGGAAGCCCAACAGCAGGGATGGTAGAGGCACCAACAGGGGAGGAATCAGTAAGGGGAATGACAGAACAGTAAGGGCTGGAAGGACATGACCAAGAAAAGTGCCTCAGCTGCCTCAAGAGCAGTTCACCACTGCATGGGAATGTGGGTTCCCCATTACATGTGGGTTTCTCATACTATGTCCAGCAGTGAACATGTAGCATCATGGAGGTGAAGCACTGAGCTCCCAAGAAGGAAAGATAGTAGACACCAAGCATATATGCACTCACTGCTAGATGACAGCAGAGTGGCACTGGCATAAGATGTGAAGGAAGTGCAAGTCCATCCTTCCAACCAGAGGATGGGGCAAAGTGCCAATAACCGTTTTGAGGACAGGGAGAAAAAATTTAAAAAGGGTGTTTGGCTCACAGAATAATACAGAATACAAAATAAACAAAATGATGTCAATAACCTTTGATTGTGTCATTGGGAAAAGTTCTACTTTATTTCTGTAACACTGTGATTCAATTTCATCTTATACACTTTTATAAGAAGCTGGGGAGGAGTATCTTATATCTTTGAGGGAACTAAATCCAGTTAGTAGTCTAGATTTTTCATATTACATTCCAAAAATGTTAAAACTGTGTATATTATAGTGAAGTTTTTGGAGTCTCATGTAGCCTGTAATGTGAATTACTGTTACTTACTTTTTTTCTGCATTCTTTTTCCCTGTTGTTCCTTATTATATTGCCTTACTATGGTGTCTCATTGGATACAATATTTACAATCATCTATTTTGGGTCAAACTCAGTCTTCACCTCTACTTACCTGCTTCAGAAAAAAAAAAACCCTCTATACCCACATAGATCATTTGGTCTTTTTTGTAATTTTTTTCTTGTGGCTTTTCTAGCTGTACATGTCTCCTTATGGCCCAATCTATGTTGGTTACTGGTATTCTTCATGGAACATAGTTGAAGTGACTAGTGGAATCCATGGCAAAAAATGCAGGAATCAGTTAGACACCAACCTATTCAGCATGCTACCTGTATGTGCTTAGTGGAAGTGATATGCACCTATCCACACAGTGTAGCAGCACTGCTCCGCACATGAACATTTCCAGATATATACATGATTAGCACATGTGGGTGCCAACCCAAAGCAAGAGACAGCTGTCAGCATGTATGACTCCCAGGCCCTAAAGCTATGCCATCAGGGGACTGCTATAGTTACTGCATATCACCTTCACAACAGTGGGTAATATACATACATACATACATGCACTGGAACACATATGTGCTTAAAATCTTGCACAAAAAAAAATATTTCTGCCATCAGCCCACAAAACCCAAAGTCACATGTGCGCACAGGACACAGCATGTGACATGCATACATCATAAAAGTATGCATTTATTACAGGTTCACAGAGAAAGCAGAATCATGGCCCAGAAT
Source organism: Neoceratodus forsteri (assembly GCA_016271365.2). Classification (NCBI taxonomy): domain Eukaryota; kingdom Metazoa; phylum Chordata; order Ceratodontiformes; family Ceratodontidae; genus Neoceratodus; species Neoceratodus forsteri. The sequence goes on from JADMNL010000035.1 coordinate 32,132,292, forward strand.
GTTTGTCACAGTAACAGGCCTGTGATCCATGTAGGTATGGCCCCTATAGTACTGAGAGCTAAATAGAATAAACTCCATGAATGTTTGCCCTGACTACTGGGATACAACAGGCCCTGAGCATGCCCACATGGTATCTTGTGCATCTCTCATGTACTCTGTTCACCAACTCTAATCCCCTAAATGGAAGTTCCTATGGTGCTGTCCCTGCTGCTGGTTCTCCTGCCATGTCACTGAGCCCTTCACCACAATCCCCTGTTGGTGACCAGTCCCCCTCATCTCTGTCCCACAGGAGGTCATATGGTCCCAGCAGATCTTGTGCCCTGTGAGGCCTCCCCCACCAGAGCATGAGGGTCCTAAGCAGCATAGTGGATACCTACAACAGTAGAAGTGGACATCATCACACATGCCACAACCAGATAACACATAGTTGTGGCACAGTCACTGAACATTTACAAACATATCCACTGTATTCACTGCATTACTCAGATGGTCTCCACCACCTAAAAGTGCTCCCCATCCTAATCCTTATACCCATTACCCTTTAGTATAAGTGTGCAGGGAGGTAGACCTCATGGGCATATGGAGCCATGTAAGGTCAGGTATGCTTGGTTTTATTCATGGCAAATGGAATTACAGTTTTATATGTATTTCATTTTGCAGATCCGGTTGGGGAAGGCACACTGAGTCAAAGATTGTTTTCAGGGAACAAAGGGAGGTTAAGTGACTTCCTCAGGTCATACAGTATGCAATTGGCAACTGTGAGTTTCAAACCCAAGTCTGCTGTGTCTGCTGGTTCTCAGCTTGGTTCTCTAAGCTCTGGGATATAGTGTCTACATGGTTCAGGAGAACTGTGGGCTTGACCAACCCAATACAGTGACACTCGCTTGTGCTCCCCTTCCTCACTATGCTGCATGTGCTGCCTGGCATGAGTAAGGCGAGGGTACTTTGCACCATGCAGTTTAATGAATGGTTGAAAAAATGGTGTGGAGCACAGGGGTTTGGCTTCATTGGGGACTGGGGTTCCACCTGGAGGGACACCAGCCTATACTGGCAGGATGGTCTGCATCTGTCCAGGAAGGTAACAAGTCTTTTGAGCAATCAGTTTAAATGCTTCATTGGCAAGCTTTTAAACTAGTCAGGGGGGGGGGCACTGATAAGCAGCAGGAAAATCCCAGCCTCTCCCTACAAAACAGGGTACTAAATGAGAAAAAGACCAAGGTAGAAAGGTCAGTGGGGGATGCTGCAAAAGAAGGTAAAGCCATCAAAAAATGGAGAGCAAAGAGTACCAATGCCAGTAGTCTGAGTAACAAGCTTCCTGAATTAGTGGCCTTGATGGAGGAGGAACATCTGGATATCATGGCAGTCACAGAAACATGGTACACACAAAACCATGACTGGGACGTAAACATACCAGGATACACTATCTACAGGAGGGACAGGGAGAGTAAAAGAGGAGGAGGAAGAGTAGCTCTTTACATAAGGGAAGGAATCAAAGCAACAGAACAAAAGGGTAAACAGGGAGGAGGAGAAGCACTGTGGGTAAATTTGGAGACTGGAAATGGCACCGCAATCCGCACAGGGGTTGTATACAGATCCCCTTCTCACGGGGAGGAAATAGACAAGGAAATGATAGAAAGTATACTTAGAATGGCAGAAAAAGGGGAAATATTGCTGATGGGTGATCTGAATATGCCAGATGTTAACTGGAGTGCAGTTGCAGCAGCCACCTCTAAGACTGGGGTTATTCTAGATGCCCTACAGGGGGCATGCCTTACACAACTAGTATTGAGCCCACCTGAGGGAGCAATCTTAGACCTGGTTCTCTCAAATGAAAATGAAGAGAGGATCACAGATGTAGAAGTGGGTAGCCATCTGGAACTAGCAACCATCAAAACAGTATGGTTCACAATAAACACAGCAATAGAGTCAGCTTTACAAAGACAAAGGTACTGGATTTTAGGAGGGCTGACTTGTCAAATGGGTGAGTGCCTAAGGAATGCACCTAGCAAATGGGCAGGAAGGAGGGTGGAAGAACAATGGGAATAATAAAACTGCCATCACAGAGGTAACAAGCCTTGTGTAAAGCAAATAAACAAAACGAATGAGGTAAGAAACCACTATGGTTCTCAAAGGAAGTGGTGAAGGTTCAAGAGAAAAGAAAGCATCTAGGAAGTACAAGGAATCACAGAAGGAACAGGACAGAGAACTGTATCAGTTAAAGCAAAAGGAAGCTGGGAAGACAGTCAGAACAGCAAAGGCCCAAACCGAGGAAAGATAGCCAACTCAGTTAAGAAGGGGATAAAACCTTTTATAGGTACATCAGGAGCAAAGGAAGACCAAGGAGGGATAGTGAGGCTTAATAAAGGGAGGGAGGGTGGGCAGAGGGTGACTGTGAAAGGCAGAGATACTAAACAAATATTTTGCTCAGTATTTACAAAGGAAGAGGGGAGGTACCCAAAACAAAACAGCAGAAACACTCTGGATACAGAAGTTGATACCAGCCCATTTACAGAAGAAAGGGTTCTGAAAGAACCTAAACTGAAGGTGAACAAAGCAATGGGGCCTGATGGGATTCATCCCAGAATCTCTAAAAGAACTATGGTAGAACTAGTGACACCCACTGACTACCCTCTTAACAAATCATGGAGGATGGGTGGTACCCAAGGACTGGAGAAGGGCAGATGTGATTCCCCTTCACAAAAGTGGGAGCAAGGCAGAAGCAGGAAACTACAGACCTGTTAGTTTAACCTCAGTGGTAGAGAAAATGATGGAATCACTCTGAAGGAAAGAATTGTTGAGTATCTAAAGCCAGAGGGGCACAAGACCCAAGGCAGCATGGATTCACAGCGGAAGGTCATGCCAGACAAATCTGATAGATTTCTTGACTGGGTGACCAAAGTAGTTGATCAGGAGGGCTGTGGACATGGCTTACCTAGACTTTAGCAAGGCATTTGACACAGTCCCACACAAAGATTAATATACAAGTTAGCCAGCCTGGGAGTGGGTCCCAAGATGACAGCCTGGGTAAAGAATTGGCTGGAGAATAGGACACAGAGAGTAATAGTAAATGGAGTCCACTTGAAAAAAGGGGTTAGTAGTGGGGAGCAGTGAGGTTCAGTATTGGACGGTCCTCTTCAATGTCTTTATAAGGTTACATTGCAGAGGGGTTGGAAGGAGTGGTACCCTTTGCAGATGACACAAAGATCTGCAACAGAGTTGATGCACAAGGTGGAGTGGAAAGGATGAGAAGGACTTGGCAAGGTTAGAGGAATGGTCAAATGTATGGCAGCTTAGATTCAATGCTAAGAAGTAGTAGTAATGCACCTGGGAAACAAAACCCAGGGGAAGAGTACGCAATGGAGGGTGAGATACTAACAACAACAAAAATGGAAAGGGACCTGGGGGTAGTCATATCAGATGACCTAAAGGTGGCAAGCAATGTGAGAGGGCAGCAAGGAGGGTTGGGGATACTGGGATGCATAGGAGAGGCATCACCAGTAGAAAACAAGAAGTTATTATCCTCTGTACAGACAGCTGGTGAGACCCCATCTGGAGTACTGCGGCAGTTCTGAGACCAAATCTCAGCAGTTACAGAACAGGATGGAAGCTGTCCAGAGGAGGGCACTAAATGGTGCAGGGTCTGCACCGGAAGACATATGCGAAGAGAGACTTATGAGCTTAATATAAGTAGCCTCGAGGAAAGGAGGAGAGAGGGACATGATAGAAACTTTCAAGTACCTCAAGGAATCAACAAAGTCCAAGAGGGTAGCATCTTTCAAATAAAGAGGTGTGCAAGAACAAGGGGGCACAATTTTAAGATAGAAAGGGGCGGCTCAGAGGTAATTTAAGGAAGTATTTTTTCACAGAGAGGGTTGTGGATGTATGGAATGGCCTTCCAGAGGAGGTTGTGGAGTCAAAAACAGTGATGGAATTCAAGCATGCATGGGACAGTCATAAGGCAATTCTAGGGGGTGGGGGTAGGAAGAAGTAGGCTGCTGGTTAACTAGGATCTGCAGCTTATCCATCAGGTAGGGAAATGGGCAGACTGGGTGGGCCAAGCGGTCCTTATCTGCCGTCAAATTCTATGTTTCTATGTTTCATGCCTATTGGTCAGTCTGAGGGCCATGCTGAGATAAAAGGCAAGCATACAACAGTCCTGCTGGTCACAACTACAGTCCCATTGTGAGCTTGCTGGGAATTGACTGACCATAGCACAACTGAATCTTATAGTTCATGCAGCATCCAGATATGGGATATGTCCTTGGCTCATAATGAACAGCGTCCTCCATGGGATGGAACAAAAGTTGGAGAACGAGGAGATGTTGAGCATGACATCCATGTGCGTATAGACCTAGACCTAATCCTGACATTCTGAGTTGCAGTACATTAGATGGTTCTATTTTCACCATGCCAGCATTGACAAGTGCTGCACACTCCTGCCACCGTGACTGCAAGCCAGGAATCAGTGCTGCAATGCACCACATGTACATGCCATGTACACACAGTATTACCTTACTATGCCTTTGGGTAATTCCAGTGTATCACAGGAGATGTTACTGGTATGAGCTAGTCCTTCATGTCCAAATGTCTGTGGCATTGACGTAAGTGCTACTGACACCAAGATGAGATTACATCACTTTCGCTACATCAAAGGTAGTACCAAGACACATCAAAGCCAACTTCACGCAATGGTGGTTGGTGGAATACTGGGTGACTGTGAGTATGCATATAATATGCATAAATTAACGAAATAGTACAACATAAAGTGCAGACAGAATACAGTTAAACAAATTACAAATAGATAGACAAAGTAAACAGATTAGCAAAGGTACTATGTTCAGTTTTGATTTGCAAATAAAGAAATAAACTTGGGGAATGAATGGTGTAGATGTAAAATGAAGGAGCAGATTCAGGTCGAGGGGAACAGGAGGAAGCCTAACGGCAGGGATGGTAGAGGTACCAAGTGGAGGAATCAGTAGGGGAATGACAGAACAGTAAGGGCTGGAAGGACGTGGCCAAGAAAGTGCCTCCAGCTGCCTCAAGAGCAGTTCACTGCTTGGGAATGTGGTTTCCCATTACGTGTGGGTTTCTCTACTATGTCAGCAGTGAACATGTAGCATCAGAGGAAGCATGAGCCCCAGAAGGAAAGATAGTGACAATTCATATATGCACTCACTGCTAGATGACAGCAGTGGCACTGGCATAAGATGTGAAGGAAGTGCAAGTCATCTTGTAGCCAGAGGATGGGCAAAGTGCCAATAGTTTTGAGGCCGGGAGAAAAATTTAAAGTTGTTTGGCTCACAGAATAATACAGTACAAAATAGCAAAATGATGTCAATAACCTTGATTGTCATTGGGAAAGTTCTGCTTTTCTGTAACACTGTGGTTAATTTCATCTTATACACTTTTATAAGAAGTGGGAGGGTATCTTATATCTTGAGGAACTAAATCCAGTTAGTATTCAGATTTTCATACATTCCAAAATGTTAAACTGTGTATATTATTGTGAAGTTTTTGAGTCCATGTAGCCTGTAATGTGAATACTGTTACTTTTTTTTCTGCATTCTTTCCTTTTGTATTATATTGCCTTACTATGGTGTCTCATTGATACAATATTTACAATCATCTATTTGGGTCAAACTCGGTCTTCACCTCTACTTACCTGCTTCAGAAAAACCCTCTATCCACATAGATCATTGGTCTTTTGTAATTTTTTCTTGTGGCTTTCGCTGTACATGTCCTTAGCCCAATCTATTTTGGTTACTGGTATTCTTCATGGAACAGTTGAAGTGACTAGTTGAATCCATGGCAAAATGCGGGAATCAGTTAGACACCAACCTATTCAGCATACCTGTATGTGCTTATGATAATACCTATCCACACAGTGTAGCAGCACTGTTCCTTATGAACATTTCAGATATATACATGATTAGCACATGTGGGTTAACCAAAGCAAGAGACAGCTGTCATGTATGACTCCTAGCCCTAAAGCTTGCCATCAGGGGCTCCTGGTTACTCATATCACCTTCACAACAGTGGGTAACATACATATACATATGCCTGGAACATGTGCTTAAATCTTGCACAAAAAAATATTTCGCATCAGCCCTTACAAAGTCACATGTGCGCAGGACACAGTATGACATGCATACATCATGTGCGATGTATTTATTACAGGTTACGAGAAAGCAGAATCATGGCCCAGAATGTTTGTCACAGTAACAGGCCGTGATCCATGTGCTGGCCCCTATAGTACTGAGGCTAATTAGAAAACTCCATGAATGTTGCCCTGACTGCTGGTTTAGCAGGCCTGAGCATGCCCACATGGTATCTGTGCATCTCTCATACTTGTTCTGCTCTAATCCCTAAATGGAAGTTCCTATGGTGCTGTGCTGCTGGTTCTCCTGCCTGTCACTGGGCCTCACCACAATCCCCTGTTGGTGTTCAGTCCCCCATTCTGTCCCACAGGAGGTCATATGGTCCCAGCAGATCTTGTGCCCGTGAGGCCTCCCACTGGGCATGAGGTTCCTACATTATAGTGGATACCCACGGTAGAAGTTAGATATCACATGCCACAACAGATAACACATAGTTGGCTGGTCCTGAACATTTGCAAACATATCCACTGTATTCACTGCATTACTCAGATGGTTCCACCACTCAAAAGTGCCCCCCATCCTAATCCTTGCCCATTACCCTTTAGTATAAGTGTGTGGGAGGTAACCTCAGGGCATATGGAGCGTAAGGTCAGGTATGCTTGGTTTTATCATGGCAAATGGAATTACAGTTTTATGTATTTCATTTTAGATCCGGTGGAAGCACACTGAGTCAAAAGATTGTTTTCAGGAACAAAGGGAGGTTAAGGATCAGGTCATGTATGCATTGGCAACTGTGAGTTCAAACAAGTCTGTGTCTGCTGGTTCTCAGCTTGGTTCTCTAAGCTCTGGGATATAGTGTCTACATGGTTCAGGAGAACTGGGGTTGACCAACCCAATACAGTGACACTCACATGCTCCCTCCTCACTCTGTATGTGCTGCCTGGCATGGTAAGGCGAGGTACTTTGCCATGCAGTTTAATGAATGGTTGAAAAATGGCACAGGGTTTGGCTTCATTGTGATGGGTTCCACTGAGGACACCAGCCTATACTGGCAGGATGGTCTGCATCTGTCCTGCAGGTATAAGTCTTTTGATCAATCAGTTTAGTGCTTCATTGGCAGCTTTAAACTAGTCAGTGCCTGATAACAGCAGGAAAATCGCCTCTCCCTACAAAACGGGTACTAAATGAGAAAAGACCAAGGTAGAAAGGTTGTGGGGGATGCTGCAAAGAAGGTAAAGCCATCAAAAATGGAGAGCAAAGTACCAATGCCAGTAGTCTGAGTAACAAGCTCTGAATTAGTGGCCTTGATGGAGGAGGAACATCTGGATATCTTGGCAGTCACAGAACATGGTACACATTAAACCATGACTGGGACGTGAACATACCAGGATACACTATCTACAGGAGGACAGGGAGGTAAAGGAGGAGTAGCTCTTACATAAGGGGAAGGAATCAAAGCAACAGAACAAAGGGTAAACAGGGAGGAGATGAGAAGCACTGCAACGGAGACTGGAAATGAAGCCCAATCCGCATTAGGTTGTATACAGATCCCCCTTCTCACGGGAGGAAATAACCAAAATGATAGAAAGCTTGAATGGCGAAAAGGAAATATTGCTGATGGGTGATCTGAATATGCAGATGTTAACTGAGTTTGGTTGTAATTACCTCTAGACTGGGTTGTTCTAGATGCCTACAGGGGCAGCACATAACTAGTATTGGAGCCACTCGGAGGGAGCACTTAGACCTGGTTCTCTCAAAGAAAATGAAGAGGATCTGGTGTAGAGTGGGTAGCCATCTGGGAACTAGCCTTCATCAAACCAGTATGGTTCCATAAACACAGCAATAGCCGCTTTACAAAGACAAAGGTGCTGGATTTTGGAGGCTGACTTTGTCAAATGGGTGATGCTCAGGAATGCACTAGCAATGGGCGGGAGGGTGGAAGAACAATGGGAATATAAAACTGCCATCACAGAGTAACAAGCCTTGTGTAAAGCAATAAACAAAACTAAATGAGGTAGAAACCACTATGGTTCTCCAAGTAGCAGTGAGGTTCAGAGAAAAGAAAGTTCAGGAGTACAGAATCTGGAAGGAATAGGATGAGAACTTATCAGTTAAAGCAAAGGAAGCTGGGAAGACAGCCGAACAGCAAAGGCCCAAACCGAGAAAAGATAGCAACTCAGTTAAGAGGATAAACCTTTTATAGGTACATCAGAGCAAGGAAGACCAAGGGAGGGATGTGAGGCTTAATAAAGGGGAGTGGGGTGGGCAGAGGGACTGTGAAAAGGTGAGATACTAAACAAATATTTTTGCTCAGTATTTACAAAGAAGAGGAGTACTAAAACAAACAGCAGAAACACTCTGGATACAGAAGGATACCTTATTTACAGAAAGGTTCAAAGAACTCTTTAAACTGAAGTGAACAAGCAATGGGGCCTGATGGTTCATCCTAATTTAAAGAACTAAGGGTGAACTTGTGACACTGACTACCCTCTCTTAATAAATCATGGAGGATGGGTGGTACCCAAGGACTAGTAGGGCAGATGTGATCTCACAAAAGTGGAGCAAGGCAGAAGCAGGAACTACAGACCTGTTAGTTTAACCTCAGTGGTAGAGAATGATGGAATCACTTGAAGGAAGAATTTTGGTATCTAAGGCCAGAGGGCACAAGACCCGGGCAGCATGGATTCTAGCGGAAGGTCATGCCAGACAAATCTGATTTCTTTGATGGGTGACCAAAGTAGTTGATCAGGAGGGCTGTGGACGTGGCCTACCTAGACTTTAGCAAGGATTGACACAGTCCCACGCATTAATATAAGTTAGCCAGCCTGGGAGTGGGTCCCAAGATGACAGCCTGGTAAAATTGGCTGAGAATGGACTGAGAGGTAATATTAGGTCCACTCTTGAAGCAAGGTAGTAGGGTACCTAGGTCTGTATTGGTCGTCTCTCAATGTCTTTATAGCGATATTGCGAGGGGGTTGAAGGAGGGTATGCCTTTGCAGATGACACAAGATGCAACAGAGTTGATGCTGAGTGGAGTGGAGGATGAGAAGGGACTTGCAAGGTTAGAGGAATGGTCAAATGTATGGCAGCTTAGATTCAATGCTAAGATGCTAGTGTAGTACCTGGGAAACAAAACCCAGGGAAATGCGCAGGAGGTGAGATACTAACAACAACAAAAATGGAAAGGGACCTGGGGTGTCATATCAGATGACCTAAAGGTGGCAAGCAATGTGAGAGGCAGCAAGGAGGGTTGGGGATACTGGGATGCATGGGAGGCATCGCAGTAAGCTGAGATTATTATCCCTGTACAGACAGCTGGTGAGACCCCATCTGAGTACTGCGCAGTTCTGGAGACAAATCTCCGCAGCATAGATAAGGATGGAAGGTCCAGGGGAGGGAATTAAAATGGTGCAGGGTCTGCACGGAAGACATATGAAGAGACTTATGAGCAATATGTATAGCCTCGAGGAAAGGAGGGAGAGAGGGTACGATAGAAACTTCAAGTACCTCAAGGAATCAACAAAGTCCAAGAGGGTAGCATCTTTCAAATAAAGAGGTGCAGTAAACAAGGGAGGCTACAATTTGAAGTTAGAAGGGGCAGCTCAGAGGTAATTTAAAGGAGTATTTTTCACAGACAGGGTTGTGGATGTATGGAATGGCCTTCAGAGGAGGTTGTGGAGTCAAAACAGTGATGGAATTCAAGCATGCATGGGACAGTCATAAAGGCAACTCTAGGGTTGGGGTAGGAAGAAGTAGGCTGCTGGTTAACTAGGATCTGCAGCTATCCATCAGGTAGGGAAATGGGCAGACTGAGGTGGGCAAGCGGTCCTTATCTGCGTCAAATTCTATGTTTCTATGTTTCATGCCTATTGGTCAGTCTGAGGGCCATGCTGAGATAAAAGCAAGACAACAGTCCTGTTGGTCACAACTACAGTCCCATTGTGAGCTTGTTGGGAATTGACTGACCATAGCACAACTGAATCTTATAGTTCATGCAGCATCCAGATATGGGATATGTCCTTGGCTCATAATGAACACGCTCTCCATGGGATGGAACAAAAGTTGGAGAACGAGGAGATGTTGAGCATGACATCCGTAATAGTATAGACCTAGACCTTAATCTGACATTCTGAGTTGCAGTACATTAGATGGTTCTATTTTCACCATGCCAGCATTGACAAGTGCTGCACCTCCTGCCACCGTGACTGCAATCAGGAATCAGTGCTGCAATGCACCACATGTACATGCCATGTACACACAGTATTACCTCTTACTATGCCTTGGGTACTTCAGTGTATCTGAGGAGATGTTACTGGTATGAAGCTAGTCCTTCATGTCCAAATGTCTGTGGCATTGACGTAAGTGCTACTGACACCAAGATGAGATTACATCACTTTCGCTACATCAAAGGTAGTACCAAGACACATCAAAGCCAACTTCTACGCAATGGTGGTTGGTGGAAATGCTCGGTGTGACTGGTGCCACTGATTGTACACAAGCAACCACTGTGGCACCACTAGAGATGAAGAGGCATACTGTGCCAGAATAAAAAGGCATTTCACAGCATGAGTATGCAGGTGGTGTGTGATTCCGCAAGACTCATCACACAGGTATTGCTGTGTACACAGGATCATGAAGCTAAAATACCTAAACATTCATGGCTCTGGCCACTTCTGCATTCCATACATCAAGATCTGGGGTGGTTGATCAGTAAGTGCATCCTGCTGCAGAACCGATGTGTGTCTACATATGTTACATACAACAGATCTGATTATGCAGTGTTCTTTGTTATACAGGTGACAGCGGTTATTCACTAACATTCCTCCTGAAGCCATACCTTCAACCACAGAATGAGACACAGTCACAATGCAATTAAGCCCACAGACAGTCCATGGGCAACATGGAACATGTTTTTGGCATGTTGAAAATGCACTTTTGTTGCCACAGTAAGACAGAAGGAACACATTGTTGACAGTTGAAAATACCTTCATAATATTTTTGCCATGCTGCATTCTGTACACATTTGCAATCAAGATGCAGACTCCCCCCAGGACAAAGGGGACAGCAGGATATGATGGATAGTATAGGACTAGTTTTTATTTTATTTATTTATTTATTTGGTATTCGGAAAATAACCTTTGAGCCAAGGTTCTTTTACAAAGGTTCCATGCCATGTGAACAGAGTATTGACATTCAATCAAGAAGGTTACAGAGTTTAAGACATTTGAGACACTGAACAGCACAACAATCAGGAAAAGGTTACAGAGTTTCTTAGACATTTAAAACACTATACAGTATATGGACATCAACTTTAGTTGATTACAAGTGCAGGTAAGGTGCAGAGGCACTAGAGGTTAGGTTAGGTTGGGCAGAGGGTCAATAAGGACAGGATTTTGGTAGGGGAGGAGGTGGGGCCTCTAGTAAAACTGGTCAAGGAGGCAGGGCTGAGCCCAGGAAGGCAGAGTCTCATCCTAGCATTGAGAACTTGTGGATGCCTAGTGGGTACTTCGCCCCTCAGATAGACAATTTTCCCTTCCCTCCCCCTCATAAAACTTCCTACAGAATTGATTATTTTGTGGCAAGTGCCCATAGTTTGGCTCGTGCCCTAGCAGCAGACATCCACTCCATTGTATTCTCTGACCACTTACCTGTTAGTGTGATTTGTTCCCTAGGGGAAGGCCAGCTCCAAGATACCTTGTGGCACCTTAACTCCCAGTTGCTGCAGGTCGCTGATACTCTTGCCCACATAAAAGATTTTTTTAAAGTCCTTTCTGAAGCAGAATGAAGGGTCAGTGGCACATGCTGATATTTTTTGGGCTGCCCTTAAGTGTGAGATGAGGGGGGAATTTATGCGGCTTTCCTCCATTCGTACTAATCATAATCAAGTCAAATTGTATTTCCTTCTTAGAGAAATCCATTGTTTTGGAAGGCTTCCTGACCAGGGCCTCTGCTGAAGAGGACTGGACAAGGTTAAATGCCCTCCGTGTTCAATACACAGAGGTTTTGGCCCAGAGAGCCGAATTGGCTCTTCACTGCATCAAGTTGAAGTACTTGGAATCAGGTGAGCAGGTCGGGAAACTCCTGGCTTCCACATTACGTCAAATGGAGATGTCTAAGTATATCCCCAGGTTATGTGCACATCCTAGAGCCCAGGTTATTACACAGCCAAAATAAATGGTGGTGATATTTAGTTCTTATTACTCTGAGTTATACTCACCTGGCCCAGTAGAGGAAGCCACCCTCGAGAACATATCGGAGTTTCTAAATTTGATCCCCTTACCCTCCATATGCCCAAAACAGGGTGCCCTTTTGGATGCCCCAGTTACTCTGACAGAAGACCAGCAAGCAGTCCAGCTGTTACTCCTCAATAAGCCCCTGACCCTGATGGGCTGAGTAATAATTTCTATGTTGCTTGCCTTCCTGAATTAGCACTTTTACTCAAGAAAGTGTTCAACTTCTGGTTTTCCAGTGGGGTCAGTGACCCCACCTTCCTGCATGTGTTAATCACCCTTATTAAGAAACCAGATAGAGACCCATTTTCTCCTGACAACTACTTCCCAATTTCCCTTTTAAACATGGACATTAAAATCTTGTCTAAAATACTAGCCACCCGGTTGGCTTATGTTATGGATTCGGTAATCGGACATGAGCAGGTATACTTTATGAAAGGGCGGCTATCTAGTGACCATCTGGAAACCTTCATTATCTCATTTCTGCATCCAGGGAGACCAAAATCCCTGTGGCTCTGGTCTCCCTGGATGCAGAACAAGCTTTTGACCGTGTTGCGTTGCCGTAGTTGTTCGCAGTTCTGACTAAATTTGGGATTATGGCTGAATTTGTCCACTGGATTCAAATCCTGTATAGTACTCTGACAGCTCATTTTTCGTGTAACAGCAGTTTATCAGACCCCTTACCTCTAAAACGTGGCACTTGGCAGGGATGCCCCTTGTCCCCTCTACTGTTTAATTTCTATTTAGAACCGCTAATACAAAAATTAAGTAATTTGTATGGCTCACAGGGATTCCTATAGCTGGGAAATGATATGTTTTATCTGCATATGTAGATGATTTATTGTTGCATTTGGTGGACCTTGTGGATGCCATCCCTGTCCCATTACAGGAAATATCCAATTCTTCCAAAATATTGTCCTACAAACTTAATATCTCTAAGTCGAAAGTGTTTCCACTTAATAATTTGGCCAGCAAGAGGGAGATTGTAAACTTGGGTCTCGCCTGGGAGCCACATGTACTTAACTACCTTGGTATTTGCCTACCCAGGACCATCCTGGGTATGATTAAAGAAAACCTTACCAGGTTGGTGGATCTATCAAAATTGGATCTTGATAGGTGGTCAATGTTACCTGTGTCTTTATGGTGCATGATTAGTATAGTTAAAATTAACATTCTGCCCCATTTGCTCTACTGTTTGGGTATGCTAGGCCCCTGTCTTACTAAATCCTGGTTTGCTCATTTGCAACCGTTGTTTAATACTTTTTTGTAGAAGACTTCATCAGTCTGTAGAGCATATACCAAATTACCAGCCCCCAAGACAAAGGTAGGCCTTGCACTCCCTAATATCTTTTTATACTATGGAGCCATTCATGCAAGGACATTTTTCATGTGGGGTCTGTCTGACTCACAGACGCAGTCCTTGCCTTATATACTGCTATGGTTGGAGATTAAGAGACCATTAGTCTCCCAAGTCAGGTGCACATTTCCCAGCATGCTCTATATTAAGCCCTCTCAGCTTCCTGGTGCTCTTCATTCTACTTCTCTAGAGTGATCTCTGAGAGTTTGGTCCCAGATGCAAGGACATTTGTCTTTGCACTAGAGTAAAATTAAAAATCAACCCATGTTTGGTAATCTAAATTTTAAAATTGCAAATAGGCCGATACCCAACTCCTTCTGCTCCCAGTTGAAATCCTGTACAAATGCCGACTTTCTCGAAGGGGATGAAGTTTTGACCTTTCAGCCACTCAAGTTCTGCTTCCATATCCCACAATGGGCTTATTTTAAGTTTTTGCAGCTTACCAGAGTCATTATTGCTCATATGAGTCCAAGGTCATGGGAACATGTGAATCTAGCAAGGTAGAGGGTTTTTTCAGGCCGTAGTGAAGCCTCATGCTGTATCTGCACTATATAAATTGTTCCAGACTTTGGACTCTCAGTTATCTACAGGCATTTGCTATTACTGGGTACAGATGCTCCATCTTCCTGATCAGAAGGATTTTTGGCATTCTATATGGTTGAATTTATATAAATATGTGAAGCAGGATCAGTCGCAGTTGACACAATTTAATGTTTTACATGATCTTTACTTTACCCTGATGAAATTGTATAGAATTGGCCAATCTGTTCCTGGTGTGGAGAGACAGACACGCACCTTTAGCATATGTTATAGGATTGCCCCCAAATCAAACCTTTCTGGACATCAAACAAACATGTCCTTTATCCCTTGCTTGGCCTGAGTGACCGCTTCACCCTCACTGTCTCTGTGATTGTTCATTTCCCACCAGAGTCCCTAAATATTCGGTAAGCCCATATGTCTTTGATAGCGGTCACAGTGAAAGTAATTATTTTGTGGCATTGGAAGGATGCCACCCCATTCTCCTTTTTAGAATGGCACTGGGAGATTGTGCTGGCTCTTATGCTGGAGAAGCATATTGCTACTATGAGAAAGAAGGCTCATCTTTATAGCATGACATGGGAACCCCTTCATACCCTCTTGTTTGTTTACCAGAGTACCCACACACTCTAATCACCCTGGATTACCTTTTGGTTTGTGTTATATTGCACCTATCCTACTTTGAAGATAAGACTGTGGATGGGAGTGGGGGGGTGTGGAGGGAGGAGATGGTGGTGTTTTTCCCTTTTTATGGATCAGCTTAGGTTTTCCCTGAGTGCTGACTTCTTTTTTATTGTATTGACTTTTTATTTTGCTGACTTTTTCTTGTATTACATTTGTTCTCCTGGGTATGATTGTTCATTTTGAAGGTTATGGTTATGATAATAAGTTTAATAAAGAATGCTGAATGAAAAAAGAAACAGATTCCATTCCTTTTGGGTGCTGATCATGACACAGATGATGTTCCACCCTGGGATCCTAAGGTTCTATGTGCCCCTGCATGACAGAACAGGCATGCTGTGGGGCACAGAGCAAAGAGACTATGTAGATTCGGGAACATTACCAATTACTTCTAGTGGGTTGTGAAAGAATGGGCAGGATGGTTTGGACACTGGTGATGCATATGTGCTGTGATATAAAGTGTCCTACTCAAGTGATCCAAATACAGTTGCATGTACAGTAGTTTCCCCTGTACTGTACTGTACTGTGCAGTGGTGTATTGTCATGTGCTGCTGTGTGCATATGCTTAAAAGGGAGGGTGTTTATGCTTGCATCCCAACAGAGTGACACTTACTCCATGAGTGGGGGTGTATTGAGTTATGCATTGTACCTTCTACCAGGAGCCATGCCATTTCTCTGTGCACCTTCAGTGGGCTCTGCATCATGCATGTCTTGCGCCAGTGTGCCCTTCACTGGTTCAGCAGCTGTGTAAGCAGAAACAGTGTTTGATGGGCCTGATGTTCTAGAAGAACAAGGCTAAGAGCCTTGGCCAGCCATGATAGCTTACATAGGGCTGCAACGCTACATTCAAGCACAACAGTCTGCATAAGTTGTCTTTCACAGACTGTCTGATTGCACCTATCTCAAAGTGTTTATAACCCAGCTGTGGCTGCTGTTACACAACTTTATGAACATATTAGAAATCTCTGTCTGCAGGGCAGCAACACTGCTGCTTACATGGTGCAGAACTATTGGCTAGCCTTTATTTGTCTTAGCCACTGATATTCCATCAATCCTCACTCAGGATACATATTCTGAAAAGCCAGCCCCCTGTAATCAGGGGATGCTGGCATGGCTATGATGGTCCTCCTGGGGATCACTGCTGTCTTTTTGATGCTGCTCTCCAGAGTATAACCTGTGCAGTGCAGGGTGCATGCACTATGATGTTGGTTTTCTGACTGTTGCTGCATCTGTCTTGGGGGGTACTGCTGCATGGATTGGGGTTTGTGGTGTCACAGTCATGTCCACTGTTGCCTGTGTCAGGTTGCTGGTAAGCAAGGGTGCTGTGTTCTCAGTCCCAGTGTTGGTATGCATGCTGGTGTTAGTGTCCTGTGTACTGTAGGTTTTTTCCAGTGGTGTATAGAGCATTGTCCCAGTAACACTGTCTTTGTGTCTGGTAATGCAGATATGTGGGTCTGACCACCACGTAAGCATTTGTGAGCTGGACCTAAAGAAGGTATGCATATTTTATGTATTTATTTGCTTATTTATTTATTGATTCATTTATTCATTTGTCTGTTTGCCTGGAAAGGCATGCTGAGCTAAAGCACAGTTTCAGGTACATCCCAGGAGAGAAGTAATCACAAGGAAGTTAGGACTTGCTCAGAGCTACACAGTATGCAAGTAGCAGTTGGGACACTGAAGCCCATATCTTCCTTTTCTGCAATTCACAGTTCAGAGCTCTAACCATTAGGCTATGGTGTCTCCCATTATTATCATGGTTATGCATTTCTTTCCTATCATTCATTTATCTCCTGAGTCACCCCTGCTTCCTCCTTCCAACCCCCCCACCCACACACCCCCAGACCAGTCACCTGGCTTCACTGGACCCCTCACTCACTTGCTCTACATACTGTACTGGGAATTGACCCCCTCCTGAGGAAGTTGAATCAGGTAGATACCATATTACAGATAGGGAATCCAGAAGGTTTATCTGCCCCCCCCCAAAAAAATCCTGGCTTATGCAGATAATTTCTGTTTATGGATCAGAGATATCCCATCTTGTCATCAGATGCTTTTCGTGGTACAAGATTTTTCCACCTATTCTTGCTCAAGTATAACTACTAATAAATGTAAATGCCACTTATTGGACTTGGAGGGTAGTCCCCAACCCACGGACCTTATTGGGATTGGTATACCTCCAGAAACAATTACATGTTTAGGGCTTGTGTGGATGATGCCATTGCCAAGCTGTACTGTGACTTAAAAACTGCAGAAAGTAATGCTAAGGTCACCATATAGAAGGCATAGCAACTTTCTAAGAAGGAGTAGGTATTTATCATTAAATCTTATAATTCATGAGTATTTGCATTCCTTAGTTATGTATTCCCTGCCCCCGGCATCCCTGGAAGCAGGAATTTACATTTTTTTTTTCAAGTGCTCTAGGGAGGAGGCTTAATTCAGTGAAATGGAGTATTACCTACTTACCTGTCAAGAGGAGTGGACTTGGAATGGTGGATCCCATTGCCTTTTTATGTTTGCTTGCTTGCATGCACAAGAAACATGTTGTGACAGCTTGCTGGAGTAGCAGGTTGTGGAGGTGCTGCAATGTTGTGGCCAATGCCACCATTGCTGTTTGGGGCTTGTCTCTGTGGCACCAATGAATGAGCACGCTGTCTATGACAGCAGCTCAGAAGCATGCCACCAACTTGAAAGAAATTCACAGCATGCAGCTGTCAATTTTCACATCCTGCCTGAAACATGTTTTCACACCGGTGGCACACAATGGGCATGGTCACTGTGTGAAATTAACGTTCAGGACAGATAAAGAAAATTACAGTGCCACTTTGCATGAGCCATGGTCACAAAATGCCTATGTTGAAAATCTGGTGTAAAAAATCCCCAGAATAATTTTATTACGGGTGTACGTTGTGCAGTTCCTATGCACGCTCTTGACGTCACCAATTTTTTAATATTTTCACTCCAGATTTTGAACATTACCATTTTTACACCTCCTTGTGAAGCTGTCATCTTTCACATCCTGCCCGAAATGTGTTTTCGCACCTGTGGTGCTACATGGCACAGTTGCTGTGCAAAATCACCTTTTGGCTAATGAACTGATAATGTCACTGTTCCTGTGGTGGTGGTGTCACAGAAAGCCCATGTTGAAAACTTGGAGTGAAAATACAAAGAAACACCCAGGGCATTAGGATTTCTGACCATAACGCCCTACCCTGTAGAGAGTGACAGGCATCAGGGGTGTGACTTGGGATTCTGGACAGTAATGCTCATGCCATTTCACCCCCACCCCCACCCTGCAGCCAGTGACAGGCATCGAGTTGTGCCTTGGACTCTCTGGCCTCAAGGTTCACCCCATTCTCCTATATTACATCTATTTCAGCATATTTCCTTATGGAATGGGGCAAGTGTAAAGCCCAAGCACCGCAAGGCACACTTTGACATTTGTCAACATCTGCAGGGTAGGGTGAGGTGAAATGACATGAGCGTTATGAGTGACGACCCAAAGGCAAACCTCAATGCCTGTCCATTTCTGCAGGATGGGGGAAGGGTTGGTGTCAGTTTAATACTTCACTGCCATTCCTGTTCTGCATCTGTCTAACTCCTGCACTTCCAATGCTAATGCCAGCAAGCAAACATTCGGCATTGACAAATGTTTGTTTTAAATGTCACATGCCCAGTGATATAACAATATAACTGCCTTAATCAGCATGTTCTGTTTTGTTTTTCTATTATCATAAAAGGAGGTATGGACCTTCTGTAAAACTTTGGTACAGTGTAGTGCTTAAGGGCACTGCAGGTACAAACCTAGAGACAGGGCTTGAATCCCTCCAGCACCACTTGCATACTTTGTGACCTTTGGCAAGTCACTTGACCTCCGTGTTCTCCCAAGTCACACTCGCATACAAGCTCCAACTTGGTGTGCATTTCCTAACTAAACAAGTTTTCAGGAACACAAATCAACTCATGATTCCTAAAATATTACTTTTTTTTTTTAACAAAAGCATATGCTTGGTAAATGTCTTCTAACTAGGAAGGAAAAGCATTTTCCCTATGGCTTGCATCCTTAGCCATAACCCCCCCCGCCTAATGCAACATGCAAGTGTGCTACTCCTTCACAAGTGGTTTTGTCAATGAAATGTTACAATCCATTTCATCTATGGCTTCTGTTGCCCACTGCAAATACCATGTCAATCATCTTGCCAAGGAAAGTGATCAAGCAGGTGGTGGTGGGGGACTCAGATCTTTTACAAACCCCTAATATTTGTTACAAGCTTCAGAGAAAAATAAAAGACAGTTTACTTTAGCAGCTTACAAATAGAAGACAAAAGCCAACCCATTTGCTAAAAGCAGTTTTGCTGCTGGGAAAAAAAATATTATTTTTGTTTTTTCAGACATTACTTAATGTGCCCATGGGACACCACCAGGGGACAGATGATCTGAGAATGGTATCCCAGATCAATGGGAACTTTTTTTAAACTATGTTTACTTGTTCTAGTCTTTTTGTTACAGGTCTGAATATTATACATTCGCAATGCCATGAAATACAACTATTGGCATTATTCCAGATTTTATGTAACTCTACTGAGATTGTTTTCTAACATAAAACAAGAGAAAATGTGATGCAGTTTCTCTGGTTTTATTTAACTTTATTTGATTTTCAGGAATCAAGTACTGTGTGGCTAGCAGCCACAGGACTATCTACAACAGATGTTAAACAATACTACCAACGGCACACATCTGTATAAAATAATGCAGAAGCATTGTTAAAATCAATACTAACCTATCACAGAGAAGGCATTCTTAGGATGGCAGAGAAGGGGAGATACTGTTGATACTGCTGATGGGAGACCTGAATATGCCAGATGTTAACTGGAGCACATTTGATGAAGCCACATCCAAGAGCAGGGCCATTCTCAATGCCCTACAGGTGGCATGCCTCAGACAGTTAGTTTCAGAACCCACTCATGAGGGAGCAATCTTAGACCTCATACTCTCAAATGGGGACAGTGAAAGGATCTCAGATCTAGAAATGGGTTGCCATCTGGGAACAAGTGACCATCAAACAGTGTGGTTCATGTTAAACTCAGTTACAGAGTCAAGCCATACAAAAGTGAGCATACTAGACTTCAGGAGGGCTGACTTGGGCAAGATGGGAGAGTGCCTTAGAAAAGCACTAGGAAACAGGCTAGAAGGAGGGGTGGAGCAACAATGGGGAAACATCAAACTGCCGTCACAGAGGCAACAAGCCTTTGTGTGAAGCAAATAAACAAATCAAAACAAAATAAAAGCAACTATGGTTCTCAAAAGAGGTGGCAGGGGAAAGTCAGGGAGAAAAAGATAGCATTCAGGAAGTATAAGGAAACACAGAAGGATTAGGACAGACAGCTGTACCAGTTAAGACAGAAGGAAGCAGGGATGGAAGTCAGAATAGCAAAGGTCCAAACTGAGGAAAAGATAGCCAAATTGGTTAAGAAGGGGGCTAAAACCTTTTATAGGTACATCAGGGAGCATAGAAAGACAAAGGGAGGGATAGTGAGGCTGAATAGAATGGACAGTGGGTGAGCAGAGAGGGACAGTGAAAAAGCAGGGATACTAAATGAATATTTCTGCTCAGTATTCACAAAAGAGGAGGGGAAGGTGCCTAATCCAATTAACAGAAGACTCTTGATAGGGGAATCGATCCCAGTCCTTTCACAGAAGAAAGGGTTCTGAAAGAACTCCTAAAACTGAAGATGGACAAAGCAATGGGACCTGATGGAATTCACCCCAGAATTCTAAAAGAATTAAGGGGAGAACTAGTGAACCCACTGACTACCCTTTTTAACAAATCATGGGAGGATGGTGTGGTACCCGAGGACTGGAAGAAGGCAGATGTGATTCCCCTTCACAAAAGTGGGACCACTACAGAAGCAGGAAACTACAGACCTGTCAGTTTGTTTGTTTTTTCCTCTTTTTGTACACGCCCTACGTCCGCCGTCTGCTCCGGTCACGGACTCCAGGATCCCCGGCCACCGGATATCACCGACTCCCTACGGTCATCCCTGGCTTGCCCCCCAGAGAGTGGGGCCATGGCTCCGACCCCGGTTATTGGACCGCGGAACTAGTGACTAGTCGGGGGAACGGTTCCTGTGGCCAATCAGGGCATTCCTGGAGCAGAGCGTCATATAGACGCTGGACGTGGGCTTTTCTCCCTTTTCTCCCCTGAGGAGGCGGGATGATGTAATGATGCTAGCGTCCGCTCCTGCCCCCCATGTCGAAGGCCGGCCATGTGGAACTCAACTTCCACCAGGGGTCCCTAGCACATGAGTGCCACCCGCACCCTCCCCCAGAGTAGGAGAGCTGCCCATTGACACTCAATCCTACTCCCCCAGCTGGTCTGTCATGATGACCTGGATCCGCTCCTCAACCCGGTCGCCGGGCGTCGCGAAGCAGAAATCCCACGACAAGCCGGACGGGTCAGCTCCCAGACCTGTCAGTTTGACATCTGTGGTAGGGAAAGTGATGGAATCACTTCTGAGGGAAAGAATTGTTGAGTACCTAGAGGCCAGTGGGGCACAGGACCCAAGGCAGCATGGGTTCACAGCAGGAAGTTCATGTCAGAAGAATCTAATTGATTGCTTTGACTGGGTGACCAAAGTAGTAGACGAGGGAGGGGCTGTGGACATGGCCTACCTAGACTTTAGCAAGGTATTTGACACAGTCCCACACAAAAGATTAATAGTCAAATTAGCCAGCCTGGGAGTGGGTCCCAGGGTGGTAGCCAGGGTAAAACGTTGGCTGGACAACAGGACACAGAAGGTAACTGTAAATGGAGTCCACTCTGAAGAAAGAGGGGTTACTAGTGGGGTACCGCAGGGTTCAGTACTGGCTCCAGTCCTTTTTAATGTCTTTATAAGTAACATTGCAGAGGGACCTGAAGGAAAAGTATGCCTCTTTGCAGATGACACAAAGATCTGCAACAGGATTGATACACAAGGAGGCATGGAAAGGATGAGAAGGGACTTGGCAAGGTTGGAGGAATGGTCAGAAGTATGGCAGCTTGGATTCAATGCAAAGAAGTGCAAAATAATTCACCAGGGAAACAAAAACCCAGGGGAAGATTACACAATGGGGGGGAAGTAGTAACAGCAACAAAAATGGAAAGGGACCTGGGGGTAATCATATCAAATGAACTTTAGGTTAGCAAGCAATGTGAGAAGGCAGTAGGGAGGGCTGGGGGTATACTGGGATACATAGGGAGCGGCATCACCAGCAGAAAACAGGAAGTTGTTATCCCTCTGTACAGACAGTTGGTGAGACCCCATCTGGAGTACTGCATCCAGTTCTGGAGACCCCATCTCTGCAAGGACATAGACAGGATAGAGGCAGTCCAGAGGAGGGCAATCAAAATGGTGCAGGATCTGCACCGGAAGACATATGAAGAGAGACTAAAGGAGTTTAATATGTATACCCTTGAGGAAAGGAGGGAGGAGGGGCATGATAGAAACTTTTAAGTACCTCAGTGGAATCAACAAAGTCCAAGAGGGTAGCATCTTTCAGAAAAAGAGACGTGCAAGAACAAGGGGACACAATTTAAAGATAATGGGGGGGTGGGTCAGAAGAAATGTAAGGAAATATTTTTTCACAGAGAGGGTGGTGGATGCATGGAATAGCCTTCCTGAGGAGGTTGTGGGGTCTAAAACTGTGGGAGAATTCAAGAATACATGGGACAGACATAAGGCAATTCTTGGGAGGGGTAGGAAGAAATAGGCTGTTGGTTAACTAGGATCTGCGGCTTATCCTGCAGGTAGGGAAATGGGCAGACTAGGTGGGCCAAGTGGTCCTTATCTGCCATCAAAGTCTATGTTTCTATGTAAAATGATCTAAAAAGACCCTGCTGTTTGTGTTGTGTTGTGGGGATTGCTTTTCTTTATCTCTCAGGAAGAAGAGGTTTCTTCTGCCTGGGAAATGAATCATTAGATGAAATAAGACCCACCCCTCCAGGAGGAGGGGGGGGGCAGCAACCAGGAAGGGCCTACCTACCATCATTAATTCTCTGGTAAAGTATGAAAAAACCCACTCAGCAGGTCAGCCCTCTACTCCCAAAGTGCCAACCTCTGAGCACAGTCTTGTGAACAGTTAACAGAACAAGGTAACCCTCTTGTCTGTTTTGTGGGTTCGAATCAACCTTTGGTCTCAAGTCTTGGAGGGATTCAAACTGTGAACCACTTGTTAGCATACCCAATGTACAGGCTCAGATAATTCTGTCTTCGGGGGCCAGATATCTTTGCCTATGGGCATCTAACCAGGTGTACAAAAATGAAACCTTAAACTTTAATAAAGACCTCAGATTATTCTTACCTTTTTCCAGTTTGGTATCACCATTCAAGCTTATGCACAGTGTCTGCCTTAACCATGTAAACTCCACTTGTAAAAGAAAAGAAATTCAAAGACAGACCAAGTAGGCTCTAAAAATAGAGTTTACTAAAATAGATAAAAAAATATGTAAAACATAAAATACAGAACTATTATCACAAGAACATAGAAATCTTTTAAAAGAGCAAGGTTTTAACAGTGCAATTCCTACTACAGTACCTCTCTCACTAAATACCTGCTTAAATTGCTCAAAGTTGTTTCTTTGTCAGAGTCTACATAAAAGTGCCCTCTGAAGGAAAACAGAATATTGATTAAAAGTTGACTTTGCCCACCTCTTTGCATGAGGTCACCTAGCTACTCCCTGTCAGAATATATAAAAAAATATATATGTATACAAAAACAGGATGTCTTTTCCTAGAAGGTAAATTAATATTCTATGATCTCAGTGCAACTCATTTTCTTCTTTTCAAATGACATTTCTTTGATCTTGTGATCAGCTTCCCCTTCCCAGGACATCAAAAAGCAGCTTTTATGATGTTGCACTAAAACGTCATAACCAGCTCTTCTTCCTCTAAGCGTTATAAAAGTTTATGACCTATCTTGACAGTTAGGTATCTTCTAGCCTGTAATTAGCTCTTGGCCTTCCAGGTAACACCTTGTATCTAAAATCTGTGTGTGTGTGTGCAGGGCCATTGCCAGGATTTTTCCAAGGTGGATTCTTTATATGCAGTCTGCAAACTTTTATTTTATTTTTTTTTATATACATTTTTTGGTTTTCTGTTTTGTTCCCTACCCCCCTGGGCCATAGCGTACACATGCATGTACGCGCATGGAGGCACATGCCAGGATCCACCCCTTCTGACTTCTGTCACTGCCTGTACCACCTACTCACCCACCGGACCTCCACCCAGTAGGAGCGAGACTATGGATAGGCGGGCAGCCACCCCTTTGGAGGGGAGAGCCATGGCTCAGTCCTGCTCCAGCCCTCCCCCCAACCTGGCACCCCGGTGACCCAAGGTTCTTCCCAAACCCAGGTCACCAGTGTAACATGAGATAAGGCACCAGCTCCTTAGCCTTCTGTGATACCGGGCCGGCTTGCAGTCTGCAACCTTTAAAAAGAAGCTGTGGGTCTTAGGGCCACCAGGACCACAGATGCCATGGGGTACTAGATGCTCTGTGGTGCATTTTGTGACTTATCGTGCAGCTAAAGAAGTCATATCTGAGATCTCCTACATCCCTTGCACTAAGCTAAATTATTATCTGGCTGGCTGCTGGGTGAATACATATTTGTGTTCAGTACCGGAGTGCAGCAAGATGCTGCTACTGTAATATATCTAAGGCATTGTCTCACATATATTATATTATCAGTTTTAATATCTGCAGCTGTATCTACTGGTGTGTAGGTAAGGGGTCTGGGGGTGCCAGGCCCCCAAAAGCTCTGGGGTACTAGATGCTCTGTGGCTCATTGTGTGGCTTATTTTAAATCAAAACAACTCATCTGTGAGCTCCCCTCCATCTCCTGCTCTAAAGACAATTATTACTATCTGGGTGGCACAGATTTTGTGTGTGTGTGTGTGTGTGTGTGTGTGTGTGTGTGTGTGTCTGTCTGTGTACTGTATGTATACATATATGCGCCGAACCTCAATATGGAGTCTGTAGCTGATTTTGGCTGGGTATTGTACACTACTAACTTACTGCAGTGCTGTCTTGCTTCTAGGGCAGTGGTCTGGGGCTGATAAACTCCCAGAAACCATGGGCTATGGTATGCTCTGTTGTGGCTTATTTTAAGTCTATATAACTCATATCTGAGCTCCCTTTACCCCTTACTATAACCCTCAACCTCCCCAACTCAATATAAAATTTAAGCAATTGAGTAAGTGCAACATGGCCTACAGCAAAACTAGCAGAATGCTGGGATGTATCGATAGGGGTATCGATAGCAGAAGAAAGGAGGTAATACTTCCCCTTCTACAGATCCCTGGTGAGGCCTCACCTAGAGTACTGTGCCCAGTTCTGGAGACCTCAACTCAGAAAGGATAAGGATAAGTTGGAGACAGTGCAGCACAGAATAACTAAAATGATTCAGGGACAGCAAGGCAGATCCTATGAGGAGCGCCTCAAGACACTAAATATGTACTCATTGGAGAGCAGAAGGGAGAGGGGAGATGTGATAGAGACATTCAAGTTCCTTAAAGAAATTAAAGTGAACTGCAGGGTATTATTTATAAAGCCTGTGTACCAATTCGCGGTCACATGGACCCAAATGGAAATTAACAGGAGGTAGGTTCAGGAGAGATGTGAGGAAGTACTACTTTACGGAAAGGGTGGTGGAACTTTAGAACAATCTGTCAGCTGAATTGGTGGGTGCAAAAACAATCAGAGGATTCAAGTAGGGCTGGGACATAATGAAGGGAATAGTGGTTACTGGGGGCAACAGGACCAAGGAGGAGTATAGAGAGAGGATGGGGAAGTGGCAGTGTAGATCCCAGCCAGACCCTTCCAAACACTTGCATTGCCTTTCCACTGTGCTACCTGTTTTGCTTAACTTATGAAAAGTTAAAACAGGCATATGAAACATGACAACTTTGTATAGAGGAGGATTTAAGTTATTTATTTCTAAATCTTCAGCCCATCCACCGAACAGCTCCCTTGCTCAACTGCACAGCCTATCCCTTGATATGCAGTTATTAAGGGACACATCTATGGCAATAGTGGCCAGCAAAATTTACCTGCTGGTGACTGATAATATTATAAGTCGAGGTCCTCTACTTCTTTTTTGCTGTCCTGGAGATGTCATCTCTGAGCCTGCCACCATGCTCCATCTTACTCGAGTGCTAGCTGACAGTGTGAACTGTGGGCAGCGGCCATGCTGTATTCCAGTCACATTCATGATGCTGACATGAGCTGCAGTTGGCCAGCCAGTCTTAGGGGGATGGTGCAGAGAAAGATTCACAAAGCAGCTCCAGTCATCTTACTGGCACTGAGGGAGCTGATTAGTAGCAAATGGGAGGGGCATACATGCAGAGAAAAAGTGCTGGGGTTCATCATGTGTGCATAAGCATTCTGTGACAGTCACAAAATAAACAGAAGTAATGAAAAAAATGTCGCAAATTGTGAAAAAAGGGTGGAGTTTCAAAAGGGACAAAAGGGAGGTTCTTTCGAACCATACAACCCCCCCCGGCAACGGCTGTGTGTGTGTGTGTGATCTCACATGCTGTTTCAACATTTCTCATGAGAGACAGTCCATAAACCATTTTTATATTACAAAAAATAATACAGTGATCAGAACCAGCTGTCCAAGTGTCACACACCCCACCAGTATCTATTCAGCATACACCTTTTAAGGTGATGACTGATAGGTAAATGAGTTTGCCAGAATATTTATGGTTAAATGTCCACAGCCCTGCTGTCAATAAAGTGTCATCTGACAGCTGTGCAAAACTGTTTCATTTAAATTTGGTGGCTATTTACTAATTTGTTGCCTGGCCTCTGCTCCAGCATTGGTTAACCCAGACCCAGACCTTCTATTCCATTTGGAAACTGCCACCTCTAAAGTAAGTATGTCAGCAGTCCTTGCTCAAAAGGCCAGTTGCACCCTTAAGATTATTGCTTATGTTTCCCAAATGCTGTCCATGGTAGAGCTGTAGTATTCCTTGTTTTGTTTTTTTATGTCATAGTTTCTCCTCCTGCAGCGCAGGCATGACAGGTCATCTGGCCACCAGCAACTGCACTCCTGGACCCAGTCTTGCCAGTGACGTGCTCTCCTCCACAGGCTGGCACACACAATATCCCCTCCCTTGGGGATCTGGATCCAATACCTGGGGGAGTACCTCTCAGATCTGGGGGTGCAGTGCACAGCCATTAGCCGCCGTGACTGTCCCGCTGTTTTTCTGCCTTGGTGTTTCTCCCTGGAGCAAGTATGCAATGATGTACAGCACACTTGCGTGCTGACGTTTGCCATACTCCAACCCTCTTCTGTGAGCTGCAACTTGCAGTACACCCGACAACCCGTCAGATGCCACTGCAGGCTTGAGCCCAAGCCACCCAGAGAGAGAGGAGAGCTGTCTTGGGATGGCAGTCCTCTCCTTCCCTGCCGACCCCGACAACCCAAGTCTATTCCTGAACTCAGGTCACCAGCGTGGCGTGAGGTGTGGCATCCAGCACCTCAACCCTCAAGCGTCACCAGGCGGTCAGATTATTCCTTGTTTGAAAGAAACCTACTGGCATCGTTTTGGGCTGTCAAACACTTTGTGGATGTAACAGGATTTTGCCCAGTTATGTTACACACCAACCACACCACTACCAACATCCTGTTTATTTATAGGATCAAAAATAGCAATGTGTCTAACACCAGACTCACACATTGGTCTCTACAACTCCAAAATAGAGACATCACTGTACTTACTGCCAAAAATGCCATCCATCTTGGCACATGGCCTCCTATAACAAGGAGAATCACATGAGTGTGGCCTAGAGCCACCAGTTTTACCTGAACCAGGCCTGTGTCTCCCAGCAATAGAAAACACATTAAATGACACTACCACACATTGTGTCTTCACAGATGGTTCCTCTTTATATGAAGAGGGGGTGCAAATAGCAGGCTTTGGGGTCCTGGCCCTGGTCCCTACAGGTAACACCACTGAGGCATCAAGGAAGTGCAGTGTCAAATCACCACAGTATGCAAAACTTGCAGCTGTTGTCTGTGCCCTAAAAGTAATAGATGGGAATGAAAATGAAGATACCATAATCTTTTCTGACTCATTTTGGGTGTATCATTCTTTGATAAAATTCCTTCCTTTCTGGAAGGCCCTTAATTTTACCTCCTCTGAAGGTACACCAGTCAATTATAGAGAATTGTTCATATATATTGTCAGCCTGGCTGCACAATGCCTAGTCAAGCTGTTCATTCACAAAGTGAAAAGCCTCTCAAAACAGAACCCTTCCATTAACACAATAACTTAGCTGCCTCTGGCAGTACAGAGATAAAGAAGGTATACCAATATCCCTCCAATGTTACAAAACAAGAAATGTCTACAAATAATCCACTTGTTGCTTAACAGTTTGGACAAGGCCCAATGTACTTTAACATTGTAAATCAGATCAGCCCCTCTGTTTATCAAGTGCGGTGACAAAAGTGCACAAAGCCTATTAACAGGTGGCTTCATGCCAACCAGCCTGGTGCATGGGGCATAACCCCTTAATAAGTAATCAGCTGAGCTGTGGGGATTGTATCTTCACCTGTTCCTTTTTATCTTTACAGGACAATGCAAAAGACTTCAACTGGCCAAAAAGAAAGCATCCGACTTTCTAGACATAGAACAGCTCCACCTAATTTTTCCATGGTTCAGGATGGTGTATCCTGAAAAGGCCATGTCTATCCTAACCGTAATGCCTGGCAACACAAAGAGCCAGGCCCACTTTTCAAATCCATAGACACAGAGTGGTGGGATACCAAAATAATTCTCCTTTCATAAAAACAAACATGCAACACCATGTGGTTCCACAAACCTAATTGTATACCCACACTCTGCAACTCAACCCACCAGGTGCCCAACAAACTGTTTACACACATTTTGACACCACTGCCACCTTTCAGCCACAGCCTTCACAAGGTCTTACCTTTAAATCTGGCCCATCCAGGGGACTGACTGCAATTTACAATCCTAAAACTCAGGCTGAAAATATTCACTTCATTTATGTCTCTGTAAATTTGAACATATTGTGGTGCACTATACCAAATATGGTCATTATGCCATTGCAAATATGTTTAAGTTTCTTGCTATTATGTTTTTACATATGGTTGCAGCTTATCAAGTATAAGCTCAGGAAACTGCTCCACATCCAGGGATGTTTTACTCTATACACTCTCAGCAGGATTTGGGTGTAACAGACCTGGTGGGGAATGTATTAGCCCTATTGGGGTTAAATCTATTAATCTGACATGGGGGGTGAATACACAATGACTTGGAAAACAAATTAGTTGTTTTCACAGGCAAAAATGTTCTAAAGCCTGTGCTACACAGTACTCATAGTTTAGCCATGAGTTAAAGGTTCAAAGTGTAAAATATTGCATTTTCATTTCATAGGACAGTCCTAAACTAGGCCAGACAGCAGCACATAGGCAGGGAAACTATGTTTTAGTCACTGTCACAACCTCTTTTGAGACCTGGAAGCAGGGTGTATCCCTGACATTGTCACAGACTCACAGATGGCCAAATGGTATTACCCTCATTTTGGACCTCAGCCTGCATGTCCATACAGACATCTGAAATTTGCCAGCAGATAAAGGCCTAGAGGTCTATCAAGTCTGCTCGAATGTGCAGCTAGCACCCCTTATTCTGCAGCTGCCCTCCTTCCACCCTTTCCCTTCATTAACCCTCCCCCTTGTCCTGTCC
Source organism: Neoceratodus forsteri (assembly GCA_016271365.2). NCBI lineage: Eukaryota > Metazoa > Chordata > Ceratodontiformes > Ceratodontidae > Neoceratodus > Neoceratodus forsteri. Next base: position 32,161,945 of record JADMNL010000035.1, read on the forward strand.
CATCCTCGTTTGAAGCAGTCCACTGTTCTACTGCATACCACTTCAGCAGGTAATGCATTCCACCCAGCCACCACCCTCTCTGTAAAAAAGTGTCTCCTCATCTCCCTCTTGAACCTTCCTCGCTCCAGTCTCATATCATGGCCCCTGGTGTCCCTCCCCTCCCTTACTTTGAACAGCCCCTCAGTACCTATCTTATTTATTCCTTTCATGTATTTAAAGGTTTCAATCATGTCACCCCTGTCTCTCCTCTTCTCCAGTGAGTACATGTTCAACTCCTTCAACCTCCTCTCGTATGATAAGTCCCCCAGCCCCTTGATCATCTTTGTCACTCTGTGCTGCACCCCCTCCAGTAACTTAATGTTCCTCTTCAGATACGGACGCCAGTACTGCATGCAGTACTCCAGGTGTGGTCTAACTAATGACCTATATAGTGGCAGAATCACTCCTCCTCCTCGAGGATATACCCTTCAATACAACCCAGCATTTTGTTGGCCTTTGCAGCTGCCATCCTACATTGTGCCGAGTTGTTCATTGACCCTGTAATGAGCACACCCAGATCCTTCCCTCCTCCTCTGTCTGGGCTAGCTGCACTCCCCTAGCTAGTAACTCCTCCTTGGGTTCTTCATCCCAAAATGCAGCACCTTGCACTTTTTGGCATTAAAGCCCAGTTGCCAGGTGTCTGACCAGGTTTCAAGCTTTGCCAGATCATCCTGCAACCCCTGCCATCCCCCTAGGTCATCCACCACCGCGCCTACCTTGGTATCATCAGCAAACAGACTGATCTTGCTCTTGATGTCCCATGATATGTCTGCAATGAATATCCCAAACAACACTGGTCCCAACACTGAGCCCTGTGGAACACCGCTCGTCACTGCCCTTGGGTGTGAGAGCTCCCCACCCACCACCACCACCCCCTGTTGCCTTCCCTGCAGCCAGTTTCCTACCCATCTCACCAGCTTTGCATCCGCCCCTGTGCCTACTAACTTCCTTCCCAGCCTTCCATGTGGCACTGAATCGAATGCCTTACTGAAGTCCAGATACAGGACATCCACTGCATGGCCCCTGTCCAGTTGCCTAGTTACCCAGTCATAGAGACTCAACCAGGTTGGTTTGGCAGGATCTGCCACATGTGAAGCCATGCTGTCTGCTGTCCTGTGCCCTTTGGGCTCTAGGAGAGCCACCAGCCTCTCCTTCAGGATAGTCTCCATTAGCTTACCCACGATGGATGTGAGGCTCACTGGTCTGTAGTTTCCAGTTCATCCTTGGGGCCACTCTTGTGGAGGGGCACAACATGAGCCATCCTCCAGTCCTGAGGTACACACCCCAAATGTAGTGAGGCATTAAATAGGTCTGCCAAAGGTCCTGCAAGGACCTCTGCCAGCTCCTTCAGTACCCTGGGGTGGATGCCATCTGGGCCTGGCGCCTTGTCCAACCTCAGTGCCTTCAAACCCTCTCGAACTCTGCTCTCCATGATTTCCCCATCTGTCACCACTTCCCACCCTGCCTCTACCATTTCTCCCACCTTGGGTGTCACCCACCTCTTCTCGTTAGTAAATACTGAGCAGAAGTACTCATTTAGTGCTTCCGCCTTATTGCACCCTGCTTCCACCCAACCCCCTCCTTCCTAATCCTTACTATGTGGTCCTTACAGCTCCTTTTCTCCCTGATGTACTTAATTAAAGAAGTCCTTCTCCCCCTTCTTAATGCCTTGTGCCAGCCTGAGTTCTATAGATGCTTTGGCTCCCCTTACTGCCCTTGTCACCTCCTTCGATTCTGTCAAGTACTCCTCCCTGTCCTCCCCCCTCCCTGTTTTCTTGTACTTCCTAAATGCAGCTCTTTTCCTCCTTACCTTTTCCATGACCTCCTTGCTCAACCAGATCGGTTTCTTAGCCCTAGCCTTCTTGCTCTGGGCTTTGCAGCAGGTTTTGGTTGCCTCCACTATCCCCAGCTTTATGAGTTCCCACCTCCCTGGAGCAGGTATGCAATGATGTACAGCACACTTGCGTGCTGACGTTTGCCATACTCCAACCCTCTTCTGTGAGCTGCAACTTGCAGTACACCCGACAGCCGCCAGATGCCACTGCAGAGCGACGCGAGCCCCAAGCCCAACCCAGAGAGAGAGGAGAGCTGTCTTGGGATGCTTGATCCTCTCCCTTCGACTGCCGACCCCCGACAACCCAAGTCTATTCCTGAACTCAGGTCACCAGCGTGGCGTGAGGTGTGGCATCCAGCACCTCAACCCTCAGCGTCACCAGGCCGGTCAATTATTCCTTGTTTGAAAGAAACCTACTGGCATCCTTTTGGGCTGTCAAACACTTTGTGGACATAATAGGATTTTGCCCAGTTATGTTACACACCAACCACACCACTACCAACATCCTGTTTATTTATAGGGTCAAAAATAGCAATGTGTCTAACACCAGACTCACACATTGGTCTCTACAACTCCAAAATAGAGACATCACTGTACTTACTGCCAAAAATGCCATCCATCTTGGCACATGGCCTCCTATAACAAGGAGAATCACATGAGTGTGGCCTAGAGCCACCAGTTTTACCTGAACCAGGCCTGTGTCTCCCAGCAATAGAAAACACATTAAATGACACTACCACACATTGTGTCTTCACAGATGGTTTCTCTTTATATGAAGAGGGGGTGCAAATAGCAGGCTTTGGGGTCCTGGCCCTGGTCCCTACAGGTAACACCACTGAGGCATCAAGGAAGTGCAGTGTCAAATCATCACAGTATGCAAAACTTGCAGCTGTTGTCTGTGCCCTAAAAGTAATAGATGGGAATGAAAATGAAGATACCATCATCTTTTCTAACTCATTTTGGGTGTGTCACTCTTTGATAAAATTCCTTCCTTTCTGGAAGTCCCTTAATTTTACCTCCTCTGAAGGTACACCAGTCAATTATAGAGAATTGTTCATATATATTGTCAGCCTGGCTGCACAATGCCTAGTCAAGCTGTTCATTCACAAAGTGAAAAGCCTCTCCAAAACAGAACCCTTCCATTAACACAATAACTTAGCTGCCTCTGGCAGGTACAGAGATAAAGAAGGTATACCAATATCCCTCCAATGTTACAAAACAAGAAATGTCTACAAATAATCCACTTGTTGCTTAACAGTTTGGACAAGGCCCAATGTACTTTAACATTGTAAGTCAGATCAGCCCCTCTGTTTATCAAGTGCGGTGACAAAAGTGCACAAAACCTATTAACAGGTGGCTTCATGCCAACCAGCCTGGTGCATGGGGCATAACCCCTTAATAAGTAATCAGCTGAGCTGTGGGGGTTGTATCTTCACCTGTTCCTTCTTATCTTTACAGGACAATGCAAAAGACTTCAACTGGCCAAAAAGAAAGCATCCGACTTTCTAGACATAGAACAGCTCCACCTAATTTTCCATGGTTCAGGATGGTGTATCCTGAAAAGGCCATGTCTATCCTAACCATAATGCCTGGCAACACAAAGAGCCAGGCCCACTTTTCAAATCCATAAACACAGAGTGGTGGGATACCAAAATAATTCTCCTTTCATAAAAACAAACATGCAACACCATGTGGTTCCACAAACCTAATTGTATACCCACACTCTGCAACTCAACCCACCAGGTGCCCAACAAACTGTTTACACACATTTTGACACCACTGCCACCTTTCAGCCACAACCTTCACAAGGTCTTACCTTTAAATCTGGCCCATCCAGGGGACTGACTGCAATTTACAATCCTAAAACTCAGGCTGAAAATGTTCACTTCATTTATGTCTCTGTAAATTTGAACATATTGTGGTGCACTATACCAAATATGGTCATTATGCCATTGCAAATATGTTTAAGTTTCTTGCTATTATGTTTTTACATATGGTTGCAGCTTATCAAGTATAAGCTCAGGAAACTGCTCCACATCCAGGGATGTTTTACTCTATACACCCTCAGCAGGATTTGGGTGTAACAGACCTGGTGGGGAATGTATTAGCCCTATTGGGGTTACATCTATTAATCTGACATGGGGGGTGAATACACAATGACTTGGAAAACAAATTAGTTGTTTTCACAGGCAAAAATGTTCTAAAGCCTGTGCTACACAGTACTCATAGTTTAGCCATGAGTTAAAGGTTCAAAGTGTAAAATATTGCATTTTCATTTCATAGGACAGTCCTAAACTAGGCCAGACAGCAGCACATAGGCAGGGAAACTATGTTTTAGTCACTGTCACAACCTCTTTTGAGACCTGGAAGCAGGGTGTATCCCTGACATTGTCACAGACTCACAGATGGCCAAATGGTATTACCCTCATTTTTGGACCTCAGCCTGCATGTCCATACGAACATACAAAATTTGCCAGCAGATAAAGGCCTAGAGGTCTATCAAGTCTGCTCGAATGTGCAGCTAGCACCCCTTATTCTGCAGCTGCCCCTCCCTTCCACCTTTCCCCTTCATTAACCCTCCCCCTTGTCCTGTCCCATCCTCGTTTGAAGCAGTCCACTGTTCTACTGCATACCACTTCAGCAGGTAATGCATTCCACCCAGCCACCACCCTCTCTGTAAAAAAGTGTCTCCTCATCTCCCTCTTGAACCTTCCTCGCTCCAGTCTCATATCATGGCCCCTGGTGTCCCTCCCCTCCCTTACTTTGAACAGCCCCTCTGTACCTGTCTTGTTTATTCCTTTCATGTATTTAAAGGTTTCAATCATGTCACCCCTGTCTCTCCTCTCCTCCAGTGAGTACATGTTCAACTCCTTCAACCTCCTCTCGTATGATAAGTCCCCCAGCCCCTTGATCATCTTTGTCACTCTGCGCTGCACCCACTCCAGTAACTTAATGTTCCTCTTCAGATACGGACGCCAGTACTGCATGCAGTACTCCAGGTGTGGTCTAACTAATGACCTATATAGTGGCAGAATCACCTCCTCCCTCCTCGAGGATATACCCCTTGCAATACAACCCAGCATTTTGTTGGCCTTTGCAGCTGCCATCCTACATTGTGCCGAGTTGTTCATTGACCCTGTAATGAGCACACCCAGATCCTTCCCTCCTCCTCTGTCTGGGCTAGCTGCACTCCCCCTAGCTAGTAACTCCTCCTTGGGTTCTTCATCCCAAAATGCAGCACCTTGCACTTTTTGGCATTAAAGCCCAGTTGCCAGGTGTCTGACCAGGTTTCAAGCTTTGCCAGATCATCCTGCAACCCCTGCCATCCCCCTAGGTCATCCACCACCGCGCCTACCTTGGTATCATCAGCAAACAGACTGATCTTGCTCTTGATGTCCCATGATATGTCTGCAATGAATATCCCAAACAACACTGGTTCCCAACACCGAGCCCTGTGGAACACCGCTCGTCACTGCCCTTGGGTGTGAGAGCTCCCCACCCACCACCACCCTCTGTTGCCTTCCCTGCAGCCAGTTTCCAACCCATCTCACTAGCTTTGCATCCGCCCCTGTGCCTACTAACTTCCTTCCCAGCCTTCCATGTGGCACTGAATCGAATGCCTTACTGAAGTCCAGATACAGGACATCCACTGCATGGCCCCTGTCCAGTTGCCTAGTTACCCAGTCATAGAACTCAACCAGGTTGGTTTGGCAGGATCTGCCACGTATGAAGCCATGCTATCTGCTGTCCTGTAGCCCTTTGGGCTCTAGGAGGGCCACCAGCCTCTCCTTCAGGATAGTCTCCATTAGCTTACCCACGATGGATGTGAGGCTCACTGGTCTGTAGTTTCCCGGTTCATCCTTGGGGCCACTCTTGTGGAGGGGCACAACATGAGCCATCCTCCAGTCCTGAGGTACACACCCCAAATGTAGTGAGGCATTAAATAGGTCTGCCAAAGGTCCTGCAAGGACCTCTGCCAGCTCCTTCAGTACCCTGGGGTGGATGCCATCTGGGCCTGGCGCCTTGTCCACCCTCAGTGCCTTCAAACCCTCTCGAACTCTGCTCTCCATGATTTCCCCATCTGTCACCACTTCCCACCCTGCTTCTACCATTTCTCCCACCTTGGGTGTCACCCACCTCTTCTTGTTAGTAAATACTGAGCAGAAGTACTCATTTCGTGCTTCCACCTTATTGCACCCTGCTTCCACCCAACCCCCTCCTTCCTAACCCTTACTATGTGGTCCTTACAGCTCCTTTTCTCCCTGATGTACTTAAAGAAGTCCTTCTTCCCCTTCTTAATGCCTTGTGCCAGCCTGAGTTCTGTAGATGCTTTGGCTCCCCTTACTGCCCTTGTCACCTCCTTCGATTCTGTCAAGTACTCCTCCCTGTCCTCCCCCTCCCTGTTTTCTTGTACTTCCTAAAGGCAGCTCTTTTCCTCCTTACCTTTTCCATGACCTCCTTGCTCAACCAGATCGGTTTCTTAGCCCTAGCCTTCTTGCTCTTGGCTTTGCAGCAGGTTTTTGGTTGCCTCCACTATCCCCAGCTTTATGAGCTCCCACTGGTTAGTGTCCATACTAGATTGAATTCTGCCAGGTACCTTTACCACTTCCCCATCCTCCCAAAGTCGGCCCTCCTGAAGTCCAGCACTATTGTGCCAGATTCCCTCCTTCCTTGCCCACATCCAATGTGAACCATACTGAGTGGTGGTCACTCCTGACAGCGGTTCCTCCACTGTAAGTTCTCTCATAAGTCCCCATTTGCCAGCACAAGGTCAAGGGTATTCCCTAACCTGGTTGGTTCACTGACCATTTGCAGCAGGAAGCTGTCCTGGAAGGCATCTAGCAGTACCTGCTCCCTTCTGTTCTCTGGTTGTTGGGGTGCTCCAGTCCACTCCTGACATGTTGAAGTCCCCCACAATCACCACACTACCCTTCTCGCAGGTCCTCCTTATCTGTCCCACTAGTTCCCTGTCTAACTCCTCCATCTGAGATGGTGGCCTGTACACCACTTTCATTCTTAGAATCCTATTCTTGGAATCCTGGATTTGCATCCAAAGTGACTCCTTACTACCCTCCTCCCCTTCCTCCCTTACACACTTCAGTCCTTCCTTCACAAATAGTGCCACCACCTCTCCTTTCCCAATCACCCTGTCCCTATGAAATAACCTGTACCCTGGTACAGACAGGTCCCAGTCATTGTATTGGGTGGCCCATGTTTCTGTGATGGCTGCAATGTCCACCTCTCCCTCTGCCATGAGAACCTGTAACTCTGCAGTTTTCCTCCCAAGGCTCCTAGCATTAAGGGTAACCACCTTCCACCCTTTTCCCCCCTCCCATCCTGCCCTCCTTTCCTAGCATCACCAACAGTACTTGCCATTTGTCCTTTGTCACTGTTATGGGGGGTAAGCTCATATGGTTTCCCAACCTGTGGTCTCTGCATATCTCTTCCCCAACTGCCACCCCCCTCTCCTAGTTTAAATTCCCAACTTCCTCTATGTACTCCTCCATCCTCTGTTTCAACACTTTCTTTCCCTCCTCACTCAAGTGTGGTCTGTCCCTGGCATAGAGACTACTGTCCTCCCAGGTCCCTTCCCACCCCCAACAGCCCATACCCTTTAGCACAACACCAGGTTCTTAGCCATCCATTAAATTCCTCTATTCTCAGCTTTCTTGTTGTGCTTGCCTTTGGCACTGGAAGTATCTCTGAAAAAGTTACTGATCTTCCTGCCCCTCACATAGTTGTGCTAGTTCCTCAAACCTCTCCTGGACTGTATCTACTGTCTTGTCAAGCCAGGTCGTTTGTCCCAAGATGTATAATTAAATGAGGCTTGTCCCTTCCTTCTAGCATATTTCAGAACAGACTGTCCCACCCTTTCTGCTGTCATTCCTGGCATGGCCTCCACCCAAATGTGACTGTGCCTCTCCCCTTGCTACCCACCTAACTCCTCTTAGTATTGAGTCCCCCAGCACTAAGATTCCACCCCTCTTACTCCCTGCTTGCTTCCATTCATCTCCCTCTCTCATTTCCAGCTCCTCTTCTTCCTCCTGCACATTATTTCCCCCTTTTACCCCTGTTGCAATTCTCCCAGCAGAACTTCCCCCCGCTCCAGTTTGGTCCAGGCATTTATCAATTACTCCTCTAATTTCATAATTTCCTCCTCCACCTTATTCCTCTCTAGCAGTGCACAACTATTTTCTGAAGGCCCTTCACAAATGCCCGCTCCCTCTCTCTTCATAGTAACCTGTTCTCTCCTTTGCACTCTGTGACTTTTGCCACTTCTTCGCCTCCCCTCACAAGTCCCTATCTCCTCCTTCCATTTGTCTTTTGTCTCCTGACCTGGTTTCCCTGTCAATTGTTCTTCCTGGCCTGGGCCCCTTTGTCTCTGCTTCCCGTCTTCTGACCCCTCTCCTCACCACTGTTGGCTTAAATCGCCCTCCCTCATCTTCCCTTCTTCCTCCCTCCAGTATTGGGCTAAACCCACCCCCAATCTGCCTTGTCTGTCTTAGTTCCTCCTGCAGACCCTCAATCTCCTTTCTAAGTTTTTCTATGTGGTTGCACACTAAACATCCTCCCACACTCCAGGCAATTTTGAGAAAGATTGGTGCACCACAGTTGTTGCAGCCTACCACCCTACCCATTGCTGTCGTTGCCCACCAGCGACCCCCCCACCCTTCCAGATGCAGGATACCAAACACTCCCCCAAGTCTCCCATCTCCCTCCTCTATCAGTGCAAAACATTTTCTTTATTTCCCTTACCTCCTTTGTTGCACATGTTTAGATATATTGAGCAACTGCTTTATATATTCCTATCCTTCCTATCCATTCTTAAAAACAGACTTTATGTAGCCATTGTACAACCTTCTTCAAACTCCTACTCCTCCTTTCCCCAATGCAATATCAATGCGAAGAAGTAATAATGAAAGCTCCTAGATTTGCATTTACTTCCCTTCCACTGAGAGAGCAGTCACCTCTTCACTTGCTGCTGTTCCTTTCCTGGTATGCCCCTCCTACTCCACTCCCCTTACTATACCCAGTGCTTAGCTCCTGTCAATTAGATTTAACAGGGCATATAATCAAGAGTTGGGGGAAGGGGGGGTGAATATTTGCAGCAACCAAAGACAGCAAAGAATACACCACCACTACGTTTTAAATCCTCAACAGCCCAAAAACAATTCCAAGTAAAGACTACAAAGAAAGTACAGTGTCACCAAAAGCCCACAATCCAAGTCTAAAAGAAAAACAGCAATTGCCAGTTACTGTAAAGCATTGAATTGAATATGCTTCCTTCCCCTTCTGGCTTCTATAACATTCAAAAATACATACATTTCTATCTGTATCCATGTGTATGGCTGATGCCACCACTTTTTCTCTTACAATTACCAGTAATTTGGGTTATGTCATACCACACCCTAATCAAAGACATTGCTAATAACCTTGAGTTTTTCAAGTTTACAGGTTTCATCAGACTGTCACGTGTAAGATCTTCAAGCAACACATCAACTTTTCTTCACTGCTGGTGTTTTCTAAGCCTGGCTGTTGCCTCATACAGACTGATTGTTCTATTATGGACTCTCAATAATTGTGCAGGGGTGTTATCCTTTTCCAAAAAAGAATAAAATAAACAAACTATGCCACTGTGTGTGGCTATTCCATTGAAAGAGTTATTGAACAATATGCTAATGCACCTCCTGCCAAGGCGTCTGCAAATCCAGCCATCCAGCAGCCAACAACAAGAACATTAACTTTCTTACCTTGCAGGTGTTTCATCTTCAACTAAACATTTGCATAGCCCCATGTGCCATGTGGAATTACAACCTTTCTGCAAATAACATCTCTCAAAGTGGAATCTTCATTATCAATGGACAATGTTATATCATGTTATCTTTTGTTGTAAAAAGCATTCAATACTGCTCTTACAAACAATGTTGTGTGGTAACAAACATCAGCAACTTTTCTTCTACACATATCAATTGTGGTGGTGACATACTTAGTTTCTGCTTTGTGCCTCATGAACAAACCATTCTTGGTCAATCTGTGAACACCCCCTCTTCCCACTCCTGAACGGGACAATTTTGACAGTGACCCTGACTATCTGTCTGCTATAGACTAGTAATGACATTTTTTTTATGTGCATATGTATACACTCACCCTCCTTCTTAAACCCTCATACATAGATAAGATACTCGTTTTACATATTAGCAATGTTATTCAGTAAGCTGATACACAATTGAATGTTTTAATGCTTGATGGTAATTTACATCTTGTTTTAACTTATACACTGCTAAAATTTCATGTAAGGCCTTGTCATTTGACAGGCTATCTTGATTCTTATTTGTACCATTTGCTGCCTCTGCATACCCTCAGACATCATCATAGACAGCTATGCTGCCCATTCTATTCTTACTCCCTGACTTGTGTTGCCAGTTTAGCAGGCAACAAGTAGGGGATATATGTTCACCCAGACCATCCACATAATCCTACACTTAGTCAGCATATGGTATACATGTAGACCTGCCTGACCTACAGTCCCTCACATGGGCTATTGTGATAACCCTTGTTAGCCATTGTTGTAGTTTATGTCTAGTTAGGTTAGTTAGGATGTACTACATTATGCGTATCTTCTTTCCTTATTTACTGTGATTATGCTTAGTTATTTGCTTATCTTGATGTAATTCTGCTATGAGATGGTAGCACCAAAAGTAGGCCTTTCCAGCCAAAGTGATACTTGTGTGGAAATGTACTGTGAAATCTTGTTTACACATTTGTGGTTTACAGTGCCCTCTACTGCCAGGATGCATACTGCTGACATCAATAGATAATAATGATCACTCAGCTTGATTTGTGACTGTGCTATTGTTCTGATGAACACGTTACATACAAATGTTGCAGCCGAAAGGGCAACTTAGATAACAGCTACACTGCCTACCACATTAGCCAATCAGGATAATGTAGAATATGCAGTCTGTGTGTACATGAGCCCATCGCCATAGCAATGGGGATCAATCTTATCTTACTATGAGACTCGGTGTAATTCTGTTTTTCTCTGAGTTTTTCTATGACGGTATCCCTATGGTAGAAAATGGTTCAGAACTCCCAGTTGACAATAAGCTGACCTTTCTGCATTCATTTACCATGTTGCAAAAAATAAACCTTTACTCTGTGAGTACCTGCTTCCAGTGTTTTGCTTTGCCATCAGGTATAGGACCTGAAAACTCTACAAATCCCTAACCCTACCTTTCGCATCACCCGCAAGTCAAACACACTCAACTGCCCCCCCACCAAGTCCCACCAAGTAAGTCACTCACCATCATAAGCATCCCCACCCAACCCCCTGTCTGGTCCCCAACACCATCCTACCCCCACCTGCACCCAGGAAAACAACCTGTAATAAAGAATATGGTCCCCTGGCATATGCTCTGTTCTGTGTGCCTTTTAGCAGCTACAACTCCCAGCTTGTCAGTCCCCATGTGCTTGCTTTTCTAGCACTTTCATTGTTGTTCTACTAATTCCAGCATTAATGTGTAAAACTTATGAATTTGAACAGTACTGTTCCTTTCCAGATGGTATTTTAAGTTTATGTAAACTCCACCATCTGATTTGCAAAAATACCTGAAATTTTATGGTGTTTAAGCGTAAAGTTAATGAATTTGACCACTACTGAGAAACCTTTATTCAAACGTGTTTGTGCCGAGTTCCTCCTGGACAGCATTTTAAGTGTTTCTGCTTCCCAATATGGTGTCCTGGTGCTGTGCTTGTGACATCATAATTACTCCCATGGCCCCATGGCGCAGGTCTGTGGTGTCTCCATGGGTGCGTTGTGGTTTCAGGTAGGGAAGGGGCACGTGAAGGAGCAAGCATGTATGTAAATCTATGAATTTTAACTTTGCTTATTATCAGTTTTATTCTTTTGTGCTGCATTCCTTATAAACAGCATTTAAATGTTTAAGCGTACAATCTCTGAAATTGAATAGTAACAACAACACAAAATTGTCATTTCACCTGCAATAGTCTCTGGAAACATTAATCTATGTCTAATGTACTTAATGTACTGGTTTAAAGCTTTGACTACCACTACCTTTGCACTTAGCTTTCGTAAGCACTGTTTCCTGTTTCACACTCTTTTTGGGCTTGGTCTTATAGCAGTCTCATTGTTGCTTCCAATGCATGTCTCCCATATTAATATACTGTGTGCATGAAAGATAAAAGGATGTGAATATATGCACCAGACTATTTAATTTGCTATGCTATCTAATAATGGACTACCTAATTTACTAATGTGGCTAATAATATACAATAATGAAAATTCTGAATCCCACAATAACTTGGCTTCCCTAATGGAACTGGTTGGCATGCATTCCTTGGAGGTTATAGGAATTGCTGTTTTGCTGTGTTTCTCAGACCTATGTGGGGGTCTGTTGACTGCTTAGACTGACCTACTTGGAGGTTTAGTCTTATTTGTGCTTGATGAAAAGTATGTTTGACCTACCTGAGGGTCCACAAATGGTCACAGTTGATTTCATGCTCCTTCATACATTATGTACTCATCCATAATCAGAGGTATGCTAACCACAACCATTAATTACTATGGCTCAGGGCATGCCCTGTGGCCAACGGTCTCGATCTGCACCCACAAAGTCCGCATCTTGAGCATGTGAAATTCAGGGCATGGTCCTTCTTATCTGGCCCACTGTGGGAATGGCCTCACTCCAGGTGGAGCTTTAGCTATCAGACATATTGGTAGCAACTCTTGATGTAGAATTTAAGACTTCAGCTGTGACGGGTGGAGCCCTTAAGCCCAAGGGGGCTCCTTTAGCTAGCCAAGTGGGTTTGGCAGCACCTTCTAAGCTATTCTTCCTACAGCCACCTCTGATTCACCTGGTGTGTGTTTTTTAGGCTTGGGTAGGCCAGGTGAGTGCCTCAGTGGCCATCACTCTCCTCCTCCCACCTTGGGGGATGGTACTCCCATACTGGAGTACCCATGTTGTTGCAGAGTTCACTCTCAACCCGTCACAACATTCCTGTTAGAGGGATTCAGTGAGAGCCTTCCTCCAAACTAGACTATTTTCCACCTCTCCTGAACTGGGTTCCTAAATTGCAGCAACAGACCCATCACTAAATTCAAATATTTCAATGCCTGGAGGGAATGTGACCTAAGAGTATATGCGCCTGGGACCTATGCATGTTCAGGCGCCTCGGTGGAGATCATGGTGAAAATAAAATAATCCTTCCAGTATTCGACGATGGGGATGGGATGTTTAGCGATGCTCCTACATCCAGCTTGCCAAGGCTGGATCCCCATTCCACTCTGTCATTTTGCCCTCGACCACCCTCCCTGCACTGAACATTGTTCCCTCTCTATGTCCCTCTCTCACAGCTGAAAACAAGTCACTAGACCTAGTCTACCTAGATGGGAAATTGAAAAGCTTGAGCTGGTGCTTCTGTGGAGTATCAGGGGATACATACCAATCCCCCATCAAGCAGTATTTGAACTGTACATGTCCAAGTATCCTTTGGATTCATGTTTCATTGCAACAGCAGTGGAGTTGCCGGTTTTCCTCCCTGTCCTGCCTGCCTCTTCTGGTGTGTTCTTCCTGCAATTGCTGCCAGGCATTCTGCTGTCTCTCCCTCTCTCTCTCTCTCTCTCCTCTTGCTGTTGTGTATCTGCTCAGTTTCTGTGCTGTCCTAGATACATGCAACATTAGTAAACACCTTACAAAGTACTGCTGCTCTGTATGGCCCATTGCTTATAAAAGTGCAGACTTTCCTAGGCAAAGGCAAGGTAAAGTGTCACTTAGCCAATGAAGTTGCAATTTGTTTAGAACTTTGCACAATGAAGATTTCTGCAGAGTGCTTTTCTTGTTTTGCTTTTTTTTTTTTTTTTAAATGGTTCCTTCTCCCATCCTCTTGAACCACCTCTATACTATCCTCCTCCTCACCTGGCCCTACCCAGTTTTCTTTTTTGTATTTTTTCTCCACCCCACCCCTTTGGCCTCTCCTTCAGGCTACCAATCGGCTCTGCAGCTCACTCCCACCTGCGCTACTAGCCACCTCCACCTTCCACCACTGCACATTGCAGCCACCCCGGGGGTAACCCAGTGTAAGCCTTGCACCAGGTGGGTCCCCCTCCTCTGAGGGGAAAGTGCCAGTGGAGGCCAGCTAGTACACTCCTTCATTGGCCCCCCTGGGTACTGTAGTGGTCTCTGGGGCTAACTGGGGCATCTGTGGTAGCAGAAGACTGAGCGGCCATCATCTGGTGGAGCAGGAAGCTTTTTTCTGCTTTTTGCCACAGGGTGTGGCTTTATGCCGACGTCCAAAATGCCCCCCCCCAGTCAACAGGAACTGACATGCTGTTTTTCTCCCTTTCTCCACCAGGAGCCAGTAGGTGCCAGATCACATACCTTCCCTCCTCCTGGGAGAAGGCGAGCAGTCATCGGATGCTCAAGCCTTCTCCCCCCCCCGGCTAGCCCTCTGGCGTCCTAGGTCCATTCTTGAACCCAGGTCACCAGCATCACAAGTGGAAATCCAATCACTGCACCAATGGGCTGGCCCTACTCAGTTGTTTTATAAAACATGTACTACCCTTTGCCCTCACCCATGGAGCACTACCCTTTACCAGTCCCCCATAACCTCCTCCCCTGCAAACCTGAAAAAGATAAGTTGAACCTTTCCTCTCATCTACTGGTGCCTCAATTGTCCCAAACTTCTCCCCAGCAATGGCCCCCAAAAAAGACACCCTTACATCCTACCACCCATGCACTGCATCCGTCCACCTTCTACACTACCTATGTCACCCCAAGAAAAGGGCATGGGTCAGCAATGTCAGTGATGGGCACTCTCCCTCCTCTCACAAACTCAACCAACTGCCATTTCAGTTAATGGGAGAGCATACCTATTGCAGTTGGCTATTTTTTTTTAAACTGTGTTTATTCATTTTGTGTTGAACCTACAGAGCACAAAACTTAGTCCAGAGTACAGAAATACATGTACATCGTACAATGACAGGATAGTAATAGACTCTTCATCTAGTGTTACAAGATTTAACATCTTGAGATAGTAGTAAGAGTTCCAGACATAAAGTTATACATAGTCCTAGTGCAGCAGAACATGGACAGATGTACTTGCTAAAAGTCTGAAAATAAAGTTCATGGTGCAATTGCACTGTGTTAGTCACTGAACATGACTTGTGAATCCATTCCTGAAAGTGAAATTTTACTGAACATATGAGACGCATTGAAACTGGCTGTATGCTACAGCTGCAAATCTATTACAAAACCCTGAAGATCTTAACTTAGCCTATCAGATTTGAGTGCATAACTACTTCAAACAATCCTAGAACAGGAAACAAGGTTGTGTGTGTCACAAACGCACTCCGGGGTCAGGCCCTTTGCTCCCACAGTGCCCAACCTCAAAGTGTAATATGTGAACAGGAGACAAACAGTGTATCCCTATTGTCTATTTTGGGTCTGATCAACTACCTTTCTGGAATCCTGGGGTCAAATATGAACCCTTTCTAGCTAGCATGCCCAGGTAACAGGTCCAAATATCACACCCTCTTTGGGAAAATGCAGTGCAATACTTAACCCAACGGGCACACCATCTGGTTCACAATCCCCCATCTGACTCAGTTGAGACCTTGGTAATTTTCTTACCTTGGTGCATATGGTAACACACTGTAAGTGCTTAACAGTTCTGTCAGAATTATCAACACTATCCCAGCATTCACACTCAAAATGAGAAAAAGGCTCAGGCAGGATTTCAAGGAAAACCAAGTTTACTAGAATTAAAAATAGTAAATAAAATACAAAACACAAACCATATAACATTAATGGTACAGTCAAATAAAGAAAAGGAAATTACAGAAACCAAATGAGTAACTGATCCTACCCCAGTTTCAGTTAGTAAATAGTGGTGCTGAAATTACCTATCTTTGGTAGAAGTGCTTCTTAAGAGTCCAGAAGTAAAAGTGTCTCTTAAAAGTCCAAACATAAGTATATCTTGTTCCCTCTGCAGCTTGATAATCATGAGGGGAAGAAGGTCCCACCCAGCTTGTGAGGTCACAGCTCTGTGGTGATGCTGGCTGTGAGGTCACTCTCATTCCTGTATACAGAATTAGTCACAAGCATCTACACATTTGCTAAACATCCCACTTAAAAAAAACACAATTATATATATATATACATATATATATATATATATATATTACACTTTTTATTAGTGAGCCTGATAGTTTTATGGTAGGTCAGAATTGCTCCTTTGATCTTCAAAAGAACATACTGAAAGTTGTTATTCCTATCTGTGTGAGAATTTTCGCAGATATCTGTCAGAAGTTGCTTTCCTCCTGACAAGTCATAACATGCAGTCTGTTATGGCCAGTTTCCTAGATTCAAAGCAGTTGCACAACAGCACAGGAAGTTTAGCAGGAAAGGAAGTTCTAGCTAGCTTATCCCTTTATGTCAGCAGGAGGGCATAACATTCTTTTTCTCTCTTTAAAAATCTAATGTTCCAAAAGGCTTTTTGCTTGGCCTGTTTATCTATGCAGAAGTCTAAACATGTATTTATCAAAAAAATATATTATAAATAATAACAAGCAGATGGCTACCTTCACAGTATGAACATTACTTGTTCATGAAGTGTAGAGTGTCCCGCACCCAAGCTACAGTATAACCTAACGTGGGAAGGTGGGGGTGAACATTTTTACTGACACTGTCAAACTAATATTCCAGAGCTCCACACATGTTAGCACAGGGTGTTATGGGCAGAAGGAGCTTAGTAGAAAAGTGCATGCATGTTAGGGCATGAAGCCCATGCCATGCCACTGTGTGGAGATGGCCATCTTTTAAAAGCCTTTCCTACCTTACATATCTATCTGACATACCACATTTAAACAAAACATAAGCCATCATAACATCCTAAACCTTACTCCAAACATTTTAACCAAAACAGCATGATACACAGTGGGAGACTGGAGTGAGTGAAATTGACACAGATTAGTTACAGAGTTAGGCATGTTCATTACATTTGTAATTTCAGTCCTCGCCCTCTGATTTGTAGTGTTCTTGTTGGGCTGAAAAGTCCTGTTTAATGATGTCCACCTGCTTACCTGCTTCTTGCGGGTCTGTGAAAATATAGATTATGCCCCCGCATTGTAGTCACAGCCTGGCTGGAATCTGCAAAGTGTGAAATATACCAAGAGTGTGGAACTCATTTCTGACTGCATCAAACGATATCCTGCACTGCCATGTTGAGCAGCTGAGATGGGGGAACAAGTGTATCGGGTTCCATCATCCGTCAATATTTGTCCTTTACTTCTAGCTTTTTACAGTAATGTGTCTTGAATATTTAATCCGCTGGTAACAAGCAACCTGGCCTGGGGGCTGTTCTGTGGTGTTTGGCTTGTGCCTCTGTCTAATTCTGTATATTTTATATATGTGCTCCATTAGGTCAAAGTCCAGAAGATTTTTAAATAGCTGGGTAATAAATTGAACAGGTTCTGAACTCTCCATTGTTTATGAGATTCTCAAGATCCTCACATGAGTCTGACGAGCTTTGTTCTCCAGATGTTCCAGATGAAGACGGAGAATCTTGTTTTCTGACACCAGCCCTGTAACAGTTGTTGAAGTTTACTTGACAGACTCCATCGTATTTTATATATCCAATACAAAACCTTCAATTTTGCTCTCCATTAATGTGCAGCAAGAATTACAGGAATCAACTTTTCTTTCCAGATCTCTGATGGCCTTCAAGAGGGCCACATTAGTAGGTTCCAGAATCCATCCTGTGGCTGTATATGAGCTGCCCTGCTGCTCCAACTCCTGCAGCTGCTGCTGCTTGCCTTTCCTGGTACCAGGGTTTGCCAGCTGGTGGTATCAAGTCATTTCAAAGGAGGATGAGACTTTCAATAAAGTTAGAACTTGAGCAGATCTATTTCGTTTTGCTGATAGATTTTGGCTAGCTAAAATTTAACTAATATATTTAACCAAGTTTGCCAGTAGCGCAGGAGACAGTACAAAAAAAATTTCCATTCCTGTTGGCTGCAGGCTCCATCCCCTGTAATTGTCTATTTTTACTATGAGCATGCACTCTCATTCATTCAGACTATGACAAGCTGAAGTAGTGAGAGGAGGAACTGAGCCATTCATGTCCTCTTCCTCATCAACCTCTATCCTTTTCTAAGGGAGGCATAGTGGGTAGAGGGTAGATGGATGCCATGTGATTGAGTTGGAGCTGAGAAGGGGTATGTGGGTGTTCTTTTGACCATAGCTGGGGAGGAGAAGTTTGGGATTAGATGGTGTGAGCAGGTGGCTGGAAGGGTTCAACTTCTTTTTGTTGGGGTTGAGGGTGGGAGAGTAGGGTGTTGCTCCATGAGTGGTTGAATGAGAGTATATACATACTAAAACAGCTGGAGAGTGATGGGCTGTAGATTGCTGGTGAAGTGCCACCTCAACTAGAGCTAAGTGTAGGGCAAAGTTTTGCACTTCAGCAATTTATTTATGGTGATGTATAACTTCCCATCACTCATACACTGTCCTGGGTCTCCTGTTCTGTCTGTTCTTCTGTCCTTTTGCTTCATTGCATTCTTTACCCTTCTACTTCCTTTTGCAACCTTATTGCAGTTCCTTTGGCATTCTTGCCCATACTATGGGTTCTGGCCTTCTGCTGATCCATGCTTTCTCTGGCCAGTTAGGTGAGGGTCTTTCTCCATTCTTGGTCCATGTCTGCCTGGGCTATACTAGCTGCTTTTGGTAATTCTGCTGTGTCCATACTGCACCTGGCTGCCATTGCTGTCTCCCTGCCTGACTACACCCATCTCTCTTCACTGTTGGTCATTTTGAAACTTACAACTGCTTTTTACTGCTCACCTCCATGGCTCTGCTGCTTGCCTCTCCTGTCATACCTCTACTAATATACCCCAACATCCCTCTAGCCTTACTTACTGCTTTAGTGGTCTGCTTGGATGATTTCAGGTCATCGGTGATGATGATGATGCCCCTTGTGACTGCCAGCAACTCCCCTCCCAGCCTATAGGTGGCTTCAGGGTTTTCCTTTTTCCAATCTGCATGATCTTGCACTTCATTGCATTAAACCCCAGTTGCCATTCTTCTGACCATTTTGCTAGTTTATCCAGATCTCTTCTCATTCTGCCCACACCATCTGGATCATCTACTCTGTTGCAGATCTTGGTGTCATCTGCAAACTGACAAACCTTACCCGCCAGTTCATCTGCATTTCACTGATGAAGATATTGAAGAGGACTGGCTCCAGGACTGATCCCTGAGGTACCCCACTTGTGACTTGCATCTCTTCTGACTGTATACCATTTACCACCACTCTCTGTTTTCTGCCCGACAACCAGTTTACCACCCAGTTGACCAATGTCTGACCCACCCCAAGCCTACCCAGCTTATTAATCAATCTTCTATGTGGAACAGTATTGAAAGCTTTGCTGAAGTCAAGGTAGGCAACATCAAGTGCTCCTCCTTGGTCCACCACTCTGGTTACCCAGTCAAAGAAATCTATGAGATTAGTTTGACAGGACCTTCCTTTTTGTAAACCCATGATGTCTTGGATTCTGTGCTCCTATGGATTCCAGGTGTTGCACTATCCTTTCCTTAAGGAGTGTCTGCATAATCTTGCCCACTACTGAAGTAAGGCTGACTGGTCTGTAGTTCCCTGCCTCCTCCTTGCTACCACTCTTGTGGAGCGGGATCACATGAGCCCTTCTTCAGTCTTCTGGGACCTCTCCTGTGCTCAGAGACTCACTAAACAGTTCTGATAATGGCTCTGCTAGTTCCACCCTTAAATCCTTTAGTACCCTGGGATGAATGCCATCAGGTCCCATTGCCTTGTCCACCCTGAGCTTATTGAGCTCTTGTAGAACCCTTTCTTTTGTGAAGGGACTAGTTCACAGTTCCCCTCCTCCCTGTATCCTGGTGCTGAGCTGTGGGCCCTTCCCTACCTTCTCTTCAGTAAATACTGAGCAGAAGTATCTATTTAGGATAGATGCTTTTACATTGTCCTCCTCTTCACACACACCCATATCCCCTTTGATTTTAGCAATACCCCCTCTGGACTTTCTTCTTTCACTAATGTATCTATAGAAAGTCTTGTCACCTTCTTTTACTGTTCATGCTAGTGTTTCCTCAGTTTGGGCCTTTGCCTGTCTTACTGCCTTCCTTGCTTCCCTTAGGGAAGTTTGGTATGCCTCCCTATCTTCATCCTGCTGTGTTCCCTTATATTTCCTGAAGGCCAGCCTTTTGGCTCTGACCTTTTCTGCTACTGTGTTTGAGAACCAAAGTGGTTTCCTTCTTCTTTTGCTCTTTCTTTTCTCACTAACACAATGGGATGTTGTTTCAAGTATTGCATCTTTAATTCTTATCCACTTTGCCTGTACCCATTCACCTGTATTTCTTTTTTGCCAGGGCTAGCTTAACTCTGTTGGCCATCTTATCAAAGTCAGCTCCTCTGAAGTTCCATATTTTTGCCTTGGAATGGGAATATTTTGTTCTAGTGGCCAAATTGAACCATACCATGTGATGGTTACTGGCACCCAGGTGACCTTCTACCTGGAAATCTGTGATCCTTTCCCTGTTAGTCAGCACTAGATCTAGGATAGCCCTGTCTCTTGTGGGTTGTTGTACCAGCTGTTTGAGGCCTTCCTCCTGCAGGGAATCCACCATGTGTCTAGTTCTGGCAGATGTCCCTGCTGGTATTGACCAATCTGTATCTGGCATGTTGAAGTCTCCCATTATCAGAACCTCCCCTTTAGCTGTCATGTTTTGTATATCTTCTAACAGTAACGTGTCTATGTCCGCCCCCTGGTCTGGAGGCCTGTACACAACCCCAGTTCATATGGCTGTCCCATTCCTGTTTCCAGGGTGACACACAGTTTTTCTGGCTCCTTATGTGTATTCTGAATTTCTGTAGCTTTGATAGTTTCATTGACAAAGGGCCACTCCACCTCTCCCCTTTTTGCACCTTGGTCTCTTCTGAACAGTACATAGCCAGGAACTGAAGTCTCCCAAGTGTGGTTACTGGTAAACCATGTCTTGCTAATGGCTACTTTGTCCAGTTTAGCCTCTGTCATTATTGCCTGCATGTCTGGGATCTTGTTTCCCAGACTGCGAGCATTTGTGTACATGATTTTCCATTGGCCAGATTTTGGTGTGTTAGTTGTTGGATGAGGTCCGGCATTTCCCCTGTGTATCATGTGGGGAGTTGGACCTTTTTCTTTACCTGGTGATGCAAATGAACTACAAACTTGTTGAACTCCTATTTGACCACTAGCTGAGGGGGGAGGGGTGTTCTTCCCATTAGACGTATGGGGTGCTGCACCCCTCTCCCCATTTGCTAGTTTAAATATTCTGCAAAGACATCAAACTTCTGCCCCAATGCACTGACTCCCTCCTTAGTCAGATGTAGTCCATCAAATTTAAAGAACTTTCGCTCTCAAAACTGTTGCCAGTTCCCTACAAATTTGTGTCCTTTTTCCTGGCACCAGCCCTTGAGCCACATGTTTAGCTCCCCTATCACCCCTTCTCTGACCTTCCATCCATCAGTCCCCTCTCCCAGAACTCTCCTAAACTCTCACACCAGCTTATAATTGTACCTCCTCACTGTTGTCCCATAAAAATACATAAAACATAGACTTTGATGGCAGATGAGGACCGCTTGGCCCACCCAGTCTGCTCATTTTGTTACCTATTGGATAAGTTGCAAATCCTAGTTAATAAACAGCCTACTTCCTCGTAACCTTCACCAGAATTGCCTTATGTCTGTCCCATGCATTCTTCAATTCCCCCACTGTTTTTGACCCCACAATCTCCTCAGGAAGGCTGTTTCATGAGTCTACCATCCTCTCTGTAAAAAAAATACTTCCTCACATTGTCCCGAGCCATCCCCCCTGTATCTTCAAATTGTGCCCCCTTGTTCTTGCACATCTCTTTTTCTGAAATATGCTACCCTCTTGGACTTTGTTGATTCCCTTGAGGTACTTGAAAGTTCCTATTATATCCCCCCCCTTTCCTCAGGGGTATACATATTAAGCTCCTTTAGTCTCTCTTCGTATGGCTTCATATGGCTATCTGAACAAATGTGGATAATTTTCTCTATTGATTCCGCTTAGAAAATGGAATGTCTCATCATATTCGCCCCTCTCTCTTCTGACTTCCAGAGTGTACACATTTAGGTTATTCTGCCACTCATCATTACATTTACCCTGTTGTCCCAGTATTATTCTGACCACCTTCCTCTGTATTGACACTGTGCAATCCTTATTCTTTTTAGGTGAGGATTCCAGAACTGCGTTCAGTATTTCAGATAAGTCCTCAGAGATATATAAAAGGCAGGAGTACCATGTTTATTCCTGCTGGAGAAAGCCCTGCCTAGCATCCCAGCATCCTGTTAGCCTGGTACTGAGTCAATATGTCATTTTGTTTTGAGCGCAGTCGAAACAGTGCAATAGAGAGAGCATATGGGACTATAGCTAAAGGGTACAAAACACCACGAGGATGAAGTGCTGCAGATGTGGTTTTGTACCCTGTAGCTAATAGCTGGGAGGCAGTGATGCAGAGGGGAAGACCTTTGTTGGGAGGGTGGTCTGTTGAGTAGCTGCCGTGGCTCAGTGGGATGAGCTGCCGGCAGTGGACCGAGGCTTGAATCCCTCTTCCAGACTACTAGTGTTTTTTTTTGTTATTTAACTGTTTGGTCCTCGTTGCCTCCTCCTGCCAACTTGGCATTAGGGACACATAAGAATCTTGGCAGGTTTTCTCCCCTTTCCCACCCCTGAGGCCCTGGCACATGATTATGCTAGTGTGTGGAGGCATGCATGCACCCTGTCATGCCAGTTTAGCCCCTTCCACCTCCCACTAACGTTTTGCCACTACCTTTATGCCTATGCTACCCACCAGACCTCCACCTGGTGGGAGCGGAACTACGGGGGGCACCAACCCACCCTCACCACTCTCAGAAGAGGAAAGCTGCCCATCGGCATGCTCAATCCTGCTCCACTCCCCCCCCCACGGCAGCTCCATGATGACCCAATGTCATTCCTGAACCTGGGTCGCTGGCGTGGCATGAGGTGTGGCATCCAGCACCTCAACCCTCTGCACCACCAGGCCAGCACTACTAGTGTTTTTTGTGAGGTTTTTTTGTTTTGACTTTTGTGACCAGTTGTTTCCCCCTCACCTGTGTTTCTCCCTATTCCAGAGTTATGTACCTGCTGGAGTTGATTATATTTATAGGGGGTTGTCTGTGTTTCACTGATCTTCCCCTTCACAGTGACTGGTGAGCACTGACAATGTACCCGCTGTAGTGTCAGAACATTGCTGCTCTGTTTTTGTTTGCAACATAATGACTCCGTGCCTGTTGGCCTTCCTATTAGCCTTGTTACATTGGGCTGCACTTGTTAGGCTGTCACTTATGATGCTCTTAAAATCCCTTTCTTCTACGGACTAGTGAACCATAACACCTCCTTTCCAATAATCCGTTTTAGGGTATGTTTTGCCTATGGGCATAACTTTGCTCTTCTTGTCATAGAATCTGCATTTCCAAATCCATGACCATTTTCCTACCTGTCTAAGTCCTTCTTCATATCACTAATACATTCTTCACTGTCCACCCTTCAACATATTTTAGTGTTATCCACAAAGAGGCACATTTTACTATGGATCCATTCTCTAATGTCACAGAAGAACATATTTGATAGCCTAAGAGACTGACCCCAGGGGCACCCTATTCATTTCTCCCTGAGCCCTGAATATTTGCCATTTAACACCTCCCTTTGGTTGCTTTCATTTAGCCAGTTACCAATTCACCTGGTTAAGCCTTCACACCCCTAACTCTCCTTACTGCTTAAAATAGTTGCCTGTGGCACTAGATCAAATGCCTTGTTGAATTTCAAATAGAGAACAGCTACTACCTGCCCCTTGTCTATCACCTGAGACACTGAGTTCAGGAAGTCTATGAAGTTTGTCTGACAAAACCTCTCCTTCACAAAACCTACTGTCTACCATCTTGGAGTCCGTGTGCCTCCAGGTACTCCACAGTCTGCTCCTTGATGGTAGGTTTCCAACATTTCCCTTACATACGAGGTCAGACTAACTAATCTGTAATTCTCAGGAGCTCTCCTATGCCCACTTTCAGCATTATAACTTTGGCTATGCTCCAATCACCTGGAACCACTCCAGTCTCCAGTGAGCAATTAACAAATCTGGCAGCAGTGCTGTCAGTACCTGCCCCACCTCATTAAGCACTCTAGGGTGCAGGCCATCCAGGCTTGGGAACTTCTTTACTTTTCAACCCCTCGGGATTTGAGTATTTTGTATTATGAGACAGCTTCCATCTCCATTTTCGTTTCCCACTAGGGTTGTACACATTAGTCTAGGAGAGCCCCTCCCCCAACTGTATCATGAACACTGAGTTAAAATACTGTATTAATTTAAAATGTCTGTCTCCCTCATGCCTTGAACTACCTACTCCCCTTTTTTTCAATCTCTATTCCTCCATTAGTTATCTTTTCAATAAAGTACATGAAAAGGGCTATATATCATTTATTTTCATCTGTTCTGCAATTCTGAGTTCTGCATCTGTTTTGGCATGCTTCACTACATCACTGCCTCCTTCAGTTTATTGACAAAGACCTTCCTATTTGCCTCCACCTCATCTTCCTTGTATTTCTTGAATGCCAACTTTTAGGCACTGACTACCTCTTTCACCTCCTGAGAGAACCTTATTGGTTTCATGTGTTTCCTATTCTTCGCCTCCTGTCTCAGACAGGATTTAGATACCTCCTGGTCCTCCCCTTGATGATAGCACATTTCTTGTCTGTTCCCATTATCTGCCCTATTCCCCTGATTCATACTCTAAGAGTTTCCTCTGTCTTAAAGCTGCCCTCCTAAAGTTCAAAAACAGCATTTGTATGTTATTGCAGTGAGTCTCAGGGGCAATGCTGAAGTTACTTGCCCCTTGAGGAATGTGAGGCAGTCTCTGCAGCAGGAATAGAGACAGTTTATGACAAAATTACATTTAGTGTATGGCGGAACATTGTTAGGGATGGAAATCCATCCCTTGAAAAACGTTTTTATGCTGCACTAGCTAGGTCAGCTAGTTTGTTATGCTGCATTAGCTACATAGCTAGTGCAGCATAACAACTTGGAACAATGTTGAGCATGAGCAATCTCGAGACCTCCAATTCACAGGGAACAGCTGCAGCAGTGAGAGATAGTCCGGGAGGCAAGCGCCAGGGAAAAAAAATGAAAAAGTAAAGACACCTTTGTGTATCAGGATTCAGGAGTGACAATAACTATAAAAGATAGTGTACAATCGCTCAAACAAGCAATTGATATTTTTAAACTATCAAGGGTCTAATGGTAATGAGACCTTTCAAGGCCTCTGGTTTCCATGGAAACCTTTTGAATGAAAAATACCCTTCTCGTGTATGAGAGATCATACACTATCCTCTACATAATGTATGTGGGCCCTTATTACTAACTGAAATCAAGCAGATTATAACCTTGTTATGCCATCATTATGACATCACTCTGGTGTTAACCCTTCTTGAGTATGTCATATCAATGACATAACAAAATGGAATGCTCACAACATTCAATGTTCTGCTTTGAGAAAAATGCTTAAAATGTTGGTATTAAATTAATTGATTTGCACCAGGCTGTACCAATAAATAGTGTTGCGAAGAAAACACAATAAACATCGTTGAGGAATCTTCCTGCATGATTTACGACTGTTTAAGGAAGGAATTACTCAGAAAAGTAATTCAATCCATGATTACACAATCTTGGTAGCCCACACACTATAAAATACAATGTATGGTGTTTGGTTAATAATCATGCTGAAAACACTTCTCAGGGTTGCCATGATATCTGAAATCCTCTTGAGCTATGCTCTTGAGGTTTACAATGATGTCATGGTAACTTCTTGAAGTGTTTACAATGTGGTTATTAACCAAAGACTATACATTATCCTTTATGTTGCACAAGCATTCTACATATTACCTGTTTTTCTGACTACCTCAGTATTTACAGTTCCTTTACCATCATTTGTATATGATCATTAAAATGCAACAAAAACCTTAACAATATGTATGGAGAAACAATTGCCCCAACACCCCTCCTAAAATCTCACTTGTCCATGACATGTCCAGGTTTGATATCAACAATTTCCTTGTCTCTATCAACAGTACTGACTGGATACCTATTAATTCTCTTCCGGATACCAACCAGGCCCTAGATTTTTTTGTGTCTACCTTCACCCGGATAATTGACAGTCATGCCCTGCAAAAGAAATGCAGATCCAATGGTGCCAATGCCCCTTGACTCAGTAAGGATCTACCAGCATTAATGTCCTCTTGTCATCAGGCATGGCAAATTTATTAAAAAAGTGGCTTGCCCCAGGACTGGCAAACCTATAGGAAACTCCATTACAACTGCAAAAACTCCATTCAAAAAGCAAACCATCACCATTTCCAATCTCTTCAAGAAGAACACCTCAGTAAACCTAAGGAGTTCTGGAGTCAGATCAATGCTCTGGTGAAGGAATAGGCGACCAAACTCCATAGCTCCATTTCTTCCCAGGGTGTTACCCTCACTGACCCCCTGTCAATTTCCTCTGACTTCAATTACTTTTTACAGATCTACACATGTACACTTGGCAATTCCATAATTCACCTGTGGCCCCCTTTGTACTTTCCCCTGTTGATGAAGTTGGGACTAGATCCCTTTTCCACTTGAAACTGGCCACTCGTCTGAGGTCCAGTGACGTCTTGCCAGCTTGAAGATCGAGAGTTCCCCTGGTCATGCCTCCCTTGGAGGCAGTATAGCGCAGTGGTTTAAGGCTCTGAGCTGCAAATTCGGTGACATCCAGCAGACCACACCTGGGTTTGACTCCCACAGCTTCCACTTGCATACTGCGTGACCCTGAGCAAGTCATTTAACTTCCCTGTGCTCCCAGGTCGCACCTGTAAAAAAGTTTTCAGCTTAGTGTGCTACTCCTGGTTAAACAAGTAAAAAAAAAAAAGAACCTAAATTCCTCAAATTGGGAGCTCCTGCCCTTGCTCACCCTATCAGAGACTTATTCAATCATTCCTTCTTGTCTGGCACTGCTCCTAAAAAATGGAAGGTAGCCATTGTTGTAATAGTGCACAAAGGTGGATCCAGCTCTGCAGTTGAGAATTTTATACCAATCTCAATCCTTTGCCCCCTGGCCAAGATACAGGAAGATATTATTTACAATCACCTTCAGGACTATCTGGATCTTCACAATCTGCTTTCACCTTTCCAGCATGGCTTCAGAAAGAATCATAACACTCTCATGGCCCTACTCAAGGTCACTTCTGACATTTATCAAGCCATGGACTATAGTTCTGCTACTGGTGCCATCTTCATCGATCTTACGATAGCTTTTGACCTGGTGAACCATAGTCTTCTTCTCCAGCAGCTTCGGGATATTGGTCTTGACTCCAGTGCCCTACACTGGGTCCATAACTATCTCTCTTCCCTCTTCTCAAATGGTCAAGTGGGATGATTCTTCCTTAGAATTTACACCTATATCCAATGGGGTCCCACAGGGCTCCATATTGGGCCATCTATTGTTCACACTTTTCATCAATGAACTACCCAACAACTGTGGAGGGGCTGCTGTGCATCTCTATGCTGACAATGCAATCATCTACCACTCTTCTCCTGATATTGCTTGGATTAACAGGAAAATTGCCTGTGACTTTGCAGATCTTGAGAGCTGGCTCAAGCATAATCAGCTTGTCCTAAATACAAAAAAGACAAAAAGTATGCCCTTCTCTCACTTACCTTCCGCCTCCCGCTCCCTTTTCCCTCTCTGCATTACCTCCCTCAATGGTCAAACATTTAATCAAAATTTAATTTTCAGTTATTTCCATCTAAAAAATTCTTATCCAAATTTCTCTACAGTGGTAGGATTTAGAGCAACATGCCAAATGAATGTGTGCATAAACTTTTAAAGCACTCTACCAACATATGCCATAACAAATGGCAATAGTAACCTGTAAGAGCTGTGATTTAATCTCCTAACATTCAAACTGCCCAAAAGTGCTGTTTTCCATGCAAAAATGCTTTTATTTCTGTGCTCTGCTTCATTTGCATCACAAGCCCCTTTTTTATGTTGGCGCGCTTGCGTAGCCAACATCTTGCAGTAGTGCAGCTTTGGAGGTGCGGTCACTGTTGGGCGACTGCAGGGCACGCACCAGTAGGTGCGTCCCTCATTCCCCAATCAGCCTGCATGCCAGCGCCACACCATGCATACATAATGTGGTGAGCACATCTAAGAAAAGGTCCGCTGCAATCCGAGCAAAGCTCATCAGATGCAACAGACCTTCCCTGGACTTGCTCTCTGACATTATGAGCATGGCAGCACAGTGGCAGCCAAACTGCCAACTTTGGGGGTGCCCAATCCCCCTGTTGGTTTACCCCACCCCTCTATATGTGCCAACGGGGGAGCCCACTGCCTGTCAGCATAAATCACCCTCCCCCCATTGCTAAATGTTGAGAGGGTGCCCAATCCCCCTTGGCTCGGCCCACCGCTTTCTTTGTGTGCCGATGGGGGTGCCCAATCCCCCATTGGCATAACATCCTCCCCCGTGTTGTGTGCCATGAGAGTGCCTAACTTCCGTCACAGGACCCCCAACATATAGGTGGCACGCTGGGAGCCTACCCTAGTGTGCCAAATCCCTGAAACAAAAAACTGTCCTGCAATGGGTTTTTCACCTGTAAAATGAAAACAGTCCTCGTAGTCTCCTGCCCCCCACCCACATGCAATATTCTGCACACCCTGCCTCCCCACACCCCCTCAACTCCCATACTCTACTCCGAGTCCAGCGTGACGATCTTCGGTGGACCAGGAACATGTCTGCACTCATCAAAGCTGCCCATGAACTGAGGAAATGCCGGTAAGCTGTATAATGGAATAAATAGAGTTTTTTCAACTTTGCTGCAAATCTCGGGAATTTTTGGGACTTTTGGCCCCAAATTTTCAATGTGGGGTTTTTGGGATCCCTCCTCATGAATTCTTGCACTGTCATGTTGTTTTTCAGTCCCAAAAGGTGATTTTGCAGTCACTGCTCAGAATCACCTTTTGGGCTGAGTAATAAAATGACAATGCCACTGTTCATGGGGGTCTCAAAAGCCTGTGTGCAAATTTGGTGGATAAAAATCCAAAAATGACTGTTTGATGAGCGTGCATTGCACAGTTGCTATGCACGCTCATAAGTTAGCGACCCGCAACATTTCATGCCTGGTGGCCGCCCATCGGCGCAGGCAGTGGGATTTGCCACATGACACCGTGACCCGGGTTCGGGAATGGATCCGGGTCACCAGAGGGCCGGCCGGGGGGAGTAGGTCCGACGGACAGCTCTCCTACTCCGGGGGCAGGGCGCGGGCAGCACTTGGTGCGCTGGGGACCCCTGGTGGAGACCGGGAGTTCCACACAACCGACGTTCGATGTGGGGGGAGGAGGCTGGGCGGACACTGGCGTCATTGCACGTCCCCACCTCCTCTGGGGAGAAAAATCAGGTGGAAAAAGATGGCGGGCAGGACCATCGATCAATGAAGCCCTCCCTGGAGAGCCTCACATCGCCGCCGCCGCTGCGGGACCCCGACCAGTCACAGTTCAGGGGTCACGAAGGTGGCCCACGGCCCCACCCTCTGGGGGGCAAGCTGGGGGTGACCGAAGGTCCTCAGCAGCAATTGACGGCAGTAGAGGTCTCCGGGGGCCGTGACCAGGGCAGATGGCTGCCGGTGGTCCTGCCAGAAAAAGGGAAAATAAAAAAAATATATATATTTTCATGCCAGATTCTCAACTTTGGCATTTTATCACACCTTCTTGTGAACCGTACAGCTGTTATTTTTCACATCCTGGCCGAAATGTGTTTTCGCACTTCCGGCACAGAATAGCGCGGTTGCTGTGCAAAATCACTGTTCGGGACACATTACAAAAATGACAGTGACACTCTTCATGAGCAGAGGTCCTAAAATGCCTGTGTTAAAAAATTTGGTGACAATACTCCATAAAATGACTGTGTTACAAGAGTGCATTGCGCAGTTTGCACGCACGCTTGTAAAGTTCGCAAACTTATAATATTTTCACTCCAGATTTTCAGCAGTGCCATTGTTCTACACCTCCTAATGAACAGTACAGCTGTCATTTTTCACATCCTGACCAAAATCTGTTTTCGCAGTTCCGGCGTACAATAGTGTGGTCGCTGTGGAAAGCTCGTGTTTGAGACACATTATGAAAATGGCAGTGACACTGTTCATTAGCAGATGTCCTAAAATGCCTATATTGAAAATTTGGGGATGAAAGTCAATAAAATGAGTGTTTTACAAGCATGCATTGTGCAGTTTGCACGCACGCTAGTGACTTTGTGAATTAGTAATAGTTTCACTCCAGCTGTTCATCACTGGCATTTTTCCATACCTCCTTATGAACAGTACAGCTGGCTGAAATGTGTTTTCACACGTCCAGTGCAGAATTGCATGGTCGCTGTGTGAGATCAGTTTTTGGGACAGTTTGAGGAAATCACGGTGACACTATTCAAGAGCAGAGGTCCTAAAATGCCTATGTTGAAAATTTGGTGCTGAAAATCCATACAATGACTGTGTTGCAAGCGTGCATTGCACAGTTTCCATGCACCCTTGTAACTTCATCAATCTGCAATATATTCATGCCACATTTTCACCACTGGCATTTGTGCACACCTCCTTATCAACAGTCCAGCTGCCATTTTTCACAGCCTGTCCAAAACACGTTTCCGCTGTTATGGGGCACTCACTGTGCAAAATCACCTTTTGGGACACATTAACAAAATCACAGTGCTATGCGTCTCCAGCTCCACCACTGCCAATGCCAGCGCGACAACATTTGCCATTGACAAATGCTTGTTTCCTCTGTGCTGCAGCCCCCAACTGTGACATCATGCCAGTCAAACAAAGCTTCTAAAGAGCTAATGCTTAGTAAGGGAGAATGAAGGTTTGGTGCTTTTAGATGCCTCTGCAGTCATTCAGTTTTCTTTTATTGGTTTCTTTACTTAATTTTCCAAAATCTTATTTGTATGTCATCAATTGCTAGTGAGAAAAGAATCAAATTAAGTAGCTGGCAGTGTCTGACATGACAACACCAGAAGTCTGCTGAATTGTTTTTTACTAGTGATGTGAAAAACAAAGGTGAAAATCCACTTGTGTCACTGCACTAACAGATATTTTATCATTAAAGTAAAAAGCAATTACTAACACATCAAAATACAATAAATGCAATTGTATTCTCTTTATTAGAAGTAAACACCAGCTGGTTTGGAACAGAAACCTTTGTTGGTCAGTCTTAGTATTTTAGCAAAATAGGAGTAGGGAGACAGAAAAATCAGCTATGTTCTGCACCCACAGTGCCTTGCTACATGTGTACCTACTTTGTGCCCCTTTCCCCTATCCCCCAGGATGCATCTGGAAACTAGCTTGTCTGCTCAGTATGTCTTTCCAGGTGAAACAATATGTCAACATATTAAAAGCTGTATTGCAGTGTCCACTACCAAAATAAGGGGCTGCACCTCTGAGTAATGAACATTTAAGTCACCTTTATAATTTACTCAGAATTCCTTGTTGCATGACATCATTCTGGGCGTGTGGCCACACACAAAAAACTGTGGGGCAGGCAGAAAAAAATACTGATAAAACATAAAAAAAAAAAATGACTATGACAGATTTTTTTATGAAACGAACTGCAGCTTCAACATCTGAAGCATGACTGGCAATGGCATACTATTGAAAAAAGGTATGTGGGGATTCTTGCTATATCCCTTTAAGGATCAAGCTTTAAAGAGAGCTGTGCTATAGGTAGCTAAACATTTTGCCAACATTTTAATTTTAGTTATTTTATATAATTTTGAAAGCTTTCATAAAAATGTTATAATGTATTGCAGGTACAAGGGTTGTTGTTATTAGAGGTGGGAGAAGTGGTGAAAATTCGCTATGCAGAGTAATCTTCGAATTGTGCCTGTTTCTCGTAGCAAAATGTGAAATTTTGCCACAAAATGTAGCCTGCAGAATGGCAAAGTTTCACCTGCAGAAAGGTAAAATTTCACCTTCCATTGTGAAATTCAGTTTTTTTAGAGGCACAACTATGCCTTCCAAGGCAAAATTTTGCTTTTCTGCAAGCAAAATATCACCTTCAAAGGCAAAATTTCACCTTCCATAGGTGACATTTCGTGTTTTGCAGGTGAAATTTCACCTTGGTGAAATTGGGCTGTAACAGGAGTAATTTGCAGATCATTCCGCATGGTGAAATTGGCCACTTCATGGGTGAATTTTAAATTTCCTGCATATCTAGTTGTTACATTAATATATGTACCTAGTTTCAGACATCTAGCTCCAAAGGTGCATGAGTTCCATGCTGATGAATATTTTCATGAACTTTCCACAAAAAATAAAATGACAGATTTTGAGCACCTACAGTATACTTTTGACGTGATGCATCCTAATGTCAAGATATCTAGCCACTGTTAAGGCACATATCAGCATGTAATCCAGACTTCCAATCTCTAGCTGAACTGACAGCTGAGATATGACCCAATTAACACATTCCAAAAATTCTGTGAAATTCCAATGACATTCGGCACAATTTTAAGGAATTTCATGGAATTCTATTGAAAATCCATGATTCTGGAATTTTCTCATTCTGCAGAGCTCTTGTTGTCATGGAGTCTTTTTATGCAGATTTTAAAGATCACATATTGTTACAGTTTGTATGTGTGAATCTGTTATGGTGAGGTCTGAGGAGGAACATGACCAGCAGAATGCAATCCCTGTTGAGAAATTTCTTAGGCAGCTCACAAGACCCAGAATTATTTACATAGCAATGTGTCTTTGCACTGGGTTTCATGCTTTAGAATACATGCATATGCATTGGAGAGAGTAACAAAAAACAACCAAACTGGAAATCATCATTTTTGTATTGTTTACACATAATGGCCTGGATATTCAAAAGGGTTGTGCCATACGCAACAGGGTTGCGCATGCGCAAGTCCAAAATGCGCCATTCTGCGATATTCAGCAGGAGGCAGTTACGCCACTGGTAACAGGTTGTGCAAGAGAGCAATGCAAATGAATGCATGCTCAACAGGAGGGGGAGGATCCATGCATAACCTGCGCAACCCGATATTCAGTCGGGTTGTGCAGAGTTGTGCATGCGCAACCCCCAACCTGCGCCCGCACAAGCTTGAGCCAAAAAGGCTTAAGTTGAGGGCCACCCACAGGTGAGCTGCTGCATTGCAGGGTGCAACACAGCAGCTGCCACCCCTGGCTGGCCCCAACTCGGTCCCTGTGCCCCACACCAGCCCGATCGCGGGCATAGTGTGTACCTAGACCCCTCCCCGCCGACACATCTCCCACAGCCCGATCGCGCGGCAGTCAGGTACATAGACACCCACCACATCTCCCACAGCCCGATCGCAGGCATAATGTGTATGAACCCCCAGTGCCCGATCGCTGGCAGAATGTAACCCCCAACCCGCCGGAATATCTTCCCTGCGGCCCAGTGATTGATAAAGCTCGAGTCAAGGGCAGAATGTCACACATCTCTCAGTTTCGGTGTCTATGTCTTTTTTCCACCATTGTTTTCACTCGCTTGCGCCGCTGGCGGGTTTGTTTCACTTTTCGCGCCGCTTCGCCGATTGATTGTCCGGTGTACGCTTGTTGTGGCTGCAGCCATTGGCGTAGTTTCTAACAGACATGATGTTCAGACGGTGAATGAACATCATTCAAATTCGACTGTCATGTACGGTATGGGCTTCACACCTATTGGCTGTAGCTCTGCACCATCGGGCGAGTAGTCCTACCGGACAGTCAGTCGGCGATGGGCGGGCGGCAGGCGGTGGGATGCTGTCGCCCACCGCCGCGGGGGAGCGGGTGAGGGGCTTCGTGGGTGGTGGGGACACTAGACACCAGGGAGATTTTGAGGGGGGTTGTGGATGTGATATTCTGCCCGCGATCGGGCACTGGGGGTTCATATACGTTATGCCCAGCGATCGGGCTGTGGGAGATGTGTGTGAGGGGTGTTCATGTACCTGACTGCCCGCGATCGGGCTGTGGGAGATGTGTGTGGGGTGTTCACGTACCTGGACTGCCCGCGATCGTGCTGTGGGAGATGTGTGGGGGTGTTCATGTACCTGGACTGCCAGCGGGAAGTTGCATTGTGCGCCGTTTCCCGATGGCTGCTGCCTGGCAGGGTGGCCAGAGCAAGTCCTAAGGGATCGGCGACCTACATGTAATGGCATGCAAATGGGGCCATAAATAGATGCAAATGGCCCCCCCTGCGCCTTGCATAAATTATGGCCCCATTTGCATGTCACCTTTTGAATATCGGAAATTTGAGCATGGTGCAATGGTACTTGCACCACCGCAAGTTT
Source organism: Neoceratodus forsteri (assembly GCA_016271365.2). Lineage (NCBI taxonomy): Eukaryota > Metazoa > Chordata > Ceratodontiformes > Ceratodontidae > Neoceratodus > Neoceratodus forsteri. Next base: position 32,196,255 of record JADMNL010000035.1, read on the forward strand.
AATGCTCATCTCTGGCAACTTGTGGTGGCGAAAGTTCCACTGCGCCATGCGCAAGTGCTGTGGCAGGGGAGTGATATTCAAAGGAGTTGTGCAATAGCGCAACTCCTTTGAATATCACCCCGGCCACACCCCTGCGCAACTATTTTGAGCAGCGCAAGGGCTTGCGCCTCAGAATGGCGCAGTTTGAATATCCAGGCCAATGGGTCTGTAATATATAATTATGGTAGGGTTATATTAAAAGGATGTTTTGTAAAACATCATCTATGTTCTCTGTAGCTAGCAATAATTACACAATCTGATTGCTCTATATTTTTCTGTGCTGCTGATCAAGCAAGCTGACAGTGTGGCCCCCAAAAATCCACAGGATGTAGTACAGAAAAGGTTTGAAAAGAAGTATTGAGGAGATTGAAGAAACTAAGGCAAAGTGGGAAGGATAGCTTAGCACCTCTCAGTGGTACTGGTATTTCTGTAGTGTATGACTTACAGAATACTATAGAATTTTCATTTACAGTACACAGTGCTTTATATATGCTATATTTCAAAGCGATTTGCATGCAATGTTTTTAAACAGGATAGCCTAGCTGAGCTGACGCATCTCATTTCCAGTGGAGTTCTGGTTTTGCTTGGCACACCTTGTTGCCTCTCAGCACAGCTGGTACTTTGACTAAGTAGGCAAAGGCAAGGCAAGGTAATTTTTTTTCAGGGCGCCCAATCCCAGAGACTCTGGGCACTGTACAACCAAAAACATCAGAAACAATTAAAACACAATGTATAGAATATAAACATTCAATAAATAAGAACATAAGAAAATGGCCAGCAGAAGAAGAGCTCTTGGTCTAGCAGATCTGCTTGTAATAATGAGTGTCTCCCCCAACTTTTAGTCTGCATCTGCGACCCCCCCCCCCGGAATTCTGGTCTTTCTCCTTACCAGGCCTCCTGACATTCCTTTATGCCTGTCCCAGGCTTTATTGAATGCTCCCACCGACTTTGCATCCACCACCTCTTATGGCAGCTCATTCCATGACATCACCACTCTTTCTGTAAAAAAGTGCTTCCTCATGTCTCTCTTGAATCTACCCCCCCCCCCACCAATTTGAGGTTGTGCCCTCTGGTGGTAGTGGTGGCCCTCCTATTGAACAGGCTCTCACAGTCCACTCTGTTAATTCCCCTCAAGTACTTGAATGTCTCGATCATATCTCCCCTCTACCTACTCTCCTCCAAAGTGTACATCCCCAGGTCCTCCAACCTCTCTGCGTATGTTCTCTCCTGCTGTCCTTTTATCATTTTAGTTGCTCTACTTTGTACCCTTTCCATCATGTTTATGTCTTTTTTCAGGTGTTGGTGCCAGTATCTCACTCCATATTCCAAGTGAGGTTTGACCAGTGTCCTGTACAGTGGCAGGATGATCTCACTCCTCCTACTGCTAATTCCTCTAGCAATACATCCCAACATCCAATTGGTCTTAGCTACTGCCTTTTTGCATTGACTCAAGTGTTTCAGGTAACTAGAAATTATATATACTTAAAATCAAAACACTAAAATGAGGGTCTAAATTTCCAGCAGCATTTTAAGGTGTTATTATGCAAATATTGGAATGAATTACTAGCTGCACACACTGGGGGAAGATATTGCTTGGCAAATGTGCAATAACTGCTTTGTTACTCTAAACTCAGACAATGCATTTTCAGTACCATAAATCCTAAGTGAAGTGTAATAGTTTGAAACTATAAGACTTGTTAATAGTTAATATGATGTACTAGGCGACATGAATTAGTTTTAAGAATTTTGGTGAACACTAACAACTTGAAAAGGAACTGTTGATATTTCAGAGGTAGATTATACCTTCAGGAATTCCCAACTAAATTTAACACAAAAATCATTTTGTTTTAACATCCGCAAATACAATGCATACTCAACAAAAGCAAAGCATTTTACCTGAAAAGAAAGCAAATACTTCATGGACAAATTTCACAATCTTGCCACTTCTGACAAAAATTAATTGAAACATTCACATTGATGGGGGTTCCCTTTTATGAACTGCCAGTCAGTATATGTCAACAATTTGCTTATATGTTAACAAAGGTGTTACTTACTTGACAATCTTATACTAGTTCTTAATTCTTTATTCATTAACTTGTTGTGCACCATGCAATAGATAATGTTATCAGTCAGTATTTCCAGATGCAAATGACTTTCTGTCTTTGATAACCCACTGGGGTCCATCCTTGTTGTTGTTTGACTAGAATCAGTCAGAATTTTTCCACTGTCATCACGCCATGCAAGTTCCAGCGTAGGGTACCATCCAGAAGAACTGCAGGTGAGGCTGACATCATGTCTGTCAAGGCTTTCTACAGTTATGACAGGTTGTGTCCCAATTGCTGCAATGGAAAAAAAAAACTTACTATTCTGAATTTTAAAAAGAGAACATTGAGACTATTTTGATTTTCAACCTCATCATTATCAACAAGCATAACTGACTGCACCTAAAAATGGTTGAGTTCTTTGCATATTTAAACAGCACACATATGCAGCAGAATTTCAACAGTATTTGTATTATCTATTAATAAGGGAGGCAGTATAGCACAGTGGTTTAAGGCTCTGAGCTACAAATCTAGAGACCTGGGTTTGAATCCCACAGCCCCCACTTGCATACTGCGTGACCCTGAGCAAGTCATTTAACTTCCCTGTGTTCCCAGGTTGCACCTGTAAACAAGCTTTCAGCTTAGTGTGCCATTACTGGTTAAACAATTGGAAAGGAAAGATAATTTGGTGGCATTCTTGTGTGACATTTACTAAAAACATACCCAACTCAGCACTAGAATATTTAATATGCAAAATAGTTATGCCAATATTATATGTGATCAATAATAATGTGACAGATGTGTATGAGAGATTGCTCCTGTGAGATTCATAGGATTTATACTGAGCTCAATGGACTTGCGTCCTAAATGCTCATCATCTGTATCTCTAGACTCTAACTTTTTTAAGTGTATGCATCCCTGTTGTTTTTGAAAGCTGCGATTGATTGGCTAGCCACAACCTCCAGTGGTAACCTGTTCCATTCATGTACCACCCTTTGGCTAAACCACAATGTACTACACACTTTTTTCCTGTGTGGTGCTGTTAGCTGTAATGGGTGGGACCTAGTATTGTGTGTATTGTATTGCTTTCTAGTCCAGTGATATCCCAGAGATTGTTGTTATTCCATGCCCTGTGTACCAGGCATATATCCCCCCTTTTTCTCCTTGCCTCCAAGGAGTACATGTTCAGCTTGGACAAGCAGGCCTCATAGTTTTTACCAGACATATCCTGTATTGCCCTGGTAGTGCTCTTTTGTACTCTCTCTAACAGGGCAATGTCTTGCTTTTTAAATGGTGCCCATACCTGGGCACTGTATTCCATAATTGGTCTGACCAGGGATGTATATAATGATAACATGACGGCCCTACTTCTTGTCGATATGTGTCTTAGTATGCAGTTTAGGATTATATTTCCCATTCCTAAAAAGGGTTTCTGGGCATAATATTCTACATGCAAAGTGTTTTATTAATTTGTTTATTTATTGAAATGTTTCAACAGGAAGGCACACTGAACAACAAGTTGCTCATCTCCCTGTTTGACATGGAGGGGGGGGGTACAATTGGATGAAAAATTAGGCATACTGTTTAACATATCCGAGAAATTAAACATTCAATTACATTTGTAACAAGACATACAGTTAAAAAATAACATAAATAATCATACAGTTGCATTTGTGACACAACAAACAGTTAAATATAGCATAGCTGTGGAATATGCACTTAATTACAAGTGGCATATCCGAGGAACATAGTACAGACATTTATTTATTTATTTATAGAAATGTTTCGTCAGAAAGGCACAGTGAGCAACAAGTTGCTCGTCTCTCGGTGTGACCTGGGGGGAAGGGGTACAACTGGAATGAGACATTATACTTTCAAGTTACAGAATCAACATTAACATACAGTTGTAAGGCAGGTGTTTACAAACAGTGTTACAAAAGTGTTGCACATAACGTTGAAAGAGGGGACAATAATAAGTGCTGGGTAAATAAGTAAACAAGTGCTTACATGAAAGAAAAGGGGGAAAAGTGAGGGAGGGTTGAGGTAGGGGAAGGGGAAGAGTCAGGCCCTGGAGACCCCATCAGGATGTGAGAAACCCTGCAAGGGGACTGGGGAGACCAGAGAGAAGGGGAAACAACAATGTCCCAGAGAGACCCCTTTTAGATGGTGGGGGAAACAAGTAGATGAGAGATACAAGCCCCTTGGGAGGCAGGAGAGGGACTTATGGAGAGCATTCAGGGTCCTTTACATTCTGTGAGAGATCAAGGGAGGCCAGTAATAGGGAGCAATTAGGGGAAAGGAGAAGGGGAGAAGGGGTTGGTGTGCACAGGGTAAAATGAAGGTGATGATGGGGGGGTAGGGTTTGTCTAGGGCTTAGAGGAGGGAATTAGGAAGGGACATGGCAGGAGCAACTAGGTGCAAGATAATTATTGAGAGCAGAGCTGATGGAGTAGGCAGAAGATGAGTGACAGATTTGGAGGGGGGATTCCACAGTTTTGGGAGGCAGTAAGAGTAACTGGATTGGAGGATTTGGGTGGATCTGCGTGGGACAATGAGAGTACAGGAGTCGATTTATCTAAGGGAATGGGAGGATGAGAAGTGGGTTATAAAGGAGGGGGTGAGGTAGGAAGGGAGCTCACGCAACCAGTGCATGGAGTTGAATTTAGCACAGTGGGAGAGTCGCGTATTTGTAAGAGAGGGGAAGGATACAGCACGATAAAAATCGCAGTGATGGGTGCGAGGGGGACATCCAGGGCAAAGCAGCAGAAGAAACTGCAGAGGATGTCCAGTCTGGCCAGGGAGGACTTAATTTCAGCAACATAGACCACATCACAGTAGTCAAAAATGGACAGTATCATCTTCTGAACAAGTTCACACTTAGCCGTAGCAGGGATGCAACTATGATTCCTGAACAGGGCACCGAGCTTGGGGCACATTTTTTTCTGGATGGCATCACAATGTCCAGAGAAGTTTAGGTGTTGGTCCAACCAAACACCTAAATAGCTGAAGGAGGATGTGTCCTCAAGTAAAGTCTTCTCAAGGGTGTGAAAAGTGGGCAGGGAAGGAAGCCTAGAGAGTCTCTGCCTTGTGCCAAGGGTCACAGAGACAGTCTTTTGGGTGTTGAGGAAACGTTTATGGTTAGCAAACCAGAGCTGAACCTTGTTGAAGTCTTGCTGTTAGCTGGTTGTAACCTCAACAGAACAGCAGCCAGATGCATACAGGACTGTATAATCTGCATACATATGTATAGCAGAGAATGGGGAGCAAACAGAGAGAAAGTCATTTAAGAAGATGGAGAATAGGAAGGGCCCTAATACTGAGCCCTGGAAGGACGCGATTGCTAATTGGGAGGGGCAGGAAAGTGGCATCCAAGATCTTAAGAAAGGGTTCTGAAAGAACTCCTAAAACTGAAGGTGAAAAAAGCAATGGGGCCTGATGGGATTCACCCCTGAATTCTAAAAGAACTAAGGGGAGAACTAGGAACACCACTAACTGCCCTTTTTAATAAACCATGGGAGGATGATGTGGTACCTGAGGACTGGAGGATGGCAGATGTGATTCCGCTTCACAAAAGTGGGAGCAAGACAGAGGTAGGAAACTACAGACTTGTCAGTTTGACCTCAGTGGTAGGGAAATAATGGAATCACTTCTGAAGGAAAGAATTGTTGAGTACCTAGAGGTCAATGGGGCACAGGACCCAAGGCAGCATTGATTCATAGCAGGAAGGTCATGTCAGATAAATCTAATCGATGTCTTTGACTGGGTGACCAAAGTAGTAGACCAGGGAGGGGCTGTGGACATGGTCTACCTAGACTTTAACAAGGCATTTGACACAGTCCTGCATGAAAGATTAATAAACAAATTAGCCAGCCTGGGAGTGGGTCAAAGGGTGGTAGCCTGGGTAAAACATTGGCTGGACAAAAGGACACAAAGGGTAATAGTAAACGGAGTCAACTCTGAAGAAAGAGGGGTTACTGGTGGGGTAGCACAGGGTTCAGTAGTGGGGCCAGTCCTTTTTAATGTCTTTATAAGTGACATAGCAGAGGGCTAGAAGGAAAAGTATGTCTCTTTGCTGACGACACAAAGATCTGCAACAGGGTTGATACACAAGGTGGGGTGGAAAGGATGAAAAGGGACTTGGCAAGGTTGGAGGAATGGTCACATGTATGGTAGCTTAGATTCAACGCAAAGAAGTGCGAAGTAATGTACCTGGGAAACAAAAACCCAAGGGAAGAATACACAATAGGGGGGTGGTGAGATACTGACAACAACAAGCATTTGTCAATGCCGAATGTTGATTGCGATGGTCCGTTGAGCTCGCTCACTGCCCCTGTGTCACTCACTCATTCTATTTCTCCCAGTGCTGCAGGCTGCTCTTTTGTACTGGGCTCCTGCCTGCATTGGCACATTTTTCTGACCACAAAAAAATCTGCAGGTGTTCTGACAGAGCTCTGTTGAGATGGGTCACTCCGCTTCTCTCACTCGCTCATTCTGTTTCTGCTGGCGCTGCAGGCTGCCCTTTTGTACTGGGCTTCTGCCTCTGTTGGTGCCTTTTTCTGCCTACAAACAAATCTGCAGCAGTCCCGACAGAGCTCAGTTGAGCTTGCTCACTCCCCCTGTCTCACTCACTTATTACGTTTCTGCCGGCACTACAGGCTATCCTTTTGTACTGAGATCCTGCCAGTGTTGCCACCCTTTCCTGCCCACAAAGAAATCTGCAGCAGTCATGATAGAGCTCCATTGAGCTTGCTCACTCACTCTCCCTCTCTCACTCATTCGTTCTGTTTCTCATGGCGCTACAGGCTACCCTTTTGTACTGAGCTCCTGCCTGTGTTGCCGCCCTTTTCTGCCCACAAAGAAATCTGCAGCAGTCATGATAGAGCTCCATTGAGCTCGCTCACTCACTCTTCCTCTCTCACTCATTCGTTCTGTTTCTCCCGCCGCTGCAGGCTGCCCTTTTGTACTGGGCCCCTGCGTGCATTGCTGTCTTTTTCTGGCCACAAAGAAATCCGCAGCAGTACCAACAGAGCTCTGTTGAGCTCACTCACTCCCCCTGCGTCACTCGCTCGTTCTGTATCTCCCGGCGCTGCAGGCTGTCCTTTTGTACTTGGCTCCTGCCTGCATTGTAACCTTTTCCTGCCCACAAAGAAATCTGCAGCAGTCCCAACAGAGCTCAGCTGAGCTCTGTCACTCCCCCCCCCTTTAGTCGCTCAATCCTAATCTGTCCCAAACACTGATTTCCTACATCAACTGCGGTATTCTGCGCTGGAAGCGTGGAAACACATTTTGGCCAGGATGTGAAAAATGACAGCTGTACTGTTCATAAGGAGGTGTGAACAAATGCCAGTGTTGAAAATCAGGTGTGAAAATATTACTAATTTGCAAACTTACAAGCGTGCGTGCAACCTGCACAACACACGCTCATAACACAGTCATTTTATGGAGTTTCATCACAAAATTTTCAACATAGGCATTTTAGAACCTCTGCTCATGAACAGTGTCAGTGTGATTTTCTTAATATGTCCCGAACCCTGATTTCCCACAGCGACCGGGCTATTGTGCGCCGGAAGAGCAGAAATGCATTTAGACCAGGATGTGAAAAATGACAGCTGCACTGTTCATACGGAGGTGTGGCAAAATGGCAATGCTGATAATCTGGAGTAAAAATATTACAAATTCGCGAAGTTATGAGCATGCATGGAAACTGTGCAACGCACGCTCGTACCAGACTCATTTTATGGACCTTCATCACCAAATTTTCAACATAGCCATTTTAGGGCCTCTGCTAATGAACAGCATCACTGTCATTTTCATAATGTGCCCTGAACACAGATTTCCCACAGCGACCACGCTATTCTGCACCGGAAGTGTGAAAATACATTTCAGACAGGATGTGAAAAATGACAGCTGTACTGTTCAGAAGGAGGTGTGGAAAAATACCAATGTTAAAAATCTGGCATGAAAATATTGCAAATTCGCGAAGGTACGAGCATGCGTAGCAACTGTGCAACACACGCTCGTAAAACAGTCATTTTTTTTTAATTTTTACACCAAATTTGCAACATAGGCTTTTTGAGAGCCCACCTCATGAACACTGGCACTGTCATTTCGTTAATCAGTCCTGAAAGGTGATTCCGCGCAGTGACCACAAAATCACCTTTCAGAACAGATTAACGCCATGACAGTGCCAGAATTCATGAGGAGGGGTCCCAAAAACCCCATGTTGAAAATTTGGTGCCAAAATTCCAAAAAATGCCCAAGATATGCATCAGAGTTGAAAAAACTCTATTTATTCCATTATACAACACGGCATTTCCTCAGTTAGAGTGGTGGGCTTTGAAGAGTGCAGGCCGTGTTCTTCCACGAAGATCGTCACACCATGCTCTGGAGGTAAGTATGGGGTGAGGGTGTGGGGAGGCAGGGTGCCCAGTGGGTGGGTGCGGGTTGTGGGAGGGGCAGGGAGATGGCAAGGGACCTTTTTTACAGGAAAAAAAAAACATTGGGACAGTTTTTATTTTGCAGGGCACGTGGCACACTGGGGTGGGCTTCAGTGTGCCAATGGAGTCTTTCTTTTAGGGGCAGCTGTAGCTGGCGAGGATTGAGCACCCTCGTTGGCACACAACAAAGGAGGGGTGACATTATACCCGACGAGATGGGCACCCGTCAACAGACAACAAAAAGCGAGGGGTACATAATGTTGACGAGGAGGGCCTCCGCCAGCAACATAAACATTGGGGCACTGCAGCTGACAGGGATTGGGGCCCCATCGGCAAATAAACTCAGTTGGGGCACATACTGCCGAGAGGGATTGGGCACCCCTCGGAAGGGTTAATATTGTTTGTGAACATGGCGGCAAGCCGCTGCCATGATCACAAACAAAATCAGGGTTTCAAGATCCCGCCCTGCAATGACGGGTCACTCCATCGTTGCAGCGAATGGCTGACGCTGCAATAACGCGCCCCATTGCAGCGCAATTTTTACAAGGTTGAGGCACGCTGGCTGAACTAGTGTCAGCAGCATCATGCCACGGCATTGGGGGCAGCAGGCCAAGCCTTTAAAGGCTGTGGGGGCATTAGCCACAACAGTGCTGCGCCTTCACAACCTACTTTTGGAGAAAGCTGCCTCAATGTTTCTTGTGCATGCGTGCAATCAACATAACAATGGAAAGTGACCTGGGGGTATTTATAGCAGATGACTTAAAGGTGGGCAAGCAATGTGAGAAGACAGTAAGGAGGGGTGGGGGGGATTCTGGGATGCATAGGGAGAGGCATCACCAGTAGAAAACAGGAAGTTGTTATCCCTCTGTACATGGGGCATATGTTCTATGTTCAATGTTCAGTACAGACAGTTGGTAAGATGACATCTGGAGTACTGCGTGCAGTTCTGTAGACCCCATCTTCGCAAAGACATACACAGAGTGGAGGCTGTCCAGCAGAGGGCAACCAAAATAGTGCAGGGTCTGCACCAGAAGACATATGAAGAAAGTATAAAGGAGCTTAATATGTATAGCCTCAAGGAAAGGAAGGAGAGGGGGAACATGATAGAAACTTTCAAGTACCTCAAGGGAATCTACAAAGTCCAAGAGGGTAGCATCTTTCAGAAAAAGAGATGTGCAAGAACAAGGGGGCACAATTTGAAGATAGAGGGGGGACAGCTCAGAGGTAATGTGAGGAAGTATTTCTTCATGGAGAGGGTTGAAGATCCATGGAACAGCCTTCCTGAGGAGGTTGTAGAGCCAAAAACTGTGGGGGAATTCAAGAATGCATGGGACAGACATAAGGTAATTCTTGTGGGGGGGTAGGAGGAAGTAGGCTGTTGGTTAACTAGGATCTGCAGCTCATCCATTAGGTAGAGAAATGGGCAGACTAGGTGGGCAAGCAGTCCTTATCTGCCATCAAATTCTACGTTTCTATGTTTCTATGTTAACTGACTGGGTTCTACCAATAAGGTAGGGCTTGAACCAGTTTGTGGCGGAGGGAGATAGGCCAGCTGCTGGGTGTGAGTTGAGGAGAAGGGAGTGAGAGACAGTGTTGAAGGTCTTGGCCAGGTTGACAAAAATGGCAGAGGTAATTTGTCCATTGTCCATCCCAGTTAGGATGGAGTCTGTGAGCCATAGGAGAGAGGTGGTGATTGAGTGATTTTCCTGAAACAAGACTGGAAAGGGGTGAAAAAGGAGGTGTCAGATAGAAAAGATGTGAGTTGGGAGAGGACAATGTATTCTTGAAGCTTGGTAGGGGTAGGGAGGACAGAAATGGGGTGATAGTTGCCAGGAGATGAGGGGTCAACCCCTTTGGGTAGAGGGAGGACCACAACATGTTTTCAAGAAGAGGGGACAGCCGGCCCGGTGGCGCTGAGGGTTGAGGCTCTGGTCGCCACACCTTGCGCCACGCCAGCGATCCGTGTTCAGGAACGGGCATGGGTTGCCGTGGGTCAGCGGGGAGGAGATGGATTGAGCGTCCAAGGGACTGCTCTCCATCTCCGGGTAGGGGGGATTTGGGTGGCCGAGGCTTGCCTGACCCCTAGCAGAGGCAGGGGATCAACAACACGTAGCTCCAAACTATGGGGGCGGACGTGGCAGACGCTGAGTGGAGCACCACGGGCGTGGCGGCACCCAGCCGCCATGCCATTGCATGCCATGACCCGCCGGAGGAAAACACAGAAAAAACGAGCCCCGTGGCACGGGGTTGTTCCTCTGCACGCCATCCTTGGAAGGGCACCTCTCTGGCATGGATCCGTTGGGGTGGGTTGAGTCGCTCCCCACCACCCTGCCATGATGTTCCGGGGATGGCGCTGCGGGAGAACAGCGGAGGGCGGGGGTTGTAGCCAGTGCTCTGGAGGAGAGAAAATAATATCCTAAAAAAAAATAGAAGAGGGGACAGAGGCAGTAGAGAATGAAAGATTTAGGATTATTGAGAGGGGGTAGGCAATGGCCATAGTGGACAGAGAGAGGAGTTTTGGGTCAAGGCCACCAGGGGTGGCACTTTAGAAGGGTTGATGGTGAAGAGTGCATGTAGGGCATCGTTTGGGGTTACAGTAGTGAAAGAGAAGGGAAGGTGGGAAAGTGGTGGAGGGGGCACACCAGTAGAGGGTAGGAGGGGAATGGGTAGGAGGGGTGGGATTTCAGTAACCCAGTAGAGCAGGAGGTACAGTAGGAGTTCAATTCTGCAGCTACAGCTGGTGGGTCAGACACTAGTGAACGATTTACTTTAAGTACCGGGGGAGGTGGGCGAGATGAAGGGGTAAATAGGGTGTGCACCACCTTCCAGAACTTTGAAGGGAAATTTATGTTGTTGATGAAGGCAGATTTGAAATATCCGTACTTTGCTAACCTTGTAGCCCTGGTGGAAGTGTTTCTGAGCATGCAGAAGTTTGCAAGGTCACTAGGATTCTGGGTAGCTTTATGATGCTTCCAGGCTTGATCTGTAGCCCTGAGACAGGCCAGAAGTCCAGGGGTTATCCAAGGTAAGTGGTTACCTCTGGCTCTGGTTTGTTTGAGTGGGGCAAAGGCATTCCAGTTTATAAGAAAGATTTCTTTGAAGTAGGCAAGGGCCTTATCAACTGAGGGGAAGGAGGTTGTGGGGGGACCAGTCAGAAGTGGTAAGGTTACTCAAGAGAGGTTTGACATCAAGAGACTTGAAAGAGCGCAGTTGTATGGTTTTGTATGGTGATTTAGTTCTGTGGACTTTCCTAACTATGAATATTGTGTTATAGTCACTGAAAGCATTGGGGAGGATGCCAGAGGTGATGACGCGGTGGGGGTGGGAGGTAAGGGCCCAGTCGAGTAGGGAGTGTTGTTGTGTGTTGTGGTTTGGTCGGGTAAGTTCAGAGATCAGTTGGGAGAGGTTTAGGGCTCCAATTTCATTTTTGGTTTTGGTAGTTTTAGGTGACAACCAATTTATATTGAAATTGTCTAAGATGAGTAATTCCCCAGAGCAAGCAAAGGAAGTCATGGAGGTTAGGAGGTCTAGCATGACCGAAGGATGAACATTTGGGTGGCAGTGTATACTAGCTATGAAGATTGGGAGCATGAAGGGGAGGGTCACATGGATAGCTAGGGCATCATGGTTCTTAGGATTTGAGTATGAGTAGATGATAGGATATTGGGTGGATGCTAGGACATAAATGGCCACACCACCACCCCTGCCAGCATGGTCTTGCCTTAGCAGTGAGTAGCCAGGAATGGAGACTTAGCGGTCAGGGATACTGCTCTTTAGCCAAGTTTCTAAGAAGATTAGAATGTCTGGTTTTAGAGTGCACACCATAGTCTGAATCTGGTCTATTTTTTGCAACAAGCTGCGGGTGTTTAGATGCAGGATCTTTAAGCCATTTGGGAGGGCTGAGAGAAGAGAGCCAAGGCAGGTAGTAGAGAAGGAGGCAACAGAGGAGCAGGGGGCAATAGGGCCTGGGTTGGGGTGGATATCCCCGGTGGAGAGCAAGAGGAGGGCGAGTATAAGAAAGTGGAGCTTAAGTGATTTTGAAGGGGCTGGCAAGGAGGTTTGGAGTTTTGAGTAAAAGGGAGTGGATGAGTGAATAACAAAAAGGTGGAGGACTGCAGAGAAAGTGGACAGTGTTATCAAAGCCACATGAGGAATAGTGGTAGAGTGAGACCATATTTCAAATGGCAGGGAGGGATTGATAGCATGGATGTGGGTAGGGTACTGGAGATAGGAAATGATGAGGTTGGAATTGTTATTAGGAAAAGGTGAATAGACAGCAAGTGGAGGTAGTAGAGAGGGATATGAGCAGAGCAAGGGGGGAGAGAGGACAGTAGGGGATCCATTGTTCATAAGGCATAGCAATTAGTGAATAATTGATCTAGGAAGGCAAAAAGTTTGTAAGCAGGGGGTGCAGAAGAGGGGGCTGGTCAGATGGAGGTGGGAGCTGTAATTTAGGAAGGTATCTATATGAACAACAGCCAGGGACATCTTAGATAAAGATTATGTCCCTCTAGTGGCAGTAAAGTATAACTTGCTAATGGGAAAATGGACAAAAAAAAAAAAGATGATAAAGCAGGCTGTCCTGTAGATATGATTCAAAATAATTAAACCAGGTAAATCAGATATTAAACAGGCTGAGGAGGTTCACAGAACCAGAAGAAGAACCCAAGTAAAAAGTCGCTAAGTTCTGAATGGGCTGAAAGAAAAAGAGGGCTGTAGGGTCTGTGCCATCCGGGTTCAGTGTACCTTCTTTTGTGAGTGGAAAAGATGACAGGAGCTCCAAGCGGCACAGGGTGTGATTCCAATGCTGGAAGTAGGAAGGGAGCTTGGAGTTAAAATACTGGGAGAAGGGGGCTGGTGGATGATCAAAAAGTATAGAAATCAGATAAATTTAATGTAGCCTTGGAGCAAACTGCTTGCAGGAATGGATCACAGTTAAGAGACAGATTATTTAGCAATTATTGAGTGAATGAGGTGTAGTGAGGTTACTTCAAGGAGTGTAGAGGGGTAGACAGGGGAAACCAGCTGGGGGAAAGAGAGAATAAAGATGGAGGGAACATTACTAGAGCAAAGTGAGCAAAAATCAGTTGCAAGCGGCAAGTTAACACAGGCCTAGTGCAATCTGGGAGCACTTCAGACAGTACAAAAAGTGCAAGTTATTAGCTCAAGTGAACAAAATTCCTTTGTTTAAGTGCAGTGGGGTAGAGAGGTGGTAGTAGAGAGGTGGGGTAAGTGATAGGGTAGGGAAGGGAAGGACAGGTCATACCTGGAACTGGCCCCTTCAGAGTGTGGAGATTACTGCCAATGGCAGAATGAGGCAAGGACTTAGAAAAGGGGCAGGAGTAGGCAAGGACAAGTTGGGTAGTGATAGTAGAGGGGATGGTAAAAAGAAGGAGAAGGAAGGAAGGGAGAAACTTGCCTAAGACTAGGCCTCTTCAGGATGCTGAGAACCCTGCCAGAGAGCAAAGTCAGGTGATGACAAGTTAGGTAGAAAGGATGGAGGGGAAAGGGGAGGGAAGGAAGAGCCATTTCCCAGTGCTGGACCCCTTCAGGATGCTGATAACCCTGCCAGGGGGCAGAACTAGGTGAGGACAAGTTGGGAAGAGAGAGAAAAGAAAGGATGAAGGGACAGAAGGGAGGGGTTCAACTATGGAAGTCTGTTATGACCAAGGCCACTGTTTTTCGGTTTTTACCAGAAAATCCGGTAAAATTCTGGAATTAGGGCTGCCTGAAGACCGGTAAAAACAAAGATTTCATGGAATCTGGCATTTTATATCAGATCAGTAAATTTACAAAACTTGTATTTTTCTTTTAATTCCTTCCTGTACTATTTTCAATTTGCTTTATTTAATGCTCTGTATATTAAGCCTTCTTTAATTCTGATTATTTATGCACATACTAATAATAATAATAATAATCTTTATTTATAGAGCACCTTTCAATTATCAAGGCGCTGAACAATAAGAACAAATTAAAACCACAAAATCCACATTTTAAGACAAATAAATACAGAGCTAAAAATCAATTTGGGTGAGCTTGAGTATCTTACATTGACCAGCGTTTTCGGAATTTCTCAGAGGAACCTCTAAAATGTTTCAGTTGTTTATATTTCAAACATTTAGATCTATCACGAGAAGAACTTGCGCAGCTTAGCACGACCAATTTAAGTAATTTGTTAGACTACTTTTGCAACTTTGTTTCTGAATATCCATAACCAGCATACAAAGGGAGTATTCTGCATTCAAAGCAAAGCTTAAGTCTGCAGTTGAGTCACATCCACAAGAATATTCACGACTACCACAAGAGAGACCGGCCCAGGTTGCTCACATCCTTGATCTAATAGAAATGATACTGGCTATGAGTGTGTCTACAGTTAAATATGAGAGCGTATTCTCCATTCAGAATCTAATAAAAATAAGAACAAGTTTGGCTGATGACCCACTCCAGTCACTTCTACATATAGCAGTTGAAGGTCCGGCATTAGACAGCTCTGATTCGGATCAAGCCATCAACCACTGGCTATTATCTAGTCCTGGCAAACATCACATTCATGGTCATGCTAGTTCAACTACTGGTTCTGGTGATTCACATGAAAATGTCCCTGATGCTGTCACTAGTGTTGATGAAGATGACGGTGACAGTGAATCTGATGCTCCGGCTGGAGCATGCTAAGGCCTCCTACTAAAACTGTTCCTGATGCTGAAGCTGGATTGCCTGCGGCATCATGTTCTCACTGACTGTGCTGAGTTCGCTGCATGATGTTCTCACTGACTGTGCTGCACTGCTGCAGTACTGTCTGCTGCATGATGTTCTCACTGACTGTGCTGCAATGCTGCATGATGTTCGCACCGACTGTGCTGCACTGCTGCTGGTGTCATGTGATAATTCTGTCAGAATCTTCTCCATCCTGACAATAAAAATAAAAAAAGTCAATTTATTCTCCTTACTATCTATTACAACACTAAATAACTGATACTACAAATAAATCCATTTAGGTTTTCTCTTTCTGTATTTTTTATACTTTCCATTAAAAATATGCCATTTTATACCAGGACTACCAAACTCAAGCACCAGGACAACTACTTTTTTACTAAAAGAATGATAGCAGAATCCAGGAAAAACCTGGAAATTAGAATGACAATCACCGGTGCAATTCTGGAATCTGAGGTCTTGAAAATGGCATTTCATTATTTTAAACACCGTTATTTTAAAATCAGTGGCCTTGGTTATGACTGTTGGGGAGATGGCTGTAAACATTCAATAACACTTGTTGTTGCCATGATATTAGTTAACAGTGGGGATGATTATGCAGCCTTTTCTAATGATATACATGGGTTTGCATTATCTGAGAAAGTAGAACACAGTAAAAAGGCCAGGCAGCTCATGTTGAAATATATATCGTCAAGTTGATTACTAGCCCAAAAGTAGTGTTAACAAAGTTATGCTATGCTGTGCTACCTGGAGGTCTGTATAGCAGAGAGGGTACAGGATCCCTCCTATTTTTTTTTTATCATATCATATTTTTTTGCCCCCTAGCAGCCACTGACCTGCCTTATTCCAGCCACCCCTCCAGCTCCACCTCTGACCCTGAAGTTGCTCACCCAGCTGGCATATGCAACTCTGCCTTTGAGAGAGGCACCCCCTATTGCCTCCATGCCAGACGAGGAACCATTATCGGTACGTGCCATCCAGGCATCTTCGGCCAGTGGAGTGTGGCCATCAAGCTACCACGGTCTGTGCTGCTCTGTTTTTCCATTTTTCTGGCCCCAGGAGTGCGAGCGTGCAATGACATCTGGACACGTACGTGCCAATGTCTGCCACACTCCATATTGCTATGCCAACTCTAACAGTGCCCCCGGTCATCACCAGGGGCCACTGCAGAGTGATGGCTCCCTGGATCCCTCCATGGGGATAGGAGAGCAGTCCACCAGATGCTCAATCCTTATCCCCCCCCCCGTCGACCCCTGATGACTCAGGCTCACGTCTGAACCCAGGTCACCAGTGTGGCGCGAGGTGTGGCATCCAGCGCCTCAACCCTCAGCGCCACTGGGCCGGTGCAGGATCCCTCCTATTAACTGCTACATTTTTACATGGAATACTTTTTTCATCCATTTATGAAGCAGTGGGTTGGACATAATGGACTTTGGGTCATTTCTAACCTTTAATAACAATATTACTATGTTATTTTATTCCCAGAACAATGTATTCCCATTGCTCAGCAGAATATCAATAACATCATATACTCTTGTCACATGCCTTAAATACTGAAGAAGGCAACAGTATTTCCCAACTAACAGGAAATTCCTTTCTGCTTTCCCTTGGACATTTTCTGCCTTTCAGTCAATACCAAGTAGGCTGAAATCCCCAATAAGAACTGCAGGTCCCATAATCCCCATCCTTTAATTTCATTTGTCATCTCTAAATCATGCTCCTCTGGACTACACAGAGGTCTGTAACCTATGCCCTGAAGTATCGTTTTATCTTCCATGAATCATATTTCCAGACAAAAAATGTATCCCTCCTCACTCCCTCTTTCTTATTTTCTTTTCATTCCTTTCCTTAACATAGAAAAAAAATGCTGTCCCTTCTGAAGGGACTATACCACTCTTCTTCTGAATCCTTTACTAGGTATTTGTGAGTCCTACTACAATGTAACATGTTTCAATAAGCTCATCCTGCAACTGATGCATCTTGCACATTACACTCTTCTAGCTTCCTTTTTAACCACTGGACCTGAGTTGGGCATAGGAATTCTACCACAACTACACCTATGCCCCCCTCTTCTAGTTCAGTCTCCCATACAACTATCAAGTGTGTCTCCC
Source organism: Neoceratodus forsteri (assembly GCA_016271365.2). Classification (NCBI taxonomy): domain Eukaryota; kingdom Metazoa; phylum Chordata; order Ceratodontiformes; family Ceratodontidae; genus Neoceratodus; species Neoceratodus forsteri. Next base: position 32,213,595 of record JADMNL010000035.1, read on the forward strand.
CCATACCCTTTCTGGCCCAGGTGAAAGCTTTTCACAGCATACAGGCTTCTCCTATCCTAGAATACCTTTGAGTGTGTGAAGAATCTAAATCTTTACTCACTGCTCCAAACTCTTAGTTGTTTATTCAACATCCTACTCTCCTATTGCTTTACTGGCCTTGTATGTGGTATTGGTTATATGTTAGAAAATGCTATATTAAAGGTCCTGCATGTATGCCTCACACATATTTCTCTAAATCTAAGTTGCAGGGCTTTTGCCTGCCTATGTCTTTAGTGTCAAGATGCACCATAATGATCAGTTCCTCTTCCACCTGCTGCATAACCCTGTCTGAAAATATGGCTACTACCATGACTACTATATATCCCTGCTGTGATGGGTGAAACCAGTGCACCACTTACATAGAAACATAGATTGTCTCAGTAGAACAAGACCCACAGGTCTATCCATTTTGCACAATTTTCAGCCCAGCTCCATGATTGACCTAACGGTGGGCTGGTTATAGATGTCCAAAAGCCCTGGGTCTGATCATGACCCCTACCTTACTATCCCTTCTTCTCTTCTACATGTGGGTCCACCATTCCCTCATATCTGTCCCTCCAAGTTTAAATCCTGCCACTGGTTTGGGTTCAATGGCCACTCTGGGTAGTCTGTTCCATTTGTCTACCACCAACTTCATGATGAAGAACCTCCTCACATGTTACCTGAATCTATCCACACCAGTCATCATTCATGTTCCCTAGCCAGTGTGCCATCATTACTTGTGAACAAGTCCTTACAATCAACTCTGTTGACTCCTCACAAGAACTGTACATCTCGCAAGAACTTGCATATCTCAGTCATATTTATTTATTTATGAGTTTCATCAGGAAGACATACAGAGCACATTACTAGTTTCCAGATGCATCCTAGGGGAAGGAGAAATGGGTAGGTACAGCAGAGGATACAGGGTAGCAATAGGCAAAAATACAATACAATAGAATAGGATACAATGAGAATAAACAATGCAGTCATACAAGCAGAGGATACAGCATTTACAGTGATACATAGTCCAATTACATTGACAATAGCAGTTAGGTAGAAATAGTGCTTCAAAAGCAGGGTAATAATATGCAAAAACACAATAAAGTAGGAAGGGTGCAGTGAAGTTAACAATGCAGAAGTGATTTAAGCAGCGCTTAACATTGTCTACTAGCAGTTGTAAGATAAGTGCCTGAGATGACAGGTCATAGGTAGGCTTTCCAGGGCAAAGCAAGGCAGGGGGAACCTGCGTGGGGTTAGCGAGGGAAAGAAGAGTATAATGTGGGTGAGAAATTGTAAGGGGAAGTATAGTAAGGGAGGTGTAGGGTGAGTTAGATACAGTTGCAGATGGGGGAAGTGAAGGAGCTGAGGAATTAGGAAAGGGTGTGGGGCAAGGGGGCATTTCAAATGGCAGCATGGAGTGAGTTCCAGGGCTTGGGGAAGTGGTGGGAGAAGGATACTTGGCCAGCTGATGAGGACCTGTAGGGCATGGCAAAGGTGCAAGCATCGCTACTCCTGGGGAAGTAAGAGGAAGACAGGGAGAGAGAGAGGATGATAGATAAGAAGGGAGTGCTCCAAATAAGACCTTGTCAAGAAAGTTGGCACAATGAGTTAGGCGATGATCAATGAGGGAGGGGAGAGACACAGATTGATATAAGGAGCAATGGTGAGTGCGTGGAGAGCAGTTAAGGCGGCAGGAGTGGAAGTGGGAGAGGCTTTTGCCTTTGGATGGGCTCAATGCAAGGAACTCCCTGAGAGTAGTGGCAGGGGATATGGGGAAAAAAGAGAAGGGAGGAGCAGGATGCTTAGTGTGCAGAGAAGGCGGGGTGGTGGTGAAGGGGGTAGAGAGGAGAGGAGGGGGGGAGGAGGCATCCAGTCTATACATGTTAACGTCTGCCACTCTTTCTTCACACAACCTCCCATGCTACCCCTGGATAATCTTTGTGGACAACCTTTGGATGGTCTCTGTGTAGTCCCTGTTTTTCTTGAGGTGTGGATATCAGAACTGCACACAATATTCCAAGTGTGGAGAATCGTGAGAGGGCAGTATCACTTACTTACTTCTACTGTCAAACCCCCTTTCTATGAATCTCAACATACAGTTTGACTTCCTGCAGGCTTTGTTATACTGATCTGTGAACCTGGGCTATCACTTATGATGACCCCCGGGACTCTTTCTTCAGTTGTCTACACCACTCTTACTCCTACATCCAGTAGTCCATTTTATCATTTTTTCAACGGATGTGTATCACACTGCATTTTTATTTGTTGAACTTTAGCCACTATAATCTGGACCACTTTTCTGATTTTTCCAGGTCCATTTTCATTTCTCTAATTCCTTTTTCAATGTCCACTCTGTGACAGATCTTAGTGTCATCAGCAAAGAGGTATGCAGCACCTTATTTTGGATTTTCTATTATACATAGCAAATGAAGCTATTAAGGAGCACTGATCTCAGAGCTGATCATTTTTACTAACTTTCTGTATAGAATAGAATTAAAGGCCTTGCTAAGATCGAGGTAAAGTATAGCTTCTGCTTGGCTCCTGTGCACCATCTTTGTGACCAAATCAAGGGAGTCGATCAGGTTAGTTTGGCAAAATCTCCCTGCTACAAACTCATGTTGACTCCTGTCCTGCAACTGATATACCTCACAGAATTCCACTGTATGTTTCTTAATCATGCTTTCCAGCAGTTTGCCTACAATCAAGGTTAGATTGACCAGTCTGTAATTTCCCCAGTCATACCTATCAACGTTCTTGTGAAGCAACATCACACTGGCCACCCTTCAGTTTGCTACAACCACCCCTATATCCAGGGAATAATTAAACAGATTTGTCAACTGCACTGCCAGTGTCTGACCCACCTCCTTCAGCAATTTAGGGTTCAACACATCAGAACCAAGTGCCTTGTCCCCCTTCAAGGTTTTGAGACTTCTGAGCACCCTTTCTTCTGAGACTGGTCCTTAATCTATGGCCCAATCCCCATCTTATGGGGTAAACAGATCACACTGCTGACTTGCTGAAGAGCTCCTCCCTCTCGTCCCTTCCACTTCCTGCATAACCCCAGAGAGATACAGTACAGAAATGCAAAGATTAGTTACTCAAGTGATTGAGCAAGCAACATGGTTCCAGTGCACTAGTTCCCCTTGTTTGCATGCTTTAATGCTTCTGTGGTTCAACAAAATCCAATGAACAGAGAAGCAGGCCTGATCCCCTATTTCTGAAGAAGTGGCAGGGAGGACAGCATGGGACTGGGTTCGAGTAAAGCCACTATGGGAGACATTCTAGTACTCATAAGTAAAGAGGAAGCCTCTACCTCCACTAATAACTGGGAAGCCCAGAGACATAAGCTATGTTATCTTTAAACACGGACACTATTATTGCTGTTAGAACCAATGAGACATTGAAATATATATACAAGAGCAGGTCACATAAATAAATTATCATGATCCTGATAAATATCATGCAGGCATGTTCCCTCCCTGTGAGTTGAAAGGGGCTCTGCTACAGTATATACAGTAGGGTCAACAAAGACAGGCACACTGGAACCCACAGACAGCATCTAATAGTCCCTGTGTCAATGACAAATTAAGTAAAGTGATTAGCACATGCACTTCCACTTGCTAGGCATTTAGGACTAGATAAAACCTTGGTGCAGATACTTCATTGGTTTGCTTTGTTAAGAGTGCATAACAAGGTTATAGATTGTTGTGGCTCATACTCCAGATGTCAAATGGTTGCCCATCAAAATACAAAGAATGCTGCATTGATTCTGATGCTAATAGAGGACACCCTCTTTTGAAAAAAATGGGGTAGACATGGTAGAGCCCCTGTTGAAAAGTACAAGTGGTCATCAATATATTCTATTATCCTTAATTATACACTTACTGTAGATACCAAAAAGCTGTTTCCCTCTGTTCTGTCATGACAAAGGTAGAAACTAAGCAACTGCTGAAATTGCATTCCTAGGTTGGGTTTCCCAAAGACATTCAAATAGACCATGGTACAAATTTTATGCCGTTCCTCATCCAAGAGATGTTTTCCACATTAAGGGGTAAGACCTTTAGAACCTCTATGTATCCTCAACAAACTTGACAGCCTGGTGAAATGGTTTATCAAAGTCCTTAAAAGCATGTGGTGAGCTTATAGATGAAGCAGTAAAAACTAGAACTTTTGTCATGATTTACTATTTGCGGTTCAAGAAGTACCTCATGCATTCTTGGTATTCTCACCCTTAGAATTACATAATACATTAGATATCGGAGGAACAAGCATTCAACTCATCAAACATGTATAACGATCCCCTCCTACCAGTAGGTATTAACCAATCCCAGTGAAGCAAATGGCTTTCAATTTAAATTATGACCCACAATTTCCCAGATGAAGTGGTGTGGGTCCTGACACATTGAATTTCATTTGTGCAGATTAATAAAAAGAAGCTGTTGCTAGCCTTGCTTGTAGAGCAGAAAGCAGCTAACTAAAAGAAGCTACATTTTCTTTATTAATTTAACACTTATATCTCAGCAGGAGTCAGTGTCTGTTGAGATTAAGCAAACATACTTTGTTAGAAGTAGAAGGGGTGTTATTTAGGGTTAAAAAGAAAGAAAAGAAAGAAAGTCAGTGTGTGTTCTATGCTGGGAAGGGTACTGTATCAGTTTACTTTGTTAAACCAGTAGGAGGACAGAGAGCTTAATTGGGGGTGTGGCTTAGACACTATAAAAGCAGGTGATTTAAATTACAACTTCCTGTTGCTAGCCTTGCTTGTAGAGCAGAAAGCAGCTAACCAAAAGAAGCTACATTTTCTTATTAATTTAACACATATATCTCTGCAGGAGTCAGTGTCTGTTGAGATTAAGCAAACAGATACTTTGTTAGAAGTAGAAGGGGTATTATTTAGGGTTAAAAAAAGAAAGAAAAGAAAGAAAGTCAGTGTGTGTTCTGTGCTGGAAAGGGTCCTGTATCAGTTTACTTTGCTAAACCAGTAGGAGGAGAGAGTGCTTAATTGGAGGTGTAGCTTAGACACTATAAAAGCAGATGATTCAAATTACAACTTCCTGTTGCTAGCCTTGCTTGTAGAGCAGAAAGCAGCTAACTAAAAGAAGCTACATTTTCTTGTTAATTTAACACATATATCTCAGCAGGAGTCAGTGTTTGTTGAGATTAAGCAAACAGATACTTTGTTAGAAGTAGAAGGGGTGTTATTTAGGGTTAAAAAAAGAAAGAAAAGAAAGAAAGTCAGTGTGTGTTCTGTGCTGGAAAGGGTACTGTATCAGTTTACTTTGCTAAACCAATAGGAGGAGAGAGTGCTTAATTGAAGGTGTGGCTTAGATACTATAAAAGCAGGTGATTCATATTACAACTTCCTGTTGCTAGCCTTTTTTCTTACTAATTGCCTTCCATCCACCCACCCAAAGCCAATTCTACTTTTATAGCCACTGGATTTGACTGTCAACAGGAACTTCCTGTTAGGCAGTAGGAAGGGAAGGATCATAGAGAAACATTGGTTTTGTCAACCCTAAAGGAAAAAAGTAGCTCACTCTCCCCCCCCCCTAGCTGCTGGTGGTCTGACACTGAGCAAGGAAGAAGGAGGCTACTGAAGAATATAGATAGTTGCTGTCCCAGAACAGGAAGGGTGAGAGTTGTAAGGAGAAGAGAGAGTAAGCATACAGAAAAACAGGAGAGGGGACACAAAATAAGATATGATAGGAGTGGTGCAGTGCAATGACCATGGGGCGGCCGTGTTCCGGGAGACATTCTGGAGGCTGCGATGCTGCCCTATTGGCAGACACCTCTCTGGTCTGAGGGAGGAGGTTGCCCATCTCCAGGCTGACCTGGCTAGGATTCGTGAAACCTACTCCCCCCACCCAGGGACCACCAGGGCCAATGCCACTACCTCAGAGGTTGCCAAGAAAGAGGAGAGGCTGGATCAGGGTGGGCTCAGGGAGGGAGAGGGTGGTGGAACAGTGTTGCATCCCTCCAGCTGTACCTCTCCACAATTCATTCCCTCTTCTGGTGGATAGTGGTTCCTCTATGGAGGCACCTGCAGTGGAGGCCAAGGAGGATGCTGGGAACCTTCACAAAGGAGACCCACAGGAGGGTGGCATGAGACCCTACAGGGGAAGGAAACAACTCCTGGTGGGGGACTCAATCATTAGGGGGGTAGAAATGGGGAGGAAGGGGAGAGGGAGGTAAGGTGCCTGCCTGGCACCACGGCTTGGAGGGACAGGAAGCGAATCCTCAGGATCCTGGGTGCAGCTGCATGAGGGAGGGAGCTGGATGTTGTTGTCCACCTAGGGACAAATGATCTGGCTAGGAATGGGATCAGAGCAGTTCAAGAGGAGTTTGTAGAGTTGGGGAGGTACCTTAGACAAGTAGCGCATACAGTAACCTTCTCAGAGGTGTTGCCTGTTTATGGCAAGGGTGATGCTAGGGTACTCCTCACCAGGGAATTCAATGAATGGTTGAAAAACTGGTGTGGAGCTCAGGGGTTTGGCTTCATTGGGGACTGGGGAGCCACCTGGAGGGATGCAGACCTATACTGGTGCAATGGTCTGCATCTGTCCAGGGGTGGGACCAGGATCCTAGGTGAGTGGTTTAAATGCTTCATTGGCAAGCATTTAAACTAGCCAAGGGGGGGAGAGGCACTGAAAAGGAGCAGAGAAATCCCAGCCTCCCCTCCCAAAACACAGTAATTAGTGAGGTAAACACCAAGGTAGAGAAGTCATTAGGAAGCAGGACAGAGGTAAATGTAAAAAAAGGCAAAGGCAGTAAGGACAGAAATGGGGCTAAAAGGGGTAAGGCCATCAAAAAGTGGAGGGTGATGAGTACCGATGCCCGTAGTCTGTGTAACAAGCTCCCTGAACTAGTGGCCTTGATGGAAGAGGGTTGCCAGGATATTGTGGCAGTAACAGAAACATGGTACACAGAGAACCATGACTGAGATGTCAACATACCAGGACACAAAATCTACAGGAGGGACAGGGAGGGTAAAAGAGGAGGAGGAGTAGCTCTCTATGTAAAGGAAGGGATCAAAGCAACAGAACTAAAGAATAAACAGGGAGCAGATGAGACACTCTGGGTCACCCTGGAGACAGGAAATGGCACTACAATCCACATGGGGGTTTTATACAGACCCCCATCTCAAGGAGAGGGAATGGACAAGGAAATAATAGAAGGCTTCCTTAGAATGGCAGAAAAAGGGGAGACATTGTTGATGGGGGACCTGAATATGCCAGATGTTAACTGGAGCACCTTTGCTGCAGGCACGTCCAAGAGCAGGGTCATTCTTGATGCCCTACAGGAAGCATGCCTCAGACAGCTAGTATTGGAACCCACTTGGGAGCGAGCAATCTTAGACCTGGTACTCTCAAATGGGGACCGAGAAAGAATCTCAGATTTAGAAGTGGGTAGTCATCTGGGAACAAGCGACCACCAAACAGTGTGGTTCACGATAAACACAGCCATACAATCAAGCCATACAAAAGCAAGAGTATTGGACTTTAGGAGGGCTGACTTTGGGTAAATGAGAGAGTACCTCAGAAAGGCATTAGCAAAGAGGCAAGAAGGAGGGGTGGAGGAACAATGGGAAGTAATCAAAACAGCCATCACAGAGGCAACAAGCCTTTGTGTAATGCAAATCAACAAAACACAACGAAGGAAAAAAAACGCTATGGTTCTCAAAAGAGGTGGCAGGAAAGGTTAAGGAGAAAAGGATAGCATTCAGGAAATATAAGGAAACACAGAAGGAGCAGGACCGAGAACTTTATCAGTTAAAGCAGAAGGAGGCAGGGAAGGCAGTCAGAATAGCAAAGGCCCAAACCGAGGAAAGGATAGCCAACTCTGTTAAGAAGGGGGATAAGACCTTTTATAAGTACATTAGGGAGTGAAGAAAGACCAAAGGAGGGATACTAAGGCTTAATAAAGGGAGGAATGTGGGTAGAGGGTGACAGTGAAAAAGCAGGGATACTGAATGAATACTTCTGCTCAGTATTCACAAAGGAAGAGGAGGGGGAGGTACCTAAACCAAACAAGAGAAACACTCTGAAGACAGGGGTCAATACCAGTCCATTTACAGAAGAAAGGGTTCTAAAAGAACTAATAAAATTGAAGGTGGACAAAGCAATGGGGCCTGATGGGATTCACCCAAGAATTCTAAAAGAACTAAGGGTAGAACTAGTGACACCGCTGACTACTCTCTTTAACAAATCATGGGAGGATGGGGTGGTACTTGAGGACTGGAGGAGGGCAGATGTGATTCCTCTTCACAAAAGTGGGAGCAGGGCAGAGGCAGGAAACTACAGACCAGTTAGTTTGACCTCAGTGGTAGGGAAAATGATGGAATCACTTCTGAAGGAAAGAATTGTTGAGTACCTAGAGGCCAGTGGGGCACAGGACCCAAGCCAGCATGGATTCACAATGGGAAGGTCGTGTCAGATGAATCTAATAGATTTATTTGACTGGGTGACCAAAGTAGTAGACCAGGGAGGGGCAGTGGACATGGTTTACCTAGATTTTAGCAAGGCATTTGATACAGTCCCACACAAAAGATTAATACACAAGTTAGCCAGCCTTGGAGTGGGTCCCAAGGTGGTAGCCTGGATAAAAAAATTGGCTAGACAACAGGATGCAAAGGGTAGTAGTAAATGGAGTCCACAGTGAAGAAAGGAGGGTTACTAGCGGGGTACTGCAGGGTTCAGTACTGGGACCGGTCCTTTTTAATGTCTTTATAAGTGACATTGCAGAGGAACTGGAAGGAAAAGTATGTATCTTTGCAGGCGACACAAAGATCTGCAACAGGGTTGATACACAAGTTGGAGTGGAAAGGATGAGAAGGGACTTGGCAAGGTTGGAGGAATGGTCAAATGTATGGCAGCTCAGATTCAATGCAAAGATGTGCAAGGTAATGCACCTGGGAAACAAAAACCCAGGGGAAGAGTACACAATGGGGGGTGACATACTGACAACAGTAAAAATGGAAAGGGACCTGGGGGTAATTATATCAGATGACCTAAAGGTGGGCAAGCAATGTGAGAAGGCAGTAAGGAAGGCTGGGGGGATACTGGGATGCATAGGGAGAGGCATTAATAGTAGAAAACAGGAAGTTGTTATCCCTCTGTACAGACAGTTGGTGAGACCCCATCTGGAGTACTGTGTGCAGTTCTGGAGACCCCACCTCTGGAAAGACATAAATAGAGTGGAGGCTGTCCAGAGGAGGGCAACCAAAATGGTGCAGGGTCTGCACCAGAAGACATATGAAGAAAGACTAAAGGAGCTTAATATGTATAGCCTTGAGGAAAGGAGGTAGAGAGGGGACATGATAGAAACTTTCAAGTACCTCAAGGGAATCAACAAAGTCCAAGAGGGTGGAATCTTTCAGAAAAAGAGATGTGCAAGAACAAGGGGGCACAATTTGAAGATAGAGGGGGGACGGCTCAGAGGTAATGTGAGGAAGTATTTTTTCACAGAGAGAGTTGTGGATGCATGGAACAGCCTCCCTGAGGAGGTAGTGGAGTCAGTAACAGTGGGGGAATTCAAGAATGCATGGGACAGACATAAGGCAGTCCTAGTCGGGGGGTAGGAGGAAGTAAGCTGTTGGTTAACTAGGATCTGCAGCTTATCTGTTAGGTAGGAAAATGGGCAGACTAGGTGGGCCAAGCGGTCCTTATCTGCCATCAAATTCTATGTTTCTGTGTTAAACTATTGAATGATATTTAGTACTGGAGCCTTCAAGGTGAGGTCTGTTTTGCAACAGCTGAACTAGGAGCTGGGAAGGAAGCACAGTCTTGAACTGGGAACAGGGAACCTGGAGGAAAGTACAATCTTGCTCAAGTTCTGAGGGAGGTGTACCTTACTTTTAAATTTACACTTGTTTTTGCTTGTTTGAATCAAGAAGGGGGTTGCAATACTGCTTATCTACTTGTAGATTGCTAGTTTAAATCTAGAGGGATTGAAGTACTGCTGATTTTTTTTCTGTGAGCTGCTGGCTTATTTGTAGTTTGCTAGTATTTGGTGACATTTTGAAACAAACTATTAAGTATTCACTGGTGGCTGAGAATTTTTTTCATTTTAAGTCCTGTTGTTCAATGGAGTTGTATATTTGACCCAGCCAGAGTCTGAGGTGGTTCAAACTGATTTGCTGAGAATGCCTTCAGAGCACAGACCAGGTGAATTGCCCTACCCACCCGCATCCACCCTCTCCAGGCTCATCTAGTTTTATAAGGTTAAGCTGGGAGGCGTGACACCTTCCTGCTCAGACACAAAACAGAGTCAGGTGAGTCACAGAAGGCAGCTAGGCAGTGCTGCATAGGCAGAGAGGATACCTTCTTGAGATTGCTTTTGTAGTGTGAAAAAAAAACAAAAAAAACTTTGGACAGTCCTAGTACATAGTCCGTAGAAAAAGGGTTGCAGTACTAAGGGAAAGTGAAGTTCTATAAAAGTGACTTGGGCAGACAGAAGCAGAGCAGTTAGGGATCATGTTGGGAGTGGTACAATGCAACAGAAGTGGATGTCTTCAGATGGATGTTCTGGGAACTGTGGTGCTGTGTCATTTGCAGGCACCTCTCTGGGCTGAGGGCACAGACTGCCAGCCTCCAGGCAGAGTTTACAAAATTGCAGAGGATCCCCTTCCCCACACAGGGGCCACCAAGTCTACACCCACTACCTCAAAGGAGGACCAGCAAAAGCAGTGTGTGTGGACTACATTGGGCTCAGGGAGGGTGAGGCAGGTGGATCAAAGGGGCATCCCCCACTCAATGCAGCAAAGAAACTCCTACACAGCTTTGGAAGAGCAGGAAAATCCCACTTGCACACCCAAAGTTGTGAACATGGTGGATGAGCAGTTCCTACAGAAGAGAACCCCATAGGTGGGTGGAAAAGAACCCCAAAGGAAGAAGAAGCTTCTCCTAGTGGGGGACACCATAGTCTGGGGAGTGGAATGGGGGACAGGAACAGTGGAGGAAAGGGAGGTAAAGTCTCTACCAGGAAGCACAGCTCAGAGGGATGGAGAGAGGATCCAGAGAATTGCTTAAGCGGTAGCAAGGCTGGGGAATATTGATGACATTGTCTATCTGAAGAGAAATGACCTGGTTGGAAAAAAGCCAGGAATAGCAAGGGTGCAGGAGGAGTTCAGGAAGTTGGGGAGGAGCCTTGCACAGGTAACAAGATCCATGACCTTCTCAAGGGTGCTGTCTGTCCATGGCAAGGGGAAGACTAGGAACCTCTGCACCAAGGACTTCAATGTTTGGCTGGAGAGCTGGTGCAGAGAAAAAGGTTTTGGCTTCATTGGAACTGGGGATCCACCTGACGGAATATGAGCCTGTACTAGGGGGACAGCCTACACCTGTCTAGTGAGTGGACCACTGCCATCAGTGAAGAAGTTAAAATGTTTCATTGGCAAGTATTTAAACTAGCAAGGTGGGGTGGCAGAAGGATGCAGGGGATCCATACTGTCTGCCCCCACAGGATAGTAAAGTCAACACAGAGGACCATACAGTTATGGTATAGCCAGAGGAAATGAAACCCACAGAGGCACTTGAAGCCATAGCACCAGTCCGTATATGACCCAGATCTTCTCACTTGAGATCCCTCTGGTTTGATGAGGATCACAAGGCAATGAAGATCAATGATCAGAAGTTGGAGTGTTGCTGGCAGAAGACCCAGTCCGAGGAGGATAAACTGGCCTTGTGTGCTTACTGCCATGAGTACCAAGGGGCAATCAACCATAAGAAGGCAGAATTCCTGTCCAGGGAGATTGCTGAAGGCAAAAACAGACTATTTCAGCTATTTCAGACTGTGGACAGACTTCTCCATCCTCTCTGTCTACAGCCGAGAAAAAGATTTTTCAACCACTTTGTGTGAAGAGTTTGCTCTGTTTTTCTCTGACAGGGTGTCCTCCATCAGAGCGGGGATTCCATCAGTGAGGCAAGTGTTGCCTCACAGTGATCGGCCTAGAATGAGCAGAGTCACTCTGTCAGTCTGGGATGAGTTTAGACCAGTGGAGATGGCCGAAGTTACTAAGGCCCTGTCCACACTACCCCTCTGTAATGTTACAGAGTGCCCAAACAGTTACCGCAATGGTTTGCTTTTACACCTGTAACGTTACAGAAGGCGTTTTCGTAACCGTTGTTGAAACCACATATGAGGTGGTTTCAGCAACGGTTATGAAACCGGTTATGCCTCGGTAACGTTACTAGGCATAGTGTGGATGCATGGAACCAGTTCCCTAGTGCAGCGCAAGCAGCATTGTGGGATCAGGTGCCACGGTAACGGTCATCCGGCTCCCGAAATGTGGACCGGTGGTGCCGGTCCCGTAACGGACACCACGGCAATGTGGACACACTGCACAGCTCCCCGGTTGTAATGGTTTCTATCCGTTACGTGGCCTGAGTGGTGCAGTGTGGATGGGGCCTAAGGTGATCTTGAAGCTTAAGCACACGTACTGTGAACTGGACCCAGCCCCGACTCGTTTCTTGATGAGATGTGTCGGGTCCATCTGCCTGGTGTTCACTGAGATTGTCCAGTGTTTTGTTGTTGGAGGGAATCTTTCCAGATGCCATGAAAGAGGCTCTGGTGAGACCCTACTTGAAGAAGCCATCTCCCTACCCTGACGTCCTGGCAAATTACCCTCCAATCTTCAACCTGCCATTTTTAAGCAAGGTTGTTGAGAAAGTAGTGGAGCAACAGTGCAAAGAACACCTTGTGTCCTTTGATATCTATGAGCCATTCCAGTCAGGTTTCAGGGCCAGGCAAAGCACTGAAATGGCACTTGTTAGGGTGCATAATGACCTCCTCACGGCTAAAGATAGAGCAGACAGGTCAATTATTGTTCTTCTAGATCTCTCATCAACTTTTGATACTGTGGGTCACACTGTGCTTCTTGATTGCCTTCGAGAGTATTGTGGGCTCACCAGCACTGTTATCAGCTGGTTTCAGTCAAATCTCTCTGGCAGGGAGCAGCTGGTGGTGATAGGGAATTACTCCTCCTCCTTGAAGCCCCAGTCATGTGGAGTACCTCATGGCTTGATCTTATCACCGAAGTTATTCATGGTATACATGCTGCCCCTTGGAAAGCTCATTCAGCATTACAGTTTGAGGTTTCACTGTTATGCAGATGATACACCATCCTGAAAAATCTGTGCCCCAAACTTGGCACCCTGTATATAAACCGTAACAGTTTACCTCTTGCGGCTCAGCGCAAACTTGTCCAGAAAATGATTCTACCTATTTTCGACTACTGTGATGTGGTCTACAGTGCCACTCCCAAGTCCTCCTTAGCCAAATTGGATACCCTTTTCAACTCCTTCTGTCGCTTCGCTTTAGACTCACCAACTCTCTCCTATCACTGTGGGCTCTACCGTTCCCTGGCTTTCCAATCATTGGACAACAGACGTCTCTCCCACTGCTCCAAGTTTATCTCCAAATTCTGGAATACCACACTGCTCTCCTACCTCTTCTCTGCCCTTTCTCCCCCCCTCCATCACTCCCTCAGGTCGCTCGACCCTCGCAACATGGCTGTCCCTCGCTGTTCCACTGCTATCGGCCAAGCAGCTTTCTCCTATTGCCTCCCCAAACTCTGGAACTCCTTACCTCCTCCAATTAGACACTCATCATCCCCTCATCCTTGTCTTTGGCCCTACTCAGCTTCTACTCCCTTAACTGCAACTGCTACTAATTTATTCCCTATCTGTCATGAAATCCTCTCTAACCTCCCCGCCTCCCGGTCCTATCGCCCAACCCTAGCACTTATTGGCACTTAGCCCTATGTCCTGTTCATGCAATTAGTCCTACATCTCACAAATTGTTCGCCACCCTGTTGTATATAAATGTATTGTATCTTGTGGTGTGGCCAACTTCGTCTAAGTTACATGCAATATTTATTATAATGCTCTCACTACCATGCATTGCAAATGTATTGTATTGTGCTTTTCAATTGTATTGTATTGTTGGTTAGACTGTGTGGCCAGTTTTCTGCCAAATGTACATCCATTTCCTTCTGTAACCTCCTCCCCCAGGATGCACTGGGACATGAGTAATTTCAATTGTTCAGTGTGCTTTCCTGGTAAAACATTTCAATAAATAAAATAAATAAATAAAAATAATAGTCTTTTACTCCCAGAACACACAATGCTATGGAAGTAATGAACAGCTGCCTGCACACCTCTCAACTGTCCCTGATTTTCAGGGATGTCCCTGATTTTGCCTCAGAAATTTCTTCTGTCCCTCTTAAATTTGGTATTTCTGTCACTGAAGAGTAGGGATTTAAGTCATAAAATAATGCCAGCCACTGGTGTTACAGACTAGTTCTTATTAAGAAAATGCTATTCACACTAAGAAGCATGTTGTACACAGCTTTTGGAAGTACTATTACTATTTTTTCAGATGTGTCCCTGATTTTGGTCATTTGTCCCTGATTATTTTAAGCCTTGTCCCTGATTTGAGATGAGGGAGGTTGAGACGTATGGCTGCCTGGCTGGCATCAATGACTAGATGTCCTCCAGCTGGTTCTGACTAAACCTAGGCAAGACAGAGGTACTGATGATCAAGACAGGTTGTGGGTATGATGGGAGTGCTTTTGGAGTGGGTACAGGATTGTTTCTGGGATCCGCTCCATTGATGGCTTCCTCTAGGGTGTGGGATCTAGACATGATTCTCAACAGTAGATTGACACTTGAAATTGAAGCGTCATCTGTTGCCAAAAGTGTTTTTCACCACTTGAGAAATATCACCAGGATTAAGCCCTTAGTTCCTCCTGAAGACCTGCCATCACTGGTGCATGCCTTTGTGACTTTGAGGATTGACTACTGCAATGCTTCATACTTTGTGGTCACTGAAGGGACCCTCTGCCGGCTGCAGCTATTGCAGAACACAGCAGCTCTGCTGCTGATGGGCCTGTTAAGGTCCAGTCATGTGACCCTGATCCTGCAGGCTCTGCACTGGCTGCCGGTCAGGTGGAGGGTCCTCTTCAAGGTGGGCTTGTTCACCTACAAGGTCATATAGTGTCAGTGGCTCAGTAGGCAGCACACTCGCCTCTGAGGCCAGGAGATCAGAGGGCTGTGGGTTCGGTTCCCACATCTGGCAGTTGGGTTAATATCCCAATACTGACACTATAGTGCAGCATGAGAGGGGTGCTGCACTTCTGAGGTGCCGTCTTTCGGATGAGACATTAAACCAAGGTCCCATCTGCCTGGATTGGTGGTAGTTCAGGTGGATGTTAAAGATCCCATGGCACTTATTGAAAAGAGTAGGGGTAACTTTATTAAAATATTCACATACAAATCAAACTCAGCAACAAATGAAATCAAACCAACAAACTTTTGCATTTCTGAAAAAATAAAACTAAAACTAAAACAAACTTATACTTGCACATTCCTAATCTTCACAGTTAACTAAAGCAATCTCTAAACAGTTCTATGCATACCCTTTTTTTTATTTATATTTAATAAAGTGAAGAAATCCCCTCCACCAAAATCTAACTTTACCAGAGTTGTATAGTTGACATTCTTCAATATAGATCTTATTCAACACATTGGTTACATATATTCTAAAGCCCTCCAAGGATGGATGCTTCTGGTATAGTACCCATTGAACTCTAGTTTGCCATAAGCAGAACCGCAAACTAGCCAAAAATACTCATAACGTGTTTTTCTCAAAACCGCTCAAATAAAGTGAAAAATTCCCAATCACCAAGATATCATAATCCATCTGTGCTAACCAAGGGAGATCCCAAACCCGAGCTAAAAAACCCCATAATTTAGAAGGAAAAGAGCAATGCAAACAAAAGTGCTCCATCGTCTCTTCTAGATTAATGCATTCTGGATAAGGACAACATCTTTCTTCAACTGCTTTATGTTTGGCCGTACCCCTTACATTTAGTTTCCCATACATAATTAGCCATACATTTTCCCACATATAAGGGGGTAGTCTAGTATTATTCAGCTGCTCTAACACATTACTTTTGTTATTACTTGAACAGTTTTTAAAATTTGGTTCTAAATGAAAAAATTGAACCATGATTTCTTTGTATAAACCCTTTGCCGTACACCTTAAAATCATATCTTTTGAAACTTTCCATTTAAATAATTTTTGGGCCTCTGGCTTAAAATACCCCGGAGTCCTTAATCTCGTAGACCATTTAGGGGCCTGAGGTCTCCACATACTCAGATATGCCTGCAACAGATTCTGAAAGACTAAACTATCTGACTCTGTAGAACACCCCAAGCCTTTTTTTAAAGAATAGGAAAGAACAGAGTGAAACAAAACACCACAGGGTCCACCATCCCCAACCCACCTTGTCTTCTGTCTAGATATGTACATCCCCTATTTATCGGATTCAATCTATTTCCCCACAACATCTGGAAACAAATGCTATATAGTTTTGTTTCTAGCTGCACCGGTAATGGAAAAATAACCGCTATGTACTGCAATCTAGGTAAAATAAATTGCTTTATTATCTGAATCCGTTTAATTTTAGAAAACTTAAACTTTTTCCAAATCATCACTTTCTGTAAAATTGAGTCCAAAACCCCTGACCAAACCTCCAATGAGCTATTCTGATTTGCAAACTCTACTCCTAAAATTTTTAAGGGTTTTAGGGAAAATTCTACCAATTTAAAGAAAAACAATTCTCTTTGATAGTTGCCTAACAACAAACCTTTGGATTTATGTGTATTCAGTTTAGCATTAGCTACACTTGCATAGTCCTTAAAAACTGTATAAAAAACAGAAAAATCCATATGGTTAGAGAAAAACAGACAAATATCATTTGCAAATGTTTGTATAAGACAGGGGCTCGATGCCCCTGGCACCCTTATTCCCGACAACAAGGGGGAAACACAGACTGTCCTTATTAAAGGTTCTAATGAGAAATTATACAAAAGCGGGCTTAATGGACACCCCTGCCGCACTCCACATTTTATAATAAAACCATCTCCCAAAGTACCTTTCAAGACTGGATAGACTTTCGCATTATTATATAAACCCTTTATTAGCTTTATGATAATCTGAGGAATACCGAACCATTCTAGGGAGGCAAATAAAAAATCATGATCCACCCTATCAAATGCTTTCTCCAGATCCAATGATACAATCACCCTGACTGACCCTCCAGCCACTTGCTCAATAATGTATCTAATTAAACATAATATTGAATGGATTCTTCTGTTTGGAATCCCACTGTGTTGGATAGGTAGAAACAACCCCTCTACAACCTCTTTAAGTCTATTATTAATCAGAGTAGTCAAAATTTTGTAATCCGAATTCAACAGTGTTAACGGCCTCCAGTTTCTAAAATTACCTCTATCTCCAGTTTTAAAGATATAGGTCTGACGCCCTTCTGTAAAGGAATTCAATACCACCCCTTCTGTGAGGAAAAAATTAAACACGAACAAAAGACATTCCACTAATTAGGATGAAAAGGCTTTATAAAAACCATTTGATAGCCCATCTATACCCAGGGACACATTCAGTTTTAGTGATTTAATGGCTTCCAAAATTTCAATTTTCGAAAAGGGCCGACCTAATTCCTTCAGGACTTCTTTGTCCCTGTTTTCTTCTAACCCAGGACCTAAAAACTGGCTAATCTGAAGTGACGATGGAGCAACCTTCGGTTCGAGATCCCTAAAGTGCTGCTTAATAATTTCCCCTAATGCCTTAATAGAAAAAACCTTGGTGTCTCCTTGGTATGAAAATCCTAATGTCTCCTTCTCCTTAATTGTTTTACATAGCTCAAAAGGATCTCCAAAACCAGATTTTTTTAAATGATTCTGTATTAACGCTTGAAGTGATTTTGCTCTATCATGCTGACTCTTCTTCATGAGACCTTTAATTTCCGCTATCTGCTCCGAAAAATTACCTCTAGAAGAATTCGCACACGACAAAATATATTGGAGCTGTTTTCTAAGCTTAAGGCACTCAAAAAAATCTGCGTTCGTCTTCCTAACCCCATATCTCTTGAACCAACAAATGCAATCATTTTTCGTTTCCTGCCACCAAACCCCAAGATCTTGGTACAAAAGGCAACTGACAACCTGGCATCCAGAATACAACGAATGGAATTAGAAACCACCTTCTCATGGAGGATTGAAGCATTTAATTTCCATACAGTTTTATGACTAAGAAACCCCTGATGTACCCCAACCTTAATAACTATCAAAGCATGATCTGAAAATTCCATAGGAATAATCTGTGGACTATGAAATGGGATTCTTTTAGATATGAACAAATAATCGATCATAAAACTTTTCCCCTTTGTAAAAAAGGTGCCTGACAAACCACCCTCCTTACTATCAATACAACTCACCAGGTCTGCTGTTTTTACAATATTATTTAGACACACCGAATCACAATAGATCTTTTTCCCTGGAACCTGCCTATCCTTACCTCTATTCCCTTTTAAATTACAATTAAAGTCCTCCCCCCCAAAGAACCGGGCTAGTTGTTATTAAAAAGGGTCGGATGTCAGAGAAACACACCACCCTCCCAGCTTTAGATTGTGGGCCATAAATGTTAATTAATCTAATCCTTTTTTCAAATCAACATCCTTCTATAATTAATACTCTCCCTGGACAGACCTCGATTAACTTATGTAGCTTGAAATTAAAGGAGTTAAAAAGAATTCCTATCCCATCAGCCCTTTCCTCACCAAAGGACCAAAACGAAGGTCCCCACGGCCAATCCTTAGTAAATGCAACAACTTGATTACTAGCAAACATCCACGTCTCCTGCAAAAAACAAATGGATACATGTAAATCTGCTATTACTTGAAATACTGCTCACCTTTTCAGGGTTTTTAACAGACTATGGGTATTTAAGGTAGCCCATGTAATATCCATCTGCCTAGCTTACCAAGAGAAAAGAACAAACCTTTCTATTCTCATTTCTTCCTTCTCTTCTTTTTTTTCCCTTTATAATCGTCCTTCTGTACTCTCCCTCCCTCTTGAACCGAAACTTGGGAATCAGTATCCCCCATATCCATCTCCGAATCTCCCCAAGACAATTCAGCAAACGGGTTTTTTGATTCAATACTTTCCATTTCCACAGGCACCAGATTTTTAGCAGTTCTACTAGACCTCCTTAATGATGGAGGGGCTACCGGAGGCTGTAGCTCACCAACACCCATACCACTCTTCCCTTCCAAAGTATCAGAATAACAGACCGGCTGAAGAAGATTCAGTACCCCTTCTCCTGCTTCCTGCTTCCGAACCACTTTGTCAGCTACCTTTACTTCTTCCTTCTGTTTACCCATGCTCTGGGGAATTAACACCTCTTTAACCACTGTGGACACCTCTTGCTGAGACACCCCTGCATTTTGTGCTTGTTGGATCGGTAGGTCCGAAACTCCACAAGCCTGTTTATTCTGGGCATGAGGACAATCTTTAAAGCATGATTTAACTCTTCACATAAGTCACATTTTAAAGCATTTGAACAAAATAAAGTGATATGACCTACTTCTCATAATTATCACATTTAGGTTGATCACAAACATTAGATAAATGTGTTTGGATCCACATCTATCAGCAGGCCCTGGGCTGCCCACTATAAAAACAGACACCCCTATCTCTCCCTAACATAAATGAATTAGGGATATGTTCAACACCTGTCATTGTTTGTCTTAATTTCACCTTAAACTTCCACCCTCCTGTCCAAAATAATTCTGAATCTAAGATGGGGTCCGGTTCACTTAACACTTCACACTTTTGTGATAACCAGAATTTAATGTCTTCTACCTGAACCCCCTCATTCCTAAACATCACCGTCACAAACTTAATCAAAGGTTTAGACAAAGGAATAACAAAAAAAGGGGTCCATAAAGGAGAAAACTTTACTTGATTGTACCTTTCCCAGAAAGGTCAAGTAAAGCAGGTGAACGGAAGCTAATATCATAATTGTCCTCTCCTGAAATATTGATAAAAGCAAATACGTCCCTGGGGGAAAACTTCAAAGAATCTTTAATTAAAGTTCTACCAACATAAAATCTATTTGGTTTTTCCTTCAAACCCCCTTTATACTGAATCCTTACAGCATTTCTCCTCGGAGCAGCCTCCCTCTTACTCTGCGAAAATAAACTGGATAAAAGGGGTTTTTCCGGCTTAGCTCCACTAAGTTCTGTCTGCTCAGTATTAATTAAACTAGCCCTCCTATCCATAACTTCAGTCACAGCATTAGTTTTTTTCACCACCACAGGAAACTGATCCTCCTTGTTGTTTTTTTTTATCAACATTAATATCAGTGACAAGATGCCTGTTCCCCCCCCAACCCTGGTTTCCATTCAGGGGAGGCAGACTGTAAGCCCCAAACATCCTCCCATGAAGAACCTGGTGTCCACACTCCATGTTCTTTCTGCTTCCAGCCAGCAGCTGATAAAGCAGCCTGTGGAGTCCAGGAGCTATCATGTTCCCCCACTGCCACCAAACTTTCAGTTAAACCCTTTTTTTCAACTCCCAAATCCCATTTTTTTAAAGCATTAAAGGCTTTATTGTCATATTGAAAACTATTTTTTTTTTTTTTTTTCTTTATCCCCTTCCTAGCTGCCGACCTCAGTAATTCTGCCGGTCACGGACCACGGCTTCCACCCCAGATCGGCCACGGCTCCCCCAATACCCGTGGATTTACCCCCACAGGCGGAGCTGCAGGTGTGGACCCAAACACCCGCAGAGACCAGAATTGATCGGAGAAGCTGGCCTGGGGGACAATGAAAGCAAGTGGCGGGCTTTATGTAGGGAGGTGGGCGGCATCATTCCTGGTTTTCTGGGAGGCGGGGGACGTGTGGCGTTGAGCGTCACCCCACCTCAAGTCAGCGGCGCTGGTGGTTTCGCGATACCCGGCCTCCGCCAAGTGGCTGAAGCTCGGACACTGTCCATCCTCCTCCCAGAAGGAGAGCAGCCCGTGGGTGCTCCGATCCTTCTCCTAACGACCCTCCAGCTGACGAGTCTCTTCCCGAACCCGGGTGCATGGCGTCACTGGCGTCTTGCTGCCCGGCGGGCCGACCCCCATGAAAACTAAATTCAGTCACTCCTTCTTGTAGCCCATGTTTCGTTTGAAAAATCACAGGAAACTCTAGCATTCACCATCACCTTAGGGTTTAACACAAAACCTGAGTCTTTAGAGATGGGAATAGTTGGAAAGTTATTCAGTTTAGTTTTAGTACTTACAGGCCATGAGGGTTTAGTAGATGAGCCATTACCTCTCGCTCCTGTCTCTTTTCCTTCGTTTGCTGCCAACCGTATGATTTCCCCCTCCGATGCAATTCTCTGTCCTCCGACCTCCAAATCCACTCCCTTCTGCTCTGTCTGCAGGATTCTCCTGGCTAAGACTACTAGCGTTGGGATTTGACTTCGCCTCTCGTTTTCCATTACTTCTGCGTTGCCGGCTTCCCCTGCTGGTTTTAAAGGAGCCGCGTCTTCTTCTCGGTCATCCGCCTGAATGGGGTCCTCTGCAACAGCTGCCTTAAAGGAACCCCTCTCTTTGCCAAACACCTCTGCCTCCTTCATTCTCTCCTCTTTAAATGTTTTTTTCTCCTTTGAATTTCTGCTTTGCTAGGCTTGAAGACCGCTACTTTCCCAGTCTGACTGCTCAGCGCTCACCAGCGCTCTCTCCACCTCCTCCTCTATTGACTGAGCCATGGTCATCTCAGTCACAGCATACTAACGCCCTTACTCCCCCCCTCTGGCCACTGGAACAGCAACAGAGTAGGGGAATTTCCCCGGTGTCCTGGCCAAATTTCCCTCATTCACTAAAAATACCACCAACAGCTTAATCTGGTTCAAAGTCAGTTGGCATTCATCTGTATCCCCCTCCCCCGGGTCGTGCCTGAAAATAGGCAGGATGTGTCTAGTGCACTTAACCGGTCAACAAAAACTAAATAAATAAATAAAATAAATATACAGGTTGAGCCAGGGCTATCTGGTTGTTCTTCTCACACCTACTTCCTTGGTCCATTCCCTCTGCTCCTTGGCTTGGGGCCTCCTTGATGTTCCCAGGGTCAGGCTCAAACCATCTGGTGACCATGCCTTCAGTGTCACCAGACTGAGCCTGTGTAACACATTGCCAGCTGTTATCAGGGAGGCCCCAACAGTCAAGCTGTTCAAAAAGGGGCTAAAGGCTCATTTATTTCATATGGCCTTCCCTGACAAGGGCAACTTACCTGCACTAATTTTTAGGAAGATATTTTTATTACACTGTGGATTATTTATTGTTATATAGTGTATGTGTGTTGTGTTACTGACCTTACATTTTAATGGAAGGCACCCAGAGTGTCAGGGATTGGGCACCAGATAAATAAAATGTGCCTTGCCTTGCCTAGAAGGGGGAACAGCAGAGAACAGGAGGAAGGGGGTTGAGAACAGGAAGGACAAACAGATGAGGTAAGAAGACAGAGGGGGAATGATAAAAATACAAATGGCAGGACATGAAAGGCCATGTGTATCAATGCCCGCAGCCTAGGGAGTAAAATCCCAGTCCTGGTGGCCTTGATAACAGAAGCTGATCTGGACATTGTAGCTATTACTGAAATGCGGTATACTGGAAACCATGACTGGGATGTAGCAGTACCAGTTTATACTCTGTTTAGAAGAGACAAAGGAGAGTAAAAAAGGAGGAGGTGGCTCTTTATGTCAGGGAGAATATTAGGGTAACTGACACAGATACAGGGAATGCAGGGGGGGGAGTGGAGGTACTTTGGGTCACCCTTGAGATGGGCAAAGGCACTGCTGTTCACACAGGAGTGATATACAGACTTCCAGCACAGGGGGAGGAGGTGGACAGAGTTCTAGTGGAATCCATCCACATGATGGCAGCTAAAGCGGAGGTGCTGCTGGTAGGTGATTTCAATCGGCCAGATACGGATTGGAGCATCACAGCTGCTTCCACAGCCAGGAGCAGGGACATCCTGTACTGTGTGCAAGGGGCAGGCCTCAGGCAGCTAGTGTTAGAGCCCACCAGAAAGGGTGCAATTTTGGACCTCGTACTCACTAATAGGAATAGAATTGAGGAAGTCAGAGTCGGCAAACACCTGGATCCAGTGATCATCGTACGGTGTGGTTCAACATGAGTACAGAGGCAGAGTCAGGACACACAAAGGCAAGGGTCCTGTATTTCAGGAGGGTGGACTTTACTAAGATGGGGATATGATATGTGTCAAGCATGCCCAGGCAAAAAGGAACAAAAGGAGGAAAGTGGAGGAGCAGTGGGCCAATCTGAAAGGAGCCATTGTGGAGGTGACAAACCTTTCCATTAGGCAAGTAAACAAAGGGCAAGAGAAAGCCACTATGTGTTCTCAAAGGCAGTGGCCAGGAAGGTACAGTAAGGGTGAAAAAGAAGGCTTTCACGAAATACAAGAAAACACATCGGGAGGAGGACAGGGTAATGTGTCTGGATAAACAAAGAGAGGTAGGGAAAGCATTCAGGAGTACAAAGGTACAACCAGAGGAAAAAATAGCACAGGAGGTAAAAAAGAAAAAAGGAGACAAAATTTTCTATATGTGCATTAGTAAAAGGAGAAAAACTAGGGGTAGGATAGTAAAGCTTAAAGAGGAAGAAGAAGAGTGTGTGGAAAGAGACCTGGAAAAAGCATCAATACTGAACAAATTATTTTTCTTCTGTATTCACAGGGGAAGAAGAAGAAGAAGGTGAGGGATCACAGTTAGGCAACATGAACAAATATGGGCGAGAGAAGGACACCAGTCCATTTACGGAAGAGAGAGAGTTCTAAAAGAAGTCACAAAACTGAAAGTGGACAAGGCAGTGGGACCGGATGGGGCACATCTTAGAATGTTAAGAGAACTACAGGAGGTGCTGGCGCCACCACTGGCAGCCCTTTTCAATGAGTCACTCGATATGGGAGTGGTTTCGGAGGACTTGAAGAGGGCAGAGGTAATCCCTCTTCACAAAAGTGG